>BSBM01000545.1:15280000-16645000 GCA_027924585.1 Larix kaempferi
ATTTGAATGCCTTGAACTCTGAAAATTAAAACTACACGGTCAAAAACTAAACCAGAGATAAAGAGAATAAAATAGAATACAATTCATTCAAAAAATAGGGTATATAAATTTTTTTAAGACAAATGATGGCAATGTTTACGTGATTAAAATTTTCAAAAACAAAAAAGAGTCAGAACACTTAAGACAATTGATTAATGCAAACATAATTTACATAAACATCTAACAACTTCAATTCAAAAAGGAAATTAGTTTTATGATTGATTAAAGATGTTTGTTAGTTAATTTCAATGCAACGTGACATATTCTATTGAGTGGAAACATATGTAAAAGAAGAAAGGAAAAGGCATATTTGTAAATGTTCAAAAGGTCTCAATAAGGGATGCAACATTTGAAAACAATTTTATAATCGTCACCATTGTGGCATCATTCATTGTTTTTTTAAAGGAGTTAAATTCGAGATTATGGTAAGTTAGAAGGCCAGAATGATCAAAAGAAGGGCGATAGGTCATCTATGTGTTTCTTAACTAATATGCATTGCAAATTTAAACCCATCCATAGAAAGCAAAAACCACTCATAATAAAATGCATGCAACCAATACTTGGAATTTGAACATCTTGATAGTATATATATATAAAGTCATTACAATTGGTAGACAACTGTCACATAACTGCCATATTGGGCAAATAATCATAACTTATCAAGTCCAAAATTTGAAGTCATGTAAAACTCCGATTTGCATTGTATGCTATTCACAATTCACTTCCACATTAAGCAACCCATTCACAACTCAACCTCTTACCAACAATATTAGATGCATTTCAACAATTTCCAACAGATTTGAGTAAAGAGAAAAGCACAGGGTATAGATTTATTGATTATGGCGGTCATATCGAAACATTTGCAAGTTGTTTCATACTCGAAACAACCTCGAAATAACCATTTGATATTCACACTTAGATGAGATGTTAAGCAATTAGTATATATATGCATGTGCAAGCCAATATCTTGGCTCGAAAGACTGCATTCCTAGATGAAGAAAATGAAGATACATGGATTGAAATACCTACATGTGTATGCATTATTTATTCAACTTCAGGAGTGGGGTTAATGCTGGGCTACTTTCATAGCTTGTGAGCTTCATAGCACAAATATATGTTATAAAGCCAACAACTCAAGGTTTAAGAGGCTGATCTTTGTTATGATATTTCTTGAATCAAACATGTAACATGGTATACGGGCCGCCATAAATTGCACAAGGATTTACTCATATGTATACATCAAGGGTCGATTTACCCTGGTGATGAGGCGCATAACCTATGTATATACACTGTACAAATGTGAAGGTATCACCCCTGTATCAAACGGGGAAAGGAGAACAGGGTTACAAACTTACGAGTCATGACCACCAAAACCCAACTACGTTATATGACTATGATTATGCATAATAATGAAGGTGAAGACCATTAAGAGATGAAGTTTTACCTTTCTTCGGTTATTGAAAGCTTCATCCAGCCATGGCTGAGTTTTCTATAATAATTATTTGCGTGCATAAATCCACTTGAAAGGGGCCCTCTCAATCCACAAACCATGTATTCAAGGAAGAAAAAAAGGAAAAGAGGAACACCATTCAAACAAAGAATACAACATACAAACAATGAAATTATAATTCAAATTATAATGCAACTCCATGGTTGCTTGTAATATACCCTTTAAGTTGGAAAACATTTTGTGTTTAGAAACATTATGATAACTTTTATTGTAAAGTTTATATTGGACATGTGTCCAAGGATGACTGTAATTTGCACAATATATTATTATTTAATAAATAAAATAGGAGACAAACACCTAAGAGGACTGTTGAAAGAGTGGTTACTGATCCACTAGGTGAAATGGAATCTGGGGTGGAAGGCAATGGACAAGTCGCAGCATCATGATGCAACTAACTAGACGTTGGTATGGGACAACTCGAAATGTGGTCATAGTGCCCTGAAAGATGGGACTGGAGCTTGAGGCTCATTTATTCCAAACTGACCACTAAAAGACCCAGGCAGTCTATATAATAGCCATCAAATATTGAACTGAGGTTCATCACTTTTCCTGAAGAGGAAATTTACCTTTGGGTTTTGCTGTGTTTGCACCCAAGAGATTTGATGAGGGGATATGCTGTTGTTGATCATGTTGTGAGTCTGCCAAACTCTTATTGAGTTCAGGAGGTTGATGCTGAGTGGAGAAGGCATTGTTTCAGGAGGTTGATACTGAGTGGAGAAGGTATTTTTGAGTGCCTTGCTTCTACACAGATTCCACCCACTTACTAGATCAATAATCAGGCTCGGGGGTTCATTAGAAGTTAGCATTTGAGCTGCTTCTTCTGAAGCAGGTTGGGAGGAACATGCCTCCTTGGGTGTTTGTTGGCCCTATCGTCAGTTACAGGTTCTATTGTCTTATTTGTTTTATTTTTAAGTTCTGTTATCTATTTTGCATATTACAGTTCTGCTAATTATTAAACTTTCACTGTCTAATTTATAAGTTATTACAGTTTCCTATATAAGTTAATAATTCTATATAAATGTAAAATGATTGAATAGAAGGGTTTCTGTATTTTTCCCCATGCAAAAAGGAATAGCATCGTACTCCAGTATAGAAACAAATTAAGATAGATAAGATATGATAGGCAAACTGCCATGGTGATGGAAGTACTATTTTTATATTCTGTTTAAATTATCTGCTATTATTATTTAGCAATATTTACTGTATTCTACTCACAACACTATGTTTATTTCCATTCTTTTCATTTTTGTTTTCCCAATGTTTAGTTTCAAAAGAATAACTATAGTTTGCTGTTAATATCATTATTGTACATATAGGACAGTTAGACAAATAAGAAGCATCACATTACCAACTTAGGGTTTGTAATTTTACATTTAAAATACTTTCAAAGTTTAGTGTTATTACTAATATTCCTATTACTGTGCACACAGAGTAGTTAAGCAAACAAAGTCTTTTATTATATATAGTTAGGGTTTAATGTTTTTCTTTTTACATGCACATAATCATAAACACACAAATGAAATGCTGTTACAGGATCGAGCTAGATGAATCAGCTCTCTATCATTTTCTTGTTTTACTCACAGTAGACAAATTAAGTATATTTTCACATCACAAATCATTACTGTAGATCGAACTTATTGGTTTCAATTATCAATTCAAAGTTTAAGACATTTCAATGACTGTAGGAGCAAAAGTCAAACATAACACACATTTTCCATTTGATGCCGAACGTATCAATAGTTATCATCGTTTCATCCAATCTAAACTTAACTACAACCCTAAACCTGACAGGCTTATAGTTATATTACTTAATCATTTACACAGTCGAAGATGAGGCATTTGGCCGAAGCATGTCGTATAATTTCAACACTTAGCTAAAGATCAAATGACAGTAACATGCATTTTTCTTTTCCCCAAATGTGTAAACATTTTCATAAACTTACATTTCCTAAAGAAACAATAGCAACAATGATATCGAAACCCAGTTTTTAAATCTTCATCATACATATTTCATAACCTCACAGACATTAAATAAAACGATGTCGCGGGTGTTCATAAATTTAGCTACAGAGCTTCACTTTCGTATCACATCGTTTTCAAATGCAGAGGTCTGTTGAAATACTTAGTATCACATCCACATTTTGAATAGACGAGACATAGTTTTGTTCACGGGACAAATCCCAACACATTGAAACAAAAACAACTATAATAACACAGGATTGATAACGTTTATTTTATTATCTCAACAGAGTTTGAAACCCCAAATTCAAAACAAAGGATCGTTGCCAAGATAGAAACCCTAAACTCAAACCCTATGCAATTACCAGCTATTACATTGACTATACAAACTAAAACAACAACCCAGGGTTTTACAACCACGACTTCCAGGTTTGAAGAAACACTGTTTGCCATGATTTCTGCCAGGAGAACCTACGAGGGTTTGCCACCGGGCTTACCGTTTTAGCTGCATTGCTATCCATTGATCACCGAATCCTATTGCCGCCAAACTAGAGTATGAAGTACAGAACCTTGGCATTACTTGCCAAAAGAAAACTATGAAGAGTTAGTAATATTATCATTTGACTATTAACAAACGAAGAAATACATTACATAACGGATAGACTATAAAACTTACCTAGTTGTTAAATAGTCGATTGGAATGCGTTCAACTTCCAAATCCTTTCTCAAACGCAGCAAAGTTGCCATGCAACTGAATCATAACCGAACTTGAAGTCAAGACCTCCCTACTAACTTATTTGCCACCGAAAGAAAGCCACAGGATTTCAATATTACACTCTCAGCAAACGCTCAAGCACTTATACATTATTTCACAACAGAAATTACAGAGTTTTTGAAGCATAGTGCCATCCACAACCACCCAGGGTCGAGCCCTGTAAACCAGCGGCCTGTCGGCCTTCTCCTCCAAAACCAAAACCACAAAATGAAAACACGAAGGAAAAATTAACGTTAAGGCAAGTCTAGTTAGGGTTTACACATCTCCACTATCGAGGTATTGAGATCAACGATCAAGATCAAGCCAACAAAATACGGAGGTACCAAGGTAGAGATACGATCAAGTATTGATCATTGAACTACATTTATTACTCAGAACATTCGGATGCCATATCACCAGAGCTAAGCTTACAGCTCGATGGTGTATCACCCTTCCTTACCATTGTTATCACATGAAGCTAGACACGTAGATGCCAACGTTGCAACATCTGACATCACAACAGGGTCGAATTCAATGCCGAGATCTCACGGAGATTTATGCCAGAGCCTCAATTGCAATAATATTTAATTCAATTCAGAACCAAGTGATGGTAACAGCGCGATCCCCGGGATATTTGACGTTGCCTTACAACTGTTACAACCATTTTTTTTTAGAAGCCATCAAACCATAGGATAGAGTTATATCAAAACCATAAACAACGATGTATAGTTCTGTTCATAAGGTAGCATCACGACCTTTCATTTACACCATAAGTATAAGGTTTATTCTAAGTGCACTTAACACATATACATTGCACATTTACGCCATAAGGTCCATTTACATAACATTCAACAATGTTATTATTATAGTTTCCATAAGTTACCAAACTTGGAATCGATATATTTAATATATCAACTATATATTATAAAACCATACAACGCCATAGTATAAAAGAAACTATCACAAGGTTCACTTTTAACATATGCAATTTAATAAAAATGCATTATATTCATAGCTAGGCCATGTTACATATTTTAGCTATGTCACCTACATAAGAATGTTGTAAGGAGAATCAAAACCTTCACACTATAATTGAAAGCTAGGGTGTGACATTAACTCTATAATGTCGTATGTTAGTAGCTCAATCGCATCTCGATTCACATATGGACACAATACAAACATCACCACTAGCATTCCAAGACTTATTGTTTTACGGTCGTCATTTCCAGAAGAGTCATTTATTCTATGGATGACACTATTTTTCACGTAAACCAAGCATGTTACAAATTCAGACAGTTAAACTAGGCTATATTACCACTGATCTCACCAATAGTTACAACGAGTCTAGTGCTTAAACATTGTTGACGACACGTGCAATCATAACCATAAAAGACGATACAAGTAACTAACTTAATCTGAAGATACATACCATTGACATCTTCATGCACGACAGATTTTATAATTATCGTAAACATAGAGACGACAAGCTGAAGCTTACAACTTGTCTTGTAAAAATTGGAATTACTCTATAACCTTACCTGCAGATCTGTGAAAGAATAATCCAATGCTTTAGCTTTCAAAGCTAAGTAAACCCAAGGGCACCCGATAGGAACCCCTTCAGAAATATGCAAACAACTTCATCAATATTGTTACCAGATCCTTACACATAACAAAATAAACATTGTTATGTTGCATCCTACTTATAACCAAGTACATATTTATGTTTAAAACAATTAAGACAAATTGTATGAGGTGGTTATCATTGTTAGCTAATTATTATCATTCCACAGTTAGCAATTATCTTATAAAATAGCCTACATCAAATTTTCTTTTTTATTTTGCGATTTTTGGGATATTACACGTGGTATCAGAGCGCGAGTTCAAACTCTAGGCCTGAATGAGGCTCATGCGCGCAAACAGAAAAATAAATCAGAAAGATTATGTTACTAACTTTTGAAATTTAATTTCATTTTTGCACAGAACAGATTGACTTCTAATTGTAGGTATGGAAATACTGGAGGAATCAGCAGAGGACAGATCTCCTCGAAATGAAGGAATTAATCATAATAACACTGAAGGAATTTATGTTGAGTTAAACAACCAGTCTTTTGAAATTTTACGCACTGTGTAGGATTTAAAATCTGAGTTAAAAGCTGTTAAAGAAGAAAATGAATGGATCCTAAAGGCACAGGAAGAATTACAACAGAATTTAAAAGGGAACTGTCACAGTGATGAAAGAGGCAGAAAATCAGAATTTAGAGCTGATTCTGAAATAATGTCCCACCAACATAAGCATAAGAAAACAATAAACAAAAAAAGGAACAGTTACTCATCTTCTAAGTTTGATTCAGGTAATGATGATGTAAATTATGACAGCAGTAACAGTGAGTGCTACTCTAAAAAGAGAAAACATAAGCATCATGAACAAATTACCTGTGAATTTAAAAAGATTAAGCCACCTACTTTTAACGGCGAAAGTGAGAAGGGCGAGACAACAGAATCTTGGCTGTCTAGAATGAAGAAGTAGTTTAATATTTATGACTACTCTTCTCAACTGAAAGCTAAGATGGCTATTTACAATTTGACTGGAAAGGCAGATATCTGGTGGCAGGATCTTAAAAGATTCAAGAGCATAAAAGAAAAAGAAGTAACTTGGACTATATTTAAAAGTTTGTTTAAAAAGAAGTTCTTGTCTGAACAGTATTTTGAGGATAAATCGAAGGAGTTTTACGATTTAAAGTTGGGTACTATGAACATGAAATAACTGTGCAGCAAGTTCTTTAGCTTGTTGAGGTATGTACCCTATATGGTTGAGGAAAAGCCTAAAGTGAAAAGGTTTCTCAGTTGTTTAGCGATTAATATAAAAGATCGTATTGAGTATGATAATCCTTCCACTTCGGAAGAGGCCATGAAGAAGGCAAATTTTTGTTTTGACCAAAACAAAAAAAGAGAAGGAACAAATAGCTGGAAGACACGGGGGCTTCATTAGAAGGCAATATAATATCACGTTCATTCATATTGCGGTATTAAATATTCATGAAAACATAAAAATTATATTGCTTATATATTAAGGGGCAAAGGGTTTTTTTATTTAATGTAACAATACAAAAATACTTTGGGGTCTTTTTTATATGGGCGGCTTGACAAATATCCGCCAAAAGGAGATGGTGGAATCACGGCCGGATGAGAAACCGGGTTGAGGCAAGGCTCGGGCTTACCAGTACGCAGGGAAATCACGTCTTGAGGCATGCTTGAGGCCAGGGGTTTCATGGTGAAGTGGGTTTCCAGTCGATCATAGTCGAGAGACAGTGGTCATTGACAGCCAATTGTTACCAATAACACTCAACCAATTGTTACCAATAGCCTTGGGAGGCTCTAAGCCTCCAGGGCCTGTTATAGGCCCTCGATAGGGCTTGGGGGCTTGAATACCCAACCACTCGTGCCTATTACAGGCCTTGGTAGATTTATTCAGCCTCCTAGAGCTTTTTATAGGCCCTGGGGGCTTGGATACCTAGCCCACAACAGGCTTAGTCAGCGATTGGGGAACTGCAACATGCAATCTAAATGTTGTACTATGTGCATTGGCTCTAGTGACATACAAGAAGTGATATCCTATCTCTTCATTAGACCATTAGATGTTGCAAATAACAATGATATGTGGTTGAGTAATTGCATTATGGGTGAAGTAATGTGCATCCACAATATACATCGAAAGAAGCAAGGTGCATTGTAGAATGCATGTGGGGTCATAAGAGGGGTATCATATCAATATAGTAGGTAGAAATATAAAGGGGTATAAAAAATGTTAATGAAAAAATTGATACATACAATATCTAGTGAAAATAGGGGTTTTCTAAAATTGGGAAGGCATATTGGGAGGGGGTTAAAAAAATGATTTTGGAAGGGATTTTCCAATATTTAGTGAAATTAGGGGTATTGTTTCATATGCCACGAACAAACATGCTATGATAGCGGTTTATTGAGTGAAGCCCCCGTGCTGGAAGAACAATAAAACTAATCAGTATGACTATAAAAAGAAGAATTTTAATCAGAATGCTGGAGGTTTTAAGAAAAATTTTAATAACAGAAATTTTCCTAATAATTATCGGAATAATACATCTCAGAACACTACTGCTGCAAGAAATGTACCTAATAATCACAACAATAATAATAATAACAATAACAACAGGTATGCTGAGCAGAAAGGACCCATAAAGTGCTATGAATGTGGTGGACCACACAAGAGAGTAGATTGCCCACGCAACAAGAGGACAGCCAACAACATACATACTATGCAAGCAGAACCTACAGTTGGAGATATCGCAAGAGAAATGCCCAGGATAAATGCAGCATTGGAGAATCATCAAGCGGACCATCAAACATCCATGGTCGAAATTGAAGGTATGATACAAAACGAGTCTATTTCTATTTTAATAGATCTTGGTGCAAATCTAAGTTATATTTCACCTACTTTAGTAAACCGTTGCAAGCTAAAAACATAAAAATTTGATAATGTATGGTTAGTTCAGCTTGCAACAGGAACTAAAAGAAAGGTTACTGATTATGTTCAGAATTGTGAAGTATTTTTAAGTCAGCTGAAAACACAACTTAAT
The DNA here is from genome assembly GCA_027924585.1 of Larix kaempferi. NCBI lineage: Eukaryota > Viridiplantae > Streptophyta > Pinopsida > Pinales > Pinaceae > Larix > Larix kaempferi. Next base: position 15,288,876 of record BSBM01000545.1, read on the forward strand.
CTGAATGTTTTACCCTTAGGTTCATATGATTAGTTAATTGGCATGGATTGGCTTGAACAACATAGAGTTATATTGAATTGTTATGATAAATCTTTTACTTGTATAAACAATGAAGGTAATTTAGAAACAGTAAAAGGAATTCATAGGCAGATTTTAGTAAGGCAGATTTCTGCCTTATAAGTAAAGAGAGCTGCTAGAAAAGGTTGTAAATTGTTTGCTGTTAATGTTGTTAATGAAGAATGTACATCTAAAGAAGACAAGTTAAAACTAGAGGATATTCCCATCCTTAGGGACTTTTCTGATGTATTCCCGGAAGAAATTCCAGGATTACCTCCGAAAAGAGAACTTGACTTCACCATTGAGTTAGTACCCGGTGCGATACTCAAAGGCCCCCTATAGGATGAATATTTTGGAGTTAAATGAATTAAAGTCTCAGCTAAAAGAATTAATAGATAAAAAATACATACGGCCCAGTGTGTCCCCTTGGGGAGCACCAGTAATAGTTGTTAAAAAGAAAGACGGTACCATGCATTTGTGCATTGACTACCTTCGGCTTAATAAAATGACAATTAAGAACCGTTATCCCTTACCCCGCATATATGATCTATTTGATCAAGTATGCGGACCAGAGATATTCACTAAAATCGATCTAAGGTCGGGTTATCATCAAGTCCAGATAAAAGATGAAGACATATTCAAAACTGCACTCAGAACGCGTTATGGGCACTACGAGTTCGTAGTTATGCCTTTTGGGCTAACTAACACACTGACAGTGTTCATGTGTTTAATGAACAACGTTCTGCATAAATATTTGGATAAGTTTGTAGTGGTATTCATTGATGATATCCTGGTTTACTCAAAGACTAAAGAAGAGCATGATGAACATCTAAAAATCATTTTACAAGTACTTAGAGATCACCAGCTTTACGCTAAGTTCAGTAAGTGTGATTTCTATAAAGATAAAATTTAGTATTTGGGTCATATAATTTCAAAAGATGGTATTTATGTTGATCCTGATAAAATTAAAGCAATTAATGAATGGCCTGTCCCAAAAGATGTAACTGATGTACGGTCATTCATGGGAATAACGGGGTATTATAGAAAGTTTATTGAAGGGTTCTCTAGAATTGCTAACCCCATCACTTCTTTGCAGAAGAAAGGGAAGAAATTCATATGGGATCAAAAGTGTCAAGACAGCTTTAATAAGTTAAAAGAATTGTTAACTACTGTACCCATTTTAAAAATTGCAGATCCTAATAAGGATTTCGTCGTATGCACAGATGCATGCAACGAAGGACTTGGAGGGGTCTTAAGTCAAGAGGGTCATGCAATTGCTTTTGAGTAAATGAAGTTAAAAATACATGAAAAGAATTATGCAACGTATGATCTTGAGTTGGCAGCCGTGATACATACTTTAAAGATGTGGCGCCATCACTTGATCGGAAGAAAATTCATTTTAATGACTGACAATAAGGGGTTAAAGTATTTACTGGATCAAACAAATCTTAACGCAAGGCAAGCTAGGTGGTTAGCTTTCCTTAGCGAGTACGATTTTGAGATCCATCACATTAATGGAAATGAAAATAAGGTTGCTGATGCGTTGAGCAGAAATGCTAGATTAAGTTTTGTGGCAGCAATCAGTACTTTTAAAATTGATTTGAAAAATCAGATCGAAGAAGGAATTAAGCAAGACGAAAATTACCAAAAATTACATGATAAAGTCGCTGAAAATTCATCTGAAAATGTTATAACAGATTATAGTATTAATGAAAAAGGCTTCTTAACTTACAAAAATAGAATTTATGTGCCTAATTTTTCGAAAGTTAAGGTGCTGATTTTAGATGAAGTTCACAAGAGTCCTTATTCAGGGCATCCCGGTTATCAGAAAATGATAACTATGTTAAGAAAGGAGTACTTTTGGCCCAACATGAAAAGTGAAGTTGCTGAATATCTAGCTAGATGTTTTGAGTGTCAGACTATCAAAGCTGAACACCAACATCTAGCTGGGCTATTGCAGCCCTTACCAATTTCAGAATGGAAATGGGAGATCATAAGCATTGACTTTATTACAGGTTTGCCTAAAAATCAGAAGCAGAATGACTCAATTATGGTTGTTATTGATAAACTTAGCAAAGCTGCTCATTTTATTCCTATTAAAATACTTTCAAGGCTTCTAACATTGCAGATATTTTCATGAAGCAAATTTTTTGCTTGCATGGAATTCCAAAGGTAATTATTTCAGACCGAGACTCTAAGTTCACTAGTAACTTCTGGACAACACTGTTTAAAGGATTAAATACTAAACTGAATTTCGGCACTTCTTTCCACCCACAAACTGATGGTCAAACAGAAAGAGTAAATTAGATTTTGGAAAATATGTTAAGATTATATGTTAAAGATCAACCATCTAAATGGGAGGATTACTTGCACTTAGCAGAATTTGCTTACAATAATAATTATCAAGCATCTACTAAGTTAAGTCCATTTGAAATTTTGTATGGAAGAAAATGTTGTACTCCAATTTCATGGGATAATCCTGTAGATAGATTGATGTTAGGACCAGATCTATTGAAAGAAATGGAGCTAACTGTGAAACAGGTTTAAGGTAACTTAAAAGTTGCCCAAGATCGGCAGAAAAACTATGCTGATTTGAAATGCACAGAAAGAGAATTTCAGGTAGGAGACCATGTTTTCATAAAGGTAAAGCCCAAGAAAAGTTCTTTGAAGCTTGGGAGCTGTGCTAAATTAGCACCGAGGTATTGTGGACCATTTGAAATCCTATCAAGGATAGGAGCTGTTGCATATCAATTGGCATTGCCATACAATTTAAAAATCCACAATGTTTTTCATGTTTCTGTTTTAAAGAAGTATGTGCACGATGCTACTCATGTGCTGAATTGGAATGACATACAGGTGGAACCCGAAGGAGATTTTCAGGTGGAACCAGATTGTATTCTAGACCAGAGGGAAATTATGCTTCGGAATCGCACCATAGGGCAGGTAAAGGTGCAATGGAAGCACCTTAGCCCTGATGAAGCTACTTGGGAACTGGAAAGTAATATGCGGGCAGCATATCCAGTTCTGTTCCATGAGGAACTTGATGATGAATATGAAACATTGAGGACGATGTTGAGCTTAAGAGGGGGTGTTTGTAACATACCCTTTAAGCTGGAAAACATTTTGTGTTTATAAACATTATGATAAATTTTATTGTAAAGTTTATATTGGACAGGTGTCCAAGGATGACTGTAATTTGCACAATATATTATTATTTAATAAATAAAATAGGAGACAAACACCTAAGAGGACTGTTGAAAGAGTGGTTACTGATCCACTAGGTGAAATGGAATCTAGGGTAGAAGGAAATGGGCAAGTGGCAGCATCATGATGCAACTAACTAGCTGTTGGTATGGGACAACTCCCTTGAAATGTGATCATAGTGCCCTGAAAGATGGGACTGGAGCTTGAGGCTCATTTATTCCAATCTGACCACTAAAAGACCTAGGCAGTCTATATAATAGCCATCAAATATTGAACTGAGGTTTATCGCTTTTCCTGACAAGGAAATTTACCTTGGGGTTTTCCTATGTTTGCACCCAAGAGATTTGATGAGGGGATATGCTGTTGTTGATCATGTTGTGAGTCTGCCAAACTCTTATTGAGTTCAGGAGGTTGATGCTGAGTGGAGAAGGCATTGTTTCAGGAGGTTGATACCGAGTGGAGAAGGTATTTTTGAGTGCCTTGCTTCTACACAGATTACACTCACTTATTGGATCAGTAATTAGGCTCGGGGGTTCATTAGAAGTTAGCATTTGAGCTGCTTCTTCTGAAGCAGTTGGGAGGAACATGCCTCCTTGGGTGTTTGTTGGCCCTATCATCAGTTACAAGTTCTATTGTCTTATCTATTTTATTTTTAAGTTCTGTTAACTATTTTGCATATTACAGTTCTGCTAATTATTAAACTTTCACTGTTTAATTTATAAGTTATTACAGTTTCCTGTATAAGTTAATAATTCTGTATAAATGCAAAATGATTGAATAGAAGGGTTTCTGTATTTTTCCCCATGCAAAAAGGAATAGCATCGTACTCCAGTATAGAAACAGATTAAGATAGATAAGATATGATAGGAAAACTGCCATGGTGATGGAAGTACTATTTTTATATTTTGTTTAAATTATTTGCTGTTATTATTTAGCAATATTTACTGTATTCTACTCACAACACTATGTTTATTTCCATTCTTTTCATTTTTGTTTTCCCAATGTTTAGTTTCAAAAGAATAACTATAGTTTGCTGTTAATATCATTATTGTACATATAGGACAATTAGACAAATAAGAAGCATCACATTACCAAGTTAGGGTTTGTAATTCTACATTTAAAATACTTTCAAAGTTTACTGTTATTACTAATATTCCTATTACTGTGCACACAGAGTAGTTAAGCAAACAAAGTCTTTTATTATATAGTTAGGGTTTAATGTTTTTCTTTTTACATGCACATAATCATAAACACACAAATGAAATGTTGTTACAGGATCGAGCTAGATGAATCAACTCTCTGTCATTTTCTTGTTTTACTCACAGTAGACAAATTAAGTATATTTTCACATCACAAATCATTACTGTAGATCGAACTTATTGGTTTCAATTATCAATTCAAAGTTTAAGACATTTCAATGACTGTAGGAGCAAAAGTCAAACATAACACACATTTTCCATTTGATGCCGAACGTATCAATAGTTATCATTGTTTCATCCAATCTAAACTTAACTACAACCCTAAACCCTGATAGGCTTATAGTTATATTACTTAATCATTTACACAGTCGAAGATGAGACATTTGGCTGAAGCATGTCACATAATTTCAACACTTAGCTAAAGATCAAATGACAGTAACTTGCGTTTTCTTTTCTCCAAATGTGTAAACATTTTCATAAACTTACATTTCCTAAAGAAACAATAGCAGCAGTGATATCGAAACCCAGTTTTTAAATCTTCATCATACATATTTCATAACCTCACAGACATTAAATAAAATGATGTCGCGGGTGTTCATAAATTTAGCTACACAGCTGCACTTTCGTATCACATCGTTTTCAAATGCAGAGGTCTGTTGAAATACTTAGTATCACATCCACATTTTGAATAGACGAGACATTGTTTTGTTCACGGGCCAAGTCCCAACACATTGAAACAAAAACAACTATCATAACACAGGATTGATAATGTTTATTTTATTATCTCAACAGAGTTTGAAACCCCAAATTCAAAACAAAGGATCGTTGCCAAGATCGAAACCCTAAACTCAAACCCTATGCAATTAATAGCTATTACATCGACTATACAAACTAAAACAACAACCCAGGGTTTTACAACCACGACTTCCAGGTTTGACGAAACACTGTTTGCCATGATTTCTGGCAGGAGAACCTACGAGGGTTTTCCACCGGGCTTACCGTTTTAGCTGCATTACTATCCATTGATCACCGAATCCTATTGCCACCAAACCAGAGCATGAAGTACAAAACCTTGGCATTACCTACCAAAAGAAAACTATGAAGAGTTAGTAATATTATCATTTGACTGTTAACAAACGAAGAAATACATTACATAACGGATAGACCAGAAAACTTACCCAGTTGTTAAACAGTCGATTGGAATGCGTTCAGCTTCCAAATCCTTTCTCCAACGCAACAAAGTTTCCATGCAACTGAATCATAACCGAACTCGAAGTCAAGACCTCCCTACTAACTTATTTTCCACCGAAATAAAGCCACAAGATTTCAATATTACACTCTCAACAAACACTCAAGCACTTATACATGATTTCACAACATAAATTACAGAGTTTTTGAAGCACAGTGCCATCCACAACCGCCCAGGGTTGACCCCTGTAAACCAGCGGCCTGTCGGCCTTCTCCTCCAAAACCAAAACCACAAATGAAAACACGAAGGAAAAATTAACGTTAAGGCAAGTCTAGTTAGGGTTTACACATCTCCACTATCGAGGTATTGAGATCAAAGATCAAGATCAAGCCAACAAACTATGGAGGTACCAAGGCAAAGATACGATCAAGTATTGATCATTGAACTACATTTATTACTCAGAACATTCGGATGCCATATCACCAAAGCTAAGCTTACAGCTCGGTGGTGTATCACCCTTCCTTACCATTGTTATCACATGCAGCTAGACACGTAGATGCCAACGTTGCAACATCTGACATCACAACAGGGTCGAATTCAATGATGAGATCTCACGGAGATTTATGCTAGAGCCTCGATTGCAACAATATTTAATTCAATTCAGAACCAAGTGATGGTAACAACGCGATCCCTGGGATATTTGACCTTGCCTTACAACTGTTACAACCATTTTTTTTATAAGCCATCAAACCATAGGATAGAGTTATATCAAAACCATAAACAACGATGTATAGTTCTCTTCATAAGGTAGCATCACGACCTTTCATTTACACCATAAGTATAAGGTTTATTCTAAGTGCACTTAACACATATACATTGCACATTTACGCCATAAGGTCCATTTACATAACATTCAACAATGTTATTATTATAGTTTCCATAAGTTACCGAACTTGGAATCAATATATTTAATATATCAACTATATATTATAAAACCATACAACGCCATAGTATAAAAGAAACTATCACAAGGTTCACTTTTAACATATGCAATTTAATAAAAATGCATTATATTCATAGCTAGGCCACTTTGCATTGTATAAGCTAGGCCAAGTTACATTTTTTAGCTATGTCACCTACATAAGAATGTTGTAAGGAGAATCAAAACCTTCACACTATAATTGAAAGCTAGGGTGTGACATTAACTCTATAATGTTGTATGTTAGTAGCTCAATCGCATCTTGATTCACATATGGACGCAATACAAACATCACCACAAGCATTCCAAGACTTATTGTTTTACGACCATCATTTCCAGAAGAGTCATTTATTCTATGGATGACACTATTTTTCACATAAACCAAACATGTTACAAATTCAGACAGTTAAACTAGGCTATATTACCACTGATCTCACCAATAGTTACAACGAGTCTAGTGCTTAAACATTGTTGACAACACGTGCAATCATAACCATAAAAGACGATACAAGTAACGAAGTTAATCTGAAGATACATACCATTGACATCTTCATGCACGACAGATTTTATAATTATCGTAAACATAGAGACGACAAGCTGAAGCTTACAACTTGTCTTGTAAAAAATGGAATTACTCTATAACCTTACCTGCAGATCTGCGAAAGAATAATCCAATGCTTTAGCTTTCAAAGCTAAGTAAACCCAAGGGCACCTGATAGGAACCCCTTCAGAAATATGCAAACAACTTCATCAGTATTGTTACCAGATCCTTACACATAACAAAATAAACATTGTTCTGTTGCATCCTACTTATAACCAAGTACATATTTATGTTTAAAACAATTAAGACAAATTGTATGAGGCAGTTATCATTGTTAGCTAATTATTATCATTCCGCAGTTAGCAATTATCTTATAAAATAGGCTACATCAATTTTTTTTTTAAATTTATTTTGCGATTTTTGGGATGTTACATTGCTTGTTCTCTTCCTTCTTACCAAAAGCCTTACTTTTGCTTCTCCTCCTCTTTTTTCTTCTTCCAAACCTCCCAGGATTCTCTTCCCTTTCTTCTTTTCCTGCTTCCAAAAATGTTTGGACAATATGCACTGCACACTATGCTCTACTCTCAGAAGGAGAAGACCATAAAAAATAGATAAAATTCATGTTTTCATGCCTATCCACTTTCTCAACTTCGAGGTCAAGGCTCAAGTTTTGATAGAAAGCAACATAGAATAATAGGGTGGACAAGTCATTTACTTTCACGCTACGCAATATTCATGTTTTCATTCCTGTCCACTGTCTCAACTTTGAGGTAAGAGTCAAGTTTATGGCAGAAATCAACAGAGGTTGGTGATAGTGAGCATGTCTTCCACGTGGGGAGAAATGGATTAATAAATCAATTACCTGTTGGACAACTGTATCAAATATCACATAGTGTAACATACCACTTTCAAAGTATGTTTTTTTTATATATTTTATTTCTTATTTTTCTCTAATCACGACAATGATAAAAATAGTCCCATCAAAGCTTTTCATCCAATCATATTTTAACAAATATGAAATAAATTTTATTAAAATTTAAAATTAAATACAAAAATATTTTCAACCTTACTGTATCCTTTATAAATTAAACGTAATCATACTAATTAATACCTAAAGGCGGAACATATAGTCTCTACTTGCGGCAAGGACTAATAAACACACACGAAGGAACAGTACAACCAACCATTGTCAACTAACTTAGTATGTTTTGATAATAGTTCAAACTTTTTGATATTAGATTTTTTTTTTGAAAAATACAAGCTTTTGTTGGGTGATATTGAACCATTTAGTGCCCTAAATTAGGCACCTTCGACATCTCCTTGAAATTGTTCTTTATCGATCTCTTCTAGTTGAATTTCTCCTTTCCTTGAGGTATATTGTTGTCTTTGAACCTTTATTTTTATGTTTTTTTATTGATTTTAAACTTTACCTTTTCATTATTTATAATTTAAGTTAGGGTCATTATTATTTTTCTACTTGATTACAATAATAAACCCAAAAAATAATGGTGAAGTCTATAGGAAAATGAACACAATAATGTCTAAATAGACACAAAGCAATTGAGATGCAATTTCATAAAGCTTGAAATTGTTGCAGTGAAGGATGTCGGAGTTTTTTTAATAGTAATTCTAAATATTAATATTTTTTCATTGTATTATAAGTCTTCACTAATATTTTATGACATGCCTTCAAGGATGTTCATTTACAAATATTTTTACTTTTCCATTAATGTTCATGGCATATCCTCATACATGTTTGACATCATTAGGTTATTGAAGGATTATCTTAGCTCAAGGTGCTTTCAATGATCTTTAGTTTTTCATTAATGTTTATGGTATATCCTCATATATGTTGACATCATTAGGTCATTGAGGGATTATATTAGCTCAAACTGGGTGCTTATGTATTTATACATTGTGCAGTCGCATTAATTAATGGAGTTTAACTAAGTTATATACTAAAAAAATTAAAGAAAATTGCATAGACATATCCCTGCAATATGCAATACGAAGAATATTGCTATGCCAAAAGTGTTTGCTTCTACACACATACTAATCAATCATTATATAAGTTAGAATTGTTGAATCCATTATACGCACACTACTACTAACCAATCCTTATTAAAGTTAGAATGATTGAATGCATCATACACACAATATAAGTTAGAATTGTTGAATGCATTACACACACATTGAAAAACTAATAATTAATCATTATATACATTAGAATTGTTGAATCCATTACACACACAATATGGGCCCCATATTAGATATCATAAAAGGATAATTTCAGACACTTTCACACACACCATGGCAACGCACACACACCATGGGCCCCATATTAGAAATCATAAAAGGATAATTTGAGACACTTTGCCATCCTAGTAAAAGGTGTAAACAATCTACCAGAAAGCCACAAAATAGGGGATATTATTAAATAATTGTCTAATGATATCTTATTTAAACAAAATCTACTTGAAAGTCACAAAATAGGGGATATTATTAAATCATTGTCTAATGATATCTTAGTTTGAAAGAACTATTCACCTTTATATATTGGGAAGAACATTGGTGAGAACAACAATAGTCGAACATGTGGTGAAGTTTTGTCAAATTGGGTGCTTGCTACCACCCCAATGGTATGGACAACTTGCCATGTGGTGGTATCCTCCCAAGAAAACACGGTCAAAATTATGCCAATCTATATGGATATCATTTGTACTAGTCAACATTTAGTTGTAGGTCAAAATTCCCATGTTGCACACCTCTAGGTGAAAATTTGTACACCATGGACATAAAATTTGTGCACCTTTGAGCCATGTTTGAAGGCATATATTTTCTTGTAAAGTCTCAACCTTAGATTATCACTAACCTACCTACACATTATAAATATCTTTATCTTTATTAACATCTAGAAAAATGGTCAACCATATCAAATAATGTTAATGACCCATTATATTGATTTATATGGATGAACTCAACGATGATCCACTCAAAGAGGAATGTGTCATACATGTTGTATGCCATGTTAAGGGTACATCATACACTCCCTCCTCGAGAGGTTTGCTTATAAATGTTAGAGGATACGAGGAATAAGACTCTTATATTTGTGCTTACTTCTTACCGTGTTGGATTATCTATTGATTCATATTCTTATATTTGTGCTCACTTCTTTTCGTGTTTGATTATGTATTGATTCATATTCTCATATTTGTGTTTGATTATCTATTGATTCATATATGTTTATTGATTTTTGGTAATATGATACCATATAATTAGTATTTTTCTATCGATTTCATATGTTCTTGTAGCATTAACATTTTCTTGTAGCAATTGGTATTTGATAGTATATTATCATGAATGATTCTTTTGATTTCTTGAACATTGTTGCTTCTACCATTTAGTTTTTTGAGAATATGGGTGGAAATATTTGTTCCAGTTTTGATTGAAGACTCGTAAGAGTGAGAAGGTCAATATGGTTCAATTATTCTCAATTTTACCTTTTTGGTTTCAAAGTTATATATATATATATATATATGATTCTTTTGATTTCTTGAACATTGTTGCTTCTACCATTTAGTTTTTTGAGAATATGGGTGGAAATATTTGTTCCAGTCTTGATTGAAGACTCGTAAGAGTGAGAAAGTCAATATGGTTCAATCATTCTCAATTTTACCTTTTTGGTTTCAAAGTTATATATATATATATATATATATCTAAAGCATATCTCCTTTCAAAAAACGCTCTACTGTTAGAGCCAGGTCAAACAGAAATTGAAGAAACTCACAATGAATTGCAAACAATGTAAAATTTTGGAGTTTTGTGTTTTAAGCTCTATCTTGTATTGAAGAGGTACGATGATACATACTTTGTCATAAAGATACAGTTTGAGAGGAAGATCTTTTGAGATGCAAGACTCCTTTATGCATATGATATGCAAGTCCCTTAGCTTTGTCTTCTATTCTTGTACTTGCAATAGATAATATCTTTGACAATGATTTTTTTTGGTTCTATGGATTTAATTTTCTCAATTGGAAGATCAATTTCTAACAATTAGATTCGTTTTTCTTTTTGACTATGAAGTTCAACATTTTTAATCAACTCTTCCATATTCTTCCATCTTTGATTATGATTTGACTTAATTTGTAGTAAGGACTTTTTCAACCTTATTATATTAAGGTTCTCTTCAACTTTCGTAGTTGCCTCTTCATCGATGACCTTCAATTGTGCATTATGAACTACCTTTTTGTGATTTTAACTTTATTAATAAAGGCTTCATTAAAATTTTACTTGTTAGTTGTCTCTTTGCAAGTTCTTCCTTCAACTCATTCTTATTCATATATTTCCTCAAATTTTCTTCTCATAATTTATTAATTTATTTAACAAGGCATTGATTAAGAATATGTAACTTGTTGCCCCCCTCATTTAAATTTTAAAATTTAAAGACAAAATGGATGTGGCAATGGGAAGGACATGGTGGCACAAGATCAACAAATAGAATAAGATCATAGTTGTACCAGGTAGCACAAATCCTATTAGTATTAAAGGGCATTGAAGCTAGATGTTGACAAGGATCATGATAATAGGAAATACCCCATGCAATCCAGGAAGAGGTGGTGAAAGAAGGAAAACACATGGATGACACATAGGGAGATGACTATGATTGCATTGATCCAAAATGATGAGAATGAAATAAATCTAAGTTCAAGTCTTGGATTTCATTGTTTAGGTTCAAGTCTTGGATTTCATTTACAACCTAGTTATTTTTCTTCTAATTGTTATTAACTTTTAGTGGCTATATCCATACATACAAAATTTTTGAAATCCTTGTTTATAATTCCCAAAGGAAGTTTTTTTATTAATTGTTTATATGTCATTGAATTCAAATTTAATGATTGTATCTTGGTTTATATATATATATGCCATGCGAGGGGTCTTATGCTCCTAGACCTCGTCGATCTTATGTATAATACTTGTTGTTATGTAGGATTCAACTTTGACGAGGGGTCTTACCTTTCGATACCTCCCTCGATCTTATTCCCGGAACATGTTATTATTCATTTGCATTTAACATTTACAAGGGGTCTTGTCTACCCATGACATCCCTTGAATTCATATATTAAACATTTGTTATAAATGTCATTTTTTAACGTAGTGATCACCATGCTTCGAACTGGTTAATGGTTAACATTATATATGAATAGTCTCGAGAGATTGTTTAATTGTGGTTTAAACCCTATCCATTACTCTACCTTTAACTTGGTAGCTGTACACACTACTTGGTATATTTATTTCTAATTGGAGTTTATAACGATGATAAAATCGTGGGTGATTGTAATTTTAATGCGACGATATTTGGATTACGGATCCATTTAATGATTTGAAATACTCTATGAGTTTATGGTGTACATGGATACCTTCTATCTGCCATGAAGTGGCTTGTCATTAATGGTAAGGCCACATGGTGATAACAATGCTACATAGATTGTACTAGCTCTAATCTCTTTATTGTTGGTAATCACAAGGAGTACTCCCGCCTAGAGTAATGTAGCGGTACTTTTTTCATTATTTTTCCTTGGCAAATGTTTACCTTGTTCGGGAGTGTTTAGTGATATTCCCATGGTTTGATGCTTGAACTAATTTAGGAGAATCCTTTCCTACAGGCTTAGAGTGCAGAACTCTGCTAGTATGTTACATGGTATGACTATTTCGAACATTCTGTTCATCTGATTGTTAACTTGTGTGAGGGTTCTTATAGAGTTTAGTTGATTACTTGGATCCATATCAACTTGGGTAACAGAGTAAATATATTATCCTTCATATATTTCTTATTAACTATATTTCATTCTTCTTCATGTGTTTAATGTTTATTATCTTATAGCCAACCTTCTTTTGTGTCTTGTTACAGGTTGGAAATATTTATAAGTAAGGTGAAGGTCGACCGCCTGAGTATTATAGAATTGTCTAGGTAAAAATTTGTTACTAGTAATTTCCCTTTGTTGTAACTTCTCTTGGTAAGGGTTTAGAACGCTAATACTTTTCTCATGTATTATTAACAAGCTTCATTACATCAAACTCATAATCACCAATCTATTGTATTATTTTATTTGATTTCGGTCCAGGGTTTGGCATTTATACTACTCCTCCCTTTTACTTGAACTCAAAACTGTTTGTATTTGTTTAATAGGTCATGTGAGAGTGCTTAGGGGACACAATTCCTTTGAGAGGTAAAAAGGTTTTGACCCTTGTTCTTTTTGTTATGTTTTTAAAACTATTTAATGGTGTTAAAGTCTTAATCTCATTTCAAGTTATTGTAATGCAGGTATATACAGGGCCATAGAAATTTGTGTCATTTACCATGACTCGACACACTATAAACAATAATAATTTTTCCATACGACTGATTCTTATAAGTTTTGTGCAGGGTCATTGATGTAGACAACTACATCATCCGCCGTTTGTAAGGTTAGAGTCATGCAACTCTAATACCTTGGATGGGTGCTGGTCGTTTCTCTAATGATCCCCGTGGCCTCTTACACAAATAGATATCCACAAAGTAAACCTACCGTAACATTCAACAGAAGGATTTCAAACATGAAAGGTGGCTCAAGTGGCCCTTTTATTAAATCCATGACAAATTTACAAATTTACAATTACCAATAGTGGGAGCCTTCCCTGTCGAATTACAATACAATTGAAATTCACATCCTTCCTGGTGTAAGTCTCAGGAACAATATATGTTTATCCTGAAATTACAATTTGGTTGTTAACTAGAGGCCCTCCAACTCTCTATATTCTACTTCTTCATCTTTTGGGATTCTTTTGTGGGGCCTCTTTTATTTCCCTCTTCTCCTTTTGATTCAGATTTATGTGAGAACGAAATGAAAGAGCATATATATATTCACATGAACATATATATTGAAAGAAACACGGTGATACAATAAACTCATATTCTATTAAAATGAATGAAACAAAACAGGCTGTAAAATAAAAGCAACTAGAATGGTGGTAGCGATATGTCTGAGAAGAGATATGGAAGATACTCTCATTCGTTACAAGATGAATACAAAAAGAGGCCAAAAGGGCCTATTTATCATAAGAATGAGGGAAATAAACCTAAACATCCAAAAACCTAATGCTAGGAGATGAACCGTCATAGCGTTTGCAGCCCTAAGGTGGTTAGTTGAGCAGTCAACTTCTCGGGTCATAACTTTTGCATATGATATCCGTTTGGAGTGCTCGGTAGACCATTGGAAAGATATATCCGAGGAGTAAAATAGTGGATCAATACCACCTTCCTCTGTCATTTGATTTGGGATTTCGGGTCAGCTTTTCCAGGATTCTTTTGCTGTTGATTTGCAAACCCAAACTCCCACTTATTCTTTTGCTTAAACTTTTGCTCAATATTGATAACATATTGATGAGAATATACTAGTGAGTATATGACCAAGAAGTCCACATTTATCTGAATGTACCTATGAAAGCCACTGCGGTACTTTAGGACCAAGTGCCATTCAGATTCTCTAATATCCAATTTTGAGCGTAGGGTATGGAACATGTTGGTAAACTCTGATATTGTCTGGTGTCTCTCCAGGCGCAAGTCGTCCATCTGGTGTTTTAGTCATCATAAAATTTGCCTGGGTAGAATTCCTCCTTGACGACATCAATAAAACTCACCCAAGTGGGTTATGTTCTGTATATTTCAAACTCATCCTAGGATGTAGCTCAGCCTTGTTGATGTATATGTAACTTCGGAATGTATTTCACATATATGTATATTGTATTCCTATAGAGATGGTATTATTCCTCTATAAGGAAGTGTCGTCATTTATATTGTAAATGTCGTAACTTATTCTTGATGGGTTATTAGACCACCTTGTTGGGGTCGGCCCTGTATAAGTCATGTGGGTCAAAGGGTTATTAGACCACCCTATTGGGGGTCGGCCATGTGGGTCAAAGGGTTATTAGACCACCCTATTGGGGGTCGGCCCAGTCAACATTATGTTATGTGGTTAAGTTCGAGCCTACATGAGTTAGGTAAAAAGGCAAGTCAAGTCAAGTATAAATAGAGTGCGGGAGGCACTCTATTTGCTCACTCACTTCTCACTTATGCACTCAAGGAGGAGTGGCACACTTATGGAGGAGGAGGATCTGCTGCTAGGTTATTTCTATCTCTCATGTTTGGGTTGTATCATTGCTCTATCTATCTCTGAGGAAGTTATTGGGTTTTTTCACCTTTATGGTTTTCCCCAAGTAAATCTTTGTGTCTCTTGTGTGCTTGCATTATTGTCTCCATGATTGATATGTTGTAGATATGCTGTACATGTTGTTCTCTCAGTTAAGATCCTAGATCCGATTGAGGTAAATTCTGAAAATTTAACATGGTATCAGAGCTAGCCTGAAAGAAGGCATGATATGGCATGTATGACACTTGTTGCACTTATGATGCTAGGGCTTGATATAGCAAAAAAAAGTCATCGTAGCACTTTCGCTATAAATCCGTTTTGGAAAATTTTTCGGATCTGAAATTGTTACAAGCCGAAGCTAAGATCCCCATGTACCTTGTGTCCAAAGGAAAAGCTCTATATCGTTTTACTTTGTGATTTATGATCTGTACAATATAGGGTTTCTGCCTCTTCTAGATCTGAGTCAAAATCAGGTGACCTTGGGAAAAAGGTCATAACTTGGGCTAGGAAGCTCAAAATGAAATTTCGTGAAAAGTGACAGGTAGTACACAGACTGTAGTATCTCAGAAAACGTTTTCAGAGGACGAAGTTGAACCAATGACACGTGGCATGCCGTACAAGTTCGCTCTCCTGTATTATACCAAAAACAGGTCACGTTGCGACACTTGGCATAACTCTCTCTCAGAGAGTCCAATTGAGGTCAGACCTATCAGGATGGAAAGATATCAGGGCGAGATATCTCAGGAAACGTTTTCAGAGGCCGAAGTTCAAACAGTGACACGTGGCACGTCGTACAAGTTTGCACTCCTGTATTATCCCAAAACAGGTCACGTTGCGACATTTGGCATAACTCTCTCTCAGAGAATCCAATTGAGGTCAGACCTGTCAGGATGGAAAGGTAACAGGTCATGCTATCTCAGGAAACATTTTTCCGACCCTGTGGATCGAAAAGTTTGGAGTTACACCAGAAACAATCAGGCACATATTTCTGTCAAAACAAAATTATTTTTGAGTACCTTCATTCATGGCTTCCGGAATTTAGGGCTTTGAAGAAAGTTGGAATTTTTGTAATCGGAGACCACGGCTGAATTATACTCATCAAAATAAAAATTTAGAGACCAAGATCAGAATTTTTGGTTGGAAAGAAGGCCGGGTTTGATCAGACCTTAGTTCGGGACTTTGATCAGAAAAGTGGAAAATTAGGGCTTCTATAAAAATGGGAATTTTTGAAATCTGTGACCATGGCTGGAAGCTCCTCAGAAAAATAGAAGCTTAGAGATTTGAATCAAACTTTTTGATTGGGCAGAAGGGTGGGCTTCATCAAACCCCAGTTCAGGGTCACGTCCAGTGAATCCGGAAGTTTCAAAGGCAAAATTGAGGAGTGAAACTTTGCAGTTTTCAAATTCTGAATATACTAGTTTGATCAGCTCATCAAGGCGCATATTTCTATCCTTTCGGAAGTTTAAAATTCAAAGGTTGAATTTTTGGGGTTTCTCTGACAAACCCATATCCAACTCCAGGTCCAGTTCTTGCAAATCAAGTGGATTGGGTTAATCCTAGAAGAAGATGGATTGGTCACCTACATAAGTGAAGAAGTTCCTGTTTCAGAGGGAGATGAGTCTAAGGTCTTACATAAGAATATTACAAGCAATCTCGATAGGTATGACTCATTGAGGTATGTTTTGATATTTGTTCATGATTAAGTTCATGGTATGTTTGTCTTCATGTTATTACGGTTAGTATAATCTTGATTTTAGATTTGTCGTATCACTTTAACAAAATTATGAATGCACAATAGAAGATATTCATTGGTTAGGGTGTTGACACTTATGATTATACTAATGCATTATGGTGTTGTATGAGGTTTCTATTGTCTACTAACACAAAAGGTACACCAAGAAAGACAAATCATGTTCTACTTCAAGAACGTATGATCATGGTGACATGAAGACAAGGATTCATCTATTGTCATGAAGATCTACTCTCGAGGTATGTATAACTTGTTTATACAATGGTTAACTTATGAGACATGCAGGTTACTAGCACAAGTCACTGAAGAGAAACAAAAGACATTATACGGGTATGTTAGACATAAATAGCTAGCATGCTAATCCAGGTATGTTTTTCCTATATCAAGCTAGAATCCTACCTTGTATTAGGATCTTATACTGTTGTTGATAATGATTATTCCTGAAGAGTCATAGGTTTGAATAATCATGGTTGTATGCATATTATGTTTCTTACTATAATTGATGATATGACTAACCAGAAGAATCATGAAGGTATAGGTTTGAATAATCACAGGTTTTATGCATATTATATCTCTTATCTTGTTTGATGATTCAACTAACCCGAAGAGTCATAGGTTTGAGTAATTATAGGTTTAGACATGTTATGCTTATTATGATTTGACTAACCATAAGAATACTACATAAACCTTGAATGCTGATGCTTATTATTTCTGTTTGAAATGATCATGACTATACATGCTTGATATTATTGTGTTTTAATAGTATGCTAATGAATGTATGATTTTATATGAGATCACAAGGATAACACAATCATGATACTAATAAGCATGCATAGGGACCAAGGATGAATATGAGTTCAAGAACAGGTAATCCAGGAAGCAAAGATCAAGAGGGAGTACACTCCAGTGGTTTATGCAAGGATGCAGATATTCAGAGGGAGTTGACCATCTCTCTACATTCCACATCAAAAGGTGTAGAAGAAGCTACTTCAGATTAGGACTCCAGTAGCTCCTGCAAGGAAGTGAAGACTCAGAGGGAGTCCACCCAACGAACAAACAAAGATAAGTATTTGAATTGTCATTTCTTAAATAATACTGTTCTATAATGTATATGCTCATGTTCCTAGACTTAGGATATGTATTGTGCATAGTAGAATAGTTGCATTAATGAACAATATACTACTAATATACATGGGTAAGTGGCCTATGGAACTGTACAACATTCCATTGCTACTTATCTAGAATGAAACCTCTTTGCTGACATGTTGGGAGTTGTGCACACTCTTAACAATGTTATGGTAGAGATTGGAAGGCATCTAGAAAGTTACGGGATATGGATAAATGTTGTATTGA
Source organism: Larix kaempferi (assembly GCA_027924585.1). Lineage (NCBI taxonomy): Eukaryota > Viridiplantae > Streptophyta > Pinopsida > Pinales > Pinaceae > Larix > Larix kaempferi. The sequence continues at coordinate 15,307,334 of BSBM01000545.1, forward strand.
AGCATTGGCTAAGACAATTGCATGACTGTATGACATATTTCTTTATGTGTAAGAATTTGTTCTGAAAATTATGAGATGTTTCTAATCATGCAATTTAACCTGTTTTGTAGGAAAGACCGCATATCTTCACCTACAAAAGGACTACAACATTTGTTCCAGCAACAAAGATATTTATTAAAGATATTGAAGATATTGAAGTTCCCAGGATCTAGGATGAAGAAATGGAATGCCATGATCCGTCGATCATGAAGAATATTGTTTGGGATGTAGTCCCAAGATGTGAAGGGAAGTTTGTCATGACTTCCAAATGGATCTTTCAGATCAATCATGTTGTAGATGGCAGCATTGAGAAATATAAAAGTGATGAAATAGAAGATGCACTAGATGGATTTCAAGACAGCATGGTGTAGTCATATATGTGTACAGAACTTGGTATGGTGAAGATAGATTGATTGCCAACATGCAGCGGAAGCTTACTGCCGAGTTCGAGATGAAGAACTTGGGGATGATGCACTATTTGTTTTTGGCATGGAGGTGTGGCAAAGTGATGGAATATTCCTTGGACAAGGAAAGTATGCAGTAGACATCCTGAAGAGGTTCGGGATGATGGGCTGCAAGGCTATGGCCACACCTATGGCATCGAACCTGAAGTGTCTGTGTGATGCTTCATCTGAGCCGATTGATATCACTATGTATCGTCAGATGATTGGGTCCTTGATGTACCTGACGAACACGAGACCAGACATTTGCTTTGCTGTGAACACATTGAGCCAGTTCCTGATGGATCCGAGGAGTGTTCACCTGGTTGCTGTAAAGCATGTTCTGAGGTACCTGAAGGGTACAGTGGATTTTGGACTCAAGTATGAAGCGAATCAAAAAGTTTAACCTGCAGGGTTATGTTGATTCAGATTGGGATGGCAGTGCTGCAGATAGGAAGAGCACATCTGGGTGTTGCTTCAGTATGGGATCAGGTGTGATCTCTTGGTTTAGCAGGAAGCAGTCCTGCGTAGCACTGAGTACAGCTGAGGTAGAGTATGTTGCAGCCTGTTCAGCTAGTTGTGAGGCAGTATGGTTACGGAAGCTACTGTCCGAGTTATTTGATCTCCCGTTGGAAGCTACTGGTATCTTCTGTGATAACCAGAGTTGTGTGAAGCTATCCGAGAACCCAGTGTTTCATGACAGGTCGAAACACATAGAGATCAAATATCACTATATCAGGGATATGGTGCAGAGAGGAGCTGTGAAGCTCCTGTATGTTGCGACGGATGAGCAGATTGTAGATGTGCTGACGAAGCCACTAGCCAGGGTGAAGTTCGAGTACTTCAGAGAGAGTCTTGGCGTTCTTCAGATCGAGGACACTTTGAGGAAGAAGTGATGGACACATTTGCTGAAGCCATTCCAAGCATGTTGGAAGGAGGATCCTTCACATGGCTGTGGATATAAGCGCTGGATGATGAGCATCAGGATGATGTTCTGGTTTCTGCTGGATATGATCAGTTGGATCATTTTTATGTATGTATGTATGCATCATGTTGGATGCTGGATATGTTCAGTTGGATCATTTGTATGTACGCATCATGTTGGATGCTAGATATGATCAGTTGGATCATTTATATGTATGTGCGCATCATGTTGGATGCTGGATATGATCGGTTGGATCATGTGTATGTATTTTTGTATATGCATCATGTTGGATGCTTGGACCATGTATCTGTATATGTATCAGGTGGATACATTGTATGATCAGGTGGATCATGTATGGTGATATGTATCATGTATTTGTATTTGTATCAGGTGGATACATTGTATGATCAGGTGGATCATGTATGATGATATGTATCAGGTAGATACTTGGTATGCATCAGGTAGATGCATTATATGATCAGGATGATCATGGATGACGAGCTTTAGGATGTTGCTCCAGATGACATGCAGCAGGATGTTGCAGTGATGATGATCAGGATGATCATGGATGACGAGCTTCAAGATGTTGATCCAGATGACATGCAGCAGGATGTTGCAATGATGATGATCAGGATGATCATGGATGACGAGCTTCAGGATGTTGCTCCAGATCACATGCAGCAGGATGTTGCAGTGATGATGATCAGGATGATCATGTGTACATCAGGATGATGTATGGTGAGTATCAGGTTGATACTCTATGGCCATGGATCAGGTTGTGCAGATGAGCATGTAATTCGGTGCCCTGGGAGATTTACAGATAGTCTTTCGAGGTTTTGCCTATGGCATGTAATTCGGTTCCCTGGGATATCTGGCAAATGCTCTTTCGAGGTTTTGCTCTGGGAGGACATGTAATTCGGTGCCCTGGGAGATCTGCAGATAGTCTTTCGAGGTTTTGCCTATGGCATGTAATTTGGTGCCCTGGGATATCTGGCAGATGCTCTTGCGAGGTTTTGTCCTATGGCATATAATTCGGTTCCCTGGGAGATCCGATAGGTTGGGCTATGTGCCTGTAATCAGTCCTGGGATGCTCTTGTGAGGTTTTTCCATGACCACATGTAATTCGTTGCCCTGGGAGATTCTATAGGTAGAGCTGTGTGCTCGTAACAGCCTGGGATGCTCTTGCGAGGTTTTGTGGTGAGGTCACATGTAATTTGTTTCCCTGGGAGATCCTATAGGTAGAGCTGTGTGCTTGTAACATCCTGGGATGCTCTTTCAAGGTTTTGTGATGCACGTAATCAATCCTGAGGATTCCACAGTATGGCCAGTGATGATGAAGACCTGCAGGTGGTGGGCCTACATCCAGTATGAAAAAGGACTGGCTTTGTAGAACTTCCTATGACGAGTAGATTCAGAGATTGATTGAGATAGCAGCAGCAGTGACGATGGTGATGACTCGATGACGATTATCCAGTGATGATGATCCAGAGAAGATGACTTGTGCTAGAAGAACTGTGCTGAGAAATACCTTCCTAGTTAAGAGGGAGTGTTGATGTATATGTAACTTCGGAATGTATTTCACATATATGTATAACGTATTCCTATAGAGATGGTATTATTCCTCTATAAGGAAGTGTCGTCATTTATATTGTAAATGTAGTAACTTATTCTTGATGGGTTATTAGACCACCTTGTTGGGGTCGGCCCTGTATAAGTCATGTGGGTCAAAGGGTTATTAGACCACCCTATTGGGGGTCGGCCATGTGGGTCAAAAGGTTATTAGACCACCCTATTGGGGGTCGGCCCATTCAGCATTATGTTATGTGGTTAAGTTTGAGCCTACATGAGTTAGGTAAAAAGGCAAGTCAAGTCAAGTATAAATAGAGTGCGGGAGGCACTCTATTTGCTCACTCACTTCTCACTTATGCACTCAAGGAGGAGTGGTGCACTTATGGAGGAGGAGGATCTGCTGCTAGGTTATGTATATCTCTCATGTTTGGGTTGTATCATTGCTCTATCTATCTCTGAGGAAGTTATTGGGGTTTTTCACCTTTATGGTTTTCCCCAAGTAAATATTTGTGTCTCTTGTGTGCTTGCATTATTGTCTCCATGATTGATATGCTGTACATGTTGTTCTCTCAGTTAAGATCCTAGATCAGATTGAAATAAATTCTGAAAATTTAACAAGCCTAAGGTAGTGTTGCTGCTGCAACCTGATCCCCATTTTTTTAAAAAAATTGTAGGGCCCCTCCTTCTATGTTTGATTTACTTAGAGTTGTGTTCACCTTTGATAAGCTCACTTTTTGTCACTTAGAATTTTCTTGAAAAAACAAGTGAAAAGGGAAAGTTTCTAAATCGGAGCAAGTTGAGATTTTCCGCTGAAATGGTCAAAGCAACTCCCCAAGTCACGCCGAAATGGTCGGAGCAATTTTGGTATGGTTTTTGTTTTAGAGCAACTTGATGTTCTCCGCCGAAACGGTCGGAATGCTAGAAGATTTACGCCAAAACAATTAAAGTGTTTTTTTGCATTTGGCGTTTTGGATAAGAATCTTAAGTCACGCTGATACAATTGGGAGGTAAAGGAAAAGAATCCAAATCGCGGGAGTTGTTTGTTTTACTCCGAAACGGATCGGTGACAAGTGGGATTGATCCCAAAGCGTTTCTCTCTCAAAATGAAAATCTCTCCGAAAAGGGAATCAGAGCAAGATGAAAGAGGGCTCCGAAATGGAATCAACACAACATTATAATGTAGATATCGGCGACAAATGTTAAGTCACGCCGAAACGCATTGGAGACAAATGTTAAGTCAGGCCGAAACACATCGGCGACAAATGTTACGTCACGTCGAAATGCATCGGCGAAAAATGTAATATTACGCCGAAACACATCGGTGCCGAAAGAGAATTGCCCCGACACGCTTGTGGCATAAAATGGAAAATTTCTCTGAAAAGGGAGATTTGACCCGTTAAGCATGTGCACCTTGTGCATTTGTTACTAGGGTTGAATTATGTTATATAAAGGGTAAGAATTGTCATTGTGACATTTGTAACGCCGTTTGCATTTTGGAGCCATCACCGGATGCTAGGAAAGCACCCAACGCCACTGAGCCTCACTTTTGGACCAGTCCTCAACCGCCAGGTAGGTTTTATTTTACCATCGATTCTATGTTTAAAACGACATTTTTCACCATTGGTAAAAGGGAAACCGCAACCTATCATTGGTGCCCTACCTATGTTTAAAACATGATTTTGCTGTCAGGTTATGAATGCACATTAGTTTTTTATTAGTTTGAAAACCCTTAAGTAAAACATTTTTTTTCTTTCTAGTTGGGAATAAGTTAAAGATTGTCGATATCATTCTAGTGGCATTATAAGTGGAGATTCTCGGCCAAAAACATGCTAGGGTTTTCCCGTTCGACAACCGCCTCGGGCCATACTTATCATCCGGTTAATATCCATCCCGATTGCTTATATTGCGCCATCTAGTTGATTTAACTATGTGGGGTGGGAATCCCACGGTTAGTAAAATAAGCACCTACCCTCCACAACCTACCGTGGATAATGCTCCCTCCAAATATGGGGACTACCCTCACAAATCCTTCCTTACTTATGTCCCAACTATTTATTGATTCAGGATGGACTCTTAGTAGATATGGCACTATTGCTATTATTTTGATCGAGCGTTTCCCATAATACAATTCAGTCATTCTTACAAACCGCATTGCAAGGAATTAAGAACTTTTTTTCTTCTTCAGATTTTCTGCTTTTGGGTTGGGCGAATCTGAAATGGATTTAACCACTAGGAGAAATTCTCTCTAGGGTTTTCCAATTGTAACTACTTTCTCGGTTTCTAACACTCGCGATGTCGATAATTTTCGCTTCCCTCCGTCTCATGATACCTCACCACCGATGAGACAAACTCATTTCGGTTCATTGCCACGGAATTTTAAGTGGACATTACTAAAAAGGACAGTTTCAAGGATCCAAAACTTATAGTTGCTATAGGTCCGATTGATAGTAATTCATATGCTTGAAAAAGTAATATCAATAATAATATAAGTGTCCAAACCTTAGCATTGGAGTATTAGGGCTATAGTCAACATGCAAGTTCCTGGATTCGTGAGGTGTAGAACAATAAGAAGTGGATCAAGAGGAGTTTAAATTCAAGTTTAGCACCCAGAAATAGAATTTTCAAGAAGCACATAACAACCCATTGCTCTATTTTGTATGGGAAAGCCTAAGGGGAATTGAATGAGATTTTGTGCTTTGAACTTTCCAAGCCATTTAAAAGAGTGAAAAATCCGATTCTTTTAAAGATAAAATCCAGTTTCTGTGCTTATTTGATCATTATTTGTTTTCTCTAAAATAATGGGTTTGCGATAAAAACTTGGTTATAAATTTTCCTGAACAGAAATCTGATTGGGGTGATGAGACTATGTTTGTTTCTGAAATATTTTTAAAGACATTTTGGTGTCCTTTTCTTGTGGTACATTAGAAAATCTAGATGATTCCACATAAAAACTCCAGTTACACATTGGTTATTGCACACAAGCGTACATTTTTCTTTACCAAGTGATAATGCTGTGATAAAACATAGCCAACATCGAATACAACCGACACCATGTAAGTAATGAATCTTCTAACTTTATTTTCCTGTAAATAATATTGATAAGGGATATCTTTACATGATACTTAATTCTATTGCTTTAACATTAAAATTTGTTGACACATTAACTTGATGTTTCCTTAGGACTCGGCGATGAAAAAAAGGGCTACCAGGCGAAAGCTCAGGATAACTGAATCAGACTCCGATGTAGAAGTTGTTGCAGACACTCCAATGGAGACAATATTTGAAGACACCAAAGCAAGGATGAGAATCATCTCGGAATACAAGTAGGGTGAACTATATCATCTCCCTAGAGATCAAAATGTACCAGATGCATCCATTGAGGAGATGATGGTGTATCAAAATATCAAGAGATCTGGTCTCCATAAAGCAGTTACCCGAGCAAAGATTTTCCTGTGCTTCGAATTCATCAGCTGGATTCTACCTCATGTAGATGTTGGCACAAGGATCATAGTTGGGGCAAGTGGAGAAGGATTTGCTTCATTCCATCCGGGTCACATCACTGTGGCATATAAATTACCATCTCCCAAAGTCATGATGACAGATGACTATGTCAGAGGAGTAAATATAGATCACTTTGAATACACCAAGAAGATGTTGATCCCAGGGAAGCAACTGAGGTAGAGAGAAAGTGGAGGACACAACAGCCAGAATATGAGGAAACCATTTAGAATCATAGCCTTGATGTTGAGCAGCGTATTCGATAGGGAAAATGGGAATATATACAAGCTCAACTGGGTACCACTGATGTATCACATAGCCTCCCATGGCACCATTTTCAATTGGGCATATATTATATCAGAAAGCATGGTGTCAACGATAGCTGCAGCCCAAGGAGGAATGACCCAAAATAAAGCAAAATTTTTCATGTCCTCGTATCTTATGGATTGCATACTAGTCATACATCCATTCCCTAAATTGGGATGTTTGTGGAATCAGATTGAGTCTCCCCTTTATGTGGCTTATGTGATCACATGGGCCCACAAGTATGCGAGCTACTACAAGCTCATCTGTGAAGAACTAATTGTCCCTTTGTATTGGTTGATTTTTAACGAAGAACCAAATTACTTGTCAGATAATGATATGGCGGTTATAAATGTATATGGAGGCTATTATTTTTCTCCAGAAGGAACTTACATGAGGATGTATGGCCGCACCAAAGCCCCATCTATAATTCCCAAGTATGTGATTGATTTTGTAGTGCAGAAAGATTTTGTAAGGTAGGTTTTCATTAACGGAGTAGCTAATTTTTTGAATGAACATAAGAATGCCTCTTACCCGCCATTTCCTTTTGTTATTGGGGCATACAAATTCCCCAAGGTAAAAGGAGCAGAAGCTTTCATATAAGACTTAGAGGATTTTCACTTTGGAGAAATAATGGCTGGAAGAGGAAATCCGTTTCCACGAGAGAATTTATCTGGATCTTCATTTGAAAAAACCCAACCAAAAGAATTGATTTCTGAAACTAATTATCAAGAAAAGTTGGATTCTGAAACTGAGAATGCTAAACGATTATATGTTGTTCCTCACACAGAGGTAGATATTTTCTTGAGTTATAGGTTAACCATCCCAAAATTATGCAGTTAAATAATTTATCTTATTTGCTAAAGAGCTCATTTAACCATTAAAACAATGAAGATTGAAACTTCACAAGATTGTTGAAGCATCATATCAATCCTATCAAGCCAAATCAAAGGATTTGATTAGCTCAAATAAGATAAAAAAGTAGCATGCAAGTGTTATGTAGTAACTAAGAGGCAAAAAGACTCATGCAGTACAAAAAAACCATCTCTCCAAGAAATGAGTCCAAAGGATCAATAAGAAGAAAATGGTATGTCCAAAGGAAAGGAAACCAAACTAGGAAATCACCTACTAAATCAAGCAAAAATAAAAGAAAACCAAAATCTAAACATTTACAAAATTAACATGGGGGATCCTTCATTTAGCGAAATTGAAGAAAGGTTTGTTGCAGGTCCAAAAAATAGGTAAATGCCCCTTTGGTGTGTGGATGTCCCCAACATGCAGGGATTTAAGTCCATGGGTTGGTGTCTCAGGCTTCTAGGGGTGACCCATTGGGGCACATGACTACATTGGTTTGAGGTGAGTGCATTTTGTAAACGATTGTTTTCCCCTATCTAGCACACCTCCTTGGCCCACTTGGACCTTCTTTTTAGCATTTAAAACCCTTCCTCTAGAGCTTTGACCTATGACATCATCGTTAAGAACTCACCCTACAATATTTGCAAGGGGGTCATTAAGGGATAAAATGCACTCCGGGTTAGTTGGGGCATGATGCCACCCCGAATATTTCATCAAGTTAATCCTTCTTTTAATCCTATTTGTTACTTTTTTTTGTATATTTTAAAGCTTAATCCCTAACTTGTGGAGGATTTACCCTAAAAATATTCTAATTTAATGTTTTCTTGTAGGATCAAGAAATTAAAAGGTTGAGGGTGAAAATATATAAATACAACACCTCACCTCCATTGTAAAATCATAAGAAACTTAGGTTCAAACGTGTTCTCTAATATTTTTATCCTACTCTATGAGTGTTTAATGTGATGCACACTTCTATTGGATGATTTTTCTAACTTGATTTTTGTAGCTTGAATATTTTTGTAGCTTGATGATTTTTGTAGCAAGGTTGCAAACTCGACATCTTATGCATTACATGTATATTTAATATATTTTGTTCTTTCATCATTAGAATTTTATTGAAACATTTTAAATGAATCGATATATGCTTATTTAGGATGTCCATTGTTGTTTGTTGATTGTGTAAATGCATTTAATTAGTTACTTGAATATGTAGTATAATGGTCATGCCTTCTCATATACTTTACATTTTGTCAATTAATAGTGAAATTATTCTAGTTTTCTAAATTATTGAGTTTTTAAATTATAATTTAAATTTATTACAATGTTTTTAATATTTTTCTATCATTGTGTAATTAGTAGTTGCTGATATGATCACTATGAAATTGAAAAATGTTTTGAATACATAAATTTAATATTTGCACATATAGACATAATAGAAAAATAATCAGTGTTATAGATGTAACTGAAATCATGGCAAATGGGGATAAGAATCCTTTCTTTTTTCATCATAGGCAAGGATTCTAGGATTGTGAAGCTTATGCTAAATTAGATCAATGGTTAAACAAAAAAATATGAATATTCATCAACTTGTTGTCTAGAACCATTGCTCTAATTTAGCATAAGCTTCACAATGCTAGAATCCTTGCTTGTGATAAAAAAATGAAAGATCCTTATCCCCATTTGCCATGATTTGAGTCACATCTACAACACCAATTACTACTAGAATGTTATCAATTTCGTAAAAAAATTTGAACATTGAACATTAAACACACAAGACATGCTGCAAATTGCACAAATCATTTATAAGATTCAACTTTTACATAATTACAACTCAGACTTCCAGATAAGCTTGAATTGAATTTATGAATTTGATCTTTTCCAAAGCATAGTTATGATGATCATCTTTTAGGAAGCGTACATGTATGTTAATCATTAAACACTAAAACATGTACTACTTGAACGATCAATTTCATGAAATTCATATTTTAAGTAATAGTATACAATACACTTTCAAACTACAATTTTTAAAGATCATTTATGACAAATCATCTTTTACAAAACATAATTAATTTAAACATTACTTACCACTGGATCTTTACCAATATCGTAAAACCATTTCAACATTGAACATTAAACACTAAAAACTAAACATAAACATTAAAACATATGTTACAAATTGTACAAATAATTTTTGAAATTCATCTCTTACATAATCTAGTCTATAACATTTCCAAACTACATGATTTGACTCATTTAATGCGATTCATATTTTACATGATACAAGACTACACTTATCTACAACAATACTATGAAAATTTTTAGCCATAACACAATATGTTCTTGAGATTCAATCCTGACAAAATTGAACCAGTACTATTGTAATGTACCCAAATCAGAAATTTGGCACACTAGCTCCAAGGTCTCAAAACCAGGTGAGAGAGGATTAGGTTCAAGGGTAAAGGAAACTTGGGGCAGACTTGGGATGGTTACTAACCTCTTTTATGCAATTTTGCAGGTATTTACAGACATTGGAAACTTAGTTGTAGAGTGGGAGTGTTTTGGGAATGATTTGGAGTGATTTTGAGTGAATATGGAAACACGGGACAACACAGGGTCATGATTTCCAAACTTCCAAAAACAGTATCTTGGAGACTCAATTTTCTATAAAATCACTTGGGATGGATTCTAGAAAGTCTTAGGTTTCTGTACCAACTTATAGTTTGTGAATTGGACCTTCTCGGAGAAATTTAGAGCTGAAAAAGTGAGAGCTAGTCTAATCTGACTAGTGAAAGAGCAAGGGTGATGAAGAGGGTCATGGATGGATTGGTTTTTTTGTAGGTAGAACAGAGGATTTGTAAAAACTGGTTGTAGGTGGTCTGCATAAATGTATATAGATTCAAGGTTCAATGTTCCTTCATGTATATCATTGGAAAAGAGGTGGATTTCCTATCACATTGACCATTGACACTTTCGGGAGTGCATCACACCTAGGAAGCCTCCATTGGTTAGATCAATGGATGCAAGGTGTCAACGTTAAGACTTGTTTGGAACCTCTTGTTATCACCAAACTTGTAGTTTCCCCTAGAGATGGATCCAAGGTGGATGGCAGAGGGGATGGGAAACCAAAGAGGTGCAACCAAGATAGCCTCGACTCCCAATGGATGGTTGTCACGCCAATCGAGGTAATATTCACTTTATGTTATCTAGCCCAAGACAACAAAGGGGGATACCCAGATCTACTCCCGATATGAGAGATCAAACCAAGACACCAGATCAAATCAAGTATGGATGAAGTATGTAAGGTGTATGGTAAACCCTAGATCTATGGATGAAGTCACAAGATGAGTAATGGATTGGATCAAGAGGCTTAAGTGTAAATTTGATCCAACTTGGTTATGTAAGTGATTTATGAGATGTAAAACTAGATCTAAGATTAGGGTACTAGTCAAATATGAGAAAATCCTCTGCCTTGGGAACTGTGTCCAATGCATTATATGGGTTGAAACAAGCTCCCAGGGCTTGGTACGGAAGGATTGACAATTTCTTAACTAGCATGGGCTTTACCAAAAGTAAAGCTGACCCCAATCTTTATCTCAAGGTGATGGATGATGAACCAGTTATATTGTTATTATATGTAGATGATCTATTTCTAATTGGAAATGAGAAACAAATTATTGAAAGCAAGAAGAAGCTTTCTTCAGAATTCGAGATGAAAGATCTCGGATTAATGCACTACTTCTTAGGCTTAGAAGTATGGCAAGAACCAAAAGGAATCTTTCTAAATCAAGGTAAGTATATTGTGGAGATTCTCAAAAGATTTGATATGTTGGAGTGTAAAGCCATGGCCACTCCCATGGACTCCAACTTGAAGTTGTTAGTTAATGATTCATCAGAATTAGTGGACATAACCTTATACAGACAAATCATTGGATCATTGATGTACTTAACTAATACTAGGCCTGATATATGCTTTGCTGTAAATACCCTAAGTCAGTATCTAGTAGAACCTAGAAAGGTCCACTTAATAGCTGCAAAGCATGTAATGAGGTACCTAAAAGGTACATTATATTTTGGCCTATATTATTTCGGAGGTCATGAACTCAGGTTATATGGTTACTCAGATTCTGACTGGTTAGGTAGTGTCTCAGACAGAAAAAGTACTTCAGGTGGATGTTATGGTCTTGGATCTGCCATGATTTCCTGGTTCAGCAAGAAACAATCTAGTGTGGCTCTCAGTACTGCTGAAGCATAATATATAGCTGCCTGCTCTGCCAGCTGTGAAGCAGTATGGCTTCGGAAAATTTTATATGGAGTGTTTGACTTAGAAATGGATCCCACTGTGATTATGTGTGATAATCAAAGCTGCATCAAGATGACTGAAAATCCTGTGTTTCACGATAAGTCAAAACACATAGAGATCCGATACTTTTATATACGAGATATGGTGCAGAGAGGAGCTATCAAACTCGAGTATATAAGCACTGAGGATCAAATTGCTGATATCTTGACCAAACCTCTATCTCAAGTAAAGTTTGAACACTTCCGAGACAAGCTTGGTGTAGTTCAAAAGGGACCCTCCTCGAAAGGGGGAGTAGCATAGTATCTAATAACTAGTCTGTCTCATCAATGATGAGGATACCTTTCTACTGCACTTAGTTACTTAGAATTATTTAGACTTAGGACTCTTATATTTTTTTGATGATGATGATGATACATGTTTTGATATACATGTTTGATGATGATGATACATGTTTTGATATACATGTTTGATGATGATGATGATACATGTTTTGATATACATGTTTGATGATGATGATGATACATGTTTTGATATACATTTTTGATGATGATGATGATGATACATGTTTTGATATACATGTTTGATGATGATGATGATACATGTTTTGATATACATGTTTGATGATGATGATACATGTTTTGATATACATGCTTGATGATGATGATGATACATGTTTTGATATACATGCTTGATGATGATGATGATACATGTTTTGATATACATGTTTGATGATGATGATGATACATGTTTGATGATGATGATGATACATGTCTTGATATACATGTTTGATGATGATGATACATGTTTTGGTTATACATGTTTTGATGATGAGAATACATGTTTTGTTATACATGTTGTGAGGGGATTGGATCATCCCTGGACTTCAGTCCTAAAGTTGAGCCGTAGACATATGTCTTCGAGAATGAAGTTCTTGGTGAACATGTGAGGGGATTGGATCATCCCTGGACTTCAGTCCTAAAGTTGAGCCGTAGACATGAGGTCTCCGATAACTGAACGATAGGACTGGATCGTCCCTGGACTTCGGTTCAAAAGGTACACGATAGGACTGGATCGTCCCTGGACCTCGGTTCAAAAGGTACACGATAGGATTGGATCGTCCCTAGAATTCGGTTCAAAAGGTACACGATAGGACTGGATCGTCCCTGGACCTCGGTTCAAAAGGTACACGATAGGACTGGATCGTCCCTGGACTTCGGTTCAAAAGGTACACGATAGGACTGGATCGTCCCCGGACCTCTGTTCAAAAGGTACACGATAGGACTGGATCGTCCCTGGACTTCGGTTCAAAAGGCACATGATAGGACTGGATCGTCCCTGGACCTCGGTTCAAAATGTACGTCACAAATCCTAGAATTGCTCTAGGTTACATCCAGCATGAAACAGGGCTGGCTCTGTAGATGTGATACATCCAGCATGAAACAGGGCTGGCTCTGTAGATGTGATACATCCAACATGAAATAGGGCTGGCTCTGTAGATGTGATACATCCAGCATGAAACAGGGCTGGCTCTGTAGATGTGATACATCCAGCATGAAACAGGGCTGGCTCTATAGATGTGATACATCCAACATGAAACAGGGCTGGCTCTGTAGACGTGACACATCCAGTATGAAAGAGGACTGACTCTGTGGCGGTAAATCCTAGATCTGATCTAGGTCACATCCAGTATGAAAAAGGACTGGCACTGTGGTTGGGATTAGATCATCCCTAGACATGAGACTTGTCTTAAAGAGATAAGGATTGATCATCCTGGAACTTGATCTGGATTGTATCATCCATGGACCTATGTCCTAAAGAGAGCAGGATTGATCATCCTGTAATATGATCATGTGATGACGATGCTGATGATCGTGTGATGACGATGCTGATCGAGTGATGACGATGCTGATCGTGTGATGATGATGCTGATGATCGATGCTGATGATCATGTGATGACGATGCTGATGATCGTGTGATGACAATGTTGATCGTGTGATGACGATGCTGATGATCGAGTGATGTCGATGTTCCAGTAACTAGTTGAGTTACTGATGATGATGAACTGAAGAAAGCTTCCGATGATATATAGATGTATCATGTATGATGTATGAATCGTTGCTCCTGCGGATGCTGTTATAATATCCTTCTCGTTAAGGGGGAGTGTTGAATATTGAAACTTCTAAGAATATTATATTTGTATATTATTTATTCCGGAGATGTTCCATACCTCCGATGTGATTATACTATGAATCCGGAGATGTTTATTCCTCCGGATTGGTTGTGGTAACTAGGGTTATTAGACCCACCATGTGGGGGTCGGCCGAGTCAGTTATAATAGGGTATTTAACCTAATGGTTAAATACGATCCTACATGTACTTGTGTAAAATACATGTCAATGTAGTGTATAAATAGAGGAGGTATGTTCCTCATTTGATACACTCACTCACTTGTGAAAGATAGCGCACTTGTCTGGGAGATTTGCTAAGGAGACAAAGTAGGAGGGAGCACATCTTGTATTTTGGTTGATCATCTTATTGAGGAAAGCTTTGCTGGGTTTTCTACCCCATGAGGGTTTCCCAGGGTATATTCTGTGCCTATCTTGTGATTATGTTTCTTTCAGTGATCTTGATAGTCTATTTGGTTTATACTTAACAGTTAAGGACCAAATTGGGGCTAACCAGTACCAAAGATAGGCTTGATGAGTGGATATGAAAATGTCTAGGTGTTCAAGCAGTAAGACAAAGACCAAATTACAAGCAGACTCAACAAACTAGAAAAATCGTGAGGGCTTGGAGAAGGATCAGTGCCTTGGAAAGTGGGCCAAATGGAGTCGTATGTCCACCAAACTATAGATCAGGGATGTTGAGGTATGAATCTAGGTGGGTCTTGAAGATTAGGATGATCGAATGGCTAGATATTAGAAGATCTAAGATTGAAATGCATCACCAAGTGACCCAAGTAGGGCTCAACCCTCAAAATGAGGATTGGGGCCCACAAGGAAAAAATCACCAAGGTGAAGCACTGGGGGTAGGGTATCAAGTCTGGAGAGTAAGGATCAAGTGGAATCTCACCTATTGAGGTGCTAGATCTAGAAAAACTCACCCATCCAAGAAGTGTAACCTCACTTGGAGAGGCTAATTTTCCTTGGGAAATCGGTCAAATGAAGGCTAATCCACACCAAACTATAGATACGAATTGTCGTGGATGCTATAGAGGTGGGTTTAAATTTTTTTACCCAAAATCCAAGTAGATCTATGTAGATCTGAGAAATTGTAAAATGAGGATTTTAACTTATGAGGGTTTTCAGTTATTTAGACAAATGGATAGATCGTGGAATGAGAAATCTACCTTGAGATCATACCTGAGTGATGGATGAGGTTGCCTTGTTGTTGAGGAAGATTTCGACAGAGATCAAATGGGATATATTTGATTTTCCTTGCTCAAAATGATGCCCTAGCTCCACACATGCACCCTCCTCTGCCTGTCAAACAAAGGAAAGTCGATTCAATGAGAATGATCAAGCACGGAGGAAATACAAGTATAAGCGAATGATAACATGAAATAGAAGGTCCTAAGACAGTAATACTCCTTGTTACCGACGAAGAAACCTAAAGAAGAAGCAGAGAGAGTTTTCCACTACCAATGCGTCCTCCTTGAACCAATTCGGCCTCCAACTGTAGATGACAAAATCATGGAACAAAATCGATAGCAAGATAAATCTCCAATAACCCAATGCAAAGAAAGAACCAACGAGCGAACTCCAAAAGCATTCACCACAACACAACAGGTAGATGCAATGGTATTTTTCTATTCCAATAATCCAGAGCCAAAATTCCCCTTTACAATGAGGAGATCTCTCCTTTAAATAGGAAGGAGAGGCACCAAAACCCTAACCAATTTTTGAATGAGTGGCTAAGATTAAAATATCAAATGATCTAATCAATGGTTGAGATGAGCTCAACAATACAATACATGGATCACTAATAAAATAATACATCAATGGACCAAATCGCCCTAGGAGAGGGGGGTCCCACCAAAAGTGAATGATAAAACATAAGATCTAGCTCATGGTGGGCCCAAGGGGTAATTATCAACACACTTGGTCAATACCCATGGCACAATATCCAAAAATAATCAAGCTAGACACCAAATCGTGCCTCTCTGGGAAAGTCGTGAGCCTTTGGAGGCTCCAAAAAATCATATAAAATGCCAAAAGTGATGGGTGTGGGTCCCAATGAAAGATGAAACTGCTGGAGAAGGTGTGGAATACATCCCACTCATCATCACAATTCATCCCATTCCAATCCCTTGCCTCAGTAGCGCAAATCAAATCCTTTAGTAGCCATTTTTACCATTTTTTAACTACCTCGGGAAATGTGAACTTGCCCAAACTGCCTCCTGGAGTGCCTGCGCTGTCAAGGTGAGGCCACCAGGATCTCTGGGAGGGGGGTAATATGGTAATAACAAGTGGGTGGAACACCCCATCCATGCACAACGCCCTAGGTGAACTCATCAACTCTCTGCTATGCTCTGACAGGGCCCCTGATAGGCCAAAACTGAACTAGGATAGACAACTGAGGCTAATCATCACTTTAACTGCCCGGAACTGAAAACAGACTGTCTCATTGGACTCAGAAGGTTGAAATCCATCTAAGATGTGTACTCATACACCATATAGATCTCTGCATGGTCAAAAATGAATACTCATCATATCCGAGAGACCAAATAATAATAATATGTAAAAGTGCTGAAAAGCACAAATCATCATCATAAGCCTGAAACCATTGCATAGAACCACCATGGTGACCTGTACCAGACCATATATCATATCTCTATATCATTTGAGGTCTGCCACCTCATGTCCTGTGGTTCACTTTTGGTCAAACTGTGTTTGACCAAGTCAACAATGACCCAAAATATAACTCAGGCTATCATCACAATGCTGCAAGGTTTGAAAGGTTAAAGCATGCTTTACAATCCATTCAAATAGAAATTATAACAAAAGTAATCATTACTGGCGATCTAAATCCAAATATATAAGGTCATTAATTATTATTTATAACTCAGACTAGACTTTCAAGACCATACTCACTTCATAGTTGTGATCAATTTGCTAGTGAAGGGTGAAGGCTAAAATAAAGATGGCTAGGCCAAGGGAAGACTTACTCACTTAACACTGTGACACTTTGGATATGGAAAAGGGAATACACACCATAGCATATACTGGACAAGCAAAAACACAGGGAATGGCGGTGTCTCACAAATGGGTAAGTTGTTCAAAGAGTGTTTGTTCACCTTGGAAGATGCTCACAATCCATAATACAAATGAGGCCATAAATATTTTTGATATAGAGTTTAAGTTCCATTGCTTTTTGGGCCTATAGTTTCCATAGCCTTTGATCAATGTGTGTTTATAAACACATTGCATAAATTTACATTTTATATAAGGCTTCTTGTTGCAGGTGTGTTTTTAAGGCACTTGTTTATCTGAGCACTTCTAGGTGTGTTTTTTATACATCTTGTTTACTTGGGTATTACATTTCACAATAGATATAAAATTTGATATTTCTTTTCCAGTTTCATTTGGATTTTCACAATAGATATAACATTTTCCTTTTCATAATTTGTATTCATGGCAGCACTATATGTTTCAGGTTTAGCCAACAACATCTTTAGTGACTAGGGGGACTTTGTGCCAGTGCCAAACATCGGGACAACCGACCAGAATGATTTAGGCCTACAATCCAACTCACCAAAGGTATGTTTTGTCACCAGCTCAGAGCCGAGACACAATAAACAGGGAAGCTCATCCAATATAGAGGCTACAATGGGGAAAGGTCCTCCATGCCACTAGTCAAGTAGTAAGTCAAGGTAAATAACAAACTGGGTAGGTAATGGATGGACGAATACAATGAATAATTATACCAACACTAGCAAGCCAAAGTATGGTGGGAATGATCACCTCTAAACTCCCTAAGGAGGGTAAAGCCGATGAGTATAGGTCAAGAAATTCTAAGTCTAAGTAGGGACAATATGATATATATATAAAAGTACAACCAAGTCCACGTATCTATATGATTTCCAGATCATGATACTAAATGCTAAGACATGCTACAAGAATGAATATAAAATAAATATAACCATAACACCAAAATATACCTGCTGAGTCATATACCTGAATGCTCATCAATCTGAAACTATTGCTGTAACTCTGGGCACTACTGACTGCTCTGTATAAATGGCTAAATGGCTACATCGGTCATCTCTCTGAGTGTCCTGCGACTCAGTCATGGCATGGGAAATAAAAATAGGAGGCGTCGTTTTCACAATCAGTGGATTTTGAGCAATAGGAGGCGTCGTTTTCACAATCAGTGGATTTTGCGGAGTAATAGGATGATAGGTAGCGGATAGAGGTGCGGTTTGGCTATCAGTATCGACTTGTAAATCAATATATATGCGGAGTCCATGTTCACTGGAAGTATTCTTAGCAGTATACTTATATCTTTTTCCACTTCTCAAATTGTGTGTTTCTTTGTCAGAATCACTATGTATGTTATTGACCATTACAGATTCAAACACTTCTAGGAATCTTTACTGCATTCTTAAAACGCCTTTCTCAGCTAAAAGCATTTTTATGTATAAACTCAAATTGTTGAGGTACTTACCTATGAAACCCTTGAAAAAATCTGCTTCTGCTGCGCTGTAGGACTTCAGCATGTCCACAACGAAGTTTGTCACGAAGTTTTGTAGTGTACTGTCAACCCAAAATTTGACTTCTCTTGAGATTGGGATATCTATTTCTATAATCCTCTGAATGAGCTCTGGAGTCCACTCGGTAGGTACTTCTGGCTGGAAATAGTTCTTTAGCTCTGCGAGCCTTGAGAACCACTCGTGCAACTCATTTCCAAAGGATGCCCAGAAAATTTCGCGAACGTCCTTCCACAGGTATTTGTTCAACCAATCTATGTCAGAGATATGTGGGTGTCTATTTTCCTTCCTCGCGAAGTCTCTTTTTGTCTTGTCACACCAAGCCCAAATCTCTTTCTTGTCTGGGTGCCAATTTTCCGCAATCAACATAACCTTTTCTTCCAGGCACATCACTATTTCAAGCGTGGAAAATCATCACCAGTTCAAGCCCGGCAACATAACCATTTGTTGGCTTAAATAACTGTCTTGAGGTTTTCTATAAAGACCCAGGTTCTGCACGGTTCAAGGAACCAACAAAACCCCTTTTCACCGGCCCTTTTGGAAAAACTCTATGAGAAGACTGAGGTCTCACTCGAGGCGAAGGAATGGAGGGGCTGCGGAATCAGATTTCCACAACCAGGTGATGAGTGTTCAAAACAAATTGGCAATCGACGCATTGCAGGTCTTGTGCTGCGGACTTCGGGCCGCGTGAAGTTCTACTTCTGTGCGGTTAATCCTTCGCCTATCACGCCTCCAAGGACTACACGACGCAGGGTGATTGTTCGATGATAGGACAAAACAATTGATGATTGCACTTCCTGTTAGCACTTGACCACTTAATGGATCTTACTTAGTGTAAAAAGACACATTCAATAAGTATACTATACTGACGCCTTGCGAACTTGTACACTATATCATACAACCACCTTGACTGCGCACTTCTAGTGTCGCGCTTAGTATGTAACCGATTAATTCATATATTCAACTTACTGTGAATTACTTGTGCATTCGATATCCATTCATACATGTGGTCACTTAACATATTATTCCCATCTCTATCCTTGTGGCGAATACATATAAAAGCAAAGCACATAATTGCATAAACAACACTTAACCATTCATTGTAACCAAATATACAGATTCAAGCATAGAAACATTCACACAACACAGAATTTAATGTGGTTCACCCCTAGGATGGGAGCTACATCCACAAGAACTGTTTTTGTATTATCTTGGGAAGGGTACAACAGTTCCAGTTTGCGCACGCAGTTGCAGACTCTCTTCTCTCCCGATAGGCCTTTGCACACACAACTTGCAGATCCTTTACAATAACATTCAGCAAAACAAACAAGTATTGCTCAATATTATACAATGAAGATTCGAGATTAACCTTTCCCATACAAAATGTGCCCCTTTTATAGATCATTCCCGTAGGTCATGTCTTTACAATGCATAGGCTCCAAACCCTAAGATTCCCCAAAAGTGGTGCGGTTACCCGCCACCCTGCCTGTCGCCATTGACAGCTTGCTTTACTCGCTTCAGGCTGCCTTGCTTGGCCACTCGTGGCTCTCATGCCCTTCTAACAGCCGCAGTCATCCTCAAAAAAGGTTACAACCACATCGTGGCCTGTCACTTTCTGCCATCTGAATCCGCAACCCAAACTGCGCAGTTCCCAAAACTGTTCTTCCTCCAAAGTATGCCAACTTGGGCCATGCCCAACAGGGTAGAATTTTAGACATGAAATTTAGTGTGCAGAAAAAAAGGTAAGCATAATCTCAGGGGGATTCGGTGCTTAGCTAAGATATTGGTGTCTACAGCAAGTTGGTGCTTGGAAACATTGTAACAATGAGTTGGTGCTCAACTGAGGAGATTGGTGTCTTTAGCAAGATAGTGCTTTCAAACCATTGTAAAAATAAGTTGGTGCTTGAAATTATTGTAATAGTAGGTTGGTTCCTACTTAATATTCATAAAGATAAAATTTATCGTGGTTTTCTCTTGATTGGGTTTCCACGTTACATCTTATGTTCTATGGTTTGATTCTACTTATGCTTATAATTTTTGATGAATAAGTAAAGAAAGAAAATGTATGTTATCCTGATTCACCCCTCTCTCAGTATAACCATAAGTCCAACATCTTACCCATCTCCTATTGCATGAACAATTATATCCCTCTAACTCACCATCTAGCTGCTCGATTATTCCAAACAATGAAAAATCCTCTATTCACTAGAACAATACTTTGACAAATATGGTTATACAATATATCCTAGCCTTACCATGGACAAAGTAGGGAAACGCTAATATTGTACAAGATCCACCAGAAGTGTCCATGATGCATCTTCCTTTCTTAATATTCTTGTTGATATAACCAACCATTGTACATTCTCAAGGGGTTTGGTCTCTTGTTGATGCAATTATCATTGATTTTTCGAGCATGATGACACCACAAAATGTGTTATGAGAGACGATAAGTTTGAGGAAAAAGTTGTACTAGTCATCTTTGATCCCTATAACAACACAACTAGGAGCCAAGCATCCTTTCTTGAAGGAATTACTCTAATTTCTGATATGAAGAAATTTTCGTATTCCTCGATATAGAAGAAAAATAGATGCTCAACCAAGATGTTTTGTACCAATTTTGTTCAGCATAGAGCTGGATCCTTCATATGAAGATCTCGTAACAGAATATACATAGGCTTCAGGAAGATAGCCGAGTTGGCTTGAGGGTGACTCAACACTTGTGGTTAGGAACTATTTGATCCTTTTCTCTTGGAAAGGCCTATAATTGTGCAATACAATGTCGATAAAAGGGCCGGAGTTGTGGAGGCCCCTAATAAACACAATTGTTTTGGGAAAAATCCTACAACTATTTAAAGGAGCACAAGGAAAGCGGAAGGGAGAGAAAAAATAGCCTAAGAGAACATCAAAGAGATGAATATTAGATTGAAACAAATGCACACAAAAGAGCAACAACTGATCCTAATCTTTGTCTATTTTGGGTTTTGGGATATGTAGTCAGTTTAAGGGTCTTATGTTGTATGTAATACTGCGACGAGTCATTTTTGGGGATGATGCATTAGGTCTGTAGAGGCATGACGATGAGTTATAACATGAATTTATTAGTAATACGAATGAAGGGTGTTCGTCCACCTTAATTTTTTGTATCTTGTATTCTATTTATTATGTAATGTCTATTTAATATCTCTATTTTACGTATGCTTGAATATGCTTAAGGGAATCTGTTGTGATAAAATGAAGCCAAACCTTGTTGTAATATGATAGGTGTGGACCCTCACTAAATTATCCTTGCAGTCAACCATGCTCATTGCACACACGTCTTGGCTATACTTTGGGTGAGACATTCTCCTTTGGGAGATTGAAAATGCCAACACACTAGACTACAACGACGCCCTTTGTTGGCCCCTGCGCAAGAACCCAATGTATAATTTTTTGCCTACATTGATGATCCTTTATTTTTGTGAACAATCACCACTTGCATAGAAAGCACTTTGGCCAAGTTGAATAATGCCTATCTCTAACATTTCATGAAGCATATTTTCAATCTCACTTTCTTGTGTATATGGGTAGCTGTAGGGTATGATGTTAGGTGTTACACTTCTTGGTTGCAACTCAATACAATGGTGATGATATCGAGTAAGTGGAATAAATTTAGGCATATTTCCAAGTACCTTGGAATGATTGTTAATAACTTGTTGGAGATCCACTGTAATAGAGGGTATAAATTCTTAAACATCTAGTGAGGATTTCTGTGTAATAACTATGAGTTGAATTCCCTTTTCTTCTGAAGATAATCTCATGAAAAGTTCTTGAAAATTAAGAGCCACTATTCCCAATGATCGTAGTCACTGGAATCCTAGTACAATGTCAAGACCACCCATTTGGATTGAAATAATTGGACTATCCAAATGGCACTTTCTGGTACCTCATATGCAATCATTACTTGAAATTTTGATGTTGGATATAAAAAGCAATTGAGAAATTTAGCTAATTTTCAAATAATGAAATTATGGGTACTACTAGAATCAATCAACACTTTTACCTTTTTATTTTTCATATATCCCTTTATCCAGAGAGTTTGTGGAGTTCTAATGTTGACCAATGCATAGCAATATATGATTGGAGTAGTATCTTGTAGATCTATATCTTGAGTCTGTTCTAGTTCTGGATCTTCTTCCTCTTCACAATCTATGTAGAATAATTTATTCTCAATACACTTATGCCCCATACTATACTTGATGTCACAATTTATATATAGTCCCTTTTCCCTAATTTCCTCTAATTTATGAGGCATCAAACTTGTAGGAAAAGTGAGGTTAGGGGAGGAAACAGTTCCTTCTCTATATGTGTTAGTAGCATCTTTCTAGTAGCCATATTTTTATTTTCAAATTTCCTTTCCAACCTAAAAGAATTCTCTAAGTGATATAGCTTCAAAGAGATGTACCTCATGGTGATTTGTCTCCTTTAAATTTACCATAAAGAGATCCAACAAATTATCCTTTGGAATGTTCTTCACTCTACCATTCAACTTCTGAAACTGCTTAATGTGCTTTGCAACTAGACCTTTTTGCTTGAGATATATCAATTAGTTAAATAAGGTATTTATCTCAACCCATAATATTATATCAATCCACCTATAAATATAGATGTAGAGACAATAGAGTCCTTTCTATAGTTACAAATCCATTGGTAACATATAAATTGATGAGGTTCTAAATATAAGGATGCAGTAGTTACAATTGTAAAGTTGGCACATGGTTTAGATCAGATTATTTTTTAAGGATTCAAATAGGATACATAAGTGTAGTATTCTAGGATATTATTTTGGACGGAAAAAATCATACATATAGATAGGCAGGTGAATATTAATTAAGAAATATACAATTTACTACCAAAAAGGGTAAATTTTGGTGAATATTATATATAAAATAACACATTTTACGTAAATATAGGCAATTTTTTAGAGTGAAAATGGCCAATTAATGAATTTATTTTTTGAAATAAAGGTAAAAAAATAGCCAATTGGCTAAATTTTGCCCCTAAAAAATACCCTTATGTAGATAAATGAATTGCTTCATTTTGAATATCCATTTTATCGGATCATTTCCATCAAAGTTTCTCATATAAATATCGAGAATCACGTAGTTCCTTTGTCTTCAACTAAACCTATGATTATGTTATGAATGATTCAATAATGAGGATTTGAACCTCTTGTTCTCCAACTATTTTCAATTTTCCCAATTTGTGATTGGGAAAATCCCTTATTGTCTCCATGTTCTCTTCTTGAGGACCTGGATTATGAGGAAAGAGATGCCCCATCTCATTCAAAATTACCCCCTTCGTAACTTCAAGACCCTATTTACTAACCTTCTTTTCATATCCTCTTCATTAACATTCATGTTTCGGGATCCTCTTTATTGACATTCATGTTTTGAGATCCTTTTTACTGGCCATATTGTCATGGTTGAGATCTCTGGAGACTTATTTGGTGAATTATATTTTGTCGAACCCCTTATCATTCTACTCCAAAATAGTATTTACCTATGATTTCCCTCTATTTCCTCTTTCTCACACCTTTTGAATCCCCAAAATAGATATTCCAATCAAAAGTTATGAAAGTTAACATACCTTTAGAAACCCTAGTTTGTAGGTTGTCTTGGTAGTCAAACTTGAGCTCCTAAATTATATCTAAAATTTATCCCTTTCTGAGTCTGAAATTTCATCATGTAGTAGCATGTTAGGTGTTGTATTTAAGGTTTTACCAAATTATGAAGTGTCAAGATAAAGTTACCATAACTTTCCCAAAACTTGTTATTTTTGTACCCTTTAGGAGAGCATAATGGTATGGTTTTCCACGTGTATGAATTTACTTGTATGATTCTAAATCTCTAATCACAAATAAGATGATCTATCTTCCATTAGATGCAATATTGAGTAATCAATTTGGGGTCCTTAAGCTTCATATATCACAATTTTACCTAGAACACTTGTTTGAGACTAGTTTTTCAAGTAGTAAAAACCCCTAAGTTTCGTAGATCATAATTATGAAATTATAATGAATTAGGACCTGGAATATTTACCATAGGTACTTCACTCTTTCTTCTTAGTCTCAATTTTTTTCTATCTGAATGACCCCCAAAATATGTTATAGTGAAAATAGAAGTTGTTAATAATGTTAATACTATTCTTAATAATGTTTACATATTGATATTGAAAATAATGACAATTTTATTCTTAATAATGTTTTATTATTACTCTTAAGAATAAAAAGTGAGGATACTTGAAAATCAAATCATTTCAATGACCAGGTTAATTCCAACCGTGAAATCATTTCAATAGTTTGAATTTTTTTCCATACTTAACCAAACCAATAAATTAATAATAATATTATAAGTTATAAATTCATATAAGAATATGCAATAACCGGACGGTTGGACGAACAATAAAGATCTTATGGGACTCTGAACTTTGAAACCTTGGAACCTCGAAATGGGTAGATGGCTCCAGTTTTCAAATTTAACTAACAATAACATTATTGCCTTTGTAGGGTTTTGTTGAACAGCGAGAATTCTTTAAATTGTTAAATAATGACTATTTTTTATTTTTTATTTTTTAAAATTAATTCCATTCCACTTAAAATATTGAAATCATTTCAATATTTTGAAATGTTTTTCACAAAACTAATTACGTAACCTTTCTTTTATCTGGGCAGTGGGACAAAGAATTTGCTGCGTAACGAGGGTTTTATTGACCATGCTTAACATGCTTATGGTTATTATAATAATGATCATTATTGCCTCTTCGTATAGGTAATGGGATGTTGCATAGTTAATGGGATGTTCCAAGTTAATTCGAAGAGTGAAATCATTTCAATATTTTGAATTTTTTTTCCAAACGTAACCAAACCAATAAATTAATAATAATATTATAAGTTATAAATTCATATACGAATATGCAATAACGGGACGGTTGGACCAACAATAAATATCCTATGGGACTCTCAACTTCTTAGCGGACTGGGAAACGAGGGTTTTCTTGACCAGCAACAGCGAGAATTCTTTAAATGGTTAATTAATGACTATTTTTTATTTGTAGAAATTAATTAATGGCTATTTTTTATTTTTAAAAATTAATTCCAGTCCACTTAAAATATTGAAATGATTTCAATAATTTGAAATTTACTAATGACGTAACCTTTCTTTTATCCCGGCAGTGGGACAAAGAATTTGCCGGGTAACAGAATGGTGTAGTTTTTTTATTGCATCTTCGGTTATTATTATTTCACAATTAAAAATCAAACAAGGTAATGGGATGTTGCATAGTTATCCTTGCCTTATTCATGACCCAATGACCCAATTAATGCGAGACGAGTTAGTGGGATGGTCCGGCGTATCTAAAATAAAATGAAGATGTAAAACTACATTATCAACTCCCACTATAAATTACTTGGAGACGATGTGCATTCACGCCAGTGTTATACACGCTGAAGAGTTAAAGTTTAAAGGTTTTTGAATGCCAATTTTTTGTTTTTGTTTTTATTTGTTTTCATCTTAGATCTCACTAACATCTGTCTGTTGTGCATTTGCAGGATCAACAGCAATGGTGAAACAACAGAACAGAAAGCTTTCTACGGAAGAGATACATCGGAGGAAGGAGGAATTCATGAGGAAGAAGAATAAGGAGACATTTAAATATGTCCGCATGACTGAATCTGGTAGGTTTTCCAAAGAATTCCATCACCCACTAACAAATCGCAGATACTCAGGAGGCACTCGTGACACACCTGAGGAAGCTGAGGCAGCGGCAGAAGCGAAAAAGGCTGCAATATCTGCAGAAATTGCTTCAAGAGGGGAATATGAGATTGTAGCTGGCGGTGCTGTTTTGAACGTGCCAACCAACCACTTTAGTGGCACTGGTGACACACCTGAGGAAGCTGAGGCAGCGACAGAAGCGAAAAATGCTGCAGTATCTACAGGAATTGCTTCAAGTGCAAGAGCAGTAACTGAAATCTCTCCTAACAGTTACTTGACTTCAAGTAATGAGATGGAAGACCAAATCCGAAAACAAAAAGAAAAAGAATATGTTTCGGGTACAGGATCATTATATGAGGTTGTAGCTGGCAGTGTTGTTTTGAACTTGCCACTTTAGTGCCACCATGCCCAATCGTTATCATTCATAGCTAGGCTTTATAATGGGAACCTACTTGATAGATTATATTATGTAATTTTCTGTTTTCATTTACTAAGTTTCTCTATTCCTCTTAGGAAGACCATGTATTTTGCTACAACTAAATCTATTCCTGGGAGGATCTGTATTTTGCTACAAATAAATCTATTCCTGGGAGGATCTGTATTTTGCTACAACTAAATCTATTCCTGGGAGGATCTATTTTGCTATATTTTGTTACATATAAATATATGATTTCTAAGGAGGATGTATTTTGGTAGGACTAAATCTATTCCTCATTTTGTACCGGAGGAGATCTATTTTGCTACTTATAAATATATGATTGTTTTTAAAATTAAATGAAGTGTTCAATGTTTTATGATAAATCCAGGCAGTCTTTGCAGATCTATATTTTCAACATGTTTATAGATAATTTAATGTGAAAGAGAATAGTTTTTCAAAGCTTGTTATGAATCTGATAGAAGACATTTTATATTACCTTGATACGTGTGACTGAAATATTCTTCAAAAGGGTTTTTATCTATTTTAGGAGTTTGATTTGTAGTTATTTTGGGAGTTTGATTTGTAGTTTTTAGTAGTTGAAACATTTAGATGATTATTATAATTGTTTTTATTGGTCAAAAAGTGTGATGCCCTCATTTTGTTTTAGAGGAGGATCTATTTTGCTAAGCATAAATATATGATTCTTTTGAAATTAATTAAACTTTTCAATGGTTTATGATAAATCCATGCAGTTTTTGCAGATTTATCTTTTCAACATGTTTACATAGAATTTAATGGGAAAGTAGATAGTTTTTAAAAGCTTGCACTATGAATATGTTAGAAGACATTTTATATTATGTCCAGATATGTGACTCAAATATTTCTTTTGAAGGGTCTTTATCTATTTTGTGTGTTTGATTTGTAGTTTTAAGTAGTTGAAACAATTGGATGGTTATGATCTATGTTTTTGCTGGTCAAAGAGTGGGATGCATTGAAAATGTGTAATCAGTTTATAACAGTTGGAATGCGGGTATTGGTAAAAGCAATGACTTTTTTTGGATATACAAATAGGGTAAGAGTTTTTTCGGTTTTCCTTTCTTAGATTGGTTGGTGTTTCTACGGGGATTTGTGTTGTTTTAATGTCCGATAAAGGATGTATTTGGACTGTCAAGATATATACATATGATACAAAAGTCTATATATTTTTTCCACTAGAAAAAAAATCCATATATTTTACATATAATAAATAATTTCATGTGAATGTGCAAAATTTTAAATTGAAAAAATCATTCAGAAAATATTGACAAAATATAATTTAGTGTGAATGTGTGAAATTTTAAATTGAAAAAAATCACTTTAAAAAATATATTATATATATTAAAATTGGTTTAATGGTTAGATATAATGTAGTTATTTATCTTGAAATTTGTAATAATTTATTAATATTTTTTTATTGTCATTTTCATTTCGAATGGACATTATAAATTATTATTTATGTAAATATATCAAGATGTTATTGTTTACTTAAGGCCAGAGAATATCAAAATTTACTTAAAGCTAACAAAAAAAATAAAAATAATTAAAAGTGTTAAATTATAAAATAATTTGTATAAAAAATAAAATGTAAATTGTAATTTTATTTTGAGATCTAATATTTATAATTGTTAATATTTTGTGAATGTAAAAATTTTTTGTTAATATTTTTCTCACTTTTTAAATCTAATTTCTTAAATTATTATTATTTATTTAAAAATAAGAAATATTATAATCATATTTTAAATATAAATTGTGAATCATTATTATTTATTTAAAAATATATAATATTAAAATATTTTAATTTTAAAATTAAATAAAGTATTAAAAAATAAATATATATAAAATAATCTTAAAAAAATAGTTGGAAATTGTTAATAGATTAATATCATTAAAAATTTAATAAAATATTAACACTTTGATGAAACCATGATATAATTAAGGGAGAATAAATATTGTTACATAATTTATATTAAGTTCACATAAATGTTATTAATTCATTATATATATATATATATATATATATATATATATATATATATATATGAAAAATGAAATGAAAAATTCAAATTACGAGCAATGCAAAGAATTATAATTTAGGGAAAAAAACTCATTCTTAAAATGTGTATTTTGCCAACTCCTAAAATATACTTTTGCACATAATTTATTTCATATTCTAGATTACATTTGTAATTGTGAATATAAAAAAGTGCAGAAACAATAAGTGTCTAGAATAAGCTTCAATATCAATTTCTTGTCATCATTGGTTGGTTGTAGAGTTGGAGTGCTCTTTTTTTTTCTTAACTACTGTCAACTTCTATCCATTCCTCCTTTGGGACCTCAAAGGAATTGTTGAATAATGTTGGATTTAAGATTGTTCCCTTTGTCCTAGTTTGGTTTTTAAAATGAGGATTCTCTTCTCTCCTACTCTACTTCATTCGCCTCTATTATATCGAGATATTTTAAACAAGGCTGAGGGTTGGGCCAAAAATTTCCCACCAATTCAAGTGGGATTTCAAGCATCATCGTTGGTGAAGGGGAGTCTTACAAAAAACTAACTTCATTGAATGATGCCTCAAACAAGGTTGGTACTATTTCATTAGGAAATGGATGATGCTTAGTTAGAGGTGAGGCTTTGCTAATCAATTGGTGTTCTTCCCTTACACTATTCCACCATGTGGATTTTCCTTGGTTCTTTCATAGTTTTCTACTCTTAGGAAGCATGGCATAGTAAGTAACAATGTGCCTTGTTTCATAGAATTCTCTATGTAAGAAGGAAACTTGTTCATAATCCATTTTTTGGGCTGATTTATAATATTTGGTGACCAAGTTGAATGAGGTAAAAACTATTTTGTTTAATTCCATGTCTAAATAGATTTGCATATATGTGGTGAAGTGTCTATTGGGTGCGTGTTATATTATTTGAATGACTACTCCTTTTCCAATGGGGGCTTGGGGTTGGCCCCCAAAATGTGGAGACAAAGAGCACCAAAATATTAATGAAGAATATACTGTAAATAATATCATTAAATTTTCACTATGTAATTCATGAGGAACCAATGTAAGCAATCAATCTTCATTATGTAATCCATTTTGCATACTAGAGAAAAAAATTGAGGCTTTATAGAAAAAATACCTTGATTAGATTGAAGACATTCACCTCATTATTGATAACTGAAGTAAATGATAAAGCTTTGGTTGAATTAATTTTACTTTGTCCAAAATTATAAAAGTGTGTAGTTTTAAGGCTTGTGAAATTTGATGGATCATTTGAATTTGAAATTTATAGTTTGATCCCATTACTTGGTGTATATTTTCTTGAGTTATGGGTTAACCATCCCAAAATTAAGCAATTAAATAATTTATCTTATTTGCTAAAGAGCTCATTTAACCATTAAAACAATGAAGATTGAAACTTCACAAGATTGTTGAAGCATCATATCAATCCTATCAAGCCAAATCAAAGGATTTGATTAGCTCAAATAAGATAAAAACGTAGCATGCAAGTGTTATGTAGTAACTAAGAGGCAAAAAGACTCATGCAGTACAAATAAACCATCTCTCCAAGAAATGAGTCCAAAGGATCAATAAGAAGAAAATGGTATGTCCAAAGGAAAGGAAACCAAACTAGGAGATCACCTACTAAATCAAGCAAAAATAAAAGAAAACCAAAATCTAAACATTTACAAAATTAACATGGGGGATCCTTCATTTAGCGAAATCAAGAAAGGTTTGTTGCAGGTCCAAAAAATAGGTAAATGCCCCTTTGGTGTGTGGATGTCCCCAACATGCAGGGCTTTAAGTCCATGGGTTTGTGTCTCAGGCTTCTAGGGGTGACCCATTGGGGCACATGACTACATTGGTTTGAGGTGAGTGCATTTTGTAAACGGTTGTTTTCCCCTATCTAGCACACCTCCTTGGCCCACTTGGACCTTCTTTTTAGCATTTAAAACCCTTCCTCTAGAGTTTCGACCTATGACATCATCCTTAAGAACTCATCCTACAATATTTGCAAGGGGGTCATTAAGGGATAAAATGCACTCCGGGTTAGTTGGGGCATGACGCCACCCCGACTATTTCATCAAGTTAATCCTTCTTTTAATCCTATTTGTTACTTTTTTTTGTATATTTTAAAGCTTAATCCCTAACTTGTGGAGGATTTACCCTAAAAATATTCTAATTTAATGTTTTCTTGTAGGATCAAGAAATTAAAAGGTTGAGGGTGAAAATATATAAATACAACACCTCACCTCCATTGTAAAATCATAAGAAACTTAGGTTCAAACGTGTTCTCTAATATTTTTATCCTACTCTATGAGTGTTTAATGTGATGCACACTTCTATTGGATGATTTTTCTAACTTGATTTTTGTAGCTTGAATATTTTTGTAGCTTCATGATTTTTGTAGCAAGGTTGCAAACTCGACATCTTATGCATTACATGTATATTTAATATATTTTGTTCTTTCATCATTAGAATTTTATTGAAACATTTTAAATGAATCGATATATGCTTATTTAGGATGTCCATTGTTGTTTGTTGATTGTGTACATGTATTTAATTAGTTACTTGAATATGTAGTATAATGGTCATGCCTTCTCATATACTTTACATTTTGTCAATTAATAGTGAAATTATTCTAGTTTTCTAAATTATTGAGTTTTTAAATTATAATTTAAATTTATTACAATGTTTTTAATATTTTTCTATCATTGTGTAATTAGTAGTTGCTGATATGATCACTATGAAATTGAACAATGTTTTGAATACATAAATTTAATATTTGCACATATAGACGTAATAGAAAAATAATCAGTGTTATAGATGTAACTGAAATCATGGCAAATGGGGATAAGAATCCTTTCTTTTTTCATCATAGGCAAGGATTCTAGGATTGTGAAGCTTATGCTAAATTAGATCAATGGTTAAACAAAAAAAATATGAATATTCATCAACTTGTTGTCTAGAACCATTGCTCTAATTTAGCATAAGCTTCACAATGCTAGAATCCTTGCTTGTGATAAAAAAATGAAAGATCCTTATCCCCATTTGCCATGATTTGAGTCACATCTACAACACCAATTACTACTAGAATGTTATCAATGTCGTAAAAAAATTTGAACATTGAACATTAAACACACAAGACATGCTGCAAATTGCACAAATCATTTATAAGATTCAACTTTTACATAATTACAACTCAGACTTCCAGACAAGCTTGAATTGAATTTATGAATTTGATCTTTTCCAAAGCATAGTTATGATGATCATCTTTTAGGAAGCGTACATGTATGTTAATCATTAAACACTAAAACATGTACTACTTGAACTATCAATTTCATGAAATTCATATTTTAGGTAATAGTATACAATACACTTTCAAACTACAATTTTTAAAGATCATTTATGAAAAAATCATCTTTTACAAAACATAATTAATTTAAACATTACTTACCACTGGATCTTTACCAATATCGTAAAACCATTTCAACATTGAACATTAAACACTAAAAACTAAACATAAACATTAAAACATATGTTACAAATTGTACAAATAATTTTTGAAATTCATTTCTTACATAATCTAGTCTATAACATTTCCAAACTACATGATTTGACTCATTTAATGCGATTCATATTTTACATGATACAAGACTACACTTATCTACAACAATACTATGAAAATTTTTAGCCATAACACAATATGTTCTTGAGATTCAATCCTGACAAAATTGAACCAGTACTATTGTAATGTACCCAAATCAGAAATTTGGCACACTAGCTCCAAAGCCTCAAAACCAGGTGAGAGAGGATTAGGTTCGAGGGTAAAGGAAACTTGGGGCAGACTTGGGATGGTTACTAACCTCTTTTATGCAATTTTGCAGGTATTTACAGACATTGGAAACTTAGTTTTAGAGTGGGAGTGTTTCGGGAATGATTTGGATTGATTTTGAGTGAATATGGAAACACGGGACAACACAGGGTCATGATTTCCAAACTTCCAAAAACAGTATCTTGGAGACTCAATTTTCTGTAAAACCACTTGGGATGGATTCTAAAGAGTCTTAGGTTTCTGTACCAACTTATAGTTTGTGAATTGGACCTTCTCGGAGAAATTTAGAGCTGAAAAAGTGAGAGCTAGTCTAATTTGACTAGTGAAAGAGCAAGGGTGATGAAGAGGGTCATGGATGGATTGGTTTTTTTGTAGGTAGAACAGAGGATTTGTAAAAACGGGTTGTAGTTGGTCTGCATAAATGTATATAGATTCAAGGTTCAATGTTCCTTCATGTATATCATTGGAAAATAGGTGGATTTCCTATCACATTGACCATTGACACTTTCGGGAGTGCATCACACCTAGGAAGCCTCCATTGGTTAGATCAATGGATGCAAGGTGTCAACGTTAAGACTTGTTTGGAACCTCCTGTTATCACCAAGCTTGTAGTTTCCCCTAGAGATGGATCCAAGGTGGATGGCCGAGGTGATGGGAAACCAAAGAGGTGCAACCAAGATAGCCTCGCCTCCCAATGGATGGTTGTCACGCCAATTGAGGTAATATTCACTTTATGTTATCTAGCCCAAGACAACAAAGGGGGATACCCAGATCTACTCCCGATAGGAGAGATCAAACCAAGACACCAGATCAAATCAAGTATGGATGAAGTATGTAAGGTGTATGGTAAACCCTAGATCTATGGATGAAGTCACAAGATGAGTAATGGATTGGATCAAGAGGCTTAAGTGTAAATTTGATACAACTTGGTTATGTAAGTGATTTATGAGATGTAAAACTAGATCTAAGATTAGGGTACTAGTCAAATATGAGAAAATCCTCTGCCTTGGGAACTGTGTCCAATGCAGGGTAGTTAAGGACCAAATTGGGGCTAACCAGTACCAAAGATAGGCTTGATGAGTGGATATGAAAATGTCTAGGTGTTCAAGCAGTAAGACAAAGACCAAATTACAAGCAGAATCAACAAACTAGAAAAATCGTGAGGGCTTGGAGAAGGATCAGTGCCTTGGAAAGTGGGCCAAATGGAGTCATATGCCCACCAAACTATAGATCAGGGATGTTGAGGTATGAATCTAGGTGGGTCTTGAAGATTAGGATGATCCAATGGCTAGATATTAGTAGATCTAAGATTGAAATGCATCACCAAGTGACCCAAGTAGGGCTCAACCCTCAAAATGAGGATTGGGGCCCACAAGGAAAAAATCACCAAGGTGAAGCACTGGGGGTAGGGTATCAAGTATGGAGAGTAAGGATCAAGTGGGATCTCACCTACTGAGGTTCTAGATCTAGAAAAGCTCACCCATCCAAGAAGTGCAACCTCACTTGGAGAGGCTAATTTTCCTTGGGAAATCGGTCAAATGAAGGCCAATCCACACCAAACTATAGATACGAATTGTCGTGGATGCTATAGAGGTGGGTTTTAAATTTTTTTCCCAAAATCCAAGTAGATCTAAGTAGATCTGAGAAATTGTAAAATGAGGATTTTAACTTATGAGGGTTTTCAGTTATTTAGACAAATGGATAGATCGTGGAATGAGAAATCTACCTTGAGATCATACCTGAGTGATGGATGAGGTTGCCTTATTGTTGAGGAAGATTCCCGCAGAGATCAAATGGGAGATATTTGATTTTCCTTGCTCAAAGTGAATCCCTAGCTCCACACATGCACCCTCCTCTGCCTGTCAAACAAAGGAAAGTCGATTCAATGAGAATGATCAAGCACGGAGGAAATACAAGTATAAGCGAATGATAACATGAAATAGAAGGTCCTAAGACAGTAATACTCCTTGTTACCGACGAAGAAACCTAAAGAAGAAGCAGAGAGAGTCTTCCACTACCAATGCGTCCTCCTTGAACCAATTCGGCCTCCAACTGTAGATGACAAAATCATGGAACAAAATCGATAGCAAGATAAATCTCCAATAACCCAATGCAAAGAAAGAACCAACGAGCGAACTCCAAAAGCATTCACCACAACACAACAGGTAGATGCAATGGTATTTTTCTATTCCAATAATCCAGAGCCAAAATTCCCCTTTACAATGAGGAGATCTCTCCTTTAAATAGGAAGGAGAGGCACCAAAACCCTAACCAATTTTTGAATGAGTGGCTAAGATTAAAATATCAAATGATCTAATCAATGGTTGAGATGAGCTCAACAATACAATACATGGATCACTAATAAAATAATACATCAATGGACCAAATCGCCCTAGGAGAGGGGGTCCCACCAAAAGTGAATGATAAAACATAAGATCTAGCTCATGGTGGGCCCAATGGGTAATTATCAACACCCTTGGTCAATACCCATGGCACAATATCCAAAAATAATCAAGCTAGACACCAAATCGTGCCTCTCTGGGAAAGTCGTGAGCCTTTGGAGGCTCCAAAAAATCATATAAAATGCCAAAAGTGATGGGTGTGGGTCCCAATGAAAGATGAAACTGCTGGAGAAGGTGTGGAATACATCCCACTCATCATCACAATTCATCCCATTCCAATCCCTTGCCTCAGTAGCGCAAATCAAATCCTTTAGTAGCCATTTTTACCATTTTTTAACTACCTCGGGAAATGTGAACATGCCCAAACTGCCTCCTGGAGTGCCTGCGCTGTCAAGGTGAGGCCAACAGGATCTCTGGGAGGGGGGTAATATGGTAATAACAAGTGGGTGGAACACCCCATCCATGCACAACGCCCTAGGTGAACTCATCAACTCTATGCTATGCTCTGACAGGGCCCTTGATAGGCCAAAACTGAACTAGGATAGACAACTGAGGCTAATCATCACTTTAACTGCCCGGAACTGAAAACAGACTGTCTCATTGGACTCAGAAGGTTGAAATCCATCTAATATGTGTACTCATACACCATATAGATCTCTGCATGGTCAAAAATAAATACTCATCATATCCGAGAGACCAAATAATAATAATATGTAAAAGTGCTGAAAAGCACAAATCATCATCATAAGCCTGCAACCATTGCATAGAACCACCATGGTGACCTGTACCAGACCATATATCATATCTCTATATCATTTGAGGTCTGCCACCTCATGTCCTGTGGTTCACTTTTGGTCAAACTGTGTTTGACCAAGTCAACAATGACCCAAAATATAACTCAGGCTATCATCACAATGCTGCAAGGTTTCAAAGGTTAAAGCATGCTTTACAATCCATTCAAATAGAAATTATAACAAAAGTAATCATTACTGGCGATCTAAATCCAAATATATAAGGTCATTAATTATTATTTATAACTCAGACTAGACTTTCAAGACCATACTCACTTCATAGTTGTGATCAATTTGCTAGTGAAGGGTGAAGGCTAAAATAAAGATTGCTAGGCCAAGGGAAGACTTACTCACTTAACACTGTGACACTTTGGATATGGAAAAGGGAATACACACCATAGCATATACTGGACAAGCAAAAACACAGGGAATGGCGGTGTCTCACAAATGGGTAAGTTGTTCAAAGAGTGTTTGTTCACCTTGGAAGATGCTCACAATCCATAATACAAATGAGGCCATAAATATTTTTGATATAGAGTTTAAGTTCCATTGCTTTTTGGGCCTATAGTTTCCATAGCATTTGATCTATGTGTGTTTATAAACACATTGCATAAATTTACATTTTATATAAAGCTTCTTGTTGCAGGTGTGTTTTTAAGGCACTTGTTTATCTGAGCACTTCTAGGTGTGTTTTTTATACATCTTGTTTACCTGGGTATTACATTTCACAATAGATATAACATTTGATATTTCTTTTCCAGTTTCATTTGGATTTTCACAATAGATATAACATTTTCCTTTTCATAATTTGTATTCATGGCAGCACTATATGTTTCAGGTTTAGCCAACAACATCTTTAGTGACTAGGGGGACTTTGTGCCAGTGCCAAACATCGGGACAACCGACCAGAATGATTTAGGCCTACAATCCAACTCACCAAAGGTATGTTTTGTCACCAGCTCAGAGCCGAGACACAATAAACAGGGAAGCTCATCCAATATAGAGGCTACAATGGGGAAAGGTCCTCCATGCCACTAGTCAAGTAGTAAGTCAAGGTAAATAACAAACTGGGTAGGTAATGGATGGACGAAGACAATGAATAATTATACCAACACTAGCAAGCCAAAGTATGGTGGGAATGATCACCTCTAAACTCCCTAAGGAGGGTAAAGCCGATGAGTATAGGTCAAGAAATTCTAAGTCTAAGTAGGGACAATATGATATATATATAAAAGTACAACCAAGTCCACGTATCTATATGATTTCCAGATCATGATACTAAATGCTAAGACATGCTACAAGAATGAATATAAAATAAATATAACCATAACACCAAAATATACCTGCTGAGTCATATACCTGAATGCTCATCAATCTGAAACTATTGCTGTAACTCTGGGCACTACTGACTGCTCTGTATAAATGGCTAAATGGCTACATCGGTCATCTCTCTGAGTGTCCTGCGACTCAGTCATGGCATGGGGAATAAAAATAGGAGGCGTCATTTTCACAATCAGTGGATTTTGAGCAATAGGAGGCGTCGTTTTCACAATCAGTGGATTTTGCGGAGTAATAGGATGATAGGTAGCGGATAGAGGTGCGGTTTGGCTATCAGTATCGACTTGTAAATCAATATATATGCGGAGTCCATGTTCACTGGAAGTATTCTTAGCAGTATACTTATATCTTTTTCCACTTCTCAAATTGTGTGTTTCTTCGTCAGAATCACTATGTATGTTATTGACCATTACAGATTCAAACACTTCTAGGAATCTTTACTGCATTCTTAAAACGCCTTTCTCAGCTAAAAGCATTTTTATGTATAAACTCAAATTGTTGAGGTACTTACCTATGAAACCCTTGAAAAACTCTGCTTCTGCTGTGCTGTAGGACTTCAGCATGTCCACAACGAAGTTTGTCACGAAGTTTTCTAGTGTACTGTCAACCCAAAATTCGACTTCTCTTGAGAGTGGGATATCTATTTCTTTAATCCTCTGAATGAGCTCTGGAGTCCACTCGGTAGGTACTTCTGGCTGGAAATAGTTCTTTAGCTCTGCGAGCCTTGAGAACCACTCGTGCAACTCATTTCCAAAGGATGCCCAGAAAATTTCGCGAACGTCCTTCCACAGGTATTTGTTCAACCAATCTATGTCAGAGATATGTGGGTGTCTATTTTCCTTCCTCGCGAAGTCTCTTTTTGTCTTGTCACACCAAGCCCAAATCTCTTTCTTGTCTGGGTGCCAATTTTTCGCAATCAACATAACCTTTTCTTTCAGGCACATCAATATTTCAAGCATGGAAAATCATCACCAGTTCAAGCCCGGCAACATAACCATTTGTTGGCTTAAATAACTGTCTTGAGGTTTTCTATAAAGACCCAGGTTCTGCACGGTTCAAGGAACCAACAAAACCCCTTTTCACCGGCCCTTTTGGAAAAACTCTATGAGCAGACTGAGGTCTCACTCGAGGCGAAGGAATGGAGGGGCTGCGGAATCAGATTTCCACAACCAGGTGATGAGTGTTCAAAACAAATTGGCAATCGACGCATTGCAAGTCTTGTGCTGCGGACTTCGGGCCGCGTGAAGTTCTACTTCTGTGCGGTTAATCCTTCGCCTATCACGCCTCCAAGGACTACACGACGCAGGGTGATTGTTCGATGATAGGACAAAACAATTGATGATTGCACTTCCTGTTAGCACTTGACCACTTAATGGATCTTACTTAGTGTAAAAAGACACATTCAATAAGTATACTATACTGACGCCTTGCGAACTTGTACACTATATCATACAACCACCTTGACTGCGCACTTCTAGTGTCGCGCTTAGTATGTAACCGATTAATTCATATATTCAACTTACTGTGAATTACTTGTGCATTCGATATCCATTCATACATGTGGTCACTTAACATATTATTCCCATCTCTATCCTTGTGGCGAATACATATAAAAGCAAAGCACATAATTGCATAAACAACACTTAACCATTCATTGTAACCAAATATACAGATTCAAGCATAGAAACATTCACACAACACAGAATTTAATGTGGTTCACCCCTAGGATGGGAGCTACATCCACAAGAACTGTTTTTGTATTATCTTGGGAAGGGTACAACAGTTCCAGTTTGCGCACGCAGTTGCAGACTCTCTTCTCTCCCGATAGGCCTTTGCACACACAACTTGCAGATCCTTTACAATAACATTCAGCAAAACAAACAAGTATTGCTCAATATTATACAATGAAGATTCGAGATTAACCTTTCCCATACAAAATGTGCCCCTTTTATAGATCATTCCCGTAGGTCATGTCTTTACAATGCATAGGCTCCAAACCCTAAGATTCCCCAAAAGTGGTGCGGTTACCCGCCACCCTGCCTGTCGCCATTGACAGCTTGCTTTACTCGCTTCAGGCTGCCTTGCTTGGCCACTCGTGGCTCTCATGCCCTTCTAACAGCCGCAGTCATCCTCAAAAAAGGTTACAACCACATCGTGGCCTGTCACTTTCTGCCATCTGAATCCGCAACCCAAACTGCGCAGTTCCCAAAACTGTTCTTCCTCCAAAGTATGCCAACTTGGGCCATGCCCAACAGGGTAGAATTTTAGACATGAAATTTAGTGTGCAGAAAAAAAGGTAAGCATAATCTCAGGGGGATTCGGTGCTTAGCTAAGATATTGGTGTCTACAGCAAGTTGGTGCTTGGAAACATTGTAACAATGAGTTGGTGCTCAACTGAGGAGATTGGTGTCTTTAGCAAGATAGTGCTTTCAAACCATTGTAAAAATAAGTTGGTGCTTGAAATTATTGTAATAGTAGGTTGGTTCCTACTTAATATTCATAAAGATAAAATTTATCGTGGTTTTCTCTTGATTGGGTTTCCACGTTACATCTTATGTTCTATGGTTTGATTCTACTTATG
Source organism: Larix kaempferi (assembly GCA_027924585.1). Taxonomy (NCBI): domain Eukaryota; kingdom Viridiplantae; phylum Streptophyta; class Pinopsida; order Pinales; family Pinaceae; genus Larix; species Larix kaempferi. The sequence continues at coordinate 15,347,116 of BSBM01000545.1, forward strand.
CTTATAATTTTTGATGAATAAGTAAAGAAAGAAAATGTATGTTATCCTGATTCACCCCTCTCTCAGTATAACCATAAGTCCAACATCTTACCCATCTCCTATTGCATGAACAATTATATCCCTCTAACTCACCATCTAGCTGCTCGATTATTCCAAACAATGAAAAATCCTCTATTCACTAGAACAATACTTTGACAAATATGGTTATACAATATATCCTAGCCTTACCATGGACAAAGTAGGGAAACGCTAATATTGTACAAGATCCACCAGAAGTGTCCATGATGCATCTTCCTTTCTTAATATTCTTGTTGATATAACCAACCATTGTACATTCTCAAGGGGTTTGGTCTCTTGTTGATGCAATTATCATTGATTTTTCGAGCATGATGACACCACAAAATGTGTTATGAGAGACGATAAGTTTGAGGAAAAAGTTGTACTAGTCATCTTTGATCCCTATAACAACACAACTAGGAGCCAAGCATCCTTTCTTGAAGGAATTACTCTAATTTCTGATATGAAGAAATTTTCGTATTCCTCGATATAGAAGAAAAATAGATGCTCAACCAAGATGTTTTGTACCAATTTTGTTCAGCATAGAGCTGGATCCTTCATATGAAGATCTCGTAACAGAATATACATAGGCTTCAGGAAGATAGCCGAGTTGGCTTGAGGGTGACTCAACACTTGTGGTTAGGAACTATTTGATCCTTTTCTCTTGGAAAGGCCTATAATTGTGCAATACAATGTCGATAAAAGGGCCGGAGTTGTGGAGGCCCCTAATAAACACAATTGTTTTGGGAAAAATCCTACAACTATTTAAAGGAGCACAAGGAAAGCGGAAGGGAGAGAAAAAATAGCCTAAGAGAACATCAAAGAGATGAATATTAGATTGAAACAAATGCACACAAAAGAGCAACAACTGATCCTAATCTTTGTCTATTTTGGGTTTTGGGATATGTAGTCAGTTTAAGGGTCTTATGTTGTATGTAATACTGCGACGAGTCATTTTTGGGGATGATGCATTAGGTCTGTAGAGGCATGACGATGAGTTATAACATGAATTTATTAGTAATACGAATGAAGGGTGTTCGTCCACCTTAATTTTTTGTATCTTGTATTCTATTTATTATGTAATGTCTATTTAATATCTCTATTTTACGTATGCTTGAATATGCTCAAGGGAATCTGTTGTGATAAAATGAAGCCAAACCTTGTTGTAATATGATAGGTGTGGACCCTCACTAAATTATCCTTGCAGTCAACCATGCTCATTGCACACACGTCTTGGCTATACTTTGGGTGAGACATTCTCCTTTGGGAGATTGAAAATGCCAACACACTAGACTACAACGACGCCCTTTGTTGGCCCCTGCGCAAGAACCCAATGTATAATTTTTTGCCTACATTGATGATCCTTTATTTTTGTGAACAATCACCACTTGCATAGAAAGCACTTTGGCCAAGTTGAATAATGCCTATCTCTAACATTTCATGAAGCATATTTTCAATCTCACTTTCTTGTGTATATGGGTAGCTGTAGGGTATGATGTTAGGTGTTACACTTCTTGGTTGCAACTCAATACAATGGTGATGATATCGAGTAAGTGGAATAAATTTAGGCATATTTCCAAGTACCTTGGAATGATTGTTAATAACTTGTTGGAGATCCACTGTAATAGAGGGTATAAATTCTTAAACATCTAGTGAGGATTTCTGTGTAATAACTATGAGTTGAATTCCCTTTTCTTCTGAAGATAATCTCATGAAAAGTTCTTGAAAATTAAGAGCCACTATTCCCAATGATCGTAGTCACTGGAATCCTAGTACAATGTCAAGACCACCCATTTGGATTGAAATAATTGGACTATCCAAATGGCACTTTCTGGTACCTCATATGCAATCATTACTTGAAATTTTGATGTTGGATATAAAAAGCAATTGAGAAATTTAGCTAATTTTCAAATAATGAAATTATGGGTACTACTAGAATCAATCAACACTTTTACCTTTTTATTTTTCATATATCCCTTTATCCAGAGAGTTTGTGGAGTTCTAATGTTGACCAATGCATAGCAATATATGATTGGAGTAGTATCTTGTAGATCTATATCTTGAGTCTGTTCTAGTTCTGGATCTTCTTCCTCTTCACAATCTATGTAGAATAATTTATTCTCAATACACTTATGCCCCATACTATACTTGATGTCACAATTTATATATAGTCCCTTTTCCCTAATTTCCTCTAATTTATGAGGCATCAAACTTGTAGGAAAAGTGAGGTTAGGGGAGGAAACAGTTCCTTCTCTATATGTGTTAGTAGCATCTTTCTAGTAGCCATATTTTTATTTTCAAATTTCCTTTCCAACCTAAAAGAATTCTCTAAGTGATATAGCTTCAAAGAGATGTACCTCATGGTGATTTGTCTCCTTTAAATTTACCATAAAGAGATCCAACAAATTATCCTTTGGAATGTTCTTCACTCTACCATTCAACTTCTGAAACTGCTTAATGTGCTTTGCAACTAGACCTTTTTGCTTGAGATATATCAATTAGTTAAATAAGGTATTTATCTCAACCCATAATATTATATCAATCCACCTATAAATATAGATGTAGAGACAATAGAGTCCTTTCTATAGTTACAAATCCATTGGTAACATATAAATTGATGAGGTTCTAAATATAAGGATGCAGTAGTTACAATTGTAAAGTTGGCACATGGTTTAGATCAGATTATTTTTTAAGGATTCAAATAGGATACATAAGTGTAGTATTCTAGGATATTATTTTGGACGGAAAAAATCATACATATAGATAGGCAGGTGAATATTAATTAAGAAATATACAATTTACTACCAAAAAGGGTAAATTTTGGTGAATATTATATATAAAATAACACATTTTACGTAAATATAGGCAATTTTTTAGAGTGAAAATGGCCAATTAATGAATTTATTTTTTGAAATAAAGGTAAAAAAATAGCCAATTGGCTAAATTTTGCCCCTAAAAAATACCCTTATGTAGATAAATGAATTGCTTCATTTTGAATATCCATTTTATCGGATCATTTCCATCAAAGTTTCTCATATAAATATCGAGAATCACGTAGTTCCTTTGTCTTCAACTAAACCTATGATTATGTTATGAATGATTCAATAATGAGGATTTGAACCTCTTGTTCTCCAACTATTTTCAATTTTCCCAATTTGTGATTGGGAAAAGCCCTTATTGTCTCCATGTTCTCTTCTTGAGGACCTGGATTACGAGGAAAGAGATGCCCCATCTCATTCAAAATTACCCCCTTCGTAACTTCAAGACCCTATTTACTAACCTTCTTTTCATATCCTCTTCATTAACATTCATGTTTCGGGATCCTCTTTATTGACATTCATGTTTTGAGATCCTTTTTACTGGCCATATTGTCATGGTTGAGATCTCTGGAGACTTATTTGGTGAATTATATTTTGTCGAACCCCTTATCATTCTACTCCAAAATAGTATTTACCTATGATTTCCCTCTATTTCCTCTTTCTCACACCTTTTGAATCCCCAAAATAGATATTCCAATCAAAAGTTATGAAAGTTAACATACCTTTAGAAACCCTAGTTTGTAGGTTGTCTTGGTAGTCAAACTTGAGCTCCTAAATTATATCTAAAATTTATCCCTTTCTGAGTCTGAAATTTCATCATGTAGTAGCATGTTAGGTGTTGTATTTAAGGTTTTACCAAATTATGAAGTGTCAAGATAAAGTTACCATAACTTTCCCAAAACTTGTTATTTTTGTACCCTTTAGGAGAGCATAATGGTATGGTTTTCCACGTGTATGAATTTACTTGTATGATTCTAAATCTCTAATCACAAATAAGATGATCTATCTTCCATTAGATGCAATATTGAGTAATCAATTTGGGGTCCTTAAGCTTCATATATCACAATTTTACCTAGAACACTTGTTTGAGACTAGTTTTTCAAGTAGTAAAAACCCCTAAGTTTCGTAGATCATAATTATGAAATTATAATGAATTAGGACCTGGAATATTTACCATAGGTACTTCACTCTTTCTTCTTAGTCTCAATTTTTTTCTATCTGAATGACCCCCAAAATATGTTATAGTGAAAATAGAAGTTGTTAATAATGTTAATACTATTCTTAATAATGTTTACATATTGATATTGAAAATAATGACAATTTTATTCTTAATAATGTTTTATTATTACTCTTAAGAATAAAAAGTGAGGATACTTGAAAATCAAATCATTTCAATGACCAGGTTAATTCCAACCGTGAAATCATTTCAATAGTTTGAATTTTTTTCCATACTTAACCAAACCAATAAATTAATAATAATATTATAAGTTATAAATTCATATAAGAATATGCAATAACCGGACGGTTGGACGAACAATAAAAATCTTATGGGACTCTGAACTTTGGAACCTTGGAACCTCGAAATGGGTAGATGGCTCCAGTTTTCAAATTTAACTAACAATAACATTATTGCCTTTGTAGGGTTTTGTTGAACAGCGAGAATTCTTTAAATTGTTAAATAATGACTATTTTTTATTTTTTAATTTTTAGAATTAATTCCATTCCACTTAAAATATTGAAATCATTTCAATATTTTGAAATGTTTTTCACAAAACTAATTACGTAACCTTTCTTTTATCTGGGCAGTGGGACAAAGAATTTGCTGCGTAACGAGGGTTTTATTGACCATGCTTAACATGCTTATGGTTATTATAATAATGATCATTATTGCCTCTTCGTATAGGTAATGGGATGTTGCATAGTTAATGGGATGTTCCAAGTTAATTCGAAGAGTGAAATCATTTCAATATTTTGAATTTTTTTTCCAAACGAAACCAAACCAATAAATTAATAATAATATTATAAGTTATAAATTCATATACGAATATGCAATAACGGGACGGTTGGACCAACAATAAATATCCTATGGGACTCTCAACTTCTTAGCGGACTGGGAAACGAGGGTTTTCTTGACCAGCAACAGCGAGAATTCTTTAAATGGTTAATTAATGACTATTTTTTATTTGTAGAAATTAATTAATGGCTATTTTTTATTTTTAAAAATTAATTCCAGTCCACTTAAAATATTGAAATGATTTCAATAATTTGAAATTTACTAATGACGTAACCTTTCTTTTATCCCGGCAGTGGGACAAAGAATTTGCCGGGTAACAGAATGGTGTAGTTTTTTTATTGCATCTTCGGTTATTATTATTTCACAATTAAAAATCAAACAAGGTAATGGGATGTTGCATAGTTATACTTGCCTTATTCATGACCCAATGACCCAATTAATGCGAGACGAGTTAGTGGGATGGTCCGGCGTATCTAAAATAAAATGAAGATGTAAAACTACATTATCAACTCCCACTATAAATTACTTGGAGACGATGTGCATTCACGCTAGTGTTATACACGCTGAAGAGTTAAAGTTTAAAGGTTTTTGAATGCCAATTTTTTGTTTTTGTTTTTATTTGTTTTCATCTTAGATCTCACTAACATCTGTCTGTTGTGCATTTGCAGGATCAACAGCAATGGTGAAACAACAGAACAGAAAGCTTTCTACGGAAGAGATACATCGGAGGAAGGAGGAATTCATGAGGAAGAAGAATAAGGAGACATTTAAATATGTCCGCATGACTGAATCTGGTAGGTTTTCCAAAGAATTCCATCACCCACTAACAAATCGCAGATACTCAGGAGGCACTCGTGACACACCTGAGGAAGCTGAGGCAGCGGCAGAAGCGAAAAAGGCTGCAATATCTGCAGAAATTGCTTCAAGAGGGGAATATGAGATTGTAGCTGGCGGTGCTGTTTTGAACGTGCCAACCAACCACTTTAGTGGCACTGGTGACACACCTGAGGAAGCTGAGGCAGCGACAGAAGCGAAAAATGCTGCAGTATCTACAGGAATTGCTTCAAGTGCAAGAGCAGTAACTGAAATCTCTCCTAACAGTTACTTGACTTCAAGTAATGAGATGGAAGACCAAATCCGAAAACAAAAAGAAAAAGAATATGTTTCGGGTACAGGATCATTATATGAGGTTGTAGCTGGCAGTGTTGTTTTGAACTTGCCACTTTAGTGCCACCATGCCCAATCGTTATCATTCATAGCTAGGCTTTATAATGGGAACCTACTTGATAGATTATATTATGTAATTTTCTGTTTTCATTTACTAAGTTTCTCTATTCCTCTTAGGAAGACCATGTATTTTGCTACAACTAAATCTATTCCTGGGAGGATCTGTATTTTGCTACAAATAAATCTATTCCTGGGAGGATCTGTATTTTGCTACAACTAAATCTATTCCTGGGAGGATCTATTTTGCTATATTTTGTTACATATAAATATATGATTTCTAAGGAGGATGTATTTTGGTAGGACTAAATCTATTCCTCATTTTGTACCGGAGGAGATCTATTTTGCTACTTATAAATATATGATTGTTTTTAAAATTAAATGAAGTGTTCAATGTTTTATGATAAATCCAGGCAGTCTTTGCAGATCTATATTTTCAACATGTTTATAGATAATTTAATGTGAAAGAGAATAGTTTTTCAAAGCTTGTTATGAATCTGATAGAAGACATTTTATATTACCTTGATACGTGTGACTGAAATATTCTTCAAAAGGGTTTTTATCTATTTTAGGAGTTTGATTTGTAGTTATTTTGGGAGTTTGATTTGTAGTTTTTAGTAGTTGAAACATTTAGATGATTATTATAATTGTTTTTATTGGTCAAAAAGTGTGATGCCCTCATTTTGTTTTAGAGGAGGATCTATTTTGCTAAGCATAAATATATGATTCTTTTGAAATTAATTAAACTTTTCAATGGTTTATGATAAATCCATGCAGTTTTTGCAGATTTATCTTTTCAACATGTTTACATAGAATTTAATGGGAAAGTAGATAGTTTTTAAAAGCTTGCACTATGAATATGTTAGAAGACATTTTATATTATGTCCAGATATGTGACTCAAATATTTCTTTTGAAGGGTCTTTATCTATTTTGTGTGTTTGATTTGTAGTTTTTAGTAGTTGAAACAATTGGATGGTTATGATCTATGTTTTTGCTGGTCAAAGAGTGGGATGCATTGAAAATGTGTAATCAGTTTATAACAGTTGGAATGCGGGTATTGGTAAAAGCAATGACTTTTTTTGGATATACAAATAGGGTAAGAGTTTTTTCGGTTTTCCTTTCTTAGATTGGTTGGTGTTTCTACGGGGATTTGTGTTGTTTTAATGTCCGATAAAGGATGTATTTGGACTGTCAAGATATATACATATGATACAAAAGTCTATATATTTTTTCCACTAGAAAAAAAATCCATATATTTTACATATAATAAATAATTTCATGTGAATGTGCAAAATTTTAAATTGAAAAAATCATTCAGAAAATATTGACAAAATATAATTTAGTGTGAATGTGTGAAATTTTAAATTGAAAAAAATCACTTTAAAAAATATATTATATATATTAAAATTGGTTTAATGGTTAGATATAATGTAGTTATTTATCTTGAAATTTGTAATAATTTATTAATATTTTTTTATTGTCATTTTCATTTCGAATGGACATTATAAATTATTATTTATGTAAATATATCAAGATGTTATTGTTTACTTAAGGCCAGAGAATATCAAAATTTACTTAAAGCTAACAAAAAAAATAAAAATAATTAAAAGTGTTAAATTATAAAATAATTTGTATAAAAAATAAAATGTAAATTGTAATTTTATTTTGAGATCTAATATTTATAATTGTTAATATTTTGTGAATGTAAAAATTTTTTGTTAATATTTTTCTCACTTTTTAAATCTAATTTCTTAAATTATTATTATTTATTTAAAAATAAGAAATATTATAATCATATTTTAAATATAAATTGTGAATCATTATTATTTATTTAAAAATATATAATATTAAAATATTTTAATTTTAAAATTAAATAAAGTATTAAAAAATAAATATATATAAAATAATCTTAAAAAAATAGTTGGAAATTGTTAATAGATTAATATCATTAAAAATTTAATAAAATATTAACACTTTGATGAAACCATGATATAATTAAGGGAGAATAAATATTGTTACATAATTTATATTAAGTTCACATAAATGTTATTAATTCATTATATATATATATATATATATATGAAAAATGAAATGAAAAATGCAAATTACGAGCAATGCAAAGAATTATAATTTAGGGAAAAAAACTCATTCTTAAAATGTGTATTTTGCCAACTCCTAAAATATACTTTTGCACATAATTTATTTCATATTCTAGATTACATTTGTAATTGTGAATATAAAAAAGTGCAGAAACAATAAGTGTCTAGAATAAGCTTCAATATCAATTTCTTGTCATCATTGGTTGGTTGTAGAGTTGGAGTGCTCTTTTTTTTTCTTAACTACTGTCAACTTCTATCCATTCCTCCTTTGGGACCTCAAAGGAATTGTTGAATAATGTTGGATTTAAGATTGTTCCCTTTGTCCTAGTTTGGTTTTTAAAATGAGGATTCTCTTCTCTCCTACTCTACTTCATTCGCCTCTATTATATCGAGATATTTTAAACAAGGCTGAGGGTTGGGCCAAAAATTTCCCACCAATTCAAGTGGGAGTTCAAGCATCATCGTTGGTGAAGGGGAGTCTTACAAAAAACTAACTTCATTGAATGATGCCTCAAACAAGGTTGGTACTATTTCATTAGGAAATGGATGATGCTTAGTTAGAGGTGAGGCTTTGCTAATCAATTGGTGTTCTTCCCTTACACTATTCCACCATGTGGATTTTCCTTGGTTCTTTCATAGTTTTCTACTCTTAGGAAGCATGGCATAGTAAGTAACAATGTGCCTTGTTTCATAGAATTCTCTATGTAAGAAGGAAACTTGTTCATAATCCATTTTTTGGGCTGATTTATAATATTTGGTGACCAAGTTGAATGAGGTAAAAACTATTTTGTTTAATTCCATGTCTAAATAGATTTGCATATATGTGGTGAAGTGTCTATTGGGTGCGTGTTATATTATTTGAATGACTACTCCTTTTCCAATGGGGGCTTGGGGTTGGCCCCCAAAATGTGGAGACAAAGAGCACCAAAATATTAATGAAGAATATACTGTAAATAATATCATTAAATTTTCACTATGTAATTCATGAGGAACCAATGTAAGCAATCAATCTTCATTATGTAATCCATTTTGCATACTAGAGAAAAAAATTTGAGGCTTTATAGAAAAAATACCTTGATTAGATTGAAGACATTCACCTCATTATTGATAACTGAAGTAAATGATAAAGCTTTGGTTGAATTAATTTTACTTTGTCCAAAATTATAAAAGTGTGTAGTTTTAAGGCTTGTGAAATTTGATGGATCATTTGAATTTGAAATTTATAGTTTGATCCCATTCCTTGGTGTATATTTTCTTGAGTTATAGGTTAACCATCCCAAAATTAAGCAATTAAATAATTTATCTTATTTGCTAAAGAGCTCATTTAACCATTAAAACAATGAAGATTGAAACTTCACAAGATTGTTGAAGCATCATATCAATCCTATCAAGCCAAATCAAAGGATTTGATTAGCTCAAATAAGATAAAAACGTAGCATGCAAGTGTTATGTAGTAACTAAGAGGCAAAAAGACTCATGCAGTACAAATAAACCATCTCTCCAAGAAATGAGTCCAAAGGATCAATAAGAAGAAAATGGTATGTCCAAAGGAAAGGAAACCAAACTAGGAGATCACCTACTAAATCAAGCAAAAATAAAAGAAAACCAAAATCTAAACATTTACAAAATTAACATGGGGGATCCTTCATTTAGCGAAATCAAGAAAGGTTTGTTGCAGGTCCAAAAAATAGGTAAATGCCCCTTTGGTGTGTGGATGTCCCCAACATGCAGGGCTTTAAGTCCATGGGTTTGTGTCTCAGGCTTCTAGGGGTGACCCATTGGGGCACATGACTACATTGGTTTGAGGTGAGTGCATTTTGTAAACGGTTGTTTTCCCCTATCTAGCACACCTCCTTGGCCCACTTGGACCTTCTTTTTAGCATTTAAAACCCTTCCTCTAGAGTTTCGACCTATGACATCATCCTTAAGAACTCATCCTACAATATTTGCAAGGGGGTCATTAAGGGATAAAATGCACTCCGGGTTAGTTGGGGCATGACGCCACCCCGACTATTTCATCAAGTTAATCCTTCTTTTAATCCTATTTGTTACTTTTTTTTGTATATTTTAAAGCTTAATCCCTAACTTGTGGAGGATTTACCCTAAAAATATTCTAATTTAATGTTTTCTTGTAGGATCAAGAAATTAAAAGGTTGAGGGTGAAAATATATAAATACAACACCTCACCTCCATTGTAAAATCATAAGAAACTTAGGTTCAAACGTGTTCTCTAATATTTTTATCCTACTCTATGAGTGTTTAATGTGATGCACACTTCTATTGGATGATTTTTCTAACTTGATTTTTGTAGCTTGAATATTTTTGTAGCTTCATGATTTTTGTAGCAAGGTTGCAAACTCGACATCTTATGCATTACATGTATATTTAATATATTTTGTTCTTTCATCATTAGAATTTTATTGAAACATTTTAAATGAATCGATATATGCTTATTTAGGATGTCCATTGTTGTTTGTTGATTGTGTACATGTATTTAATTAGTTACTTGAATATGTAGTATAATGGTCATGCCTTCTCATATACTTTACATTTTGTCAATTAATAGTGAAATTATTCTAGTTTTCTAAATTATTGAGTTTTTAAATTATAATTTAAATTTATTACAATGTTTTTAATATTTTTCTATCATTGTGTAATTAGTAGTTGCTGATATGATCACTATGAAATTGAACAATGTTTTGAATACATAAATTTAATATTTGCACATATAGACGTAATAGAAAAATAATCAGTGTTATAGATGTAACTGAAATCATGGCAAATGGGGATAAGAATCCTTTCTTTTTTCATCATAGGCAAGGATTCTAGGATTGTGAAGCTTATGCTAAATTAGATCAATGGTTAAACAAAAAAAATATGAATATTCATCAACTTGTTGTCTAGAACCATTGCTCTAATTTAGCATAAGCTTCACAATGCTAGAATCCTTGCTTGTGATAAAAAAATGAAAGATCCTTATCCCCATTTGCCATGATTTGAGTCACATCTACAACACCAATTACTACTAGAATGTTATCAATGTCGTAAAAAAATTTGAACATTGAACATTAAACACACAAGACATGCTGCAAATTGCACAAATCATTTATAAGATTCAACTTTTACATAATTACAACTCAGACTTCCAGACAAGCTTGAATTGAATTTATGAATTTGATCTTTTCCAAAGCATAGTTATGATGATCATCTTTTAGGAAGCGTACATGTATGTTAATCATTAAACACTAAAACATGTACTACTTGAACTATCAATTTCATGAAATTCATATTTTAGGTAATAGTATACAATACACTTTCAAACTACAATTTTTAAAGATCATTTATGAAAAAATCATCTTTTACAAAACATAATTAATTTAAACATTACTTACCACTGGATCTTTACCAATATCGTAAAACCATTTCAACATTGAACATTAAACACTAAAAACTAAACATAAACATTAAAACATATGTTACAAATTGTACAAATAATTTTTGAAATTCATTTCTTACATAATCTAGTCTATAACATTTCCAAACTACATGATTTGACTCATTTAATGCGATTCATATTTTACATGATACAAGACTACACTTATCTACAACAATACTATGAAATTTTTTAGCCATAACACAATATGTTCTTGAGATTCAATCCTGACAAAATTGAACCAGTACTATTGTAATGTACCCAAATCAGAAATTTGGCACACTAGCTCCAAAGCCTCAAAACCAGGTGAGAGAGGATTAGGTTCGAGGGTAAAGGAAACTTGGGGCAGACTTGGGATGGTTACTAACCTCTTTTATGCAATTTTGCAGGTATTTACAGACATTGGAAACTTAGTTTTAGAGTGGGAGTGTTTCGGGAATGATTTGGAGTGATTTTGAGTGAATATGGAAACACGGGACAACACAGGGTCATGATTTCCAAACTTCCAAAAACAGTATCTTGGAGACTCAATTTTCTGTAAAACCACTTGGGATGGATTCTAAAGAGTCTTAGGTTTCTGTACCAACTTATAGTTTGTGAATTGGACCTTCTCGGAGAAATTTAGAGCTGAAAAAGTGAGAGCTAGTCTAATTTGACTAGTGAAAGAGCAAGGGTGATGAAGAGGGTCATGGATGGATTGGTTTTTTTGTAGGTAGAACAGAGGATTTGTAAAAACGGGTTGTAGGTGGTCTGCATAAATGTATATAGATTCAAGGTTCAATGTTCCTTCATGTATATCATTGGAAAATAGGTGGATTTCCTATCACATTGACCATTGACACTTTCGGGAGTGCATCACACCTAGGAAGCCTCCATTGGTTAGATCAATGGATGCAAGGTGTCAACGTTAAGACTTGTTTGGAACCTCCTGTTATCACCAAGCTTGTAGTTTCCCCTAGAGATGGATCCAAGGTGGATGGCCGAGGTGATGGGAAACCAAAGAGGTGCAACCAAGATAGCCTCGCCTCCCAATGGATGGTTGTCACGCCAATTGAGGTAATATTCACTTTATGTTATCTAGCCCAAGACAACAAAGGGGGATACCCAGATCTACTCCCGATAGGAGAGATCAAACCAAGACACCAGATCAAATCAAGTATGGATGAAGTATGTAAGGTGTATGGTAAACCCTAGATCTATGGATGAAGTCACAAGATGAGTAATGGATTGGATCAAGAGGCTTAAGTGTAAATTTGATACAACTTGGTTATGTAAGTGATTTATGAGATGTAAAACTAGATCTAAGATTAGGGTACTAGTCAAATATGAGAAAATCCTCTGCCTTGGGAACTGTGTCCAATGCAGGGTAGTTAAGGACCAAATTGGGGCTAACCAGTACCAAAGATAGGCTTGATGAGTGGATATGAAAATGTCTAGGTGTTCAAGCAGTAAGACAAAGACCAAATTACAAGCAGAATCAACAAACTAGAAAAATCGTGAGGGCTTGGAGAAGGATCAGTGCCTTGGAAAGTGGGCCAAATGGAGTCGTATGCCCACCAAACTATAGATCAGGGATGTTGAGGTATGAATCTAGGTGGGTCTTGAAGATTAGGATGATCCAATGGCTAGATATTAGTAGATCTAAGATTGAAATGCATCACCAAGTGACCCAAGTAGGGCTCAACCCTCAAAATGAGGATTGGGGCCCACAAGGAAAAAATCACCAAGGTGAAGCACTGGGGGTAGGGTATCAAGTATGGAGAGTAAGGATCAAGTGGGATCTCACCTACTGAGGTGCTAGATCTAGAAAAGCTCACCCATCCAAGAAGTGCAACCTCACTTGGAGAGGCTAATTTTCCTTGGGAAATCGGTCAAATGAAGGCCAATCCACACCAAACTATAGATACGAATTGTCGTGGATGCTGTAATGTCTCCAACATTTATGATGTTAAATTTGGGAAAATAAGGCAATTGCTCCTCTAGTCATCAATCGTTAGGAATAATAAATATCTCAATGATTTAAAAACTTACATTCTTAACTATTAGTTATCATAAGAGTATCTAATCATAAATATTTGACGGCATAAACTTCGTTGTAATTAATTACCAAAATTATAAGTTACAACTATTTCATGCATCGAAGCGAGACATAATCCTCATTTGATTGCTTCCATGACATTGAGGATCTCCATAATTTATAACGAAGGTCATTAGGGACCAAAAAGCACCATCCTTGTATTCACAAAATGTTCATTAGCTATCCATTTAGAAATGAAATCATTTTTATCTATATCACAACATCTAACAAATTTTCACAATGTTACTTTAACCAAACTATACTAACTCACATTTGAATCCGCTTACAATTACTCGACGCTAGAGATCAGTAGTGCTAAGGGAAAAACACACACATAAGGTACAAAGATTCACATTGCACAGAGACAAAGATACACGTGGTTCACCCATCTCTATGGGCTACGTCCACCAGAACAGTCACCTTATATATTATTTCTTGAAATGAGATTTACAACAGACAACGCTGTGTTATAGTCAGAGATATGATATGCAAACATATATAAGCATAATCAAAATTCCTTTAGGCAGAATCCTCAGATCGTTCTTATAAATATTGCTCTTGTAAAGAGTCGTTTTAAAGGCAAAGTAAGATACTTTTCAATCAAGGAGAAATATATATCGCCAATCACTATTTATCATAAAAATATCTAGTGAGCAATTAGACGGAGGCCATGGTCCGATCCTCTTATTTGAGAGATCGTCGAGCACTGTAAACCAATGCTGCCATAATATATATATATATATCATAACAAAAATGGAAATCGAGCTCAACGGTTGTCCTATCACTATTGTCAAGCACATATAGGATGTATGAGTATAAGATTTCAAATTAATATACATCTCTATAACTAGATCGGAAAACGGTATCTTTTAGTCAAAATGCCGAACATGAGATTCACAACCTAAACCTAACTTCTATAAAATCATCTGTAACAAGCTCGCATAACGATAATACCTCCTATCAGTATGGTACCAATAGATCGCTTATCCTCTAACGCATTACTACAGAGTTTTAAACCAACATTTTATGTACCAAAGCAGAAGCAAGGATCTAGTGCGACTTTGTCCAATAAACCCCTATAAAAATATCCTAAGTAAACTGGAAACATTATCTGCAATTTTCAAAATAGAACACTGCGTTTTTATACAAAAATGTACAGCGAGTATATAAATGTATATCTAAAACAGCAATCAATGGTGTGGAGATTGCACGGATCAATCTGCAATAAAAACTATAATACAGTGATCAACGGTGAAGAGATTGCACGGATCAATCTGCAATAAAAACTATAATACAGTGATCAACGGTGTAGAGATTGCATGGATCAATCTGCAATAAAAAGAATATATTACAGTGATCCACGGTGTGGAGATTGCACGGATCAATCTGCAATAAAAACTATAATACAGTGATCAACGGTGTGGAGTTTGCACGGATCAATCGGCAATAAAATATAATACCGTGATCAACGGTGTGGAGATCGAATGGATGGATCCGTTATAAAAAAAATTATAATATAGTGATCAACTGGAGTTGGGATCGCATAGATCTGTCCAACATAAATGAATAGTTCAATGATCCCTAGGATTAGGCTCCTAAGGGGCCGTCCTCTCCTATTGAAGATTGAAAACTCAGAATTCTACCTATGTACTGAGCTTGCTAAGAATTCAATGAAGATAAGCTCGATCTAGCCAGCTGACTACCGTTCAACAAAACCCAAGTGTCCTTTAAGTGAAATTAAGCATAACTCAGACGCTACCTCGATTCAACAATTGAGTACACAATACTTTCTGAGATGACTGTAGAGTCCGGGTTTAAATATGCAATGAACATAGGATTAAGATTGTAGAGCTCCAAGCAATGAGCAGAGGATTACTACTACAGAGATCATGATAATGATCCCAAGATTACAGCTACGGATACCAATCATTAAGGTTATCTAAAAACAAAAGAACAATAATTCAGAGTTCGCATAGATCGATCAAACCCTAGATTTGATAATTCCAAACAACCAATAATCATTCTAAAAGAAAGAATAACCCTATCAACGCAGAGATATCTATCCACCTGGTGATGATAAAAACTCTATGAAAGAAGATGTAGAGTTTTGTATGTCTTACCAATATGATGCGAGAGACAGGGGTTCGCATGTCTTACCGTAACAATACGCTGGGATTTGGAGATCGAATACAGAACGAGATTCCTCCCAAACGAAAGACTACTGTCTATTCTTTCCTGTCGCAGTCCACCCATATATATAAATAAAGAAACAAATCCTTTCTTTCTTGGAACATCCGCCCCAGTAATAGGTCGAAACTTAAGGCAGACAACAATGCCAAGTGGCAGTTACGAACCGTTTTCCCCTGTCCACTAAGGGAATAAAATCGAAACTTAAGGCAGGCAACAATGCCAAGTGGCAGTTACGAACAGTTTTCCCCTGTCCACTAAGGGAATAAAATTGAAACTTAAGGTAGGCAACAATGCCAAGTGGAAGTTACGAACAGTTTTCCCCTGTCCACTAAGGGAATAAAATTGAAACTTAAGGTAGGAAACAATGCCAAGTGGCAGTTACGAACAGCTTTCCCGGTCCACTAAGGGAATAAAATCGTTGGAATCCCCTTCTAAAAGAAATCTAATATAAATGCGACAGACTTGTTAAACAACCACATCGCGATTACCTTTGTTATAAAGTAGAAATGCCCAATCAGATATTCAACACTTTTATGGTGCCACTCTCTCTTCAGTAGGAAGAAGTAATAATAATAATCAAAATAACTCGATCTAGATGTTCCTTTTGGGGACTACACGTACTGCCACACTTATGCCTCCTTAAGAGTGAAAGTGGTTGTGGCAAGGGTAATTTTTCTTGAACAAAGTCTTTAATTAAATCTTTTGGTTTTTTACTCCTTCTAACTAAAGCTACTAGCTTTAGAGTAACATAAGGCGATGGCCTTTTTCACTAAAATGTGAAATATTTCTTATTAAGATAAGGTGAATTTCCAATTCCCTTATATTCCCTCTATATAGTGGAACTTGAAACTTTCCTCTATATTTTTAGTTTATGATTTAAGTATACTAAAAATTAATAAGCTAAGCTTTATCAAAACCTATTAATATGCTCAGTTTATATTTAGCTTAGGAGGTTTACTTGGGATTTATAACACTCCCGATTGGAAATGTGATTAAGTGACTTACGTCAATTTATACTCCATGCATAAGGCGTTATACTAAGGCGTAAGTCGTCAAGGTTGCCTATTTGTTTGTAACGAAAAGGCTGTAGTCCTCGACTTAGGACATTATACGAAAGTCTTGGTTAATACCCATAGATCCAACCATTATGTCCTACAGGGTCCTAGGCCTTAACGTTTAGATTATCAAGGATTCTCTTCACTTTACCTTTCTGAAATGATTTAGTTGTCGACGCTTAGTTGCACCGTTGCACCTTCTGTTCTCAGTTTACAACATATAGCTTAGAATTAACGATGTTTTCAAGGTCCACTGGTGGGGCCTTGGCCTTGAGCTCCACACCAGGGCCTCATAATTAATTTACATCATACATTTATAAATCTTAGAGGGGTATTACATCCTCCTCCCCTTAAAAATAACACCGTCCTCGGTGTTCATTATTTTCAACAGTTTGTCCTCTCTTTTGTAGTCAACCTTTGCTTGTTTTGTCATTTCTGTTTGTCCTCCTTTGCATTTTCATGACTCTTTTTCAAGTCCCTCTCGATCACATCTGCATTTTTCACTACACAACCAGAATTCAAAGAACCGTAAAAACTTATCATCCATTCCATAATCAAACTCATAAATAAAAAAAATGAGCCATTTTATTGCAGCATATCATTTGCAATTCGTGGAATATCTTTAGTCTTTGTTTGTGCTTTTATCATCACAAAGACACTTAAATCCAGTGTTCTAAGAATTGTATACTGTTTACTTAAATCAAAACACATCATTCTTTTCATCCAAGAAATTCTTGCCTAACACCACAGTGCTCACACAGCAATTCATTTGGAGATTTCTTTCCTAACACTTCAGTGCTCACGCAGAAATACTTTCTCCCATGCATACTAAGCAGCGTCCTGCCTCCCGCATATGCATTCTCTTATAGTTTGCCTAGGTCTTTACAGCTCGCCGATTCCTTCGAGAATCCTCGCGGCTGTCAACTCCCTGATCTCTAGGGAGTGTTTCTGTGCCCTTACCGCACTTTTACGTAATTCCCCTCAAGCCTTCTCGCTTGAGTCCAGGAATCTATTCCCCTCAAGCCTCCTCGCTTGAGTCTTAGGAAAATATCATTCGAATTCATCAAATATTTCGTCATATTACATTTTATAACCATACAATTCCTCTAACCAATGTGGTCTGTTTTTTTTTTTTTTTTTTTTTTTTTTTTTTTTTTTGTCCTTCAACAAGTTCCACCGAGTTTTGGCCATCTGCCAAATTCAATTGTTAGTGACACTTTATATAACAAAATCAAATATTTGTAAATAAGAAAATCATTCATTCTGCATACTATAATATCCATACTTGATCGTCCGAAGTAAGCGTTTTTCTCCTTCCAAAGCATAACTCACTTACTTAATAGGATTACATAATCCCTTGAAAAAAAAAAAAAAAAAAAAAAATAATATTATTCCTATGATGACCCGTGGACATTATGATTTCTTATCCTCGAATGTTATCCTTCACCATTAAAACACACTTCCTATTTTAGTTATACAACTTCTCTTTGTATATACTAATATCACATAGGAATAACCAATTTTCTAAAACATACTTGCATACCTTATAATGATAACCATATACCTTTGCAAAGGCGACCGCATAGCTCACCTTCATCTGCGGAGGGTCCAGTTTACCTTGATTACTGTCTCAAAGATCACTTCCGATTCTACCCTGCAACTTCCATGTCAGCAATGTTTTCCTTAACACATAATAAATAAAAACAGTCATTCCTTGTGGCAACATAAGGACGTCAGAAGATTACCGCATCCTACTAACCTGTATTTATTTCATGTTGGTTCTAGGTTTCCAATAATCTATCCTTTTTAACAAAATAATCAATTTGAGAAAACATATAACTGTACATGAATAGCAAGTCGGCATAATTATTGAGCAAAAATAAAAGTATCACCATTACTCATTGTTTCCCACGTCTATCTTAGTAGAAATTACTGAAGTAAGAGGTATATATAAAAGGTACTCATGCATTTTTTAACAGATTTTCAAGTATCCATACATATAACACAAAGCTTTGACCACATGAAGGTATAATCCTTCTGTCAACCACTCCCAGTATCCCAACATTCCTAGTAAGGATTCCTGAAAATAGAATATACAAAAATGAAATCATAATATTTCATCATAAGCATCTTTTTAACTACTTTGAATACACATGTATACTTCTTGAGTAATTATAACCATCATCCTTTTGAACCTTCAAGCAAGGCTACCAGCGTGTTCCCATGTCACACATTTATACTTCATTATTTTATACAATCCTATACTGCAAAGAGACAAGGGGATTCTTAACAATTATTCTCTTTTATCCCTTGAAGTCTTCAGATAAGGTTATAATGACGAAGGATACTCGTTTGTGGAAGTAGAGTTAAGTCGAAGGTCATGAAAATCATTCACAGGGATGGCAATTTCCTAGTCCTAGAAAATTTCTCACAGTAGAATGTCCATTTAAACCAATGAAGTTAATTCCTATCCTTCCAATCTTTTACCTTGAGGATGACCCTTTGTTAATCATTCATAAAAGTTTTATAATTCTTCTAACCATCTATGGTTTGGATAGTAACATTACTTACATTAACCTTGAAGATTATATATTTATAAAATCAACTAATCATTCTTTTCTACCATGTCACATAACAATGAAAGAAGAACACAAAACTAATATTCTATATTGAAACCATCACATGTAATTTTCAATATGATGTACAAACATCTTCTACACCTTCTCCCAATAACATTTAGCCAATAAGGAGAATTTCAGGAGTTACTCCTTAGTACCATTTATGCATTTTTCTAACATGATAAGGATCCCTGCACCCTACAATCTCGTGCACATACTTAATACAATCGTCCCAACATAAATGCGTGAAATCAATAACTAGGTAATTCATGACAATTTCCAATCCTTCTCAAAATGACCTAACCATCATTCATTCACTCCTTATGATTCAATATGTTTGCTACCCTGTCTTCTTTTGTATAGTTACCTTTCCAATCCTAGAACTTTCCTAATCCTCATAAAATATAATTGAAGCAATCAAGTACCTATGATGAATGTCTATGACTTAACTCATATATGTACTAAAGCCCTACCAATGGCATCGATCGACTAGATATGAGTGTACATCTTTCATTAGATAAATAATCCTAATTATGTTTATACAACCCTTATAAACTTTTGAGCATGCAAATGCTCATATGATTCTCATTACTATCATTATGAATAAGATCACCAAGATAAATATAGGAACATATTCCAACTATTTTAATCATTTTTTTTTTTTTTTTTAAAGAATACTTTCTTATCCTTTAATGAAACTAATTGTAGAGCATGAGGAGATATTCATAAAATAGAAGATCGTTCAATAGACAATGCTTTTCCTTTAGAATGCTTCAACAAGTGAAGTATACTTACTTGCGATTTAAAAGACATCTTGTCGATTACCTCTTGCTGATTCTTTGGAACATAAATCCTTTGTTTCCGTCTTATCGATGGAGTTCCCTTGACCGGCTTATATTATCCCCTCAACTGAGCCCAACTATGCCCGAGTGTTTGCAACCTGTGCTCTGATACTATATGTAATGTCTCCAACATTTATGATGTTAAATTTGGGAAAATAAGGCAATTGCTCCTCTAGTCATCAATCGTTAGGAATAATAAATATCAAAATAACTCGATCTAGATGTTCCTTTTGGGGACTACACGTACTGCCACACTTATGCCTCCTTAAGAGTGAAAGTGGTTGTGGCAAGGGTAATTTTTCTTGAACAAAGTCTTTAATTAAATCTTTTGGTTTTTTACTCCTTCTAACTAAAGCTACTAGCTTTAGAGTAACATAAGGCGATGGCCTTTTTCACTAAAATGTGAAATATTTCTTATTAAGATAAGGTGAATTTCCAATTCCCTTATATTCCCTCTATATAGTGGAACTTGAAACTTTCCTCTATATTTTTAGTTTATGATTTAAGTATACTAAAAATTAATAAGCTAAGCTTTATCAAAACCTATTAATATGCTCAGTTTATATTTAGCTTAGGAGGTTTACTTGGGATTTATAACACTCCCGATTGGAAATGTGATTAAGTGACTTACGTCAATTTATACTCCACGCATAAGGCGTTATACTAAGGCGTAAGTCGTCAAGGTTGCCTATTTGTTTGTAACGAAAAGGCTGTAGTCCTCGACTTAGGACATTATACGAAAGTCTTGGTTATTACCCATAGATCCAACCATTATGTTCTACAGGGTCCTAGGCCTTAACGTTTAGATTATCAAGGATTCTCTTCACTTTAGCTTTCTGAAATGATTTAGTTGTCGACGCTTAGTTGCACCGTTGCACCTTCTGTTCTCAGTTTACAACATATAGCTTAGAATTAACGATGTTTTCAAGGTCCACTGGTGGGGCCTTGGCCTTGAGCTCCACACCAGGGCCTCATAATTAATTTACATCATACATTTATAAATCTTAGAGGGGTATTACAGATGCTATAGAGGTGGGTTTTAAATTTTTTTCCCAAAATCCAAGTAGATCTAAGTAGATCTGAGAAATTGTAAAATGAGGATTTTAACTTATGAGGGTTTTCAGTTATTTAGACAAATGGATAGATCGTGGAATGAGAAATCTACCTTGAGATCATACCTGAGTGATGGATGAGGTTGCCTTATTGTTGAGGAAGATTCCCGCAGAGATCAAATGGGAGATATTCGATTTTCCTTGCTCAAAGTGAATCCCTAGCTCCACACATGCACCCTCCTCTGCCTGTCAAACAAAGGAAAGTCGATTCAATGAGAATGATCAAGCACGGAGGAAATACAAGTATAAGCGAATGATAACATGAAATAGAAGGTCCTAAGACAGTAATACTCCTTGTTACCGACGAAGAAACCTAAAGAAGAAGCAGAGAGAGTCTTCCACTACCAATGCGTCCTCCTTGAACCAATTCGGCCTCCAACTGTAGATGACAAAATCATGGAACAAAATCGATAGCAAGATAAATCTCCAATAACCCAATGCAAAGAAAGAACCAACGAGCGAACTCCAAAAGCATTCACCACAACACAACAGGTAGATGCAATTGTATTTTTCTATTCCAATAATCCAGAGCCAAAATTCCCCTTTACAATGAGGAGATCTCTCCTTTAAATAGGAAGGAGAGGCACCAAAACCCTAACCAATTTTTGAATGAGTGGCTAAGATTAAAATATCAAATGATCTAATCAATGGTTGAGATGAGCTCAACAATACAATACATGGATCACTAATAAAATAATACATCAATGGACCAAATCGCCCTAGGAGAGGGGGTCCCACCAAAAGTGAATGATAAAACATAAGATCTAGCTCATGGTGGGCCCAAGGGGTAATTATCAACACCCTTGGTCAATACCCATGGCACAATATCCAAAAATAATCAAGCTAGACACCAAATCGTGCCTCTCTGGGAAAGTCGTGAGCCTTTGGAGGCTCCAAAAAATCATATAAAATGCCAAAAGTGATGGGTGTGGGTCCGAATGAAAGATGAAACTGCTGGAGAAGGTGTGGAAGACATCCCACTCATCATCACAATTCATCCCATTCCAATCCCTTGCCTCAGTAGCGCAAATCAAATCCTTTAGTAGCCATTTTTACCATTTTTTAACTACCTCGGGAAATGTGAACGTGCCCAAACTGCCTCCTGGAGTGCCTGCGCTGTCAAGGTGAGGCCACCAGGATCTCTGGGAGGGGGGTAATATGGTAATAACAAGTGGGTGGAACACCCCATCCATGCACAACGCCCTAGGTGAACTCATCAACTCTCTGCTATGCTCTGACAGGGCCCCTGATAGGCCAAAACTGAACTAGGATAGACAACTGAGGCTAATCATCACTTTAACTGCCCGGAACTCAAAACAGACTGTCTCATTGGACTCAGAAGGTTGAAATCCATCTAAGATGTGTACTCATACACCATATAGATCTCTGCATGGTCAAAAATAAATACTCATCATATCCGAGAGACCAAATAATAATAATATGTAAAAGTGCTGAAAAGCACAAATCATCATCATAAGCCTGAAACCATTGCATAGAACCACCATGGTGACCTGTACCAGACCATATATCATATCTCTATATCATTTGAGGTCTGCCACCTCATGTCCTGTGGTTCACTTTTGGTCAAACTGTGTTTGACCAAGTCAACAATGACCCAAAATATAACTCACGCTATCATCACAATGCTGCAAGGTTTCAAAGGTTAAAGCATGCTTTACAATCCATTCAAATAGAAATTATAACAAAAGTAATCATTACTGGCGATCTAAATCCAAATATATAAGGTCATTAATTATTATTTATAACTCAGACTAGACTTTCAAGACCATACTCACTTCATAGTTGTGATCAATTTGCTAGTGAAGGGTGAAGGCTAAAATAAAGATGGCTAGGCCAAGGGAAGACTTACTCACTTAACACTGTGACACTTTGGATATGGAAAAGGGAATACACACCATAGCATATACTGGACAAGCAAAAACACAGGGAATGGCGGTGTCTCACAAATGGGTAAGTTGTTCAAAGAGTGTTTGTTCACCTTGGAAGATGCTCACAATCCATAATACAAATGAGGCCATAAATATTTTTGATATAGAGTTTAAGTTCCATTGCTTTTTGGGCCTATAGTTTCCATAGCATTTGATCTATGTGTGTTTATAAACACATTGCATAAATTTACATTTTATATAAAGCTTCTTGTTGCAGGTGTGTTTTTAAGGCACTTGTTTATCTGAGCACTTCTAGGTGTGTTTTTTATACATCTTGTTTACCTGGGTATTACATTTCACAATAGATATAACATTTGATATTTCTTTTCCAGTTTCATTTGGATTTTCACAATAGATATAACATTTTCCTTTTCATAATTTGTATTCATGGCAGCACTATATGTTTCAGGTTTAGCCAACAACATCTTTAGTGACTAGGGGGACTTTGTGCCAGTGCCAAACATCGGGACAACCGACCAGAATGATTTAGGCCTACAATCCAACTCACCAAAGGTATGTTTTGTCACCAGCTCAGAGCCGAGACACAATAAACAGGGAAGCTCATCCAATATAGAGGCTACAATGGGGAAAGGTCCTCCATGCCACTAGTCAAGTAGTAAGTCAAGGTAAATAACAAACTGGGTAGGTAATGGATGGACGAAGACAATGAATAATTATACCAACACTAGCAAGCCAAAGTATGGTGGGAATGATCACCTCTAAACTCCCTAAGGAGGGTAAAGCCGATGAGTATAGGTCAAGAAATTCTAAGTCTAAGTAGGGACAATATGATATATATATAAAAGTACAACCAAGTCCACGTATCTATATGATTTCCAGATCATGATACTAAATGCTAAGACATGCTACAAGAATGAATATAAAATAAATATAACCATAACACCAAAATATACCTGCTAAGTCATATACCTGAATGCTCATCAATCTGAAACTATTGCTGTAACTCTGGGCACTACTGACTGCTCTGTATAAATGGCTAAATGGCTACATCGGTCATCTCTCTGAGTGTCCTGCGACTCAGTCATGGCATGGGGAATAAAAATAGGAGGCGTCGTTTTCACAATCAGTGGATTTTGAGCAATAGGAGGCGTCGTTTTCACAATCAGTGGATTTTGCGGAGTAATAGGATGATAGGTAGCGGATAGAGGTGCGGTTTGGCTATCAGTATCGACTTGTAAATCAATATATATGCGGAGTCCATGTTCACTGGAAGTATTCTTAGCAGTATACTTAGATCTTTTTCCACTTCTCAAATTGTGTGTTTCTTCGTCAGAATCACTATGTATGTTATTGACCATTACAGATTCAAACACTTCTAGGAATCTTTACTGCATTCTTAAAACGCCTTTCTCAGCTAAAAGCATTTTTATGTATAAACTCAAATTGTTGAGGTACTTACCTATGAAACCCTTGAAAAACTCTGCTTCTGCTGCGCTGTAGGACTTCAGCATGTCCACAACGAAGTTTGTCACGAAGTTTTCTAGTGTACTGTCAACCCAAAATTCGACTTCTCTTGAGAGTGGGATATCTATTTCTTTAATCCTCTGAATGAGCTCTGGAGTCCACTCGGTAGGTACTTCTGGCTGGAAATAGTTCTTTAGCTCTGCGAGCCTTGAGAACCACTCGTGCAACTCATTTCCAAAGGATGCCCAGAAAATTTCGCGAACGTCCTTCCACAGGTATTTGTTCAACCAATCTATGTCAGAGATATGTGGGTGTCTATTTTCCTTCCTCGCGAAGTCTCTTTTTGTCTTGTCACACCAAGCCCAAATCTCTTTCTTGTCTGGGTGCCAATTTTCCGCAATCAACATAACCTTTTCTTCCAGGCACATCACTATTTCAAGCATGGAAAATCATCACCAGTTCAAGCCCGGCAACATAACCATTTGTTGGCTTAAATAACTGTCTTGAGGTTTTCTATAAAGACCCAGGTTCTGCACGGTTCAAGGAACCAACAAAACCCCTTTTCACCGGCCCTTTTGGAAAAACTCTACGAGCAGACTGAGGTCTCACTCGAGGCGAAGGAATGGAGGGGCTGCGGAATCAGATTTCCACAACCAGGTGATGAGTGTTCAAAACAAATTGGCAATCGACGCATTGCAGGTCTTGTGCTGCGGACTTCGGGCCGCGTGAAGTTCTACTTCTGTGCGGTTAATCCTTCGCCTATCACGCCTCCAAGGACTACACGACGCAGGGTGATTGTTCGATGATAGGACAAAACAATTGATGATTGCACTTCCTGTTAGCACTTGACCACTTAATGGATCTTACTTAGTGTAAAAAGACACATTCAATAAGTATACTATACTGACGCCTTGCGAACTTGTACACTATATCATACAACCACCTTGACTGCGCACTTCTAGTGTCGCGCTTAGTATGTAACCGATTAATTCATATATTCAACTTACTGTGAATTACTTGTGCATTCGATATCCATTCATACATGTGGTCACTTAACATATTATTCCCATCTCTATCCTTGTGGCGAATACATATAAAAGCAAAGCACATAATTGCATAAACAACACTTAACCATTCATTGTAACCAAATATACAGATTCAAGCATAGAAACATTCACACAACACAGAATTTAATGTGGTTCACCCCTAGGATGGGAGCTACATCCACAAGAACTGTTTTTGTATTATCTTGGGAAGGGTACAACAGTTCCAGTTTGCGCACGCAGTTGCAGACTCTCTTCTCTCCCGATAGGCCTTTGCACACACAACTTGCAGATCCTTTACAATAACATTCAGCAAAACAAACAAGTATTGCTCAATATTATACAATGAAGATTCGAGATTAACCTTTCCCATACAAAATGTGCCCCTTTTATAGATCATTCCCGTAGGTCATGTCTTTACAATGCATAGGCTCCAAACCCTAAGATTCCCCAAAAGTGGTGCGGTTACCCGCCACCCTGCCTGTCGCCATTGACAGCTTGCTTTACTCGCTTCAGGCTGCCTTGCTTGGCCACTCGTGGCTCTCATGCCCTTCTAACAGCCGCAGTCATCCTCAAAAAAGGTTACAACCACATCGTGGCCTGTCACTTTCTGCCATCTGAATCCGCAACCCAAACTGCGCAGTTCCCAAAACTGTTCTTCCTCCAAAGTATGCCAACTTGGGCCATGCCCAACAGGGTAGAATTTTAGACATGAAATTTAGTGTGCAGAAAAAAAGGTAAGCATAATCTCAGGGGGATTCGGTGCTTAGCTAAGATATTGGTGTCTACAGCAAGTTGGTGCTTGGAAACATTGTAACAATGAGTTGGTGCTCAACTGAGGAGATTGGTGTCTTTAGCAAGATAGTGCTTTCAAACCATTGTAAAAATAAGTTGGTGCTTGAAATTATTGTAATAGTAGGTTGGTTCCTACTTAATATTCATAAAGATAAAATTTATCGTGGTTTTCTCTTGATTGGGTTTCCACGTTACATCTTATGTTCTATGGTTTGATTCTACTTATGCTTATAATTTTTGATGAATAAGTAAAGAAAGAAAATGTATGTTATCCTGATTCACCCCTCTCTCAGTATAACCATAAGTCCAACATCTTACCCATCTCCTATTGCATGAACAATTATATCCCTCTAACTCACCATCTAGCTGCTCGATTATTCCAAACAATGAAAAATCCTCTATTCACTAGAACAATACTTTGACAAATATGGTTATACAATATATCCTAGCCTTACCATGGACAAAGTAGGGAAACGCTAATATTGTACAAGATCCACCAGAAGTGTCCATGATGCATATTCCTTTCTTAATATTCTTGTTGATATAACCAACCATTGTACATTCTCAAGGGGTTTGGTCTCTTGTTGATGCAATTATCATTGATTTTTCGAGCATGATGACACCACAAAATGTGTTATGAGAGATGATAAGTTTGAGGAAAAAGTTGTACTAGTCATCTTTGATCCCTATAACAACACAACTAGGAGCCAAGCATCCTTTCTTGAAGGAATTACTCTAATTTCTGATATGAAGAAATTTTCGTATTCCTCGATATAGAAGAAAAATAGATGCTCAACCAAGATGTTTTGTACCAATTTTGTTCAGCATAGAGCTGGATCCTTCATATGAAGATCTCGTAACAGAATATACATAGGCTTCAGGAAGATAGCCGAGTTGGCTTGAGGGTGAATCAACACTTGTGGTTAGGAACTATTTGATCCTTTTCTCTTGGAAAGGCCTATAATTGTGCAATACAATGTCGATAAAAGGGCCGGAGTTGTGGAGGCCCCTAATAAACACAATTGTTTTGGGAAAAATCCTACAACTATTTAAAGGAGCACAAGGAAAGCGGAAGGGAGAGAAAAAATATCCTAAGAGAACATCAAAGAGATGAATATTAGATTGAAACAAATGCACACAAAAGAGCAACAACTGATCCTAATCTTTGTCTATTTTGGGTTTTGGGATATGTAGTCAGTTTAAGGGTCTTATGTTGTATGTAATACTGCGACGAGTCATTTTTGGGGATGATGCATTAGGTCTGTAGAGGCATGACGATGAGTTATAACATGAATTTATTAGTAATACGAATGAAGGGTGTTCGTCCACCTTAGTTTTTTGTATCTTGTATTCTATTTATTATGTAATGTCTATTTAATATCTCTATTTTACGTATGCTTGAATATGCTTAAGGGAATCTGTTGTGATAAAATGAAGCCAAACCTTGTTGTAATATGATAGGTGTGGACCCTCACTAAATTATCCTTGCAGTCAACCATGCTCATTGCACACACGTCTTGGCTATACTTTGGGTGAGACATTCTCCTTTGGGAGATTGAAAATGCCAACACACTAGACTACAACGACGCCCTTTGTTGGCCCCTGCGCAAGAACCCAATGTATAATTTTTTGCCTACATTGATGATCCTTTATTTTTGTGAACAATCACCACTTGCATAGAAAGCACTTTGGCCAAGTTGAATAATGCCTATCTCTAACATTTCATGAAGCATATTTTCAATCTCACTTTCTTGTGTATATGGGTAGCTGTAGGGTATGATGTTAGGTGTTACACTTCTTGGTTGCAACTCAATACAATGGTGATGATATCGAGTAAGTGGAATAAATTTAGGCATATTTCCAAGTACCTTGGAATGATTGTTAATAACTTGTTGGAGATCCACTGTAATAGAGGGTATAAATTCTTAAACATCTAGTGAGGATTTCTGTGTAATAACTATGAGTTGAATTCCCTTTTCTTCTGAAGATAATCTCATGAAAAGTTCTTGAAAATTAAGAGCCACTATTCCCAATGATCGTAGTCACTGGAATCCTAGTACAATGTCAAGACCACCCATTTGGATTGAAATAATTGGACTATCCAAATGGCACTTTCTGGTACCTCATATGCAATCATTACTTGAAATTTTGATGTTGGATATAAAAAGCAATTGAGAAATTTAGCTAATTTTCAAATAATGAAATTATGGGTACTACTAGAATCAATCAACACTTTTACCTTTTTATTTTTCATATATCCCTTTATCCAGAGAGTTTGTGGAGTTCTAATGTTGACCAATGCATAGCAATATATGATTGGAGTAGTATCTTGTAGATCTATATCTTGAGTCTGTTCTAGTTCTGGATCTTCTTCCTCTTCACAATCTATGTAGAATAATTTATTCTCAATACACTTATGCCCCATACTATACTTGATGTCACAATTTATATATAGTCCCTTTTCCCTAATTTCCTCTAATTTATGAGGCATCAAACTTGTAGGAAAAGTGAGGTTAGGGGAGGAAACAGTTCCTTCTCTATATGTGTTAGTAGCATCTTTCTAGTAGCCATATTTTTATTTTCAAATTTCCTTTCCAACCTAAAAGAATTCTCTAAGTGATATAGCTTCAAAGAGATGTACCTCATGGTGATTTGTCTCCTTTAAATTTACCATAAAGAGATCCAACAAATTATCCTTTGGAATGTTCTTCACTCTACCATTCAACTTCTGAAACTGCTTAATGTGCTTTGCAACTAGACCTTTTTGCTTGAGATATATCAATTAGTTAAATAAGGTATTTATCTCAACCCATAATATTATATCAATCCACCTATAAATATAGATGTAGAGACAATAGAGTCCTTTCTATAGTTACAAATCCATTGGTAACATATAAATTGATGAGGTTCTAAATATAAGGATGCAGTAGTTACAATTGTAAAGTTGGCACATGGTTTAGATCAGATTATTTTTTAAGGATTCAAATAGGATACATAAGTGTAGTATTCTAGGATATTATTTTGGACGGAAAAAATCATACATATAGATAGGCAGGTGAATATTAATTAAGAAATATACAATTTACTACCAAAAAGGGTAAATTTTGGTGAATATTATATATAAAATAACACATTTTACGTAAATATAGGCAATTTTTTAGAGTGAAAATGGCCAATTAATGAATTTATTTTTTGAAATAAAGGTAAAAAAATAGCCAATTGGCTAAATTTTGCCCCTAAAAAATACCCTTATGTAGATAAATGAATTGCTTCATTTTGAATATCCATTTTATCGGATCATTTCCATCAAAATTTCTCATATAAATATCGAGAATCACGTAGTTCCTTTGTCTTCAACTAAACCTATGATTATGTTATGAATGATTAAATAATGAGGATTTGAACCTCTTGTTCTCCAACTATTTTCAATTTTCCCAATTTGTGATTGGGAAAAGCCCTTATTGTCTCCATGTTCTCTTCTTGAGGACCTGGATTATGAGGAAAGAGATGCCCCATCTCATTCAAAATTACCCCCTTCGTAACTTCAAGACCCTATTTACTAACCTTCTTTTCATATCCTCTTCATTAACATTCATGTTTCGGGATGCTCTTTATTGACATTCATGTTTTGAGATCCTTTTTACTGGACATATTGTCATGGTTGAGATCTCTGGAGACTTATTTGGTGAATTATATTTTGTCGAACCCCTTATCATTCTACTCCAAAATAGTATTTACCTATGATTTCCCTCTATTTCCTCTTTCTCACACCTTTTGAATCCCCAAAATAGATATTCCAATCAAAAGTTATGAAAGTTAACATACCTTTAGAAACCCTAGTTTGTAGGTTGTCTTGGTAGTCAAACTTGAGCTCCTAAATTATATCTAAAATTTATCCCTTTCTGAGTCTGAAATTTCATCATGTAGTAGCATGTTAGGTGTTGTATTTAAGGTTTTACCAAATTATGAAGTGTCAAGATAAAGTTACCATAACTTTCCCAAAACTTGTTATTTTTGTACCCTTTAGGAGAGCATAATGGTATGGTTTTCCACGTGTATGAATTTACTTGTATGATTCTAAATCTCTAATCACAAATAAGATGATCTATCTTCCATTAGATGCAATATTGAGTAATCAATTTGGGGTCCTTAAGCTTCATATATCACAATTTTACCTAGAACACTTGTTTGAGACTAGTTTTTCAAGTAGTAAAAACCCCTAATTTTCGTAGATCATAATTATGAAATTATAATGAATTAGGACCTGGAATATTTACCATAGGTACTTCACTCTTTCTTCTTAGTCTCAATTTTTTTCTATCTGAATGACCCCCAAAATATGTTATAGTGAAAATAGAAGTTGTTAATAATGTTAATACTATTCTTAATAATGTTTACATATTGATATTGAAAATAATGACAATTTTATTCTTAATAATGTTTTATTATTACTCTTAAGAATAAAAAGTGAGGATACTTGAAAATCAAATCATTTCAATGACCAGGTTAATTCCAACCGTGAAATCATTTCAATAGTTTGAATTTTTTTCCATACTTAACCAAACCAATAAATTAATAATAATATTATAAGTTATAAATTCATATAAGAATATGCAATAACCGGACGGTTGGACGAACAATAAAGATCTTATGGGACTCTGAACTTTGGAACCTTGGAACCTCGAAATGGGTAGATGGCTCCAGTTTTAAAATTTAACTAACAATAACATTATTGCCTTTGTAGGGTTTTGTTGAACAGCGAGAATTCTTTAAATTGTTAAATAATAACTATTTTTTATTTTTTATTTTTTAAAATTAATTCCATTCCACTTAAAATATTGAAATCATTTCAATATTTTGAAATGTTTTTCACAAAACTAATTACGTAACCTTTCTTTTATGTGGGCAGTGGGACAAAGAATTTGCTGCGTAACGAGGGTTTGATTGACCATGCTTAACATGCTTATGGTTATTATAATAATGATCATTATTGCCTCTTCGTATAGGTAATGGGATGTTGCATAGTTAATGGGATGTTCCAAGTTAATTCGAAGAGTGAAATCATTTCAATATTTTGAATTTTTTTCCAAACGTAACCAAACCAATAAATTAATAATAATATTATAAGTTATAAATTCATATACGAATATGCAATAACGGGACGGTTGGACCAACAATAAATATCCTATGGGACTCTCAACTTCTTAGCGGACTGGGAAACGAGGGTTTTCTTGACCAGCAACAGCGAGAATTCTTTAAATGGTTAATTAATGACTATTTTTTATTTGTAGAAATTAATTAATGGCTATTTTTTATTTTTAAAAATTAATTCCAGTCCACTTAAAATATTGAAATGATTTCAATATTTTGAAATTTACTAATGACGTAACCTTTCTTTTATCCCAGCAGTGGGACAAAGAATTTGCCGGGTAACAGAATGGTGTAGTTTTTTTATTGCATCTTCGGTTATTATTATTTCACAATTAAAAATCAAACAAGGTAATGGGATGTTGCATAGGTATCCTTGCCTTATTCATGACCCAATGACCCAATTAATGCGAGACGAGTTAGTGGGATGGTCCGGCGTATCTAAAATAAAATGAAGATGTAAAACTACATTATCAACTCCCACTATAAATTACTTGGAGACGATGTGCATTCACGCCAGTGTTATACACGCTGAAGAGTTAAAGTTTAAAGGTTTTTGAATGCCAATTTTTTGTTTTTGTTTTTATTTGTTTTCATCTTAGATCTCACTAACATCTGTCTGTTGTGCATTCGCAGGATCAACAGCAATGGTGAAACAACAGAACAGAAAGCTTTCTACGGAAGAGATACATCGGAGGAAGGAGGAATTCATGAGGAAGAAGAATAAGGAGACATTTAAATATGTCCGCATGACTGAATCTGGTAGGTTTTCCAAAGAATTCCATCACCCACTAACAAATCGCAGATACTCAGGAGGCACTCGTGACACACCTGAGGAAGCTGAGGCAGCGGCAGAAGCGAAAAAGGCTGCAATATCTGCAGAAATTGCTTCAAGAGGGGAATATGAGATTGTAGCTAGCGGTGCTGTTTTGAACGTGACAACCAACCACTTTAGTGGCACTGGTGACACACCTGAGGAAGCTGAGGCAGCGACAGAAGCGAAAAATGCTGCAGTATCTACAGGAATTGCTTCAAGTGCAAGAGCAGTAACTGAAATCTCTCCTAACAGTTACTTGACTTCAAGTAATGAGATGGAAGACCAAATCCGAAAACAAAAAGAAAAAGAATATGTTTCGGGTACAGGATCATTATATGAGGTTGTAGCTGGCAGTGTTGTTTTGAACTTGCCACTTTAGTGCCACCATGCCCAATCGTTATCATTCATAGCTAGGCTTTATAATGGGAACCTACTTGATAGATTATATTATGTAATTTTCTGTTTTCATTTACTAAGTTTCTCTATTCCTCTTAGGAAGACCATGTATTTTGCTACAACTAAATCTATTCCTGGGAGGATCTGTATTTTGCTACAAATAAATCTATTCTTGGGAGGATCTGTATTTTGCTACAACTAAATCTATTCCTGGGAGGATCTATTTTGCTATATTTTGTTACATATAAATATATGATTTCTAAGGAGGATGTATTTTGGTAGGACTAAATCTATTCCTCATTTTGTACCGGAGGAGATCTATTTTGCTACTTATAAATATATGATTGTTTTTAAAATTAAATGAAGTGTTCAATGTTTTATGATAAATCCAGGCAGTCTTTGCAGATCTATATTTTCAACATGTTTATAGATAATTTAATGTGAAAGAGAATAGTTTTTCAAAGCTTGTTATGAATCTGATAGAAGACATTTTATATTACCTTGATACGTGTGACTGAAATATTCTTCAAAAGGGTTTTTATCTATTTTAGGAGTTTGATTTGTAGTTTTTAGTAGTTGAAACATTTAGATGATTATTATAATTGTTTTTATTGGTCAAAAAGTGTGATGCCCTCATTTTGTTTTAGAGGAGGATCTATTTTGCTAAGCATAAATATATGATTCTTTTGAAATTAATTAAACTTTTCAATGGTTTATGATAAATCCATGCAGTTTTTGCAGATTTATCTTTTCAACATGTTTACATAGAATTTAATGGGAAAGTAGATAGTTTTTAAAAGCTTGCACTATGAATATGTTAGAAGACATTTTATATTATGTCCAGATATGTGACTCAAATATTTCTTTTGAAGGGTCTTTATATATTTTGTGTGTTTGATTTGTAGTTTTTAGTAGTTGAAACAATTGGATGGTTATGATCTATGTTTTTGCTGGTCAAAGAGTGGGATGCATTGAAAATGTGTAATCAGTTTATAACAGTTGGAATGCGGGTATTGGTAAAAGCAATGACTTTTTTTGGATATACAAATAGGGTAAGAGTTTTTTCGGTTTTCCTTTCTTAGATTGGTTGGTGTTTCTACGGGGATTTGTGTTGTTTTAATGTCCGATAAAGGATGTATTTGGACTGTCAAGATATATACATATGATACAAAAGTCTATATATTTTTTCCACTAGAAAAAAAATCCATATATTTTACATATAATAAATAATTTCATGTGAATGTGCAAAATTTTAAATTGAAAAAATCATTCAGAAAATATTGACAAAATATAATTTAGTGTGAATGTGTGAAATTTTAAATTGAAAAAAATCACTTTAAAAAATATATTATATATATTAAAATTGGTTTAATGGTTAGATATAATGTAGTTATTTATCTTGAAATTTGTAATAATTTATTAATATTTTTTTATTGTCATTTTCATTTCGAATGGACATTATAAATTATTATTTATGTAAATATATCAAGATGTTATTGTTTACTTAAGGCCAGAGAATATCAAAATTTACTTAAAGCTAACCAAAAAAATAAAAATAATTAAAAGTGTTAAATTATAAAATAATTTGTATAAAAAATAAAATGTAAATTGTAATTTTATTTTGAGATCTAATATTTATAATTGTTAATATTTTGTGAATGTAAAAATTTTTTGTTAATATTTTTCTCACTTTTTAAATCTAATTTCTTAAATTATTATTATTTATTTAAAAATAAGAAATATTATAATCATATTTTAAATATAAATTGTGAATCATTATTATTTATTTAAAAATATATAATATTAAAATATTTTAATTTTAAAATTAAATAAAGTATTAAAAAATAAATATATATAAAATAATCTTAAAAAAATAGTTGGAAATTGTTAATAGATTAATATCATTAAAAATTTAATAAAATATTAACACTTTGATGAAACCATGATATAATTAAGGGAGAATAAATATTGTTACATAATTTATATTAAGTTCACATAAATGTTATTAATTCATTATATATATATATATATATATGAAAAATGAAATGAAAAATGCAAATTACGAGCAATGCAAAGAATTATAATTTAGGGAAAAAAACTCATTCTTAAAATGTGTATTTTGCCAACTCCTAAAATATACTTTTGCACATAATTTATTTCATATTCTAGATTACATTTGTAATTGTGAATATAAAAAAGTGCAGAAACAATAAGTGTCTAGAATAAGCTTCAATATCAATTTCTTGTCATCATTGGTTGGTTGTAGAGTTGGAGTGCTCTTTTTTTTTCTTAACTACTGTCAACTTCTATCCATTCCTCCTTTGGGACCTCAAAGGAATTGTTGAATAATGTTGGATTTAAGATTGTTCCCTTTGTCCTAGTTTGGTTTTTAAAATGAGGATTCTCTTCTCTCCTACTCTACTTCATTCGCCTCTATTATATCGAGATATTTTAAACAAGGCTGAGGGTTGGGCCAAAAATTTCCCACCAATTCAAGTGGGAGTTCAAGCATCATCGTTGGTGAAGGGGAGTCTTACAAAAAACTAACTTCATTGAATGATGCCTCAAACAAGGTTGGTACTATTTCATTAGGAAATGGATGATGCTTAGTTAGAGGTGAGGCTTTGCTAATCAATTGGTGTTCTTCCCTTACACTATTCCACCATGTGGATTTTCCTTGGTTCTTTCATAGTTTTCTACTCTTAGGAAGCATGGCATAGTAAGTAACAATGTGCCTTGTTTCATAGAATTCTCTATGTAAGAAGGAAACTTGTTCATAATCCATTTTTTGGGCTGATTTATAATATTTGGTGACCAAGTTGAATGAGGTAAAAACTATTTTGTTTAATTCCATGTCTAAATAGATTTGCATATATGTGGTGAAGTGTCTATTGGGTGCGTGTTATATTATTTGAATGACTACTCCTTTTCCAATGGGGGCTTGGGGTTGGCCCCCAAAATGTGGAGACAAAGAGCACCAAAATATTAATGAAGAATATACTGTAAATAATATCATTAAATTTTCACTATGTAATTCATGAGGAACCAATGTAAGCAATCAATCTTCATTATGTAATCCATTTTGCATACTAGAGAAAAAAATTTGAGGCTTTATAGAAAAAATACCTTGATTAGATTGAAGACATTCACCTCATTATTGATAACTGAAGTAAATGATAAAGCTTTGGTTGAATTAATTTTACTTTGTCCAAAATTATAAAAGTGTGTAGTTTTAAGGCTTGTGAAATTTGATGGATCATTTGAATTTGAAATTTATAGTTTGATCCCATTCCTTGGTGTATATTTTCTTGAGTTATAGGTTAACCATCCCAAAATTAAGCAATTAAATAATTTATCTTATTTGCTAAAGAGCTCATTTAACCATTAAAACAATGAAGATTGAAACTTCACAAGATTGTTGAAGCATCATATCAATCCTATCAAGCCAAATCAAAGGATTTGATTAGCTCAAATAAGATAAAAACGTAGCATGCAAGTGTTATGTAGTAACTAAGAGGCAAAAAGACTCATGCAGTACAAATAAACCATCTCTCCAAGAAATGAGTCCAAAGGATCAATAAGAAGAAAATGGTATGTCCAAAGGAAAGGAAACCAAACTAGGAGATCACCTACTAAATCAAGCAAAAATAAAAGAAAACCAAAATCTAAACATTTACAAAATTAACATGGGGGATCCTTCATTTAGCGAAATCAAGAAAGGTTTGTTGCAGGTCCAAAAAATAGGTAAATGCCCCTTTGGTGTGTGGATGTCCCCAACATGCAGGGCTTTAAGTCCATGGGTTTGTGTCTCAGGCTTCTAGGGGTGACCCATTGGGGCACATGACTACATTGGTTTGAGGTGAGTGCATTTTGTAAACGGTTGTTTTCCCCTATCTAGCACACCTCCTTGGCCCACTTGGACCTTCTTTTTAGCATTTAAAACCCTTCCTCTAGAGTTTCGACCTATGACATCATCCTTAAGAACTCATCCTACAATATTTGCAAGGGGGTCATTAAGGGATAAAATGCACTCCGGGTTAGTTGGGGCATGACGCCACCCCGACTATTTCATCAAGTTAATCCTTCTTTTAATCCTATTTGTTACTTTTTTTTGTATATTTTAAAGCTTAATCCCTAACTTGTGGAGGATTTACCCTAAAAATATTCTAATTTAATGTTTTCTTGTAGGATCAAGAAATTAAAAGGTTGAGGGTGAAAATATATAAATACAACACCTCACCTCCATTGTAAAATCATAAGAAACTTAGGTTCAAACGTGTTCTCTAATATTTTTATCCTACTCTATGAGTGTTTAATGTGATGCACACTTCTATTGGATGATTTTTCTAACTTGATTTTTGTAGCTTGAATATTTTTGTAGCTTCATGATTTTTGTAGCAAGGTTGCAAACTCGACATCTTATGCATTACATGTATATTTAATATATTTTGTTCTTTCATCATTAGAATTTTATTGAAACATTTTAAATGAATCGATATATGCTTATTTAGGATGTCCATTGTTGTTTGTTGATTGTGTACATGTATTTAATTAGTTACTTGAATATGTAGTATAATGGTCATGCCTTCTCATATACTTTACATTTTGTCAATTAATAGTGAAATTATTCTAGTTTTCTAAATTATTGAGTTTTTAAATTATAATTTAAATTTATTACAATGTTTTTAATATTTTTCTATCATTGTGTAATTAGTAGTTGCTGATATGATCACTATGAAATTGAACAATGTTTTGAATACATAAATTTAATATTTGCACATATAGACGTAATAGAAAAATAATCAGTGTTATAGATGTAACTGAAATCATGGCAAATGGGGATAAGAATCCTTTCTTTTTTCATCATAGGCAAGGATTCTAGGATTGTGAAGCTTATGCTAAATTAGATCAATGGTTAAACAAAAAAAATATGAATATTCATCAACTTGTTGTCTAGAACCATTGCTCTAATTTAGCATAAGCTTCACAATGCTAGAATCCTTGCTTGTGATAAAAAAATGAAAGATCCTTATCCCCATTTGCCATGATTTGAGTCACATCTACAACACCAATTACTACTAGAATGTTATCAATGTCGTAAAAAAATTTGAACATTGAACATTAAACACACAAGACATGCTGCAAATTGCACAAATCATTTATAAGATTCAACTTTTACATAATTACAACTCAGACTTCCAGACAAGCTTGAATTGAATTTATGAATTTGATCTTTTCCAAAGCATAGTTATGATGATCATCTTTTAGGAAGCGTACATGTATGTTAATCATTAAACACTAAAACATGTACTACTTGAACTATCAATTTCATGAAATTCATATTTTAGGTAATAGTATACAATACACTTTCAAACTACAATTTTTAAAGATCATTTATGAAAAAATCATCTTTTACAAAACATAATTAATTTAAACATTACTTACCACTGGATCTTTACCAATATCGTAAAACCATTTCAACATTGAACATTAAACACTAAAAACTAAACATAAACATTAAAACATATGTTACAAATTGTACAAATAATTTTTGAAATTCATCTCTTACATAATCTAGTCTATAACATTTCCAAACTACATGATTTGACTCATTTAATGCGATTCATATTTTACATGATACAAGACTACACTTATCTACAACAATACTATGAAAATTTTTAGCCATAACACAATATGTTCTTGAGATTCAATCCTGACAAAATTGAACCAGTACTATTGTAATGTACCCAAATCAGAAATTTGGCACACTAGCTCCAAAGCCTCAAAACCAGGTGAGAGAGGATTAGGTTCGAGGGTAAAGGAAACTTGGGGCAGACTTGGGATGGTTACTAACCTCTTTTATGCAATTTTGCAGGTATTTACAGACATTGGAAACTTAGTTTTAGAGTGGGAGTGTTTCGGGAATGATTTGGAGTGATTTTGAGTGAATATGGAAACACGGGACAACACAGGGTCATGATTTCCAAACTTCCAAAAACAGTATCTTGGAGACTCAATTTTCTGTAAAACCACTTGGGATGGATTCTAAAGAGTCTTAGGTTTCTGTACCAACTTATAGTTTGTGAATTGGACCTTCTCGGAGAAATTTAGAGCTGAAAAAGTGAGAGCTAGTCTAATTTGACTAGTGAAAGAGCAAGGGTGATGAAGAGGGTCATGGATGGATTGGTTTTTTTGTAGGTAGAACAGAGGATTTGTAAAAACGGGTTGTAGGTGGTCTGCATAAATGTATATAGATTCAAGGTTCAATGTTCCTTCATGTATATCATTGGAAAATAGGTGGATTTCCTATCACATTGACCATTGACACTTTCGGGAGTGCATCACACCTAGGAAGCCTCCATTGGTTAGATCAATGGATGCAAGGTGTCAACGTTAAGACTTGTTTGGAACCTCCTGTTATCACCAAGCTTGTAGTTTCCCCTAGAGATGGATCCAAGGTGGATGGCCGAGGTGATGGGAAACCAAAGAGGTGCAACCAAGATAGCCTCGCCTCCCAATGGATGGTTGTCACGCCAATTGAGGTAATATTCACTTTATGTTATCTAGCCCAAGACAACAAAGGGGGATACCCAGATCTACTCCCGATAGGAGAGATCAAACCAAGACACCAGATCAAATCAAGTATGGATGAAGTATGTAAGGTGTATGGTAAACCCTAGATCTATGGATGAAGTCACAAGATGAGTAATGGATTGGATCAAGAGGCTTAAGTGTAAATTTGATACAACTTGGTTATGTAAGTGATTTATGAGATGTAAAACTAGATCTAAGATTAGGGTACTAGTCAAATATGAGAAAATCCTCTGCCTTGGGAACTGTGTCCAATGCAGGGTAGTTAAGGACCAAACTGGGGCTAACCAGTACCAAAGATAGGCTTGATGAGTGGATATGAAAATGTCTAGGTGTTCAAGCAGTAAGACAAAGACCAAATTACAAGCAGAATCAACAAACTAGAAAAATCGTGAGGGCTTGGAGAAGGATCATTGCCTTGGAAAGTGGGCCAAATGGAGTCATATGCCCACCAAACTATAGATCAGGGATGTTGAGGTATGAATCTAGGTGGGTCTTGAAGATTAGGATGATCCAATGGCTAGATATTAGTAGATCTAAGATTGAAATGCATCACCAAGTGACCCAAGTAGGGCTCAACCCTCAAAATGAGGATTGGGGCCCACAAGGAAAAAATCACCAAGGTGAAGCACTGGGGGTAGGGTATCAAGTATGGAGAGTAAGGATCAAGTGGGATCTCACCTACTGAGGTGCTAGATCTAGAAAAGCTCACCCATCCAAGAAGTGCAACCTCACTTGGAGAGGCTAATTTTCCTTGGGAAATCGGTCAAATGAAGGCCAATCCACACCAAACTATAGATACGAATTGTCGTGGATGCTATAGAGGTGGGTTTTAAATTTTTTTCCCAAAATCCAAGTAGATCTAAGTAGATCTGAGAAATTGTAAAATGAGGATTTTAACTTATGAGGGTTTTCAGTTATTTAGACAAATGGATAGATCGTGGAATGAGAAATCTACCTTGAGATCATACCTGAGTGATGGATGAGGTTGCCTTATTGTTGAGGAAGATTCCCGCAGAGATCAAATGGGAGATATTTGATTTTCCTTGCTCAAAGTGAATCCCTAGCTCCACACATGCACCCTTCTCTACCTGTCAAACAAAGGAAAGTCGATTCAATGAGAATGATCAAGCACGGAGGAAATACAAGTATAAGCAAATGATAACATGAAATAGAAGGTCCTAAGACAGTAATACTCCTTGTTACCGACGAAGAAACCTAAAGAAGAAGCAGAGAGAGTCTTCCACTACCAATGCGTCCTCCTTGAACCAATTCGGCCTCCAACTGTAGATGACAAAATCAGGGAACAAAATCGATAGCAAGATAAATCTCCAATAACCCAATGCAAAGAAAGAACCAACGAGCGAACTCCAAAAGTATTCACCACAACACAACAGGTAGATGCAATGGTATTTTTCTATTCCAATAATCCAGAGCCAAAATTCCCCTTTACAATGAGGAGATCTCTCCTTTAAATAGGAAGGAGAGGCACCAAAACCCTAACCAATTTTTGAATGAGTGGCTAAGATTAAAATATCAAATGATCTAATCAATGGTTGAGATGAGCTCAACAATACAATACATGGATCACTAATAAAATAATACATCAATGGACCAAATCGCCCTAGGAGAGGGGTCCCACCAAAAGTGAATGATAAAACATAAGATCTAGCTCATGGTGGGCCCAAGGGGTAATTATCAACACCCTTGGTCAATACCCATGGCACAATATCCAAAAATAATCAAGCTAGACACCAAATCGTGCCTCTCTGGGAAAGTCGTGAGCCTTTGGAGGCTCCAAAAAATCATATAAAATGCCAAAAGTGATGGGTGTGGGTCCCAATGAAAGATGAAACTGCTGGAGAAGGTGTGGAAGACATCCCACTCATCATCACAATTCATCCCATTCCAATCCCTTGCCTCAGTAGCCCAAATCAAATCCTTTAGTAGCCATTTTTACCATTTTTTAACTACCTC
Organism: Larix kaempferi; assembly: GCA_027924585.1. Classification (NCBI taxonomy): domain Eukaryota; kingdom Viridiplantae; phylum Streptophyta; class Pinopsida; order Pinales; family Pinaceae; genus Larix; species Larix kaempferi. The sequence goes on from BSBM01000545.1 coordinate 15,388,798, forward strand.
GGGAAATGTGAACATGCCCAAACTGCCTCCTGGAGTGCCTGCGCTGTCAAGGTGAGGCCACCAGGATCTCTGGGAGGGGGGTAATATGGTAATAACAAGTGGGTGGAACACTCCATCCATGCATAACGCCCTAGGTGAACTCATCAACTCTCTGCTATGCTCTGACAGGGCCCCTGATAGGCCAAAACTGAACTAGGATAGACAACTGAGGCTAATCATCACTTTAACTGCCCGGAACTCAAAACAGACTGTCTCATTGGACTCAGAAGGTTGAAATCCATCTAAGATGTGTACTCATACACCATATAGATCTCTGCATGGTCAAAAATAAATACTCATCATATCCGAGAGACCAAATAATAATAATATGTAAAAGTGCTGAAAAGCACAAATCATCATCATAAGCCTGAAACCATTGCATAGAACCACCATGGTGACCTGTACCAGACCATATATCATATCTCTATATCATTTTAGGTCTGCCACCTCATGTCCTGTGGTTCACTTTTGGTCAAACTGTGTTTGACCAAGTCAACAATGACCCAAAATATAACTCAGGCTATCATCATAATGCTGCAAGGTTTCAAAGGTTAAAGCATGCTTTACAATCCATTCAAATAGAAATTATAAAAAAAGTAATCATTACTGGCGATCTAAATCCAAATATATAAGGTCATTAATTATTATTTATAACTCAGACTAGACTTTCAAGACCATACTCACTTCATAGTTGTGATCAATTTGCTAGTGAAGGGTGAAGGCTAAAATAAAGATGGCTAGGCCAAGGGAAGACATACTCACTTAACACTGTGACACTTTGGATATGGAAAAGGGAATACACACCATAGCATATACTGGACAAGCAAAAACACAGGGAATGGCGGTGTCTCACAAATGGGTAAGTTGTTCAAAGAGTGTTTGTTCACCTTGGAAGATGCTCACAATCCATAATACAAATGAGGCCATAAATATTTTTGATATAGAGTTTAAGTTCCATTGCTTTTTGGGCCTATAGTTTCCATAGCCTTTGATCTATGTGTGTTTATAAACACATTGCATAAATTTACATTTTATATAAAGCTTCTTGTTGCAGGTGTGTTTTTAAGGCACTTGTTTATCTGAGCACTTCTAGGTGTGTTTTTTATACATCTTGTTTACCTGGGTATTACATTTCACAATAGATATAACATTTGATATTTCTTTTCCAGTTTCATTTGGATTTTCACAATAGATATAACATTTTCCTTTTCATAATTTGTATTCATGGCAGCACTATATGTTTCAGGTTTAGCCAACAACATCTTTAGTGACTAGGGGGACTTTGTGCCAGTGCCAAACATTGGGACAACCGACCAGAATGATTTAGGCCTACAATCCAACTCACCAAAGGTATGTTTTGTCACCAGCTCAGAGCCGAGACACAATAAACAGGGAAGCTCATCCAATATAGAGGCTACAATGGGGAAAGGTCCTCCATGCCACTAGTCAAGTAGTAAGTCAAGGTAAATAACAAACTGGGTAGGTAATGGATGGACGAAGACAATGAATAATTATACCAACACTAGCAAGCCAAAGTATGGTGGGAATGATCACCTCTAAACTCCCTAAGGAGGGTAAAGCCGATGAGTATAGGTCAAGAAATTCTAAGTCTAAGTAGGGACAATATGATATATATATAAAAGTACAACCAAGTCCACGTATCTATATGATTTCCAGATCATGATACTAAATGCTAAGACATGCTACAAGAATGAATATAAAATAAATATAACCATAACACCAAAATATACCTGCTGAGTCATATAGCTGAATGCTCATCAATCTGAAACTATTGCTGTAACTCTGGGCATTACTGACTGCTCTGTATAAATGGCTAAATGGCTACATCGGTCATCTCTCTGAGTGTCCTGCGACTCAGTCATGGCATGGGGAATAAAAATAGGAGGCGTCGTTTTCACAATCAGTGGATTTTGAGCAATAGGAGGCGTCGTTTTCACAATCAGTGGATTTTGCGGAGTAATAGGATGATAGGTAGCGGATAGAGGTGCGGTTTGGCTATCAGTATCGACTTGTAAATCAATATGTATGCGGAGTCCATGTTCACTGGAAGTATTCTTAGCAGTATACTTATATCTTTTTCCACTTCTCAAATTGTGTGTTTCTTCATCAGAATCACTATGTATGTTATTGACCATTACAGATTCAAACACTTCTAGGAATCTTTACTGCATTCTTAAAACGCCTTTCTCAGCTAAAAGCATTTTTATGTATAAACTCAAATTGTTGAGGAACTTACCTATGAAACCCTTGAAAAACTCTGCTTCTGCTGCGCTGTAGGACTTCAGCATGTCCACAACGAAGTTTGTCACGAAGTTTTCTAGTGTACTGTCAACCCAAAATTCGACTTCTCTTGAGAGTGGGATATCTATTTCTTTAATCCTCTGAATGAGCTCTGGAGTCCACTCGGTAGGTACTTCTGGCTGGAAATAGTTCTTTAGCTCTGCGAGCCTTGAGAACCACTCGTGCAACTCATTTCCAAAGGATGCCCACAAAATTTCGCGAACGTCCTTCCACAGGTATTTGTTCAACCAATCTATGTCAGAGATATGTGGGTGTCTATTTTCCTTCCTCGCGAAGTCTCTTTTTGTCTTGTCACACCAAGCCCAAATCTCTTTCTTGTCTGGGTGCCAATTTTCCGCAATCAACATAACCTTTTCTTCCAGGCACATCACTATTTCAAGCATGGAAAATCATCACCAGTTCAAGCCCGGCAACATAACCATTTGTTGGCTTAAATAACTGTCTTGAGGTTTTCTATAAAGACCCAGGTTCTGCACGGTTCAAGGAACCAACAAAACCCCTTTTCACCGGCCCTTTTGGAAAAACTCTACGAGCAGACTGAGGTCTCACTCGAGGCGAAGGAATGGAGGGGTTGCGGAATCAGATTTCCACAACCAGGTGATGAGTGTTCAAAACAAATTGGCAATCGACGCATTGCAGGTCTTGTGCTGCGGACTTCGGGCCGCGTGAAGTTCTACTTCTGTGCGGTTAATCCTTCGCCTATCACGCCTCCAAGGACTACACGACGCAGGGTGATTGTTCGATGATAGGACAAAACAATTGATGATTGCACTTCCTGTTAGCACTTGACCACTTAATGGATCTTACTTAGTGTAAAAAGACACATTCAATAAGTATACTTTACTGACGCCTTGCGAACTTGTACACTATATCGTACAACCACCTTGACTGCGCACTTCTAGTGTCGCGCTTAGTATGTAACCGATTAATTCATATATTCAACTTACTGTGAATTACTTGTGCATTCGATATCCATTCATACATGTGGTCACTTAACATATTATTCCCATGTCTATCCTTGTGGCGAATACATATAAAAGCAAAGCACATAATTGCATAAACAACACTTAACCATTCATTGTAACCAAATATACAGATTCAAGCATAGAAACATTCACACAACACAGAATTTAATGTGGTTCACCCCTAGGATGGGAGCTACATCCACAAGAACTGTTTTTGTATTATCTTGGGAAGGGTACAACAGTTCCACTTTGCGCACGCAGTTGCAGACTCTCTTCTCTCCCGATAGGCCTTTGCACACACAACTTGCAGATCCTTTACAATAACATTCAGCAAAACAAACAAGTATTGCTCAATATTATACAATGAAGATTCGAGATTAACCTTTGCCATACAAAATGTGCCCCTTTTATAGATCATTCCCGTAGGTCATGTCTTTACAATGCATAGGCTCCAAACCCTAAGATTCCCCAAAAGTGGTGCGGTTACCCGCCACCCTGCCTATCGCCATTGACAGCTTGCTTTACTCGCTTCAGGCTGCCTTGCTTGGCCACTCGTGGCTCTCATGCCCTTCTAACACCCGCAGTCATCCTCAAAAAAGGTTACAACCACATCGTGGCCTGTCACTTTCTGCCATCTGAATCCGCAACCCAAACTGCGCAGTTCCCAAAACTGTTCTTCCTCCAAAGTATGCCAACTTGGGCCATGCCCAACAGGGTAGAATTTTAGACATGAAATTTAGTGTGCAGAAAAAAAGGTAAGCATAATCTCAGGGGGATTCGGTGCTTAGCTAAGATATTGGTGTCTACAGCAAGTTGGTGCTTGGAAACATTGTAACAATGAGTTGGTGCTCAACTGAGGAGATTGGTGTCTTTAGCAAGATAGTGCTTTCAAACCATTGTAAAAATAAGTTGGTGCTTGAAATTATTGTAATAGTAGGTTGGTTCCTACTTAATATTCATAAAGATAAAATTTATCGTGGTTTTCTCTTGATTGGGTTTCCACGTTACATCTTATGTTCTATGGTTTGATTCTACTTATGTTTATAATTTTTGATGAATAAGTAAAGAAAGAAAATGTATGTTATCCTGATTCACCCCTCTCTCAGTAAAACCATAAGTCCAACATCTTACCCATCTCCTATTGCATGAACAATTATATCCCTCTAACTCACCATCTAGCTGCTCGATTATTCCAAACAATGAAAAATCCTCTATTCACTAGAACAATACTTTGACAAATATGGTTATACAATATATCCTAGCCTTACCATGGACAAAGTAGGGAAACGCTAATATTGTACAAGATCCACCAGAAGTGTCCATGATGCATCTTCCTTTCTTAATATTCTTGTTGATATAACCAACCATTGTACATTCTCAAGGGGTTTGGTCTCTTGTTGATGCAATTATCATTGATTTTTCGAGCATGATGACACCACAAAATGTGTTATGAGAGATGATAAGTTTGAGGAAAAAGTTGTACTAGTCATCTTTGATCCCTATAACAACACAACTAGGAGCCAAGCATCCTTTCTTGAAGGAATTACTCTAATTTCTGATATGAAGAAATTTTCGTATTCCTCGATATAGAAGAAAAATAGATGCTCAACCAAGATGTTTTGTACCAATTTTGTTCAGCATAGAGCTGGATCCTTCATATGAAGATCTCGTAACAGAATATACACAGGCTTCAGGAAGATAGCCGAGTTGGCTTGAGGGTGACTCAACACTTGTGGTTAGGAACTATTTGATCCTTTTCTCTTGGAAAGGCCTATAATTGTGCAATACAATGTCGATAAAAGGGCCGGAGTTGTGGAGGCCCCTAATAAACACAATTGTTTTGGGAAAAATCCTACAACTATTTAAAGGAGCACAAGGAAAGCGGAAGGGAGAGAAAAAATAGCCTAAGAGAACATCAAAGAGATGAATATTAGATTGAAACAAATGCACACAAAAGAGCAACAACTGATCCTAATCTTTGTCTATTTTGGGTTTTGGGATATGTAGTCAGTTTAAGGGTCTTATGTTGTATGTAATACTGCGACGAGTCATTTTTGGGGATGATGCATTAGGTCTGTAGAGGCATGACGATGAGTTATAACATGAATTTATTAGTAATACGAATGAAGGGTGTTCTTCCACCTTAATTTTTTGTATCTTGTATTCTATTTATTATGTAATGTCTATTTAATATCTCTATTTTACGTATGCTTGAATATGCTTAAGGGAATCTGTTGTGATAAAATGAAGCCAAACCTTGTAATATGATAGGTGTGGACCCTCACTAAACTATCCTTGCAGTCAACCATGCTCATTGCACACACGTCTTGGCTATACTTTGGGTGAGACATTCTCCTTTGGGAGATTGAAAATGCCAACACACTAGACTACAACGACGCCCTTTGTTGGCCCCTGCGCAAGAACCCAATGTATAATTTTTTGCCTACATTGATGATCCTTTATTTTTGTGAACAATCACCACTTGCATAGAAAGCACTTTGGCCAAGTTGAATAATGCCTATCTCTAACATTTCATGAAGCATATTTTCAATCTCACTTTCTTGTGTATATGGGTAGCTGTAGGGTATGATGTTAGGTGTTACACTTCTTGGTTGCAACTCAATACAATGGTGATGATATCGAGTAAGTGGAATAAATTTAGGCATATTTCCAAGTACCTTGGAATGATTGTTAATAACTTGTTGGAGATCCACTGTAATAGAGGGTATAAATTCTTAAACATCTAGTGAGGATTTCTGTGTAATAACTATGAGTTGAATTCCCTTTTCTTCTGAAGATAATCTCATGAAAAGTTCTTGAAAATTAAGAGCCACTATTCCCAATCATCGTAGTCACTGGAATCCTAGTACAATGTCAAGACCACCCATTTGGATTGAAATAATTGGACTATCCAAATGGCACTTTCTGGTACCTCATATGCAATCATTACTTGAAATTTTGATGTTGGATATAAAAAGCAATTGAGAAATTTAGCTAATTTTCAAATAATGAAATTATGGGTACTACTAGAATCAATCAACACTTTTACCTTTTTATTTTTCATATATCCCTTTATCCAGAGAGTTTGTGGAGTTCTAATGTTGACCAATGCATAGCAATATATGATTGGAGTAGTATCTTGTAGATCTATATCTTGAGTTTGTTCTAGTTCTGGATCTTCTTCCTCTTCACAATCTATGTAGAATAATTTATTCTCAATACACTTATGCCCCATACTATACTTGATGTCACAATTTATATATAGTCCCTTTTCCCTAATTTCCTCTAATTTATGAGGCATCAAACTTGTAGGAAAAGTGAGGTTAGGGGAGGAAACAGTTCCTTCTCTATATGTGTTAGTAGCATCTTTCTAGTAGCCATATTTTTATTTTCAAATTTCCTTTCTGTAGTGCCCCTAGACTTGTGTAGACATTGAGGGAGCCTGCTGAGTGACCAGGCTGATTGAAACATTAATTAAATAACCTTTTGACCTTATTTTTGAGTATGTGTATTTGAACTGTTGAGGTAAATGAATAATTGCATATGTTAAACGATTAGCTATGACTATGGAAAATTATGTTGATGGATAATGCTTAACGACTAGCTGTATGGTGATTATGAAATTGGCGACTAAATGTATACTTAATAAGATGAATGAGCAGTTTCAATAAATCATAAATGTTTAACAATGCTAGAGTTAGAAACCAGATGATGATTGTTGAGAACAGTGCCACTAATAATTTGTTGTGAGAAGTGTGTGTAGAAAGAAGTGAGACGGTTCACCAATGGACACACAAAGAAACATGGAGGGTCGTAGAGTACGGGTAAATCACACACAAGGGAAGCGACGACGATGTCGACTTCCAACAAGAATACCACGCATGAGCAGATAAGCATTGATCCGCTTGCTCAAGAGGAATGCGTGAGGGCGTACGAGGTGGGCCACGACGGAGCTGGTCACGTACGAGTTGAGGGGCGCGCAGTGAGAACGGACTCACTCCTCAGCGCCATTAGTCCCTAGATAGCATGTAGACGGAGGATGGATGGTAACGATTCCTAAAATCCCTACAAGAGTTCCCGCAAGTCAAAACGGAAAGATGGTGGCAGAAGGGCCCGACGATGCGGTACCCTGTCGAGAAATGAAAGAATGGACGCAAGGACCCAACGATGCGGTACCATGCCAAGGAATGGAAACTATGGATGACTGGACCCGACGGAGTGGTGCCATGTCAGAGAATTAAAGTTAAGGAACCAGGAGCCCAACGGCGCGGCACCGTGATCCTAGTGAGTTTGATTGTTAAATTAAACTGCATAAAAACTTAGGAGAATAACTCTAGATTATTACTTAGCAAATGCATAACAATAGCTTAGACATTTGCACATGAATAGTTATTTTGTTGAGCATTTAAAATAATAGAAATTATTATTTAGGAGCAAAATAGATTAGACACCTAGTCAACTAAAAGCTAGGAGTTGATTAAAATATCTGGGGGACAAACTAGAGCAAACTTAGGGGTGTAGGTGCACTTCCCAGAGAAACTGACACTTGGATGGGTGAGTGTTTTGATTAAATAGTTAATTGAAAATATTTAATTATGCATGAAGCGACACGTGTCGCACGAGATTTTACTTTATAAGGAAGGCTCAGGGAATGGGTAAAGGGCCCATAATTTGGACGATTGTCGTAATTTTCAAATGCCTCAAAGACTTGCTGCTATCTAAGGGTTTGGCTTAGAAATCCTGGTGGGAAGGGAAGCCCAAGCTGAATTTCTGAACTACTTGTGTGAGCTCTACGACCCAAAGCTCGGGGGAGGCCATGCGACTGAAAGCATGAGCCTATGGTTGGGTGGCGAAGCTAACGGTTGCTTCGCCTACGGTTAAACAAGCTTTGCTGGAGGGATCCTACGGAAGACGAAGGCGACAATGGACCAGCCGGATCGGGTTGACAGGTTAAGGTTTTGCTTATTTTGTTAAGTTATTCATACTTTTTTTACTTTATTTTTCCAATAAATATGATGGCTAATTTGTTTGTATGAAGTTGTTAAAGTTTTAGGTTCATTTCGAGGTGACCCTAAAGGAGGGGTCCTACACTTTCCAACCTAAAAGAATTCTCTAAGTGATATAGCTTCAAAGAGATGTACCTCATGGTGATTTGTCTCCTTTAAATTTACCATAAAGAGATCCAACAAATTATCCTTTGGAATGTTCTTCACTCTACCATTCAACTTCTGAAACTGCTTAATGTGCTTTGCAACTAGACCTTTTTGCTTGAGATATATCAATTAGTTAAATAAGGTATTTATCTCAACCCATAATATTATATCAATCCACCTATAAATATAGATGTAGAGACAATAGAGTCCTTTCTATAGTTACAAATCCATTGGTAACATATAAATTGATGAGGTTGTAAATATAAGGATGCAGTAGTTACAATTGTAAAGTTGGCACTTGGTTTAGATCAGATTATTTTTTAAGGATTCAAATAGGATACATAAGTGTAGTATTCTAGGATATTATTTTGGACGGAAAAAATCATACATATAGATAGGCAGGTGAATATTAATTAAGAAATATACAATTTACTACCAAAAAGGGTAAATTTTGGTGAATATTATATATAAAATAACACATTTTACGTAAATATAGGCAATTTTTTAGAGTGAAAATGGCCAATTAATGAATTTATTTTTTGAAATAAAGGTAAAAAAATAGCCAATTGGCTAAATTTTGCCCCTAAAAAATACCCTTATGTAGATAAATGAATTGCTTCATTTTGAATATCGATTTTATCGGATCATTTCCATCAAAGTTTCTCATATAAATATCGAGAATCACGTAGTTCCTTTGTCTTCAACTAAACCTATGATTATGTTATGAATGATTAAATAATGAGGATTTGAACCTCTTGTTCTCCAACTATTTTCAATTTTCCCAATTTGTGATTGGGAAAAGCCCTTATTGTCTCCATGTTCTCTTCTTGAGGAAATGGATTATGAGGAAAGAGATGCCCCATCTCATTCAAAATTACCCCCTTCGTAACTTCAAGACCCTATTTACTAACCTTCTTTTCATATCCTCTTCATTAACGTTCATGTTTCGGGATCCTCTTTATTGACATTCATGTTTTGAGATCCTTTTTACTGGCCATATTGTCATGGTTGAGATCTCTGGAGACTTATTTGGTGAATTATATTTTGTCGAACCCCTTATCATTCTACTCCAAAATAGTATTTACCTATGATTTCCCTCTATTTCCTCTTTCTCACACCTTTTGAATCCCCAAAATAGATATTCCAATCAAAAGTTATGAAAGTTAACATACCTTTAGAAACCCTAGTTTGTAGGTTGTCTTGGTAGTCAAACTTGAGCTCCTAAATTATATCTAAAATTTATCCCTTTCTGAGTCTGAAATTTCATCATGTAGTAGCATGTTAGGTGTTGTATTTAAGGTTTTACCAAATTATGAAGTGTCAAGATAAAGTTACCATAACTTTCCCAAAACTTGTTATTTTTGTACCCTTTAGGAGAGCATAATGGTATGGTTTTCCACGTGTATGAATTTACTTGTATGATTCTAAATCTCTAATCACAAATAAGATGATCTATCTTCCATTAGATGCAATATTGAGTAATCAATTTGGGGTCCTTAAGCTTCATATATCACAATTTTACCTAGAACACTTGTTTGAGACTAGTTTTTCAAGTAGTAAAAACCCCTAAGTTTCGTAGATCATAATTATGAAATTATAATGAATTAGGACCTGGAATATTTACCATAGGTACTTCACTCTTTCTTCTTAGTCTCAATTTTTTTCTATCTGAATGACCCCCAAAATATGTTATAGTGAAAATAGAAGTTGTTAATAATGTTAATACTATTCTTAATAATGTTTACATATTGATATTGAAAATAATGACAATTTTATTCTTAATAATGTTTTATTATTACTCTTAAGAATAAAAAGTGAGGATACTTGAAAATCAAATCATTTCAATGACCAGGTTAATTCCAACCGTGAAATCATTTCAATAGTTTGAATTTTTTTCCATACTTAACCAAACCAATAAATTAATAATAATATTATAAGTTATAAATTCATATAAGAATATGCAATAACCGGACGGTTGGACGAACAATAAAGATCTTATGGGACTCTGAACTTTGGAACCTTGGAACCTCGAAATGGGTAGATGGCTCCAGTTTTCAAATTTAACTAACAATAACATTATTGCCTTTGTAGGGTTTTGTTGAACAGCGAGAATTCTTTAAATTGTTAAATAATGACTATTTTTTATTTTTTATTTTTTAAAATTAATTCCATTCCACTTAAAATATTGAAATCATTTCAATATTTTGAAATGTTTTTCACAAAACTAATTACGTAACCTTTCTTTTATCTGGGCAGTGGGACAAAGAATTTGCTGCGTAACGAGGGTTTTATTGACCATGCTTAACATGCTTATGGTTATTATAATAATGATCATTATTGCCTCTTCGTATAGGTAATGGGATGTTGCATAGTTAATGGGATGTTCCAAGTTAATTCGAAGAGTGAAATCATTTCAATATTTTGAATTTTTTTTCCAAACGTAACCAAACCAATAAATTAATAATAATATTATAAGTTATAAATTCATATACGAATATGCAATAACGGGACGGTTGGACCAACAATAAATATCCTATGGGACTCTCAACTTCTTAGCGGACTGGGAAACGAGGGTTTTCTTGACCAGCAACAGCGAGAATTCTTTAAATGGTTAATTAATGACTATTTTTTATTTGTAGAAATTAATTAATGGCTATTTTTTTATTTTTAAAAATTAATTCCAGTCCACTTAAAATATTGAAATGATTTCAATATTTTGAAATTTACTAATGACGTAACCTTTCTTTTATCCCGGCAGTGGGACAAAGAATTTGCCGGGTAACAGAATGGTGTAGTTTTTTTATTGCATCTTCGGTTATTATTATTTCACAATTAAAAATCAAACAAGGTAATGGGATGTTGCATAGTTATCCTTGCCTTATCCATGACCCAATGACCCAATTAATGCGAGACGAGTTAGTGGGATGGTCCGGCGTATCTAAAATAAAATGAAGATGTAAAACTACATTATCAACTCCCACTATAAATTACTTGGAGACGATGTGCATTCACGCCAGTGTTATACACGCTGAAGAGTTAAAGTTTAAAGGTTTTTGAATGCCAATTTTTTGTTTTTGTTTTTATTTGTTTTCATCTTAGATCTCACTAACATCTGTCTGTTGTGCATTTGCAGGATCAACAGCAATGGTGAAACAACAGAACAGAAAGCTTTCTACGGAAGAGATACATCGGAGGAAGGAGGAATTCATGAGGAAGAAGAATAAGGAGACATTTAAATATGTCCGCATGACTGAATCTGGTAGGTTTTCCAAAGAATTCCATCACCCACTAACAAATCGCAGATACTCAGGAGGCACTCGTGACACACCTGAGGAAGCTGAGGCAGCGGCAGAAGCGAAAAAGGCTGCAATATCTGCAGAAATTGCTTCAAGAGGGGAATATGAGATTGTAGCTGGCGGTGCTGTTTTGAACGTGCCAACCAACCACTTTAGTGGCATTGGTGACACACCTGAGGAAGCTGAGGCAGCGACAGAAGCAAAAAATGCTGCAGTATCTACAGGAATTGCTTCAAGTGCAAGAGCAGTAACTGAAATCTCTCCTAACAGTTACTTGACTTCAAGTAATGAGATGGAAGACCAAATCCGAAAACAAAAAGAAAAAGAATATGTTTCGGGTACAGGATCATTATATGAGGTTGTAGCTGGCAGTGTTGTTTTGAACTTGCCACTTTAGTGCCACCATGCCCAATCGTTATCATTCATAGCTAGGCTTTATAATGGGAACCTACTTGATAGATTATATTATGTAATTTTCTGTTTTCATTTACTAAGTTTCTCTATTCCTCTTAGGAAGACCATGTATTTTGCTACAAAGAAATCTATTCCTGGGAGGATCTGTATTTTGCTACAACTAAATCTATTCCTGGGAGGATCTATTTTGCTATATTTTGTTACATATAAATATATGATTTCTAAGGAGGATGTATTTTGGTAAGACTAAATCTATTTCTCATTTTGTACCGGAGGAGATCTATTTTGCTACTTATAAATATATGATTGTTTTTAAAATTAAATGAAGTGTTCAATGTTTTATGATAAATCCAGGCAGTCTTTGCAGATCTATATTTTCAACATGTTTATAGATAATTTAATGTGAAAGAGAATAGTTTTTCAAAGCTTGTTATGAATCTGATAGAAGACATTTTATATTACCTTGATACGTGTGACTGAAATATTCTTCAAAAGGGTTTTTATCTATTTTAGGAGTTTGATTTGTAGTTATTTTGGGAGTTTGATTTGTAGTTTTTAGTAGTTGAAACATTTAGATGATTATTATAATTGTTTTTATTGGTCAAAAAGTGTGATGCCCTCATTTTGTTTTAGAGGAGGATCTATTTTGCTAAGCATAAATATATGATTCTTTTGAAATTAATTAAACTTTTCAATGGTTTATGATAAATCCATGCAGTTTTTGCAGGTTTATCTTTTCAACATGTTTACATAGAATTTAATGGGAAAGTAGATAGTTTTTAAAAGCTTGCACTATGAATATGTTAGAAGACATTTTATATTATGTCCAGATATGTGACTCAAATATTTCTTTTGAAGGGTCTTTATCTATTTTGTGTGTTTGATTTGTAGTTTTTAGTAGTTGAAACAATTGGATGGTTATGATCTATGTTTTTGCTGGTCAAAGAGTGGGATGCATTGAAAATGTGTAATCAGTTTATAACAGTTGGAATGCGGGTATTGGTAAAAGCAATGACTTTTTTTGGATATACAAATAGGGTAAGAGTTTTTTCGGTTTTCCTTTCTTAGATTGGTTGGTGTTTCTACGGGGATTTGTGTTGTTTTAATGTCCGATAAAGGATGTATTTGGACTGTCAAGATATATACATATGATACAAAAGTCTATATATTTTTTCCACTAGAAAAAAAATCCATATATTTTACATATAATAAATAATTTCATGTGAATGTGCAAAATTTTAAATTGAAAAAATCATTCAGAAAATATTGACAAAATATAATTTAGTGTGAATGTGTGAAATTTTAAATTGAAAAAAATCACTTTAAAAAATATATTATATATATTAAAATTGATTTATTGGTTAGATATAATGTAGTTATTTATCTTGAAATTTGTAATAATTTATTAATATTTTTTTATTGTCATTTTCATTTCGAATGGACATTATAAATTATTATTTATGTAAATATATCAAGATGTTATTGTTTACTTAAGGCCAGAGAATATCAAAATTTACTTAAAGCTAACAAAAAAAATAAAAATAATTAAAAGTGTTAAATTATAAAATAATTTGTATAAAAAATAAAATGTAAATTGTAATTTTATTTTGAGATCTAATATTTATAATTGTTAATATTTTGTGAATGTAAAAATTTTTTGTTAATATTTTTCTCACTTTTTAAATCTAATTTCTTAAATTATTATTATTTATTTAAAAATAAGAAATATTATAATCATATTTTAAATATAAATTGTGAATCATTATTATTTATTTAAAAATATATAATATTAAAATATTTTAATTTTAAAATTAAATAAAGTATTAAAAAATAAATATATATAAAATAATCTTAAAAAAATAGTTGGAAATTGTTAATAGATTAATATCATTAAAAATTTAATAAAATATTAACACTTTGATGAAACCATGATATAATTAAGGGAGAATAAATATTGTTACATAATTTATATTAAGTTCACATAAATGTTATTAATTCATTATATATATATATATATATGAAAAATGAAATGAAAAATGCAAATTACGAGCAATGCAAAGAATTATAATTTAGGGAAAAAAACTCATTCTTAAAATGTGTATTTTGCCAACTCCTAAAATATACTTTTGCACATAATTTATTTCATATTCTAGATTACATTTGTAATTGTGAATATAAAAAAGTGCAGAAACAATAAGTGTCTAGAATAAGCTTCAATATCAATTTCTTGTCATCATTGGTTGGTTGTAGAGTTGGAGTGCTCTTTTTTTTTCTTAACTACTGTCAACTTCTATCCATTCCTCCTTTGGGACCTCAAAGGAATTGTTGAATAATGTTGGATTTAAGATTGTTCCCTTTGTCCTAGTTTGGTTTTTAAAATGAGGATTCTCTTCTCTCCTACTCTACTTCATTCGCCTCTATTATATCGAGATATTTTAAACAAGGCTGAGGGTTGGGCCAAAAATTTCCCACCAATTCAAGTGGGAGTTCAAGCATCATCGTTGGTGAAGGGGAGTCTTACAAAAAACTAACTTCATTGAATGATGCCTCAAACAAGGTTGGTACTATTTCATTAGGAAATGGATGATGCTTAGTTAGAGGTGAGGCTTTGCTAATCAATTGGTGTTCTTCCCTTACACTATTCCACCATGTGGATTTTCCTTGGTTCTTTCATAGTTTTCTACTCTTAGGAAGCATGGCATAGTAAGTAACAATGTGCCTTGTTTCATAGAATTCTCTATGTAAGAAGGAAACTTGTTCATAATCCATTTTTTGGGCTGATTTATAATATTTGGTGACCAAGTTGAATGAGGTAAAAACTATTTTGTTTAATTCCATGTCTAAATAGATTTGCATATATGTGGTGAAGTGTCTATTGGGTGCGTGTTATATTATTTGAATGACTACTCCTTTTCCAATGGGGGCTTGGGGTTGGCCCCCAAAATGTGGAGACAAAGAGCACCAAAATATTAATGAAGAATATACTGTAAATAATATCATTAAATTTTCACTATGTAATTCATGAGGAACCAATGTAAGCAATCAATCTTCATTATGTAATCCATTTTGCATACTAGAGAAAAAAATTGAAGCTTTATAGAAAAAATACCTTGATTAGATTGAAGACATTCACCTCATTATTGATAACTGAAGTAAATGATAAAGCTTTGGTTGAATTAATTTTACTTTGTCCAAAATTATAAAAGTGTGTAGTTTTAAGGCTTGTGAAATTTGATGGATCATTTGAATTTGAAATTTATAGTTTGATCCCATTCCTTGGTGTATATTTTCTTGAGTTATAGGTTAACCATCCCAAAATTAAGCAATTAAATAATTTATCTTATTTGCTAAAGAGCTCATTTAACCATTAAAACAATGAAGATTGAAACTTCACAAGATTGTTGAAGCATCATATCAATCCTATCAAGCCAAATCAAAGGATTTGATTAGCTCAAATAAGATAAAAACGTAGCATGCAAGTGTTATGTAGTAGTTAAGAGGCAAAAAGACTCATGCAGTACAAATAAACCATCTCTCCAAGAAATGAGTCCAAAGGATCAATAAGAAGAAAATGGTATGTCCAAAGGAAAGGAAACCAAACTAGGAGATCACCTACTAAATCAAGCAAAAATAAAAGAAAACCAAAATCTAAACATTTACAAAATTAACATGGGGGATCCTTCATTTAGCGAAATCAAGAAAGGTTTGTTGCAGGTCCAAAAAATAGGTAAATGCCCCTTTGGTGTGTAGATGTCCCCAACATGCAGGGCTTTAAGTCCATGGGTTTGTGTCTCAGGCTTCTAGGGTTGACCCATTGGGGCACATGACTACATTGGTTTGAGGTGAGTGCATTTTGTAAACGGTTGTTTTCCCCTATCTAGCACACCTCCTTGGCCCACTTGGACCTTCTTTTTAGCATTTAAAACCCTTCCTCTAGAGTTTCGACCTATGACATCATCCTTAAGAACTCATCCTACAATATTTGCAAGGGGGTCATTAAGGGATAAAATGCACTCCGGGTTAGTTGGGGCATGACGCCACCCCGACTATTTCATCAAGTTAATCCTTCTTTTAATCCTATTTGTTACTTTTTTTTGTATATTTTAAAGCTTAATCCCTAACTTGTGGAGGATTTACCCTAAAAATATTCTAATTTAATGTTTTCTTGTAGGATCAAGAAATTAAAAGGTTGAGGGTGAAAATATATAAATACAACACCTCACCTCCATTGTAAAATCATAAGAAACTTAGGTTCAAACGTGTTCTCTAATATTTTTATCCTACTCTATGAGTGTTTAATGTGATGCACACTTCTATTGGATGATTTTTCTAACTTGATTTTTGTAGCTTGAATATTTTTGTAGCTTCATGATTTTTGTAGCAAGGTTGCAAACTCGACATCTTATGCATTACATGTATATTTAATATATTTTGTTCTTTCATCATTAGAATTTTATTGAAACATTTTAAATGAATCGATATATGCTTATTTAGGATGTCCATTGTTGTTTGTTGATTGTGTACATGTATTTAATTAGTTACTTGAATATGTAGTATAATGGTCATGCCTTCTCATATACTTTACATTTTGTCAATTAATAGTGAAATTATTCTAGTTTTCTAAATTATTGAGTTTTTAAATTATAATTTAAATTTATTACAATGTTTTTAATATTTTTCTATCATTGTGTAATTAGTAGTTGCTGATATGATCACTATGAAATTGAACAATGTTTTGAATACATAAATTTAATATTTGCACATATAGACGTAATAGAAAAATAATCAGTGTTATAGATGTAACTGAAATCATGGCAAATGGGGATAAGAATCCTTTCTTTTTTCATCATAGGCAAGGATTCTAGGATTGTGAAGCTTATGCTAAATTAGATCAATGGTTAAACAAAAAAAATATGAATATTCATCAACTTGTTGTCTAGAACCATTGCTCTAATTTAGCATAAGCTTCACAATGCTAGAATCCTTGCTTGTGATAAAAAAATGAAAGATCCTTATCCCCATTTGCCATGATTTGAGTCACATCTACAACACCAATTACTACTAGAATGTTATCAATGTCGTAAAAAAATTTGAACATTGAACATTAAACACACAAGACATGCTGCAAATTGCACAAATCATTTATAAGATTCAACTTTTACATAATTACAACTCAGACTTCCAGACAAGCTTGAATTGAATTTATGAATTTGATCTTTTCCAAAGCATAGTTATGATGATCATCTTTTAGGAAGCGTACATGTATGTTAATCATTAAACACTAAAACATGTACTACTTGAACTATCAATTTCATGAAATTCATATTTTAGGTAATAGTATACAATACACTTTCAAACTACAATTTTTAAAGATCATTTATGAAAAAATCATCTTTTACAAAACATAATTAATTTAAACATTACTTACCACTAGATCTTTACCAATATCGTAAAACCATTTCAACATTGAACATTAAGCACTAAAAACTAAACATAAACATTAAAACATATGTTACAAATTGTACAAATAATTTTTGAAATTCATCTCTTACATAATCTAGTCTATAACATTTCCAAACTACATGATTTGACTCATTTAATGCGATTCATATTTTACATGATACAAGACTACACTTATCTACAACAATACTATGAAAATTTTTAGCCATAACACAATATGTTCTTGAGATTCAATCCTGACAAAATTGAACCAGTACTATTGTAATGTACCCAAATCAGAAATTTGGCACACTAGCTCCAAAGCCTCAAAACCAGGTGAGAGAGGATTAGGTTCGAGGGTAAAGGAAACTTGGGGCAGACTTGGGATGGTTACTAACCTCTTTTATGCAATTTTGCAGGTATTTACAGACATTGGAAACTTAGTTTTAGAGTGGGAGTGTTTTGGGAATGATTTGGAGTGATTTTGAGTGAATATGGAAACACGGGACAACACAGGGTCATGATTTCCAAACTTCCAAAAACAGTATCTTGGAGACTCAATTTTCTGTAAAACCACTTGGGATGGATTCTAAAGAGTCTTAGGTTTCTGTACCAACTTATAGTTTGTGAATTGGACCTTCTCGGAGAAATTTAGAGCTGAAAAAGTGAGAGCTAGTCTAATTTGACTAGTGAAAGAGCAAGGGTGATGAAGAGGGTCATGGATGGATTGG
Source organism: Larix kaempferi (assembly GCA_027924585.1). NCBI lineage: Eukaryota > Viridiplantae > Streptophyta > Pinopsida > Pinales > Pinaceae > Larix > Larix kaempferi. The sequence goes on from BSBM01000545.1 coordinate 15,407,157, forward strand.
TTTTTTTGTAGGTAGAACAGAGGATTTGTAAAAACGGGTTGTAGGTGGTCTGCATAAATGTATATAGATTCAAGGTTCAATGTTCCTTCATGTATATCATTGGAAAATAGGTGGATTTCCTATCACATTGACCATTGACACTTTCGGGAGTGCATCACACCTAGGAAGCCTCCATTGGTTAGATCAATGGATGCAAGGTGTCAACGTTAAGACTTGTTTGGAACCTCCTGTTATCACCAAGCTTGTAGTTTCCCCTAGAGATGGATCCAAGGTGGATGGCCGAGGTGATGGGAAACCAAAGAGGTGCAACCAAGATAGCCTCGCCTCCCAATGGATGGTTGTCACGCCAATTGAGGTAATATTCACTTTATGTTATCTAGCCCAAGACAACAAAGGGGGATACCCAGATCTACTCCCGATAGGAGAGATCAAACCAAGACACCAGATCAAATCAAGTATGGATGAAGTATGTAAGGTGTATGGTAAACCCTAGATCTATGGATGAAGTCACAAGATGAGTAATGGATTGGATCAAGAGGCTTAAGTGTAAATTTGATACAACTTGGTTATGTAAGTGATTTATGAGATGTAAAACTAGATCTACGATTAGGGTACTAGTCAAATATGAGAAAATCCTCTGCCTTGGGAACTGTGTCCAATGCAGGGTAGTTAAGGACCAAATTGGGGCTAACGAGTACCAAAGATAGGCTTGATGAGTGGATATGAAAATGTCTAGGTGTTCAAGCAGTAAGACAAAGACCAAATTACAAGCAGAATCAACAAACTAGAAAACTCGTGAGGGCTTGGAGAAGGATCAGTGCCTTGGAAAGTGGGCCAAATGGAGTCGTATGCCCACCAAACTATAGATCAGGGATGTTGAGGTATGAATCTAGGTGGGTCTTGAAGATTAGGATGATCCAATGGCTAGATATTAGTAGATCTAAGATTGAAATGCATCACCAAGTGACCCAAGTAGGGCTCAACCCTCAAAATGAGGATTGGGGCCCACAAGGAAAAAATCACCAAGGTGAAGCACTGGGGGTAGGGTATCAAGTATGGAGAGTAAGGATCAAGTGGGATCTCACCTACTGAGGTGCTAGATCTAGAAAAGCTCACCCATCCAAGAAGTGCAACCTCACTTGGAGAGGCTAATTTTCCTTGGGAAATCGGTCAAATGAAGGCCAATCCACACCAAACTATAGATACGAATTGTCGTGGATGCTATAGAGGTGGGTTTTAAATTTTTTTCCCAAAATCCAAGTAGATCTAAGTAGATCTGAGAAATTGTAAAATGAGGATTTTAACTTATGAGGGTTTTCAGTTATTTAGACAAATGGATAGATCGTGGAATGAGAAATCTACCTTGAGATCATACCTGAGTGATGGATGAGGTTGCCTTATTGTTGAGGAAGATTCCCGCAGAGATCAAATGGGAGATATTTGATTTTCCTTGCTCAAAGTGAATCCCTAGCTCCACACATGCACCTTCCTCTACCTGTCAAACAAAGGAAAGTCGATTCAATGAGAATGATCAAGCACGGAGGAAATACAAGTATAAGCGAATGATAACATGAAATAGAAGGTCCTAAGACAGTAATACTCCTTGTTACCGACGAAGAAACCTAAAGAAGAAGCAGAGAGAGTCTTCCACTACCAATGCGTCCTCCTTGAACCAATTCGGCCTCCAACTGTAGATGACAAAATCATGGAACAAAATCAATAGCAAGATAAATCTCCAATAACCCAATGCAAAGAAAGAACCAACGAGCGAACTCCAAAAGCATTCACCACAACACAACAGGTAGATGCAATGGTATTTTTCTATTCCAATAATCCAGAGCCAAAATTCCCCTTTACAATGAGGAGATCTCTCCTTTAAATAGGAAGGAGAGGCACCAAAACCCTAACCAATTTTTGAATGAGTGGCTAAGATTAAAATATCAAATGATCTAATCAATGGTTGAGATGAGCTCAACAATACAATACATGGATCACTAATAAAATAATACATCAATGGACCAAATCGCCCTAGGAGAGGGGGTCCCACCAAAAGTGAATGATAAAACATAAGATCTAGCTCATGGTGGGCCCAAGGGGTAATTATCAACACCCTTGGTCAATACCCATGGCACAATATCCAAAAATAATCAAGCTAGACACCAAATCGTGCCTCTCTGGGAAAGTCGTGAGCCTTTGGAGGCTCCAAAAAATCATATAAAATGCCAAAAGTGATGGGTGTGGGTCCCAATGAATGATGAAACTGCTGGAGAAGGTGTGGAAGACATCCCACTCATCATCACAATTCATCCCATTCCAATCCCTTGCCTCAGTAGCGCAAATCAAATCCTTTAGTAGCCATTTTTACCATTTTTTAACTACCTTGGGAAATGTGAACATGCCCAAACTGCCTCCTGGAGTGCCTGTGCTGTCAAGGTGAGGCCACCAGGATCTCTGGGAGGGGGGTAATATGGTAATAACAAGTGGGTGGAACACCCCATCCATGCACAACGCCCTAGGTGAACTCATCAACTCTCTGCTATGCTCTGACAGGGCCCCTGATAGGCCAAAACTGAACTAGGATAGACAACTGAGGCTAATCATCACTTTAACTGCCCGGAACTGAAAACAGACTATCTCATTGGACTCAGAAGGTTGAAATCCATCTAAGATGTGTACTCATACACCATATAGATCTCTGCATGGTCAAAAATAAATACTCATCATATCCGAGAGACCAAATAATAATAATATGTAAAAGTGCTGAAAAGCACAAATCATCATCATAAGCCTGAAACCATTGCATAGAACCACCATGGTGACCTGTACCAGAACATATATCATATCTCTATATCATTTGAGGTCTGCCACCTCATGTCCTGTGGTTCACTTTTGGTCAAACTGTGTTGTACCAAGTCAACAATGACCCAAAATATAACTCACGCTATCATCACAATGCTGCAAGGTTTCAAAGGTTAAAGCATGCTTTACAATCCATTCAAATAGAAATTATAACAAAAGTAATCATTACTGGCGATCTAAATCCAAATATATAAGGTCATTAATTATTATTTATAACTCAGACTAGACTTTCAAGACCATACTCACTTCATAGTTGTGATCAATTTGCTAGTGAAGGGTGAAGGCTAAAATAAAGATGGCTAGGCCAAGGGAAGACTTACTCACTTAACACTGTGACACTTTGGATATGGAAAAGGGAATACACACTATAGCATATACTGGACAAGCAAAAACACAGGGAATGGCGGTGTCTCACAAATGGGTAAGTTGTTCAAAGAGTGTTTGTTCACCTTGGAAGATGCTCATAATCCATAATACAAATGAGGCCATAAATATTTTTGATATAGAGTTTAAGTTCCATTGCTTTTTGGGCTTATAGTTTCCATAGCATTTGATCTATGTGTGTTTATAAACACATTGCATAAATTTACATTTTATATAAAGCTTCTTGTTGCAGGTGTGTTTTTAAGGCACTTGTTTATCTGAGCACTTCTAGGTGTGTTTTTTATACATCTTGTTTACCTGGGTATTACATTTCACAATAGATATAACATTTGATATTTCTTTTCCAGTTTCATTTGGATTTTCACAATAGATATAACATTTTCCTTTTCATAATTTGTATTCATGGCAGCACTATATGTTTCAGGTTTAGCCAACAACATCTTTAGTGACTAGGGGGACTTTGTGTCAGTGCCAAACATCGGGACAACCGACCAGAATGATTTAGGCCTACAATCCAACTCACCAAAGGTATGTTTTGTCACCAGCTCAGAGCCGAGACACAATAAACAGGGAAGCTCATCCAATATAGAGGCTACAATGGGGAAAGGTCCTCCATGCCACTAGTCAAGTAGTAAGTCAAGGTAAATAACAAACTCGGTAGGTAATGGATGGACGAAGACAATGAATAATTATACCAACACTAGCAAGCCAAAGTATGGTGGGAATGATCACCTCTAAACTCCCTAAGGAGGGTAAAGCCGATGAGTATAGGTCAAGAAATTCTAAGTCTAAGTAGGGACAATATGATATATATATAAAAGTACAACCAAGTCCACGTATCTATATGATTTCCAGATCATGATACTAAATGCTAAGACATGCTACAAGAATGAATATAAAATAAATATAACCATAACACCAAAATATACCTGCTGAGTCATATACCTGAATGCTCATCAATCTGAAACTATTGCTGTAACTCTGGGCACTACTGACTGCTCTGTATAAATGGCTAAATGGCTACATCGGTCATCTCTCTGAGTGTCCTGCGACTCAGTCATGGCATGGGGAATAAAAATAGGAGGCGTCATTTTCACAATCAGTGGATTTTGAGCAATAGGAGGCGTCGTTTTCACAATCAGTGGATTTTTTGGAGTAATAGGATGATAGGTAGCGGATAGAGGTGCGGTTTGGCTATCAGTATCGACTTGTAAATCAATATATATGCGGAGTCCATGTTCACTGGAAGTATTCTTAGCAGTATACTTATATCTTTTTCCACTTCTCAAATTGTGTGTTTCTTCGTCAGAATCACTATGTATGTTATTGACCATTACAGATTCAAACACTTCTAGGAATCTTTACTGCATTCTTAAAACGCCTTTCTCAGCTAAAAGCATTTTTATGTATAAACTCAAATTGTTGAGGTACTTACCTATGAAACCCTTGAAAAACTCTGCTTCTGCTGCGCTGTAGGATTTCAGCATGTCCACAACGAAGTTTGTCACGAAGTTTTCTAGTGTACTGTCAACCCAAAATTCGACTTCTCTTGAGAGTGGGATATCTATTTATTTAATCCTCTGAATGAGCTCTGGAGTCCACTCGATAGGTACTTCTGGCTGGAAATAGTTCTTTAGCTCTGCGAGCCTTGAGAACCACTCGTGCAAATCATTTCCAAAGGATGCCCAGAAAATTTCGTGAACGTCCTTCCACAGGTATTTGTTCAACCAATCTATGTCAGAGATATGTGGGTGTCTATTTTCCTTCCTCGCGAAGTCTCTTTTTGTCTTGTCACACCAAGCCCAAATCTCTTTCTTGTCTGGGTGCCAATTTTCCGCAATCAACATAACCTTTTCTTCCAGGCACATCACTATTTCAAGCATGGAAAATCATCACCAGTTCAAGCCCGGCAACATAACCATTTGTTGGCTTAAATAACTGTCTTGAGGTTTTCTATAAAGACCCAGGTTCTGCACGGTTCAAGGAACCAACAAAACCCCTTTTCACCGGCCCTTTTGGAAAAACTCTACGAGCAGACTGAGGTCTCACTCGAGGCGAAGGAATGGAGGGGCTGCGGAATCAGATTTCCACAACCAGGTGATGAGTGTTCAAAACAAATTGGCAATCGACGCATTGCAGGTCTTGTGCTGCGGACTTCGGGCCGCGTGAAGTTCTACTTCTGTGCGGTTAATCCTTCGCCTATCACGCCTCCAAGGACTACACGACGCAGGGTGATTGTTCGATGATAGGACAAAACAATTGATGATTGCACTTCCTGTTAGCACTTGACCACTTAATGGATCTTACTTAGTGTAAAAAGACACATTCAATAAGTATACTATACTGACGCCTTGCGAACTTGTACACTATATCATACAACCACCTTGACTGCGCACTTCTAGTGTCGCGCTTAGTATGTAACCGATTAATTCATATATTCAACTTACTGTGAATTACTTGTGCATTCGATATCCATTCATACATGTGGTCACTAAACATATTATTCCCATCTCTATCCTTGTGGCGAATACATATAAAAGCAAAGCACATAATTGCATAAACAACACTTAACCATTCATTGTAACCAAATATACAGATTCAAGCATAGAAACATTCACACAACACAGAATTTAATGTGGTTCACCCCTAGGATGGGAGCTACATCCACAAGAACTGTTTTTGTATTATCTTGGGAAGGGTACAACAGTTCCAGTTTGCGCACGCAGTTGCAGACTCTCTTCTCTCCCGATAGGCCTTTGCACACACAACTTGCAGATCCTTTACAATAACATTCAGCAAAACAAACAAGTATTGCTCAATATTATACAATGAAGATTCGAGATTAACCTTTCCCATACAAAATGTGCCCCTTTTATAGATCATTCCCATAGGTCATGTCTTTACAATGCATAGGCTCCAAACCCTAAGATTCCCCAAAAGTGGTGCGGTTACCCGCCACCCTGCCTGTCGCCATTGACAGCTTGCTTTACTCGCTTCAGGCTGCCTTGCTTGGCCACTCGTGGCTCTCATGCCCTTCTAACAGCCGCAGTCATCCTCAAAAAAGGTTACAACCACATCGTGGCCTGTCACTTTCTGCCATCTGAATCCGCAACCCAAACTGCGCAGTTCCCAAAACTGTTCTTCCTCCAAAGTATGCCAACTTGGGCCATGCCCAACAGGGTAGAATTTTAGACATGAAATTTAGTGTGCAGAAAAAAAGGTAAGCATAATCTCAGGGGGATTCGGTGCTTAGCTAAGATATTGGTGTCTACAGCAAGTTGGTGCTTGGAAACATTGTAACAATGAGTTGGTGCTCAACTGAGGAGATTGGTGTCTTTAGCAAGATAGTGCTTTCAAACCATTGTAAAAATAAGTTGGTGCTTGAAATTATTGTAATAGTAGGTTGGTTCCTACTTAATATTCATAAAGATAAAATTTATCGTGGTTTTCTCTTGATTGGGTTTCCACGTTACATCTTATGTTCTATGGTTTGATTCTACTTATGCTTATAATTTTTGATGAATAAGTAAAGAAAGAAAATGTATGTTATCCTGATTCACCCCTCTCTCAGTATAACCATAAGTCCAACATCTTACCCATCTCCTATTGCATGAACAATTATATCCCTCTAACTCACCATCTAGCTGCTCGATTATTCCAAACAATGAAAAATCCTCTATTCACTAGAACAATACTTTGACAAATATGGTTATACAATATATCCTAGCCTTACCATGGACAAAGTAGGGAAACGCTAATATTGTACAAGATCCACCAGAAGTGTCCATGATGCATCTTCCTTTCTTAATATTCTTGTTGATATAACCAACCATTGTACATTCTCAAGGGGTTTGGTCTCTTGTTGGTGCAATTATCATTGATTTTTCGAGCATGATGACACCACAAAATGTGTTATGAGAGATGATAAGTTTGAGGAAAAAGTTGTACTAGTCATCTTTGATCCCTATAACAACACAACTAGGAGCCAAGCATCCTTTCTTGAAGGAATTACTCTAATTTCTGATATGAAGAAATTTTCGTATTCCTCGATATAGAAGAAAAATAGATGCTCAACCAAGATGTTTTGTACCAATTTTGTTCAGCATAGAGCTGGATCCTTCATATGAAGATCTCGTAATAGAATATACACAGGCTTCAGGAAGATAGCCGAGTTGGCTTGAGGGTGACTCAACACTTGTGGTTAGGAACTATTTGATCCTTTTCTCTTGGAAAGGCCTATAATTGTGCAATACAATGTCGATAAAAGGGCCGGAGTTGTGGAGGCCCCTAATAAACACAATTGTCTTGGGAAAAATCCTACAACTATTTAAAGGAGCACAAGGAAAGCGGAAGGGAGAGAAAAAATAGCCTAAGAGAACATCAAAGAGATGAATATTAGATTGAAACAAATGCACACAAAAGAGCAACAACTGATCCTAATCTTTGTCTATTTTGGGTTTTGGGATATGTAGTGAGTTTAAGGGTCTTATGTTGTATGTAATACTGCGACGAGTCATTTTTGGGGATGATGCATTAGGTCTGTAGAGGCATGACGATGAGTTATAACATGAATTTATTAGTAATACGAATGAAGGGTGTTCGTCCACAATTTTTTGTATCTTGTATTCTATTTATTATGTAATGTCTATTTAATATCTCTATTTTACGTATGCTTGAATATGCTTAAGGGAATCTGTTGTGATAAAATGAAGCCAAACCTTGTTGTAATATGATAGGTGTGGATCCTCACTAAATTATCCTTGCAGTCAACCATGCTCATTGCACACACGTCTTGGCTATACTTTGGGTGAGACATTCTCCTTTGGGAGATTGAAAATGCCAACACACTAGACTACAACGACGCCCTTTGTTGGCCCCTGCGCAAGAACCCAATGTATAATTTTTTGCCTACATTGATGATCCTTTATTTTTGTGAACAATCACCACTTGCATAGAAAGCACTTTGGCCAAGTTGAATAATGCCTATCTCTAACATTTCATGAAGCATATTTTCAATCTCACTTTCTTGTGTATATGGGTAGCTGTAGGGTATGATGTTAGGTGTTACACTTCTTGGTTGCAACTCAATACAATGGTGATGATTTCGAGTAAGTGGAGTAAATTTAGGCATATCTCCAAGTACCTTGGAATGATTGTTAATAACTTGTTGGAGATCCACTGTAATAGAGGGTATAAATTCTTAAACATCTAGTGAGGATTTCTGTGTAATAACTATGAGTTGAATTCCCTTTTCTTCTGAAGATAATCTCATGAAAAGTTCTTGAAAATTAAGAGCCACTATTCCCAATCATCGTAGTCACTGGAATCCTAGTACAATGTCAAGACCACCCATTTGGATTGAAATAATTGGACTATCCAAATGGCACTTTCTGGTACCTCATATGCAATCATTACTTGAAATTTTGATGTTGGATATAAAAAGCAATTGAGAAATTTAGCTAATTTTCAAATAATGAAATTATGGGTTCTACTAGAATCAATCAACACTTTTACCTTTTTATTTTTCATATATCCCTTTATCCAGAGAGTTTGTGGAGTTCTAATGTTGACCAATGCATAGCAATATATGATTGGAGTAGTATCTTGTAGATCTATATCTTGAGTCTGTTCTAGTTCTGGATCTTCTTCCTCTTCACAATCTATGTAGAATAATTTATTCTCAATACACTTATGCCCCATACTATACTTGATGTCACAATTTATATATAGTCCCTTTTCCCTAATTTCCTCTAATTTATGAGGCATCAAACTTGTAGGAAAAGTGAGGTTAGGGGAGGAAACAGTTCCTTCTCTATATGTGTTAGTAGCATCTTTCTAGTAGCCATATTTTTATTTTCAAATTTCCTTTCCAACCTAAAAGAATTCTCTAAGTGATATAGCTTCAAAGAGATGTACCTCATGGTGATTTGTCTCCTTTAAATTTACCATAAAGAGATCCAACAAATTATCCTTTGGAATGTTCTTCACTCTACGATTCAACTTCTGAAACTGCTTAATGTGCTTTGCAACTAGACCTTTTTGCTTGAGATATATCAATTAGTTAAATAAGGTATTTATCTCAACCCATAATATTATATCAATCCACCTATAAATATAGATGTAGAGACAATAGAGTCCTTTCTATAGTTACAAATCCATTGGTAACATATAAATTGATGAGGTTCTAAATATAAGGATGCAGTAGTTACAATTGTAAAGTTGGCACATGGTTTAGATCAGATTATTTTTTAAGGATTCAAATAGGATACATAAGTGTAGTATTCTAGGATATTATTTTGGACGGAAAAAATCATACATATAGATAGGCAGGTGAATATTAATTAAGAAATATACAATTTACTACCAAAAAGGGTAAATTTTGGTGAATATTATATATAAAATAACACATTTTACGTAAATATAGGCAATTTTTTAGAGTGAAAATGGCCAATTAATGAATTTACTTTTTGAAATAAAGGTAAAAAAATAGCCAATTGGCTAAATTTTGCCCCTAAAAAATACCCTTATGTAGATAAATGAATTGCTTCATTTTGAATATCCATTTTATCGGATCATTTCCATCAAAGTTTCTCATATAAACATCGAGAATCACGTAGTTCCTTTGTCTTCAACTAAACCTATGATTATGTTATGAATGATTAAATAATGAGGATTTGAACCTCTTGTTCTCCAACTATTTTCAATTTTCCCAATTTGTGATTGGGAAAAGCCCTTATTGTCTCCATGTTCTCTTCTTGAGGACCTGGATTATGAGGAAAGAGATGCCCCATCTCATTCAAAATTACCCCCTTCGTAACTTCAAGACCCTATTTACTAACCTTCTTTTCATATCCTCTTCATTAACATTCATGTTTCGGGATCCTCTTTATTGACATTCATGTTTTGAGATCCTTTTTACTGGCCATATTGTCATGGTTGAGATCTCTGGAGACTTATTTGGTGAATTATATTTTGTCGAACCCCTTATCATTCTACTCCAAAATAGTATTTACCTATGATTTCCCTCTATTTCCTCTTTCTCACACCTTTTGAATCCCCAAAATAGATATTCCAATCAAAAGTTATGAAAGTTAACATACCTTTAGAAACCCTAGTTTGTAGGTTGTCTTGGTAGTCAAACTTGAGCTCCTAAATTATATCTAAAATTTATCCCTTTCTGAGTCTGAAATTTCATCATGTAGTAGCATGTTAGGTGTTGTATTTAAGGTTTTACCAAATTATGAAGTGTCAAGATAAAGTTACCATAACTTTCCCAAAACTTGTTATTTTTGTACCCTTTAGGAGAGCATAATGGTATGGTTTTCCACGTGTATGAATTTACTTGTATGATTCTAAATCTCTAATCACAAATAAGATGATCTATCTTCCATTAGATGCAATATTGAGTAATCAATTTGGGGTCCTTAAGCTTCATATATCACAATTTTACCTAGAACACTTGTTTGAGACTAGTTTTTCAAGTAGTAAAAACCCCTAAGTTTCGTAGATCATAATTATGAAATTATAATGAATTAGGACCTGGAAAATTTACCATAGGTACTTCACTCTTTCTTCTTAGTCTCAATTTTTTTCTATCTGAATGACCCCCAAAATATGTTATAGTGAAAATAGAAGTTGTTAATAATGTTAATACTATTCTTAATAATGTTTACATATTGATATTGAAAATAATGACAATTTTATTCTTAATAATGTTTTATTATTACTCTTAAGAATAAAAAGTGAGGATACTTGAAAATCAAATCATTTCAATGACCAGGTTAATTCCAACCGTGAAATCATTTCAATAGTTTGAATTTTTTTCCATACTTAACCAAACCAATAAATTAATAATAATATTATAAGTTATAAATTCATATAAGAATATGCAATAACCGGACGGTTGGACGAACAATAAAGATCTTATGTGACTTTGAACTTTGGAACCTTGGAACCTTGGAACCTCGAAATGGGTAGATGGCTCCAGTTTTCAAATTTAACTAACAATAACATTATTGCCTTTGTAGGGTTTTGTTGAACAGCGAGAATTCTTTAAATTGTTAAATAATGACTATTTTTTATTTTTTATTTTTTAAAATTAATTCCATTCCACTTAAAATATTGAAATCATTTCAATATTTTGAAATGTTTTTCACAAAACTAATTACGTAACCTTTCTTTTATCTGGGCAGTGGGACAAAGAATTTGCTGCGTAACGAGGGTTTTATTGACCATGCTTAACATGCTTATGGTTATTATAATAATGATCATTATTGCCTCTTCGTATAGGTAATGGGATGTTGCATAGTTAATGGGATGTTCCAAGTTAATTCGAAGAGTGAAATCATTTCAATATTTTGAATTTTTTTTCCAAACGTAACCAAACCAATAAATTAATAATAATATTATAAGTTATAAATTCATATACGAATATGCAATAACGGGACGGTTGGACCAACAATAAATATCCTATGGGACTCTCAACTTCTTAGCGGACTGGGAAACGAGGGTTTTCTTGACCAGCAACAGCGAGAATTCTTTAAATGGTTAATTAATGACTATTTTTTATTTGTAGAAATTAATTAATGGATATTTTTTATTTTTAAAAATTAATTCCGGTCCACTTAAAATATTGAAATGATTTCAATATTTTGAAATTTACTAATGACGTAACCTTTCTTTTATCCCGGCAGTGGGACAAAGAATTTGCCGGGTAACAGAATGGTGTAGTTTTTTTATTGCATCCTCGGTTATTATTATTTCACAATTAAAAATCAAACAAGGTAATGGGATGTTGCATAGTTATCCTTGCCTTATTCATGACCCAATGACCCAATTAATGCGAGACGAGTTAGTGGGATGGTCCGGCGTATCTAAAATAAAATGAAGATGTAAAACTACATTATCAACTCCCACTATAAATTACTTGGAGACGATGTGCATTCACGCCAGTGTTATACACGCTGAAGAGTTAAAGTTTAAAGGTTTTTGAATGCCAATTTTTTGTTTTTGTTTTTATTTGTTTTCATCTTAGATCTCACTAACATCTGTCTGTTGTGCATTCGCAGGATCAACAGCAATGGTGAAACAACAGAACAGAAAGCTTTCTACGGAAGAGATACATCGGAGGAAGGAGGAATTCATGAGGAAGAAGAATAAGGAGACATTTAAATATGTCCGCATGACTGAATCTGGTAGGTTTTCCAAAGAATTCCATCACCCACTAACAAATCGCAGATACTCAGGAGGCACTCGTGACACACCTGAGGAAGCTGAGGCAGCGGCAGAAGCGAAAAAGGCTGCAATATCTGCAGAAATTGCTTCAAGAGGGGAATATGAGATTGTAGCTGGCGGTGCTGTTTTGAACGTGCCAACCAACCACTTTAGTGGCACTGGTGACACACCTGAGGAAGCTGAGGCAGCGACAGAAGCCAAAAATGCTGCAGTATCTACAGGAATTGCTTCAAGTGCAAGAGCAGTAACTGAAATCTCTCCTAACAGTTACTTGACTTCAAGTAATGAGATGGAAGACCAAATCCGAAAACAAAAAGAAAAAGAATATGTTTTGGGTACAGGATCATTATATGAGGTTGTAGCTGGCAGTGTTGTTTTGAACTTGCCACTTTAGTGCCACCATGCCCAATCGTTATCATTCATAGCTAGGCTTTATAATGGGAACCTACTTGATAGATTATATTATGTAATTTTCTGTTTTCATTTACTAAGTTTCTCTATTCCTCTTAGGAAGACCATGTATTTTGCTACAACTAAATCTATTCCTGGGAGGATCTGTATTTTGCTACAAATAAATCTATTCTTGGGAGGATCTGTATTTTGCTACAACTAAATCTATTCCTGGGAGGATCTATTTTGCTATATTTTGTTACATATAAATATATGATTTCTAAGGAGGATGTATTTTGGTAGGACTAAATCTATTCCTCATTTTGTACCGGAGGAGATCTATTTTGCTACTTATAAATATATGATTGTTTTTAAAATTAAATGAAGTGTTCAATGTTTTATGATAAATCCAGGCAGTCTTTGCAGATCTATATTTTCAACATGTTTATAGATAATTTAATGTGAAAGAGAATAGTTTTTCAAAGCTTGTTATGAATCTGATAGAAGACATTTTATATTACCTTGATACGTGTGACTGAAATATTCTTCAAAAGGGTTTTTATCTATTTTAGGAGTTTGATTTGTAGTTTTTAGTAGTTGAAACATTTAGATGATTATTATAATTGTTTTTATTGGTCAAAACGTGTGATGCCCTCATTTTGTTTTAGAGGAGGATCTATTTTGCTAAGCATAAATATATGATTCTTTTGAAATTAATTAAACTTTTCAATGGTTTATGATAAATCCATGCAGTTTTTGCAGATTTATCTTTTCAACATGTTTACATAGAATTTAATGGGAAAGTAGATAGTTTTTAAAAGCTTGCACTATGAATATGTTAGAAGACATTTTATATTATGTCCAGATATGTGACTCAAATATTTCTTTTGAAGGGTCTTTATCTATTTTGTGTGTTTGATTTGTAGTTTTTAGTAGTTGAAACAATTGGATGGTTATGATCTATGTTTTAGCTGGTCAAAGAGTGGGATGCATTGAAAATGTGTAATCAGTTTATAACAGTTGGAATGCGGGTATTGGTAAAAGCAATGACTTTTTTTGGATATACAAATAGGGTAAGAGTTTTTTCGGTTTTCCTTTCTTAGATTGGTTGGTGTTTCTACGGGGATTTGTGTTGTTTTAATGTCCGATAAAGGATGTATTTGGACTGTCAAGATATATACATATGATACAAAAGTCTATATATTTTTTCCACTAGAAAAAAAATCCATATATTTTACATATAATAAATAATTTCATGTGAATGTGCAAAATTTTAAATTGAAAAAATCATTCAGAAAATATTGACAAAATATAATTTAGTGTGAATGTGTGAAATTTTAAATTGAAAAAAATCACTTTAAAAAATATATTATATATATTAAAATTGGTTTAATGGTTAGATATAATGTAGTTATTTATCTTGAAATTTGTAATAATTTATTAATATTTTTTTATTGTCATTTTCATTTCGAATGGACATTATAAATTATTATTTATGTAAATATATCAAGATGTTATTGTTTACTTAAGGCGAGAGAATATCAAAATTTACTTAAAGCTAACAAAAAAAATAAAAATAATTAAAAGTGTTAAATTATAAAATAATTTGTATAAAAAATAAAATGTAAATTGTAATTTTATTTTGAGATCTAATATTTATAATTGTTAATATTTTGTGAATGTAAAATTTTTTTGTTAATATTTTTCTCACTTTTTAAATCTAATTTCTTAAATTATTATTATTTATTTAAAAATAAGAAATATTATAATCATATTTTAAATATAAATTGTGAATCATTATTATTTATTTAAAAATATATAATATTAAAATATTTTAATTTTAAAATTAAATAAAGTATTAAAAAATAAATATATATAAAATAATCTTAAAAAAATAGTTGGAAATTGTTAATAGATTAATATCATTAAAAATTTAATAAAATATTAACACTTTGATGAAACCATGATATAATTAAGGGAGAATAAATATTGTTACATAATTTATATTAAGTTCACATAAATGTTATTAATTCATTATATATATATATATATATGAAAAATGAAATGAAAAATGCAAATTACGAGCAATGCAAAGAATTATAATTTAGGGAAAAAAACTCATTCTTAAAATGTGTATTTTGCCAACTCCTAAAATATACTTTTGCACATAATTTATTTCATATTCTAGATTACATTTGTAATTGTGAATATAAAAAAGTGCAGAAACAATAAGTGTCTAGAATAAGCTTCAATATCAATTTCTTGTCATCATTGGTTGGTTGTAGAGTTGGAGTGCTCTTTTTTTTTCTTAACTACTGTCAACTTCTATCCATTCCTCCTTTGGGACCTCAAAGGAATTGTTGAATAATGTTGGATTTAAGATTGTTCCCTTTGTCCTAGTTTGGTTTTTAAAATGAGGATTCTCTTCTCTCCTACTCTACTTCATTCGCCTCTATTATATCGAGATATTTTAAACAAGGCTGAGGGTTGGGCCAAAAATTTCCCACCAATTCAAGTGGGAGTTCAAGCATCATCGTTGGTGAAGGGGAGTCTTACAAAAAACTAACTTCATTGAATGATGCCTCAAACAAGGTTGGTACTATTTCATTAGGAAATGGATGATGCTTAGTTAGAGGTGAGGCTTTGCTAATCAATTGGTGTTCTTCCCTTACACTATTCCACCATGTGGATTTTCCTTGGTTCTTTCATAGTTTTCTACTCTTAGGAAGCATGGCATAGTAAGTAACAATGTGCCTTGTTTCATAGAATTCTCTATGTAAGAAGGAAACTTGTTCATAATCCATTTTTTGGGCTGATTTATAATATTTGGTGACCAAGTTGAATGAGGTAAAAACTATTTTGTTTAATTCCATGTATAAATAGATTTGCATATATGTGGTGAAGTGTCTATTGGGTGCGTGTTATATTATTTGAATGACTACTCCTTTTCCAATGGGGGCTTGGGGTTGGCCCCCAAAATGTGGAGACAAAGAGCACCAAAATATTAATGAAGAATATACTGTAAATAATATCATTAAATTTTCACTATGTAATTCATGAGGAACCAATGTAAGCAATCAATCTTCATTATGTAATCCATTTTGCATACTAGAGAAAAAAATTGAGGCTTTATAGAAAAAATACCTTGATTAGATTGAAGACATTCACCTCATTATTGATAACTGAAGTAAATGATAAAGCTTTGGTTGAATTAATTTTACTTTGTCCAAAATTATAGAAGTGTGTAATTTTAAGGCTTGTGAAATTTGATGGATCATTTGAATTTGAAATTTATAGTTTGATCCCATTCCTTGGTGTATATTTTCTTGAGTTATAGGTTAACCATCCCAAAATTAAGCAATTAAATAATTTATCTTATTTGCTAAAGAGCTCATTTAACCATTAAAACAATGAAGATTGAAACTTCACAATATTGTTGAAGCATCATATCAATCCTATCAAGCCAAATCAAAGGATTTGATCAGCTCAAATAAGATAAAAACGTAGCATGCAAGTGTTATGTAGTAACTAAGAGGCAAAAAGACTCATGCAGTACAAATAAACCATCTCTCCAAGAAATGAGTCCAAAGGATCAATAAGAAGAAAATGGTATGTCCAAAGGAAAGGAAACCAAACTAGGAGATCACCTACTAAATCAAGCAAAAATAAAAGAAAACCAAAATCTAAACATTTACAAAATTAACATGGGGGATCCTTCATTTAGCGAAATCAAGAAAGGTTTGTTGCAGGTCCAAAAAATAGGTAAATGCCCCTTTGGTGTGTGGATGTCCCCAACATGCAGGGCTTTAAGTCCATGGGTTTGTGTCTCAGGCTTCTAGGGGTGACCCATTGGGGCACATGACTACATTGGTTTGAGGTGAGTGCATTTTGTAAACGGTTGTTTTCCCCTATCTAGCACACCTCCTTGGCCCACTTGGACCTTCTTTTTAGCATTTAAAACCCTTCCTCTAGAGTTTTGACCTATGACATCATCCTTAAGAACTCATCCTACAATATTTGCAAGGGGGTCATTAAGGGATAAAATGCACTCCGGGTTAGTTGGGGCATGACGCCACCCCGACTATTTCATCAAGTTAATCCTTCTTTTAATCCTATTTGTTACTTTTTTTTGTATATTTTAAAGCTTAATCCCTAACTTGTGGAGGATTTACCCTAAAAATATTCTAATTTAATGTTTTCTTGTAGGATCAAGAAATTAAAAGGTTGAGGGTGAAAATATATAAATACAACACCTCACCTCCATTGTAAAATCATAAGAAACTTAGGTTCAAACGTGTTCTCTAATATTTTTATCCTACTCTATGAGTGTTTAATGTGATGCACACTTCTATTGGATGATTTTTCTAACTTGATTTTTGTAGCTTGAATATTTTTGTAGCTTCATGATTTTTGTAGCAAGGTTGCAAACTCAACATCTTATGCATTACATGTATATTTAATATATTTTGTTCTTTCATCATTAGAATTTTATTGAAACATTTTAAATGAATCGATATATGCTTATTTAGGATGTCCATTGTTGTTTGTTGATTGTGTACATGTATTTAATTAGTTACTTGAATATGTAGTATAATGGTCATGCCTTCTCATATACTTTACATTTTGTCAATTAATAGTGAAATTATTCTAGTTTTCTAAATTATTGAGTTTTTAAATTATAATTTAAATTTATTACAATGTTTTTAATATTTTTCTATCATTGTGTAATTAGTAGTTGCTGATATGATCACTATGAAATTGAACAATGTTTTGAATACATAAATTTAATATTTGCACATATAGACGTAATAGAAAAATAATCAGTGTTATAGATGTAACTGAAATCATGGCAAATGGGGATAAGAATCCTTTCTTTTTTCATCATAGGCAAGGATTCTAGGATTGTGAAGCTTATGCTAAATTAGATCAATGGTTAAACAAAAAAAATATGAATATTCATCAACTTGTTGTCTAGAACCATTGCTCTAATTTAGCATAAGCTTCACAATGCTAGAATCCTTGCTTGTGATAAAAAAATGAAAGATCCTTATCCCCATTTGCCATGATTTGAGTCACATCTACAACACCAATTACTACTAGAATGTTATCAATGTCGTAAAAAAATTTGAACATTGAACATTAAACACACAAGACATGCTGCAAATTGCACAAATCATTTATAAGATTCAACTTTTACATAATTACAACTCAGACTTCCAGACAAGCTTGAATTGAATTTATGAATTTGATCTTTTCCAAAGCATAGTTATGATGATCATCTTTTAGGAAGCGTACATGTATGTTAATCATTAAACACTAAAACATGTACTACTTGAACTATCAATTTCATGAAATTCATATTTTAGGTAATAGTATACAATACACTTTCAAACTACAATTTTTAAAGATCATTTATGAAAAAATCATCTTTTACAAAACATAATTAATTTAAACATTACTTACCACTGGATCTTTACCAATATCATAAAACCATTTCAACATTGAACATTAAACACTAAAAACTAAACATAAACATTAAAACATATGTTACAAATTGTACAAATAATTTTTGAAATTCATCTCTTACATAATCTAGTCTATAACATTTCCAAACTACATGATTTGACTCATTTAATGCGATTCATATTTTACATGATACAAGACTACACTTATCTACAACAATACTATGAAAATTTTTAGCCATAACACAATATGTTCTTGAGATTCAATCCTGAAAAAATTGAACCAGTACTATTGTAATGTACCCAAATCAGAAATTTGGCACACTAGCTCCAAAGCCTCAAAACCAGGTGAGAGAGGATTAGGTTCGAGGGTAAAGGAAACTTGGGGCAGACTTGGGATGGTTACTAACCTCTTTTATGCAATTTTGCAGGTATTTACAGACATTGGAAACTTAGTTTTAGAGTGGGAGTGTTTCGGGAATGATTTGGAGTGATTTTGAGTGAATATGGAAACACGGGACAACACAGGGTCATGATTTCCAAACTTCCAAAAACAGTATCTTGGAGACTCAATTTTCTGTAAAACCACTTGGGATGGATTCTAAAGAGTCTTAGGTTTCTGTACCAACTTATAGTTTGTGAATTGGACCTTCTCGGAGAAATTTAGAGCTGAAAAAGTGAGAGCTAGTCTAATTTGACTAGTGAAAGAGCAAGGGTGATGAAGAGGGTCATGGATGGATTGGTTTTTTTTGTAGGTAGAACAGAGGATTTGTAAAAACGGGTTGTAGGTGGTCTGCATAAATGTATATAGATTCAAGGTTCAATGTTCCTTCATGTATATCATTGGAAAATAGGTGGATTTCCTATCACATTGACCATTGACACTTTCGGGAGTGCATCACACCTAGGAAGCCTCCATTGGTTAGATCAATGGATGCAAGGTGTCAACGTTAAGACTTGTTTGGAACCTCCTGTTATCACCAAGCTTGTAGTTTCCCCTAGAGATGGATCCAAGGTGGATGGCCGAGGTGATGGGAAACCAAAGAGGTGCAACCAAGATAGCCTCGCCTCCCAATGGATGGTTGTCATGCCAATGGAGGTAATATTCACTTTATGTTATCTAGCCGAAGACAACAAAGGGGGATACCCAGATCTACTCCCGATAGGAGAGATCAAACCAAGACACCAGATCAAATCAAGTATGGATGAAGTATGTAAGGTGTATGGTAAACCCTAGATCTATGGATGAAGTCACAAGATGAGTAATGGATTGGATCAAGAGGCTTAAGTGTAAATTTGATACAACTTGGTTATGTAAGTGATTTATGAGATGTAAAACTAGATCTAAGATTAGGGTACTAGTCAAATATGAGAAAATCCTCTGCCTTGGGAACTGTGTCCAATGCAGGGTAGTTAAGGACCAAATTGGGGCTAACCAGTACCAAAGATAGGCTTGATGAGTGGATATGAAAATGTCTAGGTGTTCAAGCAGTAAGACAAAGACCAAATTACAAGCAGAATCAACAAACTAGAAAAATCGTGAGGGCTTGGAGAAGGATCAGTGCCTTGGAAAGTGGGCCAAATGGAGTCGTATGCCCACCAAACTATAGATCAGGGATGTTGAGGTATGAATCTAGGTGGGTCTTGAAGATTAGGATGATCCAATGGCTAGATATTAGTAGATCTAAGATTGAAATGCATCACCAAGTGACCCAAGTAGGGCTCAACCCTCAAAATGAGGATTGGGGCCCACAAGGAAAAAATCACCAAGGTGAAGCACTGGGGGTAGGGTATCAAGTATGGAGAGTAAGGATCAAGTGGGATCTCACCTACTGAGGTGCTAGATCTAGAAAAGCTCACCCATCCAAGAAGTGCAACCTCACTTGGAGAGGCTAATTTTCCTTGGGAAATCGGTCAAATGAAGGCCAATCCACACCAAACTATAGATACGAATTGTCGTGGATGCTATAGAGGTGGGTTTTAAATTTTTTTCCCAAAATCCAAGTAGATCTAAGTAGATCTGAGAAATTGTAAAATGAGGATTTTAACTTATGAGGGTTTTCAGTTATTTAGACAAATGGATAGATCGTGGAATGAGAAATCTACCTTGAGATCATAACTGAGTGATGGATGAGGTTGCCTTATTGTTGAGGAAGATTCCCGCAGAGATCAAATGGGAGATATTTGATTTTCCTTGCTCAAAGTGAATCCCTAGCTCCACACATGCACCCTCCTCTACCTGTCAAACAAAGGAAAGTCGATTCAATGAGAATGATCAAGCACGGAGGAAATACAAGTATAAGCGAATGATAACATGAAATAGAAGGTCCTAAGACAGTAATACTCCTTGTTACCGACGAAGAAACCCAAAGAAGAAGCAGAGAGAGTCTTCCACTAACAATGCGTCCTCCTTGAACCAATTCGGCCTCCAACTGTAGATGACAAGATCATGGAACAAAATCGATAGCAAGATAAATCACCAATAACCCAATGCAAAGAAAGAACCAACGAACGAACTCCAAAAGCATTCACCACAACACAACAGGTAGATGCAATCGTATTTTTCTATTCCAATAATCCAGAGCCAAAATTCCCCTTTACAATGAGGAGATCTCTCCTTTAAATAGGAAGGAGAGGCACCAAAACCCTAACCAATTTTTGAATGAGTGGCTAAGATTAAAATATCAAATGATCTAATCAATGGTTTAGATGAGCTCAACAATACAATACATGGATCACTAATAAAATAATACATCAATGGACCAAATCGCCCTAGGAGAGGGGGTCCCACCAAAAGTGAATGATAAAACATAAGATCTATCTCATGGTGGGCCCAAGGGGTAATTATCAACACCCTTGGTCAATACCCATGGCACAATATCCAAAAATAATCAAGCTAGACACCAAATCGTGCCTCTCTGGGAAAGTCGTGAGCCTTTGGAGGCTCCAAAAAATCATATAAAATGCCAAAAGTGATGGGTGTGGGTCCCAATGAAAGATGAAACTGCTGGAGAAGGTGTGGAAGACATCCCACTCATCATCACAATTCATCCCATTCCAATCCCTTGCCTCAGTAGCCCAAATCAAATCCTTTATTAGCCATTTTTACCATTTTTTAACTACCTCGGGAAATGTGAACATGCCCAAACTGCCTCCTGGAGTGCCTGCGCTGTCAAGGTGAGGCCACCAGGATCTCTAGGAGGGGGGTAATATGGTAATAACAAGTGGGTGGATCACCCCATCCATGCACAACGCCCTAGGTGAACTCATCAACTCTCTGCTATGCTCTGACAGGGCCCCTGATAGGCCAAAACTGCACTAGGATAGACAACTGAGGCTAATCATCACTTTAACTGCCCGGAACTGAAAGCAGACTGTCTCATTGGACTCAGAAGGTTGAAATCCATCTAAGATGTGTACTCATACACCATATAGATCTCTGCATGGTCAAAAATAAATACTCATCATATCCGAGAGACCAAATAATAATAATATGTAAAAGTGCTGAAAAGCACAAATCATCATCATAAGCCTGAAACCATTGCATAGAACCACCATGGTGACCTGTACCAGACCATATATCATATCTCTATATCATTTGAGGTCTGCCACCTCATGTCCTGTGGTTCACTTTTGGTCAAACTATGTTTGACCAAGTCAACAATGACCCAAAATATAACTCAGGCTATCATCACAATGCTGCAAGGTTTCAAAGGTTAAAGCATGCTTTACAATCCATTCAAATAGAAATTATAACAAAAGTAATCATTACTGGCAATCTAAATCCAAATATATAAGGTCATTAATAATTATTTATAACTCAGACTAGACTTTCAAGACCATACTCACTTCATAGTTGTGATCAATTTGCTAGTGAAGGGTGAAGGCTAAAATAAAGATGGCTAGGCCAAGGGAAGACTTACTCACTTAACACCGTGACACTTTGGATATGGAAAAGGGAATACACACCATAGCATATACTGGACAAGCAAAAACACAGGGAATGGCGGTGTCTCACAAATGTGTAAGTTGTTCAAAGAGTGTTTGTTCACCTTGGAAGATTCTCACAATCCATAATACAAATGAGGCCATAAATATTTTTGATATAGAGTTTAAGTTCCATTGCTTTTTGGGGCTATAGTTTCCATAGCCTTTGATCTATGTGTGTTTATAAACACATTGCATAAATTTACATTTTATATAAGGCTTCTTGTTGCAGGTGTGTTTTTAAGGCACTTGTTTATCTGAGCACTTCTAGGTGTGTTTTTTATACATCTTGTTTACCTGGGTATTACATTTCACAATAGATATAACATTTGATATTTCTTTTCCAGTTTCATTTGGATTTTCACAATAGATATAACATTTTCCTTTTCATAATTTGTATTCATGGCAGCACTATATGTTTCAGGTTTAGCCAACAACATCTTTAGTGACTAGGGGGACTTTGTGCCAGTGCCAAACATCGGGACAACCGACCAGAATGATTTAGGCCTACAATCCAACTCACCAAAGGTATGTTTTGTCACCAGCTCAGAGCTGAGACACAATAAACAGGTAAGCTCATCCAATATAGAGGCTACAATGGGGAAAGGTCCTCCATGCCACTAGTCAAGTAGTAAGTCAAGGTAAATAACAAACTCGGTAGGTAATGGATGGACGAAGACAATGAATAATTATACCAACACTAGCAAGCCAAAGTATGGTGGGAATGATCACCTCTAAACTCCCTAAGGAGGGTAAAGCCGATGAGTATAGGTCAAGAAATTCTAAGTCTAAGTAGGGACAATATGATATATATATAAAAGTACAACCAAGTCCACGTATCTATATGATTTCCAGATCATGATACTAAATGCTAAGACATGCTACAAGAATGAATATAAAATAAATATAACCATAACACCAAAATATACCTGCTGAGTCATATACCTGAATGCTCATCAATCTGAAACTATTGCTGTAACTCTGGGCACTACTGACTGCTCTGTATAAATGGCTAAATGGCTACATCGGTCATCTCTCTGAGTGTCCTACGACTCAGTCATGGCATGGGGAATAAAAATAGGAGGCGTCGTTTTCACAATCAGTGGATTTTGAGCAATAGGAGGCGTCGTTTTCACAATCAGTGGATTTTGCGGAGTAATAGGATGATAGGTAGCGGATAGAGGTGCGGTTTGGCTATCAGTATCGACTTGTAAATCAATATATATGCGGAGTCCATGTTCACTGGAAGTATTCTTAGCAGTATACTTATATCTTTTTCCACTTCTCAAATTGTGTGTTTCTTCGTCAGAATCACTATGTATGTTATTGACCATTACAGATTCAAACACTTCTAGGAATCTTTACTGCATTCTTAAAACGCCTTTCTCAGCTAAAAGCATTTTTATGTATAAACTCAAATTGTTGAGGTACTTACCTATGAAACCCTTGAAAAACTCTGCTTCTGCTGCGCTGTAGGACTTCAACATGTCCACAACGAAGTTTGTCACGAAGTTTTCTAGTGTACTGTCAACCCAAAATTCGACTTCTCTTGAGAGTGGGATATCTATTTCTTTAATCCTCTGAATGAGCTCTGGAGTCCACTCGGTAGGTACTTCTGGCTGGAAATAGTTCTTTAGCTCTGCGAGCCTTGAGAACCACTCATGCAACTCATTTCCAAAGGATGCCCAGAAAATTTCGCGAACGTCCTTCCACAGGTATTTGTTCAACCAATCTATGTCAGAGATATGTGGGTGTCTATTTTCCTTCCTCGCGAAGTCTCTTTTTGTCTTGTCACACCAAGCCCAAATCTCTTTCTTGTCTGGGTGCCAATTTTCCGCAATCAACATAACCTTTTCTTCCAGGCACATCACTATTTCAAGCGTGGCTGTGACATCCCTCTCCAATGATAAAAAAAAAACATTATGTCTGATTTATTTTAAATTATTATTTTTATTTAATTTTGAGATTATGCAATGAGGAAGCCAGATGAGAAATCGGCTGACTTAAGTCCTAGGAGGACTGTTGTAAACAAACAATATTATTATGTTAATAAAAGAATGAGTAGGAACAGCCAGTTAAATGAGGAGATCATGCATGGAGAAGTGGGGGACAAGTTAGAGTTAGCCTCTGGGAAACCAGAACAAGTGTCAGGAGTGTATTTAAGACACTAGACACACCCTGAAAATCAGGGATTTGATTAGCTGCGAAAATTACATGAGGAATTGGCTGCTAATGGTAAGACCTAGGGAAAACTATAAAAAGATGGCATATGTGAGGAGGCAGGACGCTGCTGAGTATGCCGGAGAGAATTTCACTTGCTGTGTGAGCACTTTGTGTTAGGCAAGGGATTAAGGAAAACAAGACTGAGTTTTGAGGCTAACTGTCCACATTTTTTCATGCATGTGTCTGGCTCGGGGGTGATTGCGGACAGACTTGGTGTTTGTACCTAATCTACGGTTGGGAGGAACGTGGCTGTTCCTACTGCATTTGGTTTTTCAAGTTCCAGGTTTTGTTATCTCAGACTTGAAGTAATTCCTGTTATTTATCTGCCTCCTTTTGTTAAAAATATAGTATTTATGGTATTCAAGTAAATTTTGTTATTCAAATAATGCTGGATCTGTAGTATAGATATTTCGTAATAATAATAAACCAGCAACCAAGTGGAATAAATAATGTATTCGCAGAGGGATTGTTGTTATCAGGGTTTACAATTTAGTTATAAGCCCTCAGTAAAGAATTGCAAGATTTCTGTATATGTTGTTGTTTATTATACCGATTCTATCCATGATTACAAATCGATCTAGAAAGCCCCAGTAAAGAAATTACATGATTATCGTATATTCTTATTGTTCATTATTATCGACCTTCTTGTTACAAATTAGATCTATAAAGTTCCGTGGAAATTGCAGGGTTTTCTTTTACATTCTTTTTATTTATTTATATTAAATGACTTTCTTTATACCCTACGACAGATAAAGAAACATATGGATCATTAACAGTATAGACACCTTCGGTACAGCAAATTCCACGATTTCATATCATTAGGTTATAATGGTCTTCATCACAGTTGGGATATGGAGGATGGTATTGAAATGATGTATTATCCCAAAACAACCTTTATATTATGAATATAGAAGTTTAAAAGAGTTGCAATCTATTTTATTATTTAAAAGAAAGATACATCTTGCAAAACTAAATCTTTACAACTTTCGGTATACAACTACGTTTAAAGGGAAGTCGATTTAGGATCAGACTCCATGAAGTTGTCCTCTCCCCATCGCAACAAAATACGAATAAAAAGAAACACGAAGGAATCTATACGGTCAAATCCTGCAAATATATAACTAAATACCTACCATACACACCTATAAAGGATGTCTGTAGTTTGTAGGAATCTGTACATACCCTAACCCGTGTACAAAATTAACACATACCCCACAACGAAATGGATAGATTGAAGATCGCAGGGATCGATACATTTAGTAACCCGCGTAAATACCTGAATAAAACGCATATCTATATACTGGATGTCTGTAGATCGCAGGGATCTATGCAAACTATAATCCGCGCATAACACTTAATGCTTATAGCGCACAACTGATGGAATGACTGAAGATCGCAGGGATCTATTCAATCAATAACCAGGGTGCATATATCTAAACAAGAACACACATCTATTCAAATCAATAACCAGGAATGGAAGAGTCGCAGAGATGGGGATTGATCCAGGGATCCTTTTACATAAATAAAAGTATAAACAGTAAGGATGCGAAGATCCATTCGCAGAATGGGAATGATGGCGATAATAAGGTTACATAGTTGGAGGATGCAGAAATTTGTTAAAACGCAGAATCCTTAAAAATTGTCTCATTTTCAGTTCCCACATAAATATTTATTAGATACTTATCTACCACACAGATATACAAATGGGTGAAAATAGAAAAATACAGAGAGCTTTAATCGTATTTTCCTGTAATACTTAAGGAAAATGAAAATGGCAGCAAACCAGTCCTGTAGTGCTATTTAAACAGGATTTTAAAACATCATAAGATCAAAATTACTTTTCCATTGCAATCCCTGAGATTGTAGAACTATGAATATTAAGATCCGTTCATTCATAGCATTATAACATATTTTTCTTTTATGATTAATAAATTCGGAATGAAATAGGGTATGGAAATCCTTCCGAAAGGTAAGGAACGGAAACTCTGAGATTTAACTCAGAGAATGCAATACGTATTTCTCTAAAACATAAACCATAACCACCGAAAGAAAGTATCATCAAGAGATAGTTATACATTGGATTCGGGGCAAAAGACTCTGGCCACAATGAACCCCTGAAACTCAAAATAATAATAAACTAACCATGACATAAAACTACAGACTTCTTGTTGTCGTTGATGAGGTCTTCCCAGGTTTTCCCGTCGTCTTAGGAAGGCAAAGGAACGATACCACTTACCATTAGGAAAGTTTCCTCTGCAACCTGCATTGTCTCGAACTGGGAAATATCTGCATCATTAATAAACAGTACATTATTAATAAAATGGAGATAGATTTGCACTACAAAACTAGTGGAAAGAAAGTCGAATTACAGTTGAAGTTACCTCCGAGGCATTGCAGGGACACATTGGCTGCGTCTTAAAAGCAAGTAGAACTCCCTCTGGAGTAGTCCGTTGGCATGTTAGTCAATCCTCCTCATCGCAGGAGAGATTATAGAGATAGCAAGGATCGAGGTAGCCTGCGATATCTCCAGGGTTTGGGTGAACAAAATTGTAAACCCCATTTCGAATGCCCAAAAGATCAAAATTATTCCAGAGAGTTTTCGAATTCTGTGGAGGAGTCACTTATTCCAATGCCAAGACAACCAACCCTGTCCTTTCAAGTGCAGGTGGCACCATAAACCTTCACACAAATTAAATGTAGTCACATGACCGTCTAAAAACAGTAAATGATCCCAGTACAGGTATCCTGTCGAGACGCAGGTGGTGTTTTTCAACCACATACATTGGACGGTGTCACTTGTTTCATTTACTCGCTGAGCTCCATTGGTAAGCATAAGGTACCGTGCATTTAAATGACAGAGTATTTCGCAGATCATTCCATTTATGAAAGGGCGTACAAGTTAATGTGTAGTCTTTTTAAATTACTTAGCAAGGTAATACACATAGTGATAATCGAACTTTATCATTTCATGTTTTAATAAACATTGGTGTTCTTAATTGTCCTTTAGACATGCTATTTGGATATAAGAATTGCCTATACAACCTTGATAGCATGGTACAAAGGGTTCGCTTTAGAACCATTTTTATACATTTTGTTTTAGTCAAAACCTATGATCATTGATGATGGTATGCTGTAATTAAAATAGTAAGACTAGGTCTGCTAGAGAGAAATTTCATACCTTGTCATGGACATCATGGAAATTTCCAGAAAATATAGGAACCTGCATACCAGGAAAGATGGGAGGGTTTAGCCACAGCTAAGTAAGTGGTATGTCCACGTAATAACCTTCTAGCTAGTAGGAAAACAAGGGTAAGGACACATGTAAGTTCAATGTTACGAAGACATTTAATAAATGTAATTACTGATAGACGTAGAACTGTTTCTTCTATTTAAGCATTTCAAAGTGGACTGAAGATTACAAAGTTGAGATATAAATGAAGAAGAACAAATATATATATATTTTTTTTATGGAGATTTCACATATGGTATCAGAGCTAGATTCAACCCTATCGCCTTGGAAACACTTAGTTTTTGTTGCGCAGGAAATATAAATTTAATATATATATTTGAATGTTGCATGTGTATGTTCCAGTTTTGAAATTTCAGATGACTTCGCACGAGGAATACGAAGAAGAGCCTGAAGGAAACGAACAGGCAAGAACAACAGAACATTCGGAAGCAAGCCAGGTACTAGAAACCATGAGAAGCCTGATCGTGGAGATACAGAGTTTCAAAGCAGACAATGAGCAACTGAAGAAGGCTCAGGAAAAACAACAAGAAATTAATGAGATTTTGCTGCAGAGCCTTCATGAAAGGAACAATGGAGAAAAACAGAAGGAGGATACTAAGAGGAAAGAGGAGACTGACGAGAACGCTGAGAAGAAGGGAGATTCCTCCAATGAGACCCAGAAATCTTAGCATCAAGACAAGACTATGGGAAAAAGAAAGGTTGACCATCTGGAGGGTGAATTCAAAAAAATAAAACCTACTAGCTTCGATGGAGAATAAAAAACTGGCGAAGAATCAGAAGCCTGGCTGCTAGACATAAAGAAATACTTTCAAATCTACAATTACTCCAGTAATATGAAAGTCAGAATGGCTGTGTACAACCTAAAGGGGAAGGCCAGCATATGGTGGCAAGACCTGAAGATTTCCCAGGGACTGAAAGAAAAGAACCTCGAATGGTCGGAATTTAAGAAATATTTCAAGAAACAGTACTTATCAGAAAGTTATTATGAAAGAAAAACCAAGGAATTTTACGAATTAAAACTGGGTCAAATGACGATGGAAGATCTTATAAATAAATTCCTAGACTTATTACGGTTCATCCCATATATCAAGGAAGAAAAACTAAAGGTACATCGGTTCTTAAGCTGTCTGCCACAGTCATATAAAGATCGAATTGAGTTCGACAATCCCAGAACTTTAGAAGAAGCACTGAGAAAGGCCAAATTGTGTTTTGAGCAATACAAACAAAGAAATGATACTACTAAAGCATGGAAGGACAAGAAACAGGAAAAGTTTAACCAGCGGAAGAAAGGTTACAAACCCCCGCCCTTCAGGAACATGCCCAAAAACTTCCAGGGAAATTCATTTCCCAGAAATGAACAGTTACCGCAGAAAACTTTCAAAGCCCCTAACATGGGAATAAAAGGAAGTATCGGTACTCCTAAGGAACCCCTGAAATGCTGGGAATGTGGTGAAACCCATTTACGCAGGAATTGCCCCCGATACAATGAAACAAACAGGGTATTGCATAATATGCAAGAAGCATCCACGGTGGGAGACATTGGGAAAAGTTATCACCGAATTAATGCAGCCTTGGAGGACCGACAGGCAGATCATCAATCTGCAATTGTGGAAATTGAAGGTACAATCTCTGACCATACTTGTACTATTTTAATTGACCCTGGGGCAACTTTAAGCTACATCACTCCCAAGATGATGGAGCACTGTCAACTCACCAAGGTAAAACACCCAAAGCCCTTGTTAGTTCAGTTAGCTACTGGAGCAAAGAGGAAGGTAACTGAATATATATCTGATTGTGAACTTCAAATACAGGACCACAAAACGAAGATTAATTTAAATGTGTTTCCTTTAGGATCTTACGACATGATAATAGGTATGGACTGGCTTGAAAAATATAGAGTAGTACTGAACTGCTTTACCAAAAACTTTACCTACATTGCGGAAGACCAAACTCTAAGAACAGTGATTGGAAAACAGAAACCTGTTTCTGTTAGGCAGATTTCTGCTATGCAACTAAAGAAGTGCATGAGGAAAGGATGCAAGATTTACGCTGTAAGAGTATCTGATTTACTTCTCAATGAAAGTCAGACTTCCATAGAAGAGCATCCTGTCTTAGGTGAGTTCCTAGACGTTTTTCCAGAGGAAATACCGGGGTTACCACCTCAGCGGGAAATAGATTTCTCCATTGAACTTTTACCAGGATCCGCACCAGTGTCAAAAGTACCTTATAGAATGAGTATCCCAGAATTGACGGAATTAAAGATTCAGATTCAAGAATTACTAGACAAAGGGTATATAAGACCTAGTGTCTCACCTTGGGGTGCACCGGTTATGTTTGTCAAGAAAAAGGATGGGACTCTAAGACTATGTATTGACTATAGGCAACTGAATAAGGTAACTGTTAAGAATAAATACCCTTTACCACGAATCAATGATTTGTTCGACCAAGTAGGGGGAGCTAGGATCTTTTCCAAACTGGATCTTCGATCTGGGTACCATCAGATTCGTATTAAAAATGAAGACATAAGTAAAACCGCATTCCGTACCCGATACGGACATTATGAATTTGTAGTAATCCCTTTTGGGTTAACCAACGCCCCTGCCACATTCATGTGTTTAATGAATGGTATCTTCAACAAATATCTAGACCAGTTTGTGTTGATTTTTATTGATGATATCCTAATATACTCTAAGTCAGAGGAAGAACATGAACAGCATATAAGAATTGTATTGCAAACCTTGAGGGACCACCAATTGTATGCAAAGTTGGAGAAATGTGAGTTCTTTAAAAAGGAAATCCAGTACCTAGGCCATATTATTTCTGCTGAAGGAATTTCAGTCGACCCTCAGAAAATTAAAGCCATAGCGGATTGGCCAGTACCGAGAGATGTAGCTGATATTAGATCTTTCATGGGACTCACAGGTTACTATCGGAGGTTCATTGAGGGATTCTCGAAGATCGCCTATCCCATTACCTCACTACAGAAAAAGGGGATAAAGTTTGTGTGGTCCTGCAAGTGTCAAGAAAGTTTTGAACGACTCAAAGAGTTGCTGACCAAGGCACCTATTTTAAAGGTGGCAGACCCATGTAAAGAATACACAGTCTGTACGGATGCGAGCAAAGAGGGAGTAGGAGGAGTACTGTCCCAGGACGGACATGTAGTGTGTTATGAATCACAAAAATTAAAG
The DNA here is from genome assembly GCA_027924585.1 of Larix kaempferi. Lineage (NCBI taxonomy): Eukaryota > Viridiplantae > Streptophyta > Pinopsida > Pinales > Pinaceae > Larix > Larix kaempferi. The sequence goes on from BSBM01000545.1 coordinate 15,438,134, forward strand.
GAACATGAACGCAACTACGTGGTTCATGACTTGGAATTAACAGCAGCAGTACACGCACTGAAAATGTGGCGTCACTACCTGCTGGGAAAGAAATTCTTGTTATTAACCGATAACACTTGCGTCAAGAACTTATTTAACCAACCAGGACTCAATGCCAGACAGGCAAGGTGCATGGCCTTCTTAAGTGAATTCGACTTTGATGTAAAACACATAAAGGGTAAGGAAAATACAGTGGCAGATGCACTTAGTCGAAGGACCCACGAGGTGTACGAGATAATAATGAGTTAACCAGAAAGTAATCTCATGGACAAAGTAATAATGGCAAGCAAACAGGACGCAGAATACATAAATCTGCAAAGTAAAATTCAGCAAAACGAGATAAACATGAACGGGACAGATTTCAAAATGGATCAAAGAGGTCTGATTTGGTTCAAACATAGGCTGTACATGCCTAATGTTGCAGAATTTAAATTGTTTATTCTAAATGAGATGCACAAACCCCCTTTTGCAGGTCACCCCGGGTATAAAAAAATGATAACAGCCCTCAGAAAACAGTTCTTTTGGCCTAAATTAAAAACTGAACTAGCTGATTATTTATCTAAATGCTTGGAATGTCAACAGGTGAAGGCAGATCATAGACATCCTGCTGGGTTATTACAACCATTACCAATTCCTGAATGGAAATGGGAAGTGATTTCACTAGATTTTATCACAGGTTTGCCGAGAACCCAACGACAACATGATTCCATAATGGTGGTGGTTGAAAAATTTAGCAAATCGGCGCATTTCATTCCGGTAAAAACCACCTACAAGGCAGCAGATATTGCAGGAATATTTCTAAAGGAAATATTCAGATTACATGGAGTACCAAAGATGGTAATTTCAGATAGGGATGTAAAATTTACCTCCAAGTTCTGGAGATCTTTATTTGCAGGTTTGGAAACAAGAATTAATTTCAGCACGAGTTATCACCCTGAAATAGATGGACAGACTGAACGTACAAATCAGATCATTGAAGACATGATGAGAATGTATGTCATGGAGAGACCCAACAAATGGGCAGACTACTTACATCTGGTAGAGTTCGCTTACAACAATGGGTACCAAGCATCATCAAGGATGAGTCCATTCAAAATTCTTTATGGGAGAAAGTGCACTACCCCAGTTAGCTGGGATAATCCGGTCGATCGCTTATTGGTAGGACCAGAATTGCTGAAAGACATGGAACAAACAGTCCAAAGGGTACAGAAGAATTTAAAGGTGGCCCAGGACCGCCAAAAGAGCTATGCTGATTTGAAAAGACGAGATAAGGAGTTCTCAGTTGGAGACCATGTATACTTGCGGGTTAAACCAAAGAAAAGCTCACTCCGGCTGGGGAGTTGCAATAAACTAGCACCACGGTTCTGAGGGCCTTTCCAAGTACTTGAGAGGATTGGACCCGTAGCCTATAAACTGGCATTACCCGCACACTTAAAAATTCATAATATTTTTCACATTTCACTACTGAAAAAATATATTCATGACCCCACTCATGTTATTGATTGGAATTTGATACAGGAGGCTCCAGAAGGCGAATTTCAAGTGGAACCTTTACGCATTCTGGACAGGAAAGAAACAGTACTTCGGAACCGAGCCATCGCTCAGGTAAAGGTACAATGGAGGCACTTTAGTCCTGAGGAGGCAACCTGGGAATTGGAAAGCGAAATACTGGAAAAGTACCCGAATCTATTCCCAGAACCGATGGATGAAGACTAGAACACTGAGGACAGTGTTCACAATAAGGGGGCAAGGATGTGACATCCCTCTCCAATGATAAAAAAAAAACATTATGTCTGATTTATTTTAAATTATTATTTTTATTTAATTTTGAGATTATGCAATGAGGAAGCCAGATGAGAAATCGGCTGACTTAAGTCCTAGGAGGACTGTTGTAAACAAACAATATTATTATGTTAATAAAAGAATGAGTAGGAACAGCCAGTTAAATGAGGAGATCATGCATGGAGAAGTGGGGGACAAGTTAGAGTTAGCCTCTGGGAAACCAGAACAAGTGTCAGGAGAGTATTTAAGACACTAGACACACCCTGAAAATCAGGGATTTGATTAGCTGTGAAAATTACATGAGGAATTGGCTGCTAATGGTAAGACCTAGGCAAAACTATAAAAAGATGGCATATGTGAGGAGGCAGGACGCTGATGAGTATGCCGGAGATAATTTCACTTGCTGTGTGAGCACTCTGTGTTAGGCAAGGGATTAAGGAAAACAAGACTGAGTTTTGAGGCTAACTGTCCACATTTTTTCATGCATGTGTCTGGCTCGGGGGTGATTGCGGACAGACTTGGTGTTTGTACCTAATCTACGGTTGGGAGGAACATGGCTGTTCCTACTGCATTTGGTTTTTCAAGTTCCAGGTTTTGTTATCTCAGACTTGAAGTAATTCCTGTTATTTATCTGCCTCCTTTTGTTAAAAATATAGTATTTATGGTATTCAAGTAAATTCTGTTATTCAAATAATGCTGGATCTGTAGTATAGATATTTCGTAATAATAATAAACCAGCAACCAAGTGGAATGAATAATGTATTCGCAGAGGGATTGTTGTTATCAGGGTTTACAATTTAGTTATAAGCCCTCAGTAAAGAATTGCAAGATTTCTGTATATGTTGTTGTTTATTATACCGATTCTATCCATGATTACAAATCGATCTAGAAAGCCCAAGTAAAGAAATTACATGATTATCGTATATTCTTATTGTTCATTATTATCGACCTTCTTGTTACAAATTAGATCTATAAAGTTCCGTGGAAATTGCAGGGTTTTCTTTTACATTCTTTTTATTTATTTATATTAAATGACATTCTTTATACCCTACGACAGATAAAGAAACATATGGATCATTAACAGTATAGACACCTTCGGTACAGCAAATTCCACGATTTCATATCATTAGGTTATAATGGTCTTCATCACAGTTGGGATATGGAGGCTGGTATTGAAATGATGTATTATCCCAAAACAACCTTTATATTATGAATATAGAAGTTTAAAAGAGTTGCAATCTATTTTATTATTTAAAAGAAAGATACATCTTGCAAAACTAAATCTTTACAACTTTCGGTATACAACTACGTTTAAAGGGAAGTCGATTTAGGATCAGACTCCATGAAGTTGTCCTCTCCCCATCGCAACAAAATACGAATAAAAAGAAACACGAAGGAATCTATACGGTCAAATCCTGCAAATATATAACTAAATACCTACCATACACACCTATAAAGGATGTCTGTAGTTTGTAGGAATCTGTACATACCCTAACCCGTGTACAAAATTAACACATACCCCACAACGAAATGGATAGACTGAAGATCGCAGGGATCGATACATTTAGTAACCCGTGTAAATACCTGAATAAAACGCATATCTATATACTGGATGTCTGTAGATCGCAGGGATCTATGCAAACTATAATCCGTGCATAACACTTAATGCTTATAGCGCACAACTGATGGAATGACTGAAGATCGCAGGGATCTATTCAATCAATAACCAGGGTACATATATCTAAACAAGAACACACATCTATTCAAATCAATAACTAGGGATGGAAGAGTCGCAGAGATCGGGATTGATCCAGGGATCCTTTTACATAAATAAAAGTATAAACAGTAAGGATGCGAAGATCCATTCGCAGAATGGGAATGATGGCGATAATAGGGTTACATAGTTGGAGGATGCAGAAATTTGTTAAAACGCAGAATCCTTAAAAATTGTCTCATTTTCAGTTCCCACATAAATCTTTATTAGATACTTATCTACCACACAGATATACAAATGGGTGAAAATAGAAAAATACAGAGAGCTTTAATCGTATTTTCCTGTAATACTTAAGGAAAACGAAAATGGCAGCAAACCAGTCCTGTAGTGCTATTTAAACAGGATTTTAAAACATCATAAGATCAAAATTACTTTTCCAGTGCAATCCCTGAGATTGTAGAACTATGAAGATTAAGATCCATTCATTCATAGCATTATAACATATTTTTCTTTTATGATTAATAAATTCGGAATGAAATAGGGTATGGAAATCCTTCCAAAAGGTAAGGAACAGAAACTCTGAGATTCAACTCAGAGAATGCAATACGTATTTCTCTAAAACATAAACCATAACCACCGAAAGAAAGTATCATCAAGAGATAGTTATACATTGGATTCGGGGAAGAAGACTCTGGCCACAATGAACCCCTGAAACTCAAAATAATAATAAACTAACCATGACATAAAACTACAGACTTCTTGTTGCCGTTGATGAGGTCTTCCCAGGTTTTCCCGTCGTCTTAGGAAGGCAAAGGAACGATACCACTTACCATTAGGAAAGTTTCCTCTGCAACCTGCATTGTCTCGAACTGGGAAATATCTGCATCATTAATAAACAGTACATTATTAATAAAATGGAGATAGATTTGCACTACAAAACTAGTGGAAAGAAAGTCGACTTACAGTTGAAGTTACCTCCGAGGCATTGCAGGGACACATTGGCTGCGTCTTAAAAGCAAGTAGAACTCCCTCTGGAGTAGTCCGTTGGCATGTTAGTCAATCCTCCTCATCACAGGAGAGATTATAGAGATAGCAAGGATCGAGGTAGCCTGCGATATCTCCAGGGTTTGGGTGAACAAAATTGTAAACCCCATTTCGAATGCCCAAAAGATCAAAATTATTCCAGAGAGTTTTTGAATTCTGTGGAGGAGTCACTTATTCCAACGCCAAGACAACCAACCCTGTCCTTTCAAGTGCAGGTGGCACCATAAACCTTCACACAAATTAAATGTAGTCACATGACCGTCTAAAAACAGTAAATGATCCCAGTACAGGTATCCTGTCGAGACGCAGGTGGTGTTTTTCAACCACATACATTGGACGGTGTCACTTGTTTCATTTACTCGCTGAGCTCCGTTGGTAAGCATAAGGTACCATGCATTTAAATGACAGAGTATTTCGCAGATCATTCCATTTATGAAAGGGCGTACAAGTTAATGTGTAGTCTTTTTAAATTACTTAGCAAGGTAATACACATAGTGATAATCGAACTTTATCATTTCATGTTTTAATAAACATTGGTGTTCTTAATTGTCCTTTAGACATGCTATTTGGATATAAGAATTGCCTATACAACCTTGATAGCATGGTACAAAGGGTTCGCTTTAGAACCATTTTTATACATTTTGTTTTAGTCAAAACCTATGATCATTGATGATGGTATGCTGTAATTAAAATAGTAAGACTAGGTCTGCTAGAGAGAAATTTTATACCTTGTCATGGACATCATGGAAATTTCCAGAAAATATAGGAACCTGCATACCAGGAAAGATGGGAGGGTTTAGCCACAGCTAAGTAAGTGGTACGTCCACGTAATAACCTTCTAGCTAGTAGGAAAACAAGGGTAAGGACACATGTAAGTTCAATGTTACGAAGACATTTAATAAATGTAATTACTGATAGACGTAGAACTGTTTCTTCTATTTAAGCATTTCAAAGTGGACTGAAGATTACAAAGTTGAGATATAAATGAAGAAGAACAAATAATTTTTTTTTTTCTATGGAGATTTCACAATGGCAAATCATCACCAGTTCAAGCCCGGCAACATAACCATTTGTTGGCTTAAATAACTGTCTTGAGGTTTTCTATAAAGACCCAGGTTCTGCACGGTTGAAGGAACCAACAAAACCCCTTTTCACCGGCCCTTTTGGAAAAACTCTACGAGCAGACTGAGGTCTCACTCGAGGCGAAGGAATGGAGGGGCTGCAGAATCAGATTTCCACAACCAGGTGATGAGTGTTCAAAACAAATTGGCAATCAACGCATTGCAGGTCTTGTGCTGCGGACTTCAGGCCGCGTGAAGTTCTACTTCTGTGCGGTTAATCCTTCGGCTATCACGCCTCCAAGGACTACACGATGCAGGGTGATTGTTTGATGATAGGACAAAACAATTGATGATTGCACTTCCTGTTAGCACTTGACCACTTAATGGATCTTACTTAGTGTAAAAAGACACATTCAATAAGTATACTATACCGATGCCTTGCGAACTTGTACACTATATCATACAACCACCTTGACTGCGCACTTCTAGTGTCGTGCTTAGTATGTAACCGATTAATTCATATATTCAACTTACTGTGAATTACTTGTGCATTCGATATCCATTCATACATGTGGTCACTTAACATATTATTCCCATCTCTATCCTTGTGGCGAATACATATAAAAGCAAAGCACATAATTGCATAAACAACACTTAACCATTCATTGTAACCAAATATACAGATTCAAGCATAGAAACATTCACACAACACATAATTTAATGTGGTTCACCCCTAGGATGGGAGCTACATCCACAAGAACTGTTTTTGTATTATCTTGGGAAGGGTACAATAGTTCCAGTTTGCGCACGCAGTTGCAGACTCTCTTCTCTCCCGATAGGCCTTTGCACACACAACTTGCAGATCCTTTACAATAACATTCAGCAAAACAAACAAGTATTGCTCAATATTATACAATGAAGATTCGAGATTAACCTTTCCCATACAAAATGTGCCCCTTTTATAGATCATTCCCGTAGGTCATGTCTTTACAATGCATAGGCTCCAAACCCTAAGATTCCCCAAAAGTGGTGCGGTTACCCACCACCCTGCCTGTCGCCATTGACAGCTTGCTTTACTCGCTTCAGGCTGCCTTGCTTGGCCACTCGTGGCTCTCATGCCCTTCTAATAGCCGCAGTCATCCTCAAAAAAGGTTACAACCACATCATGGCCTGTCACTTCCTGCCATCTGAATCCGCAACCCAAACTGCGCAGTTCCCAAAACTGTTCTTCCTCCAAAGTATGCCAACTTGGGCCATGCCCAACAAGGTAGAATTTTAGACACGAAATTTAGTGTGCAGAAAAAAAGGTAAGCATAATCTCAGGGGGATTCGGTGCTTAGCTAAGATATTGGTGTCTACAGCAAGTTGGTGCTTGGAAACATTGTAACAATGAGTTGGTGCTCAACTGAGGAGATTGGTGTCTTTAGCAAGATAGTGCTTTCAAACCATTGTAAAAATAAGTTGGTGCTTGAAATTATTGTAATAGTAGGTTGGTTCCTACTTAATATTCATAAAGATAAAATTTATCGTGGTTTTCTCTTGATTGGGTTTCCACGTTACATCTTATGTTCTATGGTTTGATTCTACTTATGCTTATAATTTTTGATGAATAAGTAAAGAAAGAAAATGTATGTTATGCTGATTCACCAATCTCTCAGTATAACCATAAGTCCAACATCTTACCCATCTCCTATTGCATGAACAATTATATCCCTCTAACTCACCATCTAGCTGCGCGATTATTCCAAACAATGAAAAATCCCCTATTCACTAGAAAAATACTTTGACAAATATGGTTATACAATATATCCTAGCCTTACCATGGACAAAGTAGGGAAACGCTAATATTGTAAAAGATCCACCAGAAGTGTCCATGATGCATCTTCCTTTCTTAATATTCTTGTTGATATAACCAACCATTGTACATTCTCAAGGGGTTTGGTCTCTTGTTGATGCAATTATCATTGATTTTTCGAGCATGATGACACCACAAAATGTGTTATGAGAGATGATAAGTTTGAGGAAAAAGTTGTACTAGTCATCTTTGATCCCTATAACAACACAACTAGGAGCCAAGCATCCTTTCTTGAAGGAATTACTCTAATTTCTGATATGAAGAAATTTTCGTATTCCTCGATATAGAAGAAAAATAGATGCTCAACCAAGATGTTTTGTACCAATTTTGTTCAGCATAGAGCTGGATCCTTCATATGAAGATCTCGTAACAGAATATACACAGGCTTCAGGAAGATAGCCGAGTTGGCTTGAGGGTGACTCAACACTTGTGGTTAGGAACTATTTGATCCTTTTCTCTTGGAAAGGCCTATAATTGTGCAATACAATGTCGATAAAAGGGCCGGAGTTGTGGAGGCCCCTAATAAACACAATTGTTTTGGGAAAAATCCTAGAACTATTTAAAGGAGCACAAGGAAAGCGGAAGGGAGAGAAAAAATAGCCTAAGAGAACATCAAAGAGATGAATATTAGATTGAAACAAATGCACACAAAAGAGCAACAACTGATCCTAATCTTTGTCTATTTTGGGTTTTGGGATATGTAGTCAGTTTAAGGGTCTTATGTTGTATGTAATACTGCGACGAGTCATTTTTGGGGATGATGCATTAGGTCTGTAGAGGCATGACGATGAGTTATAACATGAATTTATTAGTAATACGAATGAAGGGTGTTCGTCCACCTTAATTTTTTGTATCTTGTATTCTATTTATTATTTAATGTCTATTTAATATCTCTATTTTGCGTATGCTTGAATATGCTTTTAAGGGAATCTGTTGTGATAAAATGAAGCCAAACCTTGTTGTAATATGATAGGTGTGGACCCTCACTAAATTATCCTTGCAGTCAACCATGCTCATTGCACACAGGTCTTGGCTATACTTTGGGTGAGACATTCTCCTTTGGGAGATTGAAAATGCCAACACACTAGACTACAACGACGCCCTTTGTTGGCCCCTGGACAAGAACCCAATGTCTAATTTTTTGCCTACTTTGATGATCCTTTATTTTTGTGAACAATCACCACTTGCATAGAAAGCACTTTGGCCAAGTTGAATAATGCCTATCTCTAACATTTCATGAAGCATATTTTCAATCTCACTTTCTTGTGTATATGGGTAGCTGTAGGGTATGATGTTAGGTGTTACACTTCTTGGTTGCAACTCAATCCAATGGTGATGATATCGAGTAAGTGGAATAAATTTAGGCATATTTCCAAGTACCTTGGAATGATTGTTAATAACTTGTTGGAGATCCACTGTAATAGAGGGTATAAATTCTTAAACATCTAGTGAGGATTTCTATGTTATAACTATGAGTTGAATTCCCTTTTCTTCTGAAGATAATCTCATGAAAAGTTCTTGAAAATTAAGAGCCACTATTCCCAATGATCGTAGTCACTCGAATCCTAGTACAATGTCAAGACCACCCATTTGGGTTGAAATAATTGGACTATCCAAATGGCACTTTCTGGTACCTCATATGCAATCATTACTTGAAATTTTGATGTTGGATATAAAAAGAAATTGAGAAATTTAGCTAATTTTCAAATAATGAAATTATGGGTACTACTAGAATCAATCAACACTTTTACCTTTTTATTTTTCATATATCCTTTTATCCAGAGAGTTTGTGGAGTTCTAATGTTGACCAATGCATAGCAATATATGATTGGAGTAGTATCTTGTAGATCTATATCTTGAGTCTGTTCTAGTTCTGGATCTTCTTCCTCTTCACAATCTATGTAGAATAATTTATTCTCAATACACTTATGCCCCATACTATACTTGATGTCACAATTTATTTATAGTCCCTTTTCCCTAATTTCCTCTAATTTATGAGGCATCAAACTTGTAGGAAAAGTGAGGTTAGGGGAGGAAACAGTTCCTTCTCTATATGTGTTAGTAGCATCTTTCTAGTAGCCATATTTTTATTTTCAAATTTCCTTTCCAACCTAAAAGAATTCTCTAAGTGATATAGCTTCAAAGAGATGTACCTCATGGTGAATTGTCTCCTTTAAATTTACCATAAAGAGATCCAACAAATTATCCCGTGGAATGTTCTTCACTCCACGATTCAACTTCTGAAACTGCTTAATGTGCTTTGCAACTAGACCTTTTTGCTTGAGATATATCAATTAGTTAAATAAGGTATTTATCTCAACCCATAATATTATATCAATCCACCTATAAATATAGATGTAGAGACAATAGAGTCCTTTCTATAGTTACAAATCCATTGGTAACATATAAATTGATGAGGTTCTAAATAAAAGGATGCAGTAGTTACAATTGTAAAGTTGGCACTTGGTTTAGATTAGATTATTTTTTAAGGATTCAAATAGGATACATAAGTGTAGTATTCTAGGATATTATTTTGGACGGAAAAAATCATACATATAAATAGGCAGGTGAATATTAATTAAGAAATATACAATTTACTACCAAAAAGGGTAAATTTTGGTGAATATTATATATAAAATAACATATTTTATGTAAATATAGGCAATTTTTTAGAGTGAAAATGGCCAATTAATGAATTTATTTTTTTAAATAAAGGTAAAAAAATAGCCAATTGGCTAAATTTTGCCCCTAAAAAATACCCTTATGTAGATAAATGAATTGCTTCATTTTGAATATCCATTTTATCGGATCATTTCCATCAAAGTTTCTCATATAAATATCGAGAATCACATAGTTCCTTTGTCTTCAACTAAACCTATGATTATGTTATGAATGATTAAATAATGAGGATTTGAACCTCTTGTTCTCCAACTATTTTCAATTTTCCCAATTTGTGATTGGGAAAAGCCTTTATTGTCTCCATGTTCTCTTCTTGAGGACCCGGATTATGAGGAAAGAGATGCCCCATCTCATTCAAAATTACCCCCTTCGTAACTTCAAGACCCTATTTACTAACCTTCTTTTCATATCCTCTTCATTAACATTCATGTTTCAGGATCCTCTTTAGTGACATTCATGTTTTGAGATCCTTTTTACTGGCCATATTGTCATGGTTGAGATCTCTGGAGACTTAATTGGTGAATTATATTTTGTCGAACCCCTTATCATTCTACTCCAAAATAGTATTTACCTATGATTTCCCTCTATTTCCTCTTTCTCACACCTTTTGAATCCCCAAAATAGATATTCCAATCAAAAGTTATGAAAGTTAACATACCTTTAGAAACCCTAGTTTGTAGGTTGTCTTGGTAGTCAAACTTGAGCTCCTAAATTATATCTAAAATTTAGCCCTTTTTGAGTCTGAAATTTCATCATGTAGTAGCATGTTAGGTGTTGTATATAAGGTTTTACCAAATTATGAAGTGTCAAGATAAAGTTACCATACCTTTCCCAAAACTTGTTATTTTTGTACCCTTTAGGAGAGCATAATGGTATGGTTTTCCACGTGTATGAATTTACTTGTATGATTCTAAATCTCTAATCACAAATAAGATGATCTATCTTCCATTAGATGCAATATTGAGTAATCAATTTGGGGTCCTTAAGCTTCATATATCACAATTTTACCTAGAACACTTGTTTGAGACTAGTTTTTCAAGTAGTAAAAACCCCTAAGTTTCGTAGATCATAATTATGAAATTATAACGAATTAGGACCTGGAATATTTACCATAGGTACTTCACTCTTTCTTCTTAGTCTCAATTTTTTTCTATCTGAATGACCCCCAAAATATGTTATAGTGAAAATAGTAGTTGTTAATAATGTTAATACTATTCTTAATAATGTTTACATATTGATATTGAAAATAATCACAATTTTATTCTTAATAATGTTTTATTATTACTCTTAAGAATAAAAAGTGAGGATACTTGAAAATCAAATCATTTCAATGACCAGGTTAATTCCAACCGTGAAATCATTTCAATAGTTTGAATTTTTTTCCATAAGTAACCAAACCAATAAATTAATAATAATATTATAAGTTATAAATTCATATAAGAATATGCAATAACCGGATGGTTGGACGAACAATAAAGATCTTATGGGACTCTGAACTTTGGAACCTTGGAACCTTGGAACCTCGAAATGGGTAGATGGCTCCAGTTTTCAAATTTAACTAACAATAGCATTATTGCCTTTGTAAGGTTTTGTTGAACAGCGAGAATTCTTTAAATTGTTAATTAATAACTATTTTTTATTTTTTAAAATTAATTCCATTCCACTTAAAATATTGAAATCATTTCAATATTTTGAAATGTTTTTCACAAAACTAATTACGTAACCTTTCTTTTATCTGGGCAGTGGGACAAAGAATTTGCTGCGTAACGAGGGTTTTATTGACCATGCTTAACATGCTTATGGTTATTATAATAATGATCATTATTGCCTCTTCGTATAGGTAATGGGATGTTGCATAGTTAATGGGATGTTCCAAGTTAATTCGAAGAGTGAAATCATTTCAATATTTTGAATTTTTTTCCAAACGTAACCAAACCAATAAATTAATAATAATATTATAAGTTATAAATTCATATACGAATATGCAATAACGGGACGGTTGGACCAACAATAAATATCCTATGGGACTCTCAACTTCTTAGCGGACTGGGAAACGAGGGTTTTCTTGACCAGCAACAGCGAGAATTCTTTAAATGGTTAATTAATGACTATTTTTTATTTGTAGAAATTAATTAATGGCTATTTTTTATTTTTAAAAATTAATTCCAGTCCACTTAAAATATTGAAATGATTTCAATATTTTGAAATTTACTAATGACGTAACCTTTCTTTTATCCCGGCAGTGGGACAAAGAATTTTCATTTTCATTTCGAATGGACATTATAAATTATTATTTATGTAAATATATCAAGATGTTATTGTTTACTTAAGGCCACAAAATATCAAAATTTACTTAAAGCTAACAAAAAAATAAAAATAATTAAAAGTGTTAAATTATAAAATAATTTGTATAAAAAATAAAATGTAAATTGTAATTTTATTTTGAGATCTAATATTTATAATTGTTAATATTTTTGTGAATGTAAAAAATTAAAAAAATTTTGTTAATATTTTTCTCACTTTTTAAATCTAATTTCTTAAATTATTATTATTTATTTAAAAATAAGAAATATTATAATCATATTTTAAATATAAATTGTGAATCATTATTATTTATTTAAAAATATATAATATTAAAATATTTTAATTTTAAAATTAAATAAAGTATTAAAAAATAAATATATATAAAATAATCTTAAAAAAATAGTTGGAAATTGTTAATAGATTAATATCATTAAAAATTTAATAAAATATTAATACTTTGATGAAACCATGATATAATTAAGGGAGAATAAATATTGTTACATAATTTATATTAAGTTCACATAAATGTTATTAATTCATTATATATATATATATATATGAAAAATGAAATGAAAAATGCAAATTACGAGCAATGCAAAGAATTATAATTTAGGGAAAAAAACTCATTCTTCAAATGTGTATTTTGCCAACTCCTAAAATATGCTTTTGCACATAATTTATTTCATATTCTAGATTACATTTGTAATTGTGAATATAAAAAAGTGCAGAAACAATAAGTGTCTAGAATAAGCTTCAATATCAATTTCTTGTCATCATTGGTTGGTTGTAGAGTTGGAGTGCTCTTTTTTTTTCTTAACTACTCTCAACTTCTATCCATTCCTCCTTTTGGACCTCAAAGGAATTGTTGAATAATGTTGGATTTGAGATTGTTCCCTTTGTCCTAGTTTGGTTTTTAAAATGAGGATTCTCTTCTCTCCTACTCTACTTCATTCGCCTCTATTATATCGAGATATTTTAAACAAGGCTGAGGGTTGGGCCAAAAATTTGCCACCAATTCAAGTGGGAGTTCAAGCATCATCGTTGGTGAAGGGGAGTCTTACAAAAAACTAACTTCATTGAATGATGCCTCAAACAAGGTTGGTACTATTTCATTAGGAAATGGATGATGCTTAGTTAGAGGTGAGGCTTTGCTAATCAATTGGTGTTCTTCCCTTACACTATTCCACCATGTGGATTTTCCTTGGTTCTTTCATAGTTTTATACTCTTAGGAAGCATGGCATAGTAAGTAACAATGTGCCTTGTTTCATAGAATTCTCTATGTAAGAAGGAAACTTGTTCATAATCCATTTTTTGGGCTGATTTATAATATTTGGTGACCAAGTTGAATGAGGTAAAAACTATTTTGTTTAATTCCATGTCTAAATAGATTTGCATATATGTGGTGAAGTGTCTATTGGGTGCATGTTATATTATTTGAATGACTACTCCTTTTCCAATGGGGGATTGGGCTGGGGTGGCAGGTGCGGGTGGGATTCTTTTCGATCCCGGCGGAATTAAAATCGCAGACTTTGCATGGGGACTAGGCAGGAAAACTAATAATGAGGCAGAATGGTTAGCTCTCATCCTCTCATTAGAAATGGCCTCCAACTACAGCATAGCCAATCTCAAAATCTACGGAGACTCCAGGCACGTCATTCAAATCATGCGAAGAGGATATGCCTCGCCAGGCTCAAAAGCAGACAGATACATGCAAAGAATCAAGACCAATACATTATTCTCAAAGGCTTCCTTCTTTCATATCCTCCGAGAGAACAACAGGGTGGCGGATTTAGCGGCAAATCAAGGAATCATGCTCGAAATCGGGCAAACAAAGGATCATAAAGGAGTCTTGGGATTTCATTTCATCCCCTAATGCACTAATGTCTTGGCCCTTTGATTTTTTGACGGGGTTTTTGGTTAGGGTCTTGGCCTCAAGGGACCACCCACTCCCTTTGCTAAACTATGGTCTCCCCCTCTTTTTAAATTTTTGTATGAACTCGTCCTCCGCATCTCCTCTCACACGCTCCTCCATCTGCCTCCCCGTCCGACCCACCACCTGTCTCCTCGTTCTCTCCCCCAGTGTCAGTTCCCACGGGGCTTTCTTAACTCCCCCATCCGTCCTCCCTATTCCTCCCTCCGCGATGGCTCTCCCTCCCCATCTGCCCGAAACTCTGAGCCGTCTCTCCCTCGGAGAGCTTGATTCTTCTGCTCCTCGTCTCTTGCAGGCGGATAACTGGGATACAATGCCGTCAATTAGGGCGGCCATAGCCGCTTTGAGCAGAACCTTGATTGACATTAAGTTTGCAGTCCGGAGTACATATGACGCGGTCTGTTCCAATGTGAACCAGAATGCTAAAATGGCGTCGGACATAACGCATGTATGCTCTCAGTTATCCTGCCAGGATTCCAGAATTGATGATCTGGAACGAAATATACTTGAATTAATGGGGAAAGTTGATAGGTTGCAGGAAGACATGGCCGTTTTCATTAGAGCGACGCAGGGAAGCTGGGTGCACGAAAATCCAACGGTAAATCAGGAAATAAACCAGGTGATGGTGGACGCTTCATCTGTCAAGATAAGGAAGAAAGGCTAGCACAGCCCAGGTTTCAATAATTTTGCTCATTTTGGTTAATGCATTTTTGTATAATCCTCTGTAGTCAGTTTGTTAAGGTTTATCCCAGCTCTATGCTGGATAATTTCAGGAAGACCAAGCTCAGAGATTATAATGTAATGCAGATAGTCATTGTAGTGTTAGTTGGTCCAAACATTACCGCACTGTTAAAAACTCTGTTTGCAAGTCTGTAATGAATAGTTGTGCACAGCTTTATAAATACAATCCTTTCTCTGTTACTGTTAAAAAAAAAAAATGGGGGATTGGGGTTGGCCCCCAAAATGTGGAGACAAAGAGCACCAAAATATTAATGAAGAATAGACTGTAAATAATATCATTAAATTTTCACTATATAATTCATGAGGAACCAATGTAAGCAATCAATCTTCATTATGTAATCCATTTTGCATACTAGAGAAAAAAATTGAGGCTTTATAGAAAAAATACCTTGATTAGATTGAAGACATTCACCTCATTATTGATAACTGAAGTAAATGATAAAGCTTTGGTTGAATTAATTTTACTTTGTCCAAAATTATAAAAGTGTGTAATTTTAAGGCTTGTGAAATTTGATGGATCATTTGAATTTGAAATTTATAGTTTGATCCCATTCTTTGGTGTATATTTTCTTGAGTTATAGGTTAACCATCCCAAAATTAAGCAGTTAAATAATTTATCTTATTTTCTAAAGAGCTCATTTAACCATTAAAACAATGAAGATTGAAACTTCACAAGATTGTTGAAGCATCATATCAATCCTATCAAGCCAAATCAAAGGATTTGATTAGCTCAAATAAGATAAAAAAGTAGCATGCAAGTGGTATGTAGTAACTAAGAGGCAAAAAGACTCATGCAGTACAAATAAACCATCTCTCTAAGAAATGAGTCCAAAGGATCAATAAGAAGAAAATGGTATGTCCAAAGGAAAGGAAACCAAACTAGGAGATCACCTACTAAATCAAGCAAAAATAAAAGAAAACCAAAATCTAAACATTTACAAAATTAACATGGGGTATCCTTCATTTAGAGAAATCAAGAAAGGTTTGTTGCAGGTCCAAAAATAGGTAAATGCCCCTTTGGTGTGTGGATGTCCCCAACATGCAGGGCTTTAAGTCCATGGGTTGGTGTCTCAGGCTTCTAGGGGTGACCCATTGGGGCACATGACTACATTGGTTTGAGGTGAGTGCATTTTGTAAACGGTTTTTTTCCCCTATCTAGCACACCTCCTTGGCCCACTTGGACCTTCTTTTTAGCATTTAAAACCCTTCCTCTAGAGTTTCGACCTATGACATCATCCTTAAGAACTCACCCTACAATATTTGCAAGGGGGTCATTAAGGGATAAAATGCACTCCGGGTTAGTTGGGGCATGATGCCACCCCGACTATTTCATCAAGTTAATCCTTCTTTTAATCCTATTTGTTACTTTTTTTTGTATATTTTAAAGCTTAATCCCTAACATGTGGAGGATTTAGCCTAAAAATATTCTAATTTAATGTTTTCTTGTAGGATCAAGAAATTAAAAGGTTGAGGGTGAAAATATATAAATACAACACCTCACCTCCATTGTAAAATCAGAAGAAACTTAGGTTCAAACGTGTTCTCTAATATTTTTATCCTACTCTATGAGTGTTTAATGTGATGCACACTTCTATTGGATGATTTTTCTAACTTGATTTTTGTAGCTTGAAGATTTTTGTAGCTTGATGATTTTTCTAGCAAGGTTGCAAACTCGACATCTTATGCATTATATGTATATTTAATATATTTTGTTCTTTCATCATTAGAATTTTATTGAAACATTTTAAATGAATCGATATATGCTTATTTAGGATGTCCATTGTTGTTTGTTGATTGTGTAAATGTATTTAATTAGTTACTTGAATATGTAGTATAATGGTCATGCCTTCTCATATACTTTACATTTTGTCAATTAATAGTGAAATTATTCTAGTTTTCTAAATTATTGAGTTTTTAAATTATAATTTAAATTTATTACAATGTTTTTAATATTTTTCTATCATTGTGTAATAAGTAGTTGCTGATATGATCACTATGAAATTGAACAATGCTTTGAATACATAAATTTAATATTTGCACATATAGACGTAATAGAAAAATAATCAGTGTTATAGATGTAACTGAAATCATGGCAAATGGGGATAAGAATCCTTTCTTTTTTCATCATAGGCAAGGATTCTAGGATTGTGAAGCTTATGCTAAATTAGATCAATGGTTAAACAAAAAAAATATGAATATTCATCAACTTGTTGTCTAGAACCATTGCTCTAATTTAGCATAAGCTTCACAATGCTAGAATCCTTGCTTGTGATAAAAAAATGAAAGATCCTTATCCCCATTTGCCATGATTTGAGTCACATCTACAACACCAATTACTACTAGAATGTTATCAATGTCGTAAAAAAATTTGAACATTGAACATTAAACACACAAGACATGTTGCAAATTGCACAAATCATTTATAAGATTCAACTTTTACATAATTACAACTCAGACTTCCAGATAAGCTTGAATTGAATTTATGAATTTGATATTTTCCAAAGCATAGTTATGATGATCATCTTTTAGGAAGCGTACATGTATGTTAATCATTAAACACTAAAACATGTACTACTTGAACTATCAATTTCATGAAATTCATATTTTAGGTAATAGTATACAATACACTTTCAAACTACAATTTTTAAAGATCATTTATGAAAAAATAATCTTTTACAAAACATAATTAATTTAAACACTACTTACCACTGGATCTTTACCAATATCGTAAAACCATTTCAACATTCAACATTAAACACTAAAAACTAAACATAAACATTAAAACATATGTTACAAATTGTACAAATAATTTTTGAAATTCATCTCTTACATAATCTATTCTATAACATTTCCAAACTACATGATTTGACTCATTTAATGCGATTCATATTTTACATGATACAAGACTACACTTATCTACAACAATACTATGAAAATTTTTAGCCATAACACAATATGTTCTTGAGATTCAATCCTGACAAAATTGAACGAGTACTATTGTAATGTACCCAAATCAGAAATTTGGCACACTAGCTCCAAAGTCTCAAAACCACGTGAGAGAGGATTAGGTTCAAGGGTAAAGGAAACTTGGGGCAGACTTGGGATGGTTACTAACCTCTGTTATGCAATTTTGCAGGTATTTACAGACATTGGAAACTTAGTTGTAGAGTGGGAGTGTTTCGGGAATGATTTGGAGTGATTTTGAGTGAATATGGAAACACGGGACAACACAGGGTCATGATTTCCAAACTTCCAAAAACAGTATCTAGGAGACTCAATTTTCTGTAAAACCACTTGGGATGGATTCTAAAGAGTATTAGGTTTCTGTACCAACTTATACTTTGTGAATTGGACCTTCTCGGAGAAATTTAGAGCTGAAAAAGTGAGAGCTAGTCTAATCTGACTAGTGAAAGAGCAAGGGTGATGAAGAGGGTCATGGATGGATTGGTTTTTTTGTATTTAGAACAGAGGATTTGTAAAAACTGGTTGTAGGTGGTCTGCATAAATGTATATAGATTCAAGGTTCAATGTTCCTTCATGTATATCATTGGAAAAGAGGTGGATTTCCTATCACATTGACCATTGACACTTTTGGGAGTGCATCACACCTAGGAAGCCTCCATTGGTTAGATCAATGGATGCAAGGTGTCAACGTTAAGACTTGTTTGGAACCTCGTGTTATCACCAAACTTGTAGTTCCCCCTAGAGATGGATTCAAGGTGGATGGCAGAGGGGATGGGAAACCAAAGAGGTGCAACCAAGATAGCCTTGACTCCCAATGGATGGTTGTCACTCCAATCGAGGTAATATTCACTTTATGTTATCTAGCCCAAGACAACAAAGGGGGATACCCAGATCTACTCCTGATAGGAGAGATCAAACCAAGACACCAGATCAAATCAAGTATGGATGAAGTATGTAAGGTGTATGGTAAACCCTAGATCTATGGATGAAGTCACAAGATGAGTAATGGATTGGATCAAGAGGCTTAAGTGTAAATTTTATCCAACTTGGTTATGTAAGTGATTTATGAGATGTAAAACTAGATCTAAGATTAGGGTACTAGTCAAATATGAGAAAATCCTCTGCCTTGGGAACTGTGTCCAATGCAAGGTAGTTAAGGACCAAATTGGGGCTAACCAGTACCAAAGATAGGCTTGATGAGTGGATATGAAAATGTCTAGAGGTTCAAGCAGTAAGACAAAGACCAAATTACAAGCAGACTCAACAAAGTAGAAAAATCGTGAGGGCTTGGAGAAGGATCAGTGCCTTGGAAAGTAGGCCAAATGGAGTCGTATGTCCACCAAACTATAGATCAGGGATGTTGAGGTATGAATCTAGGTGGGTCTTGAAGATTAGGATGATCCAATGGCTAGATATTAGTAGATCTGAGATTGAAATGCATCACCAAGTGACCCAAGTAGGGCTCAACCCTCAAAATGAGGAATGGGGCCCACAAGGAAAAAATCACCAAGGTGAAGCACTGGGGGTAGGGTATCAAGTCTGGAGAGTAAGGATCAAGTGGGATCTCACCTACTGAGGTGCTAGATCTAGAAAAACTCACCCATCCAAGAAGTGCAACCTCACTTGGAGAGGCTAATTTTCCTTGGGAAATCGGTCAAATGAAGGCCAATCCACACCAAACTATAGATACGAATTGTCATGGATGCTATAGAGGTGGTTTTTAAATTTTTTACCCAAAATCCAAGTAGATCTCAGTAGATCTGAGAAATTGTAAAATGAGGATTTTAACTTATGAGGGTTTTCAGTTATTTAGACAAATGGATAGATCGTGGAATGAGAAATCTACCTTGAGATCATACCTGAGTGATGGATGAGGTTTCCTTGTTGTTGAGGAAGATTCCCGCAGAGATCAAATGGGAGATATTTGATTTTCCTTTCTCAAAATGATGCCCTAGCTCCACACATGCACCATCCTCTACCTGTCAAACAAAGGAAAGTCGATTCAATGAGAATGATCAAGCACGGAGGAAATACAAGTATAAGCGAATGATAACATGAAATAGAAGGTCCTAAGACAGTAATACTCCTTGTTACCGACGAAGAAACCCAAAGAAGAAGCAGAGAGAGTCTTCCCCTACCAATGCGTCCTCCTTGAACCAATTCGGCCTCCACCTGTAGATGACAAAATCATGGAACAAAATAGATAGCAAGATAAATCTCCAATAACCCAATGCAAAGAAAGAACCAACGAACGAACTCCAAAAGCATTCACCACAACACAACAGGTAGATGCAATAGTATTTTTCTATTCCAATAATCCAGAGCCAAAATTCCCCTTTACAATGAGGAGATCTATGCTTTAAATAGGAAGGAGAGGCACCAAAACCCTAACCAATTTTTGAATGAGTGGCTAAGATTAAAATATCAAATGATCTAATCAATGGTTGAGATGAGCTCAACAATACAATACATGGATCACTAATAAAATAATACACAATGGACCAAATCGCCCTAGGAGAGGGGGTCCAACCAAAAGTGAATGATAAAACATAAGATCTAGCTCATGGTGGGCCCAAGGGGTAATTATCAACACCCTTGGTCAATACCCATGGCACAATATCAAAAAATAATCAAGCTAGACACCAAATTGTGCCTCTTTGGGAAAGTCGTGAGCCTTTGGAGGCTCCAAAAAATCATATAAAATGCCAAAAGTGATGGGTGTGGGTCCCAATGAAAGATGAAACTGCTGGAGAAGGTGTGGAAGACATCCCACTCATCATCACAATTCATCCCATGCCAATCCCTTGCCTCAGTATCCCAAATCATATCCTTTAGTAGCCATTTTTACCATTTTTTAACTACCTCGGGAAATGTGAACATGCCCAAACTGCCTCCTGGAGTGCCTCCGCTGTCAAGGTGAGGCCACCAGGAGCTCTGGGAGGGGGGTAATATGGTAATAACAAGTGGGTGGAACACCCCCTCCATGCACAACGCCCTAGGTGAACTCATCAAGTCTCTGCTATGCTCTGACAGGGCCCCTGATAGGCCAAAACTGCACTAGGATAGACAACTGAGGCTAATCATCACTTTAACTACCCGGAACTGAAAACAGACTGTCTCATTGGACTCAGAAGGTTGAAATCCATCTAAGATGTGTACTCATACACCATATAGATCTCTGGATGGTCAAAAATAAATACTCATCATATCCGACAGACCAAATAATAATAATATGTAAAAGTGCTAAAAAGCACAAATCATCATCATATCCTGAAACCATTTCATAGAACCACCATGGTGACCTATACCAGACCATATATCATATCTCTATATCATTTGAGGTTTTCCACCTCATGTCCTGTGGTTCACTTTTGGTCAAACTGTGTTTGACCAAGTCAACGATGACCCAAAATATAACTCAAGCTATCATCACAATGCTGCAAGGTTTCAAAGGTTAAAGCGTGCTTTACAATCCATTCAAATAGAAATTATAACAAAAGTAATCATTACTGGCGATCTAAATCCAAATATATAAGGTCATTAATTATTATTTATAACTCAGACTAGACTTTCAAGACCATACTCACTTCATAGTTGTGATCAATTTGCTAGTGAAGGGTGAAGGCTAAAATAAAGATGGCTAGGCCAAGGGAAGACTTACTCACTTAACACTGTGACACTTTGGATATGGAAAAGGGAATACACGCCATAGCATATACTGGACAAGCAAAAACACAGGGAATGGCGGTGTCTCACAAATGGGTAAGTTGTTCAAAGAGTGTTTGTTCACCTTGGAAGATGCTCACAATCCATAATACAAATGAGGCCATAAATATTTTTGATATAGAGTTTAAGTTCCATTGCTTTTTTGGGCCTATAGTTTCCATAGCCTTTGATCTATGTGTGTTTATAAACACATTGCATAAATTTACATTTTATATAAGGCTTCTTGTTGCAGGTGTGTTTTTAAGGCACTTGTTTATCTGAGCACTTCTAGGTGTGTTTTTTATACATCTTGTTTACCTGGGTATTACATTTCACAATAGATATAATATTTGATATTTCTTTTCCAGTTTCATTTGGATTTTCACAATAGATATAACATTTTCCTTTTCATAATTTGTATTCATGGCAGCACTATATGTTTCAGGTTTAGCCAACAACATCTTTAGTGACTAGGGCGACTTTGTGCCAGTGCCAAACATCGGGACAACCGACCAGAATGAATTACGCCTACAATCCAACTCACCAAAGGTATGTTTTGTCACCAGCTCAGAGCCGAGACACAATAAACAGGGAAGCTCATCCAATATAGAGGCTACAATGGGGAAAGGTCCTCCATGCCACTAGTCAAGTAGTAAGTCAAGGTAAATAACAAACTGGGTAGGTAATGGATGGACGAAGACAATGAATAATTATACCAACACTAGCAAGCAAAAGTATGGTGGGAATGATCACCTCTAAACTCCCTAAGGAGGGTAAAGCCGATGAGTATAGGTCAAGAAATTCTAAGTCTAAGTAGGGACAATATGATAAAAGCACAACCAGGTCCACGTATCTATATGATTGCCAGATCATGATACTAAATGCTAAGACATGCTACAATAATGAATATAAAATAAATATAACCATAACACCAAAATATACCTGCTGAGTCATATACCTGAATGCTCATCAATCTGTAACTACTGACTGCTCTGTATAAATGGCTAAATGGCTACATCAGTCATCTCTCTGAGTGTCCTGCGACTCAGTCATGGCATGGGGAATAAAAATAGGAGGCTTCGTTTTCACAATCAGTGGATTTTGAGCAATAGGAGGCGTCGTTTTCACAATCAGTGGATTTTGCGGAGTAATAGGATGATAGGTAGAGGATAGAGGTGCGGTTTGGCTATCAGTATCGACTTGTAAATCAATATATATGCGGAGTCCATGTTCACTGGAAGTATTCTTAGCAGTATACTTATATCTTTTTCCACTTCTCAAATTGTGTGTTTCTTCGTCACAATCACTATGTATGTTATTGACCATTACAGATTCAAACACTTCTAGGAATCTTTACTGCATTCTTAAAACGCCTTTCTCAGCTAAAAGCATTTTTATGTATAAACTCAAATTGTTGAGGTACTTACCTATGAAACCCTTGAAAAACTCTGCTTCTGCTGCGCTGTAGGACTTCAGCATGTCCACAACGAAGTTTGTCACGAAGTTTTCTAGTGTACTGTCAACCCAAAATTCGACTTCTCTTGAGAGTGGGATATCTATTTCTTTAATCCTCTGAATGAGCTTTGGAGTCCACTCGGTAGGTACTTCTGGCTGGAAACAGTTCTTTAGCTCTGCGAGCCTTGAGAACCACTCGTGCAACTCATTTCCAAAGGATGCCCAGAAAATTTCGCGAACGTCCTTCCACAGGTGTTTGTTCAACCAATCTATGTCAGAGATATGTGGGTGTCTATTTTCCTTCCTCGCGAAGTCTCTTTCTGTCTTGTCACACAAGGCCCAAATCTCTTTCTTGTCTGGGTGCCAATTTTCTGCAATCAACATAACCTTTTCTTCCAAGCACATCACTATTTCAAGCGTGGAAAATCATCACCAGTTCAAGCCCGGCAACATAACCATTTGTTGGCTTAAATAACCGTCTTGAGGTTTTCTATAAAGACCCAGGTTCTGCACGGTTCAAGGAACCAACAAAACCCCTTTTCACCGGCCCTTTTGGAAAAAATCTACGAGCAGACTGAGGTCTCACTCGAGGCGAAGGAATGGAGGGGCTGCGGAATCAGATTTCCACAACCAGGTGATGAGTGTTTAAAACAAATTGGCAATCAACGCATTGCAGGTCTTGTGCTGCGGACTTCGGGCCGCGTGAAGTTCTACTTCTTTGCGGTTAATCCTTCGGCTATCACGCCTCCAAGGACTACACGATGCAGGGTAATTGTTCGATGATAGGACAACACAATTGATGATTGCACTTCCTCTTAGCACTTGACCACTTAATGGATCTTACTTATTGTAAAAAGACACATTCAATAAGTATATTATACTGACGCCTTGCGAACTTGTACACTATATCATACAACCACCTTGACTGCGCACTTCTAGTGTCGCGCTTAGTATGTAACCGATTAATTCATATATTCAACTTACTGTGAATTACTTGTGCATTCGATATCCATTCATACATGTGGTCACTTAACATATTATTCCTATCTCTATCCTTGTGGCAAATACATGTAAAAGCAAAGCACATAATTGCATAAACAACACTTAACCATTCATTGTAACCAAATATACAGATTCAAGCATAGAAACATTCACACAACACCGAATTTAATGTGGTTCACCCCTAGGATGGGAGCTACATCCACAAGAACTTTTTTTGTATTATCTTGGGAAGGGTACAACAGTTCCAGTTTGCGCACGCAGTTGCAGACTCTCTTCTCTCTCGATAGGCCTTTGCACACACAACTTGCAGATCCTTTACAATAACATTCAGCAAAACAAACAAGTATTGCTCAATATTATACAATGACGATTCGAGATTAACCTTTCCCATACAAAATGTGCCCCTTTTATAGATCATTCCCGTAGGTCATGTCTTTACAATGCATAGGCTCCAAACCCTAAGATTCCCCAAAACTGGTGCGGTTACCCGCCACCCTGCCTGTCGCCATTGACAGCTTGCTTTACTCGCTTCAGGCTGCCTTGCTTGGCCACTCGTGGCTCTCATGCCCTTCTAACAGCCGCAGTCATCCTCAAAAAAGGTTACAACCACATCGTGGCCTGTCACTTTCTGCCATCTGAATCCGCAACCCAAACTGCGCAGTTCCCAAAACTGTTCTTCCTCCAAAGTATGCCAACTTGGGCCATGCCCAACAGGGTAGAATTTTAGACATGAAATTTAGTGTGCATAAAAAATGGTAAGCATAATCTCAGGGGGATTCGGTGCTTAGCTAAGATATTGGTGTCTACAGCAAGTTGGTGCTCGGAAACATTGTAACAATGAGTTGGTGCTCAACTGAGGAGATTGGTGTCTTTAGCAAGATAGTGCTTTCAAACCATTGTAAAAATAAGTTGGTGCTTGAAATTATTGTAATAGTAGGTTGGTTCCTACTTAATATTCATAAAGATAAAATTTATCGTGGTTTTCTCTTGATTGGGTTTCCACGTTACATCTTATGTTCTATGGTTTGATTCTACTTATGCTTATAATTTTTGATGAATAAGTAAAGAAAGAAAATGTATGTTATCCTGATTCACCCCTCTCTCAGTATAACCATAAGTCCAACATCTTGACCATCTCCTATTGCATGAACAATTATATCCCTCTAACTCACCATCTAGCTGCTCGATTATTCCAAACAATGAAAAATCCTCTATTCACTAGAAAAATACTTTGACAAATATGGTTGTACAATATATCCTAGCCTTACCATGGACAAAGTAGGGAAACGCTAATATTGTACAAGATCCACCAGAAGTGTCCATGATGCATCTTCCTTTCTTAATATTCTTGTTGATATAACCAACCATTGTACATTCTCAAGGGGTTTGGTCTCTTGTTGATGCAATTATCATTGATTTTTCGAGCGTGATGACACCACAAAATGTGTTATGAGAGATGAGAAGTTTGAGGAAAAAGTTGTACTAGTCATCTTTGATCCCTATAACAACACAACTAGGAGCCAAGCATCCTTTCTTGAAGGAATTACTCTAATTTCTGATATGAAGAAATTTTCGTATTCCTCGATATAGAAGAAAAATAGATGCTCAACCAAGATGTTTTGTACCAATTTTGTTCAGCATAGAGCTGGATCCTTCATATGAAGATCTTGTAACAGAATATACACAGGCTTCAGGAAGATAGCCGAGTTGGCTTGAGGGTGACTCAACACTTGTGGTTAGGAACTATTTGATCCTTTTCTCTTGGAAAGGCCTATAATTGTGCAATACAATGTCGATAAAAAGGCCGAAGTTGTGGAGGCCCCTAATAAACACACTTGTTTTGGGAAAAATCCTACAACTATTTAAAGGAGCACAAGGAAAGCGGAAGGGAGAGAAAAAATAGCCTAAGAGAACATCAAAGAGATGAATATTAGATTGAAACAAATGCACACAAAAGAGCAACAACTGATCCTAATCTTTGTCTATTTTGGGTTTTGGGATATGTAGTCACTTTAAGGGTCTTATGTTGTATGTAATACTGCGACGAGTCATTTTTGGGGATGATGCATTAGGTCTCTAGAGGCATGACGATGAGTCATAACATGAATTTATTAGTAATACGAATGAAGGGTGTTCGTCCACCTTAATTTTTGTATCTTGTATTGTATTTATTATTTAATGTCTATTTAATATCTCTATTTTACGTATGCTTGAATATGCTTTTAAGGGAATCTGTTGTGATAAAATGAAGCCAAACCTTGTTGTAATATGATAGGTGTGGACCCTCACTAAATTATCCTTGCAGTCAACCATGCTCATTGCACACAGGTCTTGGCTATACTTTGGGTGAGACATTCTCCTTTGGGAGATTGAAAATGCCAACACACTAGACTACAACGACGCCCTTTGTTGGCCCCTGCGCAAGAACCCAATGTCTAATTTTTTGCCTACATTGATGATCCTTTATTTTTGTGAACAACCACCACTTGCATAGAAAGCACTATGGCCAAGTTGAATAATGCCTATCTCTAACATTTCATGAAGCATATTTTCAATCTCACTTTCTTGTGTATATGGGTAGCTGTAGGGTATGATGTTAGGTGTTACACTTCTTGGTTGCAACTCAATACAATGGTGATGATATCGAGTAAGTGGAATAAATTTAGGCATATTTCCAAGTACCTTGGAATGATTGTTAATAACTTGTTGGAGATCCACTGTAATAGAGGGTATAAATTCTTAAACATCTAGTGAGTATTTCTGTGTAATAACTATGAGTTGAATTCCCTTTTCTTCTGAAGATAATCTCATGAAAAGTTCTTGAAAATTAAGAGCCACTATTCCCAATGATCGTAGTCACTCGAATCCTAGTACAATGTCAAGACCACCCATTTGGATTGAAATAATTGGACTATCCAAATGGCACTTTCTGGTACCTCATATGCAATCATTACTTGAAATTTTGATGTTGGATATAAAAAGCAATTGAGAAATTTAGCTAATTTTCAAATAATGAAATTATGGGTACTACTAGAATCAATCAACACTTTTACCTTTTTATTTTTCATATATCCTTTTATCCAGAGAGTTTGTGGAGTTCTAATGTTGACCAATGCATACCAATATATGATTGGATTAGTATCTTGTAGATCTATATCTTGAGTCTGTTCTAGTTCTGGATCTTCTTCCTCTTCACAATCTATGTAGAATAATTTATTCTCAATACACTTATGCCCCATACTATACTTGATGTCACAATTTATATATAGTCCCTTTTCCCTAATTTCCTCTAATTTATGAGGCATCAAACTTGTAGGAAAAGTGAGGTTAGGGGAGGAAAGAGTTCCTTCTCTATATGTGTTAGTAGCATCTTTCTAGTAGCCATATTTTTATTTTCAAATTTCCTTTCCAACCTAAAAGAATTCTCTAAGTGATATAGCTTCAAAGAGATGTACCTCATGGTGAATTGTCTCCTTTAAATTTACCATAAAGAGATCCAACAAATTATCCTTTGGAATGTTCTTCACTCTACGATTCAACTTCTGAAACTGCTTAATGTGCTTTGCAACTAGACCTTTTTGCTTGAGATATATCAATTAGTTAAATAAGGTATTTATCTCAACCCATAATATTATATCAATCCACCTATAAATATAGATGTAGAGACAATAGAGTCCTTTCTATAGTTACAAATCCATTGGTAACATATAAATTAATGAGGTTCTAAATATAAGGATGCAGTAGTTACAATTGTAAAGGTTGCACTTGGTTTAGATCAGATTATTTTTTAAGGATTCAAATAGGATACATAAGTGTAGTATTCTAGGATATTATTTTGGACGGAAAAAATCATACATATAGATAGGCAGGTGAATATTAATTAAGAAATATACAATTTGCTACCAAAAAGGGTAAATTTTGGTGAATATTATATATAAAATAACATATTTTATGTAAATATAGGCAATTTTTTAGAGTGAAAATGGCCAATTAATGAATTTATTTTTTGAAATAAAGGTAAAAAAATAGCCAATTGGCTAAATTTTGCCCCTAAAAAATACCCTTATGTAGATAAATGAATTGCTTCATTTTGAATATCCATTTTATCGGATCATTTCCATCAAAGTCTCATATAAATATCGAGAATCATGTAGTTCCTTTGTCTTCAACTAAACCTATGATTATGTTATGAATGATTAAATAATGAGGATTTGAACCTCTTGTTCTCCAACTATTTTCAATTTTCCCAATTTGTGATTGGGAAAAGCCCTTATTGTCTCCATGTTCTCTTCTTGAGGACCTGGATTATGAGGAAAGAGATGCCCCATCTCATTCAAAATTACCCCCTTCGTAACTTCAAGACCCTATTTACTAACCTTCTTTTCATATCCTCTTCATTAACATTCATGTTTCAGGATCCTCTTTATTGACATTCATGTTTTGAGATCCTTTTTACTGGCCATATTGTCATGGTTGAGATCTCTGGAGACTTAATTGGTGAATTATATTTTGTCGAACCCCTTATCATTCTACTCCAAAATAGTATTTACCTATGATTTCCCTCTATTTCCTCTTTCTCACACCTTTTGAATCCCCAAAATAGATATTCCAATCAAAAGTTATGAAAGTTAACATACCTTTAGAAACCCTAGTTTGTAGGTTGTCTTGGTAGTCAAACTTGAGCAACTAAATTATATCTAAAATTTAGCCCTTTCTGAGTCTGAAATTTCATCATGTAGTAGCATGTTAGGTGTTGTATATAAGGTTTTACCAAATTATGAAGTGTCAAGATAAAGTTACCATAACTTTCCCAAAACTTGTTATTTTTGTACCCTTTAGGAGAGCATAATGGTATGGTTTTCCACGTGTATGAATTTACTTGTATGATTCTAAATCTCTAATCACAAATAAGATGATCTATCTTCCATTAGATGCAATATTGAGTAATCAATTTGGGGTCCTTAAGCTTCATATATCACAATTTTACCTAGAACACTTGTTTGAGACTAGTTTTTCAAGTAGTAAAAACCCCTAAGTTTCGTAGATCATAATTATGACATTATAACGAATTAGGACCTGGAATATTTACGATAGGTACTTCACTCTTTCTTCTTAGTCTCAATTTTTTTCTATGTGAATGATCCCCAAAATATGTTATAGTGAAAATAGTAGTTGTTAATAATGTTAATACTATTCTTAATAATGTTTACATATTGATATTGAAAATAATGACAATTTTATTCTTAATAATGTTTTATTATTACTCTTAAGAATAAAAAGTGAGGATACTTGAAAATCAAATCATTTCAATGACCAAGTTAATTCCAACCGTGAAATCATTTCAATAGTTTGAATTTTTTTCCATACGTAACCAAACCAATAAATTAATAATAATATTATAAGTTATAAATTCATATAAGAATATGCAATAACCGGACGGTTGGACGAACAATAAAGATCTTATGGGACTCTTAACTTTGGAACCTTGGAACCTCGAAATGGGTAGATGGCTCGAGTTTTCAAATTTAACTAACAATAGCATTATTGCCTTTGTAGGGTTTTGTTGAACAACGAGAATTCTTTAAATTGTTAATTAATGACTATTTTTTATTTTTTAAAATTAATTCCATTCCACTTAAAATATTGAAATCATTTCAATATTTTGAAATGTTTTTCACAAAACTAATTACGTAACCTTTCTTTTATCTCGGCAGTGGGACAAAGAATTTGCTGCGTAACGAGGGTTTTATTGACCATGCTTAACATACTTATGGTTATTATAATAATGATCATTATTGCCTCTTCGTATAGGTAATGGGATGTTGCATAGTTAATGGGATGTTCCAAGTTAATTCCAACAGTGAAATCATTTCAATATTTTGAATTTTTTTCCAGATGTAACCAAACCAATAAATTAATAATAATATTATAAGTTATAAATTCATATACGAATATGCAATAACGGGATGGTTGGACCAACAATAAATATCTTATGGGACTCTCAACTTCTTAGAGGACTGGGAAATGAGGGTTTTCTTGACCAGCAACAGCGAGAATTCTTTAAATGGTTAATTAATGACTATTTTTTATTTGTAGAAATTAATTAATGACTATTTTTTATTTTTTAAAATTAATTCCAGTCCACTTAAAATATTGAAATAATTTCAATATTTTGAAATTTTTTCCACAAAACTAATGACGTAACCTTTCTTTTATCCCGGCAGTGGGACAAAGAATTTGCTGGGTAACAGAATGATGTAGTTTTTTTATTGCATCTTCGGTTATTATTATTTCACAATTAAAAATCAAACAAGGTAATGGGATGTTGCATAGTTATCGTTGCCTTATTCATGACCCAATGACCCAATTAATGCGAGACGAGTTAGTGGGATGGTCCGGCGTATCTAAAATAAAATGAAGATGTAAAACTACATTATCAACTCCCACTATAAATTACTTGGAGACGATGTGCATTCACGCCTGTGTTATACACGCTGAAGAGTTAAAGTTTAAAGGTTTTTGAATGCCAATTTTTTGTTTTTATTTTTGTTTTTGTTTTTATTTGTTTTCATCTTAGATCTCACTAACATCTGTCTGTTGTGCATTTGCAGGATCAACAGCAATGGTGAAACAACAGAACAGAAAGCTTTCTACGGAAGAGATACATCGGAGGAAGGAGGAATTCATGAGGAAGAAGAATAAGGAGACATTTAAATATGTCCGCATGACCGAATCTGGTAGGTTTTCCAAAGAATTCCATCACCCACTAACAAATCGCAGATACTCAGGAGGCACTCGTGACACACCTGAGGAAGCTGAGGCAGCGGCAGAAGCAAAAAAGGTTGCAATATCTGCAGAAATTGCTTCAAGAGGGGAATATGAGATTGTAGCTGGCGGTGCTGTTTTGAACGTGCCAACCAACCACTTTAGTGGCACTGGTGACACACCTGAGGAAGCTGAGGCAGCGACAGAAGCGAAAAATGTTGCAGTATCTACAGGAATTGCTTCAAGTGCAAGAGCAGTAACTGAAATCTCTCCTAACAGTTACTTGACTTCAAGTAATGAGATGGAAGACCAAATCCGAAAACAAAAAGAAAAAGAATATGTTTCGGGTACAGGATCATTATATGAGGTTGTAGCTGGCAGTGTTGTTTTGAACTTGCCACTTTAGTGCCACCATGCCCAATCGTTATCATTCATAGCTAGGCTTTATAATGGGAACCTACTTGATAGATTATATTATGTAATTTTCTGTTTTCATTTACTAAGTTTCTCTATTCCTCTTAGGAAGACCATGTATTTTGCTACAACTAAATCTATTCCTGGGAGGATCTGTATTTTGCTACAACTAAATCTATTCCTGGGAGGATCTGTATTTTGCTACAACTAAATCTGTTCCTGGGAGGATCTATTTTGCTATATTTTGTTACATATAAATATATGATTTCTAAGGAGGATGTATTTTGGTAGGACTAAATCTATTCCTCATTTTGTACTGGAGGAGATCTATTTTGCTACTTATAAATATATGATTGTTTTTAAAATTAAATGAAGTGTTCAATGTTTTATGATAAATCCAGGCAGTCTTTGCAGATCTATATTTTCAACATGTTTATAGATAATTTAATGTGAAAGAGAATAGTTTTTCAAAGCTTGTTATGAATCTGATAGAAGACATTTTATATTACCTTGATATGTGTGACTGAAATATTCTTCAAAAGGGTTTTTATCTATTTTAGGAGTTTGATTTGTAGTTATTTTGGGAGTTTGATTTGTAGTTTTTAGTAGTTGAAACATTTAGATGATTATTATAATTGTTTTTATTGGTCAAAAAGTGTGATGCCCTCATTTTGTTTTAGAGGAGGATCTATTTTGCTAAGCATAAATATATGATTCTTTTGAAATTAATTGAACTTTTCAATGGTTTATGATAAATCCATGCAGTTTTTGCAGATTTATCTTTTCAACATGTTTACATAGAATTTAATGGGAAAGTAGATAGTTTTTAAAAGCTTGCACTATGAATATGTTAGAAGACATTTTATATTATGTCGAGATATGTGACTCAAATATTTCTTTTGAAGGGTCTTTATCTATTTTGTGTGTTTGATTTGTAGTTTTTAGTAGTTGAAACAATTGGATGGTTATGATCTATGTTTTTGCTGGTCAAAGAGTGGGATGCATTGAAAATGTGTAATCAGTTTATAACAGTTGGAATGGGGGTATTGGTAAAAGCAATGACTTTTTTTGGATATACAAATAGGGTAAGGGTTTTTTTGGTTTTCCTTTCTTAGATTGGTTGGTGTTTCTACCGGGATTTGTGTTGTTCTAATGTTCGATAAAGGATGTATTTGGACTATCAAGATATATACATATGATACAAAAGTCTATATATTTTTTCCACTAGAAAAAAATCCATATATTTTACATATATTAATCAAATAAATAATTTCACGTGAATGTGCAAAATTTTAAATTGAAAAAATCATTCAGAAAATATTGACAAAATATAATTTAGTGTGAATGTGTGAAATTTTAAATTGAAAAAAATCACTTAAAAAATATATTATATATATTAAAATTGGTTTAATGGTTAGATATAATGTAGTTATTTATCTTGAAATTTGTAATAATTTATTAATATTTTTTTATTGTCATTTTCATTTCGAATGGACATTATAAATTATTATTTATGTAAATATATCAAGATGTTATTGTTTACTTAAGGCCACAGAATATCAAAATTTACTTAAAGCTAACAAAAAAATAAAAATAATTAAAAGTGTTAAATTATAAAATAATTTGTATAAAAAATAAAATGTAAATTGTAATTTTATTTTGAGATCTAATATTTATAATTGTTAATATTTTTGTGAATTTAAAAAAATTTTGTTAATATTTTTCTCACTTTTTAAATCTAATTTCTTAAATTATTATTATTTATTTAAAAATAAGAAATATTATAATAATATTTTAAATATAAATTGTGAATCATTATTATTTATTTAAAAATATATAATATTAAAATATTTTAATTTTAAAATTAAATAAAGTATTAAAAAATAAATATATATAAAATAATCTTAAAAAAATAGTTGGAAATTGGTAATAGATTAATATCATTAAAAATCTAATAAAATATTAACACTTTGATGAAACCATGATATAATTAAGGGAGAATAAATATTGTTACATAATTTATATTAAGTTCACATAAATGTTATTAATTCATTATATATATATATATATATGAAAAATGAAATGAAAAATGCAAATTACGAGCAATGCAAAGAATTATAATTTAGGGAAAAAAACTCATTCTTCAAATGTGTATTTTGCCAACTCCTAAAATATACTTTTGCACATAATTTATTTCATATTCTAGATTACATTTGTAATTGTGAATATAAAAAAGTGCAGAAACAATAAGTGTCTAGAATAAGCTTCAATATCAATTTCTTGTCATCATTGGTTGGTTGTAGAGTTGGAGTGCTCTTTCTTTTTCTTAACTACTGTCAACTTCTATCCATTCCTCCTTTTGGACCTCAAAGGAATTGTTGAATAATGTTGGATTTAAGATTGTTCCCTTTGTCCTAGTTTGGTTTTTAAAATGAGGATTCTCTTCTCTCCTACTCTACTTCATTCGCCTCTAATATATCGAGATATTTTAAACAAGGCTGAGGGTTGGGCCAAAAATTTCCCACCAATTCAAGTGGGAGTTCAAGCATCATCGTTGGTGAAGGGGAGTCTTACAAAAAACTAACTTCATTGAATGATGCCTCAAACAAGGTTGGTACTATTTCATTAGGAAATGAATGATGCTTAGTTAGAGGTGAGGCTTTGCTAATCAATTGGTGTTCTTCCCTTACACTATTCCACCATGTGGATTTTCCTTGGTTCTTTCATAGTTTTCTACTCTTAGGAAGCATGGCATAGTAAGTAACAATGTGCCTTGTTTCATAGAATTCTCTATGTAAGAAGGAAACTTGTTCATAATCCATTTTTTGGGCTGATTTATAATATTTGGTGACCAAGTTGAATGAGGTAAAAACTATTTTGTTTAATTCCATGTCTAAATAGATTTGCATATATGTGGTGAAGTGTCTATTGGGTGCGTGTTATATTATTTGAATGACTACTCCTTTTCCAATGGGGGCTTGGGGTTGGCCCCCAAAATGTGGAGACAAAGAGCACCAAAATATTAATGAAGAATAGACTGTAAATAATATCATTAAATTTTCACTATATAATTCATGAGGAACCAATGTAAGCAATCAATCTTCATTATGTAATCCATTTTGCATACTAGAGAAAAAAATTGAGGCTTTATAGAAAAAATACCTTGATTAGATTGAAGACATTCACCTCATTATTGATAACTGAAGTAAATGATAAAGCTTTGGTTGAATTAATTTTACTTTGTCCAAAATTATAAAAGTGTGTAATTTTAAGGCTTGTGAAATTTGATGGATCATTTGAATTTGAAATTTATAGTTTGATCCCATTCTTTGGTGTATATTTTCTTGAGTTATAGGTTAACCATCCCAAAATTAAGCAGTTAAATAATTTATCTTATTTGCTAAAGAGCTCATTTAACCATTAAAACAATGAAGATTGAAACTTCACAAGATTGTTGAAGCATCATATCAATCCTATCAAGCCAAATTAAAGGATTTGATTAGCTCAAATAAGATAAAAAAGTAGCATGCAAGTGGTATGTAGTAACTAAGAGGCAAAAAGACTCATGCAGTACAAATAAACCATCTCTCCAAGAAATGAGTCCAAAGGATCAATAAGAAGAAAATGGTATGTCCAAAGGAAAGGAAACCAAACTAGGAGATCACCTACTAAATCAAGCAAAAATAAAAGAAAACCAAAATCTAAACATTTACAAAATTAACATGGGGTATCCTTCATTTAGCGAAATCAAGAAAGGTTTGTTGCAGGTCAAAAAATAGGTAAATGCCCCTTTGGTGTGTGGATGTCCCCAACATGCAGGGCTTTAAGTCCATGGCTTGGTGTCTCAGGCTTCTAGGGGTGACCCATTGGGGCACATGACTACATTGGTTTGAGGTGAGTGCATTTTGTAAACGGTCTTTTTCCCCTATCTAGCACACCTCCTTGGCCCACTTGGACCTTCTTTTTAGCATTTAAAAGCCTTCCTGTAGAGTTTCGACCTATGACATCATCCTTAAGAACTCACCCTACAATATTTGCAAGGGGGTCATTAAGGGATAAAATGCACTCCGGGTTAGTTGGGGCATGACGCCACCCTGACTATTTCATCAAGTTAATCCTTCTTTTAATCCTATTTGTTACTTTTTTTTGTATATTTTAAAGCTTAATCCCTAACTTGTGGAGGATTTACCCTAAAAATATTCTAATTTAATGTTTTCTTGTAGGATCAAGAAATTAAAAGGTTGAAGGTGAAAATATAAAAATACAACACCTCACCTCCATTGTAAAATCAGAAGAAACTTAGGTTCAAACGTGTTCTCTAATATTTTTATCCTACTCTATGAGTGTTTAATGTGATGCACACTTCTATTGGATGATTTTTCTAACTTGATTTTTGTAGCTTGAAGATTTTTGTAGCTTGATGATTTTTCTAGCAAGGTTGCAAACTCGACATCTTATGCATTATATGTATATTTAATATATTTTGTTCTTTCATCATTAGAATTTTATTGAAACATTTTAAATGAATCGATATATGCTTATTTAGGATTTCCATTGTTGTTTGTTGATATTGTAAATGTATTTAATTAGTTACTTGAATATGTAGTATAATGGTCATGCCTTCTCATATACTTTACATTTTGTCAATTAATAGTGAAATTATTCTAGTTTTCTAAATTATTGAGTTTTTAAATTATAATTTAAATTTATTACAATGTTTTTAATATTTTTCTATCATTGTGTAATATGTAGTTGCTGATATGATCACTATGAAATTGAACAATGTTTTGAATACATAAATTTAATATTTGCACATATAGACGTAATAGAAAAATAATCAGTGTTATAGATGTAACTGAAATCATGGCAAATGGGGATAAGAATCCTTTCTTTTTTCATCATAGGCAAGGATTCTAGGATTGTGAAGCTTATGCTAAATTAGATCAATGGTTAGACAAAAAAAATATGAATATTCATCAACTTGTTGTCTAGAACCATTGCTCTAATTTAGCATAAGCTTCACAATGCTAGAATCCTTGCTTGTGATAAAAAAATGAAAGATCCTTATCCCCATTTGCCATGATTTGAGTCACATCTACAACACCAATTACTCTTAGAATGTTATCAATGTCGTAAAAAAATTTGAACATTGAACATTAAACACACAAGACATGCTGCAAATTGCACAAATCATTTATAAGATTCAACTTTTACATAATTACAACTTAGACTTCCAGATAAGCTTGAATTGAATTTATGAATTTGATATTTTCCAAAGCATAGTTATGATGATCATCTTTTAGGAAGCGTACATGTATGTTAATCATTAAACACTAAAACATGTACTACTTGAACTATCAATTTCATGAAATTCATATTTTAGGTAATAGTATACAATACACTTTCAAACTACAATTTTTAAAGATCATTTATGAAAAAATCATCTTTTACAAAACATAATTAATTTAAACATTAATTACCACTGGATCTTTACCAATATCATAAAACCATTTCAACATTCAACATTAAACACTAAAAACTAAACATAAACATTAAAACATATGTTACAAATTGTACAAATAATTTTTGAAATTCATCTCTTACATAATCTAGTCTATAACATTTCCAAACTACATGATTTGACTCATTTAATGCGATTCATATTTTACATGATACAAGACTACACTTATCTACAACAATACTATGAAAAATTTTAGCCATAACACAATATGTTCTTGAGATTCAATCCTGACAAAATTGAACCAGTACTATTGTAATGTACCCAAATCAGAAATTTGGCACACTAGCTCCAAAGTCTCAAAACCAGGTGAGAGAGGATTAGGTTCAAGGGTAAAGGAAACTTGGGGCAGACTTGGGATGGTTACTAACCTCTGTTATGAAAATTTGCAGGTATTTACAGACATTGGAAACTTAGTTGTAGAGTGGGAGTGTTTCGGGAATGATTTGGAGTGATTTTGAGTGAATATGGAAACACGGGACAACACAGGGTCATGATTTCCAAACTTCCAAAAACAGTATCTAGGAGACTCAATTTTCTGTAAAACCACTTGGGATGGATTCTAAAGAGTCTTAGGTTTCTGTACCAACTTATAGTTTGTGAATTGGAACTTCTCGAAGAAATTTAGAGCTGAAAAAGTGAGAGCTAGTCTAATCTGACTAGTGAAAGAGCAAGGGTGATGAAGAGGGTCATGGATGGATTGGTTTTTTTGTAGGTAGAATAGAGGATTTGTAAAAACTGGTTGTAGGTGGTCTGCATAAATGTATATAGATTCAAGGTTCAATGTTCCTTCATGTATATCATTGGAAAAGAGGTGGATTTCCTATCACATTGACCATTGACACTTTCGGGAGTGCATCACACCTAGGAAGCCTCCATTGGTTAGATCAATGGATGCAAGGTGTCAATGTTAAGACTTGTTTGGAGCCTCCTGTTATCACCAAACTTGTAGTTCCCCCTAGAGATGGATTCAAGGTGGATGGCAGAGGGGATGGGAAACCAAAGAGGTGCAACCAAGATAGCCTTGACTCCCAATGGATGGTTGTCACTCCAATCG
The DNA here is from genome assembly GCA_027924585.1 of Larix kaempferi. Classification (NCBI taxonomy): domain Eukaryota; kingdom Viridiplantae; phylum Streptophyta; class Pinopsida; order Pinales; family Pinaceae; genus Larix; species Larix kaempferi. The sequence goes on from BSBM01000545.1 coordinate 15,476,164, forward strand.
AGGTAATATTCACTTTATGTTATCTAGCCCAAGACAACAAAGGGGGATACCCAGATCTACTCCCGATAGGAGAGATCAAACCAAGACACCAGATCAAATCAAGTATGGATGAAGTATGTAAGGTGTATGGTAAACCCTAGATCTATGGATGAAGTCACAAGATGAGTAATGGATTGGATCAAGAGGCTTAAGTGTAAATTTGATCCAACTTGGTTATGTAAGTGATTTATGAGATGTAAAACTAGATCTAAGATTAGGGTACTAGTCAAATATGAGAAAATCCTCTGCCTTGGGAACTATGTCCAATGCAGGGTAGTTAAGGACCAAATTGGGGCTAACCAGTACCAAAGATAGGCTTGATGAGTGGATATGAAAATGTCTAGAGGTTCAAGCAGTAAGACAAAGACCAAATTACAAGCAGACTCAACAAAGTAGAAAAATTGTGAGGTCTTGGAGAAGGATCAGTGCCTTGGAAAGTAGGCCAAATGGAGTCGTATGTCCACCAAACTATAGATCAGGGATGTTGAGGTATGAATCTAGGTGGGTCTTGAAGATTAGGATGATCCAATGGCTAGATATTAGTAGATCTGAGATTGAAATGCATCACCAAGTGACCCAAGTAGGGCTCAACCCTCAAAATGAGGAATGGGGCCCACAAGGAAAAAATCACCAAGGTGAAGCACTGGGGGTAGGGTATCAAGTCTGGATAGTAAGGATCAAGTGGGATCTCACCTACTGAGGTGATAGATCTAGAAAAACTCACCCATCCAAGAAGTGCAACCTCACTTGGAGAGGCTAATTTTCCTTGGGAAATCGGTCAAATGAAGGCCAATCCACACCAAACTATAGATACGAATTGTCATGGATGCTATAGAGGTGGGTTTTAAATTTTTTACCCAAAATCCAAGTAGATCTCAGTAGATCTGAGAAATTGTAAAATGAGGATTTTAACTTATGAGGGTTTTCAGTTATTTAGACAAATGGATAGATCGTGGAATGAGAAATCTACCTTGATATCATACCTGAGTGATGGATGAGGTTTCCTTGTTGTTGAGGAAGATTCCCGCAGAGATCAAATGGGAGATATTTGATTTTCCTTGCTCAAAATGATGCCCTAGCTCCACACATGCACCCTCCTCTACCTGTCAAACAAAGGAAAGTCGATTCAATGAGAATGATCAAGCACGAAGGAAATACAAGTATAAGCGAATGATAACATGAAATAGAAGGTCCTAAGATAGCAATACTCCTTGTTACCGACAAAGAAACCCAAAGAAGAAGCAGAGAGAGTCTTCCCCTACCAATGCGTCCTCCTTGAACCAATTCGGCCTCCACCTGTAGATGACAAAATCATGGAACAAAATAGATAGCAAGATAAATCTCCAATAACCCAATGCAAAGAAAGAACCAACGAACGAACTCCAAAAGCATTCACCACAACACAACAGGTAGATGCAATAGTATTTTTCTATTCCAATAATCCAGAGCCAAAATTCCCCTTTACAATGAGGAGATCTCTCCTTTAAATAGGAAGGAGAGGCACCAAAACCCTAACCAATTTTTGAATGAGTGGCTAAGATTAAAATATCAAATGATCTAATCAATGGTTGAGATGAGCTCAACAATACAATACATGGATCACTAATAAAATAATACATCAATGGACCAAATCGCCCTAGGAGAGGGGGTCCAACCAAAAGTGAATGATAAAACATAAGATCTAGCTCATGGTGGGCCCAAGGGGTAATTATCAACACCCTTGGTCAATACCCATGGCACAATATCCAAAAATAATCAAGCTAGACACCAAATCGTGCCTCTTTGGGAAAGTCGTGAGCCTTTGGAGGCTCCAAAAAATCATATAAAATGCCAAAAGTGATGGGTTTGGGTCCCAATGAAAGATGAAACTGCTGGAGAAGGTGTGGAAGACATCCCACTCATCATCACAATTCATCCCATGCCAATCCCTTGCCTCAGTATCCCAAATCATATCCTTTAGTAGCCATTTTTACCATTTTTTAACTACCTCGGGAAATGTGAACATGCCCAAACTGCCTCCTGGATTGCCTCCGCTGTCAAGGTGAGGCCACCAGGATCTCTGGGAGGGGGGTAATATGGTAATAACAAGTGGGTGGAACACCCCCTCCATGCACAACGCCCTAGGTGAACTCATCAAGTCTCTGTTATGCTCTGACAGGGCCCCTGATAGGCCAAAACTGCACTAGGATAGACAACTGAGGCTAATCATCACTTTAACTGCCCGGAACTGAAAACAGACTGTCTCATTGGACTCAGAAGGTTGAAATCCATCTAATATGTGTACTCATACACCATATAGATCTCTTCATGGTCAAAAATAAATACTCATCATATCCGATAGACCAAATAATAATAATATGTAAAAGTGCTAAAAAGCACAAATCATCATCATAGCCTGAAACCATTGCATAGAACCACCATGGTGACCTGTACTAGACCATATATCATATCTCTATATCATTTGAGGTCTGCCACCTCATGTCCTGTGGTTCACTTTTGGTCAAACTGTGCTTGACCAAGTCAACAATGACCCAAAATATAACTCAAGCTATCATCACAATGCTGCAAGGTTTCAAAGGTTAAAGCATGCTTTACAATCCATTCAAATAGAAATTATAACAAAAGTAATCATTACTGGCGATCTAAATCCAAATATATAAGGTCATTAATTATTATTTATAACTCAGACTAGACTTTCAAGACCATACTCACTTCATAGTTGTGATCAATTTGCTAGTGAAGGGTGAAGGCTAAAATAAAGATGGCTAGGCCAAGGGAAGACTTACTCACTTAACACTGTGACACTTTGGATATGGAAAAGGGAATACATGCCATAGCATATACTGGACAAGCAAAAACACAGGGAATGGCGGTGTCTCACAAATGGGTAAGTTGTTCAAAGAGTGTTTGTTCACCTTGGAAGATGCTCACAATCCATAATACAAATGAGGCCATAAATATTTTTGATATAGAGTTTAAGTTCCATTGCTTTTTGGGCCTATAGTTTCCATAGCCTTTGATCTATGTGTGTTTATAAACACATTGCATAAATTTACATTTTATATAAGGCTTCTTGTTGCAGGTGTGTTTTTAAGGCACTTGTTTATCTGAGCACTTCTAGGTGTGTTTTTTATACATCTTGTTTACCTGGGTATTACATTTCACAATAGATATAACATTTGATATTTCTTTTCCAGTTTCATTTGGATTTTCACAATAGATATAACATTTTCCTTTTCATAATTTGTATTCATGGCAGCACTATATGTTTCAGGTTTAGCCAACAACATCTTTAGTGACTAGGGGGACTTTGTGCCAGTGCCAAACATCGGGACAACCGACCAGAATGATTTAGGCCTACAATCCAACTCACCAAAGGTATGTTTTGTCACCAGCTCAGAGCCGAGACACAATAAACAGGGAAGCTCATCCAATATAGAGGCTACAATGGGGAAAGGTCCTCCATGCCACTAGTCAAGAAGTAAGTCAAGGTAAATAACAAACTGGGTAGGTGATGGATGGACGAAGACAATGAATAATTATACCAACACTAGCAAGCAAAAGTATGGTGGGAATGATCACCTCTAAACTCCCTAAGGAGGGTAAAGCCGATGAGTATAGGTCAAGAAATTCTAAGTCTAAGTAGGGACAATATGATAAAAGCACAACCAGGTCCACGTATCTATATGATTGCCAGATCATGATACTAAATGCTAAGACATGCTACAATAATTAATATAAAATAAATATAACCATAACACCAAAATATACCTGTGAGTCATATACCTGAATGCTCATCAATCTGTAACTACTGACTGCTCTGTATAAATGGCTAAATGGCTACATCGGTCATCTCTCTGAGTGTCCTGCGACTCTGTCATGGCATGGGGAATAAAAATAGGAGGCGTCGTTTTCAAAATCAGTGGATTTTGAGCAATAGGAGGCGTCGTTTTCACAATCAGTGGATTTTGCGGAGTAATAGGATGATAGGTAGCGGATAGAGGTGCGGTTTGGCTATCAGTATCGACTTGTAAATCAATATATATGCGGATTCAATGTTCACTGGAAGTATTTTTAGCAGTATACTTATATCTTTTTCCACTTCTCAAATTGTGTGTTTCTTCGTCAGAATCACTATGTATGTTATTGACCATTGCAGATTCAAACACTTCTAGGAATCTTTACTGCATTCTTAAAATGCCTTTCTCAGCTAAAAGCATTTTTATGTATAAACTCAAATTGTTGAGGTACTTACCTATGAAACCCTTGAAAAACTCTGCTTCTGCTGCGCTGTAGGACTTCAGCATGTCCACAACGAAGTTTGTCACGAAGTTTTCTAGTGTACTGTCAACCCAAAATTTGACTTCTCTTGAGAGTGGGATATCTATTTCTTTAATCCTCTGAATGAGCTTTGGATTCCACTCGGTAGGTACTTCTGGCTGGAAACAGTTCTTTAGCTCTGCGAGCCTTGAGAACCACTCGTGCAACTCATTTCCAAAGGATGCCCAGAAAATTTCACGAACGTCCTTCCACAGGTATTTGTTCAACCAATCTATGTCAGAGATATGTGGGTGTCTATTTTCCTTCCTCGCGAAGTCTCTTTCTATCTTGTCACACAAGGCCCAAATCTCTTTCTTGTCTGGGTGCCAATTTTCTGCAATCAACATAACCTTTTCTTCCAAGCACATCACTATTTCAAGCGTGGAAAATCATCACCAGTTCAAGCCCGGCAACATAACCATTTGTTGGCTTAAATAACCGTCTTGAGATTTTCTATAAAGACCCAGGTTCTGCACGGTTCAAGGAACCAACAAAACCCCTTTTCACCGGCCCTTTTGGAAAAAATCTACGAGCAGACTGAGGTCTCACTCGAGGCGAAGGAATGGAGGGGCTGCGGAATCAGATTTCCACAACCAGGTGATGAGTGTTTAAAACAAATTGGCAATCAACGCATTGCAGGTCTTTTGCTGCGGACTTCGGGCCGCGTGAAGTTCTATTTCTGTGCGGTTAATCCTTCGGCTATCACGCCTCCAAGGACTACACGATGCAGGGTGATTGTTCGATGATAGGACAACACAATTGATGATTGCACTTCCTCTTAGCACTTGACCACTTAATGGATCTTACTTATTGTAAAAAGACACATTCAATAAGTATACTATACTGACGCCTTGCGAACTTGTACACTATATCATACAACCGCCTTGACTGCGCACTTTTAGTGTCGCGCTTAGTATGTAACCGATTAATTCATATATTCAAATTACTGTGAATTACTTGTGCATTCGATATCCATTCATACATGTGGTCACTTAACATATTATTCCCATCTCTATCCTTGTGGCGAATACATATAAAAGCAAAGCACATAATTGCATAAACAACACTTAACCATTCATTGTAACCAAATATACAGATTCAAGCATAGAAACATTCACACAACACAGAATTTAATGTGGTTCACCCCTAGTATGGGAGCTACATCCACAAGAACTTTTTTGTATTATCTTGGGAAGGGTACAACAGTTCCAGTTTGCGCACGCAGTTGCAGACTCTCTTCTCTCTCGATAGGCCTTTGCACACACAACTTGCAGATCCTTTACAATAACATTCAGCAAAACAAACAAGTATTGCTCAATATTATACAATTAAGATTCGAGATTAACCTTTCCCATACAAAATGTGCCCCTTTTATAGATCGTCCCCGTAGGTCATGTCTTTACAATGCATAGGCTCCAAACCCTAAGATTCCCCAAAAGTGGTGCGGTTACCCGCCACCCTGCCTGTCGCCATTGACAGCTTGCTTTACTCGCTTCAGGCTGCCTTGCTTGGCCACTCGTGGCTCTCATGCCCTTCTAACAGCCGCAGTCATCCTCAAAAAAGGTTACAACCACATCGTGGCCTGTCACTTTCTGCCATCTGAATCCGCAACCCAAACTGCGCAGTTCCCAAAACTGTTCTTCCTCCAAAGTATGCCAACTTGGGCCATGCCCAACAGGGTAGAATTTTAGACATGAAATTTAGTGTGCATAAAAAAGGGTAAGCATAATCTCAGGGGGATTCGGTGCTTAGCTAAGATATTGGTGTCTACAGCAAGTTGGTGCTTGGAAACATTGTAACAATGAGTTGGTGCTCAACTGAGGAGATTGGTGTCTTTAGCAAGATAGTGCTTTCAAACCATTGTAAAAATAAGTTGGTGCTTGAAATTATTGTAATAGTAGGTTGGTTCCTACTTAATATTCATAAAGATAAAATTTATCGTGGTTTTCTCTTGATTGGGTTTCCACGTTACATCTTATGTTCTATGGTTTGATTCTACTTATGCTTATCATTTTTGATGAATAAGTAAAGAAAGAAAATGTATGTTATCCTGATTCACCCATCTCTCAGTATAACCATAAGTCCAACATCTTACCCATCCCCTATTGAATGAACAATTATATCCCTCTAACTCACCATCTAGCTGCTCGATTATTCCAAACAATGAATAATCCTCTATTCACTAGAAAAATACTTTGACAAATATGGTTGTACAATATATCCTAGCCTTACCATGGACAAAGTAGGGAAACGCTAATATTGTACAAGATCCACCAGAAGTGTCCATGATGCATCTTCCTTTCTTAATATTCTTGTTGATATAACCAACCATTGTACATTCTCAAGGGGTTTGGTCTCTTGTTGATGCAATTATCATTGATTTTTCGAGCATGATGACACCACAAAATGTGTTATGAGAGATGATAAGTTTGAGGAAAAAGTTGTACTAGTCATCTTTGATCCCTATAACAACACAACTAGGAGCCAAGCATCCTTTCTTGAAGGAATTACTCTAATTTCTGATATGAAGAAATTTTCGTATTCCTCGATATAGAAGAAAAATAGATGCTCAACCAAGATGTTTTGTACCAATTTTGTTCAGCATAGAGCTGGATCCTTCATATGAAGATCTTGTAACAGAATATACACAGGCTTCAGGAAGATAGCCGAGTTGGCTTGAGGGTGACTCAACACTTGTGGTTAGGAACTATTTGATCCTTTTCTCTTGGAAAGGCCTATAATTGTGCAATACAATGTCGATAAAAAGGCCGAAGTTGTGGAGGCCCCTAATAAACACAATTGTTTTGGGAAAAATCCTACAACTATTTAAAGGAGCACAAGGAAAGCGGAAGGGAGAGAAAAAATAGCCTAAGAGAACATCAAAGAGATGAATATTAGATTGAAACAAATGCACACAAAAGAGCAACAACTGATCCTAATCTTTGTCTATTTTGGGTTTTGGGATATGTAGTCACTTTAAGGGTCTTATGTTGTATGTAATACTGCGACGAGTCATTTTTGGGGATGATGCATTAGGTCTGTAGAGGCATGACGATGAGTTATAACATGAATTTATTAGTAATACGAATGAAGGGTGTTCGTCCACCTTAATTTTTGTATCTTGTATTCTATTTATTATTTAATGTCTATTTAATATCTCTATTTTACGTATGCTTGAATATGCTTTTAAGGGAATCTGTTGTGATAAAATGAAGCCAAACCTTGTTGTAATATGATAGGTGTGGACCCTCACTAAATTATCCTTGCAGTCAACCATGCTCATTGCACACAGGTCTTGGCTATACTTTGGGTGAGACATTCTCCTTTGGGAGATTGAAAATGCCAACACACTAGACTACAACGACGCCCTTTGTTGGCCCCTGCGCAAGAACCCAATGTCTAATTTTTTGCCTACATTGATGATCCTTTATTTTTGTGAACAATCACCACTTGCATAGAAAGCACTTTGGCCAAGTTGAATAATGCCTATCTCTAACATTTAATGAAGCATATTTTCAATCTCACTTTCTTGTGTATATGGGTAGCTGTAGGGTATGATGTTAGGTGTTACACTTCTTGGTTGCAACTCAATACAATGGTGATGATATCGAGTAAGTGGAATAAATTTAGGCATATTTCCAAGTACCTTGGAATGATTGTTAATAACTTGTTGGAGATCCACTGTAATAGAGGGTATAAATTCTTAAACATCTAGTGAGGATTTCTGTGTAATAACTATGAGTTGAATTCCCTTTTCTTCTGAAGATAATCTCATGAAAAGTTCTTGAAAATTAAGAGCCACTATTCCCAATGATCGTAGTCACTGGAATCCTAGTACAATGTCAAGACCACCCATTTGGATTGAAATAATTGGACTATCCAAATGGCACTTTCTGGTACCTCATATGCAATCATTACTTGAAATTTTGATGTTGGATATAAAAAGCAATTGAGAAATTTAGCTAATTTTCAAATAGTGAAATTATGGGTACTACTAGAATCAATCAACACTTTTACCTTTTTATTTTTCATATATCCTTTTATCCAGAGAGTTTGTGGAGTTCTAATGTTGACCAATGCATAGCAATATATGATTGGAGTAGTATCTTGTAGATCTATATCTTGAGTCTGTTCTAGTTCTAAATCTTCTTCCTCTTCACAATCTATGTAGAATAATTTAGGGTGTGTGCAAGAAGATGAGGGTCACTTTAGATGCAATGCTACTTTTTCAAAACTCGTTCCTGATACGTAAAACATAACGCGTTTATGACGTTTAGCACCTGCCATGGTAAGACCCGAGCCTAACATGTCATTGGACATGTAGGCTAGGTAACAATAACGCGTACGCGTTATATAACTATAAAACGCGTACGCGTTATGTAGTTACAAAACGCGTACGCGTTATGTAAATCTAAAAAACAATTTAAATACAGTCCCGACGATTGCCGAAACGCGAAATTGACCACCCGCGGCACCCACGCATCAGAAATGCGAAATTGAACCCAGAGGAGGACGGTTTGTGGCCCACTCAAGTATTGGTGTTGCTCGATTTAGCTGGAGGGGACAAATTCACCGGTAGATTGTCATCCAATCAGGTAATTGTTTCACCCATACTCTTTTTTTATCATTTTTAACCTAAATTATTATTTTTTTTTTGTTTAAAAAAACCTAGTTTTTTAATATTGATAAAATTGGGAATAACCCAATCTTTCATTAAATTCACATCTCCCTCAATCTCCCTCAACCAAGATGAATGAATAATTAAAATGAATCGTTTTTAAAAAACTCAAAAATTCGTAATCCAACCTAAAATTGAAAAAAATAGAACTCGGACCCCCTTTCTACAATGTATCCATCTAAGTCACCCAACACGAGAACACGGGACACGAGTGTCCCTGCCGCCAGCCACAACTCACTAAATATAATGAAAATGAGTGCACTCATGTCTTTTCATTAGCTGGCAAGGTTTCGTATCATGTGAAAATGTTTTGTATCATGTGAAAAGATAATGATACTCTGAACTTATGAGGCACCAATTGGAGAGACTGCGACTACTACTGTGGAATCAGGTGTGGCGACTGCTGGCAGTTTGGCCCCCACTTGCAGTCATTCTCAAGAGATAGGTACATCTGCACCATGCCTGTTTACATCAAATCCAAATACATACAATTATCATATAATGCTGAAACGATTGAGTTACCAGTGGTTTTGTGCAGCCGGATAGGGTTCGCACATGGAGGTAAAAAGCGGGCCTGAAGCGCGCTCTGAGCCCGCTTCCTTGTAACCAGGCTTCAAATTTGAAGCCTTTAGGGCCCTTCATAGGTCATTTTACACGTCATAGAAGGCCACTTCAAATTAAATACCATGCAAAAAAAAATTAATTTCATGGTAAGTCCTTCAATAATTAAATTAACCACTACTGTTTAAAATTGCAACGGAAGGGTAGCTTCAAATTTCACCCATCAACAGTTTTTAGTGGGAAATTGGGAATGCGGCTACTAGCTAGGTGACTTGGGAGTGGGACTCGGTTACTCTCCAATATCCACGTGTTCGATCATCCATGGATCATGGACCATTGGGCCTCTAATAATATTATTGTGCAACTTACGTGGACGGGCTTACATTGAGCAACCCATGGCTTGAACGCTTCGAAGTTCTCGTGTTTGTAGCGAGCGCTTACGTTTTTAACACATTTCATGGCATCAAAAAAATTATTAAACCTGGTAGGTGGCTCATACGTGTTGTTGATAGCGGGCTTACCAAGTTACAAGTTATCACATACCAATTCGTGAATGCTGACTCCGTGAGTTAATTGAGTATTCAATGTATAATATATTATGTTAATGTGCCCCCGCGAATTTGGCATTTCAGACAAAATCCACAATCCATAAACTTCTTGTAATGTTGCAGGTTGTTGCTCCTGCCCGTGGCCCCTACCTATAGCCCTGTGTTTTCTTTGTTGTATCAAGTTAATCCTACCGTCTACGGCTCCCAACCTCACACCCTGTGTTTTCTTTGTTGTATCAAGTCAATCCTGCAGCTCCCGAGTTCCACCTTTTGTTTTCTTTGTTGTATCAAGTCAATGCTCGAATTCCATGCTTCCATGGCTCCGACCATCAATATATAATATTGCATGAATAGAAACAAGCTTTTTCTTATACCCCTATTCCACTGTGGTTGAGCTACTTCCAAGTTCCACCTACCCTATCTCCTCCAGTCCTCCAGGATAGTTTGCGAAGCGAAGCTGGCAATGCCAGCCTACCATAAACATATTTAAAGAAATTCGTTTTCTTTGAGGAGCTCAACTTCAAGGCTGACTAGATTTTTGACATCCTATGAATTTACAGGTCTGCTATATATCCACTGAAAAATAAAGCCTCTCAACTTTACTACGTCAGTAAACATTGAAATTTTGATGTACTATTACATTTTCAAATGAAAAGAATAACTTATTATTAATAAAAAAATCAAATCACATTAATATATTAATGAATTTGAATTTAGCTTCCCAATATTAAAATAAATTATACATTTTAAATGATCCACAACCAAATATTATCCTGAGAAGGAAATGGAAAAAAAGGAATTTCCTCAACACAACATGCTATTTCCTTATGATGATGCTTTTACGTTTATGATTACCAACCTTGGAATCAGGTTTGGTTATCCGAAGGTGTAATATCTTCTAAGCTAAGTCAATAGGTAGGGATGTTGGTATTGATATAATTATGACAAAGTTTTATAAAGGATTAGGAACAATTCCGTTGGCTTGTAGATGACATATTTATGGATAAAAAGCTTGTTGTTATGAGATAATGACATCATGCCTCAAAAACATGTCCCATACAATCTAATGTTAATGGGCGCTCTACGTAGAAATTGGAATGTCAACATTTGTGAGTACAATAAATATGTGGATGATTTTGGCCTACTACAACTTTAATATATTGAGTGGATTGATAACCTTCACAATTATATAAGAGATTGTAGCTATGACTAGGAGGAGAGTTAACAATGCAATAAAATCAAGTAATCGAATTTTGTGCATAAAATGAACATGAGACTCCCACCAAATTTCACTGAATCTACGTCTTAACAAAAGAACTCATCGTTTCACGGGATTCCACCCCATCAATCCTTTTAACAGTAATGGCCATAACAGTTGCTACAACCCTAGCGCGAGAAAAATCAATCGAGCTACGCATGACAATACTTGAAACCAGACTTTTTGAACTCCCTATTACGTCATAGGAATCAATACTACTTTCTCCACAACATGTGGCACCCTCAATATCTTCCATCACCGCAATTTACATTTGATAAAAAACTTGTTTCCAAATAGTAATTACCCCATTCTTTGCTCTAAAAAGGCCTCGGTTAACCTAGAATCCAATCCATGCAACATGAACACATCCATATATACACATAGAATAAATATTAATAAATTTCTCATAGCCCTTCAATAGTGTTCAATATCTCATAGCCCTTCATAGTGAAATGGGACCCCACCCTTCAAATTTGATCCATGGTCCCCACTAGACACGGTGACCCCCGGAATTATGACACGTAGGACACGGTGACCCTCGGAATTAATATATTTTTAAAATATATTAAAATTTAAAAATATAGACATATAGATCATCCAATAAAATTTAACATTTACAATTACAAATATTCAATAGAAATTACATTTACAATTACAAATATGAAATATTCAATAGAAATTAGATCATTCACAAATCACAACACATTTGTCATTCACAATCACAAAACACAATGAGACATTGAGACACATAGATGCAAACTCATCACTGCCCTGATCCTCCTCCTCCATGCCTGAATCAACAAACTCATCACTGCCTTGATCCTCCTCCTCCTCCTCTCTGCCAATCTGACTAACTTACTTTTTAATTGTCAAATGTTTAATTTTAAGTTTTAAATGTATGTAAGTGAATGCCATTAAATTGCTTATGTGAGTTTGATTTAATACATGTTCAATTTTGAAGAGACGTCATTATATACCATGTATATGTTTCTAATGATTTTCGTATTAATGTCTTTATTGCAGTTGCGGCTATGGATACCAATGCCGAAATATTGATTGAGCTTGCCCAATTGAGGGGCATAAGCGCAGCTTTTAGTGGTGGCGACAGGATTTGCTGTTCACTTGCATCAACCTTGGATGCAATTGTGGACACCATTTCACAATCTACAAATGTCCTATATGATATTGCATCTTACAGAGAAAGAAAAAGACAACAATATGCTGATGGACTAGATTACAATGCAGTAAAAAAGTTGAAAATATCCAAAGAGCTTATATTTGCATTGTTTAGGGACCCTCGGACGGGGGAAATCCCAAATGCAAGCAGGCCACATATCTCCATTGAGTGGTGCACGTTTCAACCATTTGTTGATAACTGGATGGACAGATGGTACATGGTTTTTGATATGCCACCACACAACAACAGGGAAATTCCCTTATATTTCCTTCGAAAGATGTACGCAGAGTTCGTGTTGCATAAACACGTTAACTATTTTGACATGTTACAGTTTCAGGGGATCGGTGGGGGGATGCCCCAAAACCGACCCAATGCCAGGCTTCGAGACCAGGATCGCCCTATCCCTACACCTCGCAGGCAGTTGCCTGGGCCAGATGTCCCACCAGCACATCGCATTATTCCGCAGACACGGGATGCATTTTTGAGTTTGGAACGGGCAGTTGTTCGCCATGGTAGGATGGTTCAACATATGGGTGAGGAAGGGACATCTGTCCCTGGTGTGGTACATACACCAGCTCGTCACCATGCAGGACCATCAGCTAGTGCAGGACCATCAGGACCATCCACTAGTGCAGGACCATCCACTAGTGCAGGACCATCGACTATTCCCCATCCTAGTGCTGATCCTCACGAGTGCACATCATGTGGTCATCCCTGCTATGGTATTGCCTCAGATGTTGCCTTCAGTGGGTTTTTGAGAGAGGTATGTTCATGGTTAATTGTAATAAATTCTTCATTTATTTTCGTTTTTGTACACATATATATAGTTTGAGCTAATATATTATGTTTGTGAACTTGCAGTTGATGCTTTATGCTGGCAGTGACACCCCAGAGCCGGATGTTCCATACTCTACACGGGGGCATGATGCTACCCATTCGGTAGGCCCATCTTATATACCACCTATTGTCGTATCTCACACCGAGGTAAACATTTTAAAATTTCAGTTTTTTAATACTTGTTAATTTGTTAATTTCCACATACTTTACATTTTAGTTCATTAATGCTATCTACGGTCTAATATTTACAATTATTAAACTTGCAGATGGCAGATCCTTCACAGGGGCAAGGTAATGTGGAGGTAGTACCCATGGTCATACCGTCCCCTGAAACGTCTGGGCTCCAGGTAAACAATTAAAAATGACATTTTTTAAATACATGTTTGTTTGTTGAATCATGCATGTCTAACTACATGAACACTTGCTGACTGTAGGAACCATCCGACACATCTGGCCCATTTCCTGGATTTGCATCTCCCTCCAGGCCATTCGTGAACAAGGGTCGTGTGTATGTGAGGCGTTCTACTCCTAGAAAGACTCCAGCTGCCCACGACCATGGGCTTACTCACACCACGGTAATGTATATCCTTCGATGATATTTGTTGTTTAACTTGAAATCCAGTGCATAAATCATTTTTGTTAATGTTTGAATTGCATGTTTACTGCATCAGGAACCCGAGTTGTCTACTGAGAACCTTGCATCGATGGTTGATGCAGCAGTTAGTGCCGCATCTGCAGTGGCGACTGATCACACACAGGTATGTAACTATTTCAACATTATCTTTACATAGTTTATTATTGTTGGACCTATTGTTTATTCATGCATTTCTAACTATTTCAACATTTTTTCATTGTAGCCACCACCAGCAGGAGCAGTGCCTGGCCCCCCTGGTTCAACCATCCTGGATGTTCAACCGACGGCTCCATCTGCTACACAAGCAACGCAATCTCCTTTGTCAGTTGAGGTGAGATGTCCTTCAGTGACCAAGTGTTTCATGCACTTTCCATGCACCAGTTGATAATTGTTGAGATAATGTATTAGTGTACATAGTTAGTTGAATTTAACAATTGATATTTAATTTGCAGGATCCAGGGATGCACATTGATCCTAGGGATGTGCCTAGAGGATCAACGTCGGGAAAGAAAAAGAGAAAGCTTGAGTTTTGATAGTTTTGGATAGTTTTGGACACATGTGCTTTTGGATACTTTTGTATATATATGTACTTTTCGATACATTCAGTTTTGGAGACATGTACATTGACTTTATTGTGCATGTACTTTTGGAGACATGTACATTGACTTCATTGGATACATGTACTTTTCGATACTTTTGGATATACATGTACTTTTGGAGACATGCATTTTTGGAGACTTTTGGATATACATGTACTTTTGGAGACATGCACTTTTGGATATATATGTACTTTTGGATACATGTACTTGTGTCAATCTAATGTGTTGATTTGTGTGGATTATCTATTACTCATGAATGCACTATGTCAAAAGAACAAACTATTATATTCAAAGGTTTCAACGAATTCACTACATGCATGCACTAATTGGTATCTAATTAAAATTTGTGATTTTGGATGATCATTACAAGTTATGTCAAAGTTCTTGCTCATGTAATTTAATCAAACTAAATGCAATACAATGTTTTCAAGGTTTCAACGAACTCACTCATGCACACCCATTGCCATCAACTACCAATGAAAGTCTAACATTATGAGGTTCTTCTTTAAAAATGGGTAATATTTCCTTGATGATCGTAAATTGAGAACCATTTGTAGCCACTCATATAATACCATCTTCACTTATCTTTGTACATGATAATCCATATAATGTGCTATGTTTTTTAACCTAAACAATCATCAAAAACCTAGAATTATAGGGATATGACAAAGAACCTTATGGGGCACCTTATATATTAACCTTGTGTATACATTAGGATCTTTGTCATACCATTGTTTGAAATGTCATTCAATACCTTCAATTTTATCAACATCAAATTAGTAGACAAAGTGACCCATCTTTGATCTCTTGTATAGGCCTTTGTGTGCCTTATCAATAAGATGTACATCATGAATATTATCATAGGTCTCATACATAGGTGCATCCTCATCCATGCAAACAAAGGTGTCATGGATCAACCTATTATCCCTTTATTCTCAATAATATTAGTATCATTATCTTCCATAGGATCAAATTCAACTCCATCACCCCCATTATTACTACTCTAAATTACAGCCTTAGGAGTTTTGATCATGTGTTTTTGTCTCTTTAGGAGTTTTGAAATTTTATACTCTTTCCAAAATAATATGGAAGTTCAAATATTTAAAAGTGGCTTAAATTATAAAATGGGCGGAAATTCACCAAGTGTCCCTGAACGGCATTTTCATGCGACTTGCAACTCGACATAACTCGGAAACCGGACGTCGGACCGACGAACCGTCGACTCCGTTGGTCTCCTGGCGTGCGATTACCTCTAGGGGCCCTCTCCCTCGTCTCCCCATGGCCCAGCGGCTTCATTGTGCATTCATTTCGTAAACTAGGGTTTTGCTCAGTGTAATTGCATGCAATCTCGCATTGGTGGGTCAACTCTGCAAAAACCTCCCCCGAGCCAGTGTTGGTAGTGTTCCCACGTCGGCATTTCCCACACACACTTGCGGGAGTCAACGGCACGCAATCTTCCTGCTCCGTTTGCTTTTTGGCTCCCGGACGGAAATTCACCAAGTGTCCCTGAACGGCATTTTCATGCGAATTGCAACTCGACATAACTCGGAAACCGGATGTCGGACCGACGAACCGTCGACTCCGTTGGTCTCCTGGCGTGCGATTACCTCTAGGGGGCCCTCTCCCTCGTCTCCCCATGGCCCAGTGGCTTCATTGTGCATTCATTTCGTAAACTAGGGTTTTGCTCAGTGTAATTGCATGCAATCTCGCATTGGTGGGTCAGCTCTGCAAAAACCTCCCCTGAGCCAGTGTTGGCAGTGTTCCCACGTCGGCATTGCCCACACACACTTGCGGGAGTCAACGGCACGCAATCTTCCTGCTCCGTTTGATTTTTGGCTCCCGGACGGAAATTCACCAAGTGTCCCTGAACGACATTTTCATGCGACTTGCAACTCGACATAACTCGGAAACCGGACGTCAGACCGACGAACCGTCGACTCCGTTGGTCTTCTGGCGTGCGATTACCTCTAGGGTGCCCTCTCCCTCGTCTCCCCATGGCCCAGTGGCTTCATTGTGCATTCATTTTGTAAACTAGGGTTTTGCTCACTGTAATTGCATGCAATCTTGCATTGGTGGGTTAAAATTGCTCACCTTGCAAACATCATCCATCAAACAGAAATGTGATGGAGTTGAAATCAATGGATTGCTTGTCACAATAGGCATTCATAAGTTTGCGTAATTGCATACTCCTCTTAATCCCTAAAAAATACTTCATTCCCATCCTGCAGATCCCAAACAATGTCAAAGGTAAGAAGGATTTCCATATAATCCAAATATATGTTTTTTTTCAAATATATTTTACATGGAAACATAGCAAAATGGAATCTAATATTTCGTTTGCATTGGGAAGAAAAGATTGGCAAGGCCAACATTGGCTTCCTTTTGGATAAATATCTCCATTTATAATTCCATAGATTTATACAGTTGTCTTAATCCTAACTGTATACATTGCATGAGAATAAACACCATCAATCTCATTTTTGAGACTTGGTTGTCATGTTAATGCAAATGTAAATGTAAAGGTTGCCTTTATAGGACTTTTGAAACTGAGTGTGGGAAAGGGGATCATGATCGAGATGTTGTGTGCATAATGAATGGGGCACTCACTATTTGTTGGCATGTTCCTTAAAGGCGAACCAAACCCTCATGTCTCACTAATAGATGACAATGGTGATCAACTTGTAATCAGTTTGATGGTTATTAAAGGATAATATCTAACACTGGATGACCAAACATGGAAGAAGGTTGGTTATGTATTTCAAGATTAGACTAGGTGAATCTATATACCACTTTACAAACTTAGTTTTCGATACAAACCTCAAACTACAAACAATGCCAAGGAAGCACCCATCAAAGGTATGATACTTCAAGCCTCATTGTGAACATGAAAAGTTAATGGAGATCATTAGTAATAGACATGATCCAAATGGTCTACTTAAATGACCATAGGTAAGTAGATAAGTAAGATTGCCTAACATGGTCACTCTTGTGTTATATTCCAAGGTATATGGGTTGTTTGTTATTTTTGTTAATTTTTCAATTCATTTATGTAGATTACTCATATTAAATTGTTCATAATGAATTAGTCTAATAATGGTGTCCTTGTATGTGTCCAGATTATCCAAAGAATCATAAGCACATGAAATCCCATCAATAAGAACAATGGTCTTTTTCAACACCACCAAAGAAAAAATAAAAAAAATGAAATGACCTACTTCAAAAATTATTTTATTACTTATTGTGCATGGTCCATCAAACAAAAGGTAAACAAACACAATTATATGGCCTACAATGTAGGTCTTTTGATGCTCTATTTCACAAGGTTTTAACAAACACACTTGTTGTGATCATCATTAAAGTCTACAATTTCTTTCAATGAATGTGCCAAATTGACCTAACAACATAGGAAATTGAAAACCACATCCATTGAAAGGAATAATTCAGTTTTTTTTGTCATGAATTAATTTACTATCATGGATTTATGGCTCCCGGCAGTGTTCCCACGTCGGCATTGCCCACACACACACTTGCAGGAGCCAACGGCACGCAATCTTCCTGCTTCGTTTGCTTTTTGGCTCCCGGACGGAAATTCACCAAGTGTCCCTAAACGACATTTTCATGCGACTTGCAACTCGACATAACTCGGAAACCGGACGTCGGACCGACGAACCGTCGACTCCGTTGGTCTCCTGGCGTGCGATTACCTCTAGGGGGCCCTCTCCCTCGTCTCCCCATGGCCCAATGGCTTCATTGTGCATTCATTTCGTAAACTAGGGTTTTGCTCAGTGTGGGAGTGTGCAATTTTTGCACACAGGGGTCAACTTTGGAAAATCATCCACCGGGCAAGTATGGCTAGTGTTCCTAGCCCAAACCTGTCTAGACACACCTGCAGGACTCCCCGGAACCCGATTTTGTTGCATGGTTGGAGTTCTATGCCCCCGGTAGGTATCCAGCAGGTGTCCCTGAAGGCCTTCTGGTAGTGAGACGGGACGATCCATAGAATGAAGACCGTGGCTCGGATCGACAAACCGTTGACTCCGTTGGATTCAGCACACCGGGATAGTGCCAGGGGTGCCCCTCCCCTCTTACCCGGTGGCCCATGTGTCACCTTGCAGGTCCATCTTGGAAACTAGGGTTTTGCTCAGTGTGGGAGTGTGCAATTTTTGCACACGGGGGGTCAACTTTGGAAAATCATCCACCGGGAAAGTATGGCTAGTGTTCCTAGCCCGAACCTGTCTAGACACACCTGCAGGTCTCCCCGGAACCCGGTTTTGTTGCATGGTTGGAGTTCTATGCCCCTGGTAGGTATCCAGCAGGTGTCCCTGAAGGCCTTCTGGTAGTGAGACGGGACGAGCCATAGAATGAAGACCGTGGCTCGGATCGACGAACCGTCGACTCCGTTGGATTCAGCACACCAGGATAGTGCCAGGGGTGCCCCTCCCCTCCTACCTGATGGCCCATGTGTCACCTTGCAGGTCTATCTTGGAAACTAGGGTTTTGCTCAGTGTGGGAGTGTGCAATTTTTGCACACGGGGGTCAACTTTGGAAAATCATCCACCGGGCAAGTATGGCTAGTGTTCCTAGCCCGAACCTGTCTAGACACACCTGCAGGTCTCCCCGGAACCTAGTTTTGTTGCATGGTTGGAGTTCTATGCCCCCGGTAGGTATCCAGCAGGTGTCCCTGAAGGCCTTCTAGTAGTGAGACGGGACGAGCCATAGAATGAAGACCGTGGCTCAGATCGATGAACCGTCGACTCCGTTGGATTCAGCACACCGGGATAGTGCCAGGGGTGCCCCTCCCCTCCTACCCGGTGGCCCATGTGTCACCTTGCAGGTCCATCTTGGAAACTAGGGTTTTTCTCAGTGTGGGAGTGTGCAATTTTTGCACACGGGGGTCAACTTTGGAAAATCATCCACCGGGCGGGTATGGCTAGTGTTCCTAACCCGAACCTGCCTAGACACTTTGGAAACTAGGGTTTTGCAGGTCCATGATGATGATGATGGTGATGATGATGAAGATGTTGATGATGATGGCTTGGTCTAAGGTGGTGCTCTCAACTAGCTAATTCATTATGAAATATTTAACAAGACATGAATTAAATTTAATATAAGTGTATTGTTTAATATAGTGAGCATGAATTGAATTTATTTTGTTGGGTGAAGCCAATAACCAACATGATGAACATAATATAATTTTAGGGTTTACTGATCATATGTAAAAAATGGCATATTCATAAACTTGACATACAAGAGAACTTTTGGCATATTTATAAACAACGTAAACGTAAATTTGGCATATCAAGAATGCAAAATTGACATATTCATATGAAACATACATGTGAAAATTGAGCATATATCAATATTCAATTACAAATAGTATAAATAGTATAGTATTAAAAGTATGTAACGTACCTCATCATGCTAGATCCCACCTATTATCATACAACCAAGCCCTCCGGATCATCTCTTATACTGATGCTCTCCATTAGTCTCTCGTGCTCTGTATCCGGTAAGAAGTAGCGTACCTTCGATGTATTTCGACTAGGCATTGTTCGTACCTGAAGGTTTGTGCCAATGATTAAGTTGGTAAAGTGATACACACTTGCACCTGGTTTGTAATCCCTGTAAACATATCCACCCTTCTTTCTTCCATTGATGTCCCGTGTCAAGTATTCACCTTTAACAACCATAGACCCAGTTGGAAAGTGGTTGTTTTCATCGTCAGTCATGGACACAATGAGGGTTTGCTTTCCATCTATACAGCGTGCCAACCAGTATTCATCACCCCATTCAGTATCTTTTGAGGCAACCACTGCGTATATGTGCCCTGCATTATATGATTGTAGGTGTATGATCAAAATATTTTTCGTGCGATACAAGGCCATTAATGTGCATTTGAAGACTACGTAAACAAACAAAAAATGTTAAGGAAATGCATCATACCGGGTTGTACAAGGTCTGAGACATGATCAAAATCTGCAGAAATAGATGATTGGTCTTCTTCCAACGGAGTTAACTCAACAATTGCACGCTGATCAAGTGGAAGTGATATGCGATCCCATCCATCAACCCAATCCAATGATTCACACCCATCCCAGTCACCATCACAACAAGGCGGGCAAAAACAAGCAAGTTTTCTAGTCCAAATTTCAAATACTGGGTTATCAGAGCTTCGAACCGAATGAAAGCCACGAGTCCCAGGCACAGTCTTGCATTCCCCTGCATGTGAACGATCTATGTCTACCACCTCCCAAAAAAATCTCTCCACATGTCTCTTTCTTGTGGATTCTACTCGCATAGTTGATTCCTCTCCCATTACTGACGTGCACAACCTGACTATAGATTGAGCATTTAGAATAGTAGATTCTGTAGATACTTTCAATTCCTCTCTTCGTAGGGCTGTTTTGACACATGCTCCGGCTCCATCATGCTCTCCTTTACCATGCCCAGTCTCAAAATAGTTCCACATATGTGGCACTTTTTAGTTTTTATGCAATGAACACAACCACTGAAATATGCGTGCATTTTTGAACTGACCAGCACACCCATCAGACCAAATCCAGTGTCGGTCCATCTGTATGTTCCTTCCCTTCAAGTGATCATAGAACATGATGAAGCAATGACGTACATAGTGGAAGTCGTGGCACCTATCATCACTTATGTAGAAGTGATATTCCTTCAGAATTTATCTTTGCTCTTCAGTGCTATTTGGGCCATGCCTATATGTGATATGGACCATCAAGGAAACCTGCTCAGAGTGATAATACTGACTTTGGATCTCATTTTGAGGTTGCAGAGTGTAGTTCTCGGCAAAATCAACAACTGAAAGTATAGTACCAAGGGGAAATGTATCTCTGCATATTCTAAACTTCTCATCCTGCCATCATGCCACGTGGACATGCTGAACATATTGATGTGTCTTTTCAATAAATTCCTTGATGAAGTCACTAACTTGTACTTGGTGACACAAAATGATCTCAATGTCAGTTTTTTGTTGTAAGTAAGGATTGAAATGTAACCGTTACAACATAATTTTATAGATATAAATGCATACCTGAGATGTCACCAATTGTATTTTTTTGCTTTCTTTCCCTGGGACTATTTCATAGTTGATATATTTGAAACTTTTCATGTCTGTAACCATTTTCCCAAATTCACTGTCTCCATTCTCGTGCATACATTGGCTCAATAATGCCATTCCAGCACAGTTGGAGCATGTTCCATCCAAACAAGATTTTGCATAGTATGTTTGCCCCTCGGGCCTATTGCACATGATGCTATGAATGAATTCTCTTGATGAAGTCGGTGGTATTGTCATGGAGCAATCCTGCACAATGTTAGTATGCAACACACGACGAATGTACAAAAATGTTTCATAGTAATATTCATATTCTACATGGTATCTACAACAACAAGTGTTACGAAGAGTATTTATTCTAACATACCATGGATTACATTTCTCAAAAGATCTTTGCCCCAAGTTCAATTGTCTATGCTCAATCTTAAATTTCTCGTAAAGCTCTGTCTGTGTTATATCAAGAAGATGCTTAGTATGTGGTTCACGATCCTTTGAACCCCTTCTTAGTTTTAGTACATCCTTTCGGTTTGAAGAAGGCCTTGTGTGATCATGCCAAAAACTGTGCACTAGTCCCTTTACTGCATCAACTAGCTTCATGTCACGACGTGGCAACCGACCAACAAAGGCCCAAAAATCTGTCTGATCGGTTGTGTCAAGATGTTCTCTTCTAATAGAATACCTACGGAGGGTTTTTACATTCAAATTAACTAGTTCGGATGTAGGCCTGAGAATACGAAGGGCCCTGGTGTTCTTATCTGCAATTGATTGTGACAACACACGACGAGCAGCATTGCGGTCCTTTGAACGTGTGTTCTTACCAATTTTACCAAATGCATCTACTAGGCTTTTAACTATATGAGAACTTGGTTCAGAATTCTTTATCATCTTTATCCCTAACTTTTTCCTAACAACATTCATGCTCCTAGATTTTAACAATGATAAAAATAATCTACATTTATCTCCATCACATTTAGAAACAAAATATTTATCAAGTATCTGTTGAGTTTGATAAGCAATACTACGTTTAGATAGCGTACCTTCAATGGAATTCATAAGTCTTTCATCAACTTGTATACGCTTCGGAGTTCTTCGATGTGTGCTTGCTAATGGAGGTAAGGGGGTTGGAATTGTACCATGTAGCGCATCACCAAGACGCTCTGGCGTTTCAGTAGTAGCTTGGTGTCCTTCATTCTCTTCCTGGTAGTTGGATGGTGGAAGTCCAACATCCTCATCCATGGTCTGTGGAAGTCCAACATCCCCTTGTGGAAGTCCAACATCCTCATCGATGGTGTGGATAACATTCTCTTCTTCAACAGTAGGCAAAATGTCCAACGCCTCTCTAACTTCATCGCTTGTATAACCACATCCGGATAGCAAATTGGGTGTTTCTTCGTGAGCTTCATCTTGAGATGGTAACTTATCACTTTGACTTGAAGTGGGAATTGAAACATCCCCTAATGAGCACCTACGTTTTGCTTCTTGATTACTTCCATGGGGTGCTTGTTCAACAACTATTGTGGAAATTGAAGGTCCCTCTTGTCGTGGATTAATAGGATGAACCATGGTATCCTCTACAATTGGATTTGGATTAGTTTCCAAAGAAAGCCTCCGATTCATCATGTATATTCTTTTCTTTTCTTTCTCTTCTTCAATGACTTCTTGAGATCTCTTCTTCCTTGTTGATTTGTTTACTCGGTTACGTGCATTCCCCATCACCACAATGATCAATTCAATATAGTTTGTTTTTGTTGCTCCTCAATTACAAGCTCTTCAATAATAAGCAAATGGAAGTTCTTCCTTGTTGGTCTTGAAGCTTGATATCTTATCTTGTGTGCTCCTCAAATATAAGCAAAATGAATCTTTCAAAGGCCTTATCTTTGGTGTTCTTCAATTGGAGATTCTTCAAGCTTGCTAATTATTTTCTTCAAATATGGCCATATAATCCAACACCACAGTGAGCAACCATGAAAGATGTCCTCAATGCTGCACCTGCATAAAAAAAAATGATGGAGTTGGTGTAGAATGTGAAAATTTTCAGACGCGGGCTCGTGCTGTTCGAAAAATCGCGGGATTATTGCTTTCGTTCGAACAGAGTGAAGTTGCTCTCGGACAGCAACAGGCCATTATTTCTGGAGTTAAAAAACGCGTACGCGTTATATAAATACAAAACGCGTGCACGATATGTAGTGAAAAAACGCGAACGCGATATATTCAAGCACAATTAATAGGTTAGGTGCACGGCTAGGGCAACGAACAAAATCAAAGAAAACTAATAATTTATATGATTGCATACAAAACAAATGTTTTGTATGGTTTAATACCTCCTAGCTCTCTCCCAATAATCCCTAGATACCCCCTATCTCTTTCTAAATATCTATCCCTCATTCTCCCTACATGTTTCTTTCATGTTTCTTTCTCTCCCTTCAGCCATGTCTCTACCACCCCACTCTCCATCTCTCCACCTTCTCTTTATCTTC
This sequence comes from Larix kaempferi, assembly GCA_027924585.1. Lineage (NCBI taxonomy): Eukaryota > Viridiplantae > Streptophyta > Pinopsida > Pinales > Pinaceae > Larix > Larix kaempferi. The sequence goes on from BSBM01000545.1 coordinate 15,500,370, forward strand.
GTCATTATCCCTCCCTATAGCACTCTCTCCCTTCTTCTCCCTTAATCACTAACCCTCTACGCCTTTATCCCTCCCCCCTGCCCTCTCTGTCTTACCTTGTTCCTAGAGCCCCTCCCCCATAAAGGCCTTTAGACCCTCTTCTAAACATTAATCCCTAAGTGCATAAGTGCACAAGATGATGAGGAGGAGGAGGGTGATGACAATGAAGATGATGAGGAGGAGGAGGGTGATGACAATGAAGATGATCATGATGCAGATGAAGATGATAAAGATGATAATGTTGATGAAGATGATGGTAATGATGATGAAGATGTTGATGATGATGGTGATGAAGATGTTGATGATGATGGTGATGATGATAATGATGAAGATGATGGTGACATGATGGAGATGTTGATCTGATGAGGAAGATGATGATGATGATGGTGATGATGGTGATGATGATGAAGATGTTGATGAGGACGATGATGGAGATGAAGATGATGATGATGAAGAAGATGATGATGATGGAGATGTTGTGTTGATGGGGAACCTAGAGATGACAATGATGATGAAGATGGTGATGGTGATGGTGATGACGATGAAGATTTTGATGATGATGCTGATGGCGATGATGATGAAGATGTTGACGATGATGGTGATGGTGATGTTTAGATGATGATCATGATGATGTTCAGAAGATCATGATGGTGATGATGGTGATGATGATGGAGAAAATGACAATGATGGATATGTTGATGAGGAACCTGCAGATGCCAATGATGATGATGATGGAGATGTTGATGAGAAACCTACAGATGCCAATGATGATGGTGATGACGATGAAGATGTTGATGATGATGGTGCTGGTAATGATGATGATGATGATGATGATGAAGATGATGGTGACATGATGGAGATGTTGATCTGATGAGGAAGATGATGATGATGATGATGGTGATGATGATGAAGATGTTGATGATGATGATGACGGTGATGAAGATGATGATGATGAAGAAGATGATGATGATGGAGATGTGTTGATGGGGAACCTAGAGATGAAAATGATGATGAAGATGGTGACGGTGATGACGATGAAGATTTTGATGATGATGCTGATGGCGATGATGATGAAGATGTTGACGATGATGGTGATGGTGATGTTTAGATGATGATCATGATGATGTTCAGAAGATCATGATGGTGATGATGGTGATGATGATGGAGAAAATGACGATGATGGATATGTTGATGAGGAACCTGCAGATGCCAATGATGACGATGATGGAGATGTTGATGAGGAACCTACAGATGCCAATGATGATGGTGATGACGATGAAGATGTTGATGATGATGGTGTTGGTAATGATGATGATGATGATGATGATGATGATGAAGATGAAGATGATGGTGACATGATGGAGATGTTGATCTGATGAGGAAGATGATGATGATGATGATGGTGATGATGATGATGGTGATGAAGATGATGATGATGAAGAAGATGACGATGATGATGGTGATGAAGATGATGATGATGAAGAAGATGACGATGATGGAGATGTGTTGATGGGGAACCTAGAGATGACAATGATGATGAAGATGGTGATGGTGATGACGATGAAGATTTTGATGATGATGCTGATGCCGATGATGATGATGATGATGAAGATGTTGACGATGATGGTGATGGTGATGTTCAGATGGTGATGATGATGATGATGATGATGATGATGATGGAGATGTTGATGAGGAAGGGGGAGATGACAATGATGATGAAGATTTTTATGGTCATGAAGATGACGATGATGGTGATGGTGATGATGATGGTGATGATGGAGATGATGGAGATGATGGAGATGGCGATTAAGATGATGATGATGATGATGATGGTGAAGATGATGAAGAAGATGATGATGATGGAGATGTTGACCTGATGACGAGGAAGATGATGATTATGGTGATGATGATGAAGATGTTGATGCTGATGATGATGGTGATGAAGATGATGATGATGGAGAAGATGATAATGATGGAGATGTTGATGAGGAACCTACAAATGCCAATGATGATGATGATGATGGTGATGACAATGAAGATGTTGATGATGATGGTGATGGTAATGATGATGAAGATGATGATGATGATGGTGATGGTGATGGTGATGTTTAGATGATGATGAAGAAGATGATGGTGACATGATGGATATGTTGATTTGATTCAAGGAAGATGATGATGATGATGATGATGGTGATGATGATGAAGATGTTGATGATGATGATGATGGTGATGAAGATGATGATGATGAAGAAGATGATGATGATGGAGATGTTGATGTTGATGGGGAACCTAGAGATGACAATGATGATGAATATGGTGATGGTGATGGTGATGGTGATGACGATGAAGATTTTGATGATGATGGTGATGGTGATGATGATGAAGATGTTGATGATGATGGTGATGGTGATGTTTAGATGATGATCATGATGATGATAATGATGATGGAGATGTTGATTTGATGAGGAATATGATGATGATGATGATGATGGTGATGATGATGAAGATGTTGATGATGACGATGATGGTCATGAAGATGATGATGATGAAGAATATGATGTTGATGGAGAATATGATGCTCACAACTCCCTCTAGTCTCTCTCTCCCCAACCATCAATCTCTCTCTCTCTCTCTCAAACACACACACATACACACACATTATGTCACTTTCCATTCTCAAACCCATCCCCCCTCCATCCATATCTATCTCCAACTTTATCCCTCCATCCCTCACCCTACCTTCTCTCCCTCCCTCTCTCATCGCCTGTCTCTCACCTTCTATCCCTCCCTCATCTTTCCCTCAACCTATCCCAATCTCTCCATCACTCCCTCTCTCTCCATCGCCACCACTCTCTGCATGTCTCCCACCAACACTTTCTGTCCCTTCCTTCCTATCTCTTATTTCGTTCTATCCCCATCTATCTCTCACTCCCTCCAAATCCATTCCTCCCCATTGTCCCTCTCCCTCCCTCGCTCTATGTCTCTCCCCCCCTTGTATTCTTTATTTCTCTCTCACATCCCCCTTGCCTCCATCCATTCCCCCTTGTCACTCAAGTCTCACTTTCAACTTCTAACCCTATATCTCTTCAGAACCTATTCTACTCCTAATAGTGCTCTCAAGCTCCACTTCCCTTCACCCCCTGTAGCCCATCAGGTTCTCATTCCCTTCATCTCTCCCCACTCAAGCTTCCAACATCCTTCTAAGCCCTTGACCCTTTCCCACCCCTATTAAATATTAACCATAGATTTCCTTGACCCTTCCCCACCCCTTCTCAAATATTAAACAAAAATTCCCTTGACTTCCACACCCCCTCTTTCTCAAGTATTAAACATGTATTTTATGATTTGAATAACGCGAGCGCGTTTTGTAACTATATAACGCGTACGTGTTATGTAGTTATATAACGCGTACGCGTTAAGTATTGAGATAACGCGCACGCGTTATTTAGTTATATAACGCGTACGCGTTATTTAAATCTAAAAGCGCAGCAATATTTTTGAATTTAAACAGGCCGAGTCACATGCTCACATGTCAACAATAATCCTATGTGTATGCTTTGGAGTTTGCTTCGGTAATTCCAAACCTGTGCTATGTTAATGAAAAACCAAAGCTAATTGGGTATTTCTTCCAGTTTCTGGAGAAGCCTGTGCTTAGCCACTCGTTACAATATGCTACACACAGTCATTTTTGACGAAATCTTAGACACAACTAGCATTTTTTCTGCAGATTCCAAATATGTAACTTTTATTTTGAAATATTAATTTTTCCTATTTTCTTTCAATTTCTTTTCTGTCCTACCTCCTTAACTCGTGAAACACATTGTTAGTGTTTCTTCCATAACTTTTTCAATTCTCAATCATTTCAAAAAAAAATTGTATGGTGCACAAGAGGACACTAACCTCCACGTTCTATGAAAAACCCATTTCAAGATTTTTGCATTAAGACCTTCAAAGGCTCTACCCACAAAAGAGGTACTATTTTTGAGGTTTGATCACTTAGACAATTATAAAAAAATTATAAAATTACTAATTTAATTTTCGAAAAATAATGACGCACAAGTGCTATGTGTTCTCTACATGCATGCCGATTTTTGTAGCTTGATTCCATCATTTAAGCCCTCAAAGGCTCTACCCACAAAAACATATACCTTATCATTTGCCTGAAAAATAAAAAGTGTCTATTAGGAAAAATGAAACTTGACATAGCTATGCAAATTTTCAATACATAAAAGTTATATATTCAGAAACGTGATTCAATTTCCTACATTTCATCTTTTTTACTCAATGCAAGATATTTTCCGTAAGTAAATAAAAAAATCCAAGTAAGTTGAGGGATGCCTGCTTTTTCAGTTTTCTATTGCATCTAACGTGCCAAAAGTGACCCTCATTAGCTTGCACTGACCCTTTATTCTCAATACACTTATGCCCCATACTATACTTGATGTCACAATTTATATATAGTCCCTTTTCCCTAATTTCCTCTAATTTATGAGGCATCAAACTTGTAGGAAAAGTGAGGTTAGGGGAGGAAACAATTCCTTCTCTATATGTGTTAGTAGCATCTTTCAAGTAGCCATATTTTTATTTTCAAATTTCCTTTCCAACCTAAAAGAATTCTCTAAGTGATATAGCTTCAAAGAGATGTACCTCATGGTGAATTGTCTCCTTTAAATTTACCATAAAGAGATCCAACAAATTATCCTTTGGAATGTTCTTCACTCTACGATTCAACTTCTGAAACTGCTTAATGTGCTTTGCAACTAGACCTTTTTGCTTGAGATATATCAATTAGTTAAATAAGGTATTTATCTCAACCCATAATATTATATCAATCCACCTATAAATATAGATGTAGAGACAATAGAGTCCTTTCTATAGTTACAAATCCATTGGTAACATATAAATTGATGAGGTTCTAAATATAAGGATGCAGTAGTTACAATTGTAAAGTTGGCACTTGGTTTAGATCAGATTATTTTTTAAGGATTCAAATAGGATACATAAGTGTAGTATTCTAGGATATTATTTTGGACGGAAAATATCATACATATAGATAGGCACGTGAATATTAATTAAGAAATATACAATTTACTACCAAAAAGGGTAAATTTTGGTGAATATTATATATAAAATAACATATTTTATGTAAATATAGGCAATTTTTTAGAGTGAAAATGGCCAATTAATGAATTTATTTTTTGAAATAAAGGTAAAAAAATAGCCAATTGGCTAAATTTTGCCCCTAAAAATACCCTTATGTAGATAAATGAATTGCTTCATTTTGAATATCCATTTTATCGGATCATTTCCATCAAAGTTTCTCATATAAATATCGAGAATCACGTAGTTCCTTTGTCTTCAACTAAACCTATGATTATGTTATGAATGATTAAATAATGAGGATTTGAACCTCTTGTTCTCCAACTATTTTCAATTTTCCCAATTTGTGATTGGGAAAAGCCCTTATTGTCTCCATGTTCTCTTCTTGAGGACCTGGATTATGAGGAAAGAGATGCCCCATCTCATTCAAAATTACCCCCTTCGTAACTTCAAGACCCTATTTACTAACCTTCTTTTCATATCCTCTTCATTAACATTCATTTTTCAGGATCCTCTTTATTGACATTCATGTTTTGAGATCCTTTTTACTGGCCATATTGTCATGGTTGAGATCTCTGGAGACTTAATTGGTGAATTATATTTTGTCGAACCCCTTATCATTCTACTCCAAAATAGTATTTACCTATGATTTCCCTCTATTTCCTCTTTCTCACACCTTTTGAATCCCCAAAATAGATATTCCAATCAAAAGTTATGAAAGTTAACATACCTTTAGAAACCCTAGTTTGTAGGTTGTCTTGGTAGTCAAACTTGAGCTCCTAAATTATATCTAAAATTTAGCCCTTTCTGAGTCTGAAATTTCATCATGTAGTATCATGTTAGGTGTTGTATATAAGGTTTTACCAAATTATGAAGTGTCAAGATAAAGTTACCATAACTTTCCCAAAACTTGTTATTTTTGTACCCTTTAGGAGAGCATAATGGTATGGTTTTCCACGTGTATGAATTTACTTGTATGATTCTAAATCACTAATCACAAATAAGATGATCTATCTTCCATTAGATGCAATATTGAGTAATCAATTTGGGGTCCTTAAGCTTCATATATCACAATTTTACCTAGAACACTTGTTTGAGACTAGTTTTTCAAGTAGTAAAAACCCCTAAGTTTCGTAGATCATAATTATGACATTATAACGAATTAGGACCTGGAATATTTACCATAGGTACTTCACTCTTTCTTCTTAGTCTCAATTTTTTTCTATCTGAATGACCCCCAAAATATGTTATAGTGAAAATAGAAGTTGTTAATAATGTTAATACTATTCTTAATAATGTTTACATATTGATATTGAAAATAATGACAATTTTATTCTTAATAATGTTTTATTATTACTCTTAAGAATAAAAAGTGAGGATACTTGAAAATCAAATCATTTCAATGACCAGGTTAATTCCAACCGTGAAATCATTTCAATAGTTTGAATTTTTTTCCATACGTAACCAAACCAATAAATTAATAATAATATTATAAGTTATAAATTCATATAAGAATATGCAATAACCGGACGGTTGGACGAACAATAAAGATCTTATGGGACTCTGAACTTTGGAACCTTGGAACCTCGAAATGGGTAGATGGCTCGAGTTTTCAAATTTAACTAACAATAGCATTATTGCCTTTGTAGGGTTTTGTTGAACAGCGAGAATTCTTTAAATTGTTAATTAATGACTATTTTTTATTTTTTAAAATTAATTCCATTCCACTTAAAATATTGAAATCATTTCAATATTTTGAAATGTTTTTCACAAAACTAATTACGTAACCTTTCTTTTATCTCGGCAGTGGGACAAAGAATTTGATGCGTAACGAGGGTTTTATTGACCATGCTTAACATACTTATGGTTATTATAATAATGATCATTATTGCCTCTTCGTATAGTTAATGGGATGTTGCATAGTTAATGGGATGTTCCAAGTTAATTCCAACAGTGAAATCATTTCAATATTTTGAATTTTTTTCGAGAGGTAACCAAACCAATAAATTAATAATAATATTATAAGTTATAAATTCATATACGAATATGCAATAACGGGACGGTTGGACCAACAATAAATATCTTATGGGACTCTCAACTTCTTAGCGGACTGGGAAACGAGGGTTTTCTTGACCAGCAACAGCGAGAATTCTTTAAATGGTTAATTAATGACTATTTTTTATTTGTAGAAATTAATTAATGACTATTTTTATTTTTAAAAATTAATTCCAGTCCACTTAAAATATTGAAATAATTTCAATATTTTGAAATTTTTTCCACAAAACTAATGACGTAACCTTTCTTTTATCCCAGCCGTGGGACAATGAATTTGCTGGGTAACAGAATGATGTAGTTTTTTTATTGCATCTTCGGTTATTATTATTTCACAATTAAAAATCAAACATGGTAATGGGATGTTATCCTTGCCTTATTCATGACCCAATGACCCAATTAATGCGAGACGAGTTAGTGGGATGGTCCGGAGTATCTAAAATAAAATGAAGATGTAAAACTACATTATCAACTCCCACTATAAATTACTTGGAGACGATGTGCATTCACGCCTGTGTTATACACGCTGAAGAGTTAAAGTTTAAAGGTTTTTGAATGCCAATTTTTTGTTTTTGTTTTTATTTGTTTTCATCTTAGATCTCACTAACATCTGTCTGTCTGTTGTGCATTTTCTTTTATTTGTTTTTATTTGTTTTCATCTTAGATCTCACTAACATCTAACATCTGTCTGTTGTGCATTTGCAGGATCAACAGCAATGGTGAAACAACAGAACAGAAAGCTTTCTACGGAAGAGATACATCGGATGAAGGAGGAATTCATGAGGAAGAAGAATAAGGAGACATTTAAATATGTCCGCATGACTGAATCTGGTAGGTTTTCCAAAGAATTCCATCACCCACTAACAAATCGCAGATACTCAGGAGGCACTCGTGACACACCTGAGGAAGCTGAGGCAGCGGCAGAAGCGAAAAAGGCTGCAATATCTGCAGAAATTGCTTCAAGAGGGGAATATGAGATTGTAGCTGGCGGTGCTATTTTGAACGTGCCAACCAACCACTTTAGTGGCACTGGTGACACACCTGAGGAAGCTGAGGCAGCGACAGAAGCGAAAAATGCTGCAGTATCTACAGGAATTGCTTCAAGTGCAAGAGCAGTAACTGAAATCTCTCCTAACAGTTACTTGACTTCAAGTAATGAGATGGAAGACCAAATCCGAAAACAAAAAGAAAAAGAATATGTTTCGGGTACAGGATCATTATATGAGGTTGTAGCTGGCCGTGTTGTTTTGAACTTGCCACTTTAGTGCCACCATGCCCAATCGTTATCATTCATAGCTAGGCTTTATAATGGGAACCTACTTGATAGATTATATTATGTAGTTTTCTGTTTTCATTTACTAAGTTTCTCTATTCTTCTTAGGAAGACCATGTATTTTGCTACAACTAAATTTATTCCTGGGAGGATCTGTATTTTGCTACAACTAAATCTATTCCTGGGAGGATCTATTTTGCTATATTTTGTTACATATAAATATATGATTTCTGAGGAGGATGTATTTTGGTAGGACTAAATCTATTCCTGATTTTGTACTGGAGGAGATCTATTTTGCTACTTATAAATATATGATTGTTTTTAAAATTAAATGAAGTGTTCAATGTTTTATGATAAATCCAGGCAGTCTTTGCAGATCTATATTTTCAACATGTTTATAGATAATTTAATGTGAAAGAGAATAGTTTTTCAAAGCTTGTTATGAATCTGATAGAAGACATTTTATATTACCTTGATATGTGTGACTGAAATATTCTTCAAAAGGGTTTTTATCTATTTTAGGAGTTTGATTTGTAGTTATTTTGCGAGTTTGATTTGTAGTTTTTAGTAGTTGAAACATTTAGATGATTATTATAATTGTTTTTATTGGTCAAAAAGTGTGATGCCCTCATTTTGTTTTAGAGGAGGATCTATTTTGCTAAGCACAAATATATGATTCTTTTGAAATTAATTAAACTTTTCAATGGTTTATGATAAATCCATGCAGTTTTTGCAGATTTATCTTTTCAACATGTTTACATAGAATTTAATGGGAAAGTAGATAGTTTTTAAAAGCTTGCACTATGAATATGTTAGAAGACATTTGATATTATGTCCAGATATGTGACTCAAATATTTCTTTTGAAGGGTCTTTATCTATTTTGTGTGTTTGATTTGTAGTTTTTAGTAGTTGAAACAATTGGATGGTTATGATCTATGTTTTTGCTGGTCAAAGAGTGGGATGCATTGAAAATGTGTAATCAGTTTATAACAGTTGGAATGCGGGTATTGGTAAAAGCAATGACTTTTTTTGGATATACAAATAGGGTAAGAGTTTTTTTGGTTTTCCTTTCTTAGATTGCTTGGTGTTTCTACGGGGATTTGTGTTGTTTTAATGTCCGATAAAGGATGTATTTGGACTGTCAAGATATATACATATGATACAAAAGTCTATATATTTTTTCCACTAGAAAAAAATCCATTTATTTTACATATATTAATCAAATAAATAATTTCATGTGAATGTGCAAAATTTTAAATTGAAAAAATCATTCAGAAAATATTGACAAAATATAATTTAGTGTGAATGTGTGATATTTTAAATTGAAAAAAATCACTTTAAAAAATATACTAAAATTGGTTTAATGGTTAGATATAATGTAGTTATTTATCTTGAAATTTGTAATAATTTATTAATATTTTTTTATTGTTATTTTCATTTCGAATGGACATTATAAATTATTATTTATGTAAATATATCAAGATGTTATTGTTTACTTAAGGCTAGAGAATATCAAAATTTACTTAAAGCTAACAAAAAAATAAAAATAATTAAAAGTGTTAAATTATAAAATAATTTGTATAAAAAATAAAATATAAATTGTAATTTTATTTTGAGATCTAATATTTATAATTGTTAATATTTTTGTGAATGTAAAATTTTTTTCTTAATATTTTTCTCACTTTTTAAATCTAATTTCTTAAATTATTATTATTTATTTAAAAATAAGAAATATTATAATCATATTTTAAATATAAATTGTGAATCATTATTGTTTATTTAAAAATATATAATATTAAAATATTTTAATTTTAAAATTAAATAAAGTATTAAAAAATAAATATATATAAAATAATCTTAAAAAAAGAGTTGGAAATTGTTAATAGATTAATATCATTAAAAATTTAATAAAATATTAACACTTTGATGAAACCATGATATAATTAAGGGAGAATAAATATTGTTACATAATTTATATTAAGTTCACATAAATGTTATTAATTCATTATATATATATATATATATATGAAAAATGAAATGAAAAATGCAAATTACGAGCAATGCAAAGAATTATAATTTAGGGAAAAAAACTCATTCTTAAAATGTGTATTTTGCCAACTCCTAAAATATACTTTTGCACATAATTTATTTCATATTCTAGATTACATTTGTAATTGTGAATATAAAAAAGTGCAGAAACAATAAGTGTCTAGAATAAGCTTCAATATCAATTTCTTGTCATCATTGGTTGGTTGTAGAGTTGGAGTGCTCTTTTGTTTTCTTAACTACTGTCAACTTCTATCCATTCCTCCTTTTGGACCTCAAAGGAATTGTTGAATAATGTTGGATTTAAGATTGTTCCCTTTGTCCTAGTTTGGTTTTTAAAATGAGGATTCTCTTCTCTCCTACTCTACTTCATTCGCCTCTATTATATCGAGATATTTTAAACAAGGTTGAGGGCTGGGCCAAAAATTTCCCACCAATTCAAGTGGGAGTTCAAGCATCATCGTTGGTGAAGGGGAGTCTTACAAAATACGAACTTCATTGAATGATGCCTCAAACAAGGTTGGTACTATTTCATTAGGAAATGGATGATGCTTAGTTAGAGGTGAGGCTTTGCTAATCAATTGGGTCTCTTCCCTTACACTATTCCACCATGTGGATTTTCCTTGGTTCTTTCATAGTTTTCTACTCTTAGGAAGCATGGCATAGTAAGTAACAATGTGCCTTGTTTCATAGAATTCTCTATATAAGAAGGAAACTTGTTCATAATCCATTTTTTGGGCTGATTTATAATATTTGGTGACCAAGTTGAATAAGGTAAAAACTATTTTGTTTAATTCCATGTCTAAATAGATTTGCATATATGTGGTGAAGTGTCTATTGGGTGCGTGTTATATTATTTGAATGACTACTCCTTTTCCAATGGGGGCTTGGGGTTGGCCCCGAAAATGTGGAGACAAAGAGCACCAAAATATTAATGAAGAATAGACTGTAAATAATATCATTAAATTTTCACTATATAATTCATGAGGAACCAATGTAAGCAATCAATCTTCATTATGTAATCCATTTTGCATACTAGAGAAAAAAATTGAGGCTTTATAGAAAAAATACCTTGATTAGATTGAAGACATTCACCTCATTATTGATAACTGAAGTAAATGATAAAGCTTTGGTTGATTTAATTTTACTTTGTCCAAAATTATAAAAGTGTGTAATTTTAAGGCTTGTGAAATTTGATGGATCATTTGAATTTGAAATTTATAGTTTGATCCCATTCTTTGGTGTATATTTTCTTGAGTTATAGGTTAACCATCCCAAAATTAAGCAGTTAAATAATTTATCTTATTTGCTAAAGAACTCATTTAACCATTAAAACAATGAAGATTGAAACTTCACAAGATTGTTGAAGCATCATATCAATCCTATCAAGCCAAATCAAAGGATTTGATTAGCTCAAATAAGATAAAAAATTAGCATGCAAGTGTTATGTAGTAACTAAGAGGCAAAAAGACTCATGCAGTACAAATAAACCATCTCTCCAAGAAATGAGTCCAAAGGATCAATAAGAAGAAAATGGTACGTCCAAAGGAAAGGAAACCAAACTAGGAGATCACCTACTAAATCAAGCAAAAATAAAAGAAAACCAAAATATAAACATTTACAAAATTAACATGGGGGATCCTTCATTTAGCGAAATCAAGAAAGGTTTGTTGCAGGTCCAAAAAATAGGTAAATGCCCCTTTGGTGTGTGGATGTCCCCAACATGCAGGGCTTTAAGTCCATGGGTTGGTGTCTGAGGCTTCTAGGGGTGACCCATTGGGGCACATGACTACATTGGTTTGAGGTGAGTGCATTTTGTAAACGGTTGTTTTCTCCTATCTAGCACACCTCCTTGGCCCACTTGGACCTTCTTTTTAGCATTTAAAACCCTTCCTCTAGAGTTTCGACCTATGACATCATCCTTAAGAACTCATCCTACAATATTTGTAAGGGGGTCATTAAGGGATAAAATGCACTCTGGGTTAGTTGGGGCATGACGCCACCCCGACTATTTCATCAAGTTAATCCTTCTTTTAATCCTATTTGTTACTTTTTTTTGTATATTTTAAAGCTTAATCCCTAACTTGTGGAGGATTTACTCTAAAAATATTCTAATTTAATGTTTTCTTGTAGGATCAAGAAATTTGAAAGGTTGAGGGTGAAAATATTTCAATACAACACCTCACCTCCATTGTAAAATCATAAGAAACTTAGGTTCAAACGTGTTCTCTAATATTTTTATCCTACTTCATGAGTGTTTAATGTGATGCACACTTCTATTGGATGATTTTTCTAACTTGATTTTTGTAGCTTGAAGATTTTTGTAGCTTGATGATTTTTGTAGCAAGGTTGCAAACTCGACATCTTATGCATTACATGTATATTTAATATATTTTGTTCTTTCATCATTAGAATTTTATTGAAACATTTTAAATGAATTGATATATGCTTATTTAGGATGTCCATTGTTGTTTGTTGATTGTGTAAATGTATTTAATTAGTTACTTGAATATGTAGTATAATGGTCATGCCTTCTCATATACTTTACATTTTGTCAATTAATAGTGAAATTATTCTAGTTTTCTAAATTATTGAGTTTTTAAATTATAATTTAAATTTATTACAATGTTTTTAATATTTTTCTATCAATGTGTAATTAGTAGTTGCTGATATGATCACTATGAAATTGAACAATGTTTTGAATACATAAATTTAATATTTGAACATATAGACGTAATAGAAAAATAATCAGTGTTATAGATGTAACTGAAATCATGGCAAATGGGGATAAGAATCCTTTCTTTTTTCATCATAGGCAAGGATTCTAGGATTGTGAAGCTTATGCTAAATTAGATCAATGGTTAAACAAAAAAAATATGAATATTCATCAACTTGTTGTCTAGAACCATTGCTCTAATTTAGCATAAGCTTCACAATGCTAGAATCCTTGCTTGTGATAAAAAAATGAAAGATCCTTATCTCTATTTGCCATGATTTGAGTCACATATACAACACCAATTACTACTAGAATGTTATCAATGTCGTAAAAAAATTTGAACATTGAACATTAAACACACAAGACATGCTGCAAATTGCACAAATCATTTATAATATTCAACTTTTACATAATTACAACTCAGACTTCCAGATAAGCTTGAATTGAATTTATGAATTTGATCTTTTCCAAAGCATAGTTATGATGATCATCTTTTAGGAAGCGTACATGTATGTTAATCATTAAACACTAAAACATGTACTACTTGAACTATCAATTTCATGAAATTCATATTTTAGGTAATAGTATACAATACACTTTCAAACTACAAATTTTAAAGATCATTTATGAAAAAATCATCTTTTACAAAACATAATTAATTTAAACATTACTTACCACTGGATCTTTACCAATATCGTAAAACCATTTCAACATTGAACATTAAACACTAAAAACTAAACATAAACATTAAAACATATGTTACAAATTGTACAAATAATTTTTAAAATTCATCTCTTACATAATCTAGTCTATAACATTTCCAAACTACATGATTTGACTCATTTAATGCGATTCATATTTTACATGATACAAGACTACACTTATCTACAACAATACTATGAAATTTTTTAGCCATAACACAATATATTCTTGAGATTCAATCCTGACAAAATTGAACCAGTACTATTGTAATGTACCCAAATCAGAAATTTGGCACACTAGCTCCAAAGTCTCAAAACCAGGTGAGAGAGGATTAGGTTCAAGGGTAAAGGAAACTTGGGGCAGACTTGGGATGGTTACTAACCTCTTTTATGCAATTTTGCGATTATTTACAGACATTGGAAACTTAGTTGTAGAGTGGGAGTGTTTCGGGAATGATTTGGAGTGATTTTGAGTGAATATGGAAAGACGGGACAACACAGGGTCATGATTTCCAAACTTCCAAAAATAGTATCTTGGAGACTCAATTTTCTGTAAAACCACTTGGGATGGATTCTAAAGAGTCTTAGGTTTCTGTACCAACTTATAGTTTGTGAATTGGACCTTCTCGGAGAAATTTAGAGCTGAAAAAGTGAGAGCTAGTCTAATATGACTAGTGAAAGAGCAAGGGTGATGAAGAGGGTCATGGTTGGATTGGTTTTTTTGTAGGTAGAACAGAGGATTTGTAAAAACTGGTTGTAGGTGGTCTGCATAAATGTATATAGATTCAAGGTTCAATGTTCCTTCATGTATATCATTGGAAAAGAGGTGGATTTCCTATCACATTGACCATTGACACTTTCGGGAGTGCATCACACCTAGGAAGCCTCCATTGGTTAGATCAATGGATGCAAGGTGTCAACGTTAAGACTTGTTTGGAACCTCCTGTTATCACCAAACTTGTAGTTTCCCCTAGAGATGGATCCAAGGTGGATGGCCGAGGGGATGGGAAACCAAAGAGGTGCAACCAAGATAGCCTCGACTCCCAATGGATGGTTGTCACGCCAATCGAGGTAATATTCACTTTATGTTATCTATCCCAAGACAACAAAGGGGGATACCCAGATCTACTCCCGATAGGAGAGATCAAACCAAGACACTAGATCAAATCAAGTATGGATGAAGTATGTAAGGTGTATGGTAAAGCCTAGATCTATGGATGAAGTCGCAAGATGAATAATGGATTGGATCAAGAGGCTTAAGTGTAAATTTGATCCAACTTGGTTATGTAAGTGATTTATGAGATGTAAAACTAGATCTAAGATTAGGGTACTAGTCAAATATGAGAAAATCCTCTACCTTGGGAACTACGTCCAATGCAGGGTAGTTAAGAACCAAATTGGGGCTAACCAGTACCAAAGATAGGCTTGATGAGTGGATATGAAAATGTCTAGGTGTTCAAGCAGTAAGACAAAGACCAAATTACAAGCAGACTCAACAAACTAGAAAAATCGTGAGGGCTTGGAGAAGGATCAGTGCCTTGGAATGTGGGCCAAATGGAGTCGTATGTCCACCAAACTATAGATCAGGGATGTTGAGGTATGAATCTAGGTGGGTCTTGAAGATTAGGGTGACCCAAGTAGGGCTCAACCCTCAAAATGAGGATTGGGGCCCACAAGGAAAAAATCACCAAGGTGAAGCACTGGGGGTAGGGTATCAAGTATGGAGAGTAAGGATCAAGTGGGATCTCACCTACTGAGGTGCTAGATCTAGAAAAACTCACCCATCCAAGAAGTGCAACCTCACTTGGAGAGGCTAATTTTCCTTGGGAAATCGGTCAAATGAAGGCCAATCCACACCAAACTATAGATACGAATTGTCGTGGATGCTATAGAGGTGGGTTTTAAATTTTTTACCCAAAATCCAAGTAGATCTAAGTAGATCTGAGAAATTTTAAAATGAGGATTTTAACTTATGAGGGTTTTCAGTTATTTAGACAAATGGATAGATCGTGGAATGAGAAATGTACCTTGAGATCATACCTGAGTGATGGATGAGGTTGCCTTGTTGTTGAGGAAGATTCCCGCAGAGATCAAATGGGAGATATTTGATTTTCCTTGCTCAAAATGATGCCCTAGCTCCACACATGCACCCTCCTCTACCTGTCAAACAAAGGAAAGTCGATTCAATGAGAATGATCAAGCACAGAGGAAATACAAGTATAAGCGAATGATAACATGAAATAGAAGGTCCTAAGATAGTAATACTCCTTGTTACCGACGAAGAAACCCAAAGAAGAAGCAGAGAGAGTCTTCCCCTACCAATGCGTCCTCCTTGAACCAATTCGGCCTCCACTTGTAGATGACAAAATCATGGAACAAAATCTATAGCAAGATAAATCTCCAATAACCCAATGCAAAGAAAGAACCAATGAACGAACTCCAAAAGCATTCACCACAACACAACAGGTAGATGCAATAGTATTTTTCTATTCCAATAATCCAAAGCCAAAATTCCCCTTTACAATGAGGAGATCTCTCCTTTAAATAGGAAGGAGAGGCACCAAAACCCTAACCAATTTTTGAATGAGTGACTAAGATTAAAATATAAAATGATCTAATCAATGGTTGAGATGAGCTCAACAATACAATACATGGATCACTAATAAAATAATACATCAATGGACCAAATCGCCCTAGGAGAGGGGGGTCCCACCAAAAGTGAATGATAAAACATAAGATCTAGCTCATGGTGGGCCCAACGGGTAATTATTAACACCCTTGGTCAATACCCATGGCACAATATCCAAAAATAATCAAGCTAGACACCAAATCGTGCCTCTCTAGGAAAGTCGTGAGCCTTTGGAGGCTCCAAAAAGTCATATAAAATGCCAAAAGTGATGGGTGTGGGTCCCAATGAAAGATGAAATTGCTGGAGAAGGTGTGGAAGATATCCCACTCATCATCACAATTCATCCCATGCCAATCCCTTGCCTCAGTAGCCCAAATCAAATCCTTTAGTAACCATTTTTACCATTTTTAACTACCTCGGGAAATGTGAACATGCCCAAACTGCCTCCTGGAGTGCCTGCGCTGTCAAGGTGAGGCCACCAGGATCTCTTGGAGGGGGTTAATATGGTAATAACAAGTGGGTGGAACACCCCCTCCATGCACAACGCCCTAGGTGAACTCATCAACTCTCTGCTATGCTCTGACAGGGCCCGTGATAGGCCAAAACTGCACTAGGATAGACAACTGAGGCTAATCATCACTTTAACTGCCCGGAACTGAAAACAGAATGTCTCATTGGACTCAGAAGGTTTAAATCCATCTAAGATGTGTACTCATACACCATATAGATCTCTGCATGGTCAAAAATAAATACTCATCATATCCGACAGACCAAATAATAATAATATGTAAAAGTGTTGAAAAGCACAAATCATCATCATAAGCGTGAAACCATTGCATAAAACCACCATGGTGACCTGTACCAGACCATATATCATATCTCTATATCATTTGAGGTCTGCCACCTCATGTCCTATGGTTCACTTTTGGTCAAACTGTGTTTGACCAAGTCAACAATGACCCAAAATATAACTCAGGCTATCATCACAATGCTGCAAGGTTTCAAAGGTTAAAGCATGCTTTACAATCCATTCAAATAGAAATTATAACAAAAGTAATCATTACTGGCGATCTAAATCCAAATATATAAGGTCATTAATTATTATTTATAACTCAGACTAGACTTTCAAGACCATACTCACTTCATAGTTGTGATCAATTTGCTAGTGAAGGGTGAAGGCTAAAATAAAGATGGCTAGGCCAAGGGAAGACTTACTCACTTAACACTGTGACACTTTGGATATGGAAAAGGGAATACACACCATAGCATATACTGGACAAGCAAAAACACAGGGAATGGCGGTGTCTCACAAATGGGTAAGTTGTTCAAAGAGTGTTTGTTCACCTTGGAAGATACTCACAATCCATAATACAAATGAGGCCATAAATATTTTGCTATAGAGTTTAAGTTCCATTGCTTTTTGTGCCTATAGTTTCCATAGCCTTTGCTCTATGTGTGTTTATAAACACATTGCATAAATTTACATTTTATATAAAGCTTCTTGTTGCAGGTGTGTTTTTAAGGCACTTGTTTATCTGAGCACTTCTAGGTGTGTTTTTTATACATCTTGTTTACCTGGGTATTACATTTCACAATAGATATAACATTTGATATTTCTTTTCTAGTTTCATTTGGATTTTCACAATAGATATAACATTTTCCTTTTCATAATTTGTATTCATGGCAGCACTATATGTTTCAGGTTTAGCCAACAACATCTTTAGTGACTAGGGGGACTTTGTGCCAGTGCCAAACATCGGGACAACTGACCAGAATGATTTAGGCCTACAATCAAACTCACCAAAGGTATGTTTTGTCACCAGCTCAGAGCCGAGACACAATAAATAGGGAAGCTCATCCAATATAGAGGCTACAATGGCGAAAGGTCCTCCATGCCACTAGTCAAGCAGTAAGTCAAGGTAAATAACAAACTGGGTAGGTAATGGATGGACGAAGACAATGAATAATTATACCAACACTAGCAAGCCAAAGTATGGTGGGAATGATCACCTCTAAACTCCCTAAGGAGGGTAAAGCCGATGAGTATAGGTCAAGAAATTCTAAGTCTAAGTAGGGACAATATGATATATATATAAAAGTACAACCAGGTCCATGTATCTATATGATCGCCAGATCATGATACTAAATGCTAAGACATGCTACAAGAATGAATATAAAATAAATATAACCATAACACCAAAATATACCTGCTGAGTCATATACCTGAATGCTCATCAATCTGAAACTATTGCTGTAACTCTCGGCACTACTGACTCCTCTGTATAAATGGTTAAATGGCTACATCGATCATCTCTCTGAGTGTCCTGCGACTCAGTCATGGCATGGGGAATAAAAATGTTGTCCATAATCTCATAGTGATCCATAATACATGCTCATCTCAGCATCTCAAATGTAAGGGAACTGGCTGAATAGTGTACTGGAATCTAAAAAATAATGTATGGTAGCCCGGCTACTATATATGTGATAACACCTCCTATACTCTTGGTTTTCAATGGGGTGCCACTAACAATCATAGGAATGAATAGAAACAAGTTTGGGTAGTGATATTGAAGGATTGTCACCTTTGGCTTAGTGAGGAAGCTAGTTTCCAAGGGCTTCCAAATAGTGTATGACCTCAACCAAATTGTACAAGGAGGGTATATGAAGGACCAATTCTGATTTTTATAATCATAGGTAATATAATATTTCCAAGGGAATGCATTTGGGCCATTCCATTAAGCTTAACTCAAAGATATGTTAATATACATGCAATATGGAGACAATAGGAAAAAGAGAGAGACACAATAGGAACAAAGGGATATTTCTTTTATTGATATCACTAGTATGGACGATGTACATCAGAATGTCTTCTAAGAGCAGCAATGATAGAAACATAGAGAATATAGCGAGGAGAGAGAATATGATCTATGGGCACCAAATCCTCTGCATAACATATGATCCACTATAGAAGCCCCAAATACGCCTGCATGAAATAAAAAAGAGAAAATGTGTGATACTAGCCCACGAACACAATCATATGGAGGTAACTTGAGTATGGTTGCTCAATATCACAACAAGCAGTTGATACGACCAACATAAATATGTAGAAGACCTGCAAAAACTGTGATCATGTAGCACAATCAACCCCATCATCAGTACTAGATCAATACAACACCATGAGAAGAGCAGAATGTTCAAATCCACTTCACCAATGCTTTGGTTACTTAGTTGCAGAAGGGGGCCTTCAACAAATATTAACAAGGGGAGCATCACACAAGTATAGATAATACTAGGCTTCCCATGAAAATCAATAATATCCAAAATGAATGCCTTCTTTCTTGAGCCATCCTGCATATATTGATCCAATTTTGACCTCCTTAGCTCAAAACACTATTTTCCCCATCAATTTGAACATTAACAACCTCAGAATCACCTCCATAATTTCCTTTTACCAAGTTGACCATTTTTTCTTTTTTAAGTGAGCCACTGTGAACAAATGATACCACGATCCCAAATGATTTGCAAAAACACAAAATGCAAGATACATCGTCCAATCCACCATGCAAGAAAACCACAA
The DNA here is from genome assembly GCA_027924585.1 of Larix kaempferi. Taxonomy (NCBI): domain Eukaryota; kingdom Viridiplantae; phylum Streptophyta; class Pinopsida; order Pinales; family Pinaceae; genus Larix; species Larix kaempferi. The sequence continues at coordinate 15,520,504 of BSBM01000545.1, forward strand.
GTACATCCAAAGAAATATTACCCATGTAGAAAACTTTTTTAGTGAATGGATTTTATTAAACTAAATATTTGATCAATAAAATTTGGTAGAAATAAGATAGATTTAAATTAATTTTAGATATTTGATAAAAGAAAATAATTTAATCTTTATTTTTTAAATATATTTATTAATTTTAATATAATGAATTAGAATATTTTATAAAAAAACTATCTCTCATTTCATTTTTAGTAAAAATAAATATGTTAAAATTTTAATTTTTATAATCAATTAATATTGAAATAATGGAATATTATCTTTTAAACCACTACATTAATATTTTAATGATGTCTAACCATACTTCTCATTTGATTTTTAATAAAAATGAATAGATCATTCTATTTTTAGTAAAATCGATATGTTGACATTTTCATTTGTATAATCAATTAATATTAAAATAATTGATTTTTTTTAAACCACTACTTTAATATTTGAATGATGTTTGACTATACTCTTTATTTGATTTTTAATAAAAATGAATATTTTATTTTTTTAAATTGATAATTAAATCCTAGCTTTTGAATTTACATTTTTCAAACTTAATTCCAACCAAAAAATCATTTTAATATTTTGATTTTTTTTCCATACGTAGCTAAACTAATAATTAATAATAATCTTATAAGTTATAAATTTGTGTATTAATATGCAATAGTCGGACAGTTTGTAACAATAAAATAATAATAAATTAATATTAAATATAATTAATATTAATTTATTATTATAGTCACGCCCTTTCGTGAAAAGGTGCAAGACAAGCTTATTTAAGCCAACCGATTGTATTCATTTTACCATCTTCTACATTTATCAAATATACATTTTACATTATACATTACGTTTTCTTTCTGCTTTCACCCACCCTTCTCTCTCCATTGGTATCAGATCCTCTCGACTCTCGGCACCAGCCCACCACATTGCACCCTCCACCTCCGCCGCCACCTCCCTCACACGCTCACACCGCCTCCACCACCAGTTGCCACATCTCTCCATCTACCTGCTCCATTCCCCATCTTCCCCTTCCCCATCTTCTCCTCTCTATCTGCCTGATCCATCCCCCGTCCTTCCCACTCTTCCACTCCGCGTTTTTCTCTCGACCCATCTATCGCCGCGCCAATCCCCCAACTCCACACTCCATCCCTGAACACTACTCATTCCAGCGTCCTCTCCGCTCTCGCTGCCCCCATGGGCCACGCCCTCCCCTCGCCTTCTCTCCCCCGTCTTCTTCTTCAACGCCTCTTCCCTCCCTGCCATCCCCCGTCTCCTCCTTCACGCCCTTCCCCATCAACCCCACGCGGTGTCACACACCCGATCCACCACACTCATCAAATCATCCAGCCACCCACGTCCATACTCCACTCCACTTGCGCCCTACCACAACCATCTCCGTACACCCCCTGCCTCCATCCTTCATCTCCAGCTGCGATTCAGCTTAACGTTGCAACTTCCCTCACCACTCCATTGCTCCCCCATCATTTTGCCACCCACCATTCACTCACCTTCCTCCCTCCCGCCACCGTTCCACCTCCCCTCCCTAAACACCGCCTCCGTTACTCCAACTACGTCGGCTATCAAGATTTTTTTAAATATTAATGCCTTAATATTAATAACATTTATTAATATTATTGTTATTTAATATTATTATTAATTAAAAAACAAAAAAAAACTATATTATAATAATAATAATAATAATTATAATTAGTTTAAAAAAATAAAAAAAAATCGTGGCGGGCTGGCTTCGTGCAACAAATAAAAATAAATCCACATTTAGCATCGAGAAGATTCCACCAATCACTAGATCAATGAGTGAATTAAATGCCCGATTCGAGTCAATCAATGAGAAGATTAAGAAGAACTATAAGGAACTCCAGGAAAAGATCGATCCAACCAGTGACAATTTGGCAACGATTTGGACACAAATCACGTCACAAATAGAGAATTCCGTTCTCACTCTACAAGAAAACCAAAAGAAAAATGAGGCAGTTTTAAAAGCCATCTTGGAAAGATTACCAGTACCAAAAGATCTGCAACCCAACTCTCCCAAAACACCGGAGCAGCCGGATCCTTTCAACATATCATGATCATTCTCATACACATAAGGACGCCAAATTCAGGTGAAAGTCGAGCTACCCAAATATGATGGGGACGAACAACAGTGCATAGTGTGGGTTAACAAAGTCGAGGAATACTTAGACATCCACAATATCCATTATGAAGAGGAGAAAGTTAAATATGCCTCCATGCATCTAGAAGGAAATGCTTACAAGTGGTACTTATGGTGGAAGAAAATTGCAAGAATCTGTTCTCACAACTCGGTTAGTTTCAAGAACGACCTCATCAAAAGATTCCAAGGTGTTGAAGACAAATACTTCTTTGCCAAAATCACAAGGTTACATCAGAAAAGCAGTGCCGATGAGTACACATGTGAGTGGGAAGCACTCTCAACTCGAGTTCCAGAGTTAACCGATGACCAACAACTACATGCCTACATACATGGCCTAAAACAACACATCCATGATGCACTAGAGTTACATAACATCTCTACCATGGAGGAAGCATGACGTAAAGCCAAGATTATTGAAAGCAAATCCGTTCATACAAATTTCGACCGAGACGACTCCGAAAAGAACCCCCTCCAATCACCATTCACAGGAAATACAAGATATACACCACCTCAACTTAGGGAAGGAATGAAGCCCAGTTTAGAGGCCCAGAGAATAAAGGAAGGGAAATGTAAGTTCTGTGGAGACAAATGGGATCCTAAGCACAGATGCTTACAAAATAAATTGTATGCGTGTGAAGCAAAGTTGGAAGTCAATAATGATGCTAAGAGTCAACAAGACTACCCCACAGAAATCGAGGACGACACCCCACAAATCTCATTAGCCGTTATTACCGAAATCTCCCAACCGCAAACATTGAAGCTTAGTGGACATATAAAAAAGAATGATGTCACAATTCTCATCAACTCTGGCAGCACCCATAACTTCATTAATGTCAACCTTGCTAAGATATTTAACCTATTTGTTTTTTTAGTACCTAACATGAAAGTTATGATAGGAGATGGAAAGAAGATTGACAACGTAGGAAAATGTCACCAAGTCAAGTTACAATTACAAGAGTACAACTTAGAATCAGATTTCTTTGTGGTACCGCTAGGAGGAGTCGACGTTGTATTAGGAATACAATGGTTACAAAGCTTGGGTACATACTCCGCAAATCACGAAGAACATTTTATTGAATTCCAAGCATTCGGGAAAACACACAAATTATACGGGTTCCAACCACCTCTGACATAGCTGGTTACATCACATCATATGGAAAAGTTACTTCGGAAGGACGCACCAACATACATACTTCAATGTCAATAAACCAAGATTCTAACAAGTAAAGGAGATAGGGACAAACAACCAGAGATACAAAAGCCGATTCAAAAACATTGCAAGGTGTTTCAAGGGCTACCTATGGAGCTCCCATCAAACAGAAAAATCAAACACATAATCAAAATGGAACCAGGGACAAAACCCACCAGTAGCAAACCATACAGGTGTCCACATCAAAGACGATACGGCTGTTCACATAACCATTGTCGTCAAATAAGCTTTGAGGACAAAGCTTCCCTTAAGGGGAAGGCAATGTAACAATAAAATAATAATAAAATAATATTAAATATAATTAATATTAATTTATTATTATAGTCATGCCGTTTCGTGAAAATGTGCAAGACAAGCTTATTTAAGCCAATCGATTGTATTCATTTTACCATCTTTTACATTTATCAAATATACATTTTACATTATACATTACGTTTTCTTTATGCTTTCACCCACTCTTCTCTCTCCACAGTTGGACCAACAATAATTATCTTAGGGGACTCTGAACTTTAGAACCTTGAAATGGGTAGATGGCTTGAGTGAATCTGAGGCCATTTGGATCGTGGAACTTATTAGTGGATTGGGAAACGAGGGACTCGTTTCAATAGTCATTATTGCCTTTGTATCGTTAGTTTTGTTGACGACGTAGAATTCTTTAAATTGTTAATTAATGAGCTTTTTTTTATATAAATTAATTCCATTCCACTTAAATTATTGAAATCATTTCAATATTTTGAAATATTTTCCACAAAACTAATTACGTAACCTTTCTTTTATTGACCAGCTATAATGGTTTCAAATTTAACATGCAGTTTTTATGGTTATTGCCTTCCCATGGCTATTATTATTTTGCAATTTAAAATCAAACAAGGTGATGGGATGTCCATAGTTATCCTTGCCTTATTCATTACACAATTAATGCAGCGAAACGAGTTAGTGGGATGGTCGGGCGTATCTAAAATAAAATGAAACCCTAAAATTACATTCGCAACTCCCACTTTAAATATAGATATAGCTGGAGACGATGTGCATTGAAGAGTTAGCTACAGGAGGGATGATTAAAGTTTAACGGTTTTTGAATGTGATTTTTTTTTTTTTTTTGGAGACGATGTGCATTGAAGAGTTAGCTACAGGAGGGATGATTAAAGTTTAACGGTTTTTGAATGTGATTTTTTTTTTTTTAATCTTAGATCTTAGTAACATCTAACATCTGACTGTTGTGCTTTTGCAGGATTCTGAGAAACGGCAACAATGGTGAAAAAACAGAATAGAAAGCTTTCTAAGGAAGAGATAATTCGAAGAAAGGAGGAATTCAAGAAGAATAAGTAGAAATTTAAAAATATCCGCATGAGTGAATCTGGTAGGTTTTCCAAAGAATTCCATCACCCACTAACAAATCACAGATACTCAGGAGGCACTGGTGACACACCTGAGGAAGCTGAGGTAGCGGCATAAGCTAAAAAGGCTGCAATATCTACAAGAATTGCTTCAAGTGCAACTGAAGTCACTCCTAACAGTTACTTGACTTCAAGTAATGAGATGGAGGACCAAATCCAAAAACAGAAAGAAAAAGAATATTATACCTGGCCGTGCTGTTTTGAACTTGCCACTTTAGTGGCACCATGCCCAATCTTTACCATCCATAACTAGGCTTTATAATGGGAACCTACTTGATATATTATATTATGTAATTTTCTGTTTCCATTTAGTAAGTTTTTCTATTCCTCTTAGGAAGAGGATGTATTTTGCTACAACTAAATCTATTCCTCATTTTGTTTTGGAGGAGGATCTATTTTGCTACTTATAAATATACTATTTCTAAGGAGGATTTATTTTGATAGAACTATAAATCTATTCCTCATGTATTTTGCTACAACTAAATCTATTCCTCATTTTGTTTTGGAGAAGGATCTATTTTGCTACTTATAAATATACATTTTCTAAGGAAGATGTATTTTGATAGAACTATAAATCTATTCCTTATTTTGTTTTCAAGGAGGATATATTTTGCTACTTATAAATTCATATGATTTCTTACTGTTCAATGTTTGATAATAAATTTAGACAATATTTGCAGATTTATATTGATGTGAAAGAGAATAGTTTTTCAAAGCTTCTTATGAATCTATTTAGATTATATTGAAATGTGTGTCAAATATTTATTCAAAAGAGTTTTTATCTATTTTAGGAGTTTGATTTGTAGTTATTTTGGGAGTTTGATTTGTAGTTTTTAGTAGTTGGAACAATTGGATGGTTATGACCTAGGTTTTTGCTGGTCAAAGGGTGGGATGTATTGAAACTGTGTAATCAGTTTATAATAATTAAAATGCCTGTATTGGTAAAAGCAATGATTTTTTTCCGATATGCAGATAGGATAAGAGTTTTTTTGGTTTTTCTTTCTCAATTTTAGTTGGTGTTTCTAGGGGCTTTAGCGTTGTTATAATGATAGGTAGATTCTGTTTGATAAAGGATGTATTTGAACTGTGAAGATATATATATTTGATACAAAAGTCTATATATTTTTTTTACTAGAAAAAAATCTATATTTTCAAATGATAATTACATAAGATATATTTTACATATATTAATCAAATAAATAATTTCATGTGAATATGCAAATTTATAAATTGAAAAAATCATTTAGAAAATATTGACAAAATATAATTTAGTGTGAATGTGTGAATTTTTAAATTGAAAAATCCACTTTTTGTGTGAATGTGTGAATTTTTAAATTGAAAAATCCACTTTAAAAAATGTATTATATAGATTAAAATTGCTTTACTAGTTATATATAATGTAGTTAAATTTGTAATAATTTATTAATATTTTTTTATTATCATTTTCATTTATGATGTACATTAGAAAATATTATTTATGTAAATATAACAAGATATTATTTTTTGCTTATTTATTTAAAGCTAACAAAAAATAAAAATATTTAAAAATGTTAAAATTATAAAATATTTTTTATAAAAAATAAACTGTAATATTTTGGGATCTAATATTTATTAATTGTTAACATTTTCGTGAATGTAAAACCTTTTTGTTAATATTTTTCTTACTTTTTAAATCTAATTTGTAAATTATTATTATTTATTTAAAAATAAGAAATATTATAATCATATTTTAAATATAAATTGTGAATCATTATTATTTATTTTAAAAAAATATATTTTAATTTTAAAATTAAATAAAGTATTAAAAAAATAAATATATAAAATTTAAAAAAAATAAAAATTTATTAAAAAATGAATATCATTAAAATTTTAATAAAAGATTAACACTTTGATGGAAACATGACATAATTAACCCACAAAAAATATTGCTATATAATTTATACTGTTATAAATTCATTATATATATATATGAGAAATGAAATAGACAATGCAGAATTACAAGCAATGCAAAGAAATGAAATGGACAATGCAGAATTACAAGCAATGCAAAGAATTACAATTTCGGGAACCATTTTCATTCTTAAAATATGTATTATGCAATCTCCTAAAATATATTTTTGCACATAATTTATTACATATCCTAGATTACATTAGTAATTGTGAATATAAAAGAGTGCAAAAAAAATAAGTGTCTAGAATAAGCTTTAATATCAATTTCTTGTCATCATTGGTTGTAGAGTTGGAGTGCTCTTTTTTTTTTCTTAACTACTATTAACTTCTATCCATTCCTCCTTTTAGACCTCAAAGGAATTGTTCAATTAATGTTGGATTTAAGAGTGTGCCCTTTTTGTCCCTCTTTGGTTTAAAATGAGGATTCTCTTCTCTCCTACTCTACTTCATTCCCCTCTATTAGAGAGAGATATCTTAAACAAGGATGAGGGTTGGGCCAAAAATTTCCTACCAATTCAAGTGGGAGTTCAAGAATCATCCTTGGTGAAGGGGAGCCTTACAAAAAAGTTAACTTCATTGAATGATGCCTGAATAAAGGTTGGTACTACTTCATTAGGAAATAGATGATGCTTTGTTAGAGGGGAGGCTTTGCTAATCAATTGGTGCCCTTCCCTCACACTATTCCACCATGTGGATTTTCCTTGGTTCTTTCATGGTTTTCTACTCTTAGCAAGCATGGTGTAGTAAGTAACAATGTGCCTTGTTTCATAGAATTCTCTATGTAAGAAGGAAACTTGTTCATAATCCAATTTTGGGGCTGATTTATAATATTTGGTGACCAAGATGAATCAGGTAAAAACATCTTTGTTGAATTCCACATATAAATAGATTTGCATATGTGGTGACATTTCTATTGGGTGTGTGTTATATTATTTGAATGACTACCCCTTTTCCAATGGGGATTTCGGGCTGACCCCCAAAATGTGGAGACAAAGAGCACCAAAATATTGATGAAGAATAAACTGTAAATAATATCATTAAATTTTCACTATATAATTTATGAGGAACCAATGTAAGTAATTCAATCTTCATCATGTAATCCATTTTGCATACTAGAGAAAAAATGAGAGGCTTTATCTAAAATAATACTTTGATTAGATTGAAGTCATTCACCTCATTATTGATAACTGAAGTAAATTATAAAGATTTGATTGAATTAATTTTACTTTGTCCCAAATTATAAAAATGTGTAATTTTAAGGCTTGTGAAATTTGATGGATCATTTGAATTTGAAATTGATAGCTTGATCCCATTCTTTTGTGCATATTTTCTTGAGGCATAGGTTAACCATCCCAAAATTAAGCATTTAAATAATTTATCTTGATTTGTTAAAAACTCATTTAACCATTCAAAAAATGAAGATTGAAACTTCACAAGACTGTTGAAGCATCATATCAATCATATCAAGCCAAATCGAAGGATGTGATTAGCTCAAATAAGATCAAAAATCAACATGCAAGTGTTATGTAGTAACTCAGAGGCAAAAAGAATCATGTGGCACAAATAAACCATCTCTCCAAGAAATACATCCAAAATTGAATGTACAAAAGAAAGGAAAGGAATTTCCAAAGGAAAGGAAACCAAACCAAGAGATCACCTACTAAATCAAGAAAAAATAAAAGAAAACCAAAAGCTAAACATTTGCAAAATTAACATGGGTCTCCTTCATTTTAGAAAAAATAAGGGAGGTTTGTTGGAGGTACAAAAATATCTAAATGCCCCTTTGGTGTGTGGATGTCCCCACCATGCAGGGCTTTAAGTCCATGGGTTAGTGTCTAAGGCTTCTAGGGGTGACCCATTGGGGCACATAACTACATTGGTTTGAGGTGAGTGAATTTTGTAAAGGGTTGTTTTCACCTATCTAGCACACCTCCTTGAACCACTTGGACCTTCTTTTTAACATTTAAAAACCTTCCTCTATAGTTTTGACCTATGACATCATCCTTGAAGAACCGAGCCTACAATCTTTGCAAGGCGGTCATTGAGGGATAAAAAACACTTCGGTGTTAGTTGGGGCATGTTACCACCCTTAAGATGACTATTTTATCATGTTAAGCATTATTTTAGTCTTATTTGTTATTTTTTTTTCTTATTTTAGAGCTTAATCCCTAACTTATGGATGATTTACCCTAAAAAATATTCTAATTTAATGTTGTATTGCACGATCAAGAAACTAAAAGGTTGAGGATGAAAAGATATAACTACAACACCTCACCTCCATTGTAAATCATAAGATCAAAACTGTTCAAACATGTTCTCTAATATTTTTCTCCTACTCTATGAGTCTTTAATGTGATGCACACTTCTCTTCGGATGATTTTTCTAACTTGATTTTTTTAGCTTGAAGAATTTTTTAGCTTGATGATTTTTTCTAGCAAGCTTGCAAACTCGACATCTTATCCATTACATGTATATTGAATATATTTTGTTCTATCATCATTAGATATTTATTGAAACAACCAAACATTTTAATCTTTGAAATGAATCGATATATGCTTATTTAGGATGTCCATTGTTTTTTGTTGATTGTGTACATGTATTTAATTCTTTACTTGAATATGTGGTAGAATGGTCATGCCTTCTCATATACTTTATATTCTATCAATTAATAGTGAAATTATTCTATTTTTTAAAATTATTGAGTTTTTAAATTAAAATTTAATTTTATTACAATTGTTTTCATATTTTTGTGAATGTAAAACTTTTTTGTTAATATTTTTCTTAATTTTTAAATCTAATTTGTAAATTATTATTATTTATATAAAAATAAGAAACATTATAATCATATTTTAAATATAAATTGTGAATCGTTATTATTTATTTAAAAATAAAAAAATATTTTAATTTTAAAATTAATGAAAGTATTAAAAAATTAAATATATATAAAATATTCTTAAAAAATATAATTGGAAATTATTAAAAAAATAATATCATTACAACTTTAATAAAATATTAACACTTTGATGGAAACATCATATAATTAACCCACCATAAATATTGTTATATAATTTATGCTAAGTTCACATAAATGTTATTAATTCATTATATATATATATATATATATTTGTCAAGCTACCAACAACAAAGGTGAGCTATCAAAATTATGGACGGTTCTGAAGATAGCCAAGGATAGGCAGATCCCAAGACTACATATCTAGGAAGACTCAAAAACAATGATCGATTGGGTAAACAGAAATTGTAACATCAGAGCTTTTCATCTTCACTATCTACTAAAATAAATCCAATATCTCAAGCCCGACTTCGATTCGATCTCCTTATCTCATATCTATAGAGAGCTAAACACTGAAGCAGACGTTCTATCAAAGTTGTCTCTAGCAATCCAACCTGGAATCATTAAATGAGAGGAACAATTCGACGGTCTAGTAACCGTCTTCACCATACAGCCCTAAATTTGCACTGTCAACGTTGTTAGGATAAATGTGATGATAATAGTTAGTGGATCAGAACCTTTTCGATTAGGAAGGATCAGTTATGCTAAGACAGTTAAATGGGTTATAGCCCAGTATGTAATGTAACAGAAGGTCATTTTTAGTGCTGAATGCACAGCTTCCTTTTTGAAAAATTATAAGGTTTTCAATGAACTTCTCTTATGAGTAGGATGCTCGAGGAGCTATGACGTAAGTCCCTCGGGACATCCAATGTTATTCTTATGAATAAAAAGATTTTTTTCTCTGGAAAATATATATATATATATTTATATATATATATGAGAAATGAAATGGACAATGCAGAATTACAAGCAATGCAAAGAATTGCTTGTGTATTATGCCAACTCCTAAAATATATTTTTGCACATAATTTTTTTCATATCCTAGATTTTATTTGTAATTGTGAATAAAAAAGAGTGCATAAACAATAAGTGTCTAGAATAAGCTTCAATGTCAATTTCTAGTCATCATTGGTTGTAGAGTTGGAGTGATTTTTTTTGCTTTCTTAACTACTTTCAACTTGTATCCATTCCTCCTTTTGGACCTCAAAGGAATTATTGAATTAATGTTGGATTTAAGAGTGTTCCCTTTTTGTCCCAGTTTGGTTTTTAAAATGAGGATTCTCTTCTCTCCTACTCTACTTCATTCTCCTCTATTAGAGCGAGATATCTTAAACAAGGCTAAGGATTGGGACAAAAATTTCCTTCCAATTCAAGTGGGAGTTCAAGCATCATTGTTGGTGAAGGGGAGTCTTACAAAAAAGCTAACTTCATTGAATGATGCCTCAATCAAGATTGGTACTTTTTCATTAATAAATGGATGATGCTTTGTTAGAGGGGAGGCTTTGCTAATCAATTGGTGTCCTTACCTCACACTATTCCACCATGTGGATTTTCCTTGGTTCTTTAATGGTTTTCTACTCTTAGGAAGCATGGTGTAGTAAGTAACAATGTGCCTTGTTTCATAGAATTCTCTATGTAAGAATGAAAATTGTTCATAATACAATTTTGGGGTTGATTTATAATATTTGGTGACCAAGTTGAATCAGGTAAAAAACATTTTGTTGAAGTCCATATCTAAATATATTTGCATATATGTGGTGACATGCCTACTGTGTGTGTGTTATATTATTTGAATGACTACCCCTTTTCCAATGGCGGTTTATGGCTAACCCCCAAAATGTGGAGACAAAGAGCACCAAAATATTGATGAAGAATAAATTGTAAATAATATCATTAATTTTTCACTATATAATTCATGAGGAACCAATGTAAGTAATTCAATCATCATCATGTAATCCATTTTGCATACTAGAGAAAAAATGACAGGCTTGATCTAAGACAATACTTTGATTAGTTTGAGGACATTCACCTCATTATTGATAATTGAAGTAAATGATAAAGATTTGATTGAATTAATTTTACTTTGTCCCAAATTATAAAAATGTGTAATTTTAAGGATTTTGAAATTTGATGGATCATTTGAATTTGAAATTGATAGATTGATCCCATTCTTTTGTGCATATTTTCTTGAGGCATAGGTTAACCATCCCAAAATTAAGCATTGAAATAATTTATCTTGATTTGCTAAAAACTCATTTAACCATTAAAACAATGAAGATTGAAACTTCACAAGACTGTTGAAGCATCATATCAATCTTATCAAGCCAAATTGAAGGGTGTGATTAGCTCAAATAAGATCAAAAAACAACATGCAAGTGTTATGTAGTAACTAAGAGGCAAAAAGACTCATGTGGCACAAATAAACCATCTGTCCAAGAAATATGTCCAGATGATCAATAAGTCGAAAATGGAATGTCCAAAGGAAAGGAAACCAAACCAGGAGATCACCTTCTAAATCAAGCAAAAATAAAAGAAAACCAAAAGCTAGAAACATTTACAAAATTAACATGGGGGCTCCTTCATTTTAGAAAAAATAAGGGAGGTTCGTTGGAAGTCCAAAACTAGCTAAATTCCCCTTTGGTGTGTGGATGTCCCCACCATGCAGGGCTTTAATTCCATGGGTTGGTGTCTAAGGCTTCTAGGGGTGACCCATTAGGGCACATGACTACAATGGTTTGAGGTGAGTCCATTTTGTAAAGGGTTTTTTTCCCCTTTCCTGCGCACCTCCTTGACCCACTTTGACCTTCTTTTTAGCATTTAAAACCCTTCCTCTAGAGTTTTAACCTATGACATCATCCTTGAAGAACTGAGCCTACAATCTTTCCAAGGGCGTGATTGAGGTATAAAAAACACTTCGGTGTTAGTTGGGGCATGATGCCACCCTTCAGATGACTATTTCATCAAGTTAAGCCTTCTTTTAATCTTATTTGTTATTTTTTTGCTTATTTTAGAGCTTAATCCCTAACTTGTTGAGGAATTACCCTAAAAATATTCTAATTTAATGTTTTATTGTAGGATCAAGAAATTAAAAGGTTGATGATGAAAATATATAAATACAACACCTCACCTCCATTGTAAATTATAAGACACTATAGGAAAAAGGGTCATTAGTGAGGGTCATACATGTGACGAACCTTTAAGGGTTGTCACGAATGTCGCATATGATGGCGATCCTTAAAACATCGGCGTTATAGGTGCCTTTTGATATTTTCCTTTAAGGTTCGTCACCAAATCCCTTTCCAGTGACACTTTTGGTGAGGGTTGTTAAAGGCCCATTATTGATTCTCTCTTTGGTGACACTTCTATTGACAATATTTTATTATCCCTGACTAATACTCGTTTACTTTACTTTTGGTGAGTGTAGAAAATGTTTGTCACCAATTATCCATCTAATGGGTTTTTTATTACACTATGTGAGCGTTGCTATATTTTCGACAAAAGATAATGGTTTAAGACTAGTGTTGTTATGTATTCTTTGTAATTAATATATTTCCAAGGTCATACTAGTCATAGTACCCACTCATATTGTCTATAAGCAGTATCTAGTGGTTTTCCATAAGAAACCACTAGCAATTTATAAGTACCATTCCAAAATGGATCCATAAGCAATTTGATCTTTTGGGTATTCGATATCAACAAAATTGATTCACATATTGTTAGATTGTACTTTGATGCTTTTACGCCCAATGGAATTAATGGAGGGATGTCTACTTATCCATGTTCTAATCCAACACCTTAATTCACATGGTTTGGATTGAATCACGAATGGTTTGGTTGAAGAATTTGCAGTTCATCATGTTTTAGCAGACAATTACAGGCTTGGCTCAAGCATGTAGAATCTCTAGTTTATGTGTTTTTAAAATATCACTAAAATCCTGAAGATGAATAGATTGTTGGTAAAATGGAATGTCTCATGTATGGGGAAAGGAATCTTGAAAATGAACAGAACCTTGATACTATCTTGGATTCATCCCTCCTGGTACAAGAAAAATTTCAGTTCTATTTTAAATTTTTCTTTTCAAGTTGCAGATATAATGATTTCTTCCAACAAAGTTATATCTTTAAAAGCCATGGAGGATCTTTATTTGCATGATTGGAAGGATTGGATCTTTGTTTTACCCGTTCCTATGTGGTATGTTATTCAAAGTCTTCTATGAATCTGCATAAGTATTGTTCCGTTAGGGCAAGTAACTCGATTTATTTTTCCTAATAATGTGTAATTCTAGCATATAAGAATGATTTGTATACGTTTCAATTACCTTTTCAAGGTCATTTCATGGCTTATTATATAATGTGCCATGTTATACCAAGTCTTTTTGTTCAAATAATTTCCATAAATGGAATGACCGTTAACTCATTTCTTTTTGGACGAATGTGAATATCCATCCATGTTCTACTCCAACACCTTAATTCACATGGTTTGGATTGCATCACGATTGGTTTGGTTGAAGAATTTGCAATTCGACATGTTTTAGCAAACAATTACAAGCTTGGGTCAAGCCTGTAGAATCTACAGTTTCTGTGTTTTTTAAATATTTCAGTAAAATCTTGAAGATGAATAGATTGTTGGTAAAATAGAATGTCTCATGTATGGGGAAGGGAATCTTGAAATGAACAGAACCTTGATACTCTCTTGGATTCATCCCTCTCAGTACAAGCAAACTTTAAGTTCTATTTGGAATTTTTCTTTTCAATTTGCTAATATAATGATTTCTTCCAACAAAGTTATATCTTTAAAATACATGGAGGATATGTATTATCATGATTGGAAGGATTGGATCTTGATTTTATCCCCTGGGTTTGTGGTATGTTATTCAAAGTCTTCTTCGAATTTGCATAAGTATTGTTCCGGTAGGGAAAGTAATTTGATTTATTTGTCCTAATAATGTGTAATTATAGGATAAGAGAATGATTTGTATACATTTCAATTAACGTTTCAAGGTCATTTCATGGATTGTTATATAGCGTGACCTGCACGTGACCTGTCAGACCGAGTCTTTTTTTTCAAATAATTTCCATAAATGGAATGACCGTTAACTCATTTCTTTTTGGATGAATGCATATATCCATCCATGTTCTACTCCAACACCTTAATTCGCATGGTTTGTATTGCATCACGATTGGTTTTGTTGAAGAATTTGTAGTTCAACATGTTTTAGCAGACAATTACAGGCTTGGCTCAAGCCTATAGAATCTCCAGTTTCTGTGTTTTTTAAATATTTCAGTAAAATCCTGAAGATTAACAAATTGTTGGTAAAATGGAATGTCTCATGTATGGGGAAGGGAATCCTGAAAATGAACAGAACCTTGATACTCTCTTGGATTCATCCCTCCTGGTACAAGAAAAATTTCAGTTCTATTTGGAATTTTTCTTTTCAAGTTGCAGATATAATGATTTCTTCCAACAAAGGTATATCTTTAAAATCCATGGAGGAGCTCTATTTGCATGATTGGAAGGATTGGATCTCAGTTTTATCCTCTGCCTGTGTGGCATGCTATTCAAAGTCTTCTCTGAATCTGCATAAGTATTGTTCTAGTAGGGAAAGTAATTCAATTTATTTTTCCTAATAATGTGTAATTTTAGCATATATTAATGATTTGTATACATTCCAATTAACTTTTCAAGGTAATTTCATGGCTTATTATATAACGTGACATGTCAGACCAAGTATTTTGTTCAAATAATTTCAATAAATGGAATGACCGTTAACTCATTGTTTTTTGGATGAATGCGTATATACTGATTTGACCCCGTAATTTTTCGGTCGCTTTAGCCTTTTGTCCCTTGTCTGAATAATTATATTTATACCCGATTTGAAATATGTATTTCTTTGTTATGCATAAGTCTGCATGAAAATACCAATTTGGGTTAAAGGATACAGGTTTGATCACCTAACTTCCTTTCAGTAGAGCAAGTTTTAGTTGGCATGGTTGTTGCACGTAGGGAGGAGCAATATTCCATTGAAATGTTGGATGAAGATCCCTCTAGTGAGAGGATTTTTCAACAAATTGGATTGCATGCATTTTTTAGCAAATTATGAGGGCACAACGAATATGTGGCCAAGGAATTCGCTCTCAATTTCGATGGAGCTTGTTCTAACTTTCGGGGGTTTCTGCTTCCAGTTTCAGAAACGTCCATTGCTCTTGTTGTAGGCTTACCACAAACAGGGGAAAGATGGTTTAAAGCTGGTTGTTTGAAAACCCTGACTCTTGGAAACAGTTCGTGAAAGTGGCTAATGCTAGTATTATTTGGAAGAAGGGAGATGAACACAACTATTTCACTGCTGAATGGGGTAATGCCATTTTATTTTTGCATAAATTTTTGACTTGTGAAGGATGATATAGCCTTGTATATCTTTATCATATTCATCTTCTCCTTCACATTAAAGGAGAATAGTTGATGAACATTCCATACTTCTTATGGAAGAGCCTCTATAAAATGGCTTCATCTGCCCAAAAGCGGTCTGATCAACAACTTAGTAATAGCTTGTATCATCGTGGATTAATTAAGTTATTGATCATGGAGGAGTTACAAAAGAGAAACGTAACATGGGAATAATTTTTAGTGGAAAAAGGGTTTCAAGAGAAGGTTAATGATGATCCTCAAGATTATGTATTGTCCCCTCCAGCAGTTCAGACATAATTTGATCCAACACCAACATTTTATGAACCAATTCAAACCCAACCATCTCCAAAGAGGCCTAGAGATGATGAAGATGTTAATAAAATTTCAGGCATAGTGAGAAGAAGATCTGCAAGGTTAGAAGGCATTTCTGAACAAGCTATTGAAAAAATGAGAATATCTAAAGATATGTTCTCCACAATACCCAAACATCGAAGAACTCGTTATACACAGAGACATAATTTAGAGTCAACACCCCAGCCAGAATTGGAAGCTACTCAGTTTCAAAACCAATCTCAGAGGGAATAATACGGATCTAATCAAGTGGCAAGGCCTGATTCTCCTGGTTTAATTTAAAGTAAGTTACAGAAGAGGATTAAGAAACTTAAGAATCAAGTTCGTGAATTTAAAATTTTGGATATATATGTTAAAAATGAAAATGAAAAGTTAAAACACAGGAGTAGACAATTACATATAAAGGATGATGTTCTTGAGAAAAGAATAAAATTTTTGAGAAGTCAGTCTCACCGATGGAACCAGCAAAACAAAAAACGTTAAGGAAACAAAATAAATTGCATAGAGATAAATCAGTATGAAAGGAATCAATACCACTAGCTGAGGATAATACAAGTTTGGAATTATTGGCTACAACAGCTGTAGAAAACATTGTTCCTTCTTCCACTAAAAATTTTGAAGATAAAGAAAAAGTCACAGAAGTTCTCTATGAGTTTTTTAATCAAGTTCTTGATGATGTCTAGACTAATACCTTGGCTTTAGCATCAACTGAAGTAAATACTATTATATGGACTGGAATAAGTCATGAATTATATGACTTCAGCCTTCTTTATCAACATCGATATAAATTTGAAGTACAATGTATGCAAGAAACTTGGTTTTCTGCTTACTTGGTTCAAGAACAAAAGTGGAAGTCCAAAATGCAGTCTTTACAACAACAATTAATGATTAAAGAAGAAGAAAAGAGGCAAATGTTTCAATTTGTCGAGCAAGCCATTTCTTGTAGAAGTCCTGCTAGAATTTATTCCATGGACCTGCATGAACAATGGGTAGGCCTTTAGATGATGAGATTGACTAATAACAAAAAGTTCATGATAGGAAATGTTGATGAATTTGTGGATATTTATAATGACTCCTCTATAAGGGAAAATGATTTGTTGTGTGAACTTTATCAGTTTAAATTCTTTCTAGAACATGAATTGGAATGGAATCCCAATCCTATAGTAGGAGATATTGAGTTATGAGACTTTTATTCTTTTATTCATAATCAAATTAATTGGGAAATAGGGATGAAATTATTTTATAAGTTGGAATTCCAGTCTAAACTTCACGTCAGAGGAGAGCATCCATATCCTGAACTAGCCTTTTTTGGTCATAATGAATTCCTCAGGGATCCTATGAGGGTGAAACAATTTAGAATGAATCAAAGAGCGACATTACAGTCTTTTGAAGAACTTAGATCTTATGGGACTTTGGCCTCTTTGTAGGCCTCACAGACTCGTTGGAATTTTCTTCCTCCAATACTCAAACAATGAGACCGCATGGGATACCCTTTTTTCCAGGTTGCATTTTCAAGAACAAGTTTTTATTTGAATTCTATGTGAAGAAATGGTACTCAATGGCTTGGGTTAAGGTTCCATTTTATTTTGCTGTGGTATAGCAAAAAGGATCTTACAATATTACTAGGCAGTGGTATGATTATGCAGAGAACTCTTCATGGATGGAAGTGGATCGTCATTTAGGTTTTCGAGTAAGAAATGAAGTGAGTCACTATTAACACCCAAAAAGTGCTCACTATCTCATTTCCCTCTTCACATGACCCATTTGTCCACTTTTTCCACCATTTGAGCCTCTAAAACCTTCAAAAGGTCACCAAAAAGACCAAAATCCATCTTTTTCCCCTCGAAATATTTAATTTTCCTCAAAAAATACAAAAAACCCTCAAAAAGGGTCCAAAATTCCCAAAAATAAATTAAAAGGGAATAATATTCAAAATATATTCAAAAAAAGGAAAAAAGAGGGAGAAACAGGAAAAAGAAACCTAAACCATTTTCACCAATACCATTGGTTACTAAGTCTACGGACTTAAAAGAGCTACAGTAGCGCATTGCCAAGGCCGACGAGCGACAAAAGAAGCGCGCTGCGCAGCTGGAGGAGTTCCAAGATGTTGGCGATCAGTTCATGACAAAGGCTGGCAAAGTTCTCTAGGCAGTACAGTGACCGCGAAGCTTACCAAGCACCCATCACCCCAGGATGTCATCGACAGTCAGGAGGCGGCTATGACAGCAAAGGAAATGGTGATGACAGTCGAGCAGCAGTACGAGGATTTCAATGTCAAAATCACGTAGTACACTATGTCCTGCTGACGTGGCTCGAGGGAGAGCCACAATATTGTGTTGCGGGCATGTTGGAAGGTGGTTTGGTAAGGAAGAATCGCAGGATCGCTGATGATGCAACACATCATAAGAGGTCACGGAAGCCAGAAAGCTGGATTATTTTATGCATTTTTTATTCATTTGTACCACAGCATGCGGGTTTTTGGGTCATTTAGACCGCGTCAGTTAGATTTTGGGTCGATTGTCCAAAGTGTCGGTTAGGAAGTTTTTAGTAAGTGGACAAGCATTGTAAAGGTGGAAGCCTATATATAGTCATAAGTTGTAAGTGTTGAATCATCTTGGTATGGATCCTTGTATGTTGATGTGTGCATCTTTGAGTCTGTATTTGAGATCAAAAGATATTGGTGAGATCTGGTTTTGCGGAGATATTGTATCAGGGTTTTGATGAAGTAATATGACATGAAGGAACTATATAGTGAAATTCCCTGTGTATGTTTTATGATAATGCATGTTGCCATTCATGAATGATGCCATGTTTTCTTGCTGCAGCTA
The DNA here is from genome assembly GCA_027924585.1 of Larix kaempferi. Lineage (NCBI taxonomy): Eukaryota > Viridiplantae > Streptophyta > Pinopsida > Pinales > Pinaceae > Larix > Larix kaempferi. The sequence continues at coordinate 15,539,691 of BSBM01000545.1, forward strand.
ATGCTTTAATGTTATACTTGTTGCGATGAAATATCCTGTTGAATGATGCTATGAATATGAATGATGTTAAATCTGAATGCATGTATCTATTGTTGAATGTTGCGATAATTTAGTAATTGGTGTCGCAAACATCCTCCTTCATTCGGCGTAAACATGGTTCCGTCCACTCTCCCTTGAATGCCTCGGGTGAGACCTCATCTTTTCCGCAGGTGTTGTTGGACGGGGTAAAACTTGTCTAGGTCGGTGCTCAGGGAGATCGCGGTGGGTTGGTGTCGACAGTGATGGGAAACCCTGTCGACTGGGTTTGATTCAACATGTATTGTACCAACATGTATTCATAGATACTATTGTATTATGACGAGTGAGCTACTCCTTCCACTTGTGTCTCCATCACTCCACTTCTGATATTTATAATGTATTTTGGCCATCGTAGCATTAGTCTCTGACCTCACACATTAGGGGGCATCTGTTACAACATATTTTTCCACCTTGTGAGCATCAACACTCTTTGGCTTTCAGGATCCATTTCATTGACTCAGAGGCACTTTATGTCCTTCAGGACACGCTATTTCCCTATTTTTCTTCCTGTACGCTAGTTGTTCCACTTTAGCCAGCGTACCCGCGAGCTGCGCCACTATAGCTCACGGGTGACAAGTAAAATGGTAAAAGTCACTAGAAAACTACTTTTTACTCCTAAAAAGCAGTCTTAGGGTGACCTTTGGCCCTCCATTTGCCCCAAAACGGCTCGATGTGTACTTTCACTTACCTTTGGAAGGACTATATATTGAGCACATATGGCATATGGAAGGGAGGAGAAAGAGGGAGCAAAATAAATCTAGTGGATTTTTTCTGTATCTTGAGTCTACACTCATTGATCCTTGTTGTTGTGAACCCTTTATATTCACCTTCCAAACTCCTATCATAGTTTGAGTTTTCCATTCCATGGAGGATTGAAGTGGTGGAGGCACAAGTGGAGAGACCCAGTTCTTTGTTGAGATTGGTTGCCGACAAGAGGTCGTCTCACATTGTACTTCTTTTTGTTTATTAATAGAAATACTCATATTCTCGTCCATTTATGTTGTGAATGTTGTTTATATTACATTGGGTTGCATTTACTTATGATATCATGGACCATTGCTATTGATGTTGTTGATGTATTTCATACATTGTATTCCCTTGTTGTATATTGGTTGTCAAGACTATTTTGCAGGTTCAAGTGCACGAATTGAAAGCTTCAACGGGGATCTACATCGAATGTCTTGATCGAGGGTGGTTATATTCTTCGTTATCTTAGCATTGTCACTTATATAGCATAGCATTGAGAATTGAGTTAATTTCTGGTAGTCAGCTATCTATTGTGGTCTACCCCAAGCCATAGGAAGTTTTCTCCATAACAAAAGGACAATGATTCTTGATGTGTCCTTCTCCCTTGCATCTTGTACACCATACTTATTGTATTTTTTCTTTTCCCTTCTTCATATCCTATAGTTGTAGCGTCAGGGTAGCTAACTGTGTATGTATCTAAGACATTCCAGTGCTAGTCTCCCCTATCAGCGAAGCCTCTAACTTCATTGCAATTTCCAGGGCCTCTTCCTGCGTAGAAACCTTCTGTTGCATCAACAACAGTCTGATATGGGGCAACAACGCAGCTATAAACCATTCCTGGTGCTATTGCAGTGCTATGACGAAACTTACTTGGTCCAACAGTGTCTTAAATTTCTGGTCAAATTCCCAAACCGCCTCATTAGGTTTTTGCTTAATTTCCTTTAACTCTGTTATACATTGAGATTCTGACTTCGGTTTCTTGAACTCCCTCAATAGTGCAGCCTTAATCTCCACTAAGGTTCTCTGATGTCCCTGAGAGTATTTCATGAACGAATTCAAGGCTCTGCCTCTAAATGTGGTGATGAGCTGTGCTCGCTTCACATCATGATCCTGAACTTGCTTAGCACTCCATACGAATTCACATAGAAACCAATATTGCTTAGGGTCCTCTAGACCCGTTCCTTTGAATATCGACATCTTAATATCATCAGTCATCCTTCTCCTAGGTGGTACAGGGTTTTGCGCAGTGTTCTGAGCGGCAAATGAAAACATGGTATTGCACGAAATGTTCTGAGTTGGGATATTTTGGGATGGGATAGTCTAAGTCGGGATGGTCTGAGTACTCACTCCCGCGGTGTTACTGGTATTGACTCTTTGAGGATTAGGAATATTAACAGCTGGAGGGTTCAGAACTGGTGGATTCTGAGCAATAGGAGGCATTGTTTTCACAATCAATGGATTTTGCGGAGTAATAGGATGATAGGTAGCGGATAGAGGTGCGGTTTGGCTATCAGTATCGACTTGTAAATCAATATATATGCAGATTCCATGTTCACTGGAAGTATTCTTAGCAGTATACTTATATCTTTTTCCACTTCTCAAATTGTGTGTTTCTTCGTCAGAATCACTATGTATGTTATTGACCATTACAGATTCAAACACTTCTAGGAATCTTTACTGCATTCTTAAAACGCCTTTCTCAGCTAAAAGCATTTTTATGTATAAACTCAAATTGTTGAGGTACTTACCTATGAAACCCTTGAAAAACTCTGCTTCTGTTGCGCTGTAGGACTTCAGCATGTCCACAACGAAGTTTGTCACAAATTTTTCTAGTGTACTGTCAACCCAAAATTCGACTTCTCTTGAGAGTGGGATATCTATTTCTTTAATCCTCTAAATGAGCTCTGGAGTCCACTCGGTGGGTACTTCTGGATGGAAATAGTTCTTTAGCTCTGCGAGCCTTGAGAACCACTCGTGCAACTCATTTCCAAAGGATGCCCAGAAAATTTCGCGAACGTCCTTCCACAGGTATTTGTTCAACCAATCTATGTCAAAGATATGTGGGTGTCTATTTTCCTTCCTCGCGAAGTCTCTTTCTGTCTTGTCACACCAAGCCCAAATCTCTTTCTTGTCTGGGTGCCAATTTTCTGCAATCAACATAACCTTTTCTTCCAAGCACATCACTATTTCAAGCGTGGAAAATCATCACCAGTTCAAGCCCGGCAACATAACCATTTGTTGGCTTAAATAACTGTCTTGAGGTTTTCTATAAAGACCCAGGTTCTGCACGGTTCAAGGAACCAACAAAACCCCTTTTCACCGGCCCTTTTGGAAAAAATCTACGAGCAGACTGAGGTCTCACTCAAGGCGAAGGAATGGAGGGGATGCGGAATCAGATTTCCACAACCAGGTGATGAGTGTTTAAAATAAATTGGCAATCAACGCATTGCAGGTCTTGTGCTGCCGACTTCGGGCCGGGTGAAGTTCTACTTCTGTGCGGTTAATCCTTCGGCTATCGCGCCTCCAAGGACTACACGATGCAGGGTGATTGTTCGATGATAGGACAACACAATTGATGATTGCACTTCCTCTTAGCACTTGACCACTTAATGGATCTTACTTAGTGTAAAAAGACACATTCAATAAGTATACTATACTAACGCCTTGCGAACTTGTACACTATATCATACAACCACCTTGACTGCGCACTTCTAGTGTCGCGCTTAGTATGTAACCGATTAATTCATATATTCAACTTACTGTGAATTACTTGTGCATTCATTATCCATTCATACATGTGGTCACTAAACATATTATTCCCATCTCTATCCTTGTGGCGAATACATATAAAAGCAAAGCACATCATTGCATAAACAACACTTAACCATTCATTGTAACCAAATATACAGATTCAAGCATAGAAACATTCACACAACACAGAATTTAATGTGGTTCACCCCTAGGATGGGAGCTACATCCACAAGGACTGTTTTTGTATTATCTTGGGAAGGGTACAACAGTTCCAGTTTGCGCACGCAGTTACACACTCTCTTCTCTCTCGATAGGCCTTTGCACACACAACTTGCAGGTCCTTTACAATAACATTCAGCAAAAAAAACAAGTATTGCTCAATATTATACAATGAAGATTCGAGATTAACCTTTCCCATACAAAATGTGCCCCTTTTATAGATCGTTCCCATAGGTCATGTCTTTACAATGCATAGGCTCCAAACCCTAAGATTCCCCAAAAGTGGTGCGGTTACCCACCACCATGCCTGTCGCCATAGACAGCTTGCTTTACTCGCTTCAAGCTTCCTTGCTTGGCCACTCGTGGCTCTCATTCCCTTCTAACAGCCGCAATCATCCTCAAAAAAGGTAACAACCACATCGTGGCCTGTCACTTTCTGCCATCTGAATCCGCAACCCAAACTGCGCAGTTCCCAAAACTGTTCTTCCTCCAAAGTATGCCAACTTGGGCCATGCCCAACAGGGTAGAATTTTAGACATGAAATTTAGTGTGCAGAAAAAAGAGTAAGCATAATCTCAGGGGGATTCGGTGCTTAGCTAAGATATTGGTGTCTACAGCAAGTTTGTGCTTGGAAACATTTTAACAATGAGTTGGTGCTCAACTGAGGAGATTGGTGTCTTTAGCAAGATAGTGCTTTCAAACCATTGTAAAAATAAGTTGGTGCTTGAAATTATTGTAATAGTAGGTTGGTTCCTACTTAATATTTATAAAGATAAAATTTATCGTGGTTTTCTCTTGATTGGGTTTCCACGTTACATCTTATGTTCTATGGTTTGATTCTACTTATGCTTATAATTTTTGATGAATAAGTAAAGAAAGAAAATGTATGTTATCCTGATTCACCCCTCTCTCAGTATAACCATAAGTCCAACATCTTACCCATCTCCTATTGCATGAACAATTATATCCCTCTAACTCACCATCTAGCTGCTCGATTATTCCAAACAATGAAAAATCCTCTATTCACTAGAAAAATACTTTGACAAATATGGTTGTACAATATATCCTAGCCTTACCATGGACAAAGTAGGGAAACGCTAATATTGTACAAGATCCACCTGAAGTGTCCATGATGCATCTTCCTTTCTTAATATTCTTGTTGATATAACCAACCATTGTACATTCTCAAGGGGTTTGGTCTCTTGTTGATGCAATTATCATTGATTTTTCGAGCATGATGACACCACAAAATGTGTTATGAGAGATGATAAGTTTCAGGAAAAAGTTGTACTAGTCATATTTGATCCCTATAACAACACAACTAGGAGCCAAGCATCCTTTCTTGAAGGAATTACTCTAATTTCTGATATGAAGAAATTTTCGTATTCCTCGATATAGAAGAAAAATAGATGCTCAACCAAGATGTTTTGTACCAATTTTGTTCAGCATAGAGCTGGATCCTTCATATGAAGATCTTGTAACAGAATATACACAGGCTTCAGGAAGATAGCCGAGTTGGCTTGAGGGTGACTCAACACTTGTGGTTAGGAACTATTTGATCCTTTTCTCTTGGAAAGGCCTATAATTGTGCAATACAATGTCGATAAAAAGGCCGAAGTTGTGGAGGCCCCTAATACTGCGACGAGTCATTTTTGGGGATGATGCATTAGGTCTGTAGAGGCACGACGATGAGTTATAACATGAATTTATTAGTAATACGAATGAAAGGTGTTCGTCCACCTTAATTTTTTGTATCTTGTATTCTATTTATTATTTAATGTCTATTTAATATCTCTATTTTACGTATGCTTGAATATGCTTAAGGGAATCTGTTGTGATAAAATGAAGCCAAACCTTGTTGTAATATGATAGGTGTGGACCCTCACTAAATTATCCTTGCAGTCAACCATGCTCATTGCACACAGGTCTTGGCTATACTTTGGGTGAGACATTCTCCTTTGGGAGATTGAAAATTCCAACACACTAGACTACAACGACGCCCTTTGTTGGCCCCTGCGCAAGAACCCAATGTCTAATTTTTTGCCTACATTGATGATCCTTTATTTTTGTGAACAATCACCACTTGCATAGAAAGCACTTTGGACAAGTTGAATAATGCCTATCTCTAACATTTCATGAAGCATATTTTCAATCTCACTTTCTTGTGTATATGGGTAGTTGTAGGGTATGATGTTAGGTGTTACACTTCTTGGTTGCAACTCAATACAATGGTGATGATATCGAGTAAGTGGAATGAATTTAGGCATATTTCCAAGTACCTTGGAATGATTGTTAATAACTTGTTGGAGATCCACTGTAATAGAGGGTATAAATTCTTAAACATCTAGTGAGGATTTCTGTGTAATAACTATGAGTTGAATTCCCTTTTCTTCTGAAGATAATCTCATGAAAAGTTCTTGAAAATTAAGAGCCACTATTCCCAATGATCGTAGTCACTGGAATCCTAGTACAATGTCAAGACCACCCATTTGGATTGAAATAATTGGACTATCCAAATGGCACTTTCTGGTACCTCATATGCAATCATTACTTGAAATTTTGATGTTGGATATAAAAAGCAATTGAGAAATTTAGCTAATTTTCAAATAATGAAATTATGGGTACTACTAGAATCAATCAACACTTTTACCTTTTTATTTTTCATATATCCTTTTATCCAGAGAGTTTTTGGAGTTCTAATGTTGACCAATGCATAGCAATATATGATTGGAGTAGTATCTTGTAGATCTATATCTTGAGTCTGTTCTAGTTCTGGATCTTCTTCCTCTTCACAATCTATGTAGAATAATTTATTCTCAATACACTTATGCCCCGTACTATACTTGATGTCACAATTTATATATAGTCCCTTTTCCCTAATTTCCTCTAATTTATGAGGCATCAAACATGTAGGAAAAGTGAGGTTAGGGGAGGAAACAGTTCCTTCTCTATATGTGCTAGTAGCATCTTTCTAGTAGCCATATTTTTATTTTCAAATTTCCTTTCCAACCTAAAAGAATTCTAGAAGTGATATAGCTTCAAAGAGATGTACCTCATGGTGAATTGTCTCCTTTAAATTTACCATAAAGAGATCCAACAAATTATCCTTTGGAATGTTCTTCACTCTACGATTCAACTTCTGAAACTGCTTAATGTGCTTTGCAACTAGACCTTTTTGCTTGAGATATATCAATTAGTTAAATAAGGTATTTATCTCAACCCATAATATTATATCAATCCACCTATAAGTATAGATGTAGAGACAATAGAGTCCTTTCTATAGTTACAAATCCATTGGTAACATATAAATTGATGAGGTTCTAAATATAAGGATGCAGTAGTTACAATTGTAAAGTTGGCACTTGGTTTAGATCAGATTATTTTTTAAGGATTCAAATAGGATACATAAGTGTAGTATTCTAGGATATTACTTTGGACGGAAAAAATCATACATATAGATAGGCAGGTGAATATTAATTAAGAAATATACAATTTACTACCCAAAAGGGTAAATTTTGGTGAATATTATATATAAAATAACATATTTTATGTAAATATAGGCAATTTTTTAGAGTGAAAATGGCCAATTAATGAATTTATTTTTTGAAATAAAGGTAAAAAAATAGCCAATTGGCTAAATTTTGCCCCTAAAAAATACCCTTATGTAGATAAATGAATTGCTTCATTTTGAATATCCATTTTATCGATTCATTTCCATCAAAGTTTCTCATATAAATATCGAGAATCACGTAGTTCCTTTGTCTTCAACTAAACCTATGATTATTTTATGAATGATTAAATAATGAGGATTTGAACCTCTTGTTCTCCAACTATTTTCAATTTTCCCAATTTGTGATTGGGAAAAGCCCTTATTGTCTCCATGTTCTCTTCTTGAGGACCTGGATTATGAGGAAAGAGATGCCCCATCTCATTCAAAATTACCCCCTTTGTAACTTCAAGACCCTATTTACTAACCTTCTTTTCATATCCTCTTCATTAACATTCATGTTTCAGGATCCTCTTTATTGACATTCATGTTTTGAGATCCTTTTTACTGGCCATATTGTCATGGTTGAGATATCTGGAGACTTAATTGGTGAATTATATTTTGTCGAACCCCTTATCATTCTACTCCAAAATAGTATTTACCTATGATTTCCCTCTATTTCCTCTTTCTCACACCTTTTGAATCCCCAAAATAGATATTCCAATCAAAAGTTATGAAAGTTAACATACCTTTAGAAACCCTAGTTTGTAGGTTGTCTTGGTAGTCAAACTTGAGCTCCTAAATTATATCTAAAATTTAGCCCTTTCTGAGTCTGAAATTTCATCATGTAGTAGCATGTTAGGTGTTGTATTTAAGGTTTTACCAAATTATGAAGTGTCAAGATAAAGTTACCATAACTTTCCGAAAACTTGTTATTTTTGTACCCTTTAGGAGAGCATAATGGTATGGTTTTCCACGTGTATGAATTTACTTGTATGATTCTAAATCTCTAATCACAAATAAGATGATCTATCTTCCATTAGATGCAATATTGAGTAATCAATTTGGGGTCCTTAAGCTTCATATATCACAATTTTACCTAGAACACTTGTTTGAGACTAGTTTTTCTAGTAAAAACCCCTAAGTTTCGTAGATCATAATTATGAAATTATAACGAATTAGGACCTAGAATATTTACCATAGGTACTTCACTCTTTCTTCTTAGTCTCAATTTTTTTCTATCTGAATGACCCCCAAAATATGTTATAGTGAAAATAGTAGTTGTTAATAATGTTAATACTATTCTTAATAATGTTTACATATTGATATTGAAAATAATGACAATTTTATTCTTAATAATGTTTTATTATTACTCTTAAGAATAAAAAGTGAGGATACTTGAAAATCAAATCATTTCAATGACCACGTTAATTCCAACTGTGAAATCATTTCAATAGTTTGAATTTTTTTCCATACGTAACCAAACCAATAAATTAATAATAATATTATAAGTTATAAATTCATATAAGAATATGCAATAACTGGACGGTTGGACGAACAATAAAGATCTTATGGGACTCCGAACCTTGGAACCTCGAAATGGGTAGATAGCTCTAGTTTTCAAATTTAACTAACAATAGCATTATTGCCTTTGTAGGGTTTTTTTGAACAACGAGAATTCTGTAAATTGTTAATTAATGACTATTTTTTATTTTTTAAAATTAATTCCATTCCACTTAAAATATTGAAATCATTTCAATATTTTGAAATGTTTTTCACAAAACTAATTACGTAACCTTTCTTTTATCTCGGCAGCGGGACAAAGAATTTGCTGCGTAAGGAGGGTTTTATTGACCATGCTTAACATAATAATGATCATTATAATAATGATCATTATTGCCTCTTCGTATAGGTAATGGGATGTTGCATAGTTAATGGGATGTTCCAAGTTAATTCCAACAGTGAAATCATTTCAATATTTTGAATTTTTTTCAAGAGGTAACCAAACCAACAAATTAATAATAATATTATAAGTTATAAATTCATATACGAATATGCAATAACGGGACGGTTGGACCAACAATAAATATCTTATGGGACTCTCAACTTCTTAGCGGACTGCGAAATGAGGGTTTTCTTGACCAGAAACAGCGAGAATTCTTTAAATGGTTAATTAATGACTATTTTTTATTTGTAGAAATTAATTAATGACTATTTTTTATTTTTAAAAATTAATTCCAGTCCACTTAAAATATTGAAATAATTTCAATATTTTGAAATTTTTTCCACAAAACTAATGACGTAACCTTTCTTTTATCCCGGCAGTGGGACAAAGAATTTGCTGGGTAACAGAATGATGTAGTTTTTTTATTGCATCTTCGGTTATTATTATTTCACAATTAAAAATCAAACAAGGTAATGGGATGTTATCCTTGCCTTATTCATGACCCAATGACCCAATTAATGCGAGACGAGTTAGTGGGATGGTCCGGCGTATCTAAAATAAAATGAAGATGTAAAACTACATTATCAACTCCCACTATAAATTACTTGGAGACGATGTCCATTCACGCCTGTGAATTTGAATGCCAATTTTTTGTTTTTGTTTTTATTTGTTTTCATCTTAGATCTCACTAACATCTAACATCTGTCTGTTGTGCATTTGCAGGATCAATAGCAATGGTGAAACAACAGAACATAAAGCTTTCTACGGAAGAGATACATCGGAGGAAGGAGGAATTCATGAGGAAGAAGAATAAGGAGACATTTAAATATGTCCGCATGACTGAATCTGGTAGGTTTTCCAAAGAATTCCATCACCCACTAACAAATCGCAGATACTCAGGAGGCACTCGTGACACACCTGAGGAAGCTGAGGCAGCGGGGAATATGAGATTGTAGCTGGCGGTGCTGTTTTGAACGTGCCAACCAACCACTTTAGTGGCACTGGGGACACACCTGAGGAAGCTGAGGCAGCGACAGAAGCGAAAAATGCTGCAGTATCTACAGGAATTGCTTCAAGTGCAAGAGCAGTAACTGAAATCTCTCCTAACAGTTACTTGACTTCAAGTAATGAGATGGAAGACCAAATCCGAAAACAAAAAGAAAAAGAATATGTTTCGGGTACAGGATCATTATATGAGGTTGTAGCTGGCCGTGTTGTTTTGAACTTGCCACTTTAGTGGCACCATGCCCAATCGTTATCATTCATAGCTAGGATTTATAATGGGAACCTACTTGATAAATTATATTATGTAATTTTCTGTTTTCATTTACTAAGTTTCTCTATTCCTCTTAATACATTATATTATGTAATTTTCTGTTTTCATTTACTAAGTTTCTCTATTCCTCTTAATACATTATATTATGTAATTTTCTGTTTTCATTTACTAAGTTTCTCTATTCCTCTTAGGAAGACCATGTATTTTGCTACAACTAAATCTATTCCTGGGAGGATCTATTTTGCTATATTTTGTTACATATAAATATATGATTTCTAAGGAGGATGTATTTTGGTAGGACTAAATCTATTCCTCATTTTGTACTGGAGGAGATCTATTTTGCTACTTATAAATATATGATTGTTTTTAAAATTAAATGAAGTGTTCAATGTTCTATGATAAATCCAGGCAGTCTTTGCAGATCTATATTTTCAACATGTTTATAGATAATTTAATGTGAAAGAGAATAGTTTTTCAAAGCTTGTTATGAATCTGATAGAAGACATTTTATATTACCTTGATATGTGTGACTGAAATATTCTTCAAAAGGGTTTTTATCTATTTTAGGAGTTTGATTTGTAGTTATTTTGGGAGTTTGATTTGTAGTTTTTAGTAGTTGAAACATTTAGATGATTATTATAATTGTTTTTATTGGTCAAAAAGTGTGATGCCCTCATTTTCTTTTAGAGGAGGATCCATTTTGCTAAGCATAAATATATGATTCTTTTGAAATTAATTAAACTTTTCAATGGTTTATGATAAATCCATGCAGTTTTTGCAGATTTATCTTTTCAACATGTTTACATAGAATTTAATGGGAAAGTAGATAGTTTTTAAAAGCTTGCACTATGAATATGTTAGAAGACATTTTATATTATGTCCAGATATGTGACTCAAATATTTCTTTTGAAGGGTCTTTATCTATTTTGTGTGTTTGATTTGTAGTTTTTAGTAGTTGAAACAATTGGATGGTTATGATCTATGTTTTTGCTGGTCAAAGAGTGGGATGCATTGAAAATGTGTAATCAGTTTATAACAATTGGAATGCGGGTATTGGTAAAAGCAATGACTCTTTTTGGATATACAAATAGGGTAAGAGTTTTTTTGGTTTTCCTTTCTGAGATTGGTTGGTGTTTCTACGGGGATTTGTGTTGTTTTAATGTCCGATAAAGGATGTATTTGGACTGTCAAGATATATACATATGATACAAAAGTCTATATATTTTTTCCACTAGAAAAAAATCCATATATTTTACATATATTAATCAAATAAATAATTTCATGTGAATGTGCAAAATTTTAAATTGAAAAAATCATTCAGAAAATATTGACAAAATATAATTTAGTGTGAATGTGTGAAATTTTAAATTGAAAAAAATCACTTAAAAAAATATATTATATATATTAAAATTGGTTTAATGGTTAGATATAATGTAGTTATTTATCTTGAAATTTGTAATAATTTATTAATATTTTTTTATTGTCATTTTCATTTCCAATGGACATTATAAATTATTATTTATGTAAATATATCAAGATGTTATTGTTTATTTAAGGCGAGAGAATATCAAAATTTACTTAAAGCTAACAAAAAAAATAAAAATAATTAAAAGTGTTAAATTATAAAATAATTTGTATAAAAAATAAAATGTAAATTGTAATTTTATTTTGAGATCTAATATTTATAATTGTTAATATTTTTGTGAATGTAAAAATTTTTTGTTAATATTTTTCTCACTTTTTAAATCTAATTTCTTAAATTATTATTATTTATTTAAAAATAAGAAATATTATAATCATATTGTAAATATAAATTGTGAATCATTATTATTTATTTAAAAATATATAATATTAAAATATTTTAATTTTAAAATTAAATAAAGTATTAAAAAATAAATATATATAAAATAATCTTAAAAAAATAGTTGGAAATTGTTAATAGATTAATATCATTAAAAATTTAATAAAATATTAACACTTTGATGAAACCATGATATAATTAAGGGAGATAAATATTGTTACATAATTTATATTAAGTTCACATAAATGTTATTAATTCATTATATATATATATATATGAAAAATGCAAATTACCAGCAATGCAAAGAATTACAATTTAGGGAAAAAAATTGATTCTTAAAATGTGTATTTTGCCAACTCCTAAAATATACTTTTGCACATAATTTATTTCATATTCTAGTTTACATTTGTAAATGTGAATATAAAAAAGTGCAGAAACAATAAGTGTCTAGAATAAGCTTCAATATCAATTTCTTGTCATCATTGGTTGGTTGTAGAGTTGGAGTGCTCTTTTTTTTTCTTAACTACTGTCAACTTCTATCCATTCCTCCTTTTGGACCTAAAAGGAATTGTTGAATAATGTTGGATTTAAGATTGTTCCCTTTGTCCTAGTTTGGTTTTTAAAATGAGGATTCTCTTCTCTCCTACTCTACTTCATTCGCCTCTATTATATCGAGATATTTTAAACAAGGCTGAGGGTAGGGCCAAAAAATTCCCACCAATTCAAGTGGGAGTTCAAGCATCGTCGTTGGTGAAGGGGAGTCTTACAAAAAACTAACTTCATTGAATGATGCCTCAAACAAGGTTGGTACTATTTCATTAGGAAATGGATGATGCTTAGTTAGAGGTGAGGCTTTGCTAATCAATTGGTGTTCTTCCCTTACACTATTCCACCATGTGGATTTTCCTTGGTTCTTTCATAGTTTTCTACTCTTAGGAAGCATGGCATAGTAAGTAACAATGTGCCTTGTTTCATAGAATTCTCTATGTAAGAAGGGAACTTGTTCATAATCCATTTTTTGGGCTGATTTATAATATTTGGTGACCAAGTTGAATGAGGTAAAAACTATTTTGTTTAATTCCATGTCTAAAGAGATTTGCATATATGTGGTGAAGTGTCTATTGGGTGTGTGTTATATTATTTGAATGACTACTCCTTTTCCTTTGGGGGCTTGGGGTTGCCCCCCAAAATGTGGAGACAAAGAGCACCAAAATATTAATGAAGAATAGACTGTAAATAATATCAATAAATTTTCACTATATAATTCATGAGGAACCAATGTAAGCAATCAATCTTCATTATGTAATCCATTTTGCATACTAGAGAAAAAAATTGAGGCTTTATAGAAAAAATACCTTGATTAGATTGAAGACATTCACCTCATTATTGATAACTGAAGTAAATGATAAAGCTTTGGTTGAATTAATTTTACTTTGTCCAAAATTATAAAAGTGTGTAATTTTAAGGCTTGTGAAATTTGATGGATCATTTGAATTTGAAATTTATAGTTTGATCCCATTATTTGCTGTATATTTTCTTGAGTTATAGGTTAACCATCCCAAAATTAAGCCATTAAATAATTTATCTTATTCGCTAAAGAGCTCATTTAACCATTAAAACAATGAAGATTGAAACTTCACAAGATTGTTGAAGCATCATATCAATCCTATCAAGCCAAATCAAAGGATTTGATTAGCTCAAATAAGATAAAAAAGTAGCATGCAAGTGTTATGTAGTAACTAAGAGGCAAAAAGACTCATGCAGTACAAATAAACCATCTCTCCAAGAAATGAGTCCAAAGGATCAATAAGAAGAAAATGGTATGTCCAAAGGAAAGGAAACCAAACTAGTAGATCACCTACTAAATCAAGCAAAAATAAAATAAAACCAAAATCTAAACATTTACAAAATTAACATGGGGGATCCTTCATTTAGCGAAATCAAGAAAGGTTTGTTGCAGGTCCAAAAATAGGTAAATGCCCCTTTGGTGTGTGGATGTCCCCAACATGCAGGGCTTTAAGTCCATGGGTTGGTGTCTCAGGCTTCTAGGGGTGACCCATTGGGGCACATGACTACATTGGTTTGAGGTGAGTGCATTTTGTAAACGGTTGTTTTCCCATAACTAGAACACCTCCTTGGCCCACTTGGACCTTCTTTTTAGCATTTAAAACCCTTCCTCTAGAGTTTCGACCTATGACATCATCCTTAAGAACTCATCCTACAATATTTGCAAGGGGGTCATTAAGGGATAAAATGCACTCCGGGTTAGTTGGGGCATGACGCCACCCCGACTATTTCATCAAGTTAATCCTTCTTTTAATCTTATTTGTTACTTTTTTTTTATATTTTAAAGCTTAATCCCTAACTTGTGGAGGATTTACCCTAAAAATATTCTAATTTAATGTTTTCTTGTAGGATCAAGAAATTAAAAGGTTGAGGGTGAAAATATATAACTACAACACCTCACCTCCATTGTAAAATCATAAGAAACTTAGGTTCAAACGTGGTCTCTGATATTTTTATCCTACTCTATGAGTGTTTAATGTGATGCACACTTCTATTGGATGATTTTTCTAACTTGATTTTTGTAGCTTGAAGATTTTTGTAGCTTGATGATTTTTCTAGCAAGGTTGCAAACTGGACATCTTATGCATTACATGTATATTTAATATATTTTGTTCTTTCATCATTAGAATTTTATTGAAACATTTTAAATGAATCGATATATGCTTATTTAGGATGTCCATTGTTGTTTGTTGATTGTGTAGATGTATTTAATTAGTTACTTGAATATGTAGTATAATGGTCATGCCTTCTCATATACTTTACATTTTGTCAATTAATAGTGAAATTATTCTAGTTTTCTAAATTATTGAGTTTTTAAATTATAATTTAAATTTAATACAATGTTTTTAATATTTTTCTATCATTGTGTAATTTGTAGTTGTTGATATGATCACTATGAAATTGAACAATGTTTTGAATACATAAATTTAATATTTGCACATATAGACGTAATAGAAAAAATAATCAGTGTTATAGATGTAACTGAAATCATGGCAAATGGGGATAAGAATCCTTTTGTTTTTCATCATAGGCAAGGATTCTAGGATTGTGAAGCTTATGCTAAATTAGATCAATGGTTAAACAAAAAAAATATGAATATTCATCAACTTGTTGTCTAGAACCATTGCTCTAATTTAGCATAAGCTTCACAATGCTAGAATCCCTGCTTGTGATAAAAAAATGAAAGATCCTTATCCCCATTTGCCATGATTTGAGTCACATCTACAACACCAATTACTACTAGAATGTTATCAATGTCGTAAAAAAAATTGAACATTGAACATTAAACACACAAGACATGCTGCAAATTGCACAAATCATTTATAAGATTAAACTTTCACATAATTACAACTCAGACTTCCAGATAAGCTTGAATTGAAGTTATGAATTTGATCTTTTCCAAAGCATAGTTATGATGATCATCTTTTAGGAAGCGTACATGTATGTTAATCATTAAACACTAAAACATGTACTACTTGAACTATCAATTTCATGAAATTCATATTTTAGGTAATAGTATACAATACACTTTCAAACTACAATTTTTAAAGATCATTTATGAAAAAATCATCTTTTACAAAACATAATTAATTTAAACATTACTTACCACTGGATCTTTACCAATATCGTAAAACCATTTCAACATTGAACATTAAACACTAAAAACTAAACATAAACATTAAAACATATGTTACAAATTGTACAAATAATTTTTGAAATTCATCTCTTACATAATCTAGTCTATAACATTTCCAAACTACAAGATTTGACTCATTTAATGCGATTCATATTTTACATGATACAAGACTACACTTATCTACAACAATACTATGAAAATCTTTAGCCATAACACAATATGTTCTTGAGATTCAATCGTGACAAAATTGAACCAGTACTATTGTAATGTACCAAAATCAGAAATTTGGCACACTAGCTCCAAAGTCTCAAAACCTGGTGAGAGAGGATTAGGTTCAAGGGTAAAGGAATCTTGGGGCAGACTTGGGATGGTTACTAACCTCTGTTATGCAATTTTGCAAGTATTTACAAACATTGGAAACTTAGTTGTAGAGTGGGAGTATTTCGGGAATGATTTGGAGTGATTTTGAGTGAATATGGAAACACGGGACAACACAGGGTCATGATTTCCAAACTTCCCAAAACAGTATCTTGGAGACTCAATTTTCTATAAAAACCACTTGGGATGGATTCTAAAGAGTCTTAGGTTTCTATACCAACTTATAGTTTGTGAATTGAACCTTCTCGGAGAAATTTAGAGCTGAAAAAGTGAGAGCTAGTCTAATCTGACTAGTGAAAGAGCAAGGGTGATGAAGAGGGTCATGGATGGATTGGTTTTTTTGTAGGTAGAACGGAGGATTTGTAAAAACTGGTTGTAGGTGGTCTGCTTAAATGTATATAGATTCAAGGTTCAATGCTCCTTCATGTATATCATTGGAAAAGAGGTGGATTTCCTATCACATTGACCATTAACACTTTCGGGAGTGCATCACACCTAGCAAGCCTCCATTGGTTAGATCAATGGATGCAAGGTGTCAACGTTAAGACTTGTTTGGAACCTCCTGTTATCACCAAACTTGTATTTTCCCCTAGAGATGGATCCAAGGTGGATGGCAGAGGGGATGGGAAACCAAAGAGGTGCAACCAAGATAGCCTCAACTCCCAATGGATGGTTGTCATGCCAATCGAGGTAATATTCACTTTATGTTATCTAGCCCAAGAAAACAAAGGGGGATACCCAGATCTACTCCCGATAGGAGAGATCAAACCAAGACACCAGATCAAATCAAGTATGGATGAAGTATGTAAGGTGTATGGTAAACCCTAGATCTATGGATGAAGTCACAAGATGAGTAATGGATTGGATCAAGAGGCTTAAGTGTAAATTTGATCCAACTTGGTTATGTAAGTGATTTATGAGATGTAAAACCAGATCTAAGATCAGGGTACTAGTCAAATATGAGAAAATCCTCTGCCTTGGGAACTGTGTCCAATGCAAGGTAGTTAAGAACCAAATTGGGGCTAACTAGTACCAAAGATAGGCTTGATGAGTGGATATGAAAATGTCTAGGTGTTCAAGCAGTAAGACAAAGACCAAATTACTAGCAGACTCAACAAACCAGAAAAGTCGTGAGGGCTTGGAGAAGGATCAATGCCTTGGAAAATGGGCCAAATGGAGTCGTATGTCCACCAAACTATAGATCAGGGATGTTGAGGTATGAATCTAGGTGGGTCTTGAAGATTAGGATGATCCAATTGCTAGATATTAGTAGATCTGAGATTGAAATGCATCACCAAGTGACCCAAGTAGGGCTCAACGCTCAAAATGAGGAATGGGGCCCACAAGGAAAAAATCACCAAGGTGAAGCACTGGGGGTAGGGTATCAAGTGTGGAGAGTAAGGATCAAGTGGGATCTCACCTACTGAGGTGCTAGATCTAGAAAAACTCACCCATCCAAGAAGTGCAACCTCACTTGGAGAGGCTAATTTTCCTTGGGAAATAGGTCAAATGAAGGCCAATCCACACCAAACTATAGATACGAATTGTCGTGGATGCTATAGAGGTGGGTTTTAAATTTTTTACGCAAAATCCAAGTAGACCTAAGTAGATCTGAGAAATTGTAAAATGAGGATTTTAACTGATGAGGGTTTTCAGTTATTTAAACAAATGGATAGATCGTGGAATGAGAAGTCTACCTTGAGATCATACCTGAGTGATGGATGAGGTTGCCTTGTTGTTGAGGAAGATTCCCGCAGAGATCAAATTGGAGATATTTGATTTTCCTTTATCAAAATGATGCCCTAGCTCCACACATGCGCCCTCCTCTACCTGTCAAACAAAGGAAAGTCGATTCAATGAGAATGATCAAGCACGGAGGAAATACAAGTATAAGCGAATGATAACATGAAATAGAAGGTCCTAAGACAGTAATACTCCTTGTTACTGACGAAGAAACCCAAAGAAGAAGCAGAGAGAGTCTTCCCCTACCAATGCGTCCTCCTTGAACCAATTCGGCCTCCACCTGTAGATGACAAAATCATGGAACAAAATCGATAGCAAGATAAATCTCCAATAACCCAATGCAAAGAAAGAACCAACGAACGAACTCCAAAAGCATTCACCACAACAAAACAGGTAGATGCAATAGTATTTTTCTATTCCAATAATCCAGAGCCAAAATTCCCCTTTACAATGAGGAGAGCTCTCCTTTAAATAGGAAGGAGAGACACCAAAACCCTAACCAATTTTTGAATGAGTGGCTAAGATTAAAATAGAAAATGATCTAATCAATGGTTGAGATGAGCTCAACAATACAATACATGGATCACTAATAAAATAATACATCAATGGACCAAATCGCCCTAGGAGAGGGGGTCCCACCAAAAGTGAATGATAAAACATAAGATCTAGCTCATGGTGGGCCCAAGGGGTAATTATCAACACCCTTGGTCAATACCCATGGCACAATATCCAAAAATAATCAAGCTAGACACCAAATCGTGCCTCTCTGGGAAAGTCGTGAGCCTTTGGAGGCTCCAAAAAATCATATAAAATGCCAAAAGTGATGGGTGTGGGTCCCACTAAAAGATGAAACTACTGGAGAAGGTGTGGAAGACATCCCACTCATCATCACAATTCATCCCATGCCAATCCCTTGCCTCAGTATCCCAAATCAAATCCTTTAGTAGCCATTTTTACCATTTTTTAACTACCTCGGGAAATGTGAACATGCCCAAACTGCCTCCTGGAGTGCCTGCGCTGTCAAGGTGAGGCCACCAGGATCTCTGGGAGGGGGGTAATATGGTAATAAAAAGTGGGTGGAACACCCCCTCCATGCACAATGCCCTAGGTGAACTCATCAACTCTCTGCTATGCTCTGACAGGGCCCCTGATAGGCCAAAACTGCACTAGGATAGACAACTGAGGCTAATCATCACTTTAACTACCAAAAATTGAAAACAGACTGTCTCATTGGACTCAGAAGGTTGAAATCCATCTAAGATGTGTACTCATACACCATATAGATCTCTGCATGGTCAAAAATAAATACTCATCATATCCAACAGACCAAATAATAATAATATGTAAAAGTGCTGAAAAGCACAAATCATAATCATAAGCCTGGAACCATTGCATAGAACCACCATGGTGAACTGTACCAGACCATATATCATATCTCTGTATCATTTGAGGTCTGCCACCTCATGTCCTGTGGTTCACTTTTGGTCAAATTGTGTTTGACCAAGTCAATAATGACCCAAAATATAACTCAGGCTATCATCACAATGTTGCAAGGTTTCAAAGGTTAAAGCATGCTTTGCAATCCATTCCAATAGAAATTATAACAAAAGTAATCATTACTGGTGATCTAAATCCAAATATATAAGGTCATTAATTATTATTTATAACTCAGACTAGACTTTCAAGACCATACTCACTTCATAGTTGTGATCAATTTGCCAGTGAAGGGTGAAGGCTAAAATAAAGATGGCTAGGCCAAGGGAAGACTTACTCACTTAACACTGTGACACTTTGGATATGGAAAAGGGTATACACACCATAGCATATACTAGACAAGCAAAAACACAGGGAATGGCGGTGTCTCACAAATGGGTAAGTTGTTCAAAGAGCGTTTGTTCACCTTGGCAGATGCTCACAATCCATAATACAAATGAGGCCATAAATATTTTTGATATAGAGTTTAAGTTCCATTGCTTTTTGGGCCTATAGTTTCCATAGCCTTTGATCTATGTGTGGGGTAATATGGTAATAACAAGTGGGTGGAACACCCCCTCCATGCACAATGCCCTAGGTGAACTCATCAACTCTCTGCTATGCTCTGACAGGGCCCCTGATAGGCCAAAACTGCACTAGGATAGACAACTGAGGCTAATCATCACTTTAACTACCAAAAATTGAAAACAGACTGTCTCATTGGACTCAGAAGGTTGAAATCCATCTAAGATGTGTACTCATACACCATATAGATCTCTGCATGGTCAAAAATAAATACTCATCATATCGGACAGACGAAATAATAATAATATGTAAAAGTGTTGAAAAGCACAAATCATCATCATAAGCCTGGAACCATTGCATAGAACCACCATGGTGAACTGTACCAGACCATATATCATATCTCTGTATCATTTGAGGTCTGCCACCTCATGTCCTGTGGTTCACTTTTGGTCAAACTGTGTTTGACCAAGTCAATAATGACCCAAAATATAACTCAGGCTATCATCACAATGCTGCAAGGTTTCAAAGGTTAAAGCATGCTTTACAATCCATTCAAATAGAAATTATAACAAAAGTAATCATTACTGGCTATCTAAATCCAAATATATAAGGTCATTAATTATTATTTATAACTCAGACTAGACTTTCAAGACCATACTCACTTCATAGTTGTGATCAATTTGCTAGTGAAGGGTGAAGGCTAAAATAAAGATGGCTAGGCCAAGGGAAGACTTACTCACTTAACACTGTGACACTTTGGATATGGAAAAGGTATACACACCATAGCATATACTAGACAAGCAAAAACACAGGGAATGGCAGTGTCTCACAAATGGGTAAGTTGTTCAAAGAGTGTTTGTTCACCTTGGCAGATGCTCACAATCCATAATACAAATGAGGCCATAAATATTTTTGATATAGAGTTTAAGTTCCATTGCTTTTTGGGCCTATAGTTTCCATAGCCTTTGATCTATGTGTGTTTATAAACACATTGCATAAATTTACATTTTATATAAGGCTTCTTGCTGCAGGTGTGTTTTTAAGGCACTTGTTTATCTGAGCACTTCTAGGTGCGTTTTTTATACATCTTGTTTACCTGGGTATTACATTTCACAATAGATATAACATTTGATATTTCTTTTCCAGTTTCATTTGGATTTTCACAATAGATATAACATTTTCCTTTTCATAATTTGTATTCATGGCAGCACTATATGTTTCAGGTTTAGCCAACAACATCTTTAGTGACTAGGGGGACT
Source organism: Larix kaempferi (assembly GCA_027924585.1). NCBI lineage: Eukaryota > Viridiplantae > Streptophyta > Pinopsida > Pinales > Pinaceae > Larix > Larix kaempferi. The sequence goes on from BSBM01000545.1 coordinate 15,561,076, forward strand.
TTGTGCCAGTGCCAAACATCGGGACAACCGACCAGAATGATTTAGGCCTACAATCCAACTCACCAAAGGTATGTTTTGTCACCAGCTCAGAGCCGAGACACAATAAACAGGGAAGCTCATCCAATATAGAGGCTACAATGGGGAAAGGTCCTCCATGCCACTAGTCAAGTATTAAGTCAAGGTAAATAACAAACTGGGTAGGTAATGGATGGACGAAGACAATGAATAATTATACCAACACTAGCAAGCCAAAGTATGGTGGGAATGATCACCTCTAAACTCCCTAAGGAGGGTAAAGCCGATGAGTATATGTCAAGAAATTCTAAGTCTAAGTAGGGACAATATGATATATATATAAAAGTACAACCAGGTCCACGTATCTATATGATCGCCAGATCATGATACTAAATGCTAAGACATGCTACAAGAATGAATATAAAATAAATATTACCATAACACCAAAATATACCTGCTGAGTCATATACCTGAATGCTCATCAATCTAAACTATCATCTGTCCTTTGAAACTATTGTTGTAACTCTGGGCACTATTGACTGCTCTGTATAAATGGCTAAATTGCTACATCGGTCATCTCTCTGAGTGTCCTACGACTCATTCATGGCATGGGGAATAAAAATGTTGTCCATAATCGCATAGTGATCCATAATACATGCTCATCTTAGCATCTCAAATGTAAGGGAACTGGCTGAATAGTGTACTGGAATCTAAAAAATAATGTATGGTAGCTCGACTACTATATATGTGATAACACCTCCTATACTCTTGGTTTTCAATGGGGTGATACTAACAATCATAGGAATGAATAGAAAAAAGTTTGGGTAGCGATATTGAAGGATTGTCACCTTTGGCTTAGTGAGGAACCTAGTTTCCAAGGGCTTCCAAATGGTGTACGACCTCAACCAAATTGTACAAAGAGGGTATATGAAGGACCAATTTCGATTTTTATAACCATAGGTAATATAATATTTCCAAGGGAATGCATTTGGGCCATTCCATTAGGCTTAATTCAAAGATATGTTAATATACATGCAATATGGAGACAATAGGAGAAAGAGAGAGACACAATAGGAACAAAGGGATATTTCTTTTATTGATATCACTAGTATGGACGATGTACATCAGAATGTATTCTAAGAGCAGGAATGATAGAAACATAGAGAATATAGCGAGGAGAGAGAATATGATCTATGGGCACCAAATCCTCTGCATAACATATGATCCACTATAGAAGCCCCAAATACGCATGCATGCAATAAAAAAGAGTAAATGTGTGATACTAGCCCACGAACACAATCATATGGAGGTAACTTGAGTATGGTTGCTCAATATCACAACAAGCAGTTGATACGACCAACATAAATATGTAGAAGACCTGCAAAAACTGTGATCATGTAGCACAATCAACCCCATCTTCAGTACTAGATCAATACAACACCATGAGAAGAGCAGAATGTTCAAATCCACTTCACCAATGCTTTGGTTACTTAGTTGCAGAAGGGGGCCATCAACAAATATTAACAAGGGGAGCATCACACAAGTATAGATAATACTAGGCTTCCCATGAAAATCAATAATATCCAAAATGAATGCCTTCTTCCTTGAGCCATCCTGCATATATTGATCCAATTTTGACCTCCTTAGCTCAAAACACTATTTTCACCATCAATTTGGACATTAACAACCTCAGAATCACCTCCATAATTTCCTTTTACCAAGTTGACCATTTTTCCTCTTTTAAGTGAGCCACTGTGAACAAATGATACCACAATCCCAAATGATTTGCAAAAACACAAAATGCAAGATACATCGTCCAATCCACCATGCAAGAAAACCACAAGTACATCCAAAGAAATATTACCCATGTAGAAAACTTTTTTAGTGAATGGATTTTATTAAACTAAATATTTGATCAATAAAATTTGGTAGAAATAAGATAGATTTAAATTAATTTTAGATATTTGATAAAATAAAATAATGTAATCTTTATTTTTTAAATATTTATTAATTTTAATATAATGGATTAGAATATTTTATTAAAAAACTATCTCTCATTTTATTTTTAGTAAAAATAAATATGTTAAAATTTTAATTTTTATAATCAATTAATATTGAAATAATGGAATATTATCTTTTAAACCACTACATTAATATTTTAATGATGTCTAACCATACTTCTCATTTGATTTTTAATAAAATGAATAGATCATTCTATTTTTAGTAAAATAGATATGTTGACATTTTCATTTGTATAATCAATTAATATTAAAATAATTGATTTTTTTGTAAATTATTACTTTAATATTTTAATGATGTTTGACTATACTCTTTATTTGATTTTTAATAAAAATGAATATTTTATTTTTTTAAATTGATAATTAAATCCTAGCTTTTGAATTTACATTTTTCAAACTTAATTCCAACCAAAAAATCATTTCAATATTTTGATTTTTTTCCATAAGTAGCTAAACTAATAAATTAATAATAATATTATAAGTTATAAATTTGGGTATTAATATGCAATAACCACGAGTTTGTAACAATAAAATAATAATAAATTAATATTAAATATAATTAATATTAATTTATTATTATAATCATGCTCTTTCCTGAAAAACTACAACACAAGCTTATTTAAGCCAACCGATTGTATTCATTTTACCATCTCCTACATTTATCAAATATACATTTTACATTATCCATTATGTTTTCTTTCTGCTTTCACCCACTCTTCTCTCCATTGGTATCAGAGCCTCTCGAGTCTCGGCACCAACCCACCACATTGCACCCTCCATCTCCGCTGCCACCTCCCTCACTCGCTCACACCGCCTCCACCACCAGTTGCCACATCTCTCCATCTACCTGCTCCATTCCCCATCCTCCCCTTCCCCATCTTCTCCTCTCCATCTGCCTGATCCATCCCCCTTCCTTCCCACTCTTCCACTCCGCGTTTTTCCCTCGACCCATCTACCGCCGCGCCAATCCCCCAACTCCACACTCCATCCCTGCACACTACTCATTCGAGGGTCCTCTCCGCTCTCGCTGCCCCCACGGGCCACGCCCTCCCCTCGCCTTCTCTCCCCCGTCTTCTTCTTCACTCCCTTCCCCATCAACGCCTCTTCCCTCCCTGCCATCCCCCGTCTCCTCCTTCACGCCCTTCCCCATCAACCCCACGCGGTGTCACACACCCGCTCCACCACACTCATCAAATCATCCAGCCACCCACGTCCGTGCTCCACTCCACTTGCGCCCTACCACAACCATCTCCGCACACCCCCTGCCTCCATCCTTCATCTCCAGTTGCGATTCAGCTCAACGGTGCAACTTCCCTCACCACTCCATTGTTCCCCCATCATTTTGCCACCCACCATTCACTCACCTTCCTCCCTCCCGCCACCGTTCCACCTCCCCTCCCTAAAGACCGCCTCCATTACTCCAACTACGTCAGCTATCAAGAAAAGTTACTTCGGAAGGACGCACCAACATACATACTTCAATGTCAATAAATGAAGCTTCTAACAAGTAAAGGAGATAGGAACAAACAACCAGAGATACAAAAGCCGATTCAAAAACATTGCAAGGTGTTTCAAGGGCTACCTATGGAGCTCCCATCAAACAGAGAAATCAAACACATAATCAAAATGGAACCAGTGACAAAACCCACGAGTAGAAAACCATATAGGTGTCCACATCAAAGATGATACGGCTGTTCACATAACCATTGTCGTCAAATAAGCTTTGAGGACAAAGCTTCCCTTAAGGGGAAGGCAATGCAATAATAAAATAATATTAAATATAATTAATATTAATTTATTATTATAGTCATGCGCTTTCGTGAAAATGTGCAAAACAAGCTTATTTAAGCCAACCGATTGTATTCATTTTACCATCTTCTACATTTATCAAATATACATTTTACATTATACATTACGTTTTCTTTCTGCTTTCACCCACTCTTCTCTCTCCATAGTTGGACCAACAATAATTATCTTAGGGAACTGTGAACTTTGGAACCTTGAAATGGGTATATGGCTCACGTGAATCTGAGGCCATTTGGATTGTGGAACTTCTTAGCGGATTGGGAAACGAGGGACTCATTTCAATAGTCATTATTGCCTTTGTATCGTTAGTTTTGTTGACGACCTAGATTTCTTTAAATTGTTAATTAATGGCTTTTTTTATATAAATTAATTCCATTCCACTTAAATTATTGAAATCATTTCAATATTTTGAAATATTTTCCACAAAACTAATTACATAACCTTTCTTTTATTGACCATCTAGAATGGTTTCAAATTAACATGTAGTTTTTATGGTTATTGCCTTCCCATGGCTATTATTATTTCACAATTTAAAATCAAACAAGGTGATGGGATGTCCATAGTTATCCTTGCCTTATTCATTACACAATTAATGCAGCGAAACGAGTTAGTGGGATGGTCGGGCGTATCTAAAATAAAATGAAACCCTAAAATTACATTCGCAACTCCCACTTTAAATATAGATAGAGCTGGAGAAGATGTGCATTGAAGAGTTAGCTACAGGAGGGATGATTAAATTTTAACGGTTTTTGAATGTGAATTTTCTTTTTTTTGTTTTTTGTTTTGTTTTTATCTTAGATCTTAGTAACATCTAACATCTGATTGTTGTGCTTTTGCAGGATTCTGAGAAATGGCAACAATGGTGAAAAAACAGAACAGAAATCTTTCTAAGGAAGAGATAATTCAAAGAAAGGAGGAATTCAAGAAGAATAAGGAGAAATTTAAAAATATCCGCATGAGTGAATCTGGTAGGTTTTCCAAAGAATTCCATTGCCCAAAGCACTGGTGACACACCTGAGGAAGCTGGGGTAGCGGCATAAGCTAAAAAGGCTGCAATATCTACAAGAATTGCTTCAAGTGCAACTGAAGTCTCTCCTAACAGTTACTTGACTTCAAGTAATGAGATGGAGGACCAAATCCAAAAACAAAAAGAAAAAGAATATTGTAGCTGGCCGTGCTGTTTTGAACTTGCCACTTTAGTGGCACCATGCCCAATCTTTACCATCCCTAACTAGGCTTTATAACAGGAACCTACTTGATAGATTATATTATGTAATTTTTTTTTCATTTAGTAAGTTTTTCTATTCCTCTTAGGAAGAGGATGTATTTTGCTACAACTAAATCTATTCCTCATTTTGTTTTGGAGGAGGATCTATTTTTGCTACTTATAAATATACTATTTCTAAGGAGGATGTATTTTGATAGAACTATAAATCTATTCCTCATGTATTTTGCTACAACTAAATCTATTCCTCATTTTGTTTTGGAGAAGGATCTATTCTTGTACTTATAAATATACGATTTCTAAGGAAGATGTATTTTGATAGAATTATAAATCTATTCCTCATTTTGTTTTCAAGGAGGATATATTTTGCTACTTATAAATTTATATGATTTCTTATTGTTCAATGTTTTATAATAAATCTAGACAATCTTTGCAGATTTATATTGATGTGAAAGAGAATAGTTTTTCAAAGCTTGTTATGAATTTATTTAGATTATGTTGAAATGTGTGTCTTAAATATTTATTCAAAAGAGTTTTTATCTATTTTAGGAGTTTGATTTGTAGTTATTTTGGGAGTTTGATTTGTAGTTTTTAGTAGTTGGAACAATTGGATGGTTATGATCTAGGTTTTTGCTGTTCAAAGGGTGGGATGTATTGAAACTGTGTAATTAGTTTATAATAGTTAGAATGCCTATATTGGTAAAAGTAATGATTTTTTTCGGATATGCAGATAGGATAAGAGTTTTTTTGGTTTCCCTTTCTCAATTTTGGTTGGTGTTTCTATGGGTTTTAGCGTTGTTATAATGATAGGTAGATTTTGTCTGATAACTGATGTATTTGGACTGTGAAGATATATATATTGGATACAAAAGTCTATTAATTTTTTCTACTATAAAAAAAACTATATTTTCAAGTGATGATTACATAAGATCTATTTTACATATATTAATCAAATAAATAATTTCATATGAATGTGCCAATTTATAAATTGAAAAAATCATTTAGAAAATATTGACAAAATATAATTTAGTGTGAATGTGTGAATTTTTAAATTGAAAAATCCACTTTAAAAAATGTATTATATAGATTAAAATTGCTTTACTAGTTATATATAATGTAGTTAAATTTGTAATAATTTATTAATATTTTTTTATTATCATTTTCATTTATGATGTATATTAGAAAATATTATTTATATAAATATATCAAGATATTATTTTTTACTTATTTATTTAAAGCTAATAAAAAAATAAAAATATTTAAAAATGTTAAAATTATAAAATATTTTTTATAAAAAATAAACTGTAATATTTTGAGATCTAATATTTATTAATTGTTAATATTTTTGTGAATGCAAAACCTTTTTGTTAATATTTTTCTTACTTTTAAAATCTAATTTGTAAATTATTATTATTTATTTAAAAATAAGAAATATTATAATCATATTTTAAATATTAAATTATTATTATTTATTTAAAAATAATTTAAAATCTAATTTGTAAATTATTATTATTTATTTTAAAAATAAGAAATATTATAATCATATTTTAAATATTAAATTATTATTATTTATTTAAAAATAAGAAATATTATAATCATATTTTAAATATAAATTATGAATCGTTATTATTTATTTAAAAATAAAAATAAAAATATTTTAATTTTAAAATTAAATAAAGTATTAAAAGAATAAATATATAAAAAAAATTATTAAAAAATGAATATCATTAAAATTTTAATAAAAGATTAACACTTTGATGGAAACATGACATATTTAACCCATAATAAATATTCCTATGTAATTTATACTAAGTTCACATAAATGCTATAAATTCATTATATATATATATAAGAAATGAAATTGACAATGCAGAATTACAAGCAATGCAAAGAATTACAATTTCGGGAACAATTTTCAGTCTTAAAATGTGTATTATGCCATCTCCTAAAATATATTTTTGCACATAATTTATTTCATATCCTAGATTACATTAGTAATTGTGAATATAAAAGAGTGCAAAAACAATAAGTGTCTAGAATAAGCTTTAATATCAATTTCCTGTTATCATTGGTTGTAGAGTTGGAGTGCTCTTTTTTTTTTCTTAACTACTATTTACTTCTATCCATTCCTCCTTTTAGACCTCAAAGTAATTGTTCAATTAATGTTGGATTTAAGAGTGTGCCCTTTTTGTCCCTCTTTGGTTTAAAATGAGGATTCTCTTCTCTCCTACTCTACTTCATTCGCTTCTATTAGAGCAAGATATCTTAAACAAGGATGAGGGTTGGGCCAAAACTTTCCTACCAATTCAAGTGGGAGTTCAAGAATCATCCTTGGTGAAGGGGAGTCTTACAAAAAAGTTAACTTCATTGAATGATGCTTGAATAAAGGTTGGTACTACTTCATTAGGAAATAGATGATGCTTTGTTAGAGGGGAGGCTTTGCTAATCAATTGGTGCCCTTCCCTCACACTATTACACCATGTGGATTTTCCTTGGTTCTTTCATGGTTTTCTACTCTTAGCAAGCATGGTGTAGTAAGTAACAATGCGCCTTGTTTCATAGAATTCTCTATGTAAGAGGGAAACTTGTTCATAATCCAATTTTTGGGTTGATTTATAATATTTGGTGACCAAGATGAATGAGGTAAAAAAATCTTTGTTGAAGTCCACGTATAAATAGATTTGCATATATGTGGTGACATTTCTATTGGGTGTGTGTTATATTATTTGAATGACTACCCCTTTTCCAATGGGGATTTGGGGCTGACCCCCAAAATGTGGAGACAAAGAGCATCAAAATATTGATGAAGAATAAACTGTAAATAATATCATTAAATTTTCACTATATAATTTATGAGGAAGCAATGTAAGTAATTCAATCTTCATCATGTAATCCATTTTGCATACTAGAGAAAAAATGAGAGGCTTTATCTAAAATAATACTTTGATTAGATTGAAGACATTCATCTCATTATTGATAATTGAAGTAAATGATAAAGATTTGATTGAATTAATTTTACTTTGTCCCAAATTATAAAAATGTGTAATTTTAAGGCTTGTGAAATTTGATGCATCATTTGAATTTGAAAATGACAGCTTGATCCCATTCTTTTGTGCATATTTTCTTGAGGCATAGGTTAACCATCCCAAAACTAAGCATTTAAATCATTTATCTTGATTTGTTAAAAACTCATTTAACCATTCAAAAAATGAAGATTGAAACTTCACAATACTGTTGAAGTATCATACCAATCATATCAAGCCAAATCGAAGGATGTGATTAGCTCAAATAAGATAAAAAATCAACATGCAAGTGTTATGTAGTAACTCAGAGGCAAAAAGAATCATGTGGCACAAATAAACCATCTCTCCAAGAAATACATCCAAAATGGAATGTCCAAAAGAAAGGAAAGGAATGTCCAAAGGAAAGGAAACCAAACCAAGAGATCACCTACTAAATCAAGAAAAAATAAAAGAAAACCAAAAGCTAAACATTTACAAAATTAACATGGGTCTCCTTCATTTTAGAAAAAATAAGGGAGGTTTGTTGGAGGTACAAAAATAACTAAATGTACAAAAATAACTAAATGCCCCTTTGGTGTGTGGATGTCCCCACCATGCAGGGCTTTAAGTCCATGGGTTGGTGTCTAAGGCTTCTAGGGGTGACCCATTGGGGCACATGACTAAATTGGTTTGAGGTGAGTGAATTTTGTAAAGGGTTGTTTTCCCCTATATAGCACACCTCCTTGAACCACTTGGACCTTCCTTTTAGCATTTAAAAACCTTCCTCTATAGTTTTGACCTATGACATCATCCTTGAAGAACCGAGCCTACAATCTTTGCAAGGTGGTCATTGAGGGATAAAAAACACTTCGATGTTAGTTGGGGCATGTTACCACCCTTCAGATGACTATTTCATCAATTTAAGCATTATTTTAATCTTATTTGTTTTTTTTTTTGCTTATTTTAGAGCTTAATCCCTAACTTATGGATGATTTACCCTAAAAAATATTCTAATTTAATGTTGTATTGCACGATCAAGAAACTAAAAAGTCGAGGATGAAAAGATATAACTACAACACCTCACCTCCATTGTAAATCATAAGATCAAAACCGTTCAAACATGTTCTCTAATATTTTTCTCCTACTCTATGAGTCTTTCATGTGATGCACACTTCTCTTCGGATGATTTTTCTAACTTGATTTTTTTAGCTTGAAGAATTTTCTAGCTTGATGATTTTTTCTAGAAAGCTTGCAAACTCGACATCTTATCCATTACATGTATATTGAATATATTTTGTTCTATCATCATTAGATATTTATTGAAACAACCAAACATTTTAATCTTTGAAATGAATCGATATATGCTTATTTAGGATGTCCATTGTTTTTTATTGATTGTGTACATGTATTTAATTCTTTACTTGAATATGTAGTAGAATGGTCATGCCTTCTCATATACCTTATATTCTATCAATTAATAGTGAAATTATTCTATTTTTAAAAATTATTGAGTTTTTAAATTAAAATTTAATTTTATTACAATTGTTTTGATATTTTTGTGAATGTAAAGCTTTTTTGTTAATATTTTTCTTAATTTTTAAATCTAATTTGTAAATTATTATTATTTATATAAAAATAAGAAACATTATAATCATATTTTAAATATAAATTGTGAATCATTATTATTTATTTATAAAAAAAAAAAATTTAATTTTAAAATTAAATAAAGTATTAAAAAATTAAATATATATAAAATATTCTTAAAAAATATAATTGGAAATTATTAAAAAAATGAATATCATTATAACTTTAATAAAATATTAACACTTTGATGGAAACATCATATAATTAACCCACCATAAATATTGTTATATAATTTATGCTAAGTTCACATAAATGCTATTAATTCATTATATATATATATATTTCAAGCTACCAACAACAAAGGTGAGCTATCAACATTATGGACGGTTCTGAAGATAGCCAAGGATAGGCAGATCCCAAGACTACATATCTATGAAGACTCAGAAACAATGATCGATTGGGTAAACAGAAATTGTAACATCAGAGCTTTTCATCTTCACTATCTACTAAAATAAATCCAAGATCTCAAGCCCGACTTCGATTCGATCTCATTCTCTCATATCTATAGAGAGCTAAACACTGAAGCAGACGTTCTATCAAAGTTGGCTCTAGCAATCCAACCTGGAATCATTAAAGGAGAAGAACAATTCGACGGTCTAGTAACCGTCTTCACCATACAACCCTAAATTTGCACTGTCAACGTTGTTAGGAGAAATGTGATGATAACAGCTAGCGGATCAGAACCTTTTCGATTAGGAAGGATCAGTTATGCTAAGACAGTTAAATGGGTTATAGCCCAGTATGTAATGTAACAGAAGGTCATTTTTAGTGCTGAATGCACAGTTTCCTTTTTGAAAAATTATAAGGTTGTCAATGAACTTCTCTTATGAGTAGGATGCTCGAGGAGCTATGACGTAAGTCCCTCGGGACATCCAATGTTATTCTTATGAATAAAAAGATTTTTTTCTCTGGATATATATATATATATATATATATATGAGAAATGAAATGGACAATGCAGAATTACAAGCAATGCAAAGAATTGCTTGTGTATTATGCCAACTCCTAAAATATATTTTTGCACATAATTTCTTTCATATCCAAGATTACATTTGTAATTGTGAATAAAAACGAGTGCAGAAACAATAAGTGTCTAGAATACGCTTCAATGTCAATTTCTTGTCATCATTGGTTGTAGAGTTGGAGTGATTTTTTGTGCTTTCCTAACTACTTTCAACTTCTATCCATTCCTCCTTTTGGACCTCAAAGGAATTATTGAATTAATGTTGGATTTAAGAGTGTTCCCTTTTTGTCCCAGTTTGGTTTTTAAAATGAGGATTCTCTTCTCTCCTACTCTACTTCATTCTCCTCTATTAGAGCGAGATATCTTAAACAAGGCTGAGGATTGGGACAAAAATTTCCTTCCAATTCAAGTGGGAGTTCAAGCATCATTGTTGGTGAAGGGGAGTCTTACAAAAAAGCTAACTTCATTGAATGATGCCTCAATCAAGATTGGTACTATTTCATTAATAAATGGATGATGCTTTGTTAGAAGGGAGGCTTTGCTTATCAATTGGTGTCCTTACCTCACACTATTCCACCATGTGGATTTTCTTTGGTTATTTCATGGTTTTCTACTCTTAGGAAGCATGGTGTAGTAAGTAACAATGTGCCTTGTTTCATAGAATTCTCTATGTAAGAAGGAAAATTGTTCATAATACAATTTTGGGGTTGATTTATAATATTTGGTGACCAAGTTGAATCAGGTAAAAAACATTTTGTTGAAGTCCATATCTAAATATATTTGCATATATGTAATGACATGTCTATTGTGTGTGTGTTATATTATTTGAATGACTACCCCTTTTCCAATGGCGGTTTATGGCTGACCCCCAAAATGTGGAGACAAAGAGCACCAAAATATTGATGAAGAATAAATTGTAAATAATATCATTAAATTTTCACTATATAATTCATGAGGAACCAATGTAAGTAATTCAATCATCATCATGTAATCCATTTTGCATACTAGAGAAAAAATGAGAGGCTTGATCTAAGATAATACTTTGATTAGTTTGAGGACATTCACCTCATTATTGATAATTGAAGTAAATGATAAAGATTTGATTGAATTAATTTTACTTTGTCCCAAATTATAAAAATGTGTAATTTTAAGGATTTTGAAATTTGATGGATCATTTGAATTTGAAATTGATAGATTGATCCCATTCTTTTGTGCATATTTTCTTGAGGCATAGGTTAACCATCCCAAAATTAAGAATTTAAATAATTTATCTTGATTTGCTAAAAACTCATTTAACCATTAAAACAATGAAGATTGAAACTTCACAAGACTTTTGAAGCATCATATCAATCTTATCAAGCCAAATTGAAGGGTGTGATTAGCTCAAATAAGATAAAAAAACAACATGCAAGTGTTATGTAGTAACTAAGAGGCAAAAAGACTCATGTGGCACAAATAAATCATATGTCCAAGAAATACATCCAAATGATCAATAAGTCGAAAATGGAATGTCCAAAGGAAAGGAAACCAAACCATGAGATCACCTACTAAATCAAGCAAAAATAAGAGAAAACCAAAAGATAGAAACATTTACAAAATTAACATGGGGGCTCCTTCATTTTAGAAAAAATAAGGGAGGTTCGTTGGAGGTCCAAAACTAGCTAAATTCCCCTTTGGCATGTGGATGTCCCCACCATGCAGGGATTTAATTCCATGGGTTGGTGTCTGAGGCTTCTAGGGGTGACCCATTAGGGCACATGACTACAATGGTTTGAGGTGAGTCCATTTTGTAAAGGGTTTTTTCCCCCTTTCTTGCGCACCTCCTTGACCCACTTTGATCTTCTTTTTAGCATTTAAAACCTATGACATCATCCTTGAAGAACTGAGCCTACAATCTTTCCAAGGGGGTGATTGAAGTATAAAAAACACTTCGGTGTTAGTTGGGGCATGATGCCACCCTTCAGATGACTATTTCATCAAGTTAAGCCTTCTTTTAATCTTATTTGTTATTTTTTTGCTTATTTTAGAGCTTAATCCCTAACTTGTCGAGGAATTACCCTAAAAATATTCTAATTTAATGTTTTATTGTAGGATCAAGAAATTAAAAGGCCGATGATGAAAATATATAAATACAACACCTCACCTCCATTGTAAATCATAAGACACTACAAGAAAAAGGGTCATTAGTGAGGGTCATACATGTGATGAACCTTTAAGGGTTTTCACGAATGTCACATATGATGACAGTCCTTAAAATATCGTCGTTATAGGTGCCTTTTGATATTTTCCTTTAAGGTTCGTCACCAAATCCCTTTCCAGTGACACTTTTGGTGAGGGTTGTTAAAGGCCCATTATTGATTCTCTCTTTGGTGACACTTCTATTGACAATAGTTTATTATCCCTCACTAATACTCGTTTACTTTACTTTTGGTGAGTGTAGAAAATGTTTGTCACCAATTATCCTTCTAATGGGTTTTTTATTACACTATGTGAGCGTTGCTATATTTTCGACAAAAGATAATGGTTTAAGACTAGTGTTGTTATGTATTCTTTGTAATTAATATATTTCCAAGGTCATACTAGTCATAGTACCCACTCATATTGTCTATAAGCAGTATCTAGTGGTTTTCCATAAGAAACCACTAGCAATTTATAAGTACCATTCCAAAATGGATCCAAAAGCAATTTGATCTTTTGGGTATTCGATATCAACAAAATTGATTCACATATTGTTAGATTGTACTTTGATGCTTTGACACCCAATGGAATTAATGGAGGGATGTCTACTCATCCATGTTCTACTCCAACACCTTAATTCACATGGTTTGGATTGAATCACGAATGGTTTGGTTGAAGAATTTGCAGTTCATCATGTTTTAGCATACAATTACAGGCTTGGCTCACGCATGTAGAATCTCTAGTTTATGTATTTTTTAAATATCACTAAAATCCTGAAGATGAATAGATTGTTGGTAAAATGGAATGTCTCATGTATGGGGAAGGGAATCCTGAAAATGAACAGAACCTTGATACTATCTTGGATTCATCCCTCCCAGTACAAGAAAAATTTCAGTTCTATTTGGAATTTTTATTTTCAAGTTGCAGATATAATGATTTCTTCCAACAAAGTTATATCTTTAATAGCCATGGAGGATCTTTATTTGCATGATTGGAAGGATTGGATATTTGTTTTATCCCGTTCCTATGTGGTATGTTATTCAAAGTCTTCTCTGAATCTGCATAAGTATTGTTCCGGTAGGGCAAGTAACTCGATTTATTTTTCCTAATAATGTGTAATTCTAGCATATAAGAATGATTTGTATACATTTAAATTACCTTTTCAAGGTCATTTCATGGCTTATTATATAACATGCTGTGTTATACCAAGTCTTTTTGTTCAAATAATTTCCATAAATGGAATGACCATTAACTCATTGCTTTTTGGACGAATGTGAATATCCATCCATGTTCTACTCCAACACCTTAATTCACATGGTTTGGATTGCATCACGATTGGTTTGGTTGAAGAATTTGCAGTTAGACATGTTTTAGGAAACAATTACAAGCTTGGCTCAAGCCTGTAGAATCTACAGTTTCTGTGTTTTTTAAATATTTCAGTAAAAATCTTGAAGATGAACAAATTGTTGGTAAAATGGAATGTCTCATGTATGGGGAAGGGAATCTTGAAATGAACAGAACCTTGATACTCTCTTGGATTCATCCCTCCCGGTACAAGCAAACTTTAAGTTCTATTTGGAATTTTTATTTTCAATTTGCTGATATAATGATTTCTTCCAACAAAGTTATATCTTTAAAAGCCATGGAGGATATGTATTTTCATGATTGGAAGGAATGGATCTCAATTTTATCCCCTGGGTTTGTGGTATGCTATTCAAAGTCTTCTTCTAATTTGCATAAGTATTGTTCCGGTAGGGAAAGTAATTTGATTTATTTGTCCTAATAATATGTAATTATAGGATATAAGAATGATTTGTATACATTTCAATTAACTTTTCAAGGTCATTTCATGGATTGTTATATAGCGTGACCTGCACGTGACCTGTTAGACCAAGTCTTTTTTTCAAATAATTTCCATAAATGGAATGACCGTTAACTCATTTCTTTTTGGATGAATGCATATATCCATCCATGTTCTACTCCAACACCTTAATTTGCATGGTTTGGATTGCATCACGATTGGTTTTATTGAAGAATTTGTAGTTCCACATGTTTTAGCAGACAATTACAGGCTTGGCTCAAGCCTGTAGAATCTCCAGTTTCTGTGTTTTTTAAATATTTCAGTAAAATCCTGAAGATGAAAAAATTGTTGGTAAAATGGAATGTCTCATGTATGGGGAAGGGAATCCTGAAAATGAACAGCACCTTGATACTCTCTTGGATTCATCCCTCCCGGTATAAGCAAACTTTCAGTTCTATTTGGAATTTTTCTTTTCAAGTTGCAAATATAATGATTTCTTCCAACAAAGTTATATCTTTAAAATCCATGGAGGAGCTTTATTTGCATGATTAGAAGGATTGGATCTCAATTTTATCCTCTGCCTGTGTGGCATGCTATTCAAAGTCTTCTCTGAATCAACATAAGTATTGTTCTGGTAGGGAAAGTAATTCAATTTATTTTTCCTAATAATGTGTAATTTTAGAATATATTAATGATTTGTATACATTTCAATTAACTTTTCAAGGTCATTTCATGGCTTATTATATAACGTGACATGTCAGACCAAGTATTTTGTTCAAATAATTTCAATAAATGGAATGACCGTTAACTCATTACTTTTTGGATGAATGCTTATATACTGATTTGACCCCATCATTTTTCGGCCACTCTAGCCTTTTGTCCCCTGTCTGAATAATTATATTTATACCCGATTTGAAATCTGCCTTTCTTTGTTATGCATAAGACTACACGAAAATACCAATTTGGGTTAAAGGATACAGGTTTGATCACCTAACTTCCTTTTAGTAGAGCAAGTTTCAGTTGGCATGGTTGTTGCACGTAGGGAGGAGCAATATTCCATTGAAATGTTGGATGAAGATCCCTCTAGTGAGAGGATTTTTCAACAAATTGGATTGTGTGCATTTTTTAGCAAATTCTGAGGGCACAACGAATATGTGACCAAGGAATTCGCTCTCAATTTCGATGGAGCTTGTTCTAACTTTCGGGGGTTTCTGCTTCCAGTTCAGAAACGTCCATTGCTCCTATTGCAGGCTTACCACAAACATGGGAAAGATGGTTTAAAGATGGTTGTTTGAAAACCCTGACTCTTGGAAATAGTTCGTGAAAGTGGCTAATGCTAGTATTATTTGGAAGAAGGGAGATGAACGCAACTATTTCACTGCTGAATGCGGTAATGCCATTTTATTTTTGCATAAATTTTTTACTTGTGAAGGATGATATAGCCTTGTATATCTTTATCATATTCATATTCTCCTTCACATTAAAGGAGAATAGTTGATGAACATTCCATACTTCTTATGGAAGAGCCTATATAAAATGGATTCATCTTCCCAAAAGCGGTATGATCAACAACTCAGTAATAGCTTGTATCATCGTGGATTAATTAAGTTTTTGATCATGGAGGAATTACAAAAGAGAAACCTAGCATGGGAATAATTTTTAGTGGAAAAAGGGTTTCAAGAGCAGGTTAATGATGATCCTCAAGATTCTGTATTGTCCCCTCCAGCAAGTCAGACATAATTTGATCCAACACCAACATTTTATGAACCAATTCAAACCCAACCATCTCAAAAGAGGCCTAGAGATGATGAAGATGTTAATAAAATTCCAGGCATAGTGAGAAGAAGATCTGCAAGGTTAGAAGGCATTTATGAACAAGCTATTGAAAAAGTTAGAATATCTGAAGATATTTTCTCCACAATACACAAACATCGAAGAACTCGTTATACACTGAGACATAATTTAGAGTCAACACCCAGCCAGAATTGGAAGCTACTCAATTTCAAGACCAATCTCAGAGGGAATAATATGGATCTAATCAAGTGGTAAGGCCTGATTCTCCTGGTTTAATTTAAATTAAGTTACAGAAGAGGATTAAGAAACTTAAGAATCAAGTTCGTGAATTTAAAGTTTTAGATAGATATGTTAAAAATGAAATGAAAAGTTAAAACAGAGGAGTAGACAATTACATAGAAAGGATGATGTTCTTGAGAAAATAATAAAATTTTTGAGAAGTCAGTCTCACCGATGGAACCAGCAAAACAAAAAACGTTAAGGAAACAAAATAAATTGCTTAGAGATAAATCAATACGAAACGAGTCAATACCACTAGCTGAGGATAATACAAGTTTGGAATTATTGGCTACAACAACTCCAGAAAACATTATTCCTTCGTCCACTAAAAATTATGAAGATAAAGAAAAAGTTATAGAAGTTCTCTATGAGTTTTTTAATCAAGTTCTTGATGATGTCTAGACTAATACCTTGGCTTTAGCATCAACTGAAGTAAATATTGTTATATGGACTGGAAGAAGTCATGAATTATATGACTTCAACCTTCTTTATCAACACCGATATAAATTTGAAGTACAACATATGCAAGAAACTTGGTTTTCTGCTTACTTGGTTCAAGAACAAAAGTGGAAGTCCAAAATACAGTATTTACAACAAGAATTAATGATTAAAGAAGAAGAAAAGTGGCAAATGTTTCAATTTGTCGAGCAAGCCATTTCTTGTAGAAGTCCTGCTAGAATTTATTCCATGTACCTACATGAACAATGGGTAGGCCTTTAGATGATGAGATTGAATAATAACAAAAAGTTCATGATAGGAAATGTTGATGAATTTGTGGATATGTATAATGATTCCTCTACAAGGGAAAATGATTTGTTGTGTGAACTTTATCAGTTTAAATTCTTTATAGAACATGAATTGGAATGGAATCCCAATCCTGTAGTAGGAGATATTGAGTTATGAGCCTTTTATTCTTTTATTCTTAATCAAATTAATTGGGAAATAGGGATGAAATTATTTTATAAGTTGGAATTCCAGTATAAACTTCATGTCAGAGGAGAGCATCCATATCCTGAACTAGCCTTTTCTGGTCATAATGAATTCCTCAGGGATCCTATGAGGGTGAAACAATTTAGAATGAATCAAAGAGTGACATTACAGTGTTTTGAAGAACTTAGATCTTATGGGACTTTGGCCTCTTTGCAGGCCTCAGAGACCCGTTGGAATTTGCTTCCTCCAATACTCAAACAACGAGACCGCATGGGATACCCCTTTTTTTGGGTTGCATTTCAAGAACAAGTTTTTATGTGAATTCTATGTGAAGAAATGGTACTCAATGGCTTGGTTTAAGGTTCCATTTTATTTTTCTCTGGTATAGCAAAAAGTATCTTACAATATTACTGGGTAGTGGTATGATTCTGCAGATAACTCTTCATGGATGGAAGTGGATCGTCATTTAGGTTTTCAAGCAAGAAATGAAGTGAGTCACTATTAACACCCAAAAAGTGCTCACTAGCTCATTTCCCTATTCACATGACCCATTTGTCCACTTTTTCCACCATTTGAGCCTCTAAAACCTTCAAAAGGTCACCAAAAAGACCAAAATAAATCTTTTTCCTCTCAAAATATTTAATTTTCCTCAAAAAATACAAAATTCCCAAAAATCAATTAAAAGGGAATAATATTCAAAATATATTCAAAAAAAAGGAAAAAAGAGGGAGAAAGAGGAAAAAGAAACCTAAACCATTTTCACCAATACCATTGGTTACTAAGTCTCCGGACTTAATAAAGCTATAGTAGCGCATCGTAGCTGTAGGAGTTCCAGGATGTTGGCGGTCAGTTCATGACAAAGGCTGGCGAAGTTCTCTAGGCAGTACATGGACATTGTCAACAAGTGACCGCGAAGCTTACCGAGCACCCATCACCCCAGGATGCCATCGACAATCAGGAGGCGGCTACGGCAGCAAAGGAAATGGTGATGACAGTCGAGCAGCAGTACGAGGATTTTAAAGTCAAAACCACATAGTACACTATGTCCTACTGACGTGGCTCGAGGGCGAGATACAATATTGTGTTGGGGGCCTGTTGGATGGTGGTTTGGTAAGGAAGAATCGCAGGATCGTTGATGCTGCAACACATCTGAAGAGGTTGCGGAAGCCAGAAAGATGGATTATTTTATGCATTTTTGAGTCATTTGTACCGCATCAGTTAGATTTTGGGTCAATTGTCCAAAGTGTCGGTTAGGAAGTTTTTAGTAAGTGGACAAGCATTGTAAAGGCGGAAACCTATATATAGTCATAAGTTGTAAGTGTTGAATCATCTTGGTACGGATCCTTGGATGTTGATGTGTGCAGCTTTGATTCTATATCTGAGATCAAAAGATATTGGTGAGATCTGGTTTTGCGGAGATATTGTATCAGGGTTTTGATGAAGTAATATGACATGAAGGAACTATTTGGTGAAATTCCCTATGTATGTTTTATGATAATGCATGTTGCGATTCATGAATGATGCCATGTTTTCTTGCTGTAGCTAATGCTTTAATGTTATACTTGTTGCGATGAAAGATCCTGTTGAATGATGCTATGAATATGAATGATGTTAAATCTGAATGCATGTATCTATTGTTGAATGTTGCGATAAGTTAGTAATTGGTGCCGCAAACATATTCCTTCATTCTGCAGAAACATGGTTCCATCCACTCTCCCTTGAATGCCTCGGGTGAGACCTCATCTTTTCCGTAGGTGTTGTTGGATGGGGTAAAACTTGTCTGGGCCAGTGCTTAGGGAGATCACGGTGGGTTGGTGTCGACAGCGATGGGAACCCCTGTCGACTGGGTTTGATTCAACATGTATTGTACCGACATGTATTCATAGATACTATTTTATTATGACGAGTGAGATGCTCCTTCAACTTGTGTCTCCATCACTCCACTTCTGATATTTATAATGTATTTTGGCCATCGTAGCATTAGTCTCTGACCTCACACATTAGGGGGCATCTGTTACAACAAATTTTTCACCTTGTGAGCATCAACACTTTTTGGCCTTCACGATCCATTTCACTGACTCAGAGGCACTTTATGTCCTTCGGGACACACTATTTCCCTATTTTTCTTTCTGTACGCTAGTTGTTCCACTTTATCCAGTGTACCCATGAGCTACACCACTATAGCCCGCAGGTGACAAGTAAAATGGTAAAAGTCACTAGAAAACTACTTCTTACTCCAAAAAATCAGTCTTAGGGTGACCTTTGGCCCTCCATTTTCCCCAAAACGCCTCGATGTGTACTTTCACTTACCTTTGGAAGGACTATATATTGAGCACATATGGCATATGGAAGGGAGGAGAAAGAGAGAGCAGGATAACTCTAGTGGATTTTTTTCTGTATCTTGAGTCTACACTCATTGATCCTTGTTGTTGTGAACCCTTTATGTTCACCTTCCAAACTCCTATCATAGTTTGATTTTTCCATTCCATGGAGGATTGAAGTGGTGGAGGCACAAGTGGAGAGACCCAGTTCTTAGTTCAGATTGGTTGCCGACAAGAGGTCGTATCACATTGTACTTCTTGTTATTTATTAATAGAAATACTCATATTCTCGTCCATTAATGTTGTGAATGTTGTTTATATTACATTGGGTTGCATTTACTTATGATATCATGGACCATTGCTATTGATGATGTTAATGTCTTTCATACATTGTATGCCCTTGTTGTATATTGGTTGTCAAGACTAATTTGCAGGTTCAAGTGCATGAATTGAAAGCTTCAACGGGGATCTACATTGAACGTCCGGATTGAGGTTGGTTATATTCCTCGTTATCTTAGCATTGTCACTTATATAGCATAGCATTGAGAATTGAGTTAATTTCTGGTAGTCAGCTATCTGTTGTGGTCTACCCCAAGCCATAGGAAGTTTTCTTCGTAACAAAAGGACAATGATTCTTGGTGTGTCCTTCTCCCTTGCATCCTATACACCATACTTCTTGTATTTGTTCTTTTCCCTTCTTCATATCCTATATTTGTAGCGTCATGGTAGCTAACTTTGTATGTATCTAAGACATTCCAGTGCTAGTCTCCCGTATCGACGAAGCCTCTAACTTCATTGCAATTTACAGGGCCTCTGCCTACGTAGAGAAATTCTGTTGCATCAACGACAGTCTGATATGGGGCAACAACGCGACTATAAACCATTCCTGGTGCTGTTGCGGTGCTATGACGAAACTTACTTGATCCAACAGTGTCTTAAATTTATGGTCAAATTCCCAAACCGTCTCATTAGGTTTTTGCTTAATTTCCTTTAACTCTGTTATACATTGAGATTCTGACTTCGGTTTCTTGAACTCCCTCAATAGTGAAACCTTAATATCCACTAAGGTTCTCTGATGTCCTTGAGAGTATTTCATGAACGAATTCAAGGCTCTATCTCTAAATGTGGTGATGAGCTGCGCTCGCTTCACAGCATCATCCTGAACTTGCTTAACACTCCATACGACTTCACATAGAAACCAATATTGCTCAGGGTCCTCTAGACCCATTCCTTTGAATATAGACATCTTAATATCATCATTCATCCTTCTCCTAGGTGGTACAGGGTTCTGCGCAGTGTTCTGAGCGACAAATGAAAACATGGTATTGTGCGGAATGTTCTGAGTTGGGATATTCTGGGATGGGATAGTCTGAGTCGGGATGGTCTGAGTATTCACTCCCATAGTGTTACTGGTATTGACTCTTTGAGGATTAGGAATATTAACAGCTGGAGGGTTATGAGCTGGTGGATTCTGAGCAATAGGAGGCGCGGTTTTCAAAAGTAGTGGATTTTGCGGAGTAATAGGCTGATAGGTAAAGGATAGAGGTGTGGTTTGGCTATCAGTATCGACTTGTAAATCAATATATACGTGCAGTCCATGTTCATTGGAAGTATTCTTAGTAGTATACTTATATCTTTTTCCACTTCTCAAATTGTGTGTTTCTTCGTTAGAATCACTATGTATGTTATTGACCATTACAAATTCAAACACTTCTAGGAATCTTTATTGCATTCTTAAAACGCCTTTCTCAGCTAAAATCATTTTAATGTATAAACTCAAATTGTTGAGGTACTTACCTATGAAACCCTTGAAAAAATCTACTTCTGCTGCGCTGTAGGACTTCAGCATGTCCACAACAAAGTCTGTCACAAAGCTTTCTAGTGTACTGTCAACCCAAAATTCAACTTCTCTTAAGAGTGGGCTATCTATTTCTTTAATCCTCTGAATGAGCTCTGGAGTCCACTTGGTAGGTATTTCTGGCTGGAAACAGTTCTTTCACTCTGCGAGCCTTGAGAACCACTCATGCAACTCGTTTCCAAAGGATGCCCAAAAAATTTCGTGAACGTCCTTCCACAGGTATTTGTTCGACCAATCTATGTCAGAGAGATGCAGGTGTCTATTTTCCTTCCTCGCGAAGTCTCTTTCTGTCTTGTCACACCAAGCCCAAATCTCTTTCTTGTCTAGGTGCCAATTTTCTGCAATCAACAGAACCTTTTCTTTCAAGCACCTCACTATTTCAAGCGTGGCAAATCATCACCAGTTCAAGCCCGGCAACATAACCATTTGTTTGCTTAAATAACTATCTTGATATTTTCTATAAAGACCCAGGTTCTACACGGTTCAAGGAACCAACAAAACCCTTTTTCACTGGCCCTTTTGGCAAAAATCTATGAGCAGACTGAGGTCTCACTCGAGGCGAAGGAATGGGGGGGCTGCAGAATCAGATTTCCACAACCACGTGATGAGTGTTTAAAACAAATTGGCAATCAATGCATTGCAGGACTCATGCTGCGGACTTCAGGCCGCGTGAAGTTCTACTTCTGTGCGGTTAACCCTTCGGCTATCACGCCTCCAAGGACTACACGATGCAGGGTGATTCTTCGATGATAGGACAGTGCAACTGATGATTGCACTTCCTCTTAGCACTTGACCACTTAATGGATCTTACTTAGTGTAGAAAGACACATTCAATAAGTATACTATACTGACACCTTGCGAACTTGTACACTATATCATACAACCACCTTGACTGCGCACTTCTAGTGTTGCGCTTAGTATGTAACCGATTAATTCATATATTCAACTTACTGTGAATTACTTGTGCATTCTATATCCATTCATACATGTGGTCACTTAACATATTATTCCCATCTCGATCCTTGTGGAAAATACATATAAAAGAAAAGCACATAATTGCATAAACAACACTTAACCATTCATTGTAACCAAATATATAGATTCAAGCATAGAAACATTCACACAACACAGAATTTAACGTGGTTCACCCCCAGGATGGGAGCTACGTCCACAAGAACTGTTGTTGTATTATCTTGGGAAGGGTACAACAGTTCCAGTTTGCACACTCTCTTCTCTCTCGATAGGCCTTTGCACACACAACTTGCAGATCCTTTACAATAACATTCAGCAAAACAAACAAGTATTTCTTAATATTATACAATGAATATTCAAGATTAACCTTTCCCATACAAAATGTGCCCCTTTTATAGATCGTTCTCGTAGGTCACGTATTTACAATGCATAGGCTCCAAACCCTAAGATTCCCCAAAAGTGGTGCAGTTACCCGCCACCCTGCCTATTGCCATTGACAGCTTGCTTCACTCACTTCAGGATGCCTTTCTTGGCCACTCGTGGCTCTCACGCCCTTCTAACAGCCGCAGTCATCCTCAAAAAAGGTTACAACCACATCGTGGCCTGTCACTTTCTGCCCCTATAGCCTACCTGTCATCGTCGACCTTATGGCTTATCTCCTTAATAGTTTGCCACCACTCGCTTGATAGGTTGCTTTCACTTGACTTCACACTTCTCCATACCCAAAACAGGTTCCTTGATGGCACTGCTCACCAGCATAGCTGCAAAAAAACTAACTCACCAATCTGAACTGTGCACTCTGCAAAACAGCGCCATCTGAATCCGCAACCCAAACTGCGCAGTTCCCAAAACTGTTCTTCCTCCAAAGTATGCCACCTTGGGCCATGCCCAACAGGGTAGAATTTTAGACATGAAATTTAGTGTGCAGAAAAAAGGGTAAGCATAATCTCAGGGGGAGTCGATGCTTAGCTAAGAGATTGGTGTCTACAGCAAGTTGGTGCTTGGAAACATTGTAACAATGAGTTGGTGCTCAACTGAGGAGATTGGTGTCTTTAGTAAGATAGTGCTTTTAAACCATTGTAAAAATAAGTTGGTGCTTGAAATTATTGTAATAGTAGGTTGGTTCCTACTTAATATTCATAAAGATAAAATTTATCATGGTTTTCTCTTGATTGGGTTTCCACGTTACATCTTATGTTCTATGGTTTGATTCTACTTATGCTTATAATTTTTGATGAATAAGTAAAGAAAGAAAATGTATGTTATACCGATTCACCCCTCTCTCAGTATAACCATAAGTCCAACATCTTACCCATCTCCTATTGCATGAACAATTATATCCCTCTAACTCGCCATCTAGCTGCTTGATTATTCCAAACAATGAAAAATCCTCTATTCACTAGAAAAATACTTTGACAAATATGGTTGTACAATATATCCTAGCCTTACCATGGACAAAGTCGGGAAATGATAATACTGTACAAGAGCCACCAGAAGTGTGCATGATGCATCTTCCTTTCTTAATATTCTTGTTGATATAACCAACCATTGTACATTCTCAAGGGGTTTGGTCTCTTGTTGATGCAATTATCATTGATTTTTCGAGCATGATGACACCACAAAATGTGTTATGAGAGATGATAAGTTTGAGGAAAAAGTTGTACTAGTCATCTTTGATCCCTATAACAACACAACTAGGAGCCAAGCATCCTTTCTTGAAGGAATTACTCTAATTTTTGATATGAAGAAATTTCCGTATTCCTCGATATAGAAGAAAAATAAATGCTCAACCAAGATGTTTTGTACCAATTTTGTTCAGCATAGAGTTGGATCCTTCATCTAAAGATCTTGTAACAGAATATACACAGGCTTCAAGAACATAGCCGAGTTGACTTGAGGGTGACTCAACACTTGTGGTTAGGAACTAGTTGATCCTTTTCTCTTGGAAATGCCTATAATTGTGCAATACAATGTCGATAAAAAGGCCGAAGTTGTGGAGGCCCCTAATAAACACAATTCTTTTGGGAAAAATCCTACAAATATTTAAAGGAGCACAAGGAAAGCGGAAGGGAGAGAAAAAATAGAATAAGAGAACATCAAAGAGATGAATATTAGATTGAAACAAATGCACACAAAAGAGCAACAACTGATCCTAATCTTTGTCTATTTTGGGTTTTGGGATATGTAGTCAGTTTAAGGGTCTTATGTTGTATGTAATACTGGGACGAGTCATTTTTGGGGATGATGCATTAGGTCTGTAGAGTCATGACGATGAGTTATAACATGAATTTATTAGTAATACGAATGAAGGGTGTTCGTCCCCACCTTAATTTTTTGTAACTTGTATTCTATTTATTATTTAATGTCTATTTAATATCTCTATTTTACGTATGCTTGAATATGCTTAAGGGAATCTATTGTGATAAGATCAAGCCAAACCTTGTTGTAATATGATAGGTGTGGAACCTCACTAAATTATCCTTGCAGTCAACCATGCTCATTGCACACAGGTCTTGGCTATACTTTGGGTGAGACATTCTCCTTCGGGAGATTGAAAATGCCAACACACTAGACTACAACGATGCCCTTTGTTGGCCCATGCGCAAGAACCCAATGTCTAATTTTTTGCCTACATTGATGATCCTTTATTTTTGTGAACAATCACCACTTGCATAGAAAGCACTTTGGCCAAGTTGAATAATGCCTATCTCTAACATTTCATGAAGCATATTTTCAATCTCACTTTCTTGTGTATATGGGTAGCTGTAGGGTATGATGTTAGGTGTTACACTTCTTGGTTGAAACTCAATAAAATGGTGATGATATCGAGTAAGTGGAATAAATTTAGGCATATTTCAAAATACCTTGGAATGATTGTCAATAACTTGTTGGAGATCCACTGTAATAGAGGGTATAAATTCTTAAACATCTAGTGAGGATTTCTGTGTAATAACTATGAGTTGAATTCCCTCTTCTTGTGAAGATAATCTCATGAAAATTTCTTGAAAATTAAGAGCCACTATTCCCAATGATCGTAGTCACTGGAATCCTAGTACAATTTCAAGACCACCCATTTGGATTGAAATAATTGGACTATCCAAATGGCACTTTCTGGTACCTCATATGCAATCATTACTTGAAATTTTGATGTTGGATATAAAAAGCAATTGAGAAATTTAGTTAATTTTCAAATAATGAAATTATGGGTACTACTAGAATCAATCAACACTTTTACCTTTTTATTTTTCATATATCCTTTTATCCAGAGAGTTTGTGGAGTTCTAATGTTGACCAATGCATAGCAATATATGTATGGAGTAGTATCTTGTAGATCTATATCTTGAGTCTGTTCTAGTTCCAGATCTTCTTCCTCTTCACAATCTATGTAGAATAATTTATTCTCAATACACTTATGCCCCATACTATACTTGATGTCACAATTGATATATAGTCCCTTTTCCCTAATTTCCTCTAATTTATGAGGCATCAAACTTGTAGGAAAAGTGAGGTTAGGGGAGGAAACAGTTCCTTCTCTATATGTGTTGGTAGCATCTTTCTAGTAGCCATATTTTTATTTTCAAATTTCCTTTCCAACCTAAAAGAATTCTCTAAGTGATATAGCTTCAAAGAGATGTACCTCATGGTGAAGTGTCTCCTTTAAATTTACCATAAAGAGATCCAACAAATTATCCTTTGGAATGTTCTTCACTCTACGATTCAACTTCTAAAATTGCTTAATGTGCTTTGCAACTAGACCTTTTTGCTTGAGATATATCAATTAGTTAAATAAGGTATTTATCTCAACCCATAATATTATATCAATCCACCTATAAATATAGATGTAGAGACAATAGAGTCCTTTCTATAGTTACAAATCCATTGGTAACATATAAATTGATGAGGTTCTAAATATAAGGATGCAGTAGTTACAATTGTAAAGTTGGCACTTGGTTTAGATCGGATTAGTTTTTAAGGATTCAAATAGGATACATAAGTGTAGTATTCTAGGATATTAATTTGGACAGAAAAAATCATACATATAGATAGGTAGGTCAATATTAATTAAGAAATATACAATTTAATACCAAAAAGGGTAAATTGTGGTGAATATTATATATAGGATAACATATTTTATGTAAATATAGGCAATTTTTTAGAGTGAAAATGGCCAATTAATGAATTTATTTTTTGAAATAAAGGTAAAAAAATAGCCGATTGGCTAAATTTTGCCCCTAAAAAATACCCTTATGTAGATAAATGAATTGCTTCATTTTGAATATCCATTTTATCGGATCATTTCCATCAAAGTTTCTCATATAAATATCGAGAAACACGTAGTTCCTTTGTCTTCAACTAAACCTATGATTATTTTATGAATGATTAAATAATGAGGATTTGAACCTCTTGTTCTCCAACTATTTTCAATTTCCCCAATTTGTGATTGGGAAAAGCCCTTATTGTCTCCATGTTCTCTTCTCGAGGACCTGGATTATGAGGAAAGAGATGCCCCATCTCATTCAAAATTACCCCCTTCGTAACTTCAAAACCCTATTTACTAACCTTCTTTTCATATCCTCTTCATTAACATTCATGTTTCAGGATCCTCTTTATTGACATTCATGTTTTGAGATCCTTTTTACTAGCCATATTGTCATGGTTGAGATCTCTGGAGACTTAATTGGTGAATTATATTTTGTCGAACCCCTTATCATTCTACTCCAAAATAGTATTTACCTATGATTTCCCTCTATTTCCTCTTTCTCACACCTTTTGAATCCCCAAAATAGATATTCCAATCAAATGTTATGAAAGTTAACATACCTTTAGAAACCCTAGTTTGTAGTTTGTCTTGGTAGTCAAACTTGAGCTCCTAAATTATATCTAAAATTTAGCCTTTCTGAGTTGGAAATTTCATCATGTAGTAGCATGTTAGGTGTTGTATTTAAGGTTTTACCAAATTATGAAGTGTCAAGATAAAGTTACCATAACTTTCCCAAAACTTGTTATTTTTGTACCCTTTAGGAGAGCATAATAGTATGGTTTGCCATGTGTATGAATTTACTTGTATGATTCTAAATCTCTAATCACAAATAAGATGATCTATCTTCCATTAGATGCAATATTGAGTAATTAATTTGGGGTCCTTAAGCTTCATATATCACAATTTTACCTATAACACTTGTTTGAGACTAGTTTTTCAAGTAGTAGAAACCCCTAAGTTTCGTAGATCATAATTATGAAATTATAACGAATTAGGACCTGGAATATTTACCATAGGTACTTCACTCTTTCTTCTTAGTCTCAATTTTTTTCTATCTGAATGACCCCCAAAATATGTTATAGTGAAAATAGTAGTTGTTAATAATGTTAATACTATTCTTAATAATGTTTATATATTGATATTGAAAATAATGACAATTTTATTCTTAATAATGTCTTATTATTACTCTTAAGAATAAAAAGTGAGGATACTTGAAAACAAAATTTTATTCAAATTAGTACATTAATATTAGTGTAAGTGATTCTCATTTCCTAAACAACTATTTCGATATTTTAATGTTATTAGACTCGAAAAAAATATCCATTATTGACCAATCAGAATCGTTTCAAATTTAACATGCTTATGGTTATTATAATAATGATCATTATTGCCTCTTCGTATAGGTAATGGGATGTTGCAGAAGCTAAAAAGGATGCAATATCTGCAAGAATTGCTTCAAGAGAGGAATATGAGATTGTAGCTGGCGGTGTTGTTTTTAGTGGCACTGGTGACACACCTGAGGAAGCTGAGGCAGTGACAGAAGCGAAAAATGCCGCAGTATCTACAGGAATTGCTTCAAGTGCAAGAGCAGTAACTAAAGTCTCTCCTTACAGTTACTTGACTTCAAGTAATGAGATGGAAGACCAAATCCTAAAACAAAAAGAAACAGAATATGTTTCGGGAACAGGATCATTATACGAGGTTGTAGCTTGCCGTGTTGTTTTGAACTTGCCACTTTAGTGGCACCATGCCCAATATTTATCATCCATAGCTAGGCTTTATAATGGGAACCTGCTTGATAGATTATATTATGTAATTTTCTGTTTTCATTTACTAAGTTTCTCTATTCCTCTTAGGAGGAGGATGTATTTTTCTACAACTAAATCTATTCCTGGGAGGATCTATTTTGCTAAATATATGATTTCTAAGGAGGATATAAATATATGATTTCTGAGGATGTATTTTGGTAGGACTAAATCTATTCCTCATTTTGTTTTGGAGGAGGATCTATTTTTCTACTTATAGATATATGATTTCTTTTAAAATTAAATGAAGTGTTTAATGTTATATGATAAATCCAGGGATTCTTTGCAGATTTATATTTTCAACATGTTTATAGATTATAATTTATTAATTGTAATTTTTTTTTTCTGTGAATGTAAAAAAAACTTCATTGAATGATGCCTCAAACAAGGTTGGTACTATTTCATTAGGAAATGGATGATGTTTAGTTAGAGGGGAGGCTTTCCTAATCAATTGGTGTTCTTCCCTCATGCTATTGCACCATGTGGATTTTCCTTGTTTTTTTCATGGTTTTATACTCTTAGGAAACATGGTGTAGTAAGTAACAATGTGCCTTGTTTCATAAAATTCTCTATGTAAGAAGGAAACTTGTTCATAATCCAATTTTTGGGCTGATTTATAATATTTGGTGACCAAGTTGAATGAGGTAAACAAAATTTATTGAATTCCATGTCTAAATAGATTTACATATATGTGGTGACGTGTCTATTGGGTGTGTGTTATATTATTTGAATGACTACTCCTTTTCCAATGGAGGTTTGGGGCTCGCCCCCAAAATGTGGAGACAAAGAGCACCAAAATATTGATGAAGAATAGACTGCAAATAATATCATTAAATTTTCACTATATAATTCATGAGGAACCAATGTAAGTAATTCAATCTTCATCATGTAATCCATTTTGCATACTAGAGAAAAAACTTGAGGCTTTAAATAGAAAAAAACACCTTGATTAGATCGAAGAAAAAATACCTTGATTAGATCGAAGACATTCACCTCATTATTGATAATTGAAGTAAATGATAAAGCTTTGATTGAATTAATTTTACTTTTGTGATTTGGAACTGTGCTAAAATGTACAAGACTGTGCTCGACGTTTCGATCTCTCCTCTGAGATCATCTTCAAGAGACTTTGAGAGCCTGAGATGTAATGGCTATGAAAAACTTTTTTTAAATACTAGATCATTGCTCTTATTTGACCAGTCGAGTGATATACTTTCATGTAGGTCGGCTTCTTTTATTTTTATTTGTTGTCAGTTTTTGTTTTTTGTTCTTTGCAAAAGGTGTAGCAGCTGGGTCCATGTATCACCTAATTTTTTCCCATCATCCATGTTCATGCATTTTGCGTTTAATCTAATTTCTATCGTTTCCCTTACCTTCTGTTTAGTTAGATCCTCCTTTTTTGCGATGATCATGGCTTTTTCCATGCATAAATGATGTTTGGTCAAATGTGCATGTTCAACTAAAGCAGATTTTTTAACCCCATCATGTTTTAGATCGGCGCAATGCTCTTTGAGCCTAACTTCAAAAGATCTGTCAGTTTCGCCAATGTAAACATCTTGGCAAGAACATGGTATTGAGTATACTCCTTTATATAATCCGGGTTTTATTGGGTCCTTTAATGAGTCTACCATCTTTTTTATGATGCTTGGAGGCCTAAAAGACACCTTAATGTTCCTTTTTCTTAGAATTTTGGCTATTCTCTCTGAGGCGCCTTTTATGTATGAAAGGGAGATTCTATTCCAATTGTTTTCATTGTTATCGTCATTCTTCTTCCTCTGAGTTTTTTTAGCATTGTTTATAGCTATGTTGATCTTGTTGTTATTATAGCCATTGTCTTTGAAAACTTGCATTAGATGTTTTAGCTCTTTTTCTACATGTTCCTTATCGCAAATTCTTAATTCTCTAGTTGCTAAGGTGTTAAGAACCCCAATATTTTGCGGAGGATAATGGTGGGAGTCTACATGTAGATACCTATCTGTGTGTTTTTTCTTCCTATATACCTGGTGTGTGATTGATCCATTGTCCTATCTAGATATTAGTACATCGAGTAAGGGAATACAACCATTCTTCTCAATTTCCATAGTGAATTTAATGTTCTCGTTGCGATTATTAAGGTGATCAAAGAAACGATATAGGTTTGCCTCTCTGTGTGGCCATACTACATCTGTATCATCCACGTAATGTTCCATCTTCGAGGTTTAAGAGGAAAAGATTATATGGCTTGTCTTTCGAATTTTTCCATTTATAGATTAGCGACAACCAGGGATAGTGGGGATCCCATAGCCACACCCTCTCCTTGTTCGTAGAATTGATCTTGGAATGTGAAAAAAGTGGAATGCAAACAAATCTCAACTAATTTAGTTATGTTATCATCCGTAAGCTCTCTAATGGTTTCAATCACCTCAACCAGTGGTATATTTGTGTATAGGGATTTGACATCGAAGCTTACTAAGATATCTTCCTTATTGAGATTTTCCTTGTGGACGTCATTGATCCAACTAGTGGAGTCTTTAACAAATGAGTTTGTTTTCCCTACCAAGGGTTTTAATAATGTTGTTAAGAACTTATCCAATCTGTATGTGGCGGAGCCGATCGTGTTAACTATTGGGCGAAGAGGTGCACCATCCTTATGTATCTCCGGTAGACCATAGATGCAAGGTTGGATGCAATACTTAGGGTATAATTTTACTTTGTCCAAAATTATAAATGTGTGTAATTTTAAGGCTTGTGAAATTTGATGGATCATTTGAATTTGAAATTGATAGTTTGATCCCATTCTTTGGTGTATATTTTCTTGGGGTATAGGTTAACCATCCCAAAATTAAGAAATTAAATAATTTATCTTGATTTTTTAAAGATCTCATTTATCCATTAAAACAATGAAGATTGAAACTTCACAAGACTATTAAAGCATCTTATCAATCCTATCAAGCCAAATCAAAGGATGTGATTAGCTCAAATAAGATAAAAAAAGTAGCATGCAAGTGTTATGTAGTAACTAAGAGGAAAAAAGACTCATGTGGCACAAATAAACCATCTCTTCAATAAATAAGTCCAAAGGTTCATGAACTCAAGGAAGGCTTGTTGCAGGTCCAAAACATAGCTAAATGCCCCTTTGGTGTGTGGATGTCCCCACCATGCATGGATTTAAGTCCATGGGTTGGTGTTTGAGGCTTCCAGGGGTGACCCAGTGGGACACATGACTACATTGGTTTGAGGTGAGTGCATTTTTTAAAGGGTTGTTTCCCCCTATCTAGCACATCTCCTTGACCCACTTGGACCTTCTTTTTAGCATTTAAAACCCTTCCTCTAGAGTTTTGACCTATGAAATCATCCTTAAGAACTGATCCTACAATATTTGCAAGGGGGTCATTGAGGGATAAAAAGCACTCCGGGTTAGTTGGGGCATGACGTCCCCCTGACTATTTCATAAAGTTAAGCCTTATTTTAATCTTTTTCTTTTGTCTATTTTAGTGCTTAATCCCTTACTTGTGGAGGATTTACCCTAAAATATTCTAAATTAATGTTGTCTTGTAGGATCAAGAAATTAAAAGGTTGAGGATGAAAATATATAAATACAACACCTCACCTCCATTGTAAATCATAAGAAACTTGGGTTCAAACGTGTTCTCTAATATTTTTATCATACTCTATGAGTATTTAATGTGATGCACGCTTCTATTGGGATGATTTTTCTAACCTGATTTTTTTAGCTTGAATATTTTTCTAGCAAGCTTACAAACTTGACATTTTATGCATTACATGTATATTTAATATATGTTGTTCTTTCATCATTAGATTTTTATTGAAACATTTGAAATGAATCGATATATGCTTATTTAGGATGTTCATTGTTGTTTGTTGATTTTGTACATGTATTTAATTCTTTACTTGAATATGTAGTAGAATGGTCGTGCCTTCTCATATACTTTACATTCTGTCAATTAATAGTGAAATTATTCTAGTTTTCTAAATTATTGATTTTTTAAATTATAATTTAATTTTATTACAATGTTTTTAATAATTTTCTATCATTGTGTAATTAGTTGTTGATATGATCACTATGAAATTGAACAATGTTTTGAATACATAAATTTAATATTTGCACATATAGACGTAATAAAAAAAAATCATTGTTATAGATGTAACTGAAATCGTGGCAAATGGGGATAATAATCCTTTTTTTTTTCATCATAAGCAAGGATTCTAGGATTGTGAAGCTTATGCTAAATTAGAGAAATGGTTAAACAACAAAAATATGAATATTCATAAACTTGTTGTCTAGAACCATTGCTCTCATTTAGCATAAGCTTCACAATCCTAGAATCATTTCTGGTGATTAAAAAATGAAAGATCCTAATCCCCATTTTCCATGATTTGAGTCACATCTACAACACCAATTAGTACTAAATTTTTATCAATGCCATAAAAAAATTTGAACATTGAACATTAAACACACAAGACATGCTGCAAATTGCACAAATCATTTATAAGATTCAACTTTTACATAATCTACAACTCACACTTCCAACAAGCTTGAATTGAATTTATGAATTTGATCTTTTCCAAAGCATAGTTATGATGATCATCTTTTAGGAAGCATGTACATGTATGTTAATCATTAAACACTAAAACATGTCCTACTTGAACTATCAATGTCATGAAATTCATATTAAAAGTTGTGATTTATGGTTTTTCTCACTGTTGGCGATGTGTAATGGATGAAATTTGATGCTTAGATGTTCCACAATGGAATGAGAATGAGGAAGAACGAATTCCCATGAGTTAGAGTGACTTGTGGGTCAAGAAAACAGAGCCCATACCTGCCATACGAATTTTTGGGATGCCCATGCTCCATTGAAGCCATGGACAGATTTCTTCAACCACTTCATTACAAATGAATTAAATGTCCGCAAGGAAAGTCAAATGGGTTCTCAAGATGACATTTGGAAGCATATGGTTCAACCCCACAACCCCCTCACCACTCTCCAGTGGAATACACATGGACCCCTCTTATTAGTTGCTTCCATAGCCAATTTTTTGTATTTTATTGCAATATTAATATTTACATCATTTTACAATGTTCCATGGCTTAATAGCACATGGATACCATAATATCAAATACTTTCCTTTTAAAATAAAATACAAGCTTCCACTAGCGGTGCCTTGGCCTTGAGCTCCACGCTAGGAAAACATACATCGCATGTATACAATATTTACATTAAAATCCAATATATCCCAAGGGTTAAAATGGGGGTATTACATTCCCCTCCCCCTTATAACAACACTGTCCTTGGTGTTCTAAAAAATAAACAAAAATGGGAATGCCTCCCTCATGGCATCCTCAAGCTCCCATGTAGCCTCATCGGGACTAAGGTGCTCCCATTGCACCTTTACTTATCTGATGGCTTGGTTCCTGAACAATGTGACCTTCTTGTCGAGGATACGCATAGGCTCCACTTGGAACTCTCCCTCAGGTTCCACCTGTATCACATTCCAATCAATCATATGATTAGGATCATGTACATACTTCTTAAGAAAAGATACATGGAAAACATTATGAGCTCTTATGTTAGTACGCAATGCAATTCTATATGCAACTAGTCCTATCCTATATAGGACTTCAAATGGCCCACAATATCTTGGTGCCAAATTGGAACAACTCCCCAACTTCAGGGAACTTTTCCTTGGTTTCACCCTCAAATAAACATGATCCCCAATCTTAAATTCCTTATGCCCTCTTTTCAAATATGCATAACTCTTTTTCCTGTCCTGAACTTCCTTTAAATTTTTCCTGATATTAACAACTTCTTGTTCCATTTCCTTGATCATCTCCAGTCCAAGCACTACCTTGTTCACCGAACTATCCCAATTCAATGGAGTCCTGCATCCTTTTCCATACAATGTCTCAAATGTACTCATTCCCAATGATGCTTGATGTCTGTTATTGTATGCAAATTCTACCAAGTGTAGGTAATCCTCCCACTTGGATGGTTTATCCATCACATACATTCTCGCCATGTCTTCAAGAACTTGATTCACCCTCTCAGTTTGGACATCTGTTTAAGGATGATATGTTGTACTGAAATTTAATCTAGTTCCCAATTCCTAAAACAATCCTTTGTAGAACTTGGAAGTGAACTTTGTATCACGATCAGAAATTATTTCCTCAGGCAATCCATGCAATATGAATATCTTGCCGATGCAGATATTTGCAATGTCATTAGCCTTTTGAGTGGAATTGACTGAAATGAAATGAGCTAACTTTGCTATCTTTTCCACCACTACAATGATTGAATCGTGCTTCTTCATTGTCATGGGCATACCTGTTATAAAATCCATAGAGATCGCTTCCTACGTCCACTCTGGAATGGGTAAGGGCTGCAACAATCCTGTTGCATGTTGATGCTCTGCCTTGACCTGTTGGCACTTTTGACACCTAGCAATGTACTCATCTATGTCGTTCTTCATCCCATGCCAAAAATATTGCTTTCTTGTTGTTGTTATTGTCTTTTGATATCATGGATGTCCATAGTATGGCATTTGATGTATTTCATCCATCACAAGATTCTTCAAATCTGCACTATTTGGAATGTACAGTCTATCTTTATAGATGAGGATATCATCTTCACCAAGTTGATACCCTGCACAATTTTCATCTATACTTCTCTGCTGCAACTTTTTTTAAATTTGAAGGTAAGTTTCATCATCGTTTTGGGCTTCAAGAACTCTTGTCTTCAAATCTGATTTGAACATACCTAATGCTACAACATGAAATTTTCTTCTAAGAGCATCTGCAACCTTATTCTCTTTCCCTTTTACATTCTTAATTTCTAAATCAAATTCACAAATAAATTCCATCCAACCGGCTTGCCTAGCATTCAATTTTGGTTGATCAAACAAATACTTCAAGCTCATGTGGTCTGTCCTAAGCTCGAATCTTATTCCCAACAAATAATGTCTCCACATCTTGAGAGCATGTACTATGGCTGATAATTCTAAATCATGTGTGGCATGATTTTTTTCATGCTCTTTTAATTTCCTTGACTCATAGAAAATCACAAATCCTTCTTGCATGAGCACTCCACCTAGCCCTTCAATGCAAGCATCTGTTCACACTACAAAATCCTTCATTGGATCTCTTATTTTCAAAACACGAGCATTGGTAAGTAACTCCTTCAGCTACTGAAATATTTTCTCACATTTTCTAGACCATACAAACTTGACAGTATTCCTCTGCAATGAAGTGATTGGATGTGCTATCTTGGAGAATCCTTCAATGAACCTTCTATAGTAACCAACAAGACCCATAAAAGATCTAACATCTGAAACATTATTTGGAGTAGGCCAATCCATTATGGCTTCAATCTTTTCGGGATCCATTGCAATACCTTCTTTGGAAATAACATGAACCAAATATTGCACCTTCTTTTGATAAAATTCACACTTGCTTAACTTTGCATACAACTGGTGTTCTCTAAGTACTTGAAACACCATCCTTAGATTCTCCTCATGCTCTTCTTAATTCCTTGAATAGACAAGAATGTAATCCAAGAATACAATTACGAACTTATCCAAATATTTGTTGAAGACACTATTCATAAGGCACATGAATGTGGCAGGTGCATTGGTAAGACCAAATGACACCACAGTGAACTCATAATGACCATATCTAGTTCTGAAAATCCGTCTTGTGAATGTCTTCCTCCCTTATCCTCACTTGATGGTAGCCATACCTCAAGTCAATCTTGGAAAAAACTTTAGCTTCCTTCATTTGATCAAGTAAGTCATCAATCCTTGGCAATGGATACTTGTTCTTGAATGTCACTTTATTAAGCTTCATGTAATCAATACACAACCTCAAGGTTCCATCCTTCTTCTTGACAAATAGAACAGGTTATCCCCAAGGAGATACACTCGGTCTAACATACTCCTTGTCCATTAATTCTTGTAGTTGCATCTTTAACTCGATCAATTCGGGCGTGCTCATTCTATAAGGAGCTTTGGAAATGGGCACTGCCCCTAGAACAAGATCGATGGGAAAATCAATATTTCTCTTTGGTGGCAATCCCGACACCTCATCCGGAAACACATCTTTGAACTCTTGCAATATCTGGAAGTCTTCTATCCTTGGTCCTTTATCCTATGATGAATCTGATATATGAGTTGCATATAATTTGCAACCCTTCTTATAAAACCTTTTCAATTGTAAGGCTGAAATCTGCCTTACTGAAACTTGCTTCGGAATTCCTCTTACTAATCTCGGTCTTCCCTCTTCATCAATGCATTCAAGTACCATTTCATAGTAGTTTGTCTTGGCTCTATGAAAAGGACATTCAAATCCTCCTTTCACTGATCTCTTTTACTTGCAAGATGTGTTCCCACCAAATTGAAGCTCTGCCATTTAGATTGTAAATGGAAATTTTGGCCTTTTAATTCCCTGAGTAATCATGAATCCTGAAATATTTCTTCATCCCAAGAAGCCATTCCTCTGCCCTATGGCCAGTCTTATCTTCTCCATCAATTGTGGGAGGCCATGCCTTCTTGAATTCTCCCTCTGGAATTCCTTTTAGTTTCTTTCTTCCTTCAAGTATGCTAGAAGTATGTCTTGGACTTCTCCTAGAACCTCTGGAGTCACATGATCTGCTGGAAGAAGATATTGAGGAGGGTGTTCTATGCCTTTTTCTCACAGAACTCCTTCTTGGAGTCCTCCTCCTAGAGCAACCTCTAGAGCGACTCTCTGCATCTCTTTCCTCTTTTCCTACATTGCTTGGGTTGGACCCAAGGTTTATCCTCTTCTGCATCTCAGTGAGGCTCTACAAAATAAAAGCATTGAGATGGTTTTGTTCCTCTTGAGTCTTCATTAATCTTTCATTGAAGCTTACCATGGTCTCAACCAAATTCTGAGGAGTTATTTGCTCCCTTATCCCATTGGATTCAATTTCAACATTCTCTTTGTAACATCCCAGAAAATCACAAAAATTTAAAAATTTGCGACGTGACAATTAATGCCTATTTAATGTGTGCGGAATAGAATCAATGCATAAAAGGTTATTTTGCTGTACTAAGTACCATACTGGTTTATAATATAAGATTTGCGACTAGATGATTAACGTTTATGTCTTGATGTTATTCATGCTCAGTTGTAATATTGCAAACTTCTATTGTTGTTATTTTGATTTATGAATCGGCTATCTTTGACTAATGTGCTTTTGTTAATTGATGAAGGGGTCCTATGGACGCCCCGAGGCTTACTTAGCATTTGTGCTAAAGCATGTGAATTCGTACTTGTGGCAGTTTACAGGTAAGGATTTAAAGTTGCAACAAGTGACCAAACAGTTTTTCAGTAATCTCCTTTGTAAAAATAATCGAAGAGATAAAACTTTGGGAATTCTACCGGGTAAGAATCTTGGTTCGAGCCTAAAATTGTTCAACATAAAGACATCTAAATATGATTGTTGATGCAAACCGTGCATCTTAATTTCTGTAAATTATAATCTTGTATTTGATTCAAGAGAAGGTTTGTGTCGATCGTGTCTCAGTTTATACTCAGAAATTATATATGATTTTTGTTTAAGTATCATGTTGAGTCGTACAAAAATGTCTATCATTTCCCTCCATAGCAATTTGTAGAAATTCTATGTATGAATGATTTGATATTTTTCCTAGGGACTATACCCTACGATGATGGTGATAATTTGAATTATTGACATGTCTTTCATTTCACTATACATTATAGTGTATGTGTGTGCATTTTCTTAGATTATTTCTATAATCTATTTGCAATGTATTTGAAACATTATCAAACCCTTAAATATATAACTTTATGTGTTATGTGTTGTGTGCATTCGTGTGACCCTATGTGATACTATGCAACCCTAGCGAATATCTATCCAAACTTTATAAAACATGTCATGACAGGGTGGTGCATCACGACTTTACCATATGCAATGTCCACTGTATTAAATGTTATGATATGAATGTTAAATGTCATAGGTTGGCAGATATATATGCTTCCTATGCATTGAATATATACATTTTCCGAGATAGTGGAGTTCATCGTGGATGATATAGAGAGCTCGATCACGTGCCAATACCGTGGTGATAACCATCCTTGTGATGATGTGTAGACATATTGGTTCAATAGTTAATGAGTTGGCTCCTTCATGGCTCCTCCGTGGAAATAGTAATGATGGCTCATTTAATAAGGTAGATGGCTTGTTGTTTCGTAAATCCAACCTGGTGATCTCCACTGTTGATCTGGTAGGGTTTCAATGAATGTGGGTTAAACCCTACCTCCATTACAATCAATGTGTTAATTGTAATCTTTGGCATTTGATAGTGGTGGTTTTGCGTCTGGCCGACAGGCTAAGGGTTTGTAGGGTTATCGTTTTGCATTCCAAAGGCATGATGCCTGCATTTTGAACTCGTGACCTGTGAAGGGTTTAAGAGCCGAACTCT
This sequence comes from Larix kaempferi, assembly GCA_027924585.1. Classification (NCBI taxonomy): domain Eukaryota; kingdom Viridiplantae; phylum Streptophyta; class Pinopsida; order Pinales; family Pinaceae; genus Larix; species Larix kaempferi. The sequence continues at coordinate 15,600,410 of BSBM01000545.1, forward strand.
CCATGTTTTTATAGTGGTAATTTGTCATGGTTGGCAGCTTAAAGTGTGTTCTTGATGTAGTTCGGTATTCAGACCAGTTAAGGGTTCTTCTTTCGAAACTGGGTTCAATGTGAGAGGCCAAGTCCTCGTCATAGTTTAACTGTGTACATAGTTAATAACTCGGTGTGGTTTCCTTCTATCTCAGTATTCGACTATGTATGTGTTTTACAGTTGTAGATGCACCTGTCAGGCGTTTTAGGATCTGTACCAATATTGCATGGTAATGTACTTCGAATTCCTTTCATGTAGCTTTCATATTTGAATCTTAACACAGTAGTAGTTATTTATTTAATACTAAACTCGTTTCTTGAAAATATAACTATTCTTTGACCACAATGTTATTGTTGTTGATACAGGTGCATAGATTCGATGGCTTCTCCAGTCTAGGTGTTGAAAGTTGGCTACGGCTACACTAACCGGTAAGCCTCGGAGGTTGCCTTGTACTCTGGTTAGATGGAAGTGATGGCCAAACTGTTTATTCTATGGTCTTCGTGTTTAACTTGGAAAGTTTGTATTTCATCGAATTTAGGGTTTGTAAAATGTAAGGATTTGGGAGGATAGTTCCTCGACCCAAAAGGCACGAGCCTGCTATTTTTGAATTGTAACTATCGTGTGGAAGTGTTCCCTCTCAAAGACTTGGATAATGTAAGAAATTATGTGTTTCAAAGAACGATGGTAGATGTTGAAATGAGTATGGGAAGGTCTCGGCCTGTGTACAGTTTGTCGATTTTATAAAAATGTTGTTGCGTCTTTATCTTATGAAAATTTCCAGGGTTAGGGTTTTCCTTTGCTTTGGAATGTATAGTTTTGATGTTGCTTTTCGATAGGATCTCGGCATCGGACTGGTGTTTGTTTTTCTGTCTAGAATTTTCCTACAGACATTATGGTAACTGAATCCTGGAGATGATACTTATGAATTTAACTATTCGACCTACAGGAACGATTATGGTGTAACTGTTTGGTTTTGACTCTACTCCTTGATATGATAACGGCATCTAAACTTGCCCTTCTTATTACTTCTGTTTGGCTTGTTCTACTGTCAATATAATAAAATAAATCTTGAAAGAAAACACAGGAATGTTGTTTGGTTCGATTCGACAGGGTGAATGAAAACTTGTGTACTTTGTATACTAGTAATGAAATATACAATGCATTGTTTAAGTTTCTCCTTCAATAGTTAATCAACAACTAGCTATGTGCCAAGGGTTTACGATACTAAGTTTAAAATGGATTTTTTTTTTTTTTAAAAGAAACTGTTGGCTGCATGCCGAGAGATAATAATACTATTATGGTTATAGAATGAATTGATAATGTTTTGATTGAAAGGGTATTACCCTTGGTCAAATAACCAGAACGATAATTGTGATTTGATTTTTATTACTAGAATAAAGAAATGATATGCTAGTTTGGTATTATGAGGGTTCTGAACTGATTGATAGGATTTAGGGTTTTTCTACTGCATGTTTGCATAACATTTACATAATTAAAATAGACTCAGTTTGCTTGTCTATCCTGTATGTATAGTAGTGAAAATAACAGTAGACTATAGTAAACTTTTAAAAAAGGAAAACTATGGGAACTATAAACCATGAATTGAAACTTGAAAATAACATATTAGTTCTGTACGATGAGATTATGCAATCTTCTTTAATTTCTGTATCAACAATGATTTCAATAATGAATATAAATCATAGTACTAATCTTTAAGACAGTAAACTTCTATTTGATGAAGTAAAAACAGTACTATAACAAAATACAGTAATCAATATTAATTACTAACAGTAAGAAAATTAACAATTTATATAGAGTTGTTCTTTTCATCATCTTGGCAAATTACCTATCATATCTATATATCTTAATTTGTCTCTGTACTGGAGTACGATGCAGTTCCTATAGCATGGGGAAAAATGCAGAGAATATTTATTTCATTCATCATTTCTATTCATAATTTTAACTTGGTTCAGAAAACTAAAAATACGGATATCTAAACCAGAACACATTATGTAAATAAGAATTAAATACTTGCAAATAAACAAATTTAACTATTTAATAACAGATAAGCAAATAGAACCTGTAGATGAAGATATGGCCGAAAAACACCCAAGGAGGCATGTTCCTCCCAACCTATTCCAGAAGAAGCATCCCAACTGCTGGCTTCTTGTGAACCCCCGAGCCTGATTACTGAACCACTAAATGGGTGGAATCTGTGTAGAAGCAAGGCACTCAAAATGCCTTCAGCACTCAGCATCAACCCCCTGTAATAACATGCCTTCAGCACTCAGCATCAAACTCCTGAACTCAATAAGATTTTGGCAGACTCACAACATGATCAACAACATAGCATATCCCCTCATCAAATCTCTTGGGTGCAAACACAGCAAAAACCCAAGGTAAATATCCTCGTCAGGAAAAGTGATGAACCTCAGTTCAAAATTTGATGGCTATTATATAGACTGCCTAGGTCTTTAGTGGTCAGTTTGGAATAAATGAGCCTCAAGCTCCAGTCCCATCTTGTAGGGCACTATGACCACATTTCAAGGGAGTTGTCCCATACCAACAGTTAGTTAGTTGCATCATAATGCTACCACTTGTCCATTGCCTTTTACCCCATATTCCATTCCACCTAGTGGATCAGTAACCACTCTCAATAGTCCTCTTAGGTGTTTGTCTCCTATTTTATTTATTTAATAATAATATATTGTGGAAATTACAGTCATCCTTGGACACTTGTCCAACATAAAACTTTACAATAAAAGTTATCATAATGCTTTCTAAAACAAAATGTTTTCCAGCAAAAAGGGTATGTTACACTCTTCTTGCACATTTTCTCCTAGGAAATTTTCATCATGCTCATAAGGATCTTGAGCATCATTCATGGTCACCATTTACCTTTGGAGACCCCTTTCCCTGTAGGTTGCCTCTGCTACAACTATTCAAATCTTATCAACTACAGACACTGTGTATTATAAAAATATTTATTAGACATATTAGGAATGCATATAGAAACATAAAACATAAATATTTAATAGAATTAAGCTCATGGAATAATTCTCATAGCTATTATGCCTTCTTCTCTTTGCCCCATCATGCAATTCTGGAAATTACCAATATTGACAACAATTTTGTCAAAACAATCATTGGTACTTTTCTACTCCACATATCTATGATGTATGATAAACTCATTCAAATTCTGGTTATGCACGATTGTTCCCTTCTAGATAATCTTTCCAATGCCTATCCACGTGCTTCATTCTGACTTCGGGTGTGGAAATCACATTACTCCAAAAATGACAAGTTTTACCAAAATTCTACACTTTTTACATGGCTGTATTTTATTCTAAAATGCCAACTTCAGCCACTTGTAGAAGCTAATCTAGAAATAATCATGAAACCTTTTCTACCAGGAGAAGTTAGTCCATTAAACAAGGAACACTCAAAAACTTTCATATCCATGTTCTGATGCACCAGTCAACTTCTATAAAATTTTGGGTTTGACTATTTTAACTTTCCACTTTTTCCAAAATTTTAAAATTTTGGCCAAAAATGGATATCTTCCAAATCGAGCATTTATGGAAAATATTTGTCTAATTGAAAATGTTTGTATTAATGAGAATATGAAATGTGGATTTCAGTAGATTTCTTGGATCCTACATCTAGGGTCATTTTCATCCACTACAAGCATTTCAAAATCCTCGAAAAGTGGCTCGGAATAGTGCTTTTTGGCCTTCTCGCTCACCCTGACTCCACATCCTTTGGATTTTGGCTCCAAGATTCCAAACTTAACACTGTTCCTGCTCCATGGCCACTCCATATATATTTCAGCTCAATCTGACCTCTTTCCAAGCTTCGGGACACGGATTTGTAAAAGCCATTAATTCTAATTTTATGCCAAATTAGAGCATAATGGGCTTGGGGCCCTCACTGGTTCTTTCATGGCCTTCGTTAATGGCCTCAGAACACCACAGGACTCATCCAATTTTAATTCTGCATGCTCTTGCTATCCAAAAATCAAGTTTCGGGCTCTATACTTTTTTTTTGTGAACCCGCAATCTGCAATCCGCAACTTCCGCAACCCGCAATCCGCAACTTCCGCAACCCGCAATCCGCAACTTCCGCAATTCACAATCTGAAATCCGTACTACGGAAGTCGGAAATACGGAACTCCAATTTTCCAACTCCGGCAAATACCCCTTCCGCAATCCACAATCCACAATGTGGAAGTCGGAAATGCGGAATGTCAATTTTTCAACTTCGGGAAAATACCATTTCCGCAATCCGCAATGCGGAAGTTGGAAATGTGGAACACCAAATTTTCAACTTCGAAAAATGTCACTTTCGCAATCTGCAATCCGTATTGCGGAACTCGAAAATGCGGAATGCCAAATTTTCAACTTCGGAAATTGTCACTTCCACAATCCTCAATCCATACTGCAGAACTCAGAAATGCGAAACGCAAAATTTTCAACTTTGGAAAATGTCACTTCCGCAATCCGCAATCCGTACTGCAGACCTCAGAAATGCGGAATGCCAAAACGCAAATTTGAAAAATTTTCGTCTCCGCAATCTGCAATCCACAAAGCGGAATTGCGGAAACACGTCCTCTACTCCTGCAACTTTCAGAGCTTATATCTCCTTCATCGTTTAACCAAATAAGGCACGTATGGTACTGTTGGAAATCTCTTGGAGAGATCTATGCAATGGCATGATCCTTTTTCACACCTAAGAACTCTGATTCTGTCATCATCTCAATCAAAATGCTTCCCAAACTTCATCAATACCTCTTTTAAACATTCTGATATCTGCTTGTAACTCACAGTTTTTACCAAGAATCCCCAGTGCTGCAACATGGGCTCTGATACCACTCTATCACGTCCCCTCCCATCATCCTGACCCACAGAGGGAACATGAACGCAACATGGGGTGTCTAATTTTCTCCCCCACATCCATATGACCAAATTAAAAATAAATGCATAATTAAATTATACAGCGGAATAATTAAAACATTTTAACACACACACAAAGTAGAATGCATCAGCATGTTTCTCCCAGCTTGAAGGATGAAACAACATGCAGATAATTAATCCCCTTATCATGTTATGCACAAGATTTATGTTTATTAACTTAAGATAATCATTTCATTCAATTAAAAAAACAGTCACTGGTTAACACATTGCAGAATACAAAATGGACATAATTCAAACCACAGAGAATACTTATCTTTAAGATGAAGATGTTCAAACAACTAGCTATGTGAGAGAAACATTCCACCCAACCATAGCTCCCTGTCCAACCTATATTCTTTCAGTTGAGAGACCACCCCCGAGCTGGGATGTGTATCCACTAAGGAGGAACTAAACAGGCTCACTCACAACCATGGTTTCATATAAACAACCATGCTAAGCCATGTAACACCCCCTTCCATCATCAAGTGCAAGGAAGGAAACGTTAACAACACACGGGCTTATGGTAGGCTTAGCCCCAATAATTTGACTCATAACGCATGCAATTTAAAACTTCCAAATGCAGATTCATCTCAATTTAAACACAGCGGAAATTAGTCATTACGTATGCACACTATTTCTTCATACATTCAGCATACCCATATCATTCATACATGTAACAGTCACTAAATTTCATTCAGCATGGACAATTTATCACACTGCATAAAACATGATGCATTTCATTTCATTAACAGGAATAATTAATCCTTCAGATTGAATGCATTGCAAACACAGTCTGTATATAAATTAATTCACAGAATACTTATTTTGAACTGTAATGGTCCAAACGACTGGCTATGGAAGGGCAACGTTCCTCCCAACCGTAGACCTCTGTCCAGCTTGTGTTCTTTCAGCTAAGAGGTCACCCCCGAGATGGGCTGTGTATCCACTAAGGAGGACTAGCTGGGTTCACTCATAGGCATGGTTTCAGTCAAGCATCCAAGCAGATAGAGGAGGGTAATGCTAAGCCAGTGAGCTCAACCACAGAGCTACAGGCATCTCAAGTGAGCTCAACAGTCAGGCACCCACATTACCTACCACATCCAACACAAGGAAGATCCCTTTCTCTGCTACACAGTCCCTCAGGAAACTCTTCCCTCCAGTGCTCTTCAGGATGGGCATAGAAAGGTCCAGCTGCTGATCCTTGAGATCCTAGCCTTCACTAGGTTTATCAAGCACACCCAACCTCTGCATAGTCAATCCCAACTTGATTTCTCTCTGTTCTACTCACCAAATACTCAAATCCGTCACTCGTTTTCTGAGCTGCAAAAACTGGGTTTTCCCATTGATTTCGGGGTAGCTAATGCTTCCAAATTCGCCCCAAGGTTTATGCTAATGGATTCCCCATTGGATTTCCCTGTCCAATGCCAAATCTGGACGTTTTTGGTCTTTCAAAATCGGGGTTCTCTCAAGGTCGCGATTTTCTGGTTTTCCTCACTGTTGGCTCTCGTTTTTGGATGGGAATGATGCTAGGTAGTTTCACAATGGAATGGGGTGAGAATGAAGCAACCTCCCATGAGGTTGAGTGACTTCTTGCCCAAGCAATCAGAGCCCATGCCCACCCATACGAATTTCAGGGCTGGCCATGCTCCATTGAAGCCATGGGCTGAAATCTCAACCACCTTCTTACAGTAGGCATTAATGTCACCTAGGGAAGTCAATGGGTTCTCATAATGACAAATGGCAGCCTAGGGTTTAATCCCATAGCCCCCTCACCACTCCCTAGTGGATACACGTGGCCCCTTCTCATTCGTTGCCTCCATAGCCAGTTTTTGGTATTTTATTTCAATGTTAAATATTTACATCAATTTACAATATCCCATGGCTTAATAGCACGTGGGTAACAAAATATCAAGCGTGTCTAATTTAAATAAAATCCGAGCATAAACTAGCGGGGCCTTGGCCTTGAGCTCCACGCTAGGGAAACATACATCGTGTGTTTACAATATTTACATTAGAGCCAATATTTCCTAAGGGTCAAAATTGGCGTATTACAAGCCAACACACAGTTGGGTTTATAAAGAATGCAAGAGATAAAGGAGGAGGATGCTAGTCCAGTGAGCTCAACCATAGAGCTACAGGCATCTCAACTAAAATCACATAGTTATGGCACCCACAATACCTACCACACCCAACACAAGGAAGGTCCCCTTCTCCGTTGCACAGTCCCTCAGGCTCCCGTTCGCTCCAATGCTATTCAGGGTTGGCATAGAAAGGTCCAAGCTACTAAATCCTTGAGATTCTAGACTTCATTGGGTTTATCAAGCAGTTCCAACCTCTGTTCTCTCTTCTTCTCTATTATTCACACTTGTATTTTTTTAATATTAGCATAAAATTCACAACAAGAGCATAATAAGGATCACTGAAAAAAAACATAATGACAATATAGCCACAGATTTATCTTGGGAAATGCTCATGGGGTAGAAAACCCAGCAAAACTTCCTCAATATAGATGATCAAAAGTACAAAGATGAAATCCCTGAAACAAGATCTCCTTCTCCTTTGCAGATCTCTCTCTCTCTCTCTCTCTCTCTCTCTCTCTCCTATGCACAAACCACAAGTGAGTGTGTGTCCAAATGAGGAGCACACCTCCTATATTTATACTTTATCTCTAACTTGACATTTTACCTAGGTAGGTCGGCCCCATATCTAATTGATCAATTACTTACCAATCCGACTTCTCTAGGGGACTTAAACACACCATTGCAATTGACTCTAGGGGAACTAATGCCCTGACATACATGGGAGGTTTTACCTCAATGAATTTACATTATTAAATATAATGAATACATCCCGATGGAGGAATAAAACATCTCTGAATAATAATAATAAAGTACAAATAGAATATTCGTTGAAGTACAATATTTCAACACTCCCCCTTAACAAGAAGGGTATTCTAACAACATCTGCAGGAGTAAGGAGAGGTCATCAACAACATCATAGTGATACATCTATAAATCATTGGAAGTTTTCTTCAATCATCATCAGCAACTAGAACGGATGTTGGAACATCTTCAACATCTTCAATATTGGAACATCAACATCTACAGTACTGAGTCTTCATCTTTTGCACCACTCGATCACTCGATCATCTACAGCAACATCATCATCTGGATCTCTCGATCACCAACATCATCTGGATCTCTCGATCAATAACATCATCTGGATCTCTCAATCAACAACATCATCTAAATCTCTCGATCAACAACAACATAATCTGCAACACACATGATCCAATTACAGGATGATCAATGCCTCTCAGTTTAGGACATAAGTTCAAGGATGATACAATCCTGATCCACTTTAAGACATCACACCATGTCTAAGGACGATGCAATCATGATCTACTTACAAGATGATCAATCCCTATCACTTTAAGACATCACACCATGTCTAAGGATGATGCAATCCTGATCTACTTACAGGATGATCAATCCCTATCACTTTAAGACATCACACCATGTCTAAGTATGGTGAAATCCTCTCATTGACTTAGACAAAGTCTAAGGACCACTCACAAAGACACAAGTCTCTGGATTCATTTAGGACTAAATTCCAAGGATGATGCAATCCACTATCAACTTAGACGAAGTCCAAGGACCACTCATCGACCTCATTGTCGGTACAAGTATCCTCATCATCGACCTCATTTTCAGTATAGGTATCCTCATCATCGACCTCATCATCGGTACAGGAATCCTCATCATCGACCTCATCGTCGATACAGGCATCCTCATCATCGACCTCATCAATCCTCCTTTCGAGGAGGGTCCTTTTGAACTACACCAAGCTTGTCTCAGAAATACTCAAACTTTACTTGAGACAGAGGGTTTGGTCAATACATCAGCAACTTGCTCATCAGTGCTCACATACTCGAGCTTTATAGCTCCCTTCTGCACCATATCTCGTATATAGAAATATCGGATCTCTATGTGCTTTAACTTATCATGGAATACTGGATTCTCCGTCATCTTGATACAACTTTGGTTGTCACATAGGATCACATTGGTGTCCATCTCTAAGTCAAATATTCCTGACAATAGCTTCCAAAGCCATATGGATTCACAACTAGCAGAGCAAGCTTCTATATATTCCGCTTTAGCTGTGCTGAGAGCCACACTGTACTGCTTCCTGCTAAACCATGAGATCATAGCAGATCCCAGACAATAACATCCACCCGATGTGCTCTTTCTGTTTGAGACACTTCCATCCCAATCTGCATCTGTATAACCATACAGTATGAAGTCATGATCTCCAAGATAATATAGACCAAAATCTATCGTACCTTTTAGGTACCTCATCACATGCTTTGCAATTGTCAGGTGAACACGTCTAGGATCAACTAGATACTGACTCAGGTTGTTCACAACAAAGCATATATCTGGCCTAGTATTCGTCAGATACATCAACGACCCAATAATATGTCTGCACCGAGTCACATCCACTAATTCTGATGATGTATCAGCTAACACATTCAAGTTGGTATCCATGGGAGTGGCCATGGCTTTACAATCCAACATATCAAACCTTTTTAATATTTATACAATATACTTTCCCTGATTGAGAAATATTCCTTCTGGGCCTTTCCATACTTCCAGACCTAGGAAGTAATGCATCAATTCGATATCTTTCATCTCAATTCTGTAGCTATCTTCTTCTTGCTTTCCATTATCTGTTTCTCATTTCCTGTTAGAAATAGATCATCCACATACAGTAATAGTATGATAGGTTCATCATCCATAACCTTAAGGTAAAGGTTAGGGTCAGCTTTACTTTTGGTCAAGCCCAAGCTTGTCAAGAAGCTATCAATTCTTCCATACCAAGCTATAGGAGCTTGCTTCAATCCATACAGAGCTTTCTTCAACTTGCATACGTGAGTTCTTCTATCTTCAACTTCAAATCCTTGTGGCTGTTCTATGTACACTTATTCCCAAATTACACCATTTAGGAATGTTGTCTTCACATCCATCTGGTGTAAACTCCACTTCATCATGGATGCAAGTGCCATGATGGTTCTAATGGAAGTGTACCTTGCAACTGGTGCAAATGTTTCTTCATAGTCAATTCCCTCTTTCTGAGAGAATCCCCCGGCCACAAACCTTTCCTTATACTTTTCAATGCTACCATCGGCAGCATGCTTTATCTTGTATATCCACTTGGAGGATACCACACTTTTTTCTTTTGGTTTGGGAACTATATCCCAAACATCATTCTTCATTATTGATTGATACTGCTTCATCATCACTTCTACCCATTCTTTCTTCTCAACTGCTTCTTCATAACTGGTAGGTTCTTGATCTACAAGGTCACACATCAAAGCCCACATAGCTGGAAAATGACTTTGGCTTCTTGCTTACTCTTGTGGAGCCTTCTGTAGTTCCATACTTCTCTTCTTCTTGTATGATTTCTCTTTCCCAAGAAGGATTTCTCTTTCGTGATCTATTCATAGTTGGAGGTTCTTGAGATTCCAACATATCATGGTCTTCTGGTGTTTCATCTACAGGGGATGGTGCAACTTCTACATTTCTGGGAGGTACATCTTCATATACTTCTTCATACTGGCACTTTCTGGATCTCTTGAGAGTTGCTTCTTCATCAAATGTCACATCTCTATAGATCTCCATGTGATGGAATCCTGGAATGTATATTCTGAGGGCTTACTTCAGGCTTCTTTCATGTGAACATTTCTTCTAGATTCTTTTATAGTTGAACCATTGTCACTTGTTCTACGGAACAAGTCTCATCATTCTTCATTTGTAGGTGATCGTTGTACGATACTTCCTACAAGTCAAATTCAATAGCATGGTTAGAAACATCTCATAGTTTCCAAATATATATACATAAAAGCATAAGTCACACTATCTTATCCAATGCCACAACATTCATCCATATCCCATATTCATATGGTAACTTTCTAGATGCCTTCCATCTCTACTAGGACATTATTAAGAGTGTGCACTACTCCCAATATGTCAGCAAATAGGTTTCACGCTAGATAAGTAGCAATGGAATGTGGTATGGCACCATATGCTACTTACCCATTACATGCATGACACTACACATCCTAATTAAATGTGTATACAATTGGATATTATCAATTAAATAATGTGATAGAAATGAAAATTCAAATACTTATCTTTGTTTGTTTGGTAGGATCTCTTTTGATTCTAGTCTCCTTGCCGGTATTACTAGAATGTTTGATGGTGAACTCTACTCTATCATCAAGCATGTATTTTTCTTCTCCTATGATCCTTTCTGAGGGAAGTCCTTTTCTTCTAAACTGGTGAGAGTCTTCTTTTGTCTTGTCATGTGCTTTGAAGCACCACTGTCACGGGACATATTCTTCGATTTATTCCTTTGCTTGCTTTCTAGGAGGTTCTTCATACTCTTCTTTCTCATCATCATCTTCAGCTAGGTGTGCATGATGTCTTTTGTGATGGAAACTCTTCTTGTCTTCCCCTTTCTTCTATGGACAATCTCTAGCAATGTGTCCTATTTTGTGACAATTGAAGCACTGGAATGAAGAGTAGTTTCATTTTGAAATAGTCCCCCTTTTCCTTTGAAACCTTTGGGTAGGTTGAGACTCCTTGTGACTTTCCCTTTTGAATTTGGATTTACTTCTTATTCTCTTGGTATGGGTGGCTAATGCTTGAACATCTTCTTTAAGGAGGGCTTCTCTATTGGCTACTTTAGCTTCCTCTTGAATGAAATCTTCTCATACAATGTCAAACTTCATGCTTTCCTTTCTGTCACATATGGTTTGGATGAATGAATCCCAAGGTCTAGTGAGACCATTGAGAGAAGTCATAACTAGTTCATCTTCATCAAGGGAGTCTCCAATGGCTTCTAGTTGCTCCTTGAACTGGGAGACCCTGTGAAGTAGTCTTGTATAGATTCTCCTTAGCTCATCTTGGTGCTCTTCAATTGAGCTCTCAAATTCATCTTCCTATTGATGTTTTTCCCTTCATACATTCTGGATAGGGAATCATACATCTCATTTAGGGTCTTCTTGGATAACACTTGAGGAATCAAGTGGTATTTGATAGAATCAGCAATGATTCTCTTTGCCCTAATTAGGTCCTTCTTTTTATTTTCGTTAGCTTTAGTTTCCGCAGGTTCTGCAAATTTATCCTTAATGTATTGGGCAAGATCATTCTCTTCAAGAATGAGACCAGACCTATATTTCCATGCTCGGAAATTCTCTATGCCTTCTAGCTTATCCTCAAGCTTAGTGCTTGGGGCCATCTTGTCTAGGAGGTCACCAAAAAATGAAAATTCTCAAAATGCAAAACTCACCTTACCAAGAGATGTGCTTGACTGAGGCGATTTGATTGGTACACTTGCTTTCTAGAGATTCTAACTTTTCACCCTTCAAATTTGACCTGCGAATTTCAGACCTACAGTAGAATTTTGGTTTGCAGTTTTTCTAGTTTTATGCAGTTTCTAGTCCAAAAGTCAAACTAGGGTTTGACTTATCCTGGGGTTCTACCCACTCAAAAAATTCGATCTTGGGATTGTAATTTCGCTTTTGGAGAGGCCCACCTTTCTATACAATCAGATTCCAAAAATTTCAACATTTGCAGAAACCCTAATTTCTCATCGAAGGAGGAAGAGAAGATTTTCACCTTGTGAAAGATGTCCTATTTAGGCTAGCTCTGATACCATGTTAAGATTAACATAAAATTCACAACAAGAGCATAATAAGGATCACTGAAAGAAAAATAATCACAAGATAGACACAGATTTATCCTTGGAAACCCTCATGGGGTAGAAAACCCAACAAAACTTCCTCAATATAGATTATCAAAAATACAAAGATGAAATCCCCAAAACAAGATCTCCTTATCCTTTGCAGATATCTCTCTCTCTCCTATGTGAAATCCACAAGTGAGTGTGTATCCAAATGGGGATCACACCTCCTCTATTTATACTTTGTCTCTTACTTGACATTTTACCCAGCTAGGTCAACCCCATAACTAATTGACTAATTACTGACCAGGCCGACTTCTGTAGGGGACTTAAACACCCCATTACAACTAACTCTAGGGGAACTAATGCCCCAACTTACATGGGAGGTTTTACCTCAATGAATTTACATTATTAAATATAATGAATAAACCCTGACGAAGGAATAAAATATCTCCGAATAATAATAATAATAAAGTACAAATAGAATATTCTTCGAAGTTACAATATTTTAACATATTTTTCTCAATTCTATCACCAAATAATTATGTCCTATAATTGGATTTTTGGGCTATAAAATCATGGTTTTCCTATGGATTTATGGGCATCTAACACTCTCAAATTCACCCCAAGTTTCAGGTCTATGGATCCCCCATTGGATTTCATTGTCCACACGAATTTATGGGCGTTTTTGGCACTTCAAAACGTGGCTTAATTAAGAGTTGTGATTTCTGATTTTTCTCACTGCTGGAGCTGTGTAATGGATGAAAAATGGTGCTTATATGTTCCACAATGGAATGCGAATGATGAAGAACGAATTCCCATGAGGTAGAGTGACTTGTAGGTCAAGAAAACAGAGCCCATACCTACCATACAAATTTATGGGATGCCCATGCTCCATTGAAGCCATGGACTGATTTCTTCAACCACTTCCTTACAACTGAATTAAATGTTAGTAAGGAAAGTCAAATGGGTTCTCAAGATGACATTTGGCAGCATATGGTTCAACCCCACAACCCCCTCACCACTCCTTAGTGGAATACACATACCCCCTCTTATTAGTTGCTTCCATAGCCAGTTTTTGGTATTTTATTGCAATATTAATATTTACATCATCTTACAATGTTCCATGGCTTAATAGCACATGGATACCATAATATCAAATACGTGCCTTTTTAAATAAAATCCAAGCATCCACTAGTGGGGGCTTAGCCTTGAGCTCCACGCTAGGAAAAGATACATCTCATGTATACAATATTTACATTAAAAGCCAATATATCCCAAGGGTTAAAATGGGGGTATTACACCAACCCTAGGGCTTCCATCATTGTGCTGGGACATAAAATTTTAACCTCAAATCAGATTTCATCGTTCAGACCATTGATAAAAAAAATCCTGTAGAATTCATCAGGAAATCCTTCTGTGTGATTGGCGAGTTTCTCAAATTATGTCTAATACTCTCTCATAGTGCCAATTTGGCGAAGTTTAGTGAGTGCTCCTGTGAAGTCATCAAAAGGACTAGGACCAAATCGTTGCAAAAGGAGTTCGCAAAAACATGTCCAGTTTGGCTCTTCATGAGCCTTTATGTACCAATGGTACCATTGAAGGGATTCATGTTTGAAATGAAAGGATGCAAGTGGAACTTTGTTGATATCAAAAGTATTATACAGACTGAAATATTGTTCTGCATGGTATATCTATCGAGTCGGATCATCACCATTGAAGTGAGGAAAATCAAGCTTCGGCCCACGAAAATTGCTGGAAGAAGAGAACCCAGTGTCTGCAAAAGACTTTGGTTGGCGTTTATTGTTCATGGTTGAATGTTGAAGATGGAGGCCGAGAATTTTTTCATCCAGATCTTGGAGTTTGGTTTTGAGGGTTGCAAGTTATTCCTCCATGTTTTTTGCTCCTATGTGGGTGACAACAATAACCAGGAGATTTTTTTTTTTTAATGGGTCGAAAAACAAAAACAAAAACTTCTTTAGCAAAGGAAAATTTGGATTTGAGAAAAACGCTGATGGGTAAGTGGAGTTTGACTAGGTTTTGGACATTTTCTACTAGACAGGGAAGAAGAAAATGGGGATTTCAGAAGCGGGGTGAAAGAATCATGAAATTTGTTAAAGACAAAGAAGCATAAACAGGAAATGAACATTGTGGCAAAATTTGAAGACGATTGGGTGAAAATCAAAGAATTTATGGCAAACCCTAAAAATAGACAGATGTGGGATTTTTGGCTTCGCGAAGTGGAATTTGGGATAGGGTCCTCAGGAAGGAAATATGCAGAATGGGATTGCAGGGGTGTCACTGAATTTTCAAGGGAAACAGATTTAAAGCAAAGAAGATAGGGCGAAAAAATAGAATTTTGTACTCTCTTTTTTCGGAATTGATAAACGGCTATGGACAGTTGTAATCTGCTATTTATCAGTTGGAAATAGATATGGACCCCAGTTATGCTTGGTTTCCTAAATATTCAGGGGATTTACTCAACTACCAATGTTTTCTAACGACTTGCGTATAGAGGCAGTACCCCTCACTCCACGACTCAGGAAAAACTGATAATCACTTTGCCACAAACGATAACTCTTGGTTTACCTCATGGGTGGGAACTAGTCAATCAAGTAGGGGTCGTTTCCCTTTTCGCTGGTAGGTCCTCTCAATGGGAAAACTACTTTTGGGTTCATGTGGTACTCCTCACAATGATTTTTAGAGCTATTCCCAAGTACTTCCCACAGTTAAGCGGATAGGGATTATTCCCGGATCCGAACCTGCAATTGAAAGGAATAAATACAAATGTAAAGAAAAAGACTACTGCAATAACAACAACTCTTGGAAGCCATAGCAAAAAAACAATTTGGCAGAAATTCCACCCAACGAGCCCAAGAAAATACTTTGATACCAGATGTGAGGAACCTCCAGCAATTAAATGATGAAAATGCATCATATATCAGAAATAACAGAACACGGAAGGGATTTATTGATCGTAGGCTACTTTGAAGGGGAAACCTCTTTGAGCAAGCTCAATGCAAATAAATCGTGGATGCCTTCATTGGCCTCAACACGTACACGTACTTATATACTAAGTCTAAGCTAAACAACTATTACTCCCTATGAATGTGGGATAATCCAATATACTCACAGGACGACTTACAAAGCATATGCATCCAACAAAAATATACTAACAATGTGGGATATTACAATATACTCATGGGACGACTTACAAATCATATGCGTCCAACAACAATATACTAACAAAGTAAAGAGAAGGGTTGACACGGGTTCGTAACTAGTTATACCCACCTCAAGAAATATTTTTTACATATGATATCTTTGTCTTTGCATGTAGGTACTTTCCAATCATTAGATTGAATTTCTCCTCCTTAACCCATTAACCAACATCTTTTATTCACATCATCTATTTTGGCCATCAATTCCACTTCTTCACTCACACATTAGGGGACATATTTTACAACAATATTTTCCACCCTAATGATGACAGATACATTTAAATACCAACACACACTCAGTACCAAAATTGATAGTCCAAAGTAGTGTTTTCCTCAAAATTCGGAGTAGGGTCGGTACTTTGGGATCAAAATGAGCGACCAAACCCCTTTGGTCACTACTTTGAGTACATAAGGTGTGACTAGGGCCCCTTGGTCACTAATGTTGGGCTTATACCTGTGACAAAGCCTTGAAAGTGCATACATTAAGGAACAAAAGCATGGAACATAAGAAGACTTTGAGTTAATTTTACTCTATGTAAGTTTTCTAATAAAAGACCCAAAGATGGGTTGTTTTCATGGAGGACAATGGTAAACCTTGCATGACATGCACCTCGATTTCATCACCAACCTGGCCTTATAAATAAGATATAATGGTTGCTAACCAAGTTACACATAAAGATAGGTTAAGAAGTGCTTTTGGAGAGAGCTTGATAAGAGATTGATAGTGAAAGCATTGTTATGCTAGATAAATCTTCTTAAAGAAAAACCTCTTGGCTTGCAGCTTTGGATCATGGGGAGATCAAAACTTGGGTGGAGCCGATTAGCCTCCAATAGGATAGGTTCTACTGTGAGATTGTTGGATTGAGGCTAATCGTTACTAAGGATAGTCATACTATGTGAAGGAAGTATTACATGTGTGATGAAGCATGTAAGTATTGTATCTCTTTCATTGTGATTGATATAAATATACCTTATCCCCTACAAGATTCAATTTCATTGATATATATATATATATATATATATATATCGTTCTATGTCTTGGATAGCAGAATAGATTCATTTTGTATGTTTTGTGCATGTTAATTCGTAAATCCATTGAGTTGGATGCGGATCAAATGAATTAGTGCAACAAAAGGTTGGGACAACCTTCATTAATCAAGTACTTTTTCATTTCTAACCTCTTTGTTTATGTTGCATGTATGATAAATTCTAGGAAAAGTTAGGATTGTGAATTTATATTCTATGTCATTCAACTTAACCATCTTACCAATGAATTAGTGCCACAAACGGTTGGGACAACCTTCAGTAATCAAGTACTTTATTAGTTCTCACCTCTTTGTTTATGTTGCATGCATGATACCTTATAGGAAAGTTGGGATTATTAATTTATCTTCTCTGGCATTGATTTTAACCAACTCACCACTGAAATCACCTAACTATCTAGCTTTTTGGCACTTTTCCATACAACACTTGTGCAAATTTGATTATTGTGCATGAATGAGAATTTGAAATAGTTCGGGGATGTTTTGAAGTGTTAGAGGATATCTTACCTCTTTGTAGCATTGAATTACATCATGGGGTTTTTTTTTTATATTATATCTTTAAAGGGAGAAAGGTCTAAATCCCTTATAGCCCTGAACACTTCACAATGCATTGCATAGTTTAAAGTGTTGATTGTCAAACATGGATTCAAGGATTGGTTTGAATCATTTACCAATGTATATAATGAATTGGACCCATTTTTGTTTCAAGACTAAATACATGTATCTTTAGGGTTTTGAAATCCCTATAATTATCCATGTATATAGAAACATGAGGTGAGAGGCTTGTAGATTAAATGAACATATCTAAATGATGCCATGACATTAAAAGAAGTGAATCATTCTTCTAAGCAATGAATGAAGTGTTTCATGCATGGCATTGGGATTGAACTTAAAAGCTAAGCCTAGCCATTTGAGGAGGAAACAAAACCTAAATTGTGTGATATGCTATGTGACTCTCATGATGAGATATACATAGACCTTGGAGGAAAAGTTAGAATGATATATGATTTCTTATCAATCATTGAAGGTACCATGTCAATCATGCTTAATTGATGGAATCATGAAAATACTCTGTAATGAGGTTCATTGTCACTTTGTTGCTTTGCTTTGCATGAAAAGCTTGAATCTATGTTGTGTTTTATAAAGGAATGCTTATCTAGACTTTTCCTTCAAAAAATGAAAGCTTGTTTATGTTGTCCAAAGGAATGTCAGACATTAGTTTTGGATACCTTGATTGAAGGGTTTTTTTGTTGATATGGTCTAACAATGTGAAAATTGTATATCATACCAATGCCATAGTTGCACATTTAAACCTATAAAACCTAATTTTGTTTATTTCTACAAAGTACCTTACATTAGTGTTGTAATCTAGTCTCCCTTAACTGTATAGGGTTTTTGATCTATTGTGTGCACCTTTGTTTTCTTTTGTTTTAAAATTTTGTTAGCATATATTTTCCAACACATGTTTATGAGGCCCCCCTCTCCAATGCAGCATGCCAAACAAATCAATAGTAATATAAGTGCAAAGAGCACATAGTAGTCATGTTATAATGTGCATGGCAAATAAAATTAAACCTCGAAGTCATAGCTTGAATAGAGCTCAGAGGGTTCAACTAAAAACTGGCATTGAATGATCAAATGATGAACATGTTCAAAATATGGGCATAGACAAAACAAACGAGTTTCAAGCACAAAGGGCTGAACTACTGATCTCATATTACACATTAGTCTATATATTTTACATACATTGACGGTTCAAGCCATTACCGGATAACCTATCCTCAAAATGAATAACATAATGTAACTAACACACTTTAACACACTTAACCAAGAGATTACTACTTCTAACACCCACTCTTAATCTCAAGGGTTATATTCTTAATAAACACTCCCTCTTAATTATGATACTAAAATGAAAAATTTCAGAAATGCAAATGCTTGTTGGTCTATGTCTCATCCAAGCTTACAAACACTTAAATTTTTTTTCGAAAACTAAATTAGCTTCAGATTAGGCTGCTCATCTTTAAAAATAGGATGTTCGCCTGGATCCCAAATTTGATGTTGTTGTTTTCCTCTTGCCTTGCTTTCAATAGTATCCTCAATCAACTGATCTTTGTGGCTGACTATCTTCTTCATCTCATTTTGTCTCCACTCAAAAATCTTAAGCAAACACTTCCATAATTCTTCTATCTCAATGTTCATCTCTATTCCTTGCAAGTGCATCTTGGTTAAGTTCATTTCCTATGACATTTCTGCAATGTTAATTTCAAATTCTTGAAAAATAATGTTTTTAGATTTTTTATTTGTTTCAATCTTCTTATTCATGTCTTCACAAATCCTTGGATTTTCTAGCCATTCTTCTAGCATTATCAACTCTTCATCATAATCTATTTAACACTACATACAAGTGTTGTTCTTCTTTATTGGTACCTACATAATCTGCATACACACACAAGTTTTTAGTTTCAAAAACATGAGATTCCTTGGTCTCAGTTGATGCTTCGGGCATCTTTTCCTTGTGTTGGAAACATTCTACAAAATCTTCATCTTTTGTCATAAACAATCTATGTTGTTGGGTTCATCAAGTTAATGTCGTTAGCAAAATCTGATGTTGGATTCTCCAAAGTTTCCTCATCATCACAGGTTGCTACAATGGCAGCTTTACCAACAGCTTCATCATCCAATGGTGCATCTACGTAGTCGGATTCACCTTCCTCTCCATGCTTTGTGGCACACACAATGTCTTCAATATTCTTCTCCTCTACTTTATCAAGGGGTTCTTCAACTTTCTTGTTTTCGTCTTCTTTCTCTTTATTTCCTTTAGACATAGAAGCTTCTTCTAATGTACAAATATGCTGCAAAGTGTTTCTATTTCTTCTCTCTTTACTGTACCTCATCTCTAAAGCATCCCAAAAAACTTTTGCACTAAAAACTTGATGAAATTTATAGAAAACACTATTAAAAACACTTTCATCCATTGGTGACAAAATAAGAAGTCTTGCAAGTGCATTTTTCTTCTTATCACCGAAATCTACTAAACCTTCTTGAATGAAGCACCATAAATTTAATACTAAACCTTCTTGAATGAAGCACCATAAATTTACTGAACAAAACAAATCTTTTATTTTATTTGCCCAAATTTCATAATTCATACCTGAGAAAAATGACAAAATCAGCATTTATCTTCTCAATAATTTATCTATCACCTCATCTTCATTGGGTTTGTTCTGCTCTAGATCTTCATTGATCTACTCCATAACTAGAAATACTCTATTTTTCTCTTTACAGCAGCGAAATCTTGAACCTCAGCACACTTCCCAAAGCTTTCTCTTTACGTTAACGCTCACGGATCCACTTTTTAAAAAAACTTTTAACAAACTTCTGTAAATAATCTCGGTCTAACTTGACACCATATAAATCAAAATAATTTGGACCAAATATGCTCATTCACTTTTTACCTTTTTAAAAACCGTCCATAACCTTATATAAATATGACAAGGATAAGATGCATGCAAAACCTTGGATATTCCCCTTCTTTAAAATGATGTGTCCATAAAAGGCATTCAAAAACTGGTAAAAACAATATTAATATCTCCTTTTAACACATCCTCTTACTCCATTGGTTAAATAATTTTAAAAAACAAATAATTCTTACTCCATTGATTAAAAAACAAATCATTCTTTAAAGCCATAGATGAAAAATCAGACGCGCTTCAAAAACCTGCTCATAACAGCAGCTTGGTCTCTTTACTAGCTTAGTCTCTAGTAACTAGCTTAGTTTTTTTACATACATTGACTCTTCAGGCCAGTACAGACTAAACTATCTTCAAACTGAATGTAACTAACATAGTTAAGAGATTACTACTTCTAACAAAACTATCGCCAAGAGATTACTACTAAAAAACCTGTCATCAGATCCATAAAATTTCTTGACTAACTGTAAATGTTTGAACGAGCATAGCTTCAGCCATGACTACTCTTACCTATGGTAAACTGCTTGCCGCTGTAACATGTATGCCCATGTTGAGACTGCCTATCAATAATTTAATCGTGATATGTGGCTATCGCCTTCATTCTGACTCCTGAGCACTGTAAAAGTATTATGCGTTTACTGATAGGACTGCCATGGATTTTCTGCAGTTGTACCGCCTATCTTGTTTGAGATGTAATTTTGCACATGAAATTCATAATAAAAACAATTGTATATGTGTCAATCACCTTGATTCCTAGCACTGTAGAAAGTTTTACGCCTTTGTTTATGGGACTGCGAGAGATATTGTCCAACTGTACTGCCTATCTGGTTTGAGTCGTAATTCTGGGCACGGGTCTCGTACTGGGAACTACAAATGTATGTTGTTGTTGACATTGCAATGGGTTTTGACCCATTGGCTTCGAAATGTAATCATTTCGCGAATACTGGGCACTGGGAATGACATAATGTTCACTGGGACCTAATTTTTGTCCCATTTATCTTATTTATTCCATCAAGACCTTTTCGACCGTAGGTTGAACCCCTGTAGTCCCTGTTAAAAATATAGGCAGAGATATGAACAAACAAGTTACAAGCACGAATGGCTGAACTACATATTTCATATTATACATTAGTATATATATGTTACATAGCTTTGACGGTTGTAGCCAATACGAGCTAACTGATTATAGAACTGACTAACTGAATGTAACTAACACAATTTAACTAATGAGATTACTATTTCTAACATTCTCTCTTAATCTCAAGGGTTACATTCTTAATAAACACAACACTCCCTCATAATTATGATACTCTAAAATATCTAAAATGCAAATCTCAAAAATGCAAATGCTTGCTGGTCTATGTCTCAGCCAAGCTTACAAACATTTAACAAAAATTTCATAAAACTAAATTAGCTTCAGATTAGGCTACTTAGGCCTATTTCTTTCATCTTCATCTTCAAATATAGAATGTTCGCGTGGATCCCAAATGTGATGTTGTAGTCTTCCTCTTGCCTTGCTTTCAAAAGTATTCTAAGTCAACTGATCTTTGTGATTGACTATATTCTTTGTCGCATTGTGTCTCCACCCAAAAATATTCTGCAAACACTTCCATAATTCTTTTATCTCAATGTTCATCTCTATTCCTTGCTTATTGAAATTCGTTTCCTTTTGCATTTCTGCAATGCTCATTTCAAATTCTTGAAAATTTATGTTTTCATATTCTTCATCTGCTACAATATTCTGGTTCATGTCTTCTTCATCTGCTACAATATTCTGGTTCATGTCTTCACAAATTATTGGATTTTCTATCCATTCTTCTAGCATTCTCAACTCTTCATCATAATCTGTTAACACATCCAAGTGATGTTCTTCTTTCATAGTCCCTGCATAATCTGCAAACACACACAAATTTTCAGTTCCAAAAACATGAGATTCTTTGTTCTCGATTGATGCTTCAAGCATCTTTTCCTTGTGTAGAAATGGACTCTCCAAACACTCTACAAAATCTTCTTCTTGTTTCTCATCAAATACTGCTACATGGGCAGTTTTATCTTCAATCAAATTGTCAACAACAAACTTTGTTCGCTTCACTAAGTTAATGTCATCAGCAATATCTATTGCTGGATCCACCAAAGTTTCTTCATTATCAAAGGTTGCTACAATGGCAACTTTATCATCCACTTCATCATTCACTAAAGTTTCTTCATCATCAAAGGCTACTACAATGGCAACTTTATCATCCACTGGTGTATCTACGCAATGGGATTCACCTTCCTCTTCATGCTCTATGGCACACACAAGGTCTTCAATATTCTTCTCCTCTACTTTATCAAGGAGTTCTTCAACTTTCCTGTCTTCGTCTTCTTTCTTTGCTTCAAACATAGAAGCTTCTTCTAATTTATCAATATGCTAGAAAGTATTATTGTTTCTTCTCTTTTTACTGTACCTCATCTCTAAAGCATCCCAAAAAGCTTTTGCACTAACAACTTGATGAAGTTTATAGAAAACACTATAAATGTTTTCATCCACTGCTGACAAAATAAGAAATCTTGCTATTGCATTTTTTCTATTATGAGGATCTTCAAAAAAAATTTGAACAAAACGCCACAAATTTAATGAACAAAGCAAATCTTCCATTTTATTTGCCCAAATTTCATAATCCATACCTTCGAAAAATGGCAAAATTGGCATTGATCTTCTCAATATTTCATCTATCTCTTCATCTAGATTCGGTTTACTGTGCTCTAAATCTTCATTGATCTGCTCCATAACTAAAAATACTCTATATTTCTCTTCAAATTTTTCTCCGAAATAATAGCAATTCTTCACATCAAACAAATTATTTTCTTTCTCAACTTCTCGATTATTGTAATCTATTTATTTTCTCAACATAGTTAGGTTTCTTCCACACAAACTTCGATATTCAAATATTCGAACTTGTCCTTTCTAAAACCTTTTCTTCAAAAAACTTTCCTAACTTCAAAAATTCGTTTTCACCAATATATATAAATATATCAAGAAAACTTTCTAAAACTTCTTTTGAGATCACGAAATTAACTTTTCTTCAACCATATTCAAACTTAACAAAAATCGATCTTCTTTTTGGAAATAACCAACATCAAAACCTTTTCAAACACTAAACGTGTTCCTTTTCTTATTTTGGTCGAATGGTTAAAAATAAGTCTTCACATGTCTCCATTGCATAAACCTTCCTTAAATCTGTCTTTAAAAATGCTCCTTTTAAAAATTAACATTTCCTTTTCATACGACTTATCACACCATTATTTAAATATTTCAAAAATAAGATTTTCCATCATTTGACTTACAGACTTTTTCTCTTGTGCCGCGATTCTTTAAAATAAAAGGATTGACAAATCTTTTGTGTACTTTCAGGATCTGTATTTATCTTCTTTACAGCAACGATTCTTCCTCGTTTGGTGGATTTCATCAACTACTGCAAACTCTCAAGCAAATTCTCAACACTGCATGACCTCACATCGACTTTCTCAAGCGAATACCTAAATGATAATCTTCGTACATAGGGATTGAAAAATTCCTCAGCAAGAATTATTGCGAAATTCTTCAGCAAGAATTCTTCACGGCTTCAACAAATTCTCCTTACGCTGGACTTCATACCAATGGGCTGCAAAATTTTAATGTAGCGATTGCTGTTTCTAACAGAAAACAATCAGCTTCTTTTCTTCACACCAAACTTAGAAATGGCAAAGCCTGGATTATGTCTTCAACAGGCTGTTTCCATCAACAACTGATCCAACCAACGACTGGTGGCCAGACTTTCCTCTGGGTGTGCAACAAAGCTTCCAACGGCTCAACAAAACCTCTAAGGGCTCAACAAAACCTCCAATAATCAAGAAGAGGCTCCTAAATCCATCTTGGATTGACCAACGGATTAACCAAACGCTCTGATACCATGTTAAAAATATAGGCAGAGATATGAACAAACGAGTTACAAGCACGAATGGATGAACTACATATTTCATATTATACATTAGTATATATATGTTACATAGCTTTGACGGTTGTAGCCAATACCGGATAACTGATTATAGAACTGACTAACTGAATGTAACTAACACAATTTAACTAATGAGATTACTATTTCTAACAATCCCATCATTCTAATATTGACCAGGTTTCCAGTAACAAGATTGCTACTCAACTCATTGTTATTAACGTAAGTAACAGCCTGTTTGAAAATAAGGGTTGACATCATCGGGACGCTGCCAATTTTCTTGAAAGAATCTGTTTGGTGAGTAGTTTCTATACTTTGATTTCTATTAGTTTGAAAATATACAGATGACCGTTGTTTAAACCCCTTATTATCATTATGGTATTTATCCAATGGCCTAAAATGACTGTAATAGTGTTTAGAACGCTTACTTCATAAGTTGTATGTCCAGTCCTACTTTGTATCTGTACAACATCTGGATTCTTGTCTTCCACCGTCAAATCCCTTCCAAAGCATGGCGAAGACTTTCCTGAATTCTTTTCCTCGATATCTCCCACACTGATATGGGCCTATACACGATCTGGATTCTTCTCATCTATAGAAAATCCCTTTCAAAGCATGGAGAAGGCCTACTTGAATTCTTGTCCTGCAGACAAATCCTTTCTCCCACTCTGATATGGGTCTGTACAGGATCTGGATTAATCTCATCTACATACAAATCCTTTCAGAGCATAGAGGAGACCTGCTTGAATTCTTGTCCTTCAGGTCTCCCACACTAATATGGGCCTGTACAGGATCTGGATTCTTCTCATCTACTAACAAATCCCTCTCAAAGCTTGGATAGGACCTGCTTGAATTCTTGTCCTCAATGTCTCCCACACTAATATGGCCTATAAGATCTGCGTTCTTCTCATTTACTATTATTTTTCCTTTAATTTAAAAAAGTTATTTATTAGTGTTCCATTTTACCAATTGTTTATATTAGTGTTGTCTGGCAACTGTTAGTGTTCTTACTAATAATGTTTTGAATGTTAAGAGTTGTAATCTCATGTGTCCTTGTTGGTTAAGTTATTTGAGTTAGTTGTTGACTTGGACATCAGATGTCCCATGGTATTCACTGGCCGATAGTATTCGCCGGTGGTTTTGGTCCTATGTGAAAATATATATCTGAGTTTAATGATGAGAAGGCAATCAATATGCCCTTTGTGTTTTCGCTCTTGTTCTATGTCTTTGCAAACTTTAACATTGTATCAGAGCTACGGCCTGATCCATAAACTATTGTTTTTGGGGTAAGACTCTTCAGAAGCTGGAGACCACACACACGACTGAAGTTGCAATACAGGAAGGAGACGAAGCACTTGGGCCGCAACATTTTTGTTTATTTTTCTTCTCGGCACCGGCGCACCCAGTTGTAGAGACACTTGCGCCATGATCTGGCGTCGTCGCACCTGCTTATCCCCACTGAAGAGACCTTGGTGCACCCTAGATGAAGGAGAACTGCGCCACCCTCTAAACCCGGTGCACCTTGGTTGAAGAAAGACTGTGCCACTGGATCACTTGCAAGGAAGGAAAAGTGCGCCAACCTCCCTTCACTCTACAAATTCTTTCCCGGCGAACCCCTAAGTCGCACTGTGTCAGCTAGAAAGTTGAGCCACTCCGTTTAATATTCGTCATACGAAATGGAAACCCTGAACATGAAGTCGATCTATGGTCCAATGATGAACATAAACAATTATGAATTCTGGTCTATCAAGATGCAGACCTTTCTACAGCTCAACAAGTGTTGGGATATGGTTGAACAATAATTAACGGAACCGACGGCAACTACTCTCGCTGCAATTTCTAATTCCAATAAGAAGTCCGAGCTCGACGAAAGCAGAGATCAAAATCTCACTGCGAAGTGGTTGATCCAAATTTGCATTGAGGAGTCCATTTTCCCACGGATCGTTGGAGCTACGACTGCACATCAAGCATGAAATCTCCTCCAATCTACATACAAAGGTACAGACAGAGTCAAAATGGTAAGACTCCAAATCCTTCAACTCCAGTTTGAAAGTCTTAAGATGAAGGAAACTGAGACTATCGATGAGTTCATGACCAGGGTTTCGAGGATTGTCACGCAATTCCAAACCTATGGCAAAGACCTAGAACAAAAGGCTATTGTTGAAAAGGTACTTAGATGCCTCACTAAGAAATTCTTTATGGTAGTTACTACCATAGAAGAATCTATGGATCTGTCGAAGTTTACCCTAGAAGAGTTAACAGGGTCGCTTTTGTCTCATGAAGCTAGACTCAGTCAGGAAGAAGAGTCTCTATCACATGCATTCAGCACTCAGACTTCTATCAACAAAGGTCGGGGTAGAGGAGGCAAAGAATGAGGCATAAGAGGAAGAAGTTATAATTCCACAGAGGATAGAACTTTCCATGAACACACAGATCACTGTGAGCACGTTCATAACCCTCAGAACCAAAGAAGAAGAGGAGGCAAGAGATGGACTAACAGGTCCAATGTCCAGTGTAACTACTACAAGAAATATGGCCACTATGAACGTGACTGTAGAAAGAAGCAAGCATATCAAAAAATTGGCAGAGAAAATGTCTCCAATGTTGAAGAACATTCGTCAAAAGTTATGTTTCTATCATACCAAGCAACTGAAGAAGAACATCAATCAAATGTATGGTTGCTAGACAGTGGATGCAGCAATCATATGATAGGTAACAAATCATTGTTTTCTGACCTAGATTCATCTCTAAATTCGAAGATCAAACTTGGTGATCACTATCTCGTTCCTACACAAGGAAAAGGTACTGTAACTATACTTACCAAACAGAATGAAAAGAAGTACATAAATGATGTATTCTATGTTCCAAATATCAAGGTCAATCTGATCAGTGTGGGTCGACTGATTCAGAATAAGTATGATGTTAGGTTCATTGATTCCTACTGTGTTGTCTATGATAAATCCCCTAGTAGAAGACTCCTAGCCAAAGTAGAAATGACCAAGAATAGCATATTCCCACTCAGTCTCAAGAGTGCTATCCTATCATAGTCATATGCTCATACTGTCTCCAGTCAAGATGAAACTTGGTTGTGGCATTGTAGGTATGGTCATATACCCTTTCAGAGTCTCTGTCATCTGCAAAAACAATCCATGGACAAAGGATTACCAGTCATGAATGAACAATCAAGTTCTTGTGAAGGCTGTATTTTAGGGAAACACCAAAGGGACAGCTTCCCCACTTCCACATCTAGAACCAAAAAACACCTTGAACTAGTTAACACAGACCTATGTGGACCCATGCAAACCCAATCTATAGGAAGTAGTATGTATTTCCTAACATTTATTGATGATTATAGCAGGAAATTATGGATCTACTTTCTCATAAATAAGTCAGATGCCTTCTCCAAATTCAAAGAGTTGAAAGCATTGACTGAAAAGCAGTCAGGTAAATCTATCAGAACACTCAGATCAGATGGTGGAGGTGAGTATGACTCACATGATTTTGCATAGTTCTGTAAGCAGCATGGCATCCAGTGCCAGTACACCACTAGATACACTCCGCAGCAGAATGGAGTTGCAGAACGGAAGAATCAAACCATCATGGACATGGCCCAAAGTGTCATACAAGAAGTTATCAGATGAATATTGGGAAAATTTGTTGCATGTTTAGTATATATACTGAACAATTCTCCCACAGTAAGTGTCAAAGATAAGTGTCATGTCCCAAAATTTTGCATTGGGTCACAATGGCCTAAGCCCCTTGGCCATACTCATGATAGTTTGTCAAATGGATGCTAAGCATCAAATAAATGCCAAGAATGAAGTCCAAGTTAGTAATAATGTGAAATTAGATCCAAATGGACAAGGTGGGTCACAATAAGAGAAAGTCCCAATTCAAAGTTGTAATATACCCATCCAAATGAACTACCATGGAGGAAAATTACTAGTTCCCTAGGTTGGGGGTGGAAGCTTTGGGATTTGAAATAAGGGGGATAATAAATGATGTTTGAACATTAGAATGGCATAAATATTTAATAAATGAGCTAAATAAATAAATACAAGGGAAAATCAAAGTGGCAATTTATCATGAAGACACATGGAGGATGTGGGACCCACACAAGCTAGATTTTCTATGCCACATGGCATACTCCTCTTGTCATTTCGAATCCATAAGAAGCCCAAGGTTCTTGGGATGAGTTGGAAGGTCAATATACTTGGCATGAATCAATTAAGGTCGAATTGAAGTGGAAGAGTAACTCCCATGGAAGAGGAAGAGGCATTTTGGAGCTAGTGAGACACTTGGACTAGATTTCCTAGCTCTATGGCAACAATGATGAAGATGTTATGACACCTATGACACAAATAAGACCTGAAGGATGACATCTGACACATATGACATGTCAGGGCTAAAAATAGCCTCCAAGAGGGCTCTCAAGTTAGTTAGGGCAGCCAAAGAGACACCAATTCAAATTTTGAGAAGGAGAGGGATAGAATTGGAATGACAAGTGGCATACTTGGGAATGTTTTCCCAACTTGAGTTGGCAAGAAGATCTTGGGAGAAATTAGACCCATGGAGGACCTTAGAAGTTTATAAAAGACAATAACAAAGAATTATGGTAGCTTTTGATCATTTTATAATTTGCATTGTGCATTTGGGAGAGGAGAGCTAGTGGAGTGCTACTCTACTTGCTATAGCACCAATTTCGAGGGTGAAATATTCCCATCCTAGTTGGTAATTGGAAAGGCCATTCAGAAATTTCATTTGGAGATTTAATGGATTCTTTTGTTACAGTTTGAAGCTATAGGTCAACTCATGGTCACATCTCTTTCAACTTGCTTCTACAACCATTCTTCTATTTCTTGGCATATTCTTGCTCCTTGAGGAGAGGTGCATTTGTTGAGGTGATGAACTATTTGGGATAGCTCTTGAGGCCCCATATATTTGTAATATGATATATATACTCTTTTTTTACTGCTCATGAGTCTCTCAGGTTGAAATACTAAGTGGAGTTATGTAAAAATACCAAACAATGCATAAATAATGCCATTTCCCCTATGTCTTGTTGGTGGAGTTTGAAGAGGCACTATTTTGAGTTATATCAGTTATTATCTGTGATTTTGTTGATGTGAGGAGTTTTATTAAAGTTATTAATAATTTTCATTAATAGATCATAAGCCCTTGGCACCTAAAATTTGAATTTCATAAGTCATGGTGAAAATAACTAGTTTTTTCTCCTTTGTGAAATCTTGCATATAAACATATGATTTTAAAGAGTTTCAGAAGGCCATAAGAAATAATTAAGGATAATTGGGGAGATAATTAAAGCCATTTATTAGTACCATACCTCTGTTCATAAATTTGGAATGGTTTAATAGCATTTGGGAATCCATCATTGTCGACTACCCTTGGGGGATTTGAAGCTCGAAATGACTAGTAATCTTCCCTAATTTGTCTAGATTGTAAATGAATGTTGAAGAAGTATTTGAAGGGTTTTTAAGTATCGATAAGCCTCGTTTATATGTATTAATACCTCTCAAATACCTTCAGACCCATTATACAATCATTTTGAGTCACTTGGGGACCAAGAGACCAATACCAATCAAAGAGAAATTGCTAGTCAAAATCCCTACTTTG
The DNA here is from genome assembly GCA_027924585.1 of Larix kaempferi. Taxonomy (NCBI): domain Eukaryota; kingdom Viridiplantae; phylum Streptophyta; class Pinopsida; order Pinales; family Pinaceae; genus Larix; species Larix kaempferi. The sequence continues at coordinate 15,630,483 of BSBM01000545.1, forward strand.
GCCATAAATTAAAGAAGAGTTGCAAAATCCTATTGAAGAATATAAAGCATCCCTGAACCTCATAATTATGTACTAATATCATACATACACCTTCTGTAACAATTTGGGAGCATTTGGAGTCATTTGGAGACCAAGAGACCAATACTAGTCAAAGGTCGAACTAGTGGAAAAAGTTGAAAATTTCACCATTTTAATAAATTTCAGAAAAGGACATTACAGGGGTATTAGAGCATGATATTTGCACCTGATGTGGTATGATATTCATTAGGTCAAGAAGTCAGGGACCAGCATTAGATATTGGAACCGTAGGAAAATAAGGGCATTTTTTTAGAATAATCCTATGGATGAATTACAAAGATTGAGAACAACGTATAAAACCTTGCCCCAAAAATATCAGAAATACCTTGATGTGTATATGGTTAATACAAAAAATGCCCCTCCTTTCAAAGACTTTGCTGATGTTTGCAAATAGGCCCAAAAATTAAGATGTGGAGTTAGTGAAGAAAGGTTTATGCCATTCTTGTAAAATACCTTGGAGAGAAATTCATATATGTGTGAGTGAAAAGATTAATGAAATATCTGAAACTTCAAGGAATGCATATATGTCCTACTTGAGGAGAGTTTTTGGGATTTCTTAAAAAAGAGATTCCAAATGTATTGATCTTAAGGAAACTAAGGGGCAAAGTGCATCAGATTGCTTGAAGGAGAAATATGAAGATACATCCCATGAACTTGAAGAAGATTCTATTGAAAATATTGAATATCATCTTGAGACACATTCTACCTTGGACTTGAATCAAGGAGAATCTATCGATGGATACTTGAACTATTAAGGAGTACCTACTAATGGGTGCTCACACCTCTATGTTGGTGGCATAGAGATCACTTTTGAAAGTGTTGCTGCAAGCCAAATTTCCATTAAGCATGAGAATGAAGACCTTGTAGCAGTTGAAGAAGAACCAAGATCAACTTCCCCATCACCACTTGAGCTTCATGAAGTTGGTCCACTAAAGAAGGAAGAAGATGAGGAGGTTTATTTGCAAGAGCCTCATTTTCTTGAAGGGTCCTTGAATATGAATGAAAAGAAGATCCAAGAGACCCTTAGCATACTCCATGACACTCAAGCATTGGTGTCAAATTCTTGTTGGAGAGTTTCTTCATTGAAGGATCCATCCTTCCTTAGAGACATGGAGAAGATTCAAAGAGCAATGTGCAACATCAAAGGTAATTTCATGTCTTTGCTTTTTAATAGAAACAATTTGGTTGAGTTTAATGAATTATTACATCATGCATACTTGAAGAATAATGAGGATATTCATAAACTCAAAATTCAAAATGAGCAACTTCTTGAAAGGTTGCAATATACTTGTTCTCCCTCCTACGTTTCAAATTGTCATATGGTATATTGCATGGAGGATTCTCATGACATGGTAGATCATGAGAAACATGGAAATTTTCATGTGCTTTATGTGTTTGAAGATGAGCTTGATGAGATCCAATCACTTGATGTGGTGGAAGAGGAACTTGAGTTTCTTCTTGGAAATGGTGACAAATTTTTTGAAGAAGTTGATTCCACTACCTTGGAACCAACCTATGAGGAAAGGTTTGCACTTTTGAGGGAGGTGCATGATCCTACCATTATGGATCATTCACATGAGGACACTTCTGCACTTTCTGATCATTTGGGTGAATTGGTTCATTCTCCTACATCCTACACTTCCATATTTTGCAGCATTCATCCTAATGAAGTATGGGTGAAAGGTTTATTTTTTATGGTGCCAAATGAGGAGTATGAAACTCCTATAGATCCTTTATATGATGACATCATTAGAGCCATTTATTATTCACATTTGAAGCAGGATTCTTTTTTACCTTATGACGAAACACATCTACATGGATGCACTTATGATGCTCACTTGAGTCACTTGAAGACTCATGATTTCCCTTGCTCCTTGCTCAGTTCAATTGATATTGGAGGAACTTCATCTACTACATGGGTGAAAAGATATATGATGGGAGAAAATTCTTATTGGAAACAACATCCTTTGTTATCTCTTGATGATACACATGTTCATGGATGCACAAATTCTACTTATGTGGGCCCCTTGAAGGCTCATTTTTTTCTTTGTTCCCTACTTGGTTCATATTTTAGTGGAGGTTCTTCATTCACTTCTTGGATGAAAGAACACAGGGCTGATTATTTTGATGCATCTTACATCCTTTTGGAGCAGCATTAATATAGTACATGGGATCCTCACCTATGTCATTAGATCAGATTTGGTTGGTCACATGAATCTTGTATGCACTTGGAAAATGGTGGTCTACTTACTTGGAGGTATAAGCACTTTCATGATTCTTTGATGAGACACCTCCTTGATGTACATTTTTATTATGTTGTTATGTACTTTGATGATATATCTTTTGTACTCATGATTTTTGGAAGAATGTGTTAGACACAGTGCTCACTAAGAGGGGGGGATGAATCGGTGAGCTGAGGCCAAATTCAAATTTCTACTTTTTCTACCAATCATTTCACATTTACTTCAGCATCATATTCATCAATGGATTATATATCAGCAATCATCTAATCACATATTATTCATCAAGTAAAACACATTGACCTCAACATATTGCAAGAGACACAAGATATGGTTTTTATAATATTTTGTATTTGGTTCAACGGCTACAACCATGAGAAAATTCTGCACCAACTGAAACATAAGAGCACCAACTCTTTATCTAGGACCTTGCCTAGTTCTTCTTAGATCCTACTAAGAAGGGGACACAATACCCTGCTTGTATTTACAAGTACAATTCATAACAAGACCCATCTTGTACTGCATGTACATATTACATCTCATATTTCATTATGTCCTTACTCATTATCTTTGTTAGCATCATCACCAGCATATCAAATTCATCTTATCATCCTGTTCACCAAATCATTACTGTCTTCAAACTTCTGTCAGTATCTTGTCACAAGCATCATCACATGTTTTCATCAAATCAGTCCATCATTTTTATGTCCATGCATATCAACAGTATTTTGTTCTGCATATCATTACTGTCTTTACTATATCCATAATTCTATTCATGCTTAACTTAGAAAGCCATTCTGATCATATCCAGTCTTTACATCATGCTACTGTTCTTGTAATAACATGTAACATCCTGTAAAATACCAAAAATTTAAAAAAAATTAAAGTAGCAATAATTATCGAAGTTGTTAGTGCGGAACATATAAAATAGTTAATTCTCTTAACTAGGATAATTAATAACGATGACACGTCAAACATCTCAAAATAAAATATGATGTTAGTTGTAATTGCTATTGCGGATTAAATGGATGCTAAACTCTTTAACAAAAGACATTTTATGATCGTAACACAAGAATGCAGTCTTCAGATCTGTCTAAGTTCTAAAAGTAATTATATGTTGTACATAGGTTTGTATTATTATGATGTTCTTGATGATGTGCTGACAGTTTGCTTTTTATGATGACGAAGGGGCCCTATGAGGTACCCTGGGGTTTACTTAGCTATGTTTAGCTAAGGCATTTGAATCCTGTTTCCATGTGCAGAACGCGGGTAAGAAATTTTATGACAATCATGAGTTAAGAGTACATGTGTCTTTCAATTCATCGTCAATGTAGTATGAAAATGCTAAGTACTTCCTTGCAAAACAGTTACTGGAGGTATGGATATTTTGGTTACAATTCTAGTTTATGTGTTGGCTTACAAACTCTTCAGTGTTATTAAAATCACGTCGTCATTTTGTTTTTATATTACTGTAATTATTATCTATTAAAATTCAAACTGTGACTGGCAGATGCCCACTTCATTGGAAGGTTTCTATGCATATGATTGGGAATAGGGATGCTGCAACTTCTTCCTGGTAAGCCTCGGTGGTTCTTGAAACCTCATAGGTTCCTTTGGCACGGTTTTGCCGGTGATTACTGTTTAACGAGAGTTGGAAATATTTGACTATGTTCGGGTGATGGCTGAGTGTTAAGTTTTAATGTTTTATTTTGATAAATGTTGTAAAGAGGATAACCCTAAGTTGTTTAAGTTGTTATTTAGCTCTCTGATGCCTGGCTAAGTCGTTTGAAAAAGACTTCAAACTTGTGTTTGTACTGTTGTTTGTTAAGGGTAAAACCCTGTGTAGTTTTCGGAATCTTGAACTCGTTTTAGTGCTTCTTGTTGATAAGGGATAGACCCTGTGTAATGTTAGAACCTTGAAAAGGTCCGTAATGTAAACTCTGTTAAAGTTTTATCTTGAATGTGAATCAAGAGTCGAGGGTTCACCTTTTTCTGTAAGACAATGACTCGTTTCAAATGAAATATTTTGTTTAAAATAATGGTTGAGAAAATGTTTGTATAACTGTTGTCTTGGTTTCAAACAACGATAGTTGTCTCTGGCCGAAAGTTATGGGTTGCATAACTGTTGATAGATAGTTCCTGTACTTCATTATCGTTTTTAAATTAGTGATTTGGTAAAGTTTGGTCTTCGTAAGTTTTGAAATGGCAATGCCATGGTATTCGATTTTGTGTCAAAGAATGAAACCCTACCCCTGTAGGTTTTGTTGGCTATATTGAACTAGTGAACTGGGCCTTAACTCGTGCATGAAAAGGTTTCGACACTATATATCTTTCTAGTTAGGGTTGTAAGCTATTGTTAGACATTGATACGAAAATCGTACTTTCTGCTAAGTGATAATTAGTGTCTTGTTGGTAATCTCGATAAGTATAAAAGATGGTATGGTTATATAAAATGTTAGTTAGGGTTTGGAAATTCATATCTGCTATAATCTCATAAATAAATGTCTAATGTTTGCCATGAATGTCTTGATGAGAAGTTTATGAATTGTGCACTAAATAAACTATTAGAATCTAGGGTCTGTGATAACATAGGGTTTTGATGCTACTGTGCAGGTATTTGTATTTAATGATTGAAATCAAATGTTATAATTAGTGATCAAATAATAAGTGTTTACTTGTAAAAATTATGTACAGAGAATATTTTTGCAGCTGCTATATTTCTTAGACTATGAAATGCTTGAAAACATGGAATTTGTAATATTGAATTGCATATTATTACTTTCTGAAATAGATGGAGTTGAAATGGAAAATATAAATCTGTGCAGAAATAAAATGTGTTTTTCTTTATTTAAGAAATAGATGAATGCTATACATATGTTTATACTATACTGTACTATTTCCCGCGTTTTAACTTATGATTGAAAAGACAGAATTTAACAAGAAAAACTACTATGTTTATCCTTTCATTCAAATGGCATTCTACCTATCACTCATCTCTATTAATTTTGCTTTTCTGTACTAGAGTAATATACAGATAACAGTATGGAAAAAATACAGAAAAGAATTTAATCATTCATTTCATTTACTTAATCATTCTTGAAACATATCATCCTTAAGTCAGAAAATGAATTATTTCTTTATGTATAACTATAAGTAATAATTCTACCATGTAGAAAACATTTAACTATAAACAAAAGTAAGAAAAGTAGATCATGGTTGACTGTAGGAGAATCAAACAGCCCAAGGAACCTGTTCCACCCAAACTATTCCTGAAAACAGCCAAGTTACTTGCCTTAGGACCCTGGAGCCTATTCACTGAACCACCAGGAGGAAGATTCTGTATAAGCCTTAGTACATCAACTTGAAGTAGAATATAGATTATCCAGTCATAAAGACTCAACAGTCAAAGAGACCTGCACCAGAACCTCTGGTTTTCCTTTTCAGAATAACTAGCAGACTCACAATTGCACTCTTCCCATAGCCTCCCTATTCGAATCTCTCAGTGATCACCTGATACACTTGAGGAATATTTCTACAGAAAATATTGTAGGGGCTGCCTGCCCAAATCGAATTGCCTTATCTAGGTAGCCTAGGCCTTTTAGTTGTTAACTGGTCATTAACGAGCCGACTACTCTCTTCCACCCACCTGGGGGATAATGACACAAATTTAGGGGTAGTTGTCCCATAACCAACAGCTAGTGGTGGAGTGCAAATGCTGCTATCTATCCCATGCCTTCTAACAGCTTATATTCCTCCTAGTGGGTCAATGGACACTCATTTAACAGTTCCCTTGGGTGTTTGTCTCCTATTTTAATTTATTATATAATAATAATCAGTAATTACAATCATCCTTGACCAAACTTGGTCATAATTACAAAACTATGTAATTATAATTTAACATAAAGTATTTTGCAAATAAAATAATATTCTCAAAATTTGGGTAGGTGACATACACCCCCCCTTAAGTCTCAAAATCGTCCTCGATGTTGTTTAATCACTCTCTGAGTGTTCCTGAAACAGAGTTGGGTATGATGCTTGCATACTACTCTCCAACTCCCAAGTTGCCTCTTCTGGGATAAGGTGCTTCCATTGCACCTTTACCTACCCAATGGTGCGATTCCGGAGTAGAGTTTCCCTCCTTTCAAGGATACAGTCCGGTTCCACCTGAAAATCGTCGTCTTGTACCACCTTCAATCTATACCATAGAGAGTTGATGCTATGATTTCCTGTTGTCTAGTGCTGCATTAATTCTTGGCATCTCCCTTGCCAAGTCTCCAACAGTAGGTTCAGTCTGTCTGGAATGAATATTGTTAGTTGTCAGCTTCCTCTTGGGGAATTATGATGCATAATGAGGACCTTGACACTCAAAACATTTGATAGGTGCTTTTTGGTCATTAGTTCTGGTAGCATTGGGAGTATTTCTAGGAGCTGTAAAATTCTGCTGTTGATTATTTCTAGGATTGTTTCCTTGAAAATTCCGATTTTGAAAAATTTTCTTTTGGAAACCAGAATTTCCACTAAACCTGAAATTTTTCTTTTTCAACCAAAAGTTGGTGGGCTTATGATTTTTCCAGTTTGATATCCCTTCTCTTTTCCAATTAGTGTCATAACAGAAAGTTGTTTTCCTCATGGCCTCTTCTAAGGTCTTTGGATTGTCATACTCTATTCTGTCCTTGATGTTGAAAGGTAGACAACTCAGATATCTTTGAATCTTCGGTTTTTCTTCCATGAGGTATGGCACATACCTCAGTAAATTCAGAAATTTATTGTTCATCTCTTTCATGTTCAAACTTCCCAGCTTTAAATCATAGAATTCCTTGGATTTTTCTTCATAGTATTGTTCAGATAAGAACTTTTTCTTGAAGTACCTTTTAAAAGTGCTCCAATTCACATCCTTGTCTTTGATGCCCTTCACTCTTTTGATGTTTTGCCACCAAATATCTGCTTTCCCTATCAAGTTGTATATTGCCATCTTCGCCTTCAATGATTCTGAATAATCATAAATTTGGAAGTACTTCTTTTTGCCGGACAACCATGCTTTTGCTATCTCTCCTTTCTCAGTTTCACCATTGAAGGTTGGGTTTGTAGTCTCATTCGCTGCTATCACTTGAATAATTTTGTTTCTTTTTTCATTTTTCATGGGAAGCTTCCGATGATGTTGAAATTTTTTTTGCATCATCAGTTTTCATTTTCTTACCACTATCTCGATGAGGTAAATCTTCAATCTTGGAGGTATTTTCAATTTCTCTATTCTGTTCATCAGTTGGGCACTGTTTGAACAGTACTTGATTAAGTTCCTCTTGTGCCTTCAGAATTTTCTCATTGTCTTGTTTTACAGATCTAATTTTTGCTTTTAACTCTTGAAATGCACGTAATAATTTTGATGAATTGTCATTTATTTTGCCATGCACTTCTTCTTCATAATTTTGTCTCATGCTATGACTGTTGGGTCGAAATCTGTTCTCTATATGTTCAGCTGATCCTTCCATACCTGTAGCTTAAAAACAATTTCTGTATAACACAAATAGTTTAAAATTTAATTAGTAATATTTCTGCTGTAATAAAATTTTCTGTTGCGTGTTCTTTGGACCTTTTCAGGCCTAGAGTTTGAACGTGAGCTCTGATACCGCATGTAGCATCCTGTAAAATACCAAAAATTTAAAAAAAATTAAAGTAGCAATAATTATCGAAGTTGTTAGTGTGGAACATATAAAATAGTTAATTCTCTTAACTAGGATAATTAATAACGATGACATGTCAAACTTCTCAAAATAAAATATGATGTTAGTTGTAATTGCTATTGCGGGTTAAATGGATGCTAAACTCTTTAACGAAAGACATTTTATGATCGTAACACAAGAATGCAGTCTTTAGATCTGTCTAAGTTCTAAAAGTAATTATATGTTGTACATAGGTTTGTATTATTATGATGTGCTGACAGTTTGTTTTGTATGATGACGAAGGGGCCCTACGAGGTACCCTGGGGTTTACTTAGCTACGTTTAGCTAAGGCATTTGAATCCTGTTTCCATGTGCAAAACGCAGGTAAAACATTCTATGACAATCATGAGTTAAGAGCACATGTGTCTTTCAATTCATCGTCAATGTAGTATGAAAATGCTAAGTACTTCCTTGCAAAACAGTTACTGGAGGTATGCATATTTTGGTTCCAATTCTAGTTTACTATAATTATTATCTATTAAAAGATCATCTTAAAATGACTATTATTATTAATATCAAGCGAGGCTATCAACGTCCAGTTGTAACTCTAATTGAAATATTGTGGAAATAGTGTTTATGCTATTTCAAATGAAACTATCATTATATTTTGTATCAACAGAACTCTAAACTATTCTAAGTCCCAGATTTATCATTTGATTAACATTACATAGTTAATATATGAAAAGTATAGTGATTATAGTAATAGTGCTATAAATTAACATTATAATGTGCTTGTAAACTATACCTATAGTCTTACTCTTATCAATTGATTACAATACATAACTAATATATGGATTATACATTGTGAATATAGTGCTTATGCTATGAACTAGCATTATATAATGCATTAACATAACTTAGACTATATATAAAGTCTTCATTTATCAAATGGATAACAATATATATAAAACTTTACCCTATTACTATACAAAAACTATAGAAATGAAATATAAAAATTATATAGTGACTATGCATTCACATAATACATTGTCATATAATACTATTGTTACGATGCCTAAAACAATTCTTTGAAACTATATAAAATGTACACTATGGATCTAATATTGCACGGATTTCGATTGATGACAAGGTATTAAAGTTCGTACTTGGCATGCTTTCCAAACTGGCGTTAACAGGCCTAGCATTAACGTCATTCAACTTGTTAAGTGAAGTGGAATCTTAGTTGTATGGTTTCCACGTGATTGAGTTTGCAATAAGCACCGAATAATGCTGAGCTGTGCCATGCACTAGCTCTTGGTTTGCTGACTTGGCAATTTGGTAGATGAAGTAATCAATGTGTATTTATTGCTATGGCTGCTCGAACATCAACATGCCTGACTTGGAAGCTAATTCATCGTTAATCTTCATAAGATATAGGGCTGAGAAGAAACCCTAGTATTGCATTCATAAGTAATGAGAATTGGTTTTCTGGTATTCATTTCATGTTTTTTTTGTGAGGTTTGGAGAGTCGACCCGGTGGCTTCAATGTAAGGTTAGAGTTTGCTTTGAGGAGGACTCCTTCCTCGGTTGCGAACCTTAGACCTATGAGATAGTGTTTAAATGTTACAGGCTTATGCACTTGTGCAATAGAGCCACGATACAGCCATGGTAGTTGTGTGTGGTTCTTCTGTCAGTTGTTGAATCCGAATTGATTTGGGGTTCGATACTTCAGTTTATGAAATCATCTTTTGAGTTTTCTGAAATCATATTTGCTACAAAAGCCATTAGGCTTCGTCGTTTTTACTAGTGTGGTGTGTCTAAGCCCAGAAGTTTCAACGCAATGGTAAGTTTTCAATAATAAAATAGTAATACAGTAATACTTAGTTTTATAATTGCGTTTCTTGTTTTTAACCTTTCTGATCAATGACTGGTAGGTTCCCACTTCGTTGGAAGGTTTCTATGCATAAGATTGGGAATGGGGATGCTGCAACTGCTTCCTGGTAATCCTCGGTGGTTCTTGAAACCTCGTAGGTGCCTTTGGCACGGTTTTCCTAGTGATTATGGTGTAACGAGAGTTGGAAATATTTGACTCTGTTCGGGTGATGGCCGAGTGTTAAGTTTTAATGTTTTATTTTGATAAATGTTGTAAAGAGGATAACCCTAAGTTGTTTAAGTTTCTATTCAGCTATGTGATGCCTGGCTGTGTCATTTTAAAAAGACTTCGAACTTGTGTTTGTACTGTTGTTTGTTAAGGGTAAAACCCTGTGTAGTTTTTGGAACCTTGAACTCGTTTTAGTGCTTCTTGTTGATAAGGGATAGACCCTGTGTAATGTTAGAACCTTGAAAAGGTCTGTAATGTAAATTCTGTTAAATTTTTATCTTGAATGTAAATCAAGAGTCGAGGGTTCACCTTTTTCTGTAAGACAATGTCTCATTTGAAATGAAATATTTTTTTTAAAATAATGGTTGAGAAAATGTTTGTATAAATGTTGTTTTGGTTTCGAACAATGATAGTTGTCTCTGGACGAAAGTTATGGGTTGCATAACTGTTGATAGATCGTTCCTGTACTTCGTTATCATTTTTAAATTAGTGATTTGGTAAAGTTTGGTCTTCGTAAGTTTTGAAATGGCAATGCCACAGTATTCGATTTTGTGTCAAATAATGAAACCCTACCCTTGTAGGTTTTGTTGGCTATCTTGAACTCATGAACTGGGCCTTAACTCGTGCATGAAAAGATTTCGACACTATATATGTTTCTAGCTAGGGTTGTAAGCTATTGTTAGACATTGATACGAAAATCATACTTTCTGCTAAGTGATAATTAGTGTCTTGTTGGTAATCTCGATATGTATAAAAGATGGTATGGTTATATAAAATGTTGGTTAGGGTTTGGAAATTCATATATGCTATAATCTCATAAATAAATGTCTAATGTTTTCCATGAATGGCTTGATGAGAAGTTTGTGAACTGTGCACTAAATAAACAATTAGAATCTAGGGTCTGTGATAACATAGGGTTTTGATGCTACTGTGCACGTATTTGTATTTAATGATTGAAATCAAATGTGATAATTAGTGATGAAATAATAAGTGTTTACTTATAACAATTATGTATAGAGAATAGTTTTGTAGTTGCTATATTTCTTAGACTATGAAGTGCTTGAAAACATGGAATTTATAATATTGAATTGCACATTATTACTTTCTGAAATAGATGGAGTTGAAATGGAAAATATAAATCTGTGCAGAAATAAAATGTGTTTTTATTTATTTAAGAAATAGATGAATGCTATACATCTGTTTATATTATACTGTACTATTTCCTGCATTTTAACTTATGATTGAAAATACATAATTTATGAAGCACCTGCAACAATTGATTAATAAGAATATGTGAAATAGCAGAAATGACAGAAATCAGAAACACTTTTATATTGATCGCAGACCACTTCGAGGGGGCAACCTCCTTTGAGCAAGCTCAATACAAATAACTTCACGGTGCCTTCATAGGCCTCAACACACACTTATATACTAAGTCTAGGCTCCAATACTATGGGTCAAAACCATGGGCCACTACAAACTATGGATCAACAATACTACAGGCAACTTACAAAACATATGCGCCAACAACAATAACACAAACTATTGATCAACAAATACTATGGGACGATTTACAAAGCATATGCGTCCAACAACAATATACTAACAAAGTAAAGACATGGGTTCCTAACATCCCCTCCCCCTTAAAAAAATCTTTTTCCTCAAAGCTTTAGATGTGGAAATTGTTGTTGAATCTGAAGGAGTGGTTCCCATGGAGCATCCTCTGGTGGCATGCCGTGCCATTGAATTAAGACCTCCGTGATAGAGCGAGAGCGAAGCTGACGAGTGCGCCGATTGAGGATGGCCTCGGGCTCTAAAAGGATGGATCCTTCATTATCTAGTTCGGGTAAAATAGTTTGTCCATTGATGTTGGTGCCAAGAACTTTCTTCAGACAAGAGACATGAAATACTGGATGAATGCAGGAAGAAGAAGGAAGTTCCAATTTATAAGCAACGGACCCAATCTTTTGAAGAATCGGATATGGCCCATAGAACTTTGGAGCGATCTTATGACGTCCTTTGAGTTTTAGGGAGGATTGCTTGTACGGATGGAGACGAAGAAAAAACATATCGCCTACTTGAAAAGTGCGCTCAGAACGGTGTTGATCAACTTGTTGCTTCATGCGATTTCTTGCCATGTGAAGATTGTCCTGCAAAATGCGAAGAATCTAATCGTGGTTTTGAAGGACCGTGTCAACTTATAGAACTGGTGAACTGTTGGGGGTGTATGGAAGAAGAACTGGAGGTGCCTGACCATAGACTACTTCATATGGGGTCATTTTAGAGGTAGTTTGGTAAGAGGTATTGTACCACCATTCAACGAGAGGGAGCCACTTTGCCCATTGATGTTGTTGTTCAGAGGTGAAACAACGAAGATAAGTTTCCAAGCATTTATTGATAATTTCAGTCTCACCATCTGTTTGTGGGTGATACCCTGAACTCATCTTCAGTTTGGTGCCAGTGTGGTGAAATAGTTCTATCCAAAAATGATTGGTGAAAGTTGCATCACAATCCGAGACAATGGAAGAAGGGATGCCATGAAGACGAAAGATCTGGTCCAGGAAAATTTGAGCAACTAAGGAGGTTGTATAGGGATGGATGAGAGCACAAAAATGACTATATTTGGAGAGGTGATCAACCACAACGAGAATCATTGTCTTCCCGCCATATTTAGAGAGCCCTTCAATTAAATCCATAGAAATATCTGTCCAAATCCGTGTAGGTATGGGTAAGGGTTTGAGCAATCCTAGAAGGAGTGTTGTTTCACCTTTATTGCATTGGCAGGTATCACATTCAGCCACCATCTGTTGAATTGTCCTTTTCATGCCCTGCCAAAAGAAGTTACGCCATGCTCGTTCATACGTTTTGAGGAACCCAGAGTGCCCTGCCGATGGAGAAGCATGGAGTTCATAGAAGATAGCATGTTGAAGATCTGTGCTCTGGGGAAGCACCAGACGACCCTTGTATCTCAGAGAAGCACCATCCCAAGAGTAATGTGGTACAGTAGAAGGGTTGTTGGTCAAGCATTGGATGATTTGAGATAAGGAAGAGTCATTGACATAACCCTGTTGAACAGATTGCAACCAATTTGGAACATGCATAGAAATAGCTGAAAGAGAACCTTGGGCATCAAATGTGCGAGAAAGAGCATCTGCCACAATATTGTCTTTACCCTTCTTGTAAGTGATCTCATAATCATAACCCATGAGTTTGCTAACCCATTTCTGTTGTGCTGGGGAGGAGACATGTTGTTCCAAGAAATATTTCAGACTCTAGTGATCAGTCTTGATGCAGAAATGATTCCCTAATAGGTATGGTCGCCACTTCTGTACTGCATGCAAAATAGCCATCATTTCCTTCTCATATGTAGAGGCAGCTAAATTCTTACCTGAAAGGGCTTTGCTAGTGAACGCAATGGGGTGTTCATCTTGAAGGAGAACAACACCAAGTCCATTGCCGCAAGCATCACTCTCAATAGTGAAGGGCTTGGAAAAATCGGGCATATCTAGAACAGGTGTAGTACACATAGCTTGTTTCAGTTTGTCAAATGCACACTGAGCAGCATGTGTCCATGTAAAAGCATCCTTTTTCAATAGAGTAGTTAATGGAGCTGCAATCTTCCCATAATCCTTGACAAACTTGCGGCAGTAGCCAGTCAACCCCAAAAAACCACGAAGGCTCTTGAGTGTATGAGGATGTGGCCAATTGTTCATGGCATCGATTTTGGCATGATCCACACGAACCCCTTGTGCTGAGATAATGTGCCCGAGATACTCAACTTCCTTCTGTCCAAAAACACATTTAGACTGCTTGGCGTGGAGATGATGGTCAGAGAAAAGTTGCATGACAAGATCTAGATGCTGGAGATGTTCATCCCATGTTTTACTATAGATGAGGATATCATCAAAGAATACCAGAATGAATTTCCGCAAGTAAGGCCGAAATATTTTATTCATTAAGGCCTGGAATGTGGAAGGAGCATTAGTGAGGCAACAGGGCATGACCAAAAACTCATAATGGCCATCATGTGTGCGGAAAGCTATTTTAGGGATATCATCCTCATGAACCTGAATTTGATGATACCCAGAACGAAGATCCAACTTGGAAAAAAATTGAGCCCCATGAAGCTCATCAACAACAGGAATTGGAAACTTATCCTTGATGGTGAGGTGATTAAGTGCTCGGAAGTCAATGCAGAGGTGCCATGACCCATCGTTTTTGCGGACAAGAAGAACTGGAGAAGAAAAAGAACTAGTGCTTGGGCGAATAATACCTTGCTTCAATAAGTCCCAAACGAGCATTTCAATCTCTGTTTTTTTGTGAAATGGGTAGCGATAGGGCCTGATGTTGGGAGGAATGCTTCCAGGAAGGAGATGAATACGATGGTCTTCTGGCCTTGAAGGTGGCAATCCCACTGGTTCAACAAAGACACTTGTATATCGATCCAAAATTTGTTGTAGATCCAAAGGAGTAGTGGAGACCACTGATGGTTGCATCTGAATGGAATGGATCTGAGCAATGACACCATGTGAATTCTTTTTGAGGAGTTTTTCCATGCAATGTGAGCTAATGATGCTGAGAGACCCTGGTTGTAACCCTGTCAATGTGTGTTTTTGTCCATTGAGGGAAAACTGCATCCAAAGTTCAGCAAAATCCCATAAGATAGGGCCAAGTGTGCGTAGCCATTGAGCGCCCAAAACCACATCACATCCGCCTAAGGGCAAGGAAAACATGTAAGAGCGCAAGGTATAATCTCCCATAGAGATACGCACATTTCAACACTTCCCTTTCCAAGGTAAGGTGTCCCCATTAGCAACCATGACTTCAAAGTTGGAGCAAGGATGGATAAAATAATCAGCTTGTTTGGCGATCCGAGGGTCAATGAAATTATGAGTGCAACCAGAATAAATGAGTATTGTAAGAGGAAGCTTCTTGAAGCAACCCCTGACCCGCATTGTTTGGGGGGTGGTGATTCCATCTAAAGCATGGAGAGATATCTCTAGCTGTTCATCCTGAGACGGAGGGTCAATAGGCAGTTCCTGAATGTCGACTTGAGCATCCACTGTATCTGGATCTTCGTCACCAATTTCAGAGGCAGGTGGAGAATCCACATCCAAGAGATAGAGCTTTTGTTGAACACATCTATGTCCCCGAGTGAATTTCTCATCACAATTATAGCAAAGCCCCTTTTCTCTACATGCTTGCATCTCTGTTTAAGACAAATGCTTGATAGGAGTTGTTCGAGGAGCCTGCGGTATGGGTAGTCATTGAGAACCCATATTTCGAAAGGGAACAAAAGTGGGCTTGGAGCACTGTTGGGATGCAATCTTGTCTTCTGCCAACTTAGCCAACCCTAGGGCTTCCATCATTGTCTTGGGACAGAACATTTTGACCTCAGAGCGAATGGCATCCTTTAGACCACTGATAAAACAACTATGGTAAAAGTCATCAGACAATCCTTCAGTGTGGTTGGCTAGTTTCTCAAATTCGGTTTGATACTCTCTCACAGTGCCAATTTGGAGAATTTTAGTGAGGGATCCTATGAATTCATCAAAAGCACTAGGACCAAATCATTGAAAAAGGAGTTGGCAAAAGTCTGGCCATTTGGGCTCTTCATGAGCCTTGATGTACCAACGGTACCATTAAAGAGCTTCCTGTTCCAAATGAAAGGATGCAAGCAGAACTTTGTTGACATCAAAAGTATTATGCAGACTGAAATACTGTTCTGCACGATAGATCCATCTAATTGGATTAGTACCATTGAAGCGAGGAAAATCAAGCTTCAGACCACGAAAATTGCTGGAAGAAGAGAACCCATTGTCTGATGAAGACTCGGACTGTCGTTTGTTGTTCATAGCTGAATGTTCAAGATGGAGGCCGAGAAATTTTTCATCCAGATCCTGGAGTTTGGCTTGGATGGCTGCAAGTGCTTTTTCCATGGTTTTTGCTCCTGCGTAGGTGACAACCATAACCAGGAGTTTTTTTTTTGGGGGGGGGGTTGACTGGTTAGAAAAAAAAACAGAAACTGCTTCAGTAAAGGAAAATATGGATTTGGGAAAAAATCTGAAGGGTAATTGGGGTTTGATTAGGTTTTGGACACTGTCGAATAGATAGGGAAGCAAAAAATGAGGATTTCAGAAGCGAGGTGAAAGAATGGGAAAATTTGGCAGAGGGGGACAAAGAAGCAGAATTCGGAAATGAACTCTGTGGTAAAATTTGAAGGTGATTGGGTGAAATCTGAGGAAGTTATGGCAAACCCTAAAAATAGACAAATGTGGGATTTCGGGCTTTGGGAAGTGGAATTGGGGATAGGGTCCTCAGGAATGAAATATGCAGAATGAGATTACAGGGGTTGCCTGGAAGTTTCAAGGGAAACAGAGTGAAAACAAAGGAGATATGGAGAAAAAACTGAATTTTATACTTTTTTTTTCTTTTGTTTTATCAGTATGGAGCTGCTACGGCTCAGAAGGGATCTGAAATAGATAGATCTGCAACGGCCCGGAAGTGAGCGGAAACAGAGGGATCTGAAACGGCGTCGAATGGATTGAAAATGGATGGATCTGGAACGGCTTTCAGAATGGATCTAAACGGCTGGATCTGAAACGGCGCAGCAGTGATTGACAATAGTTCAGCTGAAAATAGATATGGACCCCAGGTATGTGCGGCTTCCTAACAGTTCAGGGGTTTCACTTGGACACCAATGTTGTCTGACGAATTGCGTATTGGGGCAATAACCCTCACTCCACGGCTCAGGTAAAACTGATAACCGCTTTGCCACAAACGACAGCTCTTGGTTTACCTCACGGGTGGGAACTAGTCAATCAGGTAGGGGTAGTTGCCCTTTTCGCTGGCAGGTCCTCTCTATGGGCCAGCTACTTTGGGCTTCTTGTGGTACTCCTCACAATGCGTTTTAGGGCTTATGCCCAAGTACTTCCCACAGTTAAGCGGATAGGGATTATTCCTAAATCTGAACCTGCAACAGATGCGAAAAAAAAATTGGCAGAAATTTCACCCAGCGAGCCCAAGAAAGTGCTCTGATACCAGATGTGAAGCACCTGCAACAATTAATTAATAAGAATATGCGAAATAGCAGAAATGACAGAACTCAGAATCATTTTTATATTGATCGCAGGCCACTTCGAGGGGGCAACCTCCTTTGAGCAAGCTCAATACAAATAACTTCACAGTGTCTTCATAGGCCTCAACACACACTTATATACTAAGTCCAGGTGCCAATACTATGGGTCAAAACCATGGGCCACTACAAACTATGGATCAACAATACTACGGGCGACTTACAAAGCATATGCGCCAACAAAAATAACACAAACTATTGATCAACAAATACTACGATAAGACTTACAAAGCATATGCGTCCAACAACAATATACTAACAAAGTAAATACATGGGTTCCTAACATAATTTAACAAGAAAAACTACGGTGTTTATCCTTTCATTCAAATGGCATTCTGCCTATCACTCATCTCTATTAATTTTGCTTTTTTGTACTAGAGTACTATACAGATAACAGTATGGGAAAAATATAGAAAAGAAGTTAATCATTCATTTCAATTACTTAATCATGCTTGAAACATAGCATCCTTAAGTCAGAAAATGAATTAGTTCTTTCTGTATAACTGTAAATAATAATTCTACCATGCAGAAAACATTTACCTGTAAACAAAAGTAAGAACAGTAGAACCTGGTTTACTATAGGAGAAACAAACAGCCCAAGGAACCTGTTCCACACAACCTATTCCTAAAGAGAGCCAAGTTAATTTCCTTAGGACCCCTGAGCCTGTTCACTGAACCACCAAGAGGAAGATTCTGTAGAATCCTTAGTACATCAACTTACAGTAGAATATAGATTATCCAGTCATAAAGACTTAGCAGTCAAAGAGACCTGCACCAGCACCTCTGGTTTTCCTTCTCAGAATAACTAGCAAACTCACAATTGCACTCTTCACATAGACTCCCTATTCGAATCTCTCAGTGATCACCTGATAAACTTGAGGATTATTTCGGCATAAAATATTGTAGGGGCTGCCTGCCCGAATCAAATTGCCTTATATAGGATGCCTAGGCCTTTTAGTGGTTAACTGGTCATTAATGAGCCGACTGCTCTCTTCCACCCACCTGGGGGATAATGCCACAAATTTAGGGGTAGTTGTCCCATAACCAACAGCTAGTGGTGGAGTGCAAATGTTGCCATCTATCCCATGCCTTCTAATAGCTTCCATTCCTCCTAGTGGGTCAGTGAACACTCATTTAACAGTTCCCTTGGGTGTTTGTCTCCTATTTTAATTTATTAAATAATAATAATCAGTAATTACAATCATCCTTGACCAAACTTGGTCATAATTACAAAACTTTTTAATTATAATTTAACATAAAGTATTTTGCAAATAAAATAATATTCTCAAAATTTGGGTAGGTGACATACACCCCCCCTTAAGTCTCAACATCATCCTCGATGTTGTTTAATCACTCTCTGAGTGTTCCTGAAACAGAGTTGGGTATGCTACCCGCATACTACTCTCCAACTCCCAAGTTGCCTCTTCTGGGCTAAGGTGCTTCCATTGCACCTTTACCTACCCAATGGTGCAATTCCTGAGTAGAGTTTCCCTCCTTTCGAGGATATAGTCTGGTTCCACCTGAAAATCATCGTCTTGTACCACCTTCAATCTCTACCATAGAGAGTTGATGCTATGCTTTCCTATTGTCTAGTGCTACATTAATTCTGGGCATCTCCCTTGCCAAGTCTCCAACAGTAGGTTCAATCTGTATGGAATGAATATTGTTAGTTGTTCGCTTCCTCTTAGGGCATTCTGATGCATAATGAGGACCTTGACACTCAAAACATTTGATAGGTGATTTTTGGTCATTAGTTCTGGTAGCATTGGGAGTATTTCTAGGAGCTATAAAATTCTGCTGCTGATTATTTCTAGGATTGTTTCTTTGAAAATTCCGATTCTGAAAAGTTTTCTTTTGGAAACCAGAATTTCTACTAAACCTGAAATTTTTCTTTTTCAGCTCAAAGTTGTTGGGTTTATGATTTTTCCAGTTTGATATCCCTTCTCTTTTCCGATTAGTGTCATAACATAAAGTTGCTTTCCTCATGGCTTCTTCTAAGGTCTTTGGATTGTCATACTCTATTCTGTCCTTGATGTTGAAAGGTAGACAACTCAGGTATATTTGAATCTTCGGTTTTTCTTCCACGAGGTATGGCACATACCTCAGTAAATTCAGAAACTTATTGTTCATCTCTTTCATGTTCGTACTTCACAGCTTTAAATCATAGAATTCCTTGGATTTTTCTTCATAGTATTGTTCAGATAATAACTTTTTCTTTAAGTATCTTTTAATTCACATCCTTGTCTTTGATGCCCTTCACTCTTTTGATGTCCTGCCACCAAATATCTGCTTTCCCTATCAATATCTATATTTCCATCTTCGCCTTCAATGATTCTGAATAATCATAAATTTGGAATTACTTGTTCATGTCGGACAACCATGCTTTTGTTGTCTCTCCTTTCTCAGTTTCACCATTGAAGGTTGGGGGTTTGATTTTCTTGAACTCTCCAGAAATCTGTTCATACTGTTTGTGACTTTTTCTTTTGGGTTTGTAGTCTCATTCACTGCTATCACTTGAATAATTTCGTTTCTTTTTGCGTTTTTCATGGGCAGCTTCCGATGATGTTGAAATGTTGTTTGCATCATCAGTTTTCATTTTCTTACCACTGTCTTGATGAGGTAAATATTCAATCTTGGAGGTATTTTCAATTTCTCTATTATGTTCATTAGTTGGGCACTGTTCGAACAGTCCTTGATTAAGTTCCTCTTGTGCCTTCAAAATTTTCTCATTGTCTTGTTTTATAGATCTGATTTCTTTAACTCTTGAAATGCACGTAATAATTATGATGAATTGTCATTTAATTCACGATGGACTTCTTCTTCATAATGTTGTCCCGTGCTATGACTGTTGCGTCGAAATCTGTCCTCTATATATTGAGTTGATCCTTCCGTACATGTAGCTTAAAAACAATTTATGTATAACACAAATAGTTTAAAATTTAATTATTAAGATTTCTGCTGTAATAAAAAATTTTGTTGCTTGTTCTTTGGACCTTTTCAGGCCTAGAGCTCGAACGTGAGCTTTGATACCACATGTAACATCCCGTAAAATACCAAAAATTAAAAAAAAAAATAAAGTAGCAATAATTATCGAAGTTGTTAGTGCGAAACATATAAAATAGTTAATTCTCTTAACTAGGATAATTAATAACGATGACACGTCAAACTTCTCAAAATAAAATATGATGTTAGTTGTAATTGCTATTGCGGATTAAATGGATGCTAAACTCTTTAATGAAACACATTTTATGATCGTAACACAAGAATGCAGTCTTCAGATCTGTCTAAGTTCTAAAAGTAATTATATGTTGTACATAGCTTTGTATTATTATGATGTTCTTGATGATGTGCTGACAATTTATTTTGTATGATGATGAAGGGGCCCTACGAGGTACCCTAGGGTTTACTTAGCTATGTTTAGCTAAGGCATTTGAATCATGTTTCCATGTGCAGAATGCAGGTAAGAAATTCTACGACAATCATGAGTTAAGAGTACATGTGTCTTTCAATTCATCGTCAATGTAGTATGAAAATGCTAAGTACTTCCTTGCAAAACAGTTACTGGAGGTATGGATTTTTTGGTTCCAATTCTAGTTTACGTACTGGCTTACAAACTCTTCAGTGTTATTAAAATCACGTCCTCATTTTGTTTTTATATTACTGTAATTATTATCTATTAAAAGATCATCTTAAAATGACTATTATTATTAATATCAAGCGAGGCTATCAACGTCCAGTTGTAACTCTAATTGAAATCTTGTGGAAATAGTGTTTATGCTATTTCAAATGAAACTATCATTATATTCTGTATAAACAGAATTTTAAAATATTCTAAGTCCCGGATTTATCATTTGATTAACATTAGATAGTTAATATATGAAAAGTATAGTGATTATAGTACTAGTGCTATGAATTAACATTTTAATGTGCATGTAAACTATACCTATAGTCTTACTCTTATCAATTGATTACAATACATAACTAATATATGGATTATATATTGTGAATATAGTGCTTATGTTATGAACTAGTATTATATAATGCATTAAAACATAACTTAGACTATATCTAAAGTCTTCATTTATCAAATGGATAACAATATGTATAAAACTTTACCCTATTACTATACAAAAACTATAGAAATGAAATATAAAAATTCTATAGTGACTATGAATTCACATAATACATTGGCATATAATACTATTGTTACAATGCCTAAAACAATTCTTTGAAACTATATAAAATGTACACTATGGATCTAATATTGCAATGATTTCGATTGATGACAAGGTATTAAATTTTGTACTTGGCATGCTTTCCAAATTGGCGTTGACAGGCCTAGCATTAATGTCATTCAACTTGTTACATGACGTGGAATCTTAGTTGGATGGTTTCCATGTGATTGAGTTTGCAATAAGCACTAAATAATGCTGAGCTATGCCATGCACTAGCTCTCGGTCTGCTGACTTGGCGATTTGGTAGATGAAGTAATCAATGTGTATTTATTGCTATGGTTGATCAAACATCAACATGCCCAACTTGGCAGCTAATTCACCGTTAATCTTCATAACATCTAGGGCTAAGAAGAAACCCTAGTATTGCGTTGGTAAGTAATTAGAATTATTTTTTTGGCATTCTTTTCGTGTTTTTGTGGTGAGGTTTGGAGAGTTTGTTGTGAGGAGGACTCCTTCCTCGGTTTCGAACCTTAGACCTGTGAGATAGTGTTTAAATGTTACAGGCTTATGTACTTGTGCAATAGAGCCACGATACAGCCATGGTAGTTGTGTGTTGTTCTTCTGTCAGTTGTTGAATTCAAATTGATATGGGGTTCGATCCTTTAGTTTATGAAATCGTCTTCTGAGTTTTCTGAAATCGTATTTGTTGCAAAATCCATTCGACTTCATCGCTTTTGCTGGTGTGGTGTGTCTAAGCCCAGAAGTTTCAACGCAATGGTAAGTTTTCAATAATAAAACATTAATGCAGTAATACTTAGTTTTATAATTGTGTTTCTTGTTTTTAACCTTTCCGAGCTGTGACTGGAAGGTACCCACTTCGTTGGAAGGTTTCTATGCATAATATTGGGAATGGGGATGCTGCAACTGCTTCCTGGTAAGCCTTGATGGTTCTTGAAACCACGTAGGTACCTTTGGCATGGTTTTGTTGGTGATTACTATTTAACGAGAGTTGGAAATATTTGACTCTGTTCGGGTGATGGCTGAGTGTTAAGTTTTAATGTTTTATTTTGATAAATGATGTAAAGAGGATAAACCTCATTTGTTTAAGTTTCTATTCGGCTCTACGATGCCTAGCTGCGTCGTTTGAAAAAGACTTCGAACATGTGTTTGTACTGTTGTTTGTTAAGGGTAAAACCTTGTGTATTTTTTGGAACCTTGAACTCGTTTTAGTGCTTCTTGTTGATAAGGGATAGACCCTGTGTAATGTTAGAACCTTGAAAAGGTCCATAATGTAAACTCTGTTAAAGTTTTATCTTGAATGTGAATCAAGAGTCAAGGGTTCACCTTTTTCTGTAAGACAATGGCTCATTAGAAATGAAATACTTTGTTTAAAATAATGGTTGAGAAAATGTATGTATAACTGTTGTTTTGGTTTCGAACAACGATAGTTGTCTCTCACCGAAATTTATGGTTTGCATAACTATTGATAGATAGTTCATGTACTTCATTATCATTTTTAAATTAGTGATTTGGTAAAGTTTGGTCTTCGTAAGTTTTGAAATGGCAATGCCATAGTATTCGATTTTGTGTCAAAGAATGAAACCATACCCCGGTAGGTTTTGTTGGCTATCTTGAACTCGTGAACTGGGCCCTAACTCATGCATGAAAAGGTTTCGACACTGTATATGTTTCTAGTTAGGGTTGTAAGCTATTGTTAGACATTGAAACGAAAATCGTACTTTCTGCTAAGTGATAATTAGTGTCTTTTTGGTAATCTCGATATGTATAAAAGATGGTATGGTTATATAAAATGTTGGTTAGGGTTTGGAAATTCATATCTGCTATAATTTCAGAAATAAATTTCTAATGTTTGCCATGAATGGCTTGATGAGAAGTTTATGAACCGTGCACTAAATAGACAATTAGAATCTAGGGTCTGTGATAACATAGGGTTTTGATGCTACTGTGCAGGTATTTGAATTTAATGATTGAAATCAAATGTGATAACTAGTAATGAAATAATAAGTGTTTACTTATAAGATTTCTGTACAGAGAATAGTTTTGCAGTTGCTTTATTTCTTAGACTATGAAGTGCTTGAAAACATGGAATTTATAATATTAATTTCCATATTATTACTTTCTAAAATAGATGGAATTGAAATGGAAAATATAAATATGTGCAGAAATCAAATGTGTTTTTCTTTATTTAAGAAATAGATGAATGCTATACATTTGTTTATACTATACTGTACTATTTCCTGTGTTTTAACTTATGATTGAAAAGACAGAATTTAACAAGCAAAACTATTGTGTTTATCCTTTCATTCAAATGGCATTCTGCCTATCACTCATCTCTATTAATTTTTATTTTCTGTACTATAGTACTATACAGATAACAGTATGGGAAAAATACATAAAAGAATTTAATCATTCATTTCAATTACTTAATCATTCTTGAAACATAGGATCCTTAATTCAGAAAATGAATTAGTTCTTTCTGTATAACTGTAAATAATAATTCTACTATGCAGAAAACATTTAACTGTAAACAAAAGTAAGAATAGTAGAACCTGGTTGACTGTAGGAGAAACAAACAGCCCAAGCAACATGTTCCACCCAGCCTATTCCTGAAGACATCCAAGTTACTTGCCTTAGGACCCCCGAGCCTATTCACTGAACCACCAGGAGGAAGATTATGTAGAATCCTTAGTACATCAACTTGCAGTATAATATAGATTATCCAGTCATAAAGACTCGGCAGTCAAAGAGACCTGCACCGGCACCTCTAGTTTTCCTTCTCAAAATAACTAGCAAACTCACAATTGCACTCTTCACATAGCCTCCCTATTCGAATCTCTCAGTGATCACCTGATACACTTGAGGAATATTTCTGCAGAAAATATTGTAGGGAATGCCTTCCCAAATCAAATTGCCTTATCTAGGCAGCCTAGGCCTTTTAGTGGTTAACTGGTCATTAATGAGTTGTCTTCTCTCTTCCACCCACCTGGGGGATAATGCCACAAATTTAGGGGTAGTTGTCCCATAACCAACAGCTAGTGGTGGAGTGAAAATGCTGCCATCTGTCCCATAACCAATAGCTAGTGGTGCAGTGAAAATGCTGCCATCTGTCCCATGCCTTCTAACAGCTTCCATTCCTCCTAGTGGGTCAGTGAACACTCATTTAACAGTTCCCTTGGGTGTTTGTCTCCTATTTTAATTTATTAAATAATAATAATCTGTAATTACAATCATCCTTGACCAAACTTGGTCATAATTACAAAACTTTGTAATTATAATTTAACATAAATTATTTTGCAAATAAAATAATATTCTCAAATTTTGGGTAGGTGACATAACAAGCATATTCTCCATATCAAGTAATCTCTTATTGTTTCGCAGAAAACCATCATGTACAGCATATATCATACTTCCCTAGATCAACATTTTGTCCATCATATGTATCCCAAAATATATCAGCAAATAGTCCTCGAATTCGTTATGTCCATCCTCATCAAATTATGTCCATCAACAAGCTGCGAGTATCATAATGTCTTCATCAAATCACATCAGTAAAAACCAAAAGACAAGAGTTTCAACAAGAAGTGTCATGCCGCTTCTATCCTCCTGCTCCAGCCTGCAAACTGTCCTTACTATCCTCCTGAATCATGCGAAATTCTCACTCACTGAACCATGCGGATCATACTGCTCCACCGAGATCTCTCCTCGCCAAATTCACACTTCACTACTCCACGAAATTCTTACTCAGCAGCACTATTCCAGTTACTGCCACATCACTTTCTTCAACAAAGAGATAAAAAAAAATATCTTACTACTGCTCAGCTACATCACCGAACTTGTCCTCTCTGGCCTCACCCGAAATCAGTGCTCATTTGCATCATCTGAAATCTCCACCCAACACAGATTTCCTTCTCTACTGCGGCTGCTACCACAAAACAAAGAAGAAAGCAAAAGAATAAAAATGTTCTCCACTGTAGCTTCCTGCTACAATACCCAAAATTTTCTCAGTGAGCAGCCCAAAATTAGAGCTCTCTCTCTGCTCCACAAAATCTCCTCAACAAGACGAGTTTCCTTTTATTTATATAGGTGTTTCTTCAAAAACAAATTTGCTGAGCTAACTTGTATATATGCACACATAATTTTTATTTTTGTTTTTATATTTTTGATATTTAAGTGAGCTGACTTATCTCATTAATTCATGTTTTACTTCCATCTTAACTAAAGGCCGACTTGTCACATTGTATTTTTGTTTTATCATTTTAATCAATTAAATGACATTTTATTTTATTGATTATATATTTATGTTTGTCTTTCTTACCACATCCATGTGGTATTAACACCCATCTCATGCTGCTCGCACTACCCTACGAGATATGCCCGCAAGATCATGCTTGCTTGGCATATGTCTTCTCTATTTTTTTTCCATTTGTCCATCCATGCTTGATATTCATGTTCATTTGGCTTTTGTATTTTAGCCTTGTGCTTGCTTGCCACTTATCTTGCTTATCCAATGCTTGCTCGTTCATGATCCTTGTCATTTTTCTACTTGCCAAGACTTTCTTCTTACCTTTGTCATTTGTTACTTTGCCATTCTCATCATCTTTGTCTAAGGTATTAGGACCAATTTCAAATGACCACAGTATGGGTCATTTGGCTCATTAGGTGTGCCAATGCCCATCACCTTGTCTTTTTTATTCTCCAACTCATCAATGCTTGCTTGTGTTCCATGTCATTAGCCTTCTCCACTTCATCTTTGCACCTTTTTCATTAATGTTGTCATCAATGACAATCCTATTCATCAAAATGCATACAAGAAAATGGGATCCAGGAATTCTCTTTCCTGATGGTATGGGTTGGAGAGAAATTTTAATTGTTGGAGTGCAATACAAGCAATGGGACCCTGGGATAATTTTTAGTCCCATTGATTTCAATTTTTTTGGGAAACAATTAGTATGGGAGATGGATTCCCCACTTAATAAAGTGATTTTGATCAGAGTAGTGCAGCAGCAAGCATGGTGGTTCCTCTCTAAAAATTCATGGGATCTCGAAGACTGAAAGTTGGGAAACTCAGTGCCAGCTTCAAGAATTACAATGGTATCATAAAGGGTTTTCAAATATGAAATAGGTAAAGAGTAATTGTGAAAACATGGTTTCGATGGATTTAATTAACATTTTGGTGTTTAGTGGTGATGTTACAGGGGATATCAAAATGAAAATGAAAATCCACATCTCCTTGCTTTTGGAAACACACAATTGTAGTGCATGGGTGGCTCTACTCAAGGTTCCAGAAGAGAATTTTTGGGAAGCAAAATTTTGGAAAGAAAGAAGGTTCTTCCACATACAGGTTCTTCCCAAAATTTTGCATTGGGTCACAATGGCCCAATCCCCTTGGCCATACTCATGATAGTTTGTCAAATCGATGCTAAGGGTCAAATAAATGGTAAGAATGAAGTCCAAGTTAGTAATAATGTGAAATTAGATCCAAATGGACAAGGTGGGTCACATTAAGAGAAATTCCCAATTCAAAGTTGTAATATACCCATCCAGATGAACTGCCATGGAGGAAAATTACTAGTTCCCTAGGTTGGGGGGTGGAAGCTTTGGGATTTGAAATAAGGGGGATAATTAATGATGTTTGAACATTAGAATGGAATAAATATTTAATAAAGGAGATAAATAAATAAATACAAGGGAAAATCAAAGTGGCAATTGATCATGAAGACACATGGAGAATGTGGAACCCACACAAGCTAGATTTTCTATGCCACATGGCATCCTCCTCTTGTCATTTCGAATCCATAAGAAGCCCAAGGTTCTTGGGATGAGTTGGAAGGTAAATATACTTGGAATGAGTCAATTAAGGTTGAATTGGAGTGGAAGAGTAATTCCCATGGAAGAGGAAGAGGCATTTTGGAGCTAGTGAGACACTTGGACTAGATTGCCTAGCTCTATGACAACAATGATGAAGATGCTATGACACCTATGACACAAATCAGACCTGAAGGATGAAATCTGACATATATGAAATGTCAGGGCTAAAAATAGCCTCCAAGAGGGCGCTAAAGTGAGTTTAGGGCAGCCAAAGAGACAATAATTCAAATTTGGAGAAGGAGAGAGCTAGAATTGGAAGGACAAGTGGCATACTTGGGAATCTCTTCCCAACTTGAGTTGGCATGAAGATCTTGGGAGGAACTTAGAAGTTTATAAAAGACAATAACAAAGAAGGATGGCAGCTTTTGATCATTTTAGAATTTGCATTGTGCATTTGGGAGAGGAGAGCTAGTGGAGTGCTACTCTACTTGCCTTAGCACCAATTTCAAGGGTGAAAGATTCCCATCCTAGTTGGTAATTGGAAAGGCCATTCAGACCTTTCATTTGGAGATTTAATGGAGTATTTTGTTACAGGTTGAATCTACAGGGAAGCTCATGTTCACATCTCTTTCAGCTTGCTTCTACAACCATTCTTCTGTTTCTTGGCATATTCTTTCTCCTTGAGGAGAGGCGCACTTGTTGAGGTGATGAACTCTTTGGGATAGCTCTTGAGGCCCCATATATTTGTAATATGATATATATACTCTTTTTTTACTACTCATGAGACTCTCAGGTCTAAATACTAAGTGCAGTTATGTAAAATTACTAAACAATGCATAAATAATGCCATTTCCCCTAGATCTTGTTGTTGGAGTTTGAATAGGCACTATTTCGAGTTATAGCAGTTATTATATGTGATTTTGTTGATGTGTGGAGTGTTGTTACAGTTATGAAGAAGTTTCATTAACAGAGCATAATCCCTTGGCACCTAAAATTCGAATTTCATAAGTCATGGTGAAAATAACTAGCTTTTCCCCCTATGTGAAATCTTGCATATAAACATATGATTTTAAGGAGTTGAAGAAGGCCATAAGAACTAATTAAGGATACAGTGGGGAGATAATTAAATCCACTTATAATTACCATACCTCTTTTCAAAAATTTGGAATGGTTTAACAGCATTTGGGAATCCATCTTTGTCCACTACCCTTGGGGGATTTGAAGCTCGAAATGACTAGTAATCTTCCCTGCTTTGTCCAGATTGTAAATGAATGTTGCAGAAGTATTTTAAGGGATTTTAAGTATACATAATCCTTTTTTATATGTCTTAATACCTATCAAATACCTTCAGACCCATTATACAATAATTTGGAGTCACTTGGAGACCAAGAGACCAATACTAGTCAAACTCCCTAGTTTGGCCATAACTTAAAGGAGAGTTGCAGAAGCCTCTTGAAGAATATAAAGCATCCCCGAAACTCATAATTATGTCCTAATATAATCCATACACCATCTGTAACAATTTGGTAGCAGTTAGAGTCATTTGGAGACCAAGAGACCAATACTAGTCAAAGGTCGAACTAGTGGAAAAAGTTGGAAATTTCACCATTTTAATAAATTTGAAAAAAGGGCATTACCATAAGATACCTGAAGAAGCATGGAGTATCACTCATATTAGTGTCTCACATCTCAGGATATTTGGATGTGTTGCATTCTCGCACATACCTGATGAGTTAAGGAAGAAGTTAGACAAGAAGAGTGAAAGGTGTATTTTCACAGGCTATAGTGAACAACAGAAAGCCTATAAACTGTATAATCCTGTCACCAAGAAAGTAGTGGTGAGAAGAGATGTAAAATTTATTGAAGATAAATGTTGGAATGATACAGTAAACATTCAACAGATAGACAGTCTAGTACCACCATAACCACTCAGAATGCCCAGACTTGAAGTGGAGCAACAACAAGAAGGGACACTAGTAGACAGTCCACCACAAAACCAGAGAACCATAATCTTAAGGGAGTTATATGAACAAACTCCTGTCATTGATGAGAAGCTACATTATGCTCTATTTTCATGTCAGCCAACATGTTTTGAAGAAGCAACAAAAATCCACAGTAGATCAGAGCAATGAATGAAGAGATCGATTCTATTGAGCGAAATCATACTTGGGATCTAGTTGATCTCCCATCAGATAAAAGTTGCATTGGTGTAAAAGGGTGTTCAGATATCCACATCATCTTTTTCAGGATCTTGCATGCAATTAGGGTTTGCATGCATCCCAATCACCAGGTTGATGCCTCCAGCACCTTAGCCACCTTATTCTAGCACCCGGGAGCTTCTTACATCAGTTCATTATCCCTCCTAGTCAGGAAGGCACCCACTTCTCACCTACTACCAGAGAAGGCCGTACTTCTTCACCTACCACTGCAGTTCCACTTCAGTTACACTCAGCTCCGATTCTCCCTGATTTGAGGCTAGTTTCACTCCCGATTGACTGTTTCACTCCGTTGGACCTCCAGATTGACTAGATGACTTGTTCTGACTTTAGTTAGCCTCCCATGCACCCTCCACTGAGCCCACTTCCCTATATCAATGCTACACACTTCAGTTAGACTTAGATTGACACCTGGATGACTGGTTCTTGTGCATTGATGACCACCACTGATTGATGATGAGGACTCCTAGTTGGAGTCAAGCTACTCCATTCAGTGATTTGAATGACCTCCTTAGGCAATTCGAATTGCTCAGTCATTGTCAGATTATTGTATTGTAATTATTCACCCTTATTGGGATATTGAGCACTGTGCATGTTTTACACAGTTTTACACCATATTTTCTATGTTCATCTATTGTGATTGATTTACTTGTTCATTAGATCTGTTGTGACTAATTTTACATGGTATCAGAGCCATTGTAGGGACAAGATCTCTTTTCTACAGGTGTTTCTACAAGTGGATTTGAGTGAATTTGCTCAAAAATTACAAAAAGTTTTGGCATGAAAGATCTCAAGGGAATTCGCTCTTGTGCATGCAAAGCTTGAAAATACTTCCAATACCACTCCAGAAGCTTGAGTTTCCACATAAATCCTGGATCTGATACATTGGACCCATTCAACATTGCTTGATCTCCAATCCCATGTGTGATGCAACTCTAAAAGGGTGGATTGTTCAACCTCATTGTTCTTGGTTTTATTGTGATTTGCAGGTTATTGTCTCCATCAATTGCATTCGCTACTTTTCCCTTGCAAGAATTTCTACATCAGTGTGCACTCGCTCCTAGCAATGGAATACTCTTCTTCAAAGCCTATCCTCACCCCATTCAATTATTTTGATTGGAAAGATGATATGGATATCATATTACGTTCAAAAGGTTACTACCGAGTCACTCTTGGCCTTGAATTGGAGCCAAACACCTTATCAGATAGAACCAAACACTACAACAAGCTTGATGAAGCTTATGGTCTTCTTTGTCTCTCCATCTCCAAAGATCTTCACTTCCATCTCAGCAGATTGAAGACTCCAAAAGCTATATGGGAGCAACTTGAAACACTATTTGGCAAGTAGGACGAGCTTAGGGCTTTTCAATTAGAGAATGAATTGATTGCCCTTAGTCCTAAGAATTTTGAGACCATTAATGAATTCTTCACAAAATTCAAGAACTTGAACATGCAGTTGAAGAACATTGGAGTTATCAAAGAGGATAAGCAATTGATCC
This sequence comes from Larix kaempferi, assembly GCA_027924585.1. Taxonomy (NCBI): domain Eukaryota; kingdom Viridiplantae; phylum Streptophyta; class Pinopsida; order Pinales; family Pinaceae; genus Larix; species Larix kaempferi. Next base: position 15,661,416 of record BSBM01000545.1, read on the forward strand.
TCTCCATTCTCAGCAAGCTTGGTAAAGATTATTCGGTATTTGTCTCTACTTTCAATTCCGGTTGGCTAACTACCCCGAATTGGAAGATGCCTACCTTGAATGCCTTCATTGAGTCTGTCACAAAAGAGCATGATAAGTTGATTCAAATGGGGTCCATAAGCTCCAAAGATTCAGCCCTATATGTTCAAGGGCCCAAGATTTCGAATGGTAAAGGAAAGCAAAAGAAGGAGAAGCCCAAATTTGAACCTCACAAGCAAAGAGAGAAAGGCAGACAAACGGATGCACCATCCAGTTCGAAGTTCAAGCAAAAGGGAAAAGAAGGTAACCAAAAATCTAAATGTACTTATTGCAACCGTGGATTTCATCCCGAAAGTTCATGTATGAAGAAGACTATATATCAAATGGCCCTCCTTTTGGAAAAGAATAACATAACTCTTCCTTACAGTGCAAGGAAGAAGGATATGAATGATGATCATGAAAGAGGACAAGCACTCATGGAAATTGTTTCGAAGCCCACTACTCTCTTGATAGATTCGGGTGCATCGAATCATATGGCTGCAAATATTGATTCTTTTTCTTCATTCGATCCAAACAGATCCATCCCCATCCATTTGGGAGATGACTCAAAAATTTCTTCAAAGGGCAAAGGTACGATTCATGTAGATCATGGAAGCTTTCAGAATTTTCTCTATGTGCCTTCCTTGGCTTCAAATATTCTTTCTGTGTATCAAATGACACACACTCATGAACCGAAGAAAGTTACATTCAGCCCTAATACAGTTGAAATTTATGATATCAAAAGTGGAAGACTTGTTGCAGTCGAAAAGGCGAACCACACTACAAAATGCTATGAGTTTTCACACTTTATTCCGCTTGCAAATCCCACTGCTCTTCGCACACATGGTAATGAGGTTAGTAGGCTTTGGCATGAAATATTTGAACATCTTAATTATAAGTATTTGCTACTTTTATCAAACAATTCCATGGTAGATGGTCTTCCACAACTCCGTTCCTCGAAGGGAATATGCACTGGTTGCATTATTGGGAAGCAACCTGAGCAAAGATTCGACCGCGGCAAAGCTAGCAGCTCTTCTACAGTTTTAGGGCTGATACATTCTAATATCAGTGGTCCACTGCCCCATACATCATTAAATGGTTCAAGGTATTTTTTGACATTTATTGATGATTTCTCCTGCTTTACATGGGTATTTTTTCTCAAAAACAAGTTGGAAGTGCTTGGAGAATTCAAGGATTTTAAGGCTTCTGTTGAGACTGCCACTGAGAGCAAGATCAAAGCTCTTAGATATGATAATGGTGGAGAATATATCAAGGCCAAGTTTCTGCAACTTTGTGCCCAAAGCAGAATTCAGATCCAACATACAGTTCCCTACACACCCTAGCAGAATGGTGTAGCGGAAAGGAAAAATCGGTCACTGAAAGAGATGGCTACATGCATGATTGAATCAAAAGGTTTGGCTGCAAATATTTGGGCTGAAGCAATCAATGTTGCTGCATACATACAGAACCGTGTTCCACATTCATCCTTGAAAGGTATGACTCCTTTCGAAGCATTCTTTGGTCACAAACTGGATGTGTCAAATTTGAGAGTTTTTGGCTCTACTGCATGGGCTAGAATTCCTTCCAAGAAGAGACGAGCTTTGGATCCAAAAAGTATTGAGTGCATACTGATAGGATATGGGGAAGAATCAAAATCATATAAACTCATGGATATCAGATCTAAAAAGATATTCATAGAGCGCAGTGTGCAATTTGAAGAACCGCTTCAAGAATTGCAACTAGTTGAGGAAGAAACTGTCGTTTCACCACCTTCACCAGAAGAAGATCCGTGCAGCGATAATGAAGGTATGAGTTCTGATATTTCTGATATTTTAGTAGCACATGATGATCATGAAATATCAAGTTCAGAATCCGACCATTATGATCCTCCTCAGTTACCAAAGTGGGCCCAAAACACTCTTCAATCTGCTGGTTCGAACCTTGGAAATCCTGCTGATCCGAGACGAACAAGAGCAAACTTTCAAAGAGTAGGTATGGCTCTTTCTATTTCTGATCCATTACTTCCTGAGATTTTTTATTTGATGACTGATTCAGATCCCACATCATACTATTCTTCCCATCGAGATCCGAGATGGCAAAGTGCCATGGATGAAGAGTACAGTTCCCTTCAAAAGAACAATACATGGGAGCTAGTTTCTCTTCCACCTGGAAGAAAATTAGTGAAGTGTAAATGGGTCTACCGCATGAAAGTTTCTGCTGATGGCTCTATCAGCAAATACAAAGCAAGTTTGGTGGAAAAATGTTTCTCCCAAGTCCAAGGAGTGGACTACACTGAGACCTTTGCACTGGTTGCAAAGATGGATTCCATCCGCCTTGTTTTGGCTATTTCCGCATCCAAGCACTGGGAAGTGCACCAAATGGATGTGAAGAGTGCATTTCTACATGGAGACCTTGCTGAAGAGTTATATATGCAGCAGCCAGAGGGATACACATCAGATCCATCATTAGTTTGCAGATTGAAGAAATCTTTGTATGGGTTAAAACAGGCCCCAAGAGCTTGGTACGCAAAGATGGTCTCCTTCCTTCTTTCTCAGAATTTCCAAAGATACAAATCTGATCCGAATGTGTATCTTCAGCGAGTTAAAGGTAATTTGTTGGTTATTGTACTTTATGTTGATGATCTTCTCATTACTGGTAGCACTCTTACTTCAATAAACAAGCTAAAAACTGCCTTAAATCTAGCTTTTGACATGAGCGATTTGGGCTTGCTGAGTCACTTTTTGGGCTTGGAGATAGCTCAAAATTTTGATGGGATCGCTATATCTTAGAAAAAATATGCTTCCGACCTGTTATTGAAGTTTAATATGGCTGAATGTAAGGCAGGCCCATTCCCATTCCTCTCAGGAATCAGTCTTGAGGAGGGAGATTCTACACCGCTTGCAAATTATAGTATGTATCGACAGTTGATTGGTTCACTACTTTATTTGACACACTCAAGGCCTGATATTTCATATGCCGTGAGTGCCATGTCAAGGTATATGCAGCAGCCCCATGAGCTTCATTGGCGAGCAGCCAAGTGGATCTTGCAGTATGTGCAAGGTACGAAACATTTTGGCATACATTATGCTGCAGATTCTGAGCTTGATTTCATTGGTTTTACTGATTCAGATTGGGAAGGTGATAGCATTGATCGGAATTCCACTTCCAGCTATTTTTTCATGATTGGTCATGGTGCTATTTGCTGGTCCAACAAAAAGCAAGTAGCCATTGCACTTTCTTCAGCAGAGGCAGAGTATCGAGGGGCAGTCAATGCCTGCATTCAGGCAGTTTGGTTGCAGGGTATTCTTTCCGAGTTTCATTTTGGTGGCACTACTTCGACTGTCCTATTTTGTGACAATCAAACTGCTATCAAGATCCCCATAGATCCAGTTCAGCAGAAGAGGACCAAACACATTGATATCCATATGCATTACATTCGACAGTTGGTGCATGATCGCACCATCATTCTGCAATATTGCCTTACTGATGAGCAAATTGCAGACATCTTCACCAAGAGCTTCACTAAGAAGAAGTTCTCTTACCTCCGTTCACTGTTGGGGGTGAGTTCCATCATGGTGGAGATAGATTGATCCATTATTATGCTTTAGCTTGAGGGGGGGCTTTCTTCCCACTGGGTTTTTCCTCTTTCCTCAATTTATTTTCAGCATTTTTTGGATTATTGTATTGGGGTGACCTTTGGTCTTAGTTAACAGGGCCCCACATTATTTTTTGCACATCATAGTCTAGCTTGAGGGGGGGTGTTCAGATATCCACATCATCTTTTTTAGGATCTTGCATGCAATTAGGGTTTGCATGCAAAATCTAGGGTTTGCATGCACTTTGCATGCATCCCAGTCACCACGTTGATGCCTCCAGCACCTTAGCCACCTTATTCTAGCACCCGGGAGCTTCTTACATCAGTTCATTAGCCCTCCTAGTCAGGAAGGCACCCACTTCTCACCTACTTCCAGAGAAGGGTGCACTTCTTCACCTACCACTGCAGTTCCACTTCAGTTACACTCAGTTAGCTCCGATTCTCCCTGATTTGAGGCTAGTTTCACTCCCGACTGACTGTTTCACTCTGTTGGACCTCCAGATTGACTAGATGACTTGTTCTGACTTCAGTTAGCCTCCCATGCGCCCTCCACTGAGCCCACTTCCCTATATCAATGCTACACACTTCAGTTACACATGTTACACTCAGTTAGACTCAGATTGACACCTGGATGACTGGTTCTTGTGCATTGATGGCCACCACTGATTGATGATGAGGACTCCTAGTTGGAGTCAAGCTACTCCATTCAGTGATTTGAATGACCTTCTTAGGCAATTCGAATTGCTCAATCATTGTCAGAATATTGTATTGTAATTATTCACCCTTATTGGGATATTGAGCACTGTGCATGTTTTACACAGTTTTACACCATATTTTCTATGTTCATCTGTTGTGATTGATTTACTTGTTCATTAGATCTACTGTGACTAATTTTACAAAGGGGTCTATAAGACCAAGTTGAATGAAAAAGAAGAGATAGAAAAGTACAAAGCAAGGCTTGTTGCAAGAGGTTTTGCTCAACAATATGGTGTAGACTATGATGAAACCTTTGCTCCAGTAGCAAGGATGGACACCATCAAAGCTATACTTGCAATAGAAGCTCAAAACCAGTGGACTATTTATCAAATGGATGTAAAATCTACCTTTCTCAATGGCATACTTGAAGAAGAATTCTATGTAGATCAACCACCTAGTTATATTATCAAAGGTCAGGAACATAAGGTATGTAAGCTGAAAAAGGAATTGTGTGGTCTCAAACAAGCTCCACGAGCTTGGTACAACAGAATTGATTCTTATCTCACCAATAATGGGTTCAACAGGAGAAGCAATGAACCTACTCTGCTTGTCAAAACATATCAGCAAGGTAACATTCTACTTGTTTGTCTTTATGTTGATGATATGATCTATACTGGAAATTTGATTCTAGAAGAGTTTAAGACGGTCATGAAAAAGGAGTTTGAGATGACTGATCTTGGTCTTATGAAGTTTTTCCTTAGTCTGGAAGTTGATCAAAGTGAAAATGGGATTTTCATCTGTTAGCATAAGTATGCTACTGACATTCTACAGAGATTCAAAATGGATAAATTTAAACCAGTAGAAACCCCCATTGCAACAAGAACCAAATTAAGTAAGAATGATGAAGGACCAGTAGTAAATTATACAATTTACAAAATATTAGTAGGAATTTTAATGTATTTGACTGCTACTAGACCTAATTTGATGTATGTTGTCAGCTTTATTTCTAGATTCATGGAGTCTCCCAAAGACTCTTACTGGAAAGTTGGAAAAAGAATTCTATGATATGTTGTAGGTACAATTGATTATGGACTTTGGTACACTCATTCACAGGACTGTACTCTCACAGGGTACACAGACAGTGATTTTGCAGGTAGGATTGATGATAGGAAAAGCACATCTGGTTATTCTTTTCATTTTGGTACTAGTCTTATTTCTTGGGCTTCTCAGAAACAACCCATTGTGAGCACGTCTTCAGCAGAAGCAGAATATATTGCAGCAACTACAACAACATGCCATGCAATTTGGCTCAGAATACTCTTGAAGGACATGGGACATACGGAAAAAGAACCAACAGCCATCTATTGCGACAATAGTTCTGCCATAAAGTTGTCCAAACATAATGTATTTCATAGGAAGAGTAAACACATTGACACTCGCTATCACTTTATATGTGAGTTAGTCAATAATTGAGAGATTAGTTTGATGTTTTGTGGCTCTAAGGAGCATTTAGCTGATATGTTTACCAAACCTTTGCGTACATCTGCATTTGAGTTTCAATGGCAGCACTTAGGCATTGATAGTGCTGACCACACAATCCCACTTGAGATTAAGGGGGTGTGTTAAGAGTTGCAATCCCATGTGTCCTTGTTGGTTAAGTTAGTTAAGTTAGTTGTTGACTAGGACATTAGATGTCCCATGGTATTCATTGGCCCATAGTATTAGCCGGTGGTTTTGGTCCTATGTGAAACTATATATATCCAAGTTTAATAATGAGAAGGAAATTAATATTCCCTTTATGTTTCCGCTCTTGTTATGTGCCTTTGCAAACTTTAACATTGAAATCCCATGTAGCTCCATTCATGTTCTAGCATAAGCTAGTGTTCTTGAGAACAGTGTGGGGGAATCCACTAGTGTTCTAATCAGATTTGTTCCAACATTTGGATATGTTCCTCCTCTCGACATTGTTCCTAAATCTCTTGCTTTTTTCTGGTGATGGTGTGAAATATTAAGCTCTTGTTCTCACTAACGAGGCTCCGTATATGTTCCTTCTCGCAACATTGTTCCTACAACCCTTGATTTTTCTCATGGTGGTGCTAAAGCTTAAGCTACTATGCTCATTAAGGAGGTTCGGATCTTCGCTTTTGTTTATACTAATCATCAAACATTAGCATAAGTGAAACTAATTTATTCTATTCTTTCATAAGCTATTGTTCTGTCAAGTGCTATGGAGGTCTTGTCTTGTGTTTCTACTTATGATGTTCCATATAAACATTACTATATGATCCTAACGGAACAAGCGTCGTGCACCAATAACTATGTAGGAAAAGATACTTATACCCTACCCGATCGAGATCCTTACCTGGAGAGCCTGACCGAACCTATGTGGGAATTATAAATAGCTTTATAACTTTCGCAAGCTTGTGCCATGCCTAATTGACTTACTCCCTTAAGCACCTTTAAATATTGGGGTGGAGATCTTCAAAAAAGGGATGCTGGGAAAGAAGCTCAGACATAGGCAGGAAGGTATGTAGTGTAGGAACATCTCGCACAAGCCAATTCAATAAGAAATCCATCTCCATCTCAGGATCCAGGCTTGCATCTCGACTATTCGCATTAGTAGTGGATTGTATTGCTTAGTACACATAATCAATGATATTACTTTCTAGCAGAGTATAGAAAATCACATAAACAGGTTTTGAGTTGCAATCGAAGAGTTTGTGTTTTCATCATAACATTGGTGCAACAACCTAGAGGAAAGATACTATTCATTATGGGATATACGTTGCTGCCATAACATCGGGGTAATAAAAGCAGGGTAAAGTGATTAATACCTACCTATGGATGCACTATTGTTTCTTGGAATGTAGTTAACTATCCAAAGCCCCAGCCTCATGCAATCGATTTCATCCACCCTAAGTGCTTACTTAGCCCACGATGTAAAGTGACCATTCCTGAACATGATGCTTATAAGTGTAATGGATCATGTAAGAGGTTATATTGAATATTGGTGATACTACTGTTCCAGTAACATATTATACAGCTTATAACAACTGTAATGCTATACCCTTTTCCATATGTTCCAAATATATTATGCAGATACTGTATTTACTCTTTATCAGTAGTTACATCGATAGGTGTTTATGTCTTAGAGTTTTCGGTGGACTACCGTTTATACTTTTCCTATATTGAAGGAAATGAGACAAGTGTACTGTCCAGATTGATTTTATGTGCCCATTCAAAATTCAAAATAAACAATAAAAAAATATTAAAAAATATTTTGTAGCTAATGCATGGATAATTTGTAACTCATGTATGGATAATCCGTAACTCATGCATGGATAACACATAGTGACAAAGAAGTACAAATTATTTAACTGGAGAATGTAACATGTAGCTAGGACATAGACAACAAGGGATTACAACTAAACATGGAGAAAAAGCAACATATAACTGGTTTATGACACTTAAGACCACAAGTTAAGTGAGTGTTCTAGTAAATAAGAGGTGATGATGTACTAACTTATGTAATCTGAATAACAAGCATGTTACTAATATTGATATAGCTTTGATTAAGCTTTGATTAGCTGTAACTCCTTCATGTATTTTATATTTTTTTTGACAAATCCTGCTGGGGCATTTCACAACTTTTCTTGTTCCGATTCTATCATATCTTGGCAACCATTATTTTACCTAGGCCCCAAGTTATATGTCTCTCTGTTAACTCATTAATTGTTTTTAAAAAAAAATTCTAGAGTCTATGTGTGGGGTATTATGATCAAGTTTTTGGTGAATGGTGTAAACTTATCTATGCAATTGCTATGTTGATGCTTGACCAACGGAAGTTTGAATTTGTTAAGAGTAAGTTTTTGGGTGAATTTTTGGGTTTTTAATTAAAATGCTAGACCAAAAGTTGATATCTTGGACTTAAAAATCATTATGGAAATTGTATCACCAGGCTTCCGTGCTCATTGTCTTATAAAACAAATTTCCACTTTGATTTGGAACAAGTTGCAAATGATTAAATTAATGAATAACAGATTTTTAATGCATCTAATTCCATCACTAAAACTTTTAATGAATAACAGAGTGTCGTGGGCGGAAATGCTCGAGCACGTCAGGGAGGGATTTTCCCATGGGAAGAATTTGCAAAGGTGGCATGGAGAGTTGCTAACAACTACAGCACCGACTGTATGTATATAAAGAATGCTAAAATGCCCCTAGAATCCCAAGGATCGATAGGGAATAGAAACATATTACCTTCCACCATTAGGCTGCACATTAGTCCATCATGTGTATTAAGGTGCATGGAAGCAGATGGGTGCATGCAATAATTCCTCTCGGAGTTGTCCTCTATTTCAGTAAACCAGTTTAATGAATCAGTCCCACCTACATAAATTCATGTATTTTTAAGAATCAACATTCTCGCTTTCCAAAATCACCGGGAGACGGGAAACCCGTACCAATTTATCACAGCTAGCAATCCTCAAAAATTAGGAAGCATGATTGAACCAATCCGAGTAGGATAAAAGACAACCAAAACGCCCGGTTTTCTCTGGTCGTTTTTTTTTTATAAAAACAGGTCAAAATTGTTCTTGGAAATTCAGCAAAGGGGGCGTTTTGGTTAGCGCTTATACTGTGTTCCAATCAATTTGGGATAATTGTGGATAGATATGTTTTTGTGGCAAGGAAAATTTTAGGTGCTAAATTTATACTGTGGGATATTTTTGGACCTTTTTTCCAATAAAAGGATTCGCCAATCTGTCTTTTTTTCAAAGACGATCCACCCAAATTCCGTGGGAAAAAAAATTTACTCTAAAAATCACCAAAATTGTTCAAAAACTATATAAAGTCCTTAGAAATTTGAATATTTTTTTAAAACAATCCCCAAATATTTTATGGTTGTAAATTTAAGAATGAGTACACTTTGAAAAAATTATGTATCCTTAAAATTTTCATTATTGTAAACTGAATACCTAAAAAGTCATTTTATTCACATACCTTGTTTGGTGGACGTTTAAACATAGACTTAATTTCATAGACTTAATTTAAATTTCAAGGTTCAACCTCAAGTATTCGTTACTTGTTTTTTGACTCGAGAAACCTTTTTAGTTTTATGTTCATAATCTTTTTAGTTTTAGTAAAAACTTTATGTTTACAATATTTTAGTATGAATTATAATACTTTTGGCTTATGCTTAATAGTAATAACTTTTAGCGTGATTTAGTTTGTTTATCTTCACTAATATAAAATTGAAACTTGATCCATTTGAGATTCAAAACATTTTATAAATTTGTGTATGTAAAACCATTTGAGATTCAAAACATTTTATAAATTTGTTTATAAATTGAGTTTTTAGCCTAATTAGACACCGTGAATAGGTATAGAGTCAAAATCCAACAAATTATAAACAAATTATATATCAATTTAACGTATTCATAATTAAAAGTTTTGAAATAGCTATATTAATATAATAATAGTATAAAGTTTTAAAATAATAGTTACATTGATCAAATTCTTTTGTTTGATAAAATTCATTGGAGAATTAAGGCATAATTTGTTTGAAAATTTTAATGAGAATTTTATCAAAAGTTATAATTTGTAATTGAAAGAATCAATATTTCTCTATCATTAAGGTTTTATGTTATATTTGAGATTGATATTTTGTTTTTTTTCACTTAATTCATTGAAATATGTCTAGCTTTGACTTATAATTTAATATATGAAGACTTAAAAGTCAAGACCTTTAAGAAATATCTTAAAAATTTTGTGCAAATTCCAAAATAACATATTTGTAATTGTGCATGGACAATGCCACCTCATGGTTCCTGTTATCTAAAGTAGAGTCTCTCAAGTAAATACATCGTTGCCTACATTATGTAAGGTGGACTTAGTGTGGCTAGACATTTATCATTAAATGTGGGGAATAGTAAGAGATGGATATGTTTATTTAGATTTCTATTCTCATTATTCTCATTCTAAGGAAGAAGTTTTGTCTTTAGAAAACATAGAGTTTGGGGTTAATCTCAAAAGGGAAACATAAGGATACCAAACATAAACCTTAAAAATTAGTGGGCCTATACTTATCCCTAACATCCACAAGATCTTTAATTTAATAGTCAAAGACACTTTCCCTAAATCCTTGACATAAAACCTCATTATTCCTATTTTTACAAGTGGAGGTTAAAACAATCCATGAGTTATAGGACCATTATGACTAACCCTCTTTTAGCTAATAGTCAAACATGCTTTCCCTAAACTCTGGACATAAAACCTCATTGTTCATATTTTTACAAGTGGAGATAAAAACAATCCATCAAGTTATAGTACAATTATGATTAGCCATCTTACGCAAAATAGTTAAAGGCCACGCGAGATTTTGGGGCTATCATTCAACTGTGGATCACCTTGTTACTCTCAGGACCATCTTTTAGGAGTACCACAATAATAAAACTAATCTTCCATATTGCTTTGTTGACTTAGGGAAACATTCAATAGAGTGTTGATAACTAACCTTTGGAATATATTAGAAGAGATAAAAGTCCCTTTCGAGTTGAGATTTGTTGCTATAAGGTTGTACGAGAAGGTTATTGCCAAGCTTCAAAATTATTATGGCTAATCACATGAAATTAATTGTAATATAGGAGATAAGCAAGGTTGTCCCCTATCCTCTACCATTTTTGGTATTTACATTGACATGATACAGGGTTGTTTGGAAGATGGATGTTGTGTTGGAAGAAATTTGGTTGGTATAGTAAAAAATCCTTCTTCTCTATGTTGATGATATTGTTCTTATGGAGAGGAGTCTCTATGATCTCGACAAAAAACTAAAAATTCTTAGGTATTTTTGATCTAGTATGTGTATGGACGTTAGCACTCACAAAAAAAAGGTTACGATAATCAAATCCCAAAACATCACTTATGATAATTCCATATATGAAAACAAGTTACAACTTGGAGGAAATAAATTCATATTTAAATATCTCAGAATCAATATTCACATAAGTCTAACTGGAACTATAGCATTGATAAAAGGATTAATTGATGATGGAAACTTACTATGGACTTGAAACAATGGTGAATTAGAATACCTTTAGCTTTCAGATAGGAAGAAGCTCCTCTTTGAGACTCTTGTCACGTCTGTTATCTTATATGGTTGTGAAGTTTGGGATTGCAACATATCTAGATAATCATGGAGAAGGATAGAGAAAATCCAAAATCATTTTATAGCATATAATCTCAAAATTAAATGCAATACACCCTATTCTATCTGTTTCCTCCTTCATTTTTGGAAAGGACCCTAAAAGGAAGAAAGAAGTGAGGGGTAAAGGAGCAGTATTTGTGGAAGCCTCTAATGGCCGCAATGGTTTTGGACATTCCCTTATGACTATATAAATCAATATGAGGCAAGCGAAAGAGGAGAGAAAGGAAGAAGAAAAAGATAGATAGAGAGATCAAAGAGAAGACATAAGCAGATTGAATACTGAAGCACAAAAGAGTAATTGGGATGCTTAGTCTTATGTATTTGAGTTTTTTGGGTAATGTTACTAGGATATGGGTTCTTTGTTCTCTGTGATACGATGATGTTTAATTCCGCAGATGATGTAAGGGCATTGAGCCACGAATCTGATATGTAACAAAAGTTGTTAATAATAGAAATGAAATAATTTTGGCCCCTTAATTTTGTGTATGGTTGAGTTGTCTTATGTGTATTCTCTAATGAATAGATCATGTTTCTCTTTCGCATATGCATGTTATAATTAATGGAACTTCATCGCGATAGTATAGAGATACATGTTTTTGCAACATGAAGAATATCAATGCTTTTGGACCTATCCTTGCGATTAACCCTCCTATCACAAATAGGTCTTGGTTGTGCTTCAGGTGAGACCTTTTCCTTTGATGGATTGAAAATGCTAGAACACTATACTACAATGGTGCCCTTCGTTGGCCCCTACGCAAGAACCTGGTCTCTAATTTTGCACCAACAAATAGTTATATTGTCGGGACCTGGTTTTTAATAGGACGTCATTAACTGCATGGTTACACAAGTGACAGAGAGAAAAATTTAACTATGGTGGGGAAAGAAGCTTGAACATTTCATGATATAGGAAGTCGAATTATGAGGATGGGTGACATTAAGACTTAAAAAATACATACTCTATGGAGGACTGCCACCAGATCAATACAAAATTTTCTGGATTGAATTTTCCATAGTAGTAATAGATTGGTTATGAAGATCACTTGCAAAAGATCATGAATATCACAATAGACAAAGGAATATTTTCTAGTGGACTTGAAGGGATTTGATAGAGTTGAACCATCTCTATTTTCCATTAACTAGAGCTATTGATTTCTCGGTAGAAAGCACCCTCACTAGTTACATTTTGGAATTTGTAGCTGAAAATAATTAATCAACATCTAAAGATGAAGAAGATATCAAAAGGGGATTTAGGGGTATATTACTGAAGGATTTTTTACTATGGATCAAATCATGGATAGTTGAATTCAAATTCGTAGCATTGAACTATATTAGAGTGGAGGAGTAAAACCCGCATGCCCCGGGGGAATGGTTGAGGAGATACTACTACGTTGTGGAAGGTAGAACTATAGTCAATGGAGGGGGAATCTAGTAATGATACCAAGGCTAAGCGAGCAGAAAGAAGATTAGAAATACATGAACAATGGTGGAAAGTGCGGATGAGAAAGGTAAAAAGATGAAGTGTGCAACTGGAAGGATAATTGCGGAGCAATGAAAGAAATGAAGAAAGTGAAAATGATCTACACCATATGAAATAGAGAGAGAAATTGACTAGATAATGGTTGAAGGAAAGAAAAATAGAGGTACAAGATGAATCAATAAGAGGAAGTTGGGGAGAATTCCAGAGCAAGCAATAGGACTATGAAATTTAGTCACCAAGTAGCGTACTTCTAGATCAGTCACCCAAGAAACCCCTAGACGGAGTTGCAGAAAAATCAGAACTATCAAGACCTGTAGAAAATGGTAGCACCCTAAAAAGTGAAACCTCCATTGTTGTGGAAGTAGATACTAGAAGTAACAAAACTAGCACACCTTTGATCAACCCCGAGGTGCCCTTGCATAATTTAGCACCTCGGGGTTTATCAAAGGTGTACTAAATTATTCAAGGGCACCATATTTTATAACTACCCTAGTACACTTAGATGAGTAGTAGTACAAACAATTTACAAAATAGTTCATTAGTAGGAGGAAGTAGTAGTAGTTCTTGGAAGATTATCAGTAATATCGTAACTCAATTGAGACAACAAGGATTTGTTTTGGTAGGATCTATGGCTATCATTATGGCTTGAGTACAAATAGGAAACTACTACAAAAAAGACCTTTAGAGGGGGTCATTTTCTGCCTCCAAAAGTGGAATTGGTAGGGATTTTAGCATTAGTGACAATTTTGCAACAAAAAAAAACTAAAGGCTCCACTACTAAAATTCAAGCGTTTTAGCGGCAATTTTCGAAGAAATATAAACTGCCCCCAAAAAATGACTTTTGGTGGTGGTTTGGAACCGCCCCTAAAAGTCACTTTGTGGGGGCGGTTTATATCTCTTCAAAAACGGCTGCTATAAGGATTGAATTTTAGCAATGGTGCCTTTAGTGGGGGGTTTGGAACCCCCCTTTAAAAGTGACTTTAGGGGTGGTTTAGAACTCTCCATGTAGAAACCTACAAAGGTTATTTGTATCTCTTCAAAAAATATCGCTAAAAGGATTGACTTTTGGAGGCAGTTTAGAATCCCCCTTGTAGTAACCTACGAGGGCAGTTTAGAACTCTCCTTGTAGCATTTTTTGGAACCAGTTAGAAACCCCCTCGTAGAAGCTTATGAGGGTGGCATCCCTCATAACACCTATCGGGGCGGTCCCAAACCACTGCCAAAAGTCGTTTTGAATACCTACTGGGGCATTTTTGAACCCCCCCTAAAACTCCCTCCTACAAACCTTTGGGGGAGGTTTTAAGCCCCCCTTGGAGATACCTACAGGGGTGGTTTGGAATGGCCCCTAAAAATCCCTATTAAAAACCTATGAGGGTGGTTTTGAACCCCCCTCATAAAATCCCTCTTACAAACGTATAGGGGTGGTTTTGAACCCCCCTCTTACATACATATGGAGGGGGTTTTGAACCCCACTCGTAGTAACATACAAGGAAATTTTAGAACCCCCCTCATAGTGACATATTAAGGAGGTTTAGAACCCCCCTTGTAGCAAAATATGAGGGTGGTTCAGAACCCTCCTCATAGCAACATATGAGGGTGGTTCAGAAACCCCCTCATATCAACATAATTAGACAATTTGAAGCCCCCCTTGTAGCCATTAATATAAATCATGATAAAAAATATTTTAATAGAAATACCAATATTGCAATATCATTAGGGAACAGAGGAATAAAACCACCAACCTCCTACTCATAAGGAAGACGCTCTTCCATTGAGCTAGCACCCTTTAAGAATTTGGGAGAGGATAAATATTAACACCTAGATTACATCATTTTTAATTCTAAGAAACGACAATAAGATCCAAAGACAACCATGCTTAAAATCCAATTTATATTTCCAAAGACAGCCATGCTAAAACATTGACCTGGAAGTTACAATGGATACTACCATAAAATAACACAATCTGTCCCTAAAATTTTCATGATAAAATTGCCTAACTTAGGTTCCTTAGTGCTAAGGCATCAACATATTTTCCTCCCATAGTGGAGTCTAGGATGACCATGTGGGAGGGATTCAAATCTAGTTCTAAGGTTATTTCAAAATATCACCTAGAAAGTAAGAAAATAAGTACTTCTAAGTCATAAATAACTCCTCTATAGAGTGCATCCCCATCAGTGTACTGTTGGAATGAATATCTCAAAATGCACATGCAACTTGAGGGGTACCAATCTGAAACCTTGATTCTGCATCACAAAAACACCAGTGATGCCACTAGACAAAATTGTATGGATGAGCTATTGAAGTGGGTCCTTGATAGAGGGTTTAAACCAATGTTACATTTATTTTTTCGATGAATTTATTATGGAGGTTCTAGAATATATCTTATCGACAATCTTGGGGGAAATTCTAGAAAATATTGAGAAACTTAAAAATAGAAAATTAATCTTTTTTTTCAAATTTTAAACATCTAAATAAACTACAACATCAAACAAACACATTGATACATAAATATGAAAATAAAACTAAAATATAAGATGTATAAGATATCAAGTGGTACACCACACATCGGTACTGAAATATGAAATTTGTCTTGTCATCTTGACAGGATGATATGAAATCACATCAAAACAAAATATGCTTGGCTGATGGCTATGAAAATAATGGATTTCTCGTTCTCTACTTAATGGAAAATAGTCACAGTGTCTTTAGAGCTCAATACCCTAATGCACTTTTGCAAAATGAGGGTTAAAAGAATGAGAATTTGGTTATAAGGTGAAATTGATGCATACATAAAATAATTTTCATCAACTTGCGATATTGAAAGAAATTATTGCGATAATATGAATTTATTGTGGTAGTTTCAAAATATGAAATTACTGTGATATTTCTCATTGATACTCTTAGCATGGGGATCAACTTGTAATATATTGTGATACATGCGATAAATAATAGATAGTGTAAGACTAGTTTAAACCCTATGAAATCTTTAATATGTTTTTTTTCCAAAATGCTATATTTGCAACCTTTTGGGCAATGCCTTTAGACAAAAGTATTTGGATCATAGCTACTGAATAGAGTAAGAGAGTTTGAAATCCACTCTGAAACTATGTTGGATTCACAAGAGAGGGATATAAAGGATTGAATGTAACAATCAATAAACCCTAAATCTACGGAAAGAGATGAATAGCTAGCACTAGGTAAAAACATAAATTGGTGTTAGTGTGCAATAGAAGGAAAACATCAACTGCACCTTAGAGAGGAATCACCTAGGAACAATTGATGACAACACTTTAGAGAAAACCCAGATCACATCCTGAAGACATCAAAATGCTAGATATGATGCTTATAGGCTATAGGATATGAAGAGACATAACTCAAGTAACTCGAGTTACAATGAGACATAACTCAGGTAACTCATGTTACAATGAGACATAGCTCAGTAACTCGTGCTATATATGCACCAACGAGGTATTGTGTGAAAAAAAAAAGTTGCGGCTTCCAAAAGCACCACCACTACCTTTCCTGCAGTAACAATAAGTAAATTAGCAACAATCAACTTGTAAATTTTGATGAAATACTTGCTAATATCTTATCATTACAATTTAGTATTTAAACTGTTGAGATGATGGTATAAGTTTTAGTTGAGGACAAGGCCGACCTCACTTGGCATCGTTATTATATTTTATTATTGTGTTCCAACTTAGTCAACACTCGTTTATTTTATTCATAGCAGGTTTCCAACCTTGTCATCATCATGGTTCCATAACCCCTCTCGGGGATGATGTCTTTTTCTTGTCTCTATATCAAACTCTTTTTCCTTCTTTCTGTTTGATGGATTTGATTTTGAGCTTGCGAGTATTCTTTGTTTCTGATTTTTTATTTATTTTCAGGCATGGACAATGATAAGACAACAATAATTTTAGGGCGTGGTGGAGTAGATCCGGAAGGTGATCAACCAGGTGGATATCTTCTTGTAACCATAAAGGTTTGATGCGTTTAAAATTTTTAATCTCCTGCTTGGTTTTCTCCTGTCACCGATTTTAGAAGTCATTTGTTTTAACTTCGATGCACTATTTTAAGAATCAAATAAATTCTTAGAAGATATGAGGGAGCTAAGAATAAATAAGGATTTGTTTTACCCTTTTTCTTTTAGCCTTCTAAATATGACTATGCTTTGTAAAATAGCCCCTTTCCTAATCATTCTCTATACTATTTGTAAGAGAATGAGTCAAACTTGGATAGTTTGGAATCATTCCCATGAAGGACTTCTTGATGCAAGCTTCAATTCTCTAATATTAACATTACACTGTCGGAGTATAGAGTACTCACTTTCTTTAATTTTTGCATATGTATCATTTCACATGCTTTACTAGTTGTTTACACCAAAGACATTTATGACATGCATTTGGAATTTAAGGAATGAACTATGCAAAATTTGTTGATTCATATTTGTAATACTCAATGATTCCTACATGACAATACTCTATCTGTAAATTGATTGAATTGACTATGTGATTGCTCATTGTGAAAAAACATTTGCAATATATTTCTATTAGAAAATAGTAGATTCATTATTGAAACCCATGTCCAAACCAAATATCTATTATTACAATGAATATACATGGATATCACATTGTTAATTGCTCCATTAAATGGCTTTCCCTTTAGAGTTGTTTTCTCGATTGACTACATTAAACATTATTTTGCCACTCCTTTTCCACAAGGTTTGTGTAAAACCCCATAATTGGCATTCAATGCCCTCTTCAGAACACATGTAACAGACCTAAACTAACTCCATCCTTTGCATTATCAAACAAATTGCACTATAACACAATCAGCCTGTTTTCAAACTTCAGTATTAATTTATTATCTCTAAGTTATTCTATATGACACAAAATAAAGGGACAAGGTCCATGAATTAGTAATAGAACCTGTACCATGTTTAAGCTGCGAAATTTACCAATTTTATTTGTATTTTTAGTTGTGTCAAAAAAATGTGTTGTTCGTGTGCTACTAGTAGCATTAGACTACAGAGAACACCACAATCAGAGTTACAAATAAATTAATATATTTAAAATCATTCATGCCAAGCCTAAGATAATGTCTAAGGAAGCAAAGGAAATATGTGAAGCATCATTGGACACATGTCCCAAGTACCTTACCACATGGATGGGACATTTCTTGACACCCGAATATATAAAACCATGAATCATAAGAGGGGATACATATTTCTAATGGAACTCCCAACCATGAATAAGTTGCTTTTGGATTGGGAAACTAGATATCTATTTTAAAACATATGGCTATCATAACAACAAAAAGGTTGACAATCACAAACCTTAAAAATGATGAGACATGTATTTTTTTTTTTTTTTTTTTTTAGAGCACCATTGGCTCAATGCATCCACAAAATTGATCCTTCAATCACTTGTGGAATGAATCAAGTGATTGTTTAAATCCAAATTTTATCCCAAGGACCTCATTGAGTCACTAATTCAAAGTGTGGTGTCCCACCCACCACTCCCAGCCACATAGGAATGTGCCACTAAACAATGGATTAAAATTTAGGTGCTCAAGAGACCAATTCACCATAATAACAAAAAGATGTCGGTCTTCCACAGAGGTCCAAAAAGAATTAAATGCATGCATCGTGCAATATAATAAAATGCAACATAATATAAAAGTGCAAAATAAAAATAATTCATGGCAATTAAAATTCTAATGACCATATTTAAACATAATCACACTCAGAAAGCAAAATACATAATTTTCCATAATAAAAATAACATTAATTGCAAATTCTTAAACATAGACATAACACTTATCTAAGAATTGGCTTCATATGAGCATTTTTCTACCCAACCATAGGCTATATCTTGTTGGGCATAAATATTCCTCACCAAACTATGGTCTTGGTTCATTGGAGGGGTCAACAGAGTCTCAAGTCCTCTACTAGGGTTGCAATTCCCACTGCAGTTTAGCGAGCCTTAATGGTATAAGTTTATAGGATATTAGGTGTGTGGAATTCCTAGGTGACTTTAGTAGAATAAATACTCAGCTCTGGTTTCTAAGCCAGAGGAAGTTCATTCTTTGCAGTGTATCCCCTCACAACATGTCATTGTTTGGAAAATTGGTTGAGAAAATGTGCCAATGAATCAATGAGGCTGGAGTTTAAGAGTTTGACTTAGACTCCAAAAACTTGGAAGTAGAAAATTTTCAAAATTTAAGGGTTTTCTTTTGCTTATTGACATATGTATTTGACACTTATGAGTTTTTTTGTATGCCAATGAGTTTGACTTTCTAGGAATCAAGTTCCCCATGGGTTACTTGTAAGTTGTGGGTTTGGCTTGTCATTGGTGATTTTGACTTGCCAGTAGAGAGTTAGACTTGGGATAGAGTTAACTTGGCTCAACATCAAGGCTGAGATGCGATTGACCCAGGAGTGTTTGGAAGGAACAAATTTTTTTCTGAACTATGGGGCATGTTGAAGCACTTTCAACAAGAAACAAACACATCTATGTGCAAATATAGAAATGGTTTTGATGTGCATATGCATAAACAATCAATACCATGTATGTTTATTCGAACTCATGTGAATCTATATATATCTATATATTTTGGCATATATGTGCAGACATTCATGGACATATACACCATTGTCTTATGTTAATTACTGATAGTGATGAATAATATTAAGATTATGTGTTTTTGGAAAATTAGTTAGATGTGTATGACGACTTGCTATTGTTTACTTGTCATGCAATGATCTAAAATCCATCATATAAGATCTTGTTGGAAAAATAATCAGTGTTTGAAGTCATTCCATCTAGAGTTTTAGTTTCCAATGCAATTTATGTTTCCTTAAGGCCACTTCTTATGATGGTATGTCCTTCTCTATATTTGCTTAAAGGGTAATTGGTAGTTGCTGAAAACATGCTCCAAAAATTGGCTAAAAAATGTTGGCCCTGTCAACTATGTTCACGGGCTATAAAATTTCGATAAGCTATCATAAGTTGAAAATTTCTTGTAACTATAACTCTTTCCTTGATGTAATCACCCTTAACTGATCAGTTCTACCAAGTATAAGGGTAAATTAAAACTATTTTATGGGATCCACCTAGGATCTGTCATGGAAATGGATCCCCTTGAGAAGGAAATAGATCATGTGGACAATCAAACAAATCCTGAAATTTTCAAATGGAACCTGAAACTTTCAATGCTTTTATGACCCAAAGATGATCCCAAATATTGTTTTTTTAATGGAAAATCTTCCAAAACTTCCAAAACCTTAAACACCTAAAATTTAATACTATAAACCCTTTTCTTGCTTAAGGTATGAGCTATCCTTATGTTAAAATTTGCTCTTGAAATCCCTATCAAGGTCTGTTGTCAAGGTTTTCATTTGATTTATCTTGATTCTTTATGGTCCAGGTCTATTGTCAAGGGATGATCTATCTTATGTGCTACACTGTTGCTCACTTCACCCACATTGTTATTTAGTTCAGTCATAGCCTTCAAGAAAACCACTTTATTCATAGTTGATATGGACATGTGGATGTGGCTCATAAAGAAATTGGTATGACCTGCTTCACGGTCATGCTAAAATGATCTTCAAAATTATCAATATCATCCATGGTTATAACTTATCAAATTAGTAGATATGCTACATGAATGGCTAATAGTAATAAACATGAAAACTCTATTTTTAGGAATAACTTATAGTTCTATTCGTGTTTAATGAATAGTTATGATTATTCACTCTATTGTTTTATTTATTATAAAATTATTTTTATACTTTCCATTCCCCCTCTATATCTAGATCTTGTATTTTCAAAAAATTGGTGAATCTGTGTCTGGATCTGGATCTGAATCTAGATATTTATCCATATCCTGCTAATTCAGAATTAAGCATTGTAGCTGACTAGCATTTTCCTACATGTCTTTGCCCCCAACTGAAACACGCTAGCTCTAGCATTTCCCCATATGTCTTTGTCCCAAACTGATCAGTTTCCACTAGCAAAATGGGTAGATTGATTCAGCTACCTGATGAAGCAGTGGCATCTACAGTTATTTGACTGTTATGAAGATTGTCTTTTCATCCTCGCCAGTCATGAAATTTTAACTTAAATCATTGAGCTACTATTTTAGAAAGTTTTTAAGCATAACATGCCTCCAATTGAAGGTCAACTTTTATTGATCACTCTAAAGGATCCAAAAGATAATTCATTTTTTACTCTAAAATTTATACGGAAGGCAGTATTCGTCCTTACACAAATTTTTAATGTAGAAATGTCCTTGTGACCTAACTACATCCCTGAAAGATTGATTACTGATTCCTAATACCAATTTTACATCAAAATTCTCACGAGTCTCACATTTTTTCCAAGGTTTCATTAAAGGAAAATCATTGTAAAGCTATGGAAGATGTCTAGGTGATTTTTCTCCAAGTTTCAAACTCTTTTGTAATCTCCCACAGATTGGATACAAACAAATTACTTCAATTCAATAATAATATGTCCAAAGAAATAGAATTTGAATATATCAAAGAAAATGACCCCACAATGTATTTTGGCACATCTCTATACAAATTGAGTTCCTTACAAATACAAATCCATTACTGTAGGAATAATTAAACTCTTAAATAAAGAGATAAAGGGCCTAGGCCAACATTGGGATGCCGACATTGGGATGCATATAGACTCCTTACTAAGTGAATGACTTTGTAATTTCCGCATGTAAATAGTAAACTACCTACTACTACTACATGATCGTGTAGTTTAGTGATTTTTCAAGCTTTCCAATTACAACTAGTTTTTATGGTTGACTGCCTATAGAATTCACAGTATTATGATATTGTCATTGGTTGACCAACTCATTTAATCGTTATATTGATGTACTACAAAATGGTTAAATCCATGGTCTGATATGAAAATGTGTACTACTTACTATTCTCCACAACTCTGTTTGAGCTAATATGAGAACTTTATCTATTATTGCCATTTTATGGCAGTCTGATAAAGAGATAATTGAATTGTAAGTGTCTTTAGAGGAACAAGAATTCTAGAATAAATAAAATATATTGTAAGAATTTAAATTTTCCAAAAGCTGAAGCAAAAATATTATAAAACTCTAATATTAAAAAAAAATCATATTTTAAGGATTGATGATATCCATGTCCAAGTTGATTCTTTAAATGAATCAAATGTTACAATTTAATCTCTACAATCATCCAAAAAATATGCCCTCATAATTGGTCAACTATAACTTAGTAGTTATGGGTACTTCTAATCCCTTAACCAAGGTTGAAGAAGGATGGAAACAATAGGTCAGGGTTACCATTCCACAATTCTAGAAATTCTGAGTTATTTCCAAGAATAAAAATGTTACATTCAAGTTCTTGTAGAAGCAATCTTGAAATCTAGGCAGTCTTTTGAAGTTACAACAGTTATGAGGGACTCTAACAGTGAAAGAGCAACACTAAATAGGTTTCAAGTAGCCCTAACAACCAGTAGTAAGAGGCGATGCAACTCTTACGGTTTTATGTTACTATGGGTATGATGACTAGTTTGGAGGAAGGTAACCAATACAGAGAACAGTGTCAAGCTACCAAGTCATTGGACGTCTTCATTGGGCATGTTACATACACATTCTACTCATACACGGAGGTTATGAAACATTCTCGCCCATGAAGCTGTATGGAGTATCTTACTAGTAAAACACACTATGTAACCTAGTCTCTAAAAAGAATTGAGTTGGGTTGTGGTATTTTCTAGATTCCATTGTGGAATAAAAAACACACATTCCTCAATAATGTTGATATGATGAGGGAAACTGGTGAGGATTCTACATATGAATCAAGAAAGAATGGGAGTAAGCCATTAAGCCTCATCCAGAAGCTAAAACTATTTTTTTAGATGGATTTACCATCTTAGCATGGCTCTATAAGAATTTGATCATAGTTTCAATGCTCTGTGTTAGTCTAAGATATGTTCTAAGGATGCTTTTAGAACTGTTCCTGGGCATCAATAAAATTTGTTGTGCTCTTTTGCTTAATCGAAATCACATTGAACATAAGATAAAACAGATAGCCAATCTTGGAATAATGTGGGCAGTATTTCAATATACCAATTACAAGAATTTGAATGAATTGGTGTTAATGGAATGTCACAAAACAAAGGTATTGCAGAGAGTAAAAATTTATTTTATGTTTGAGAAGAACGTACTGCGCCTAAAGGAGGAATTCAATAGTTTAACAAAAATGATCACAGAACCAAACCTGAACAATATGAGGATAGTATCCCCAAATGACCAAACATGAATACTCCATGCCCCAATCATCCTAGGAACAATAATTTAAACTTACAACACTCGTATTGGAACCAGAATGAACTTCATAAATCATGAACTATATGACCGAGATGACTTAACAAGAGAAAATAATACTAACTAGACATATCAAAAGTTTGAATTCACAAAACTCCAAGATCGAAAAAAAATGAGATTCTTCTTTATATATAGATTGGACTACAAAATATCAGAATTTACACTTCTTACAAAAAGAGCCTCTCATTGGCCATTTCCTATTCTACTATATATAACCTTCACAGGATTTACAAAATAAGTTTTTACAAAGAGTTTGTTACAGCCCAATGACTTATGCAATTCTGTTTGTACTTTCCAATAGAGTTTGTTACAAAAAACAGTCATATTGACTACTATTGAAATCTATGAATGCGACTGGAGACCATTCAACCGGTGAAGTAGTATGTCCTCCCGAATGGAAAAACCCCTGCTAATATGAGGCAACCTCGTATTATCAGCAGTGCTTCTTTACTTTTAGGGATGTTCTGAGCTTGATAACCGTCAAACCATTTTTTGGCACCATGGAGATGCTGATGCAGCCACTTCACTATTATGTGTTGCTAACAAAACCTTCATCATCTATCCTTCTACCCCATCCAATCCTTTTTCTCTCGAAACTTGCTTCGGACGGGGTGAAAGTTAATCTACGTCAACGAGTTGTGAAACAGGACCTGATCTCTCTCTCAACAATAGGAACCATTCATGTACCACCACTTCAGAATTTGATCATCCTTTACTTGGACCGGCATGCACCTTCCTTCCGTGCTTCTACATTCAGAAGGCCTATTTCCTTTTCAACCACTGAAGTTTCCTTAGACATCTCGGTTGAGACTTCAAACCATTCTCGCCTGAATGTTTGCAAATGTGCATCTACGGGCTACTCGTGAACATTGGTCATTCATGCCCTTAATGCTCCTTGTGTGCTTCCGCTAGAGATCAAATGCGCCATCAAAACCACGTATCCTCGTTTGCTTAACTTGATAGCTCGGGTGGACTCACGCATTAATATTTGCACTCCGGACCCATGAGGCTTAAGAACTCCACGATTCAAACTATACGACTGCTTGAGTATTTATAGCCTCACCTGCTCGCTCCTTGAAAATCATGTTGTCCTTGGGTAATAATTAACCAGCCACTTATCGGGCTTTTGCGAGTTGGGAGAATACTACTCTTTGTATGACGGCGGTGGCAGTAATGAGTGTTGAGAGACGTTTGCTTCAAATAGGCGGCAGAGGATGACTACACCGTTTTGAAGGGGTCTCTTTTGAACCATGTGGAGGATGAAGTACATTGAGAAGTCGTATGTCATAAACCACTAGTGGTTTCAGGACCCCCAAAAAGTAGTTTAGAGAGACCACTTTTAGGCCCCTGAACAATCCGAGAGCTGCCACGTGGAAGTAGCGGTCTTTGTTCCACGGACGCATTGTGAGTGTTAAACTCCAAGCAACTTTATCGCACTGATGCTTGGGCAATCGTCGATCCTATGATAAATCCTTCTTGAGATCTATGCAAGGTGGGCACAACTTTAAGAGTGGGTCCCCGTTTCATACGGACTATCTTTCCAACGATCCGTGGCATAAAAAACCACCATGGTGACTCTTAGCGGTTTCATGGCCTTGAAAAGGTTGTTCGGAAAAATTGCTTTTAGGCCCCTGGACAATCCTAGAGCTGGAATGTGGAGGTAGTGGTTTTGTTCCATGGATGTATTGGGAGTGTTAAACTCCGAGCAACTTTATTACCCTGAAGCACAGGTATCCGTCGATGCTACCTCCTTACTTCCTCGAGATATGCAATCCGTCGGCGCAAGTTTATCAGGAGAAACCCCTTGGTTGTTTTCAGGTCTCCAAAAAAATGTTTAACCAGAACGCCTTCAAGGTCTTGAACTGCTTTAAGGCTACCACATGTTTGTGGCGGTTTTCCATCAGGGGAAATATGTGTTGGGTAAACGTCAGGCATTTGGGGGTCCTAACCGCACTATCCACTATTGATTAACGAATAGCCACTCTTATGAGCTTCAGCTGCATCTGTCTGTCGCCACGGTGTGACTGTCTTCTTCTTTGTATGTGCCATTATCGTTCCAATCTTTCACTCTGAGGTCTTTCTTAGCTTGGTGTATACTAGAGCTGCCTTCGGCTGATCGTGTTGATGATACTAGTACTAACATTGGATTCAGCAGGGATAGCCTCTTCCTTTGGAAGGGGTTGAGATCAGTAGACTAGTGCCTTTAAGTCCATTCGGTTGTGGAGTCGTACATGTCCTTTATTTTTCAAATGAAGTAACAAAGAATAATAAGAGGGAAATGTAACAAAATGATCATAACTTTTATAAAGAGAAAGAAGAAAAAACATATGTTACTGATATGGTATAATGGATCCATTTATAGAGTAGGATGGAAACTAGTAATGAAAAAAATGATTCAAGAATCTCCCATTTACAGGGTTCCTAAATCTCTCATCATTGAGTTGAGCCAATTCATACGTGTTGTTGTCATGGACTGTAATGATATTGAAAGGGCCTAGCCACAAGTTGTCGAATTTCCCATGTTTAGCTCTTTATTCTCTTCTAGCATCCCACTTTAGAACAATATCTCCATGCTGAAAATATCGAGCAATAGCCCTTCAGTCAAAGGTCGCTTTAATCTTGTCCTGGTGGATTTTGGAGGATTCGTCTAGCTGCTCCCTGACTTGTTGAACCTCTATTAATTGATGAATTCTTCTCTCCATGTCATTCGGTTCTTCATTTTCTGGCTATAATAGTTTCATCACTGGGAGACCCAACTGGATTGGAAGGACCACTTATTTTCCATAGACCAATTGAAATGGTGAAGTGCCTATAGCTCTCTTGACACTAATCTTGTCTTCCCATAATGCAAATTTTAGTTGGGAGTCTTAGGCCCTTATGTTCGCATTGAGCATTTTCTTGATAATAGTCACCAAGCTTTTGTTTGAGGACTCAGCCAGGTCATTTCCCTGCAAATAGTACGTTGTTGAATGAATCAACTCATTGTTGTAATTCTGACAAAATCTCATCATCTTGTAGGATTTAAAAGCTTGAGCATTGTCTGTAATGATTTTTCTTGGACAACCAAATCTTGCCAAAATATTTTCTTCTAGGAAGCCTATTATGACCATGTCATTGGCATTCCTCGTGGGGATTGCTTCCACCAACTTTGTGAAGTAATCGGTGGCCGTAAGATTCCATCTGTTTTGGCCACTGGAATGAGGGTTTATTTCTCCAATAAAATAAATGCCCCATTGTTGGAAGGGTATTCTACCCTGATGGGTTTAAGGGGTAATGGTTTAAGGTTTTGCTTTCCGGTGAATAGTTGACATTCTTTGCATGATATGAAAATCTTGTTAGAATCAGTGAATAATGTAGGCTAGAAGTACCCAGCTCGTAGGAATTTATAAGCAGTTGCTCACCATGCATGATGTCCTCCGCACATTACTTTGTGAAAATCTATCATCATTCCTTATGCTTCTTCTTCAACAATGTAATTAAGCAGAACACCGAGTAGATCCTTCTAGAAGAGGCAGCCATCTAGAATACAGTACTTAACAGCTTTGACTTTAAGAGACCTTGTTTTAGACTTATCCAAGCCATGAGGGTATGTGAGGTGTTGTAGATAGTAAAATATGTGAGGTGTTGTAGATAGTAAACTATGTCCCTGTACCATTCTGACCCAATAAAATTATCAATAACCTTTTCAGGAAGATTTTGCTAACTATATTCTCCTTCCTGACCAGGAAGTCGATCAATCAAATTGATCTCGAGGACTTGGAAATTTGAATCGGCTAGGATTTTGGCTAGTTCTTGTCCCTTTATCAATTTGGTAGACTTGATTTCCATATCATACTCCTGTATTTTGGAGATCCACTTCCCTCTTCTTCCTTCACTGTCGGGTTGACACAAAATGTCTTTAATGGTACTTCCTAGGACATATGTGATGATCCTGGAGTGCAAGACCTAATTCCTAAATGAGTTGAGGGCTTTGACAATTGCGTAAACCTGTTTTTCCATCGTGTTGTACTTTAGCTCTTCATCCCTCAATGCTTGACTGAAGAAAGCAATGGGCTGCTCATACCCTTCATGGTTTTTTTGTAAGAGAACTGCTGCAATAGTAACCTTAGAGGCAAAGGAGAATATAAGAAACTCTTTTGTGTAATCAGGGCTAGTCAAAATAGGTTCCTCTCCTAAGGAATCCTTTATTTGTTTAAAAGAGTCTCTCGCAGCTGTGGTCCACTTTATCTAAGCATCTTTCCTTAGCATGTCAGTAATTTCTTTCACTATTTCAACAAAGTTTAGAATAAACCTTCATAAAAAATATTTTACCAATAAAGTACTGCACCTCCTTTTTATTTCTTGGGAGTTCAATCAGTTTGATAGCGGCCACTCTATCTGGGTCTATCCTCACACCATATTTGGAGACAATGTGCCCCAACAACTTTCCCTCTGTCATTGCAAAAAAAGAGTTTTTAGGGTTGAGAGACAGGAATAATTATCTGCATTTCTTGAAGGTTTGTTTAAGATGTTGCAGGTGGTCTTCATCAGACTTTGAAAATACTGTCATATCGTTTAGATATATAACAATAAATTTTTCCTTTTCACCTATGAATTATATATCCATGGCCCTTTGGAATGTTGCACCGACATTAATAAGGCCAAAGGGCATTTTATCATACATAAAAGTTCCCCATGGTGTGGTGAAGGCTGTCTTTTCCCTATCATCTAGGTGCATGGTGATCTGGTTATAGACTAAGAATCCGGCCATCATTGACACTCTAGTCGACCCAAATACTTTTGTAGAATATGATCCATTTTGGGAAAGGGATAATTATCTTTTAATGAGCACTTATTCAGGTTCCTGAAATCAACACATAGCCAAATTTATCCATTCTTCTTTCTAACTGGAACCAAGTTTTCCACCCACTCTGAACATCTTAAAGGAATGATGATTTTAGCATCAAGAAGTTTCCTTACTTATTTTTCGATCACCGGAAGCAAGATATGGTTTACCTGTCTCAACTTCTGCTTTATCGGTTTAGCATTTGGATTCAAAAGGATCCTATGTTGTATGATAGTGGTATCATAGGTTTTGAGGTCTTCATACTTCCATGCAAATACATCTACGTAATTTTAAACAAGTCCTCATACCTTTTATTTTTCTCGGTTGTAAGGGACTGAGAAAGATTTATGAACTTGGGCTCTTCCACTGTGCCAAGATTCACCTCCTGCATAGCCTCAGTAGTTGGCTATACTATTGGTTTTACTGGTATTTCATTATTATCGAACAACTGTTCTAGCAGAACCGATCCTTTGGGAATAAATTTATTCTTCAATTGCAAAATTTTGTGGCCAGCAATCTGTTGTTCAACACAGAGACTTTTCCAGCTTTTGTTTGTAGAATGTTTTCTTCTGTCTCGATGGAATTACCATCTATATCAGTATTTGAAAATTCATCGACAAGCTATAAAAATCGTTTGATTTGTTGGTCATCTTCAAAGACCTGCCAACTTTTTACATTTTCAGGGATGGAGGGACGATATCGCATTTTGACCTCATACTTTAGCTTCGACTGCTTGGGAATCGTAAAAGAGCTTTCCATCAAGGCCAATGCATCTACCTATTGATTTCCTTCTCGGGGAACAAAAGTAATGTTGAAAGCATCAAATAAATTCTCAATAAGGTCCCAGGAAATATTTCGATATGCTCTAAGTCTTGGATGTTTGGTTTGATAAATACTTTTAATCTGGTTTACCAATAGTTCAAAGTCTCCAGAGACTGCCAGTTTGGTGATTTTTAAGTTCTTGGAAGCTTAGAGGTCGAGGATAAGGGCCTCATATTCAGCAGCATTGTTTATGGTATCAAAGTATAACTTGTAAGATACACTGATCTAGTCTCCTTTTGGTGATTATAATACTGCGCCAGCTCCAGATTCTTCTTTAGCAGAGGATCCATCAAAATAGAATTTCCAGATCTGATTCCTGTTATTTTCAGCAATGGGATCCGTCGCTTGAGTTTGTACAATTTATTCTTCGACGAGACTTGCCAATGATAAACTAACAACCCATGTCTTCATCAGCTGCATATATGGGATAATTCATAGGGATATCTTGATCACTTATCAGATAGGCGAACATAGCTTCTATATACAACCGTCTAGTCTCTCCAACAAAAATGAGTATTGTACCATATTTCATATCCATCTGCATGGTGCCTCCCAGCTTTTTATCCCAACTCCTTGATAGAATCATACCATATTTTCCCGGAACATCAGCTACCACTGCATCCATCATTACGCTTTTGGCTGGTATTTGAGCAAGAGTGACTACCAAATCCTTTATCATACCTATGCATTTCACCTTTCTGGAGTCAAAATTATAAAGGTCATGATATGGCCCGGTGATCTCTAGTTCCAGCTATTCCATGATTACCTTGGGAATCAGATTGGGAGATGCTCCAGAGTCCAGCATACAGTCGTGAAGTAGTTTCTCATGTACATTCAGGGTAACATAAAACGAAGCAGTGGGCTCTTCTTTATTATCGATGTGTGGGCCGCATTGAAAAGTGGGGGCTTCATCATTTAGATTTATGGAATCATGTTGATCGATGTATTCAACTCTGTGTAACATTTTATCAATATGCTTCTAGTACATAGGGTTCCTTATCAATTTAGTCAAGGGGAAATCTATTCTTAGTTTGTTCAACTCTTGTTCCAGGCTAAAACAGGAATACCATTCTTTTGGATTTGTCTCTACTTTGTTATGGGGGATTATGCATGGATTAATTTGGCTATCCGGAACTGAGGCCTCATTTGTTTTATCTTTTGGTAGGACTTTGCTTTTTGACAAGGGGGAATTTGCGGAAATTTATCTTGAGCCGACTATTGTGGGGATTTCTTGGGGGGAATTCGGCTATGTTTGTTTTCCATTTTTGGCCTTGGTCTCAAGTCATACTTCCTTTGCGACTTATCTAGTTGGTTATTGTGAAAAAGAGGATAATCATCAGGGAGTTGATCACTTTCTTAAGAGTTCAAAAGATCTGATCTGGTCTGCTTATACGAGAGTGAGCTCTCATAATCATCTCTAGTGAGGTGCATAAGATATGAATCTTCTTCGATCCAATTCAACTTTTCTTCAAATTCTTCATAAACTTCTTCTCCTGGAATTTTGACCATATTATTTTCATTTTCGCGGACAAGCAGCCTTAATGGTTTTTCATTGTTTCTCTTTTATCTGTAAGCCAGTTGGGGATTGTAAGGATTTCTGAACTGCATAGGAGCTCGAGCATGTGATTTTCTGTTAGGACTGCTACTTTCTATTTCCATTATGGTAACTTTATTTGACAGATTCTTGATAATGTGAGTCATCTTGTCAATCTTTGCGTCTTGAGAATCCTTAAATCCTGAGTAGCCGCCCTCTTCTTTGGCCTTACCTTTTTCTTTTTGTTCCACGTCATTAGTCAGTTTTATATTGCCTCCTTCCCTCATGTTTCCCTCGATTTCTATGGAGTCATCTTGCATTTTGCTAAGTGAGAAAAGTCTTCTTTCTCTCAATGTGATGGAAAAATATGAGGGGAAGGATGTTGCATATGTGACTCGAGTTGTTGCTTCAGTACGTCGGATATCCTCGGGGATCCTAAAATATTTTTTTTTGAATCTCGCAGTAAAGTCCACCACATTTTCAGAGTTTCTCTTTCTTAAGGCAAAGAATTCTGTTAAATAATAGAGACTATCGCATTTAACTCCCCACTTTTTGATAAAAGTGGTTTCTAGGATTTCCATAGTGATGATAGAGGCATTGGGTAGTGATCTGAGCCACTTTTTGGCTTCTCCTTCCAACGATTGAGTGAAAAATATCATGAACACATCATCATGTTCGATCAAGATGTTGTCAGTGACATCTTGGAATCGGTCTACGTGATCATCAATAGATTTTCCCTTGTTTCCATCGTACTTTGGTAACAACTTCAAATAGTGGGTAGGCATATCATTCAAAGGCATGGGTAATTGCAGGGGTCCATGTCGGTTAGCCACCCATCTGGGTGTTCTGGGTGGTGGTGGTGGTCCTCCGCCTCCTCCTCCCGACACGAGGTGGTTGACGATTAAATTCTTGGCCTGAGGAGAAATGAAAGATTTGAGTGGATTTATACGAGCTGAAAATTTTCTGCCTACAGCAGGAATCGTTTGACAGCTAGGAAAACCACAAGGAGTGTGAGGGTTCTAGGGAGAAGGTTCTCTTTCATGGGTTTGGACAATGAATTCAAATTCAGGGAATTGAGGGCCAAACAAAGGTGGGGAGAAACTTCTTCGATGGATAGGTGAAGTAGACTGATACTTTCCACGTCTATGTCTCCAGGAGACTGAGTCTTCTAAAGCCACCAATTCTTCGTGGTTGGGGTTTTGGCGGGTATGTCTTCGTCCAAATGCCAAGTTTTCTTCTGTGGAGTCGCCAAGTGGATTACAGCATGCAACCTAGTTTCATCCACTATGAAATTAGGAGCATACAATTTTTTCGTTGTCCCGAGGGAAGATTTGTCTTCTTGCTTGCGTTCCTTGGCAATGACACCAAAAAAGATGTTAGTCCCAGAGATGTTCTAAGGCTGCTTTTAGAACTGTGTCTGGGCATCAATAAAATTTGTTGTATTCTTTTGCTTAATCAAAATCACATTGACCATAAGATAAAACAGATAGCCAAAATTGGAATAATGTGGGCAATATTTCAATATGCCAATTACAAGAATTTGAATGAATTGATGTTAATGGAATGGCACAAAATAAAGGTACTGCAGAGAGTAAATATTTATTTTATGTTTGAGAATAACGTACTGAGCCTAAAGGAGGAATTCAGTAGTTTAACAAAAATGATCACAGAACTAAACCTGAACAATATGAGGATATTATTCCCAGATAACCAAACAGGAATACTTCACACCCCAATCAGCCTAGGAACAATAATTTAAGCTTACAACACTCGTATTGGAACCAGAATTAACTTCATAGATCATGAACAATATGGCATAGATCAATTAACAGGAGAAAAGAATACTAACTAGACATATCAAAAGTTTGAATCCACAAAACTCCAAGATTGGGAAAAAATGAGATTATTCTTTATATATTGATCACGCTGCAAAATATCAGAAGTTACACTTCTTACAAAAACAACCGCTCATTGGCCATTTCCTATTATACTATATATTATATCCTTCATAGGCTTTACAAAATAAGTTGTTACAAATATTTTGTTACATCCCAACGGCTTATGCAATTCTGTTTGTACTTTCCAACATAGTCTGTTACAAAAAACAGTCATACTGACTACTATTGACATCTATGACTGCGACTGGAGACCATTCAACTGGTGAAGCAATACGTCCTGCCGAATGGAAAAACCCCTGCTAATTTGAGGCGACCTCATATTATCAGCAAGGATTCTTTAGTTTTAGGGATGTTCTGAGCTTGATAATCATCGGACCATTTTTTGGCACCATGGAGATGCTCATGCAGCCACTTCATTGTTATGTGTTGCTAAAAAAACCTTCATCATCTATCCCTTCTACCCCATCCAAGAATTTTTCTCTCGAACCTTGCTTTCGATGGGGTGAAAGTTCATCTACGTCACCAAGTTGTGAAACATGACCTGATCTCTCTCTCAACAATCAGAACTGTTTAGGTACCACTGCTTCACAATTTGATCATCCTTTGCTAGGACCGGCATGCCCCTGCCTTCCGTGCTTCTGCATTCAAAAGGCCTATTTCCATTTCAACAACTGAAGCTTCCTAAGACATCTCGGTTGAGACTTCAAACCTTTCCCACCTGAATGTTTGCAAAGGTGCATCTGCGGGATGCTCATGAACGTTGGTCGTCCGTGCCCTTAATGCTCCTTGTGTGCTTCTGCTAGAGATAAAATGCGCCATCAAAACCATGTATCCTCGCTACTTAAATTGAAAGCTCCAGTAGACTCGCACATCAAGATTTTCACTCTGGACCCATGAGGCTTAAGAACTCCATGATTCAAACTATACGACTACTTGAGTATTTATAACCTCACCTACTCGCTCCTTGAAAATCGTGTTGTCCTTGGGTAATGATTACCCAACCACTTATCAATATTTACATGCTAGGAGAAGAATACTCTTTGTACCATGGTGGTGGAAGTAATGAGTGTTGAGAGACATTTGCTTCAAATTGGCGATGGAGGCTGACAAGACCGTTTTGAAGGGGTCTCTTTTGAACCATGCGGAGGATGAAGTACATCGAGAAGTCATATGTCATAAACCACCAGTGTTTTCAGGACCCCAAAAAGTAGTTTAGAGAGACCACTTTTAGGCCCCTGAACAATCCTGGAGCTGCCATGTGGAAGTAGCGGTTTTTGTTCGAGGGACGCATTGTGAGTGTTAAACTAGAAAGCAACTTTATCACACTAACGCTTGGGCGATCGTCGATCCTTTGATAAATCCTTCTTGAGATCTATGCAAGGTGGGCCCAAATTTCAGAGTGTGTCCCCTTTTCATATGGACTATTTGTCTAGTGATCCGTGGCATAAAAAACCACCATGGTGACTCTTAGCAGTTTCAGGGCCTTGAAAAGGTGGTTTGGACAAACCGCTTTTAGGCCCGTAAACAATCCTGGAGCTGCCACGTGGAGGTAGTGGTTTTTTTCTAGGGACATATTGGGAGTGTTAAACTCTGAGAAACTTTATTATCCTAAAGCACGGGTATCCATAAATGTTGCCTCCTTACTTCCTCGAGATATGAAATCCCCTGACGCAGCTTTATCATGCGAACCCCCTTGGTTGTTTTCAGGTCTCCAAAAAAATGTTTAACCAGAACACCTTCAAGGTCCTGAACTGCTTTGAGGATGCCACGTGTTCATGGCGCTTTTCCATCAGGGGAAATTTGGGTTGGGTAAACGTCAAGCATTTGGGGGTCTTGACCGCACTATCTACTGCTGATTAGCGAATAGCCACTCTTCTAAGCCTCAGCTGCATCTTTCTGTCGCCATGGTGTGGCTGTCTTCTTCTTTGTCTCTGTCATTATCGTTCCAGTCTTTCACTCTGAGGTCTTTCTTAGGTTGGTGTATACTAGAGCTGCCTTCGGCTGATCGTGTTGATGATACTAGTACTAACACTCTGTTACAACTAGACGGTTATGTGGTCTTGTGGTTTTAAGTTCTACCTTTGCAAACATGTATACCTTTGACTGCGATGATGCTAGATTCTAAGTCTGGGCATCTGTTAATCATTCTAGAAATGAGAAATTCATGTTTACAACAAACAACCATATACAAGGAAAGGAATTTGGGAAGTCTAAGGAAGCAGATGAAAGAAAATGATAAAAAGGGTCCTCATCTGAGCAATCTTTTAAATCATACTATAGTATTGTCAGCAATATGCATAGGGTAGTTTTTTAAGATTACAAAAACAACAACAACAGAAGTGTCAGAACTTGAAAATAGTTCACTAGGGCTAGATCCTGAAACTGCCAATGCAATTTTTGATAAGAACCCAAATGAAGGATTGAAATGCTCCCAAACAATAACATTGGTCCCACATTCAAATTTGGAAAAAATATTTTTCACAAGAAAGATATGAAGTTACTAATAATTGGGATGGTGCACCTATAGAGAACAACTTCTGATATTGGGAGAACATAACTTCAACAACATCTTGGAGGAGTTTGGTGGGACTCATAATTTCCACAATTTAATGATTCGCATTGAAGCAAAAGATCTAGTTGGAAATCGGTACATCCTGTCGTTCAAGGCCATTTATATTTTTACTATTAACGGTGTGGATTTTGCGAAATACACTATCATTGGTCAGAGCTTCATTCTTCACCAGATACACAAAATGATAAGCTTGACTACTATGGTGATGCAAAATTGTGTTGCTGAGTTCATTGCAAAATTGTTTTCTAGAAAATATGTAGTCATCACACCTGCATCCATGAAGGTATGAGTTCGTGTCGAGTTTGTATTATCTCCATGAATAACGGAAAATACATGCCAGAGTTGAATCTGTAAAATATGTTGAGTCGACTTATTGTTGAAAGACTAATTGGAGATGGTTTTATTAAACCCTATTTGGAGATGCCAAGCCATCGTCCTCACGAGCTTCAATAGGAATGTCCATGTAATCTAGGAAATTGGTGGACACTTTTCAAAAGATGACATGAGGTCATACTTGATTATGGGTTGATTGTTTGTCACCTATCCATCGCTCGACGTGAGGCCACGATTCATTCATTCTCATGTATGCCATTTTAAAAAATGAGAAGTTGGATGATTATTTCCATTTGTTTGAGGAGTGAACGTTTAAGGGATTTGTTAAAATATTTTATTCAAAGATATCCAAGAAACACGTATGAACATTTGAGCATGTCGAGATGGATCATTATATGTACACCACGTGGTTTGAGGAGTCAGTTACACAAACATTCTTCCTAATACTATGAGGAGCACCCACATCATGACCTTATGCCCACTTTGGCACTAATTCGATGATGATTAAACATACCTTTTAAGGAGGCATCCACCCTTGGTTGGTAGCATTAACTCAACATTCTTATGGATTGATGGAGTGAATAAACGCTTTGGAGGTGGTTGTGTTATTTTTATGTTTTAGGATGTGAAAAAAGTGGACCATAGTAGAAGACATAAGTGGGTATAGATGTTGGCAGGGTGGAGGTAGAAACATGAATGGAGAAAGCGTCAATTTGAAAGGAAAGACTCTATGAAATTAGATATATGAGGTTCAAAAACCTATCATTATCTATTCTCATGAGTTTCATACCCTAGTTAGAGGCTGGTTTGTTTCATTTTCAAAATAATAGAGGATATGAAAAATCTCGTCAACAAAGGCGGTATGTAAGGGGCCTTAGGTTTAGCCTTAAAAAAATGAAAGTATGTACTAGTATGTACTATGAGGTTACAACAACCCAATCACAAAGGCATAAAATGCAACAAAAATCATCCAAAACTTGTCATTGCAATCATATGATAAAAGCAACAAAACATGAGGAATAAATGCCACCTATAATAATACACAGTGATCAATACTAGAAATTATACTATATATTCAAACCTTAAAAGGATTTAGACTCAACTACTATGGCAATATCTCATCCTACTGGTCAAGCTTCTTTTGGTAGTCTCACTACAAAGATATTAAAGCCAATTCATGCTACAATTTAATGATTTCCACAAGCCAAAGGATCAACCATTCTATCCCACAAGATATAACAACTAAGTGAATCCTAACATATTATTCTCAAATTCACATAATATTGAGCCAATCAAGCTTAGTTTTCAAGTCAATTCTTATTGACCAAACATTTTATTTCAATTTCTCTTTGCAATGAAAACAAACTTGACAATCTTCCCAAGCACAATAAAGACTAGGATCGTGAGGTAGATAAGCAATTCAAACAAGATTGACAATGTATGACATTCATTACTAAAATGAGTGTGTGTCTCACAATGGATTTGCTTATACATGGCAGAAACCAGGTCTGAAGAGCATTGCATTTAACTAATTTGATTAAAAAACGATGCCATCAAGTTCATCTCGGTTTCACCATTAAGTCATTTTATCCTAATGGTGTTGTTCCCTAGAAAGAAAGGACAACACCCTAGAGATATACAGTTGGAAAGTAAATAAAATGATATTAAAGATGATAATAATTTCCACAAATGACCAAAACTGAGCAATTGAAATGAATTTTTTTTGTAATGATTCGAGGAAGTGCATTGGTGATATTATCATTGAGTTTTCAAAACAACAATAAAGAAGTATCTGATATTTGTAGTACGTGTAACATAGTACATAGTATAAGACAACACATTTGGAAATATTCCTATGGCACTTGATAGTTCTAAAGGAGCTATTGAAATATTTTCAAGCACTGTAAGGATTCATGTATATAGTTAAAAATGGCATTGCCTTCATTATAGAAGTAATTAATGGAACAACGAGTTTTGAAGATAGCAATTAATTAAATCTTTGGTTAGTTGAAAATATATCATATATTACTTCTATGTTGTCAAGCTCTCTAAGAGCATTCTATCTTCATTTTTGGAAAAAAATAGTTCTATGTCAAATGCATCTAATGTGCAGAATCCCAACACATATGTACTTACAAGAAATAAGGTGTATGTAACCACTCTTATTTTTATCGTCATATATAAAATTATAAAAAGTATAAAGAAAGAATGGCATTTACTAACCTTATAATCTGAAATAGTTGGATGGGAAGTATCAAATTTTAAATCCAATGCTACATAATCCTTTTCCCTCCTCTTCAAGAGCCTCCAAGTTCTATCCAATGTGTCTTTATCCATGGCAACAATTGCAATTATATAGTGAATTTGTAAACCCCCCAAAAATTTCAATCGGGTGCATTGCTGCAATTTCCAACAAGCACCAATTTAGTGGGTTAATAAATGCCCCAAAATCGCATTTCATACCTCATTCAGAAGTAATGGCCTCTCAAACCCAAATAAACCCCCTCTTCCCGCCAAAGCCAAAGATTTGGCACCAATTCAAGGTTTCACAGCACTGGTATGGAATTATCTATGGGTAATGAGCGTAAAATCCATGCAATGGCACTAACGAATGTCAGCTAGTCATTAATCGTTCCTCGTATTGGAGGTTGGTCGCATATCGCCATGACTATGGATAGTGGGCTCTAGGTTGGTTGCATATCTCCATGACTATGGATAGTGGGTTCTAGGTGAGTCGCATATTGCCATGACTATGGATAATGGAGGATTACATTAACCAACGTGTTGTTACATGATGGAGCCACTGTCTAATGGGTTATAGTTTTTTAATTGGCCAATGTACGAATTAAATTACGTTTGATATTGTTTTTTTAACATTACATTATAATTTTTTGTTTATATATGTGTATTGGCTTTTATATATTATTTTTTGTTAATATTTGTGTGCAAATATATTGTTATATATATATATGTTGGGTTAGTATAATATATGTTATGTTTAGTAATGTTATATGGTAATATGGATGGCTTATTATATGATATAATGTTGTGTTATTATATTATATGTTTGTAATATGATATTATGTAATATTATAATATATATGTTTTGTAATAATATACAAATTATATATTATAAGTTCTCTACTTTGATCTCCTATGATCAAAATCAAAACCATGAGGATATGCAATTTATTATTCAGAAGAAGTACCTCACACATATCTTGCGAGAAGAAGTACCATGACACATCTCTCGCAAGAAGAAGTACGTGGAATTACTCTTTTTGAAGAAGTAGCATGACACATCTCTCGCAAGAAGAAGTACATGGAATTACTCTTTTTGAGAATAAAATATGCACTCGTTTCAATTACTAATTGAGATGACATGATATGGATAACATATAATATATATTAGTAATACATTTATAAATAAATTAAAAAGATATATAGAAAATACTAAATAAAATATAAAATACATATAAATTAAATTTTAAAAAATAATACATGTATAAAATAATCATAATATATATATAAAATAAATAAATATATATATATATATATATAAATATAATACTAAAATATTTTGAGGCACTTCGTGTTAAATATATAGAATATAATAAAATAGTTAGATTTAGGGTTTTTTAACAAATGGTTCGATTTACAGGTTTTTATCTCTCACTCTTGGATATGCAACTAGAAAAATTGTTAGATAGATCTAGGGTTTTTTGATATTTTGGGATCAGATCATGTTTCTTAGTCAGGATGTAGGTGGAAACACCGCTTCATGTCCCATCTCCAGTCTAGGCTAAACCATATATCACCCTATTTTGCATGGTGTGAATTTGGAGCTTTGATTACACCACTGGTTGAAGAACCCAAAAATCATATCGATTCAGGAACAGTGCAATGCAACAATGTTTAAGAACCCAAAACTCAGATCGATTCATGCACAATGCCACCAAAGGAAGGTAATTCACCCTTAGACTCTCCCCTTTGCAGTCACATCTTCTACTTGAATTTTATTGCATTTCTATATCTTTATCTGTTGTCCCTATGAAAGTAGAACACACTTTCCCACATTCAACTTAAATATATGACAATGGATTCCACTTTGGTTAATGGAAGTTAGAAACCCCGCAGTGAACTCAAACATTGCTTGTAACCACATTCGACATTATGTCCTCATTCTTGGTCGTGATAATCCTTCCATCTGAAACAGTGAATGTGATGGTCATTTGTCAATCCTGCTACCCGCATGAATGAATATATAACAATAGGACAAACAAATTGAAAACCCCTTTAGTGCATATGTAAACAGAGTGTAGTCTGGACTTTAATTTCAAGTTAATATTTCTTATGATTCCTATTCTCCCCGTATGCCGCATGGATTTTATGGTGCAAGGGATTAGAGATATAATAAGTTAAATCATAACTGAAGGGATTATATTCTATATGTTAGCCATATCAACAAGCTACTGCATCTAAATTATAAAAAACATTGATCGATCCTGGTTTGCATGCTCATACTTTTGTTACAAGTTAGGAAATATGAGAGAAGGATCTTATTGTGGGCACACCTGTATTGGTTAGTGGTCGTCCCACCACAAATTTTGGACTAGGCATGAGCTCATTTATTATGAGGAAGCCATGATACTTATCAAAGTGATTGGACAACTAAGAAATTATGCAATAATAGAATACATTCACAAGCATACTTCAAAACTGCTTGACTAATGTAGTGTCTCTTTTTAATAAATTTGTAAAAACTAGGAAAAATTGCAAATTTTGGCCAATTCGACTCTTAGACTAGTATTGACCCAAATGCCTCCAAATGCCTCCAAATGCCTCCAAATGCTTCCAAATTGGTTCTGAATGTGTTTGGAAGGTATTAAGGCATAAAATTGTGACTTATGTATGCTTGGACACTCTCAAAAGACTTCTCCAACATTCAATTATAATCAGAGAAAGATAGGGAAATTTACTAGTCAAATCGAGGTTCAAATCCCCCAAGGCTAGTGGTCAAATATGGATCTCCAAACACTGTAGGACCTTCCCAAATTTCATAACAGATACATGGTACTATTAAAGAACTTCAATGGGCTCCAAAATACATCATCAATCAGTTCCTAAAGGCTTCTTTAACTCCTCTAAATCATATGCTTGTATACTAGCTTCAACATAGGGGGAGATGATAGTAAATCTTCACAAATGGTTATGAAACTTGACAATATTTCTCCAAATGCTTGTCTAATGAATATGAAACTTATTCATCATATTAATGGCGCTCCATACAATAATAATATATCATATTTTTACTGAACCATTTGAATTTGATACCACTTCAAGTGCTTATAACAAGGTATTGGGGAAATGGCACCATTTAATCATAGTTTAGCATTTTTACATAGTTACACTTGGTATTTCAATCTGAGGGTCTTCTGAGAAGTAAATATAGATTATATATATCATATTACAAAAATATGGGGCTTCAAGAGCTATCCCAAAGATATCATCACCTCACCAAGTGTGCCCCTCCTCGAGGAGCAAGAATATGACAAGAAATGGAAGAATAGTTGTAGAAGCAAGCTGAAGGAGATGTGATAACGAGTTGCCCTGTAGCTTAAACTTGCAAAAAATGACTCCATTGTAGCTCCAAATGAAAGTTCTGAATGTCCTATCCAATTTCCAATTAGGATGGAAATCTTTCACCCTCGAAATTGGCACTACGAAAAGTAGAGTAAACACTCCACAAGCATGGACAAGCTATGATCTCCAATATGCAAAATTATAAATGATCAAAATCCACTCTCCTGATTTGTTATTGAATTTTATATAATTCCAAAGACTTCCATGGGTCGAATTCCTTCCCAAATCCTCATGCCAACTCCACTTGGGAAGAGATTCTAATGTGTGCCACTTGTCCTACAATTCCTAGTCTCCATCTTCCCTCAATTCGAATGGGTGTCTCTTTGGCTTCCATAACTCCCTTGTGCTCCTTTTTGGAGGCTATTTTTATCCTTGACATGTCACATATGTCATATGTCAGCATTCCGGTCTTATTTGTGTCATAAGTGTCATAACATCTTCATCATTGTTGTCATAGAAGATTTGGAATCTAACACAAGTGTCTCAATATCTATTAAATGCCTCTTCCTCTTCCATGGGAGTTAATATTCCACTCCAATTCGACCTTCATTGAGTCATTCCAAGTATATTGACCTCCCAACTCCCCAAGAACATTAGACTCCACCTTGGATTTGAATGGGTGAGAATAGGATGCCATGTGGCATGAGCAATCTAGCTTTGTGTGGGTCCCACACCACCAATGCATCTGCATGACCAAGTGCCACCTTATTTTCCTATTATAAATATTTATTTAACCCCTTTTAATATATTTATGTCAATATAATGTCCATTTGGGGTTTATTAGCTCCCTTATTCAAAATCCCAATGTTTCCACCCCAACCTAGGAAACTAGTAGATTGGTGGAATTTTCTCTTTTGATATTTATTTGAATGGGGACATTATAGTCCTCCCCACCCAAGATTGCTTGTCCTCAAGAAATTTCGAACATGGATGTTGAAGAACCTGCTTTTTTTCCAAAACTTTGCTTCCAAAACTTTGTTTCCCAAAAAATTCTGAAACCAGTGAGAGTAAAAATTATTCCAGGGTCCCATTGCTTGTATTGAACTCCAATAATTAGGAGTGCTCTCCAACCCATACCATCAGGTAAGAGAATTACCGGATCCCATTTCCTTGTATGCATTATTCCAATAATCATAAGTACAAAATATAGATAATTAAAGTACATAAAAACATAATAAAAATGTACATCAAGGAGGTGCCTCATCAAAGAATCATGAAAGTGCTTATACCTCCAAGCAAGTAGACCACCATTTTCCAAGTGCATACAAGCATCAAGTGACCAATCAAATATGCTCCAATGACATAGGTGAGAATCCCATGTCCTATAATGCTGCTCCAAAAAAATGTAGGATGCGTCAAAATAATCATCCATGTGTCCTTTCATCCGAGAAGTGAATGAAGAACCTCCACTAAAATCTGAACCAAGTAGGGAGCAAAGAAAATAAGGAGCCTTCAAGGGGCTCACATAAGTACCATTTATGCAACCATGGATATGTGTATCATCAAGAAATAACAAAGGATGTTGCTTCCAATGTAAATAATAAGGTGCTCTATGCATGTCACCATCAAAAGGAGAGATAGGAGTTTCATACTCCTCATGTGGCAACATTAGAAAAAAAACTTTCACCCAATTTTCATCCCCAATTAATGTGGTTGAAAAAGAAGTAGGGGGTGAGGAATTATCAACCAACCTTAACTCTTTGCAACTCTTACCCATCGAAATATTTAATTAATCTTCTCCATAATTGGCTGGTCCAACTATTGTGATATCATGTGCCTCCTCCATGGCTTTGCAACTCTCTCCATGAGGCAACTGATAATCCCTCTGAACAAAGACAAGTGCTTGTCTTTCTTCTTATTTGAGTGTAGAATCTTAAGGCACCTGCATATCAACATGTACCTCATGTTCCACCATTACATGAGGTTCCTCCTTTGTGACATAAATTCTTTCATCCATTTCCTTCTTTTCCTCGAAAGGAGAACCACTGCTCCCTCCTATTGTCAATTTGCTTCCAAATTGACTAGCCAACAATTCGAACCCTTGCATTAGCTAATTTTTTCATGTCTTCAAAGAATGGTTTCAGGAATTTTCTAAACTCCTCATTCTCCTCTAAGGTTCCTTTCTCATCCTTACTCATGGATACCAAAGAATGCACTTCTTCTCCTACTTCTTCCCTTTCACCAAAAGTACTTTCAATTACATTTTCTAAGGATGGGGGATGATTTCTTTGACTTCTTGTCCTCATGATTGGTCATCCACATCATGTGCAAGGAACATGCGTTGACACCATCGGTCAAATTCCTTCCAAAAGCCTCATTCCAACTCAAGTTGGGAAGAGAATCCAATGTGTGCCACTTGTCCTACAATTCCTAGTCTCCATCTTCCCTCAATTCAAATGGGTGTCTCTTTGGATTCCCTAAATCCCTTTTGTGTCTTCTTAGAGGCTATTTTTAGCCCTGACATGTCATATTTCAGCATTCAGGTCTGATTTGTGTCATAAGTGTCATAGCATCCTCATCATTGTTGTCATAGAAGCTAGGGAATCTAGCCCAAGTGTCTCAATATCTCTTAAATGCATCTTCCTCTTCCATGTGAGTTACTCTTCCACTCCAATCCAACCTTCATTGATTCATTCCAAGTATATTGACCTCCCAACTCCCCATGAACATTAGACTCTACCTTGGATTCGAATGGGTGAGAATAGGATGCCATGTGTGATCTACATCGCAGTTGGCATTGTTGTCGAGTGCTAACATCAGCTGCGACAAGTCATCGATGTCGATACATATTCAACAAGATTTGACTCGACATGACTTCGAAAAAATCAACAACTCTGACAGGTTTCGATTTCGACACAACTCCGACGAGTCTCGACTTCGACATACTGTGACACACTCCGCACCTTCAACATGTTCAACAACCTCACAGTTTTGCGACGTCAACATGCAGCGTCGACATGCGACCAACGACTGTCGAACTTCAACACATTGTTTCTTTGTCTTTCATTCAACTGTAATGGTTGAACTGTTGAACCATTCTAACTTCTTATTTGCAACTGAACATAACAGGAAGGCACCCAAGCGTCTCAGAATTCTATATAAGCATGTATAATATTGTAACATACATCCATCAAAATGATCAATCTATCTGTTTGTAAGTAATAGAGAAGAATAGTTCGCATTCCTGCATATTGTCTGTGCGTATTTGTGTTTATTTGTTTACTGTGATCCCGCTTTTGCTCATTTTGCTTCTTAAGATTCCGCCATAACAGAACCGACTCATTCAGTCGAACTGTTGTCCCACTCGTGCTTCCTGGACATGACCTAGATCATTGGTATCAGAGCAAGACTCAATCATAGCAATCAATTTTCGTGCTTAATTTCTGCGTATACACTTCTCTCGAAGTTACCTGACTTATGCCGGTTCAAACTCGCTCACAATCTCAACAATCCAAGCAGACACTATTCCAAAAATGACAAAAGAAATAGACGATAGACATGCAGCCGATGAGAAAGCACAGTTTATTGAGATATCTCTGGCTCGACAACGGACTGAAATGTTCCCCCAGTTCAACGAAATTCTCATGCGATTTGCTTCGACTTCAGAGGATTTTCGATGAGAACTTACTCCGATAAAATCAGCCCCTTCAAAGTGAAAATGAATATGGACATATCAAATATTGAAGGTAAGATTGATGCGGAA
Organism: Larix kaempferi; assembly: GCA_027924585.1. Taxonomy (NCBI): domain Eukaryota; kingdom Viridiplantae; phylum Streptophyta; class Pinopsida; order Pinales; family Pinaceae; genus Larix; species Larix kaempferi. The sequence goes on from BSBM01000545.1 coordinate 15,706,158, forward strand.
TCCGTCGACAATTGGGTACAACAATTGGAATCCTATTACGCTATGAATCAACTTTTAGAAGCTGAAATTATCACCATTGCATCCTTAAAGATGTCAGCATCTGTGCAATGCTGGTGGGAGAACCTCTTGACAAAGATGGAGAAAAGCGGAGACCCCATCGGGATAAATTCGTCGAACACATCCGAAAGGAATTTTACCCGCCCAGTACATTAGCGGATTGTCCCAGTACATTCAGTAGGAGATGGAATTTCTGACTGTCACTACGCTTGCAGATGCATTCCACTACGCCAACAAACTGGAAACCAAGTGTTATCACTAGAGTCTCCACCTTGACTGCTAAGGCTCAAAGTCTAGATAATCTTAAAGTGTTTGATTAGATGACTAGGTTTTGGTTTATGAATATTTTTGAAGGTAAGGTGGGAATCAGGAACAAGGTAATAAAACAACAGTGATGACTGAATTATGAGCAAACAAAAGACTATGAATATGCATTATATAAGGAGAAAGCTTCAGATTGAGGAATGCATAATAAACATTAACCCATTCACAAGAATTCTAGGATAGAAAACATTTATCAAAGAAAAGAGTTATGAATCAGGTGTTCAAATTGAACGTAAACATTCATTATGACAAAAGAACACAATGGGCTCATCTCAAATAAAATACCATCCAACACAGTCTTTATATAAGCTATAAAAGACAAAAATACATTCTTGTAGAAAATATATCCTGTAGCCTGATCTCCCAAACTCTTCCTAATGCATTATCAACCCTCTCGGCTGGAACTCCCCATTACATTATTCGTGATTGAATTTATAAAAATATAGTAATAAAAACAGTTGCTAATAATAAGGAACTAATATCTAAAAATAGAAATTGGTTTTGGATAAGTTGCTGGTATCGAGCAATGGTCTTCAAATCTGGAATATGCTGTCAAAATAAACTTTGCCTCTTCATCTGTTACCAAATAAAGCTTGAAAATCTACAATCTGGAGCCACCTTATCAATTATTCTGCCACCTGTGTCTTTATAAACTTGATTCAATGCCTGAGATTCTGGATTTGATCCTATGTCCACGGATACTCTGCCACTGTTGTATGAAACTAAAATTACCATTGCTTTTGTTCAATGCTTGAATGCTGGAATCTTACCCCTTGGACATTTTAATGAGCTTCATTTACAAACTGTTATAACAATGCTCCACGCCATTTGACTTTATCAAGATATTTTGCAATATGCTTGCTATGTTGGTTAATACTAAATCCACACTTCAAAATAAAGTATGAAATTCTTCAAATTGGTAACAAGCCTTATATATCCGAGAACTTTTGCATGCTTGATTGACGCGTTGTGCATCGACCTTTGGCTCTTGCGAGCTCCCTCGTGCTTGGCGTTTGGTTTTAATCCTTTATGCAGCGAGAATAAAATCCCACATTCAACAAACAAAAAAAGTTTTGAAAAGTTAAATACATAGTTGTATAAATGTCGTGTTTATGCGTAGTGCACCATACTTGAGCCATGGTCTCACTTTATATATAGAATGGTTTGTTGGAGGCGAGGCTCAATGCCCAAATAATTTTAACAAACGTAAACTTTGAGCCTGCGATGGTGAGTTGATATTATGACTTAATGTTGGTATGGAAATGGGACAAAGATTCGTACACATCAAGATACTTTATTCCCTTTTTTTTATATTAAATCCGTTTAAAAATAAATAAATATAAAGTATTATTTTAAAATCATTAAATTAATAATTTTAAAATAACATTATTTTATATTTATTTTTTAACTTTTTAATATTCGGCTTTATGTAATAAACATAAAGGCCTTTAAGCAATGTTCTATGAAATCCAAATACCATAGGATAGACTTTAATGGGTAAGGTCATATGTAAAAGGATGAAAAAATGAAGTGATTTGGTATGAAGACATAAAGTATGATAGACACATAGCAATCTTCACCCTCTTGAAATTTAGGAGCTGACGCGAAGGATTTGAGGCTTTGGCAATAATGTTAATGAAGTTTTCAGCAGCTAAAATCAAAGTCTTTCTTTATATGGTGCTGCCGAAATCTACGAAATTTGATGGAACAAATCTGGTGACAACACCAAGAAGAAAGGAAAATTACGCTTCGCGACAAAGCCGACATCAGGACGACCACCCAACAAGAAGGCACTAGCCGACTTCGACAAGTCGAAATCTTCTTAGTCAACATCGCCAAAGCCAGACCATGGCAATAAGACTTTTCAAAAGAGGGAATGTAGCAAATAATCGCCTACCGAAAAATGGTGCGATTAGCACCACTCATATTGGCATGATACGTTTGAATGCAAAGATCGGAAGAAATTTTTGGTGAAAGTGTCGACCTCTGACCCATTCAACAAGACGGTGGAAGAATATGATCCAGATGCAACAACCCTTTTGACATCGACCACTCCAGCAGCCTCGACTATCGTCGATGAGGAGGAACGAGAATGCATGTTCCATACAAGGCTATGGGTCTAGAGAAACTCATTGCATCTGACTGTGGACAACGATAGCCAGAATAACTTCGTTTCTCAAGACCTCGTAAAGAAATTAGGCCTTTTTACCACTCTGCATCCTCAGCATTACAACATCGGTTGAATGAAGGATGGACAAGAACTACGGATCACTCGACAATGCAAGCTCGCTGACGTCATAAAACCTTTTGAAGATGAAGTACTTTGCGACATGGCACCACTCTCCGTAGTCGATGCCCTGTTTGGGAAACCTTACCTCTGGGATAGACATGGAATTTATTAGCCGCGGACTCAAAAGGTGATTGTCAGAATCTGAAATCGATGGTTCAGCATACCAGAGCGTCAACCTACACCAACGGTTGCATTGATATCTTCCAAACAGACAAAGAAGCTCATCAATCATGCTCAGAAATTTGCATTAATCATGATCAAGCTGCAAAATTCTAAGAATACTGCAGCGACGAGTCGAGTCACTGACCAATCCATCTCTCGAAAAAAGCAGCAAGTCGATCATATTCTCGATGAGACCAGAACCTCTTTCAAGCTCCCGAAGTAGTACCTCAACATTGTCAGGTAAAACACTTCATTGAACTTGTTCATGGTTCTTCTTTGCCTAACGCATCTGTTTAAAGAAGATCCATTCTCGAAAATGAAGAGATTCACAGAAAGATCCAAGAATTAATCGACAAAGGTCATATCCGACCAAGCTCCTCTCCTTGTGGAAGTCCAGTCATCCTAGTTCTGAACAAAGATGGGACTTGGCGCATGTGCATCGACTACAGAGCTCTCAACAAAATTTTGGTAAAGAATCGCTACCCTCTGGCGTGGATAGATGAGCTCATCGACTATCTGAAAGGTGCTAAATTATTTACTAAGCTCGACCTCAAGTCGGGATACCATCAGATTCCAATCGAGCCTTCATATGTGTGGAAAACTTCTTTCAAGACCAAGGAATGATTGTTTGAATGGTTAGTCACACCTTTCATCTTAACCAATGCACCTGCAACCTTCATGTGACATATGGATAACATTCTTCGACCTTTCATTGGCAAATGGGTCATTGTCTATCTCGACGATATATTGATTTTCAGTCGATCATGGGAAGAACATGTCGGACATCTTCGACAAGTCCTCGACACTCTCCAACAACATCGGCTCTATCTGAATATGGACAATGCTATTTTGCGATGACCAGCGTCAAATATTTGGGGTATGTAATTGACTCTGCAGGAAATCACGTCGACCCAGACAAAGTACCGATCCTCAAAGATTGGCCCATTCCTAGAAGCATTCAAGAACTAAGAAGTTTTCCTTGGTTTAGTGAATTTATATCAACGATTCATACTCAGGTTCAGTCACATACCCTGGCCCTTGAATCAGTTGACGAAGGGAAATGGAAAACAACACATCAAGCAACTTTTTAACAGCTCAAACACAAGCTCTGCACTGCACCAGTACTTGTGTTACCTGATTTGCATAAGCCCTTTGAGATTGATACGAACGCATTGGACTATGCCTTGGGTGTAGTGATCACTCAGTCTGGTCACCCAGTCGCTTTTCATTCTGAGACTTTTAACGACACAATTAGAAGATAGTCGATACACGAAAAAGAAATGTACGCCATTGTGCAAGCTCTCGAGCAATGGAGGCATTACATACTTGGAAAGGAAACGGTCATTCTCATTGATCACAAGCCTCTACAGTTTGCTCCGACACAATCAAAGTTGCATAAAAACTGACAACTCAAGTGGATTAATTAACTACAGCAATTCCAGTTGGTGATTAAGTATCAGAAAGGTAAAGCTAACGCCGCCGCCAATTTCCTCAGTCGACCACCCATTACTCTCCTTTTGACAATGATGAGTATGCAGGGATACAACACAACGACTTGGCCACAGTTGTATGAGGACGACAACAACTTCTCAGTAGTCTACTGACAGTTACAGACTAACAAGTCGTCGACCTCTGACTACTTCTTGAAAGACACCTTGCTATACAATCTTGGACAAATTTGTGTATTGACCGGTGAGCACCGACAGTAGCTCATTTGGGACGCACACTACAGCAAGACTGCAGGACACTTGGAGTAGCAAAGACACTTTTTATTCTGCAGAAGTATTTCTTTTGGCCTACACTTAAAGCCGACGTCAACAAGTACATTCGATCATGCGTGGTTTGTACCATTGCTAAACCTCCTAATCGAAGATAGGGATTGTAGACACCTCTGTCAGTTCCTAGTCAACCATGGGAATCTATTTCTATGAACTACTTGATGGGTTATCCTACTACCAGATATCAACATGACACGATATTAGTAGTATTCTACCGATTTTCTAATATGGTCGTTCTCATACCATGTAAGAATACCACAACAACGCAGCAGACCGCTCAGCTCTTCTTTACACATGTTTGGAAACACATTGGTTTACCAACGACCATTATTTATGACTGAGATTCCATATTCGTCAGCATCTTTTGGAAGACCCTCTGGCAACTGCTAGACACACAACTCTCATTGTCGACATCTTTCCATCCTCAGACCGACGGACAGACGAAAGTTATGAATCTCTTGGTAGTACAACTGCTTTGCATGTACAACCACAAGCATCGACGCACATGGGATGAAAGTATTCCATACATCTAGCACATCTACAATCAAGCTCAGCACAACTCTACAGGAAAGAGTCCATTTGTTATCTATTATGGATTTCAACCCTCGGTGCCTATCGACTTGATCAGCTCCTCGACACAACGGAGTGATACCGACTACAACCAACGAGAAGTTGATAAAGCAGTCAAGTTGAGAGATCGGATATGCGACATCCAGAATCAAGCACATGAAATGTTACAAAGAGAAAGCGAGAAAGCTAAGGCCCGACACGACAAGAATCGTATTCCTCATTCATTCCAAATTGGGGATAAGGTCTGGTTACATCTCAAGAAGGAGCGCTTCACTGGTCCATTCAAGAAGCTCAAGCCTTTGCGATATGTACCGTACAGTATTCTTCGACAGATTGTTGAAAATGGTTTCCAGCTCGACATTTCTACATGCCTGGGTCTACATCCAATATTTAATGTGGATCTACTTCGACCATACCATGCACCACTGTTGTAACATAACGACTTACCGACAATAGAACCCTAAGAAATTCATCCATATGTTCAGGAGCCTCTTCCTTACGACACCATCGTGGGACTACGAGTACGCCTTACAAGGACGAACATAATTCTCTTGTTTCAGGTTGCTAAAGCTGGCCAGCTCCCATCTCAAGGAAAGTGGTACTCTATTACTTAAATAACCGACAAGTTTCCTCACCTTCGTGAGCAAACAATGGGGACCATTGTTTCTTAAGGAAGGAGGTATGACCCACATCGCAGTTGACATTGTTGTCGAGTGCTAACATCGACTGCTACAAGTCATCGATGTTGATACATATTCGATAAGTTTCGACTCGACATGACCTCGAAAAACTTAGCAACTCCGACAGGTTTTGATTTCGACACTACTCCGACGAGTCTCGACTTCGACATACTGCGACACACTTCGCACCTTCGACATGTTTAGCAACCTCACAGTTTCACGATGTCGACATACATCGTCAACATGCGACCAACGACTATCGAACTTCGACAGACTGTCTCTATGTCTTCCAGTCGACTGTAATGGTTGAACTGTTGAACTGTTCTAACTTATTATTTGTAACTGAACGTAACAGGAAGGAACCCAAGCGCTCATAATTCTATATACGCATGTATAATATTGTAACATACATCCATTCATCAATCAATCTATCTATTTGCAAATAATAGAGAAGAATAGTTCACATTCCTGCATATTGTATGTGAGTATTTGTGTTTATCTGTGTAGTGTGATCTTGCTTTTGCTCATTCCGCTTCTTAAGATTCCTCCATAACATAGCCGACTCATTCAGTCGAATTGTTTCCCCCCTCTTGCTTCCTGGACATGACCTCGTAAAGAAACTAGGTCTTGTTACCACTCCGCATCCTCAGCCTTACAACATCGGTTGGATGAAGGATGGACAAGAACTATGAATCACTCGACAATGCAATCTCTCCTACTTCATAAAACCTTCTGAAGATGAAGTACTCTGCGACGTGGCACCACTCTCTGTAGCCGACGAGACAACACATCTTATTGAGCAAGCTCTGGCTCGACAACGGACTGAAATGTTCGCCCAGTTCAACGAAATTCTCATGCGATTTGTTTCGACATCCGGAGGATTTTCGACGAGAACTTACTCAGATAAAATCAGCCCCTCCAAAGTTAAATGAATCTGGACATACCAAATCTTGAAGGTAAGATTGATGTGGAATTCGTTGACGATTGGGTACAACAATTGGAATCCTATTACGCTATGAATCAACTTTCAGAAGCTGAAAAGATCACCATTTCATCCTTAAATATGTCAACATTTGTGCATTGCTGGTGGGAGAACCTCTCGACAAGGATGGAGAAAAGCGGAGACCCCATCGACACATGGGATAAATTCGTCAAACACATCTGAAAGGAATTTTACCCGCCGAAATACCTCGAGCAACAGTATAAGAAGTGGCAGCAGCTAAGGCAATGGAAAGACCAATCAATATAGAGTTACACCAACGATTTCTACCGACTCATGTCTAGACTTGGCGTCCAAGAAGAAGAGAAATTGCTTGTTTTGAAGTACGTTAGAGGATTGTCCCAGTACATTCAGCAGGAGATGGAATTTCTGAGTGTCACTACGCTTGCGGATGCATTCCACTATGCCAAAAAACTGGAAACCAAGTAGAAAGGGAAAGCACACTTTGCGACAAAGCCGACATCAGGATGACCACCCGACAAGAAGGCACCAGCTGACTTCGACAAGTCAAAATATTCTTAGTCGACACCGCCAATTCCATACCACAACAAGAATCCTTTTCACAAGAGGGAACGTAGAAAACAACCACCTACCGAAAAATGGTGCGATTACCACCACTCATATTGGCATGATACATCTGAATTCAAAGCTCAGAATACATTTTTGGAAAAAGTGTCGACCTCCGATGCGTTCAATAAGATGGTGGAAGAATTTGATCCAGACGGAACGACCCTTTTGACATCGACCACTCCAGCATCCTCAACTATCATCGATGAGGAGGAACGAGAACACCTGTTACATACACAGATATGGGTCCATAACAACGCATTGCATCTGATTGTGGACAACAATAGCCAGTAGAACTTCCTTTTTGAAGATCTCGTAAAGAAACTAGGTCTTGTTACCACTCTGCATCCTCAGCCTTATAACATCAGTTGGATGAAGGATGGACAAGAACTATGGATCACTCGACAATGCAAGCTTGCCTACTTCATAAAACCTTTTGAAGATGAAGTACTCTGTGATGTGGCACCACTCTCCATAGCTGATGCCATGTTTGGGAAACCTTACCTCTGGGATAGACATGGAAGTTATCAGTCACAGCCTCAGAAGGTGATTGTCAGAATCCGAAATCACTGGTGTCGCAAGCGTTGAACTGTTGCACTGTTGAACCTTTCTAACTTTTTCTTTGTAACTGAACGTAACGTTCAGGAACCCAAGCATCTCAGAATTCTATATAAGCATGTATAATATTGTAACATACATTCATCAATCAATCAATCTATCTGTTTGCAAGTAATAGAGAAGAATAGTTCACATTCCTGCATATTGTCTGTACGTATTTGTGTTTATATGTGTAATGTGATCCTGCTTTTTCTCATTCTGCTTCTTAAGCTTCTGCCATAACAGATCCGACTCATGCAGTAAATCTATTTCCCCCTTCCTGATTCCTAAACACGACCTGGATCAATGTGGCATGAGGAATCTATCTTTGTGTGGGTCCCACACCAGCAATGTGTCTCCATGACCAAGTGCCACCTTATTTTCCTATCATAAATATTTATTTAACCCCTTTTAATGTATTTATGTCAATCTAATGTCCATTTGGGGTTTATTAGCTCCCTTATTCAAAATCTGAATGTTTCCACCCCAACCTAGGAAACTATTAGATTGGTGGAATTTTCTCTTTTGATATTTATTTGAATGGGGACATTACAACTAAGTTGTAGGTAATAAGGAGGTATTGGTAAAGGAATGACCTGAAAGGTGTTATTTAGGCCACATGGAAGATAGGATATCAGTCTATATCTACTGACATTACTAGTGTCTTGATTGAAAGAAGTGAAGTCTTCACATTGGATTTTTATGCAACGATACTTCTATTGCTTACTCGGTTGCTTCAAAGTGAGATTTAGAGGCACCTTATGGAAACCCTACTTGTGCCAGTGAATAATTTTGGTGATGGTATTTGGACAACTATGGAAACATCCCTAATAGAAATTGGATTTGAACTCCAAGTATAGAAAAGGCTTGAACAATGCGATATTCGCTACATTAAACTGGAAAACATCAAGTAGATTCTTGTTCCTTTAAAAAGGAGAGGTGGCACTATTTCCAAGTCCACCCAAGAGTTGAGTTTATATATCACAATATTTGAAAATTTCATCATGAGCCTATGTCTAACCATCTAGATCATCATTTTTTATAGGAAGTAAGCTGAGCATACAAACAAATGAAGCATCTATAAATATGCCTTATCAATGAATTTCCATTGATTTATGTCCACTCCTCCTTTCCAATCAAGGAGGGGCATGTCAAAGATCAAGGAAGTTGTAATTGATGTCAAGGGTATAGTACAAAGCAAAGGTCAAAGAAAAAGAAAGGGACAATGCAAAATTTCAATCGCATATTCAGTAAGGGAATAAAACCATCTACAATATGCATCAAATCATTATCCATGTGACAAAGTAAGTATGTGCAACTTTATGGACATAGAGTCCCTCATGTGGGTATGAGAGCCCCTCTTCGTGTGTACAAAAATCCTTTTTTATGTAGAATATTTGGTATGTAAGTGGTATTATGGTTAAGGGACATGATGGAGCACATAAATATATGTGAAATGCCCCTACATTATGTATTTCTCAACCTTATAGGTCGGCCTCATGAAAAGTTAAACATCTCATTGCAAGGGTGTAACTGCACCTTCATTTTACCTCATTTCATCATCAACTCAAGCAACTTTCTTATGCGCAATCAAGAGGAGCTAAATAAACCTTTTTTGAAAGGGTTAATCAAGCTTTTATAAGGTTCTTTTATCTCTCTTGGGTTCACTATCATTGCATGAGGATTCTCTCTACAAGGTGAAGTTGTAAAGTTCACCTTGACCTAGGGTTTTGACATGCATAAGATTCACGGAAACTTGCATAACTTTATTGTATAGTATCTGAATCACAAAATTCTTAGCTCATTGGAAATCTTATTGTAAGGTATATGTTATCCAACACTTAAAATTAGGATCTCTTTTGTTCTAAGGGTTATATATACTATGATAAGGTTTTATCTCTCTTGATGAGGCCTTAATCATGATCTAGGGTTTGTGCATGATTTTTTGGAAAAGTGAAAATCTTTTGGGATATTGGATGATTTCACACTATAACTTGAGGAATATTTTGGAATCATAATGTTCATGAGAAGACCTATTGGAGCTAAAATTTCATTATTTTTCTTGGGTTATGCATGACCTAGGGTTTGATTTTTTGGGATTGAATCCTTCTACATGAAGAAAAAGGATGATTATTTCTAGAATTATTGATGACAGTATGTTAGTATGATGATGGTGTGTGTGAGATTTTCAATTGCTAGGAACTGGATTCATAAGACAACTTCACATGGAATATTTCAGACAATGAGAGAAGAAGAATAGAGAAGATAAATTGTGGAAATCACTCTGTAGTTTATTCATAAATATGATAAAAATATATAATACACCTTCCATGGAGAAAATTGAATGCCTTGGAGGCAATTTGGAAAGAGAAAAAAGAAAAGGATTAGAAAAGACAAAAAACCCCCTAGGTGGAAAAAGCAGTTTCCAAAGTTGTACTAGAGGCTCACGAATTGGCTACGTATGGTATGGAAGCTCATGAGTGAGGTAAATAGAATGCATCAATGGCTTTAGGAGAGTATATATGATGTGGAGGTCGAATTGGTCAAGTGGAAAAAGATTCTAAGTCAACTAGATTTACCTTTTCCACTAGAAAGCATAAAAAACATGACAAAACTAACTAAATCAGGAAAGTACCTTCTAAACCAGAAATGGAAAGAAATCTGACAGAATCCAATGAAATATTATCTAGAATATTCTCTAAGGCTCCCTAGTGACTTAGGATGGCAAGTGGTCTGCTAAAAGACAAAATTGGCCTATTTTACCTAGTCAAAACTCAAGAAATTAATCATAAATGATTAATTAGTTTATCCTAAGTCTAGAATGGTATAGGTAGGTTTTTTAAATATTCCAACACCCCCCCTTAAGCCTAACTTTATGTGATGGGAGTCAGAAAAAATATCAGAAATATAGGGCCCAAGCAACAAGGCTTATGGTCACCCCAATAAAAAAAAAACTAGTCCATGTAAACAGAGGAAACAAGGAAAACCTCATGGGAACAAAACCCTCCCTAAAAAATGGACATGATTGATGTCTTCATACTGTCATGTTTCTCATTTGAATGAGCTGAATGGGCTGCTTCTGAGTAACATACTTGATGAAGAGATTGTAGATTTCATGATCATGCATCAGTGCATCAATGTTGTGTAGGAAAGAACCATGTGTAGAGGCTCTATGAAGCTCATCTTTTGATGATGGAGGAGAATCAAATGAATTTTTATTGATGTTGTAAAATATATAATCAGATCTAAAAACATATTCAATGATGGAGAGGATATCTATGCATACTCCTTTCCAAGGAGAAACAATGAACTCAACAAGATCAATTTCTTTTGTAGCTGCAATGTGGTGCACTAGTTCTTATACCTTCTTCTCAAATTGATGTAGAAACTTTTTGATATTGATAATAAGATCATGCAGCTCTGAAATATTAGAATTTGAGTCATATGGAGCAACAAGTAGTAAATATGTGGAGTCTCCATGATCGAACATAGTTTAAGTAGGAAAAGTGTGAGAAACTAGATCACCCTGACAGCTGAGCGAGCCTGGAGAGTGTGAGGACTTGAATTTTGAAGCATGAGTGATGGGGTCAGGTCCATATGTGTGAAATATCAGTACAAATATGGCCAAAATCATGTCTTTCCAACCAATTAAATATATGAAATAAAAAAGTGCAACAAAGGCAAGTGACACAGTGTAGGAAAACATGGAATTGTGTAGTTTCTTAACTGGAGAACTTGGGGGTTGTAGGGTATTTTGTGCATCCAATGGCTGGGAAAATGGTGTGTAAGATGTAATGACCTGCATATAAGACTATAAATCATATTATAAATCAGAATCTAAAAGTTTTGAATGGAGGTGGAAAGACCTTTCAGAAGACAAGTTAGAAGCTAGTAAAAAATGACTAGTTTTGAGAGTAGACTTGGATAAACTGACTGAAGACTGTTCCAAAGAATAAGTGGAGGTTTCTGATTGTGATATATCGGAATTTGAATCAAAATAAGAGACATCAGAATTATATTTCACTCTATTACTCAAAGCATAAGAATGATTACCTTTGGGAGAGGCTTGGAAACAATGTTCTTCTTCTACAACAAGCTTGCCTTGTTCTTTCTATGCAAAGTCAAGAACATCTATGTTATGCTCTTCAATAATCTTGGCCATGATGTCCAATTTATTCTTGAAGCAATATTTCTTAGGATGAGTTCCTTTTCAGCAATAAGAAAACTTGGGCTTCTCCTTTCTCGTCTTCTTGGATTTGGAATCTCCATCAGAATCCTCTTCATCTGACAATATCTTTTGTTTGGATTTGTCATTCTTGAAACTCTTTGCTCCATGAGAAACAAGTGAAAAGTTTGTGGAGGGTGTTATATCCCCCTTTTGTAGCATCTTTTCCTTCTCCTTAGTGAGCAAATAAATGAATTCATCCAAGATTGGAATCTTCCAATTAGGAGCTGCTAGTCTTCTGGTATGAAAGGTTGACACAAACACTGAATATTCTCAGCTTAGTTTTAACATAATGGTAAGAATTAATTGGTCATCCTTCTTTTCTATGCCACATTGCTTGAGCTGAAGCACTATGTTTTTTAATTTTGAGATGAACTACTCCATAGAATAAAAATTACTTGGACTAAGAGAGATCAACTCAATCTCCAACAAATGACCTCTGAGCTCGTCCTGTTTTCCATAGAGAGACTCTAGCTTTGTCCACACTTGATTTGGAGTGGATAGAGAATCAATATGAAATAGAATATATGGAAATACAGAGATACAAAATAACCCATAAGCTTCATCAAGCCTATTGAACCATTTTGATTTTAATGCAACAGCTACTAGCTCGGTTTCAAGCCCCATAGTGACTCTATACAATCCTTTGCTACAAAACTGGATGATCATATGCGCCTTCCAGTCAAAGAAATTGAAGGGAGTGAGAGTCACAGGTTTGGCTTGTTTTTTATCCATACTGATGCGCTCCTAGTGACGGAAATACCTACAAAAAACACTCTTGGAAATTTTTTTGAATCAAGCTAGCTCTGATACCATGTGAGATTTTCAATTGCTAGGAACTAGATTCATAAGACAATTTCACATGGAATATTTCAGACAATGAGAGAATAAGAATAGAGAAGATAAATTGTGGAAATCACTCTGTATTTTATTCATCAATATGATAACAATATATAATACACCTTCCATGGATAAAATCAAATTCCTTGGAGGCAATTTGGAAAGAGCAAAAAGAAAAGGATTAGAAAAGAGAGAAAAAACCCCTAGGTGGCAAAAGCAGTTTCCAAAACTATACTAGAGGATCACGAATTGGCTAAGTATGGTATGGAATCTCATGAGTGAGTTAAATATAATGTATTGATGGATTTAGGAGAGTAGATATGATGTGGAGGTCAACTAGCTTTACCTTTTCCACTAGAAAGCAAAAAAAATAGGACAAAGCTAACTAAATCAGGAAAGCACCTTCTAAACCAGAAATGGAAAGAAATCAGAGAAAATCCAATGAAATCTTATCCGGAATCTTCTTTAAGGCGCCCTAGTGACTTAGGATGGCAAGTGGTCCACTAAAAGACAAAACTGGCCTATTTTACCTAGTCAAAACTCAGGAAATTAATCATAAATGATTAATTTGTTTATCCTAATTCTAGAATGGTATAGGTGGGTTTTTAAAATATTCCAACATTATGATAGTGGGAGTGTGATAGTGCGACAATGATAGTGTGTGATAGTGATAGTGATAGGGAGTGGCAGAGAGTGATAGGAAGTGATAGGGACATTAACATGCAATGATTGTGATAGGTTGATATTCTCTCACATATATTTATTTTCAAGGGTTTGGATCCTCAAATTCCAGTTGGACATGGAACATCTAGGGAGTTGTATATCCCTTCGGGTTGGAGCTTGAGATTCAGGGGGTAGTAATATCCTTCAAGATTAGCTTGTAAACATTGAAAATTTGAAGATAAATTTTCATGGTTTTTGTCCTTGTTGGGTTTCCACGTAAAATCCTTGTGTTCTTTGCATTGTTTACTTTTTATTTATGGTATGTTTATACATGAATGAAAAGTAGTGATCAATGTTGCTAACATAATTTAAATTAAAGTATAAATTGGTTAAAAAGTGCCCAATATGGATTCACCCCCCTTCATTATTGGTGATATCTCCAATATAAACCAATATATATATATATATATATATATTAAGTGATCCCTATAACCCTAAACACATTATGCAACTGCCACAATAAAAATTGACATATATAAACCGTCTCTAAAACAGGGCTTTTGGAGATGTTTTTTTATAACTCTATCAAATCCAAAAGTTCAATTCTCATTACTTTTAAGGGGGTTTTAAAAACACCGCTTTGAAAATAGCTAGGGATAGTCTTTCTAAACCCCTCCTAAAAGTCATGAGAATTTGACCTATGGTGGCAAGTGTTAATAAACTGCCTCAAAAAGTTAAATTCTCATAACTTGTTTGGGGGTTTTCAAAACACCTCCTTGAAAATATAGTTAGGGGCATTTGTTTTAAATCCCCCCCAACAGAATTGCACTTTTTGAGGTGGTTGTAAAACAAATTCCTACACAAGTTCAATTCTCATGACTTTTGGGAGGGTATTTAAAAAACCAGCTCCAAAAATTATTTTTTCGTGACTTTTAAGTGGGGGGGTTGAACAAAAATCCTCCAAAATTTAAATTCTCATGAAATGAAGGGAGCGGGTCATAAAAAAACTACCTCCAAAAATATATTTAGAGGCGGTTTTGTTAAACACCCCTCCCCCCAAAAAAGGGCATGTGAATTGAACTTTTCAAAGCAGTTGTTAAAACACTGCTTACAAAAGTTATGTTCTCATGGATTCTGGGGTGGTTTTCAAAAGAATTCCTTAAAAAACACATTTAGGGGCTGTCATTTTAATTCCCCCCCCCAAAAAAAAATTCATAAAATACAAACTTTAGAGGCGGTTGTTAAAAATTCGTCTCCAAAAAATCAATTCTCATGACTTTTGGGGGGGTTGTAAACAAACCACATTAAAAAAGAAATTTAGGGCCATTCATTTTAACCCCCCCTAAAATTCATGAGAATCTAACTTTTAGAGGTAGTTGTTAAAAAAAAACCACCAAAAGTTCAATTTTCTTGACTTTTGAGGGGGGGGGTTTCAAAAAGCACCCTGAAAGATCTAAAAACATTTTTAGAGGCAGTTTTGGAAATACCCCACAATCCTAAAGCCCCAATAAAGCGCTAAATTGTTGTAGTGGGAACACCTCTAAAATGTCAATAATTTTTGGGAAGAGGAGGAGAACCTGACCCATAACAACATTGGTTAATTTGTGGAGCTATATTGAGCTCCAGAGGGACCCTAGTAACATCCAAACTAGTTGAATTACATACCACATTATGAGGAAGATATGTACAATGGTATATGAAGTTGATTGAGAGATGGGATCCTAATGCAACAACCTTTATGATGGTAGAGGTAAATAATTTTTTTTAGATGAATTGTTACAACCTATGTTCAAATAGCAAGGTGTCAGAGAACTAAGAGAAATTCAGTAGGTGCCAAGAGAATCCACCTAGGATTATGTGCAACGCTTCAGGGATGTACTAGCCAAGCTTTTGTTTCTTGTACATGAACTGCATCACAAGTAATGGTTTATCGAGGAAATACTATCCTCAATTAGAATTCCCCTATCACAATAGGTTGTAATCTCACCTCAGAGTGGTTTGTATCTATGGCTAATTACCCGACTCCTTTACTAGGAAGGAAGGAATTCTTCATCTATTGGAGAATTGGTGTAGATACACAACAAGCTTTCATAACTAATTGAGATACTCCAAGAGTTGACTATACCAAATCCAATTTGACCACAAGTTTGGTGTATAGGATGTATGATAGAAGGTCATCATGTGTCAGAATGTCCCAGAATGAGGGGAGGATCGATCCCGCCATGAAGACCATTTGATAGTGGACCAAGTATGACTATTGAACAAGTCACTAGAACAAACCCTTTTCAATCAACAGGTCGACCAACGTATCCATAACCACCAATTTGTCCTCCAAATGATTACTATGAAATATGCAAAGCATATGGCCACCCACCATGATTCTGACCAATGCTACAAAATATTCCCTAGTGCCAAATATATATGATACTGTGAATTTTGTGGATCTACTATACATAGTATTGAGAAATGTAGAGCATTGGATGCATTGACATAAATATTATACTATTCCATATACCAAGTAACAAACCAACCCCCCAAAAAAGGAGGCAACAGAGGATGGAGAAGAGGTTTTGGGATTGGAAGAGGAGGAGGTCACATATGCCCGATTCAATGTTATAACTACAATGAAATTGGACACTCCACTTGATATTTCTTAGGGTAGACCACAACATATAGCTGACTACCAGAAATTAACTCAATTCTCAGAACTACGCTATATAAATGACAATGCTAAGATAATGAAGAATATAACCAACCTCGATCCAAACGTTTGATGTAGATCCCCATTGGAGCTTTTCCACTTGTGCACTTGAACCTGCAAATTAGTCTTGACAGCTGATATACAACAAGCGCATGTAATATATAAACAACATTAACATCATCAATAGCAATGGTCCATGATGTTATAAGTAAATGCAACCCAATGTAATGTAAACAACATTGACAACATTAGCGGACGAGAATATGAGTATTTCTATTAATAAATAACAAGAAGTACAATGTGATACGGCCTCTTGCCGGCAACCAATCTGAACCAAGATCTGGATCAATCCACTTGTGCCTCCATGACTTCAATCCTCCATGGAATGGAAAACTCAAACTATGATAGGAGTTTGGAAGGTGAACATAGAAGGTTCACAACTACAAGGATCAATGAGTGTAGACTCAAGATAAGGAAAAAATCCACTAGAGTTCTCTTGCTCTCCTTTCTCCTCACATCCATAAGCAATATGTGCTCAATATATAATCCTTCCAAAGGTAAGTGAAAGGACACATCGAGGCATTTCGGGGAAAATGGAGGGCCAAAGGTCACCTATGACCGCCTTTTGGGAGTAAAAAGTAATAAACTAGTGATTTTTACCATTTTACATGCTACCCACGGGCTATAGTGATGCACCTCGCGGGTACGCCCACTGTAATGATGCAGCTAGCGTACAAGGGAAAAAATAGGGAAAAATAGTGTTTGAAGGATATAAAGTGGATCTGAGTCAGTGAAATGGATCCTGCAAGCCAAAGAGTGTTGATGCTCACAAGGTGGAAAATTACGCTGTAACAAATGCCCCCTAATGTGTGAGGTCAGAGACTGATGCTATGATGGCCGAAATACATTATAAAAAGATCTCAGAAGTGGAGTGATGGAGACACAAGTGGAAGGAACAGCTCACTCGTCATAGTACAGTAGTATCCCTGAATACATGTCGGTATAGTACAACAATCTGATAAAATGGCCATGAATAGGTAGTACATAATGAATACATGTCATAAGTGATCATAGCCATGATCCCTCTATAGTAAGATATGGTCTCCTAGTGAAAAGGAAACAACTGGTGCAAACTGGAGGTACAAACTACTGATATCTGAGAGGTGATATCTCAGATGTAAAGTCATAATCATCAATAGATTACTGAGTGCAAATATCTCCCGGGGTATTCTACACAAGTCTTCGATGGTGCAAGTCCCATCAAGTGAATAAAGGAGTTGAGGTCGAACCTGATGTGACATTGTCTGATTATCGGTCAATCATGTATACCATTAACAGAAGCGAGATAACCCACCAATAATGAAAATGGGAATCAAGGCACAAAGCAGAATCATCGGAGTGTGAATAGATGAGTTGAAGTCGAACACTAGGATGAATCCATCGATTAGGGGACATTGATGCATTCCCAAAACTGTCGATGGCGAGAGAACCTACCACTAATGACTGCAAGCCTCAAGGTACTCAACCAAACTCTAAGCCTCAAGTCCCAGAATAAATGAGTTGAAGTCGACGGAATGAGACTCGTTGGAAGGAGGGCATTAAGGCATCCCCCATCAACTAGCATGAGGTGCCATCTATGCTGAAAGATTTGGAAGATCTTAGGTGAAACAGACTGACTAAATAAGGATGGCCGACATGCAATAGTCAAGAGATCTGAGGAGTGGCTGACTCTGGTTTCAGGACTTCCTTTAAACAAGAGCATGAGCAAATGGATAAAATTAGGCAACATAGACTTGATATAGACTGTGTGATGCAGGAGGCACCACAAAGGGCTCCATAATGACTGGAAGCTTAACCAATCAGTGGAGTAAACTGAGAAACAAGTACAGCTCCTAAGTTCCAACTATAATCCTAACTCATAATGTATGGAGTGGAATGAATGCTCTGTTCAAAGGAAACACAACAGCTGCCAACTAGAAGTAGTAACCATAATCTCGTCCGGCTTTTTGGAATATTTGATTTTTTTGGTCTTTTTCATATTTGGAGAAATCTTGAAAAAGAATGAAATTGCTTATAGTACAATAAGTGAGGGAACGAGTGTAAAATAGCGAGTAGACTAGTCCCAAGCATTGGAACATACCTATGATCAATGCAAGGAAGCATGTGCAGGATGTGGACACTCGAGGGGGGGTGTTCCTTCAGGGTCAAAAGGTCATCAAATTGTGGAGGAAAAATGTAAGCTCTATAGGGCTCGACAGGAAAAGTGCTCAGGAACCAGGCTAATAATGAAGTAAGCGGGAGCCGGCACAAGGCTCGAGCGGCAAGCAGGATGATACAATGCAATCACAACTTGATATAAACGGGGGAGTCCTTATGGGATATGTCTAGCATAAGACAAAGTAGAATATGAGTCTTTATCGCAACGTCATGGCGTAACTACAAAGGACTCCCAATCCTAAGGACAAACAACGGCATGGGCACCAGAATGAAAAAAGGGGTTCTAACTAGGGTACCCATGTTCGAAAAGGACCTATCACCACATAACGACACTTTTATAGCAGTGTGAAGGTTCCGTGTCGGTTAAGAAGCAGGGTCGCACCTAGGGTTTATGAAAGTGGTCAAAAGGTCAAATGAATAATGCATGCGAAAATGACATCTAACCTATATGCCAGGTGTGAAACGTACGTGCCGTAGGTGTGAAATGCTCAGAAAGAACTTCCGCCGAAGAGATCTGGTAAAAAATGCTACTCCAAGACGTTATATTAGTCCAAAATAGCATATAATGGCGAAAACTATAGACAAGTGGGTCTTGAAAATTATAAATAGTAACAAAAATTTACAATTTACAATTCATTTTTACTATTCACCCATTTGGAGCTTTGTGGTTAGTTTTCACCTCAAAGTTCAGCTGCTGATTCTGGGAGCTACAGGCGTCCGATCATCGAACCGTCCAGAGCAGGTTGGTAATATCATCCCCACCTTCTAGTTCAATGTTTTTATTTCAGTTTTCATTGGTTAAAATTTTTGTTTGGCCATGCCCTACATGGTCACGACGCTACCCGCGGGCTATAACTATGCGGGTCGCGGGTAGGGCTAGGTACATGCAGTCAACGTACATGTTGATTGCGGGTACCCGCCTCTGTGAGCACAATTTCCTGCGGGTACGGCCATGAAGCTAGTTTTTTAAGCAAAACTGACCAAATCCTTGGGTTTTTCTCTTTCCAGGATGGTTCTAGAGTGGAGAGAGAGAGAACATGACCTAGTGGATGAGGTCATTCGTAACGATCTGCGTACACAGCAAGTGCTACAAGCATGTGTTCTATATAAATTTTGATGCATAGGGGGTTTGAGGGCCCAAAACCTATTGCTTCGCTGTTTGATAGACTATTGGGATGTTGATGCACAGAAATTCAACCTAGACGGGAAAATACTTTCACTGGAGGTGGAAGATATCTACTTCATGACAGGTTTGTCCCGCCGAGGTGAGGTGGCAAGCCTTCGTTCTCGAACTGTGGGTGGTGGGATCACCATCCCTGACTATATAGAGAGGTATTTTGTTCCAAATACGCGGGTAGTGGGGAGTTAGGTGCCCATCCAAGCCGTAGTCAACCTGAGCATGAAAGTTGTCGTGGCAAATTTAGTGCAGATTACTAGTTCAAAAGCTCTTAACCAGGCATCCAGGCCAATTATGTTCTATGCATCGCAGTGTATGCAGCCTATGATATTTGACTGGTGTACTATGCTATTGGGGTCCATGAAGACCCAGTTGATAGAGTGCAAGCAGGGGGATGCGAAAAACTTCGGCTATGGCAGTATTTTGTGCAGCTTCTTCTTCAAGTGGGTTTCGGGGCTCAGCCCGAGGGTTGAGGTCCCTCCTCATAGTCTCCGCGACCCAGACATGACCTAGTGGGCCGAGGTCTTGACGCGACAGGGTGGTGGACATCAGGCATCACCATATACATAGGATTTCTTTCACTGGTGGGATCGAAAGGTCATAGAGATAGATGACTACCCCTATGCAGGGATAGACTTCTGGCAGGATCGAGACATGCCGCTCCCACTAGATGCAGCGTTCGGAGACATCGGTGAGTACACTTTTTAGGTTTTTTGTGTATTAAATTTTTATGGATTTTTTATTGTAGTTGTAAATGCAAAAATCGTTTTGGGGGTAGTATCAAATATTAATGTTTGACTGTTTGCTCGCAGACAAGGACTCAGTGAGACCCGATGGTTTTCTGAGACATTGTCGCCGGGGCAGGGGTGATGAGACGGTAGGTGCTGCAATAGAGAGGACACTACATACTTTGTGGTCCAACCTATCACGGATGATTTCCAGGGTACCATGGGTAGAGGTGGTGCAACTACCAGAGGATATGTAGCGCCAGGTAGTGGGGGGTGTCGAGCAACTGGGTGCGACTACTGTAGCATGTCGCGAATGCAGTGCATTATTTCTATGAGACACATCATGTCGAGGCAGCAACTAGGCCTCCTCGTGGGGAGTATATATCTCGGGATCTCATTTTTGTATCGATATGTATATTTTTTAGGGCTACAGGCTCCCGTTTTGTATGACACTACCATTTTTGGACATATTATTTATAAACTATGGTGCACTGGTTCTACTATATGTGTGTATGTACAAATGTATGAATGTCTTCTTTTATTTGTGTGCTTCATTGTGAATGTGACAAATGCCAATCTAACACATAATTAGCGTATGCATCATATATATGATTAACACTTCTTGGAACATGAATGTATGTAATTGAAACAAAATGTCGTTCCAAGAGTCTTACCCTTAGGAATTTCCGTAGTAGTGTAGGATCTCGCACACGGTACTGCCCATTTAATTGAGACACAACTAGTTGTGAATCCAGGCGGACTTCTAAATACTGGATGTCATGTGAAATAGCATCCCGAAGTAGCTCAATCACGACACTATACTCAGCCACATTATTAGATGTAGGACCAAGACAAGCACCTCCTGAAGACACAACTAGATGGTCAGGCGAATAAATAACCTAGGCAGCAGAAGCAAGCTGCTGCATATGATGGCTAGCACCATCTGTGAAACCTAAGAACGTAGGAGATTCCGCTGACATCTGTCAATCAAACGGAAGCGAATCAGCAGACCCGAAAACCAAAAGCAAGCTAAACTATGTACAAAAATAACTAGACAATAGTATACAAAGGGCACTAGCTCGAACTAAAGTTTCAAGCGTAATACCGCTTGAGGTAGAGCCCATTTCTAGGCTCCTTCAAAACATTCCCTTCATAGTCTTCTAATTCATACGCTCCTTTTTCCAGGACACGCCTCACGATGTAAGGACCGTGCCACATGGGGTTAAACTTGCCTTCCCCCAGGGGTTCTTTATCTTGGTCATATAAGAGGACCAAGTCACCTTCAGCATACTGTCGGGGATGGACAAACCTGTCGTACTGAACCTTAACACGATGTTTATTGGCTTCTATAGCCACAGCAGCATCTCGACGTTGCTCATCAAGCTGCTCAAGGTGGATCAAACGTTGCTCAATATCTGTCGTACCAGGAAGGAGCTCTATGGCTAGTTTAACTGAAGGGATTTCACATTCAATCAGTAAAATTGACTCCACACCGTGTACTAGTTGAAACGGTGAGAACTCGGTGGCAGTCTTGACTGCGGTTTGATATGCCCACAAAGCAGGATATAACATAATGTGCCAATTATTCTTACTTTGTTGGATGGTATGCTGGAGAATGGTCTTAAAAGACTTATTAACTGCTTCAAATTGACCATTCACTTGGGGATAGTAAGAAGATGAGTGTTCTTGATGAAACCCAAGCTTGAGAGACAAATCCTCCATCATCTTGTTCTGAAAGTGGCTGCCATGGTCAGTGACAATCTCTTTCAGAATACCGAACCAATTAATGATCTGATTGAACACGAAATGGGTTGCAGTAGCACCGTCGGCTTTTACGGTAGGCATGGCCTCAGCCCATTTGGAAAAGTAGTCCACTGCCACTATGATATGGTGATTCCGCCCAGCCGAAGCTGGTTTGCAATCCATGAAATCCACCCCCCACTTGGTGAAGGGACCGACGGTGACGATCGGATGAAGGGGCGCTGGATGCGAGCGTATGTTCCGAGAAAACACCTAGCAAGGGTGATTTCTCTTCACAGTATTAAAAAAATCCTTAAAGATGGAAGGCCAAAAATAACCAGCTGGCATAATACGTTGGGCTGTCACAAGCCCAGATAAGTGACTGCCACATGCCCCAGCATGGCAATCATTTAGCATGCGCTCCACTTCTTCATGAGTCAAGCAAGGACGGAGAATAGAATCCTTTCCCCGGCGATATAAAGTGTCACCGACGATAGTATAATCTTTAGCATGATGTTTCACACGCCGTCGCTTGTCCCGTGAATAATGCGAAGGGAACTTCAAAGTTTGGAGATATACAATGACATCCCCATACCAAGGGTCTTCTGAAGAGATAATAAACAAGTGCTCATCCACAAAGGAATCTTCGTGGATGACATCCTCATCAAGTCTTGGGAGGTCAAACATAAGCTCAGCAAACACAAACGATTTAACTGATTTCACCGAAGCAAACTCAAGTTCAAATTCTTGAAGAATTACAATCCATTTATTGTATTTCCCCCCTATGAGACATCGCGATAACATGAACTGAAATGGATTGATGTGAGCTATGACCGTGGTATTCCTAAGCATAATATAATGCCATAACCATTGGACTGAATGAACAGTCGCAAGTGCCAACTTTTCCACATGAGTATATCTTAGCTCAATGTCTACTAGATTTCGACTAAGGTAGTAGATAACATGCTCGACGAGCATGTCATCAACCTGAACCAAGACCATGCTAATCGTCTCTTGAGACGTGGCCACATAAAGGATAAAATCTCGTGTGGAGTTCGGTGGACTAAGCACAGGGGCCGATACAAAAGATTTCTTAAGGGCGTCGAAAGAGTGTTGGGCTTGCTCATCCCAGATAAAGGGTGTGTCTTTCTTCAATAAGCGCACGAAACCTTTGGTAAGATTAGCATAATTGACTATGAAATGGAGTAGAAAAGTGGCTGTCCCTTGGAGGCTCTGAAGTTGTAACAAGTTGCGCGGAGGAGGAAACCAAAGTATTGCCTCAACTTTAAGAGGATCGACTCTAATATCCTCTTTCGAAACTATGAAGCCCAGAAGGCGACTAGTCCTTACAGCAAAGATGCATTTATTGGGATTCAATCGAATCTTGTAGCGTATACATCGTTCGAGAATCATGCAGAGGTGCTTGGGGTGGTCCACTCTCTTGCGAGAATGGCCAGCAAGATCATCCAAGAAAACCTCCATAATCTTATTAAGATCGTGAAAGGCGTAGGTCATGGCACGCTAAAATGTGGCTCCGACGTTTTTAAGGCCGAAGGGAATTTTTCGATATGCAAATTTTCCCCAAGGACAAATGAAAGTTGTCTTATGTTGGGCCTCGGGTTTGATCTGGATCTGATTATAACCCGAAAAGATTTCCATGAACGAAAAAATCTTACTCCCCGCACAAGCATCCAAGATCTGATCAATGAATGGAGTGGGGAAATTGTCTTTCGGACATGCATGGTTCAAATCTCTCAAATCAATGCATACACAGATCATTCCCTGCTTCTTATCCACAGCAACAGGGTTTGACACCCATTCGGTAAGGGGAACGGGGTAGATCAAACCAACTTTGAGTAGTTTCTCCACCTCTACCTTAATAGAGGCTGCCTTCCTAGGGTTCACAGCACGTAAGCATTGTCGAACCGGTTTAGCGTTGGGATACGTTCTAATCTCATGTTCAACAATGCGGGGGTCTATTCCTAGCATCTCCTGATATGCCTAGGTGAAAGCTTCCCGAGGTTCTGTAAACAATTCAGTGTAAATAGCAACCTCCTCATGAGTGCAATTGTCACCGATGTAGACATTCTTGACCTTTCCAAGAGTACGAAAGATGTTGATCGACGTAGTCGGGGAAATATTATCCATATTCCCCTCCGCAAAAATATCATGCGACCCTAAAAGAGCCACAGGGTGACCAAGCATCTCTGCTAGAGTCATCCTAAATTCTTCTTGTTTGGTGAGCTCGAGGATGGGAAGGAAATAAGAGCGATGGTGCATATCCTCCCAAGGCCTCTCACTACCACACATGGCCTCCATAATAGTTTCATCTGAAGGCAAAGTATCATCAAGGGAGTCGTGTGAACAAGACAAGTTGGCTTCCCAAACTGGTAGCGTAACAGGATCTTCCTCGACTGTTTGAGAATAAGAGAGATCCGGCTCTGCAGTGGCTTGTTGAATATGTTGGTAAGCAAGCTCAACTACATACAGTGGCATAGACATCCTGACGTGCGTAATGTCTCCACACGTGGAACTCATGAACGGTAAAGTCAATGGATCATCAAAATAGGAAGTCCGGAATGACTTATTATGCAAAGGAGGGGACGCATCTTGGAAATGGTTCCAATAAAATTCACAGGTGCAGGAAAATCATAAGTTCACATCAATGAAGGGTACATACCAACACCCATGTTACCAGTTGTCGGCTGAGAATCAGTAACCTGCTGGACTATGGATCCCATGGATGCTGTGGAAGGGGGATTAACGAAATCTAGTTGATTGATGGTCACAATTTTTCCTTCGTGAGGAAAGCAGATAACTCTGAATACAGTAGACGCGACAACCTTCATAGCATACATCCAATTTCGACCCAGTAAAAGGTTGTAGTCGATGGGCGCATCAGCCACCTCGACTTCAATAGGCACAGATTTACCTCCCAAGTAGACAACAAGGGAAGGGATAATTCCATGCGGTTTAAATGACTGACCGTCGAATGTAGTGAGAGTGGTTCTAGACGCGAGTAGAGGAGGAGAGCCAAGAGATTTCTAACAAGCTAATGACATTACTAACGCGGAAGCACCTTTTTCAACCATCGTACATTTGACAAAATTCTGAAGGCATGCCACCTGGATTTGAAAAGCCACGTGGTAAGGTAAGCGAGGTTGAACATCAGTAGTGTCAAACTTGATAACACTGGGACTTCCCCCATCCTGAACTCCTAACGCACTCAAAAGGGCATGCTTTTGAGAAGAACAGGCCTGCAAAACTTCAAGAGCTAACATGGCACACGGAGTTTGGCCCAAATATTCCATGATGGAGTAGTTATGGGCAGCTCGAGCATTAGGATTATGCGTAGAAAGCTTAAGAACACATTTCGGTATCCATGGCATATTAGAGGGCTTCTCTATATGCAAGGAATTGTCAAGAGGAGGGGGAGGCTCACTCCCCATATTAGGTTTTGGTGCACCATAATCGCGTTGACGAGTGGCAACACTAACCTCCGATTGAACAATATTCACACATCCATAACCACTAGTATTGGAAGAAGACGTTGCCGTCTCAGTAGGTCCATAACCAGTGGTGGGAGCATGCGAAGCCATGTTTTGATGATGAGGAAGGGGATCCTTTAACACAGTTGGGATCTGTTCCAAATGCTTTGATGCTTCTTCGATTCGAGGACATAAGTGAGTAAGATGATCTTCCCCACAGAGCTTGCAAGGAAACTTCACCTTACGCCTAGGTTTATAGTCCTCACTAGCATTTCCTCCTTCCTGAGGAGGGTTGGAATTCTCCTTACGAGGGGTATTGCAATTGCTATTATGGTTATTCCCATTGTTTCCACCCTTACGGTTATTTCTCCCATTTTTCTTACCACCAGGTTGTTGGTTACCTGACGATTTCATTGATTGCACATGATGTAGATCAAACGACAGGGTGGAAGTGGACAAGGTGTGAACCTATCCGGGAGTAGACTAGTTTAGCGACAAATTTTGCATTTGATTAGCCACCAAATCTACAGGGCGAGTACTTTCGGATCCCACGATGCCATCGACATGTGGTCCAAGAACTAACTTGGGCTCATGTCATGTTCGCGGTGTGTCAGGAATGATGTCATACAAAATGCCAGACTGAGAATATAGTAAATCCAACTGCTGGACTTTTAAGATGGCTTGTTCCTCAGTCATAATACCAGACATCGAAACATCCTTAGCAATATATGGGAGTAAAGACTTGAGGAACCATTCCAACGAAAAATTTGGATGAATGTTGGCTTTCACTAATCTCATCCGCTGATGCCACTCTTGAACGTGGTCAGAAATATGTGTGGCCTTATTCTGACGGAAGGTAGACAAATATTCAGTACAGTTATCATAGCGAAACGAAAACTGGGAATGGTCCAAGAAAACCAAATAAATATCATTGAATCCCCTATAAGTGTTCCCAGGCAACTCAACATACCACTTCGCGGCTACCCCCGTGAGGGTGCGTTGAAATAGTCATAATCTAATGGAATCGTGATTCAACAAGTTGGAGGAGCACCAAAGGTGAAACACTGTGACATGATCACCCGGGTCCTCACCACCTTTCCCCTCAAACTTAGGAATGTACGAAGGGAGCTTGGTAGGGAGCGGAGGCCAATTAGGGTCGTGACACACCGAATCATTCGTGAGCTTCGAAAGATCCGAAAGATTCAAATGTGCAAGGAATGGGAGATGCGACTGGAAAGCTTGATTATAAGCTCCGATAAAAGGTTGGTTGAACGAAACCGAATTATAAGGTGGACCAAAAGCATGACCATGAGCATTAAATTGCTGAAAATGGGGACCCGACAGACCATAAGCTTGACCATGGCCATAAGGTTGATAACCTCCTCCAACCTGAACCGTATGAGAGTAAGCAGGTATATAAGTGTTTTGGGCACCATATTGAGGTGGGTTGTACTAGTGGCCAGCACCAACTGTGTTGTAGTAAGGGTTGCCACCATAAGTATGGGGCATATATGTACTATTCGTAATGGGAACCGAGTTGTAATGACCATAATGGTGAGGTATGTTCCCACCCCCAACATTAGGATTAGCGTGAGCAGTCGTGTGGTGACCATAAGCATGAGATGTATTCCCAACCCCAACATTAGTGTTACTAGTAGCAGGAATGGTGGCGTTATGACCATGAGGATAAGATATATTCCCACCTCCTACATTAGTATTACTACTAGTGGTAGTGGACGCAAAAGTATGCGGTATATTCCCACCGCCGTGGTTAGGAGGAGCATTAACATTCGCAAAAGTGGTCCTGGGTTGACGGGTAGCGACATGTGTATTAGGTGGTGGATGGCGAGTCATGTTGCGAGCAGTGTTCCTATTAGGTTGGGTAGCCCTAGGAGGTGGTTTTCTTCCAACATTATCATTGTTAGGAGGAATATGACCAGTCCCCATACTATGTGTGTGAGTGGACAACGTGGTGCCCCTGGCGAGGGTATTGCCCCCAGTGGGTGGAGTGTTGCTAACACCATGAATGGTGTCAGCATGACTACCAAAAGCAGTGGAAGGATCAACTGTGGTGCAATTCATCATACCATATGAGAATGCAGTAGGGTTGACCATAGGGCCTGTGTCATCATGTAACTCCGGTATCCCGTATAGATAATTATGTGGATATGAAGGATCGAACGGGTCGTCCTCGGGTCGATCCAGACCAAACAAACTAGGTCGGGTCTCAGGTGGATCCGAACCAAACAAACTAGGTTGGGTCTCAGGTGGATCACCCCCCCACACCTCACGAGGAGTAGGGGTGTTGGAAGAGTGCTCAACTCTACCCGAAGGACTGGTCGGGATTTCTCCCGTGCTGGAGTGTGCAGTCATGGCGTCGATAATGTATGTCTTGTAAGAATCCGAAGATTCGGAGGGAGCCCGATAGCGTCCCTTCTTGACACGACGTTTAAGCTCGGCAGCTGGTAAACCGGCCAACCGAAGAGATCGGTGGGGAGCAGGACTTCGCACCACGATATCTTCGGAGAGACTGTAAAATCAAAACATCACCTAAAGTGCAACTATCGATCGAAAACAGTAAATCAAAAGCACACACCTAGAGAAACTACATCCAAGAGTAGACAAACAGAGTGGCTAAATGAGCTCTCGACACTAGAGCTGGTATGTCTCGCCTAGGAGAGGCTTGAGACTCCAAAACTATAGCCAGAGGTAACATAATCACTTATAGAGACACCCAGGCTTCACTGCGTGAAAAGGGCCGTAACCCTCGCCAACAAACAACTGTGTTTTCCAATCCTTATCTGACTCAGGACACAAACAGCATAACCACTGCAAGTACCCTATGCGATACCTAGGTAAGGCAACTATGGTCACCGCAATATAACCAATGCTCAGGGGGACAGTAGCAGGTGGGATCCGTCGTATGGGTAGGGTCAAATCCCCCAAGAGTCCCCAGATACAAACAAATCTTGGAAATATCTCCCACGTTCAGCCGGTATCAGAGGGATATCTCCTCAACCAACCTCCTGTGACCTCGTGCTTAAATTTGGTTTAAGTAGAGATTTTTGAGAACACCGATGTATACCATGGATTCCTCCACTCCCTGGTGAGACACCTAATGTTTCGTCTAGTAGTCTTGGATTGTTAACTCACAATGATCTATTCCAAGACTCTAAACCTATGCTAGTTGGTGTACCCTATCAATAAAATCGGTCTAATCAATTTTAAGATTAAGCATTAATTTTAATGGCTATGGTTACTCAAGGGATATGGTCGTGAAACTAGTGATGTGTATGACTCAATAGTATGCAAAATCGTCAAATCCTAGACTCATCTATCCAATAAAAACAATGCCACTAGCATGCAAAATCAATCCAACAGTTTCGAAATAAAAATGCAATCCTTTTATATTTTCAATGCATAAGCAGAACCTAAATGAAGGCAGCAAGCACTCAATGCAAGATGCAGTACATAAAAGCAATTTTTTTTTTTGTATTTTCTCTTATAAACAAAAGGAAAATGCAAAACTATATGTATTTTTTTTTGTATTTTTCGATAAAAGGAAATGAAAAATGCAAGCAAAATCCTACTATCTAGACACTAATATGCCAAGGAGATCACTAAGACAACCTAGAAGATACCAAACAGTAAGACTCAGCCAATGGAATGAGCTCAAAAAGGAAAAAACCAACAAGGCTAAATCCAAAGATGGGTAAAAAACCAACAAGGCTCAACCAAGAGAAAATAAGAGTTCTGGTCACAACCAAGGCATGGAACAGTTAAGAAACAAGCCAACAAAGACTCAGGATCATCCAAAGCCAACCCAGCAACAACCAAAAGTCATAAATCAACCAAAGCCGGAGTTGTACACTACTGTCGAAGGAATACCTGCGGGTACCCGCGAGCAGTAGAGTAAACAAAGGCGGGTGTATGCAGGAGAGCTAATCTCACCCACGGTAAGGAAAGGAAAATGGGAAAGCAAAGAGTCCAATGGCTCAGAAAAAACAAGTTTTCTATAGTGTATCTCAACGTCCAATCAGTGACAGAGAGATTCGACAAACATCAACTCTAAATAAGGACTAATGCCTAAGAATACCCAAACATGGATGTTTTCCCCAGCGGAGTCGCCATTTCTATGTTGGAGAAAACTCACTATGGCTTGGGGTAGACCACAATAGACAACTGACTACGAAAAATTAACTCAATTCTCAGAACTATGCTATATAAATTACAATGCTAAGATAATGAAGAATATAACCAACCTCGATCCAAACGTTTGATGTAGATCCCCGTTGGAGCTTTTCCACTCGTGCAGTTGAACCTGCAAATTAGTCTTGACAGCCAATATACAACAAGCGCATGTAATATATAAACAACATTAACATCATCAATAGAAATGGTCCATGATATTATAAGTAAATGCAACCCAATCTAATGTAAACAACATTAATGGATGAGAATATGAGTATTTCTATTAATAAATAACAAGAAGTACAATGTGATACGACCTCTTGTCGGCAACCAATTTGAACCAAGATCTGGATCAATCCACTTATGCCTCCACCACTTCAATCCTCCATGGAATGGCAAAATCAAACTATGATAGGAGTTTGGAAGGTGAACATTGAAGGTTCACAACTACAGATATCAATGAGTGTAGACTCAAGATAAGGAAAAAATCCACTAGAGTTCTCTTGCTCTCCTTTCTCCTCCCGTCCATAAGCCATATGTGCTCAATATATAGTCCTTCCAAAGGTAAGTGAAAGGACACATCGAGGCGTTTCGGGGCAAATGGAGGGCCAAAGGTCACCCTATGACCGCCTTTTGGGAGTAAAAAGTAATAAACTAGTGATTTTTACCATTTTACATGCTACCCACGAGCTATAGTGATGCAACTCGCGGGTACGCCCGCTGTAATGATGCAGCTAGCGTACAAGGGAAAAAATAGGGAAAAATAGTGTCTGAAGGATATAAAGTGGATCTAAGTCAGTGAAATGGATCCTGTAGGCCAAAGAGTGCTGATGCTCACAAGGTGGAAAATTACGCTATAACACTTATAAAAAAGTGGGAATATCATAAGATGACCAACTAATTTATTAAATGTGAATCTCAAGAGAACCATATTGTAGTAGGATTTGTTGTTACCTAGGGAGGAGCAGGAGTCAAAGCATACTAGCACATACCAAACTCATCAATAGTAAGAAAATTATCCCCAAGAATGAATAAGTATGTCCCAGTTAAGAATAAAGAGATATACCATGATTCTATTGATATGTTTAGATGAATACCGACCCATCCATATAGGGATGAGAAAGGACCATACCATCAATACAAAAGAGATGGA
Source organism: Larix kaempferi (assembly GCA_027924585.1). Lineage (NCBI taxonomy): Eukaryota > Viridiplantae > Streptophyta > Pinopsida > Pinales > Pinaceae > Larix > Larix kaempferi. The sequence goes on from BSBM01000545.1 coordinate 15,737,306, forward strand.
ACGGTGAGAAATTATGGGAGATGAACATGTACTGAAAAGGTAAGACATTGTGTTTCTTTGTGGTTTACTTTGCTAAAATATATCTTGGAAGATGAAATCACTACCTATAAGTTGCGCAAAAAACTTTGCAAAATACATGGTATTGCAAAAGTTGATGAATAAATATGTTCCCTACTACCTCAATGAACAATTAGGCTGGTGTAGAAGCAGAGAAGGAAAATAATTGATAGAGAACTCCAGCTAGATCCCCAAGTTCATAGTTATGACATTATAAACATAATTCTTGATATGGGGTATGATGTGAATATACCCCCTAAGAATTCATGGGAATCAATGGGTTTCCCCCCCTTCTTCACTCCCCCATTTAGTGGAGAAGGGAGAACCAATATTGCATCTTCTTGATTTTTCGGATGTTGAATGTTGAAGTTGATTTAGCAGCTGTTAAAAACCTTAGATATTTCAAAGTAATTGAGATTATGGGCATAACTGATCCTTATCCTGCATTAAAAGGCATCAACTGGCCTTATGAGAACTATGGATTGATGGAATTAAAGAAAATCACAATGACCTTTGAAGCTGATGGTATGAAGGTTTCACAACCTCTACACCCACACCAAGGACTGTGGTATATTGATCCAGTACATGAGAAAATGCAAAAATATGTTTTGGATAACCTATATTCATTAACAGTAGGAAAAAGGGAAGATTATGTAAAACCGATCATAGAAGGCTCGGTAAGATGGATAAGCATTCATTGTTTTGATAGTGATTCTAAATAAGCTTTGGTGCAATTGGAAAAATGGATGACATGAACTCTATTGCCTACATTGTGCAATGATCAAATTAGTTTGATAGATAGGAATTGAATTACAAGATCTATCGGTATATGATGGCACCACTAGCTCAGACAAGTTCCTTCGAAAAATGGAATCCCGCATTGTAGAGGAATATCGCATGGATGTTTTGGATACAAAACTTAGAGGATAACTTGCAATATGGTGGGAAACACACAAGGATGATATTTTTGACTAGAAAACCACTTAGCTAGCATTAATGATAATTTTTAATCCTTCCAAACATGCTAATGGAGTCAAGAAAATTTACATGGGAGACAAAAATCCCTTTTCTCACATTGATTAGTGCGAACAATAGTGGGAATCAAATAGATTGCAACTAGAGTTTTGGGTCCATCAGTTTTTCCATAATATAGGACCTATTCCTAAGGCTTGGTACTTTCTTGAGGAAACAAGATAACAAACTGTGTGCTGGAAGAATATGCGTGCACACTTTTTCTATGAATATCACATGGATGTTTTGGATACAACATTAAGAGGAACTCCCACAATATGGTGGGAAATTAAAAAGGATGATATTCCTTACTGGAGAACCACTAATACAACATTAATGATAAGGTTTAATCCTTCCAAACACACTAATAGAGTCAAGAAAATTTACACAGGAGAGACAAATCCCTATGTTGAGATTGATCATTTCGACACTAGTGGGAATCAAACAGATTGCAACAAGAGTTTTGGGTCCATTGGTTTTTCCATAACCTAGGACCTATTCCTAAGGCTTGGTACATGCATGAGAAAACAATACAACAAAACAAGTGTTGGAAGAAGATGGATGCACACTTTTCCCAGGATTTTTCCTTTTCTACAACTAATGATTTGATGACGAAAGCACTAACTATAATAAGAGGAGTATTATGCATGGATCAGCTGGGGAACATGGGAAACTCATATACCTATCGTGCTCACCACATAATGCCAAACATGACCTTCTCAATTCCACAAGTGGAAATCCCTCTTTATTGCACAAAGGTAGAGCAAGACAATTTAGACTCAGATGAATTAGAACACTTGCAACATTGAAACTTCAAGGAGTTGAAGTGATACTGTGAAGTACAACAGATGAAACCATAATAAAATGGAGGACTTTATACACAATCTTTAAACTATAGAAAGTCAATATTGGCACAAAAGATAACCCAAAAATGGAATCTATAGGAGATTATTGGGGTGAACAAACTGTATATGAGATATAATCAATATTAAAGGAATATGAATACTCGTTTCCACAAAAAAATACTGAACTCAAGGGGATCCAAGGAGATTTGGGTCAAATGAATATTTTGATGAAGCTGAATGCCAAACTACTCACTCATTGACCATACAGATTGAATCCTTGAGTGAAACATAAGGTGAAAAAGGAAATTGACCATATGTTAAGTGTTGGACTGATTTTTCCAGTGGATGAATCAGACTTGGTCAAGTACATAGTAATATAAATCAAGAAATATACAAAGGATATTCAAGTATGTGTTGATTACCATATCCTGAATACTGCATAAATCCATTTCCAACACCTTTCATTGATGAAATCTTAGATCAAGTAGTCAGGAATCTAGTCTTTCACAAATGTATTATCGGGTTATCACCAGGTCAAAATCATAGAAGAGGAAAAGAAGAAGACAATGTTTACAAAAAAATAGGGGTCATTTTCCTATATTGTCATGCTATTTGGATTAAAGAATGCACCCACCATTTTCACAAGGATTGTAATTGCAAATTTCAGGGAGTTTCTTCATAAGTTCTTGGAGGTTTACTTGGACAACAAGACAGTTTATGGCTTGCTTAAAGATCATGTTTGATTACTCAGACTAATGTTGGACCACTTCCAATAGATGCAAATATATTTTAATTGACATAAATTCATTTTCTATGTTCCCTTTGGAAATTTGTTGGGACATATTGTCTTCCATAATGGAGTTCTATTAGACCCTATGAAGATTGTGGCAATTGTGAATTTGTAGGCACCTACATTAGTAAAGAAATTGCGATCTACCCTAGGACATACATGATACTATAGAAGGATGGGACACAACTATTCTTTGATTATTTATATATTGGAACAATTGTTGAAGAAAGCCAAAAATTTTAAGTGAACTGAAGGGTGCGAAAAGTGATTCGCACCTTTGAAAGACAAAATGGTCAATGCTCTGATCCCGACATTCCCTGAATGGAAAAACGAATTCCATGGACATGTTGACGCATCAAGCATCTCCCTTGATACTGTATTAGATCAGCTGGGAGAAGGAAATATGGATCATTCAGTGTATTTCTTTAGCAGAAAACTATATTAAGTGGAACACAATTACACAACCATGGAATGAGAAGGACTAGTAATGAATTACGATCTACGAAAAATTCCATCACTATTTTCTAAGAAGACACTTTAATTTTTTCATAGATCATTCAAATACGATTTTCCTAGTAAAAAAGATTGTCCTAGAAGGTCACATCTATAGATGGTTTCTCTTATTCTAGGAATTCTCTTTTCAATTAATAGTCAAATTGGGGAAACATAGTTATGGACTTGATCACCTATCATAATAGAGATAGGGAAGCTGAAAAAACTATTGACGATGAGTTACTAGATGCAACACTTTTCAAAGTAGAATCTATTATGGATCATCTAGAAGAGATCACATTATTTCTTACAACCGGTAAATCACTCAATGATTATTCTACAACCTAGAAATGTTACTTAGTTGTGTGAGGTACAGAATATTAGTTGATTGTTGGAAAAATATATAAGTTGGGAACAAATAGAATTGTACTCCAATGTGTAATGGATCACAAATGACAAACTATTCTTTGGGAATGCCACATCAGAGTTGTAGGTGGCCATGTTAGTGGCAATGCGATAGGAAGGAGGATACTTCAAGGTAGGTTGTGGTGGCCCATGATGTTCAAATATGCTAAGGATTACACTAGGAAATATTATGTCTTCCAACGAGTTGCTAAACCATGTTGATGAGATGAACTTTCACTCCAACCAGTATAGGCCTTACAACCATTTGAAAAATGGGAAATTGATTTTGTGGGACCTATCAATTTTCCAATGAAAAATTCTAGAGCTCATTATATCATTACCAAAGTATATTATCTATCCATATGTGTTGAAGAATCACTAGTCTGATATTATTCTGCAAAGATAAAAACTCAATTCATCTATGAAAACATCATCACTCGGTTCGGGTGTCCCAGAATCCTTATAAGTAACCAAGGTAAGTACTTCTTGAAAACCACTATTGAGGCACTAATGAAGGATTTTTTGATACAAAACCACAAAATAAATTTGTATCACCACAAGCAAATGACACAGTAGAATCCTTTAACAAAATTCTAGAGATCAAATTGAAAAATGTATGTTGTGTGAACCATGATGATTGGGATGATTGGATTCTAGTTGTGTTATGGGAATACACGATGAATACAAAGAAACTTCATAAGAATAATCTATTCTAGTTAGTATATGGCATAGAAGCACTAGTTCTAGGAAAATTTATGGTTCCTAGACTTTACATTGCACAAAAAACACACATGACAGAGGAATATTCAGTTGTGGAACATCTTGTAGAACTAATGGAACTAGAAGAATCCCACTTTTTTAGTCGACTATCATGCAACAGTTGAAATGGAATGATAGAAATATTGACATGACATACGCATCAAGCATAAAAAATTTAACCAAGGTGATCAAGTTTTACTCTATGATAGCAAGTTCATGAAGCTCCTAGGAAATATTCAAATGTATTAGTTGGGACCTTTCATTATTACAGAAATAAAATATTCAATATCTTTTAAGTTAGTGCAACTTGATGTTATTCTTCATCCAAGACAGGTGAATGGTGCATGCCTAAATCCCTATGCTTTTTCTTAATGGTTTTGCAACGTTCCATTCTTCTAGCTGGGAGTGAGGTAGTTAGGATTTAGTTTTTCTAGTCTTGTCTTTTTCTCTGTTCTATCCATTTAGTTTAGTCCAATTGTTTGTTACTTATTTCACACCATTATGGTCGTGAGGACCCCTCAGTTTTAGTTCATCTACCGCTACTACTATGTTTCATAAATTCATCTTGTCTTTTCATCATTAGAAGAGCCATAAATGACCAAATCGTTGTATCCAATCTCTCTTGTGTAAAAGCATCATTTGGTTCTTGCAGTTAACGATGTAATCATTTTTTATCCTATGTAACGATCTCTCTTGTGTAAAAGCATCATTTGGTTCTTGCAATTAACGATGTAATCATTTTTTATCCTATGCCACTCCATATGCACAATACCATTTGCCACCTTGCACTCACATCTATGCAATTGCATCATTCATGCATCCATCATTACCACCTCCTCACACGCTTTCTCCTGATGTTACGTATCCTAAACCGTTACACATGGATCAGACCACAGACATAGGGACTTGTGTATGTGAAATCATTACAATTTCCACCTATCACTAGATCTCCAATGCATCATTTCTCTATCCAATATGCACACCACAAAACACCACCCTACAATCATTTCCTTTATTTATAAATGAATGCATACCACAACTAGTCTATTATACTATTCTCATACTTATGGCCTTGCATGATTCCTTTTCAAATATTGATTCATTCCTTTTTAGAATCCTCATGCTATGCGAAGCTCCTTATCCTACTAGTCAATCCTCCATTGTTCCCTTAAATTCCACCTCTTCGATCAATTCGAACCATGTTTCATGCCAAAATATACTTCAATGAATATATCGATGCAATATCTATTGGCTTTGCTATGGTTAAATCCATGTAGCTTGAGCTTGGTCATTTTGTCTCCCACCTGCATTATTGTTCATACTACATCCTTGTTTCTTAGTCTTCTTGTTGCTATGGTTGACCAAAATGCTTTCTCAAGGAATTTAGTCTCTTCTTGAAAGAGAGACTGTCGGTTTTTCCAGCATGATGAAACTTCCAAACATGTTCAGGGATGGATATTTTGAAGACTAAATGACGATTGTCGGTTTTCTCACTATAATGCCACAACTAGGAGATAAGGCATTACTCTTATTTTTACCATGTGGTAATTCTATTTGGTTTTCCTGATATAGAACTAAATACCAATTTTGATTAGTACTAGATGATTTCTACCAATGTTGTTTAGTACCAAAGTTGGATCCTTCATTTTAATATCCTGCAGTAGATGGTGTGCAAGATTCAGGAATGCAACTGAGTTGACTCAAGGGTGAGTCACCACTTTGTGGTCAAGGCCTATTAGCTCCTTCATTTTTGGAAAGGACCCTAAAAGGTGGAACGAAGCATGGGGTAAAGGAGTAGGAGTTTCATAATCTCTTAACAACCACAATGATTTTGGACCCACCCCTGTGACTCTATAAAAAAGTATGAGGAAAGTGGAATAGGGGAGAAAGGAAGAAATGAAATATATATAGATAGATCGAAGACCAAACCATAGAAGAGTAACTTGGATGTGTTGGAGCAGGTTTTTGGACTAGTCTTGGGATTCGTGCACCAAAAGTGGATTGCACAACAACTCAACCAATGGACCAAAGAAAGCAAAAGGTGGAAGTTAGTTAGAAGTAGTTGGGCATTTGTGTCCACTTTGTAATGAGCTCATCCCATTCTAAAATGTATAAATATGTAAGGGGTTTATGGGTTAAGGTTTGTTGATGAATAGTTGTTATGAGGTTTCTATTGAGTTGAGTTTCATTCGTTCTTCAACAACTGGTGTGTCTATTTTCATAGTTTCTTTTATGCTATGTAATACAAGGTTTTTTTTAGGGTTGTGACTAAGATTTTATGCATGTTGCACAGGCTATGTAAGTTGTCCCAGAGGATAACATTATGGAATTAAATATGTTTTGGAGCCAATATCTTGTGTGATGAATTCCGTATGTATTGCACGAATGAGTTTTCTGTTGTTGTTATTTCTTTGAATGTGTTACCTATTATGGTGAATATGTTATTTGTTTATGTGCATTAGATGAATGGATTTTAGATCAGTAAGATGAATGCTTTATGTCCCTTTAGCATTGTGGAAGCTTAGTTCCTGCAGTCCCCTTAGATTCCTTGAGTGAGACTTCATCTACATGCAAGAGATGAAAGGATCGGTGTCTTGGGTTTTGTTGGTGAATTTATATTGAACCCTAGTTCTATCCGCTGCACACCAACAAATGGTTCCATTGCTAGGACCAGGATATGTGAATGAATGGAAGGTGGAAGTAAACTAACGGTTCGATGGAGACTAACGAAGGAAGATATAGAAGAGTGGTTGAAGGGAAGGAATATGAATTTTCCAAAGACCAAAACAAAAACACTTGGATCAACAAAGAATGGAGGTTACAAAAGTACATCTATACAGATTGGCATGAGATTTTCTTTTGTGAGTTCCCTATGACTCTGGATGATTGGTTGTTAAGGTTAGTTGAACAAAGCCCACTAATTCCACATTGTGAGACCGAGGAGTTGGACCCCTGAACAGATCTAGTAGTTCAATACTGTAAATAACCTAATCTCGCATGTAGTAGATTTCTAGTTGGTTTTTGTATTGAAGGGTTATGTTACAAAGTTGGCTATAGACTGTACCCAATCGTACAACACTACTGGGAGGGATTTATTTAAGGGCCCGTGTGGAAGATACCTGAAGTCATTGTATACATGGATCAAGATGTTGTGGAATAAAGGAACTATGATGCTGGAATCAGATCACCCTAGAAGCTAAGATTCTCCATGATCAAAGGGGAAATGGGGGATGACCAAAGAATGTTCTAAGTAAAATAAGGAAATAATGAATCAAGAGTAGATGAGATGAGAATGCTAAGAAAAGAAGGATATGCGACGGTAAAAGAGACTAGATTACTGCGTAGTGAGAAAATATTTTAGAAAGCTTGTAGGAAGAGGATTGCGGCTTAGATAGAGGAACATCATGGTGAATTTGAAAAAAGAGACATTTGCACAAGATTCTAGATCGAATGACTATCGCACATAGAGAAGGAAAGATATAGCCATCTCAGTCCAACCAAATAAGGTAACCCTATTGAGGCCAATATTTGCATCGAACCCACGACCCTATGCATGTCCCCAAAGTCTAAGGTAAGAACTCAAAGTTTGTCACTTGTAGTTAGTAATAGTAGTAAAGGTATCCAAAGTAGTGGAAGTAGTGCGATAAATCCTAGTCATCCTACAGTAAAAACTGTTAGAAAAACAGGATCACAGAGTAATAAAAATAAACAGAAATGCAAATATAATCACACATACACATTACAAGAGAGATACAAATATATTATGGTTCACCCAAGATGGGATACATCCACACTGAATTTGGCAGTCCTTATTATTATTCTGTCCAACAAAGTGAAGGGATGCAACCTGCAGCACAGCCGCTGCACTTCCTCTTCACTATCTCACAGTCTCTCTTCTTGATCTCAGAGATCTTTACAATGCATAATACCTAATACATCAACCTTAGCTGTGTCACAATGTCTTTCTTTTATAAGGGAAATACAATGGGAAAACACCGCGAGTTACCCAAAACCGTGGGCCCCAAACCCCCTTTCTCGGAGGCGCTTCCCTCGAACCCCTGACGAGGGCCCGCTGGCCCTCGCTCCCCCTAGCTGGGGGAGTGACATCACTCCCCCGGACCCCTTGGGGATCATGCTGAGATCATAACCAAACCTGGGGTACGGACACAACTGAATAATAATATCTCTGAATCTGGAGATCAGGCTCCACAACCAACAATCTCCCACTTATAGACTAATCACAACAACTCCACCGCTGTTGTACTTGCTGGACCTTGGACTTGGAAAATTTCTCATCTTCAAATCCATGCTAGAAGGCCAACTGAAACCGAGCAGGAACTCAGTTTCTCTTTGGTCACTACCTTTGTGAACATGTCTACGGGATTCTGGCTAGTATGTATCTTTTCTTGCTTCAACAGTTCATTTTCCATAACAGAGCGTATGAAATGGTACTTGAGATGTATATGTTTAGTCCTGGAATGGAATGCCAAGTTATTTGCAAGATGAATGGCACTCTAGCTATCACTATACAACCTTCTATCCTTCTACTTCTTACCCACTTCCTCCATAAACCTCTGCAACCAAATCATCTCTTTACTAGCCTCTGTAACAACAACATACTCTACTTCTGTTGTTGAAAGTGCAACAACCTTTTGTAGTTTTGAAATCCAACTTACTGTTGTTCCACCTACAGTAAATACATACCCTGTGGTGCTCCTCCTTCTATCCTTATCACCTGCCATATCGGCATCAACATATCCCTGTAGAACAATGTATGAACCTCCAGAACATAATGCCTGAGTGGCAGTACCTCTCAAATACCTGAGAATCCACTGTACTGCCTTCCAATGTTCTTTACCTGGATTGTTCATATATCTGCTCACAACTCCCACTACTTGTGCAATATCTGGTCTTGTGCACACCATGGCATACATCAAACTACCAACTGCTGATTGATAGGGAATCTTGGACATGTAATCTGTCTTTTCTTGTGTCTTGGTGTAAAATTAGTCACAACAGATCTATTGAACAAGAATATCAATCACAATGATGTAAAACAAATTGGAGTCAAAACTGTGCAAGAGAGATGCATCAGTGCTCTATAATCCAGAATGGTAGAATTACAATACAATACTGTCACAATGAGTGAGCAATTCGAATTAGCCAAGGAGGTCATTTGAATATACTGCATGGCATAGCTTGGCTCCAACTAGCAGTCCTCATCATCAATCAGTGGTGGTCATCAATGCACAAGTAACTGTCAGCCAGGTGTCAAATTGAGTCTAACTGAGTGTAATAAGTGTAACTGATGGTAATGGCACTAATGTAGGGAAGGAGTCTCAGTGGAGGGTGCATGAGGAGTTAACCGGACTCAGAATAGGTAATCAAGTCTCATCGGAGGTCAATCAGAGTGATAATAGTAGTTAGGAGTCAGTCTAGCCTCAAATCAAGGAAAGACAACTAGCTAACTGAAGTGAATTGGACTGGTAGGTGAGAAAAGGCGCCCTTCTCAAGTGGTGGGTGAGACATGGGCGCCTCCCTGACTAGGAGGGATAAAATTGAATGGAAATAAGCTCCTGGGTGCTGGAAGACTAGGGACTAGGTGCTAGAGGCATCAAACTGGTGACTGGGAAGCATGTAGATGCATGCAAAGTGCATGAAAAATACATACTGAATGATGAGATATCCTAACACCCCCTCTCAAGCTATACTATGATGTAAAAAATAAAATGTAGGGCCCTAGTTACTGAGACCAAAGGTCATCCCAATACAATAATCCAAAAATGTTGAAAATAAGCTAAGTGAGGAAAGAGGGAACACCCAGTGGGAAGAAATCCCCCCCTCAAGCTAAACATAAAAATGGATCTAATCTCTCTCCACCATGATGGAACTCACTCCCAACAGTGAACGGAGGTAAGAGAACTTCTTCTCAATGAAGCTCTTGGTGAAGATGTCTGCATTTTTCTCATCAGTAGGGCAATACTGCAGAATGATGGTACGATCATGCACCAACTCTTGGATGTAGTGCATATGAATCTCAATGTGCTTAGTCCTCTGCCGTTGAATTGGATCTATGGAGATATTAATAGCACTTTGATTATCACAAAATATGAAAGTCAAAGTAGTGCTACCAAAATCAAACTCGGAAAGAATACCTTGCAACCAAACTGCCTGGATGCAGGCATTGACTGCCCCTCGATACTCTGCCTCTACTGAAGAAAGTGCAAAGGCTGCCTGCTTTTTACTTGACCAGAAAATAGGGCCATGGCCAATCATGAAAACATATCTAGAAGTGGACTTCCGATCTATGCTATCACCCGCCCAATCTGAATCAGTAAAACCAATGAAATCTAGCTCAGAATTTGCAGCATAATGTATGCCAAAATGTCTCGTACCTTGCACATACTGCAAGATCCGCTTGGCTGCCCACCAATGAAGCTCATGGGGATTTTGCATATACCTTGATACAAAACTCATGGCATAAGAAATATCAGGCCTTTAGTGTGTCAAGTAGAGTAGTGAACCAATCAACTGTCGATACATAGTGCAATCTGCAAGCTGTGTAGAATTTCTTTCCTCAAGACTGATTCCTGAGAGGAATGGAAATGGAGCAGCCTTACATTCTACCATATTAAAATTTAATAGCAGTTTTGAAGCATAATTTTGCTGAGATAATGTGATCCCATCAAAATTTTGAGCTATCTCCAAGCCCAAAAATTGCTTAAGCAAACCCAAATCGCTCATGTCAAAAGCTAGATTGAAAGCGGTTTTTAGCTTATTGATTGTAAGGAGAGTGCTACTAGTAATGAGAAGATCATGAACATACAGAGCAACAATCGTCAAATTACCTTTAACTTGCTATAGGTACACATTCATATCAGATTTGCACCTTTTGAAATTCTGAGAAAGAAGGAAGGAGTCCATCTTTGCGTACCAAGCTCTTGGGGCCTGTTTCAATCCATACAAAGATTTCTTCAATCTGCAAACTAATGATGGATCTGATATGTATCCTTCTGGATGCTTCATATATACTTCTTCATCAAGGTATCCATGTAGAAAATCACTCTTCACATCCATATGGTTCACTTCCCAGTGCTTGGATGCGGAAATAGCCAAAACTAAGCAGATGGAATCCATCTTTGCAACCGGTGCAAAGGTCTCAGTGTAGTCCACTCCTTGGACTTGGAAGAAACCTTTTTCCACCAGCCTAGCTTTGTATTTGTTGATAGATCCATCAGAAGAAACTTTCATGCGGTAGACCCACTTACATTGGACCAATTTTCTTCCAGGTGGAAGAGAAACTAGCTCCCATGTATTGTTCTTTTGAAGAGAACTGTACTCTTCATCCATGTCGGTTTGCCATTATAGATCTCGGTGGGAATGATATTATGATTTGGGATATGAACCAATCATCAAATAAAATTTCTCAAATAATAATGGATCAGAAAATGAAAGATCCATACCTGCTCTTTGAAAGTCTATTCTTGTTCTCCTTGGATTAGCAGGATTTCCAATGTTTGGAGTAGCATATTGTAGAGTGTTTTGGGCCCACTTTGGTAACTGAGGAGGATCATTATGGTCAGATTATAAACCTGATATGTCATGGCCATCAAAATATGATAAAATATCAGAAATATCAGATCCAATGATTTCTTCATCTTTTCTCGAAACTTCTTCTTGTAGAGACAGCGGTGATCCAGGAGGATCCAAGAAGGAAAAATTTTGAATTCCTCCAATCTCAGCAAAACTAGCACCAAATTGAAGGGCTCGTCGAGACGATTCCAACGGCGTTCGTTTCACCTCAAACGGACTCCGTATGAGAAAGTTATCGCGTTCTGTTGTATTGATGAAACAGGCAAATTTGGCAAAATGGGGTGCCACGTGGCACCACTGACATGGTGACACGTGGCAGTACAGACCAGCCACAAGGTGACACGTGGCAGTACGGATCCAAGCTGGCATATGGTGACTGGACGTATGGATGGTGATGTGGCAATACAAATAGTGACTTGGCAGTTGACTGGATGCTGACTGGGAATGAGGTGGACCAATCCTAGGCCGCCACGTGGCAGCATGGATTGGCCAATATGTCTAAGGCAAAAATTATGGCCTCCGTGGGGTTTGACCCCGTTACCTCTCTTGTATAAGCGCTCCGCCTTCACCATCCGGGCTACGTGTGGTCCTTGGTATGGGTGGTTATGAACTTTTATTTAAGCTTGAAGAATATTTCATATGGGCGCGAAAAGGGGCCGGGGCTAGCCCCGAACCCTGGTCCTACCACACGGCCACACGACTGGGAGCTCAAAACGGAGGCCAGCACGGGGGTCACATGGTATGCACCAGCCCATTCCACGCGCCCACTCTTTAACACATGATGCGAATGGAGGGTGGTTACAACCACCGCTCCCCTCCTCCCTTTGAACATAGCCACCACGTGGGACGTGCCCACCATTTAAACACATGTGTTAATTAAAAATTTGGGATAAGACAAAAAAAGTGGGTTCAAAAATATAAAAGCACGTGTATTTATAATCATAAGGGGAGCGCCACCACATAACAAACTTTGGGATAAGTTTAAAGGTGGGTTTATATGGTTTTAACCATAATGCCTTTTTAAAAGGTATTTTAAATATGTTTGTTTTTATTTATTAAAAAAACAAACCAACTACATAAAAACCAATTTGGAGAGTTGTAACCATATGCCTATTTAGGCCACATTGTTGTAACTTGAGAAATCATGAGGAGAATGTGATGAGGGCTAACTCAAGCCTATATAAACCCCCTCATATGCCATTTGCCACTCATGCTTTGGAGTAGAGACTTTGTAGCTAAAGGAGAGAAGGGAGATTGTGTAGCTCTGCAGGAGGAAGGTACGAGTGTTTATACTCGTTTTACACCGTCTTTAGGCTTCGGAGTTGCTGGAAGCAGTCTTGTTGTGTTTTGGGCAGCGGTTCTCTTCCTGGCCATTGTCGCCAAGGTATCATTGTATCATTGCCATGTATTTTGCCTTTTGCTGAGATTATAGATCGGCCCTCCTATTGAGAAGCAGGCCCGGAGACGTAGTCCATCCTGGACGAACTCCGTTATCAACCTGTTGTCTTTATGTGTGTATTGTCTATGCTGTTTGGTTCTCTTTTTATGGATTTGTGAGCTTCATTCATGCTCTTTATGCAATTCATGTTAACGTCATAGAGTAGCAAAGATCTTGTTTTCGGATCATGTGGTATCAGAGCAGGTCTATTTGACGTTGGATTGTGAGTGTGGATGCTCACGAGGTCTAAACTGCAAGCTGGTGAGGGTACATTAGAGCCTTACAATTCTGAGATTGGACGTGCACACCGAAGGAGGAAGATGGATGCTAATGATGCCCGCATCGAGATGGAGGCAAACTTTCACAAGGTCTTCTATATGATGGCCGACAAGGTAGACAAGTTGTTTGCAGACTATGAAGAACGCATGGCAAAAGAAAGAAGAGGCAGTGAAGTAAAGAAGGAAGACAAAGAAGTGAAGGACGAAGGCAACGCTTCAGTTAACCAAGGGGAAGGTGGCAAAGAGCCTCATGAGCCTCCCTCTTCACCTTCAGCTTCAAGCACAAGTTCAAGTGCTTCTTCCTCATCTCATTCTCAACATTCCAAGGTTCCTCACAAAGAGCCTCAAAAGAAGCCCTTATTGAAGCTCGATGTGAAGTTTGATTTGCCCATGTTCAATGGGGAAGCGAATGCAGAGAAGTTAAACAATTGGATAAGGCAAATTGAGGTCTATTGCCGAGTCTAGAAGATCGAAGAAGAAGATGTGAAGATTCAGCTGGCTTCACTTCGGCTGACAGGCACCGCACTTGTATGGTGGGAAAGCAAGCTTCAGCAAGGTAGCAAACAAATGGGTAATCTTCTCTCATCGTGGTCTGCTTTTATTTCTGCTTTACGTAAGCAATTTTATCCGTTGGGTTATGTTTAGAAGGCAATGATGGATTGGAAAAGTTTTAGACAAGGCAAGGGTCAGAGTGTTCAGAGTTTTACTGAAGAATTTAGAAAGAAAGCTTTAGAATTGAATATTGCTTTAGATTCTCCTGACACTCTTTTGAAGTACATTGGTGCTCTTCATCATTATCTACGCCATACTTTGCTGTTGTTGAATCCTACTAGTGTGGATGAATCAAGTGTTCAGGCTACTCATCTTGAGAACAGGGGGAAGCATTTGCAAGAAGACCATCAGAAGAAGCCTTTCAAGCCCAACAACCACCACAAGTTCAAGAAAAAAGACAAGAGCAAGAAGACAGCTACTGCCAAGAAGGAAGGAGGAAAGCCCCATTGCAACCATTGCAATACTGATGGGCATGATGAAGAAAGTTGTTGGAAGTTGCATCCTGAACAAAGGCCAAAGCATTATGGAGGCAAAAAGAAGAAAAAGACCGTTGCAACAGCGCAACGAGATTTGGGTTCCGACTCAGGTGACGAAACCATGATTATAGCCGTGGGAATGCAAGGTAACAAAACTCCTCATACTGGTTCAAGTTCTACTCATGTTTCTAAAGAAAATGATAAAAGAAGAAGTGAGTTGTTTCATATCAGAGTTGTGTCTAAGCATACAAAGATTGAAACATTATTTGATCCGGGTTCTCAAGTAAATTTGATCTCAGAATCAGTTGTTAAGAAGTTGGGCATACAGACTAAACCTCACCCCAAGCCTTACCCTCTTGGATGGGTATGTGATAATGCTAGGCTACAGGTGACTAAGCAATGCAGGTTAAGGTTTTCTATTGCTTCAAAGTTGATCGATGAGGTGGACTTAGATGTTGTTCCTCTTGACATCTGCGGTATCGTATTGGGAAGCCCATACTTGTATGATCGAAAAGCAGTATTCTTCCGTCATGAGAACAAGTACCATCTCACCAAAAATGGGGTGGAGTACATTGTGAGAGCTCACAGTATGAAGGCTAACACCACTCTTGTTAGTGCAGGACAGATGAAGAGACTCATCAACACTAATAAGAGATACATGCTCATGGTTGTGAGAGCAAAAGATGCTGAAGCATCCGATGCTTTCAAAGGTTGTGATCCTTCTCATAAAAAGGCTATGATTGATATTGTGGCTAACTATGATGAAATATTTCAGGAACCTACAGGTTTGCCTCCCAAAAGGGAGATTCAGCATGAGATCCATCTCCAGCAGGATGCCCCTCTTCCTAATGTGGGCATGTACAGGTTGTCCACAGTTGAAATGGCAGAGATTAAGAAGCAGGTTCAAGACTTGTTGGACCAAGGAGTGATCAAACCCAACTCCTCTCCATGTGGTTCACCGATTGTGCTGGTGATGAAGAAAGATGGCACATGGAGGATGTGCGTTGACTATCGGGCTCTCAACAAGA
This sequence comes from Larix kaempferi, assembly GCA_027924585.1. NCBI lineage: Eukaryota > Viridiplantae > Streptophyta > Pinopsida > Pinales > Pinaceae > Larix > Larix kaempferi. The sequence goes on from BSBM01000545.1 coordinate 15,753,030, forward strand.
TCACGATCAAGAATCGATACCCGCTTCCTCGCATAGATGACTTGCTCGACCAATTGAAAGATGCTGTGTTCTTTACCAAGTTGGATTTGCGTAGTGGCTACCACCAGATCAGAATTGCAGAAAGTGATGTGTGGAAGACGGCCTTCAAGACCAAGCAAGGTCTATTTGAGTGGTTGGTGATGCCCTTTGGGATTTGCAATGCACCTGCAACCTTCATGCGGGTAATGAATGATGTTTTCCGGCCATTCTTAGATGATTTTGTCATTGTATACTTAGATGATATCTTGGTCTTTAGCAAAACTTGGGAAGCACATGTGGGGCATGTAAAGCAAGTATTAGATACTTTGAAAAAGGAGAAATTGTATGTAAAATTGTCAAAGTGTGAATTTGGCAAAACTTCATTAGTTTACTTGGGTCATATTGTAGGAGGTGGAAATTTAAAAATTGATCCTTCAAAAGTTGATGTAATTGTCAATTGGCCTAAGCCTACTAATGCTACTGAAGTGAGAAGCTTTTTAGGAGCTGTTCAATATTGGAGGAGGTTCATTCAGAACTTCTCATACATAGCATCTCCTTTGCATGCCTTAACAAGTGTGAAGAAAGCCTTCTAGTGGGGAGGAAAGCAGCAGAAAGCCTTCGACACATTGAAGGGAAAGATCAGCACCGCCCCAGTCCTAGCCTTGCCTGATTTGCAGCAGCCATTTGAGATAGAGACAGATGCTAGTGGATATGCCATGGGGGCAGTATTGATGCAGCACCGCAAGCCTATTTGCTACCATTCAGAGACTTTTTCTCAAGCAGTGATCAACTACCCCACCTATGACAAAGAGTTGTATGCTTTGGTTCAGAGTGTCAAGAAGTGGAAGCACTACTTGATGGGTAAGGAGACGATCATCCATACCGATCATCAGCCCTTGCAGTATCTCCAGTCCCAGACTAAGCTCCAGCAAGCTCGTCATTTCAGGTGGATGGGATTTCTTCAACAATTCCATCTAGTGATCAAGTACAAAAAGGGTACTAGTAACAAAGTGGCAGATATGCTTTCTAGACCTCCTATTGTTGCATCTATTGTTTTGAAAAATGCTTCTTTGTCCCATGAAAGTTATATTGAGCAGTATGCTACTGATGATGATTTCAAGGAGATTTATGAGAAGCTAACCAATGGCACACAGGTGGAAGACTACTATTTGCAGGGAAAGTTGCTCTATCATTTGGGCAAGCTATGTGTTCCTATCAGTGAAAGAGTCCATGTAATACGAGAAGCTCATACTTCTCTTGTATCAGGGCATTTTGGGGTAGGTAAGACTTTGGCTCATTTGCAAAGACTTGTGTATTGGCCTAGCATGAAAGACATTGTAACAAAATATGTAAAGGGGTGTGTGATGTGCTCTGCTTGTAAGACCACTAATAGAAAATTGGGGCTGTACTCACCACTTCCTGTTCCTTCCCATCCTTGGGAAAGCATTTCCATGGATTTTGTGGGGGGTTTGCCTATGTCTAGGAGGGGTCATGACTACTTGTATGTGGTCGTGGATAGGTTTAGCAAGATGTGTATTCTTATGCCATGTAAAAAGCAGGTCACTGCAGAGCAGGATGCTTCTCTGTTCTTTCAGCATGTATGGGTTCACTTTGGACTCCCTACGTCCATTATCTCGGATCGGGACTCCCGATTCCTTGGAGAGTTTTGGAAAAAATTATGGTGTATGATGGACACCAAGCTAAAGAGGAGCACCGCTTTCCATCCACAGACCGACGGACAGACAGAGGTAGTCAACAGGACGGTTGTCCATTTGCTTCGAGGCTATTATAACAAGCATCCTAAGTTATGGGATGAACAGATCCAGTATGTGCAGCATGCCTACAACAGGGCTATGCATTCTTCCACTCAGAGCTCGCCATTTGAGACATGCTTTGGGTACTTGCCAAAGACTCCATTGGACTTGACTTATGGGAGAGAGGTTGATTCAAGCACTTCCAAGGATGAAGACAAAGCCCGTAGGTTCATTCAGAGAGTTCAACAGGTACATCAAGCAGTGCAAGAGCAGTTGGAGAAGAGTCAAGCCCAGTACAAGGCTCGCCATGACAAGCATAGAGTTGATCATTAGTTTCAGGTGGGAGATCAAGTGTGGCTTGACATCAGCAAGGAGAGGATGAAAGGAGAAGGCAAGAAGCTCAAGCCCATTAGATATGGTCCCTTCACCATCTTGGAGAAGATTGGGACAAATGCTTTTCGCTTAGAGCTACCGCCATACATGCAGATCTACTCAGTGGTGAATGTGGAGAACTTGAAACTCTATGAGCCTCCCATGATCATGGATGAAAGGGAGAATGCCTCAGTGCCATCAGTTGATGAATTTGCTCCTGAGTACATGGATGAGCTAAAGGAAGATGTCATCTTGGACAGAAGGACAAGGACTTCTCGCAGAGGTGATGTTGAGTATCTTCGAGTGGGCATCAGAGGCACTCATCTAAGCAAGGCCAAGTGGATCGAGAAGGAGAAAGTGAGGGAGCAATTCCCTCACCTATCTGTTGATTAGTAAAGGCTTTTGGAGGCCAAAAGCTTCTCAGTGGGGAGGAATGATCCAGGAGGATCCAAGAAGGCAAAATTTTGAATTCCTCCAATCTCAGCAAAACTAGCACCAAATTGAAGGGCTCGTCGAGACGATTCCAACGACGTTCGTTTCACCTCAAACGGACTCCGTATGAGAAAGTTATCGCATTCTGTTATATTGATGAAATAGGCAAATTTGGCAAAATGGGGTGCCACGTGGCACCACTGACATGGTGACACGTGGTAGTACAGACCAGCCACAAGGTGACACGTGGAAGTACGGATCCAAGCTGGCATATGGTGACTGGACGTATGGATGGTGACGTGGCAATACAAATAGTGACTTGGCAGTTGACTGGATGCTGACTGGGAATGAGGTGGACCAATCCTAGGCCGCCACGTGGCAGCATGGATTGGCCAATATGTCTAAGGCAAAAATTATGGCCTCCGTGGGGTTTGACCCCGTTACCTCTCTTGTATAAGCGCTCCGCCTTCACCATCCGGGCTACATGTGGTCCTTGGTATGGGTGGTTATGAACTTTTATTTAAGCTTGAAGAATATTTCATATGGGCGCGAAAAGGGGCCGGGGCTAGCCCCGAACCCTGGTCCTACCACACGGCCACACGACCGGGAGCTCAAAACGGAGGCCAGCGCGGGGGTCACATGGTATGCACCAGCCCATTCCACGTGCCCACTCTTTAACACATGATGCGAATGGAGGGTGGTTACAACCACCGCTCCCCTCCTCCCTTTGAACATAGCCACCACGTGGGACGTGCCCACCATTTAAACACATGTGTTAATTAAAACTTTGGGATAAGACAAAAAAAGTGGGTTCAAAAATATAAAAGCATGTGTATTTATAATCATAAGGGGAGCGCCACCACATAACAAACTTTGGGATAAGTTTAAAGGTGGGTTTATATGGTTTTAACCATAATGCCTTTTTAAAAGGTATTTTAAATATGTTTGTTTTTATTTATTAAAAAAACAAACCAACTACATAAAAACCAATTTGGAGAGTTGTAACCATATGCCTATTTAGGCCACATTGTTGTAACTTGAGAAATCATGAGGAGAATGTGATGAGGGCTAACTCGAGCCTATATAAACCCCCTCATATGCCATTTGCCACTCATGCTTTGGAGTAGAGACTTTGTAGCTAAAGGAGAGAAGGGAGATTGTGTAGCTCTGCAGGAGGAAGGTACGAGTGTTTATACTCATTTTACACCGTCTTCAGGCTTCGGAGTTGCTGGAAGCAGTCTTGTTGTGTTTTGGGCAGCGGTTCTCTTCCTGTCCATTGTCGCCAAGGTATCATTGTATCATTGCCATGTATTTTGCCTTTTGCTGAGATTATAGATCGGCCCTCCTATTGAGAAGCAGGCCCGGAGACGTAGTCCATCCTGGACGAACTCCGTTATCAACCTGTTGTCTTTATGTGTGTATTGTTTATGCTGTTTGGTTCTCTTTTTATGGATTTGTGAGCTTCATTCATGCTCTTTATGCAATTCATGTTAACGTCATAGAGTAGCAAAGATCTTGTTTTCGGATCAAGCGGATCGACAATGTTTTCCTCGACTAGTTTCAAATCTGGAAGCGGTTCTTCAAACTTCACACTTCGCTCTATGAATATATTTTTGGATCTGATATTCATGAGTTTATATGCATTTGATTCTTCTCCATATCCTATTAGAATTCATTCAATACTTTTTGGATCCAAATCTTTTCTCTTATCATAAGGAATTCTAGCCCATGCAGTGGAGCCAAAAACCCTCAAATTGGACACATCTGGTTTGTGACCAGTAAATGCTTCGAAAGGAGTTTTAACTTTCATGGATGAATGTGGAACTTGGTTCGTAATGTATGCAGCAACATTCATGGCTTCAGCCCAAATATTTGTAGCCAAACCTTTTGACTCAAGCATACAGGTAGCCATCTCTTTCAGTGACCGATTCTTCCTTTCCACTACACCGTTCTGCTAGGGTGTGTAGGGAACTGTATGTTGGATCTGAATTCCTCTTTTGGAAAAAAGTTGCAACAACTCAGTCTTGATATATTCTCCACCATTATCATATCTAAGAGCTTTGATATTGTTCTCAATGGCGGTCTCAACAGAAGCCTTAAAATCCTTGAATTTTCCAAGCACTTCTGACTTGTTTTTGAGAAAAAATACCCAAGTAAAGTGGGAGAAGTCATCGATGAATGTCAAAACATACCTTGAACCATTCATGGAAATATTTGGTATCGGACCACTGATATCAGAATGTATGAGACCCAAAATTGTAGAAGCTCTGCTAGCTTTGTCGCGGTTGAACTTGTGCTCGGGGTGCTTCCCAATGATGCAACCTGGGAAAATTCCCTTCGAGGAACGGAGGTGTAGAAGACCATCAACCATGGATTTGTTTTGTAAAAGTAGAAAATACTTGTAATTAAGGTGTCCTAACCTTTCATGCAAAAGCCTACTAACCTCATTGCCGTGAGTGAGAAGAGAAGTGGGCTTTTCAAGCGGCACAAGGTGTGAAAACTCATAGTATTTTGCAGTATGGTTTTCCTTTCCGAAAAAAATAAGTCTTCCACTTTCAATATCATAAATTTCAACTTTGTTAGGGCTGAATGTAACTTGCTTCGGTGCACCAGTGTGTGTCATTTGATACACGGAAAGTAGATTCGAAGCCAAGGAAGGCACATAAAGAACATTCTAAAAACTTCCATGCTCTAAATGGATGGTACCTTTACCCTTTAATGAAATTTTTGAGTTATCTCCCAAATGGATGGGGATGAAGCTGTTTGGATCAAATGAAGAAAAGGAGTCAATATTTTCAGCCATATGATTCGAGGCACCGGAATCTATCAGTAGAGTGGTGGGTTTCGAAACAGTTGCCATGAGTGCTTGACCTCTTTCATGATCATCATTTCTATCCTTCTTCCGTGCACCGTCGAGAAGAGTTATGTTATTCTTTTCGAAAAGGAGGGCCATTTGATCTATTGTTTTCTTCATGCATGAACTTTTAGGATGAAATCCACTGTTGCAATATGAACATTTAGATTTTTCCTTACCCTCTTTACCCTTTTGCTTGTTCCTTGAACCGGATGGTGCATCTGATGGTTTGCTTTTCTCTCTTTGCTTGGTAGGTTCGAATTTGGGCTTCTCTTTCTTTTGATTTCCTTTTCCATTTGAATTCTTGGATCCTTGAACAAAGAGGGCTGAATCTTTGGAGCTTATTGACCCCATTTGAATTATCTTATCATGATCTTTGGTAACGGACTCAATGAAGGCATTCAAGGTAGGCATCTTCTAATTCGGGGTAGTTAGCCGACCGGAATTGAAAGTAGAGACAAATACCGAGAAATATTTACCAAGTTTTGAAAGAATAGAGAGGATCAATTGTTTATCCTCTTTGACAATTCCACTTTTCTTCAATTGCAAATACAAGTGCTTGAATCTTGTGAAAAAATCATTGATTGTCTCGAAATTCTCAGGATTCAAGGAAATCAATTCATTTTCCAATTGAAAAGACTGCATGTCATCTTGCTTTCCAAAAAGCTTCTCGAGTTGCTCCCATAATGCCTTTGGAGTAGTCAATCCACTGAGGTGAAAGTGAATATCCTTGGAAATATTGAGGCAAAGAAGACCATATGCTTCATCCAATTTGTTGAAGTGCTTTGATTTTTCAATGAGAGTATTGGGCTCAACTTCGAGGCCCATGGGGACTCTGTAGTACCCTGTTGAGTGCAACATAATCTCCATGTCATTCTTCCATTCAAAATAATTGAAGGGAGTGAGTAGCTTTGAAGAAGAAGAATCCATCTCAATGATAGCGAATGCACTTGATGGAGATGATTAACCTACAAATCATAATGAAAACAAGAACAGTAAGGTCGAACAATCCACCCTTTTAGAGTTGCATCACACCTAGGATTGGAGATCAAGCAAGCTTGATGATCCAATGTATCATATCTAGGAATTATGTGGAAAAATCAAGCTTCTGGAGTGGATTGGAGAGTATTTTTCATCTTTGCATGCACATGAGTGAATGCACATGAGATTTTGCATGCCAAAACATCAGTAATTTTGAGCAAATTCACTCAATTCTTCATGTAGAACACTTGCAGAAGAGAGATCTTGTCCCTTCCATGGCTCTGATACCATTTAAAATTAGTCATAGTAGATCTATTGAACAAGAATACCAATCACAATGATGTAAAACAAATTGGAGTAAAAACTGTGCAAGAGATATGCATCAGTGCTCTATAATCCAGAATGGTAGAATCACAATACAATATTGTCACAATGAGTGAGCATTTCGAATTAGCCAAGGAGGTCATTCAAATATACTGCATGGCATATCTTGGCTGCAACTAGGAGTCCTCATCATCAATCTGTGGTGGTCATCAATGCACAAGTAACTGTCAGCCAGGTGTCAAACTGAGTCTAACTGAGTGTAATAAGTGTAACCGATGGTAATGGCACTAATGTATGGAATGAGGCTCAGTGGAGGGTGCATGAGGAGTTAACTGGACTCAGAATAGGTAGTCAAGTCTCATCGAAGTTCAATCGGAGTGATAATAGTAGTTAGGAGTCAGTCTAGCTTCAAATCAAGGAAAGACAACTAGCTAACTGAAGTGAACTGGGCTGGTAGGTGATAAAAGGCGCCCTTCTCAAGTGGTGGGTGAGAAGTGGGCACCTCCCTGACTAGGAGGGATAAAACTGAATGGAAATAAGCTCCTGGGTGCTGGCATACTAGGGACTAGGTGTTGGAGGCATCAAACTGGTGGCTGGGAAGCATGCGGATGCATGCATGCATGCAAAGTACATATTGAATGATGAGATGTCCTAACACTTGGGACACATTTCCTTACTTAAACTGAAATGGCTGGCCAAAGGTGTACTAACTAGTTTTGCATTCTGCATTCTGAACCTCTCCAACACATTTTGTATGTACTTACCTTCAGACAATGTCAATTTGCGATTTTTCCTGTCTCTTGTTATTCTCATACCAAGGATTTGCTTTGCAACACCCAAATACTTCATCGCAAATGAATTAGCTAACTTCCTTTTGAGCACATTTATATCCTGCGTGTTAGACCTTGCAACAAGCATGTCATCCACATACAATAACAAGATAATATAACTTCCATTATATGGCATCTTGAAGTAAACACAGTGGTCAGAATGACATCTACTATAACCTTGTTCTGTCATAAACCTGTCAAATTTTAAATACCACTACCTTGGATCTTGCTTCAAGCCATACAAGCTCTTTTTAAACCTCCATACCAAGTTCTCCTTACCTTTGACCTCATACCCGTGTGGCTGTCGCATATATATATCTTCCTCCAAATCCCCATGGAGAAAGGTTGTTTTTACATCTAACTGTTCAAGATGCAAATCTTCTATCTCCACTATATTTAAGATAGTCCTAATTGAAGTCATCTTAACAACAGGAGAAAATATTTCATAAAAACCTATATCTCTCTTCTATGCAAACCCATTTACAACAAGTCTCTCCTTGTACCACTTCTTACCTCCTTCTTCTTCCTTCAACCTGTAAATCCATTTGTTATGCAATGCTCTTTTACCAGCAGGAAACTCAACCAAATCCCAAGTCTGGTTTCCTACCAATAAGTCCATCTCCTCATTCATGCCTTGCTCCCACTTCTTTCTAGTTTCCACCTGCATTGCTTCTTCATAACACTTTGGTTCACCAGCATCAGTCATCAATAAATAATACATTGAAGGAGAGTATCATTCAAGGATTCTACTTAACCTGGTAGATCTTCTTGCAGTTGCAGGAGTTTCAGGTACTTGCTGTTGTTCTTGATTTTCTAGCACCTTTGGAACTTCATTTTATTTAATTTCATCAAGTACTGTGTACTCTGTGTTTTCCTTTTCCTGTTTCTTTCCCCGCAACTAATATTTATATATAACCTTTTCATTGAATATCACATCTCTACTCTTGATTATTTTGTTATTTTCATAATCCCATAAGCGATAACCAAATTCATCAACCCCATATCCAATAAAGGTACATTTCTTGGATTTAGCTTCAATCTTTGTTCTATTATCTTTATCAATATGGACAAATGCTTCACAACCAAACGTTCTCAGAAATGAGTAGTTTACCTTTTTACCTGTCCATGCCTCCTCTGGAATACCACCACCCAAAGCACTTGAAGGTCCTCTGTTTATTAAATAAACAGTAGTATTTATAGCATCCGCCCAAAACTGTAAGGGAAACCCTTCATGTAATCTCATACACCTTGCACGCTCCATGATCATTCTGTTCATCCTTTCAGACACACCATTTTCTTGTGGTGTTCCTGTGACTGTCCTCTCTCTACGAATCCCATGGTATGAATAGTAACTATCAAACTCCTTGCCGCAATACTCACCTCCATTATCAGATCTGAGACACTTCAACCTTTTTCCTGTCTCATTCTCAACCAAAGATTTCCACTTCTTAAAAGTAGCAAACACATCAGATTTATATCTAATGCAATATACCCAAGATTTCCTAGTTGCATCATCAACAAATGTAACATAATAATGAGAGCCACCAAGAGATTGTACCTGAGTCGGTCCCCATACATCAATATGCACAAGCTCTAACTTTTCATTTTTCTTTTGTTTCCCAACCCTGAGAAATCTGACTCTCTTCTGTTTTCCATAAACACAGTTCTCACAGAATTCCAAACTTACCTGCTTCAAATCTGGCAGCAACTTCCTTGAGTGGAGAATCTGCATCCCCTTCTCACTCATGTGGCCAAGCCTATGGTGCCACAATGCTGTATCTGTTCCTGTGGAAGCTAAAGAGATAGAATGGTCAGTATTATGAGGACATAAATACAACGTACCTACCCTATCTCCTTTTGCTATCACCATTGATCCTTTAGTGATATTCCACCACTTTTCTCCAAATATAGATAGACAACCGTTATCTTCCAACTGCCCTATTGAGATCAGATTTCTTTTCAAGTAGGAATATGCCTTACATCTTTCAACAACCAATAAGTTCCATTCTTAACTTTTATCTGTACCTTACCCATTCCAACAATTTTACATGGCTCATCATCACCCAATAAAACATGTCCAAAATCGCCTGGAACATAATCATGAAAGTATTTCCTATGGAGTGTAGCATGACATGAAGCCCCTGAATCTTCCACCCAATAATCACTGGTATTATCTAATGAAAGAATCAATTCATCTTGTAACACATCACCTGCTACATTTGCTTCCTGGGTAGTTTATTGTTGTGCATATCCTTTCTTCTTTAGATATCTGCAGTCTTTCTTCAGATGTCCTTTCTTTCCACAGTTTCAGCACTCTATTTTTCCCAGTCTGGACTTGGATTTGCCCCTTTTAGAATTGCCATGATTACCTTGGCTCTTTCCTCTCTCCTTTTTTCTTCCCCTTCTCTCCATGGTCAACGCATTACCTGATGTCTCACCTATTATTTTTCTTTGCATTTCTTTGCTAAGAATAACACCAATAACATCATTAAATCTCAAGGCGTTTGACCTAGAGACAGAGTTACTTACAGCCATGACCAGGCTATTCCATCTTTCTGGCAATGAACACAAGATTAGAAGAGCCCTAACCTCATCATCAAGGTTCACACTTACAGAACTTAGTTGATTTGTAACCATATTAAACTCATTTAAATGATCAGTAACCAATCCACCTTCAGACATCTTCATATTAAATAAACCCTTCATCAGAAATACCTTGTTGGAGGTCGAGGGTTTTTCATACATCTTACCCAGTGCACTCATCAAAACCTCCGTTGTCGTTTCTTTTGAGATATTGAAAGCCATTGCCGAAGCCAAGCTCAGCCGTATTGTTCCCAGATCCTTTCTGTCAAGAACCTCCCATTCTTCATCCTTCATGGCTGTCGGTTGCTTTGCTCTTCCTCCCAATAATAGGAATAGAGCCTTCTGGTACAGATAGTCCTCCATTTTCATCTTCCATAGTTGGAAGTTTTGGCTGTTAAAATTCTCGACCTTAAAATTTCCTTCTTCTGCCATTGCTCCCACTTGAACTAGAATCCCTAGCTTCCTGTGGGTTTATCTGCCAAATAGACCTTTGGCTCTGATACCAATTGTTATAAAAACAGGATCGCAGAGCAATAACAATAAACATAAATGAAAATATAATCACACATACACATTACAAGAGAGACACAGATATATCGTGGTTCACCCAAGATGGGCTACGTCCACACTGAAGTTGCTAGTCCTTATTATTATTCCATACAACAAAGTGAATGGATACAACCTGCAGCACAGCCGCTGCACTTCCTCTTCACTGTCTCACAATATCTCTTCTTGATCTTAGAGATCTTTACAATGCGTAATACCTAATACATCAACCCTAGCTGGGTTATAATGTCGTTCTTTTATAAGGGAAATACAATGGGAAAATACCACGGGTTACCCAAAACCATGGGCCCAAAAACTGTTGGCGAAACCTGGGGATTGCGCTGGGATCATAACCAAATATGGGGTATGAACACAGCTAAATAATAATATCTCCGAATCTATAGATCAAGCTCCACAACCAACACAAACTTAGAAAACCGCATAGAACATAATGGCAGGAGTAGACCCCACCTTGCGGATGCCTATCTTCCAAAGAGTGGGAACAGACAATCCTTAACATCATTTATGTATTTGTGTGTAAATATGGAAAGTAAAGCACGTCTAAGATGATGCTACTAATATTTCACAGTTGGTGACCACCTTTAGGGTTCACGCGTTGACTTGGTACATGAAGTATCAAAAAACCACACAAGGTAGAATGTTGGATGGAATCAAACTATATTTGATAAACAAATTCAAGAATCCAAAATCCAAGTCGCAGTGAATTACAGAATTGAAAGAGATTAGACACTCGAGAAATGAATTAGTCTACGAATTTGACCAGAGATTCAAATTGACAATGGAAAAGTTGAGATTCCAGATTCATGATGGGTAGCATAAGGAGTGTTTCATCATAGGATTGTTACCACATATACGCTACCCATTGACATAGTAGAAAATTACATCATAGTCATACCCACTATAGCTTTCCATGAAGTTGAAAGCATCCCCTGTAGGAGAGAAAAACACAGGGATGGATCAAGTTTAGTTGCAGCTAGTAGCATTAACAATTCTATTGCAAGAGATTGTTAAAGGAAAGGAAAAGCGCGAATAAATATGGTTCACAACCTACAAAAAGGAAGGTCATCATAAGAATGAGTGTCCAACTTATAGAAAGTATTAGTCTACAGTATCTCCAAATCCTTTACCCATGGACGGATGGGTATGGTGCGAGATATGTAGAGGGAATCACCCCCCTACTACTTTTCCATTGCTATAGAAGTATGTGAGCACTCCAAGAAGTTTGTTTTGCAATTTTTGTAAATTGGTGGGTCATGATGAGAAGGATTTTCATGCACTAGCTCTCATGAGAGAGCACATGTTAGATGCATACAGAGTCCAAGGGGAAATTGGAACAAAAGGTGTGACACAACAAAAAAACACCCCAAGGGATTATAATCAAGGGGGTCGAGGTAGAGGAGGATTGGTAGAGGTAGATGACCAATCATTTTCTACATTTGTGTTCAATAGGGACATTTTTCATGGGACTACCAGAACCTATGTATTCCATGCACATATTGTAGATAATTGGTGATGAATTTGGAGCCCGATATTCCTTATTTAGAGATGTTTTTGTTCCAGCCATGTTTGTACCCCAGTTTTATATGTTGTGTAAGTGGACTGTACATTCATCCCAGCAGTTGTGTAATGAGTTGTTGTGTTGTAGGTACAACAGATCCCATGCTTCATTCTTATCATGGGAGCCCCATTATGTAAATATAAAGGTATTTAGGTAAGTTTTTTAAATTTTGGTTTGCTATGGCATCATACCCTTTGTTTGGTTTGTTTACTTATCATTTTTTTCCTCCTTTGAAAATTTCTAAGTTTCTGGTTGTTTTCTTGATTTGCAGAAAACCTTAGTTTCTTTTCCAAAGATCATTTTCTTACTGCAAATCCCAAAATCCCAAAATCCTGAAACCCGAAATCCCGCAATTGCGGATTGCGGGAATCGTTTGTTGTTCATTTTGGAATTTCGTCAACCCGAAATTGTGGGTTGCGGGAAGACCGTGTAAATATTTTAGAAATTTCTATTCTGCAACCCGAAACCTGAAATTCCGGATTTCGGATTGTGGAAACTCGTTATGCCAATAAATCGCGTTGTGAGTTTCCGAAACTTGCAACCCGGAAATTGCGGATTCCGGGTTGCGGAAAAAGTTATTCAATTTTCAATATTTTTTTTCATTTTCGAAACCCGAAACCCAGAATTTCGGGTTGCGGATTTCAGAAACACATTTTTTCATTTTGCAAAATTTGTAAAACCCGAAACCCACAACCCGGGATTTCGGATTGTGAATTTCAGGATTTTTAAATAAAATTTGGTTTTCGAAATTATGAACCCGATCCCGCATCCCGCAAGGTCTAATCTCAGCCGTTCGTTTCTTTTAAATCTACGGTCCAGATTTGATCTGACCGAAAAAACCATAAATATACGATTTCTCTATTTTTCATTATCATTTTTACTATCGGAAATTTACGCTCCTACGTGGATTTTACTGTCGATTTCTTACTAGGGTCTCCTTCACGAATTTTTGGTCACTTACAGGTTGGTTTGCTGTCATGTTTGCATTTTCTATTTATGGTTTTCTGTCTATGATGTGGTTTTGATTTTATTTTATGTATTTATCAGAATTTTCAAGCATTGCCCAAAATGTCTCGAAATACCCGGTCCAAGACACTTCACAAAGATTCACTGACCAAAGACCCCAGTTTTGGCATCTTCTCAGACACCAGTGAAGGGGTCACTGAAACCTATCAAATGGACTAGGATAAAATATATGGTCTCTTTGACAATGATGACCTTTCAGACATCAAGGAAGACCGACCTGCATATGAAAAAATTAGGGCTTCCCAAATCCATGCCATTGCTACTTGCCCTACTGTTCTACCTTATCCAAACCCCATCAAATGGATTATTGAAAATGCTAACCCAAAGGACCGGTCGTTTAATGATAGTGTAGGGTCACAATTGGAAACCTTTCATCCTGAATTTTTTATTAGGGCTTTTTCTCTCAGGCCGACTGTACAAATCCTTAACCATGATTTCATTCAATCCTCCAAGACCAGATACAATTTCGATGATATGATGAAGTCATGGATGATTAAACCCAATAATATTGTGTCGAAGGCTGATAACCTTTACCCAATTGTTTGGTTCAAGGAACCTCCTTATTCGAAGCCATGCTCTGCACGCTCTCTGGCCTCCCCAATTGCTTAGTTTTTAAAGCTGAATGGGCTCCCATTGATCACCATGCCTTGAAAATAGGAGAATCTTTCCCTTGGGCATCTATCCTATCTTCAAAGCTTAAAACAACAATTCAAGATTATCAGAAGGTGTTTGCCTTAAGGAAGCCACATTTTTAACTATCAACCTTCATTCTCGATGTCTTCTACTCTAAATTTCAATATCCTAACTTAGGGTGTAATTGGACCACTGAAGCTCCACCAATCCATATATATCACTCATCACCGTGGAAAAGCAATTATGTGCCCCTGCTTTATGACATTTGTGACCATTTCATGGGCATTGCTTATTTCAAAATATTAAAGCAGGAAGCTCCCGCCTTTTCAACTGATGCCATAACTTTCATCAACATGATTGGTGATTGGTATGTTTATGAGTCCTTCTCATATATCAGAGTCTGTGGAAGTGACACTGTTCACCTTCTGCCCAGAATAGTGCCTGACAGGTTGGTCATTCAAGAGGTTTCTTATCAGACTGTCACTGATGGTGTCTACAAGAAGATCACTGGTCCTAAAAGGACGGGTTGGCCTAAATTCTCTTTAAATCTCGGGCCATTAGTTATCCCTACCTCAACCTGGGCTACAGTGCTTGGTGATCAGCTGGATCCTTTCAGGTTAGGTAAAGCCCCCAAAAGAAAGCATGATCCTAAGAAGGTCATGGATTCACATTTCAAGCAGTATCACATGAAAATGGACTATGTCCATGAAGAAATCCCAGATGACTCCATCTATCAGGGAGTGAATACTTTTTCTAAAGTATTGGCAAGGGCCAAGATATTAGATGAACGACAACAGATTATGGCCTATCATAAAGAAATAAAACTCAAGTCTATAGGAAAAGAACAATAGAATTGAATCTCATTGAGCAAGTTAGAAGGGAAAAGAACAAAAGCTAAGCCAGCAAGCTAATGCCCCTATGATGCCTACCTATACATATGGAGATAAAGGTAAATCTCCCATGGAGAATCCTCCTCAGATGAAAACAATTGAGCAGGTTAAACCTTTATTGCAGACCTCTCGTGATTCACAGCAACAGTTAGCAAAATTTACTTCAGTATTGGGCACTCGGACAGTGGAACCCCCTAAGATCCCTATGGATGTTCAAGTGACTCCTGCAGATTTGCAAGTAGATAATGATTTGACAATGGTTAAGGTCAACCCTGCCAAGAGACAAAAATTTCAGGTTTCTACATCAAAAGTACCCACTGTTGATCTCATTGACAGTGATGTGGAAGATGAGCCACATTCTGCATTTCAAGTGACTGAAGAAGTTACTGAGAAGGTGACTGACAAGGTTATTGAAGAAATCACTTGGGAAGTGATTGACAACTCATAGGAAGTCACAGACTTGTTGGATATTATTGAAATGGATCATTCTGACCTTGGTCAACAGGTATTGGAACTCATCACTACACCTAATGCTCCAACTTCATCTCTGTTGCTTTCCTCCATTGAGGATCTTTCCACTTTGCCTACAGGGGTGATGCCACCATTCTCCATTTCCCAATTGTTTCATACTCTGACTTATAGAGCCACCCCTTTTCCTGGTAACTCAGTCTCTTTTTCCATCCCTTCATCTATTTTTGTAGAAGTCCAGTATTCGACTGCCCCCTTGCAATTACCCATATCTACTTCAACATTACCTACTCAGAATGAGCCACCCTCAACCCCTTCTCCATTATCACCATCTGCTAATGATGATCAAGTTCCTCTTTCTAAAGCTTTCACTTCAATCCCTTCTCCCACTCCTGTTACATCAGTTCCTCAGAATGTCTCTACCCCTATGGCTATTCCTCAAGTTACCATGCCCATGCCTAATCCAATGGTCACTCAAACTCCTTCATTGGTTTCGACAGAAAATGTAATCGCAATTACTTCTGAGATAATAACTGAATATGAAGATGATGAGTTAGTCCCTCTTGGATATTATTTTTACAACAAGGAAAATAAAGCAGTGGTAAAGAGAGGTAAGAAGAGGAGCAGGGATCAAGGTGAATTGGAAGTATCTATCCCTAACCAAATAGTATGGACTTAGCAGGAAAATGACCCCCACACAGGAGCAACTGAAATAGCCACAATGTTATGAGCATTTGTTGGTGCAAATCTTGATTCAGTCCAAATACTTAATAGGGAAATTGATTAGAAGAAAGAAGAGTTGGAAAGGCTAACAAAAGAACTAGTGAAGATCAAGGAAGATCATGAGATTTATGTTGATGATCTCAGGAGAATATTGGAAGACATGTTAGGAGATGTGGAGTGAAGCAACAACTCTCTGTAGGTTGAACTTTGAAATTTACAAGCTGAGAATTCTGCTAACACTCAAAGGATAGCCTTACTGCAAAAGCAATGTGAGGATGCAACTGCAAGTGCATCCTCATCTACTTTCTGTAAGGTGTCATCTCAGGAATTCAAGGACTTGGCCCTTCAAATCAACAAAGAGTATTATGAGTTTCTGGAGAAGCTATTTTTAACCCTGGATGAGATCAGGGAGACTCATATCACTTTTGGTAAGATGTTTAGTGCCCTTGAAGAATAGAAAGATAGAAGGTTGGAAGCTTCTAGGGAAAACGAAAACATTAGTGAGTGGCAGAGATATATCAAGGACACTCTAGAAGGTTTCCCTATGCTTAATAGTTTTCAATTTAAGAAGATTAGGGGTGCATTGAATACTTGGCCCAAACTTAATGAGTTGGTTGAGAATATTCTCAAGAGAGCACAAGCCATGTGTAGCAGGTGATGGTATGCAGCAACTAATGTTATGGAAAGTATTCAGTTTCCTGCCATGGAACTCATTGCAGATGCTTCTCCTCCGAAGTTGAAGATTGAGGAAATTGAGCACAAATGTGAAGAAGCCCAGCAGCAAATTCAGCTCCTTGAAGAGGTCAAAATTGATGATGTGGAGCACTTGATCAGGAAACCAGTATCCTTGGAACAAAAAATCCAAGTCTTTATCCGCATTTGGCATAAGCTGACAAAGAATGAAATGGAAACATTCTAGTACAACGCCCAGCTGGGGCTTGAGTCAGCTAATTATCGAATTGTGGATGAATTGTTAGAGATTTGGGGAAAATGGCAAGTTTTGCTAGGCCATTAATTTTATCTTTGATTTTGTAATCCCGGTTTGTGGGGAATTATTGTTTGTATTATTATTTTGTAACTCTTATTTAAAGAGATGATTCCTCGTAGAGAGGGGATGCTGGAATTTGGATAGGAATCGACAGAAGAAGGATGGAGACACTTTGTTTATGCCAAGCTTTTAATTTCTTACAAAATTTTATTAATACAGTAAAGTTGTTCTCACATATCATCTTTTGTTTATTAATCAGGTTTATCTGATAGATATCGATTTCTATTTCAGATTGTTATCTATACTGATTGGATCTTTTGCAATTATTATTTAACATAGAGATCCATGATCTGGATTTCTCCTTACATTGGATCTATGTTGTTTAAATATTTCAATTAATTTTCTTTAACTGAAATGTTTATCTATTTCTGCAAGTGATTCAAAATAGATTATAATCCATGTTAATTTTTCAATTAACATTCTATTGCAGGTTAATCTTGAATGAATTATAACACTTAATACTACTTTCATCTAATTTTTATTAAGTGATTGTGTCTTAAGTTGATAAGAAACTAAATCCATCAAGCATTTCTGTGATATTTATGAATACACTTATCTGTCTTTTGCATCAAGTTAATTTGCCATCACAAACGATATACCTCTTAGAATAGGCTTGAATTAGCTTAGATTTCCTTTTCTAGGTAGATTTGTCAAACTGACTTAAAACACTTTGTTTTCCTTCAATAGAAAACTGATCCTTTGGATCAAAACCTACCAACTCTTAGAGTGCCAGCGGAGGCCGAATATCCGTTGGAGATTACTACACCAAACAGGATGGGGATAGAACTGTCCTTGCGTAGGGCCTTTTGAATCCTTTTAGTCTGGGTTTTCCCCCTCTGTTGAGAGCTTAGGAACCTTATTCGAGCACCTTGCAAACTGTGCACATCCTAGGCCTCAACAAATGTCGCTAGAATGAGGGCCAGCAGTAAGCTATGACTAAACAGAATACTCAGGAACCTCCTCCAGCAAGAATACCGATTGTCACCCGTAGCCAGACAAAAGCATCTACTTCTGTTGAGAAACTAGTGCAACATCCTAATACCATCCCTGCTACCCCTATAGCTCATCGGGATCCTAGAACAGGGGATGTTATTATCATATCACCCACCAGAGGACCTATCTTACTTGTAGAGATAATTAAAAGGTCTAATGATAGTGCTTCCAGGTTACAACAGAGACTCTCTGTAGAGAGAAATCAAGGATTAGCAGCAATTCACCAAGAGAATACTAATCCATAGGAAAATATTCAAAATAATCAAGATAATCAAAATTCAGTTGAACATGATACTGAAAAAATACTTCATCAAGCCAGCAACAATCCCCTGAATTTGATCTTGATTTGTTATTCAATGAAATAGAACAAGTGTCACACACTACTGCTTCAGGTGGACTACCACCCTCTCCTCCTTCGTCATCATCCTCCTCTTCTGAGAGTCGACATTATTCTAGTTCTTTGGAAGAAGAAGAAGAAGGAAAACCTATGGTTGGAGAAGGCTAGAACAAACCTTGGCTTGACCAATATGCCGTGTTCATACTTGGGGATCAACACAGATTGCCAAAAAACCTTGAAAAATGGCTTCCCAAATTCAACCCAGATGACAAGTCTCCTGCATTAGATCATATTAAAACCTTTATGCAGGCCATTAGACTTAGGAGTATTATCCATGAGGATGTGGTTTGCATACTTTTCCCTTACACATTTGAAGGCAAAGCATCCACATGGTATTTTTCCTTAGAAGCCAGAACCATAACATCATGGGATGAGTTTGAGAAATTATTCATCCAGAAGTTTGGGGATGACAAAACACCACAGGATTTAGTTTTGGAGTTATCTTCCATGAAAATGAAAGGTAAAGAAAGGGTTAAAGATTACAACCAAATATTTTCTTACCTAAAGAATAGAATCCCTCCCACTATTCTTCCAGCAGAACAACTTTTGGTTTCCTATTATGAAAAGGGTCTTTCTGTCCCTATTGCAATGTGGGTAAAAAGGGCACACAAAGAAAACTTGTTTGAAGCTTATGTTGAATCCATTCAGGTTGAGAAGGATATCTATTGCTTAAAAGATAATCCTAATGCAATGGAAGAACAACCCTCTACCTCTACATCTAGGAAGAAAGTTGATAATGCTCCCAAGCCCATCACTCAAAACAAAGACCCCTTTGAAATGACTGACATTAAGAAGTTCCTCCAGAAAATGTTAAATGAGATGGTGGATCTAAAAACGAATAATAATGAGAATCAAAACAATAATAGAGGTTTTGTATGGACACCTTTCAGGAGACCTTATCAACCTCCTCAAAATCCACCACCTCCCAATCCTAATGAAGGATTAACTTCTGAAGAGATCTATTCCATTTTCAAAGACTTAGCTACTGAGTCACAAAACATCCCTGAACCTTCTGATGACCAAATAGGCCATGATCCTCATTTAACAGGAGGAGAAGATGAAGAAGAGGATCCAAAAATCAATATTGTTAGGTATTTCTCTGAACTACCAATGAATGAAGAAGAAGAAGAACATGAGACAATGTTTAACGTCCAACTGTAACATCCCGAAAATACCAAAAAATATATATATAATAGCAATAATTATCAAAGTCATTAATGCAGAACATATAAATTAATTAGATTTCTTAACTAAGATAATTAATAACGATGACACGTCATACATCTCAAATAAATATGATATAATTGTATTTGCTATTTCAGATTTAAACGAATGCTAAAATTCTTGATGAAAGATCCTTTTATGATTATGCATAAAAATACAGTTTACGGATCTGCTTCAGTTCTAAAAATAATTACATGCTGAACATTGTTTGTACTATTATGATGTTCTCGATGAATTGCTGACAGTTTGTTTGTGTGATGATGAAGGGGTCCTACGAGGTACCCTGGAGTTTACTTAGCTACGTTTAGATAAGGCATTTGAATGTTGTTTCCATGTGCAGACCATAGGTAAGATATTCTACGACAACATGTGTTAAGAGTACATGTGTCTTTCAATTCATCGTCAATGTAAAATTAGAGTGCTAAGTACTTCCTTGCAAAACAAGTTACTGGAGGTATGGATACATGATTCTAATTCTAGTTTATGTAGTGTCATTCAAGTTCTTCAGTGTTATACTTTCATGTCGTCCACGTTTTCTATTATAATGCTACATCTATTATGATATGACTACTGTCATTATTATTAAAACAATGATACTAATATCTATTGATAATGCTATTAGGAAGCATGTAGAAAATAGTGTTTATACTTTTGGACTATCGTTATATTTTGCGTCTATAGAACTTAGACTACTCTAAGTCCTGAATTTATCATTTGAATACACAATTAATATATGCACAGTATAGTGACTAGTGCTTGTACTAAGAACTTAGCTTTAGAGTGTATCTCGTCAACACTTAATCTATACCTAGGATGATACCTTGATTAAAAGTCTTTGTACTACATGGCTAGTCAAATGAAATTTATGGTGAATATGGTATTTATACTATGAACTAGCACTACAAAAATTCATCCTATTGCTTATACAAAACTATAGAATGAAATAGAAATATTTTATAGTTACTATGCATCTACAATAATATATGTCACTAATATTTGCATTGATATGATTTACAATATGCAAACAATTGAATACAATGTAACAATGTAATTCTGTCTATTTTCTAACTTTAGCATATGACTTGTATTTATTTAATTGATATATCCAAACCTTTGAAAAGATAAGACTTTAGCAATAGAGTGAACTATGCTATACGACCTAGCTCTTGTCCTAAGTATTATTAATGTATGTTATTGCGTTCACAACAATCTTGTTAAAGAGGTGATGAGTTGACAGGTATTAAATTGGCTAATGGCATCTGGTGTCTCCAGTATGACTCACAGGAACTGGTGACTTGTCATTAATATGACTAGCAGTGATCAATGATGTGTCCTCAACATGACTGACAATGGTTGAAGACAAACTTTCAGTATGATTTTCAGTGACTAAAATTTTTCTCCCAGCATGACCTCCAGAGGCTGGGTAGGTGCCCCCTACATGACTTGCATAGGAAGGGTGCTTGCCCCCAGCATGACTCACAGAGGCTGGGTTGTTGCCCCCTTGTTTTGGCATCTTCTTCCCATTCTTCCTCCGTCTATTCCTTTTAGACTGTTGGTTACTAGTATTGCTACTTTCGCCACATGAGGTAGAAGGAGGAGGAGAAGATGTTACTGGCAAGGGAGGCATAGGGTTCTGATGCTCTTGATTTGAGGTGCTCACAAAAGAAGCGTCAGGAGCATGCAAGGCATTCAGAGTGGAAAACAACCAAACCGACAGCCCAATAGTGAATCCAGGAAGATTCAGAGTAGCCATTAAGGGAGCACCAATGTTTCCAATGAATGGAACAGCACAAGGATCCCCCGGAACAAGGGTACCTTGATTAGCACTCGCCGGAATGCTAGACATAGTTTCCTGCTCAAATGAACAAGAAGTTCTCTGAGGAAAACTAAAACAAGTAGCACAAAGAGCACACCACTAAAAAAGGTCCTAGGTAAATCAAACCAGGAAAACAGATGCCTTCCGGAGAAGAGTCTGGGATAATGAGGGCCCAGAAAAGATCAACGAAGGATGAAGAACAGTTACCCGGGGTCCACAATACAATGACTAAGGGTGCAAGTGCTAGAATCACCCAACCGCCCTCCCAAAGACCTGCAAGGGATTTCCTCCCACGTCTGTCCTAGGTACAGCAGATATACCCTCCGTTGTCACCTGTGTATGAACCTATGGTCAGATACTAAGGATACCACAACACCAAAAACTCCTGGGGGAACAGTCGCTGGTCGAATCAGAAGGCGTGGGCAAGGTAACTGAGCCCGAAACTCAAAAGAGTCCCCAAACGCGATCCAATCCTGGTATATGCTCGAAACAGAAAGTAGGAGGAGTATTCCCAACAATCTGATCTCACAAGACCTACTGCATAGATCCCAGGCAAGATTTCAATGAAGTGGGTTTACCTGTGATAGTCGAACTACGATTTTTGCGTAATGTGTGATCTTGGGTGGTTTAAGGTGTTTTAAACCCAAGATCCTAACCAAGACTAGTTGGTGTAGTGTAACCTAGAAAAGAAAATGTTGCTAGTACATTTTATTAGAGTTCATTTTAAAGGTTACTTGCTTACTCAAAAAGGTAGTGGGTGTGTGAGAGTGGTTATAATAGAGATAGAGTACTGAAAATGAAATATTTACCACCAAACAATTCTTTTTCTTTTCAATGCATGTCTTAAAATTCTGATCTAGAATGCATGTGCAAATGCAATTTTTAATCTTTCGAATGCAAAAAAGGTAAAAATAAAGTCTAAATGTACAAAATTAAACTCAAAACCTAATAATGCAGCTACTCAAGCAACTAGGTATGCAAAAGAAAACTTGTTCTTTTTGATGCAAAGCACTCTAAAATCTTTTAAGCCACTTGCAAGGTACTCTATTCAGAAAATGAATCAAAATTCTTTATGCTTTCAAAGGTAAGAAACAAAACTGAAACTAACCTATTATCAAAGCAAAGCAAAGAAACTTTCAGGTTCTCTTTTTGAAACAGTAAAAGCTACCAAATATGACTTTCAAATTCTTATTAATGTAAGCATGCCAAACATTGGGAAAAGAGTATGAAAACTACTTTTAGACCCAAATGAAGCAAATGACCTACGAAGAAGTACGGTTTGGTAAAGTTAGGTCTACAGATTAACAATGCAAACAAGGTCTTGAACAACAGCCAAAACACTTGAGCTTTCACTACAAAAGGAAAACTAAAAGAATAAGGGAGGATAAGAAACCAACCTAAAAGAGAAATTTCACTCAAATAGATACAAATAGGGTCAAGAAGACTCAAGAGGTTTCAAATCTAGTGGAAATGGGGCAAGCAAGTTCAGTCAAACTCAAATTAGGGTACAAAACACCAAACAGGTCCACAACCCCCCAACTTGGGTCAACAAACCCCAAAACTTTGCAAACAAGCCCAAATTGATCAAAAGAGGTTCAAATCATGAATGTAGGATCAGTACAAGGATGGGAGACCACTTACAGGGGTTTAACACAGACCTAGGGTCATAAGGGACCACAAAAATGCAGCCAGAACACTCAGATTTGGGTCCACAACCCAAAAAACTCAAAAATTTAAACCCAGATTTTGAGCGCTACTATGTATGAAGCCTACCAGCGCCCATAGCAGGATGGGTGCTACTGTGAAGAGGAAAAGTAGCGTATGGGTGCTACTGTGTTGTACAAATAGTAGCGTACAAGTGGAAAAAGTTGGAAAAATGGGGTTTAAACCACCACACCTGGGTCCACAAGGGTTTGCAAGGGCTGGGAAGGGTTTGTAAGAGCCAAGGAGGGTCAAACAGAGCCTACTAATTGATCCTAATCAATAAAATGAACAAAGACCATCAAACAAGACTGAAGAAATGACCTTGGATACCCCTAAGCAGTTAGGCTTTCCCCAGCGGAGTCGCCATTCTCTTGTGGGGAAAAATGGACCTATAGTTCAGGGGAGAAACTACCAACTTACGGTGATAAAGATAGACTTACAAGCATTCTACAAGTACAACAAATAAATGAAGAGATTAGGGTTTAGAGATGTAGGCACCTCATTCAGAAGGTTGATCCTAGCTTTGCCTCCCTCGCTCTTCAATGCTTATCCAGTGTCACAATGCCCAGACCTGCAAAACAACTTGATACCTTTCTCAAACACATTTGACTACATATATAAGACTGATATCCATAATATAAAGAGACATCAAACTATAATCAAATAGTAATCAAATCTAAGACACATTAATAGGTCATATTTGGAAAGAGAAGAACGTCTGATCTTTATTGATGAATGAAAGCAAGTACATAAACTTATACCTTCTTTCAAGCTTGGCACTTCACGAAACCTAGATTCAAGGTCTCCTACTTCCGTTCTCCAAGGATTCCAACCTCTAATCAACTGTGCTAGGGTTTACTAAAGCGGAAGCACAAGAGAGGGGGATGAGGGTCTCCATTCCTCTAGCATAAATTTGTAATTGGGCTTGGTCCCCTCACATGGCCCTTCTACCCTCCTTATATAGTCAGTGAAGAAGAGGAAAAGAAGTTATAACCGCTCAAGAGGTTTCCCAACCAACTTAACTTACTCGAATTTCGAGATTTTGACCAAAACAGGGGTGTACGCTACTCTACAATAGACAAAGTAGCATACATATGGAGTTGAGCGCTACTATTTCAACAGTGGAGTTGCGCTCAGTAGGGTATACACGCTACTATCATGCCTGTGTACCAGCGCTCATGTTAAAAAATGGCCAAAAACAAGCTTTTTTGCTCATTTTCAGGAGATGGTTTGGTCTGGAAAAATGTTCCTAGGGGTCATATACATCAAATGGGTCAAGAATGAGGTAATTTCAACCATTTTTAGTGTCCCAAATGACTCCTCCATCCACAAATGTCCTGTTGTGTGACTAAAACTTGATCTCAAGAAGTGTCTTCATGCGACCAAGGGAAGAAAGTGTCATCACGGACGGAGAGGTGTCATTTCAAGCTATAACAGCTTTTACGGTAGGCATGGCCTCAGCCCATTTGGAAAAATAATCCATGGACACTATGATATGGTGATGCCCCCCAGCCGAAGGTGGTTTGCAATCCATGAAATCCACCCCCCACTTAGTGAAGGGACCGACAGTGACGACCGGATGAAGGGGCACTGGATGCGAGCGTATGTTCTGAGAAAACACCTGGTAAGGGTGACATCTCTTCACAGCGTTAACACAATCCTTAAATATGGAAGGCCAAAAATAACCAGCTCGCATAATACGTTGGGCTGTAGCAAGCCCGGATAAGTGACCTCCACATGCCCCTGCATGGCAATCATTATGCACCCGCTCCGCTTCTTCGTGAGTTAAGCAACGACGGAGAATAGAATCCTTTCCTCGGCGATACAAAGTGTCACCGACAATAGTATAATCTTTAGCGTGGTGTTTCACATGCCGTCGCCTATCTCATGAATAATGCGGAGGAAACTTCAGAGTTTGGAGATATAAAACGACATCCTCATACCAAGGGTCTTCGGACGAGATAAGAAATAAGTGCTCATCCACAAAGGAATCTTCATGAATGACATCCTCATCAAGTCTTGGAAGGTCCAACATAATCTCAGCAAACACCAATGATTTCACCTATTTTGTCGAAGCAAAATTGAGATTGAACTCCTGAAGGATCACAATCCATTTATTATACTTCCCCCTATAAGGCGTCGTGATAACACGAACTGGAATAGATTGATGTGAGCTACTACTGTGGTTGTTTTAAGCAAAATTTAATGTCGTAACTGCTGGACTGCATCGACAGTCGCAAGTGCCAGCTTTTCTACGTGAGTATATCTTAGTTCAGTGTCTACTATATTTTGACTGAGGTAATAGATAACATGCTCGATGAGCGCGTCATCAACCTGAACCAAGACCATGCCAATCGTCTCTTGAGACGCGACCACATAAAGGATAAAATCTCACACGAAGTCTGGTGGACTAAGCACAGGGGCCGATACCAAAGATTTCTTAAGGGCGTCGAAAGACTGCTGGGCTCGCTCATCCCAAATAAAAGGTGTGTCTTTCTTCAATAAGCATGCGAAACCTTTGGTAATATTAGCATAATTGACTACAAATCGACGCAGAAAAGTAGCTCTCCCTTGGAGGATCTAAAGTTGTAACAAATTACACAGAGGAGGCAACTAAAGTATTGCCTCAACTTTTAGAGGATTGACTCTAATATCCTCTTTTGAAACTATGAAGCCTAGAAGGCGACCCGTCTTGACAGCGAAGATGCATTTATTGGGATTCAATCGAATTTTGTAGTGTATACATCGTTCGAGAATCATACGGAGGTGCTTGGGGTGGTCCTCTCTCTTGCAAGAATGGCCAGCAAGATCATCCAAGAAAACCTCCATAATATTCTTAAGATCATGAAAGGCGTAGGTCATGGCTCCCTGAAACGTAGCTTCGGCATTTTTAAGGCCGAAGGGCATTTTCCATTATGCAAACGTTCCCCATGGAAAAATGAATGTTGTCTTATGTTGGTCCACGGGTTTGATCTGAATCTGATTATAGCCTGAGAAGCCATCCATGAACGAAAAATCTCACTTCCTGCACAAGCATCCAAGATCTGATCAATGAATGGCATGGGGAAGTTGTCTTTCGGACATGCACAGTTCAAATCTCTAAAATCAATGCATACACGGATCGTTTCCTGCTTCTTATCCACAGGAATGGGGTTTGACACCCATTCGGTAAGGGGAATGGGGTAGATGAAACCAACTTTGAGCAGTTTCTCCAACTTTGCCTTGATAGCAGCTGCCTTCCTAGGGTTCACAGCACATAAGCGTTGTCGAATCGGTTTATCATTAGGGTACGTTCTAATCTCATGCTCAACAATGTGGGGGTCTATTCCTGCATCTCCTCATATGACTAGTCGAAAGCTTCCCGGAGTTTTGTAAACAATTCAGTGTAAATAGCAATCTCCTCAGGAGTGCAATCGGCACCGATGTAGACATTCTCCAACTTTCCGGGAGTATGAGAGATGTTGATCAACATGGTTGGGGAAATATTGGCCATATTCCCCTCCGCAAAAACATCATGTGACTCCAAAAGAGCCACAGGGTGACCAACCATCTCTGCTAGAGTCATCCTAAACTCTTCTTGCTCAGTGAGCTCGAGGTTGGTAAGGAAATAAGAGCGATGATGCATATCCTCCCAAGGCCTCTCGCTACCACACATGGCCTCCATAATAGCTTCATCAGATGGAAAAGTATCATCAAGGCAATCATGTGAACAAGATGAGTCAGCTGCCCAAACTGGAAGCGTAACGGGATCTTCTTCGACTGTCTGGGAAGAAGAGAGATCCGGTTCTGCAGTGGCTTGTTGAATATGCTCGTAAGCAATCTCAACTATAGACAAGGGAACAGACATCTCGAGGTGCGTAATGTCTCCAGACGTAGGATTCGTGGATGGTAAAGTCCATGGATCAATACAATAGGAAGTCTGAAATGGCATATTATGCAAAGGAGGCGACGCATCGTCGGAAATGGTTTCGATAAAGTTCACAGGTGCCGAAAGGCTATAAGTTCCCATCAATGAAGGGTACATACCAACACCTATGTTCCCAGTTTCCGGCTGAGAATCAGTAACTTGCGGGACTATGGATCCCGTGGATGCTATGGAAGGAGTGTT
The DNA here is from genome assembly GCA_027924585.1 of Larix kaempferi. Classification (NCBI taxonomy): domain Eukaryota; kingdom Viridiplantae; phylum Streptophyta; class Pinopsida; order Pinales; family Pinaceae; genus Larix; species Larix kaempferi. The sequence goes on from BSBM01000545.1 coordinate 15,780,333, forward strand.
AACGAAATCCAGCTGATCGATGGTCACAATCTTTCCTTCATGGCGAAAGCAGATAACTCTGAATACAGTGCGGGAGCCTTCATAGTGTACATCAAATTATGACCCAGTAAAAGGTTGTAGTTGATGGGCGCATCAACCACCTCGACTTCAATAGGCACAGACTTACCTCCCAAGCAGACAACAAGGGAAGGGATAATTCCATGTGGCTTAAAAGACCGACCGTCGAATGCAGTGAGCGTGGTTCTAGACGTGAGTAGAGGAGGAGAGCCAAGAGCTTTCCAACAAGTTAACGACATTATTAACACGGAAGCACCTTCATAAACCATAGTACGTTTGACAAAACTCTGAAGGCACACCACCTCGATTTGAAAAGCCACGTGGTAAGGTAAGCGAGGTTGTACATCAGTAGTATCGAACTTGATAACACTTGGATTTCCCCATCCTGAACTCCTAATGCAATCAAAAGGGCATGCTTCTGAGAAGGATAGGCCTGCAAAACTTCAAGAGCCGACATGGCACACGGAGTTTGGCCCAAATCTTATACAATGGAGTAGTTCTGGGTGGCTCGAGCATTAGGATTATGCATAGAGCGCTTGAGAACACCTTTCGGTATCCGCGGCATATTAGAGGGCTTCTTGATATGCAAGGAATTGTCAGGAGGAGGGGGAGGCTCACTCCCCATATTAGGTTGTGGTGCACCACAATCGCGTTGACGAGTAGCAACACAAACCTCCGATTGAACCATGTTCACACATCCATAACCACTAGTATTGGAAGAAGCCGTGGCCATTTCATTAGGTCCATAACCAGTGGTGGGAACATGTGAAGCCATGTTTTGATGATGAGGAAGGGGATCCTTCAACACAGCTGGGCTTTGTTCCAAATGCTTCGATTCTTCTTCAATTTGAGGACATAAGTGAGTGAGATGATCTTCCCCACAGAACTTGCAAGGGAATTTCACCTTATGCCTAGGTTTACAATCCTCACCAGCATTTCTGCCTTCCCGAGGTGGGTTGGCATTCTCTTTACGAGGAGTATTGCGATTGCTATTATCATTACTTCAATTGTTTCCACCCCTACAATTGTTTCTCCCCTTTTTCTTACCACCAGGTTGTTGGTTACCTGACGGCTTCGTTGATTGCACATTGTGTACATCAGACGACAGAGTGGAAGTGGACAAGGTGTGAACCTGTCAGGGAGTAGACTGGTTTAGCAACAAATTTTGCATTTGATTAGCTAGAAATTCTATAGGGAAAGTGCTTGCGGATCCCACGATGCCATCGGCATGTGGTCCAAGAACTGACGTAGGCTCATGTCATGTTCTCAGTGCGTCAAGAATAATGTCATATAAAATGTCAGACTGAGAGTATAGTAGGTCTAACTATTGGACTTTCAAGATGGCTTGTTCCTTAGTCACAATGCCGGACATCGAAACATCCTTAGCAATGTATGGGAGTAGAGACTTAAGGAACCATTCCAATAGAAACTATGGAGGAATGTTGGCTTTCACTAATCTTTTCTGCCGACGCCACTCTTGAACGTGGTCAGAGATATGTGTGGCCTTATTCTGATGGAAATTAGACAACAGTTCAGTACCAATATCATAACGAACTGGCAGCTGGAAATGGTCAAAGAAAACCAAAGCAATCTCGTTGAATCCTTTATAGGTGTTCCTAGGAAACTCCACATACCACTTCGCAGCTGCCCTTGTGAGGGTGCGTTGAAATAGTCGTAATCTAATGGAATCATGATTTAATGAGTTGGAGGAGCACCAAAGGTGAAACATCATGACATGATCACCCGGATCTTCACCAGCTTTCCCCTCAAACTTAGGAATGTCCGAAGGGAGCTTGGTAGGGACCGGGGGCCAACTAGGGTTGTGACACACCAGATCATTCGTGAGCTTTGAAAGATCTGGAAGATTCAAACGTTCAAGGAATGAGAGTTATGGCTGGAAAGCTTGATTATAAGATCCCATAAAAGGTTGGTTGAACGGAACCGGATTATAAGGTGGACCAAAAGCTTGACCATGAGCATTAAACGACTGATAATGAGGACCTGAAGGACCATAAGCTTGACCATGGCCATAATATTGATAACCTCCTTCGGCCTGACCCGTATGTGTGTTTGGGGCACCGTATTGAGGTGGGTTGAACTGGTGGCCAGCACCGACTGGGTTGTAGTAAGGGTTGCCACCATAAGTATGGGGCATATACGTACTATTCGTAGCGGGAACTGAGTTGTAATGACCATAATGGTGAGGTATGTTCCCACCCCCAACATTAAGATTAGCATGAGCAGTCGTGTTGTGACCCAAAGTATCATAAGTATTCCCAACCCCAACGTTGGTGTAACTAGTAGTAGGAATGGTGGCATTATGATCATGAGGATAAGATATATTCCCACCTCCTACATTAGCATTACTAGTAGCAGTGGTGGATGCAAAAGTGTGTGGTACTTGTCCACCCCCATAGTTAGGAGGAGCATTAACATTTGCGAAAGTGGTCCTGGGTTGACGGGTAGCGATATGTGTGTTAGGTGGTGAATGACGAGTCAAGTTTCGAACAATGTTCCTATTAGGTGGGGCAGTCCTAGGAGGTGGTCTTCTTCCAAAATTAGCATTGTTAGGAGGATTATGACTAGTTCTCATATTATGTGTGTGAGTGGACAATGTGGTGCCCCCAGCGAGGGTATTGCCCCCAGTGGGTGTAGTGTTTCTAACACCATGACTAGTGCCAACATGACTACCAAAAGTAGTGGGAGGATCAACTGTGTTGAAACTGGGCATACTATATGAGAACGGGTTAACGTTGATCGCGGGATCTTTGTCTTCGTCTTCAGGTAAGGTAGGCATCCCATAAAGATAATTATCCAGATTCGAAGGATTGAACGGATCATTCTCAAGTGGATTCGGCCAAATAGAACCAGGTTGAGTCTCAGGTGGATCACCCCCCAGGCCTCATGAGGTGTGGGGGTGCCTGAAGTGTGTTCGAATCCACCTGATGGAATCGTAGTTATGTTCTTCGTGTCAGAATGTGCAGTTGTCATAATGTCGGCTATGTATGTCTCGTAAGAATCTGAAGACTCAGAGGGATCCCACCGGCGTCCCCGAGCAGCACAGCGTGAAAACTCGGCCGGTTTTAAACCAGCTAACCGATGGGAACGGCAGAGAGTAGGACTCTACGCCACGATATCTCCAAAGAGAATATAAAATCACAACGTCTCCTATGGCCAACTATCGATAAAAAATAGTAAATCAAAGCACACACTTAGAGAAACTACAGCCAAGAGCAGACAAACAGAGTGGCTAAATGAGCTCCCGACACTAGAGTCGGTATGTCTCACCTATGAGAGGCTTGAGACTCCCAAACTATAGCCGAAGGTAACAGAATCAGTTATAGAGACACCTAGGCTTCACTGCATGTACAGGGTCAAGTACACTGTACAAACACAACTGTGCTGTCCAATCCCTATCTGACTCAGGACATAAACAACATAACCACTGCAAGTACCCTATGCGATACCTAGGTAAGGCAACTATGGTCACCGCAATATAACCAATGCTCAGGGGGACAGTCGCAGGTGGGATATGTCGTATGGGAAGGGTAGCTAAGCCCGAATCACAAGAGGATGAACCTCCGATACCCCCAGATACGAACAAACCCTGGAAATATCTCCCACGTTTAGCTGGTATCAGAGGGATATCCCTTCAACCAACCTCCCGTGACCTCGTGCTTAACTCTGGTTTGAGTAGAGCTTCCTGAAAACACCAATATATGCCATGGATTCCTCCACTCCCTGGTCAGACACCTAATGTTTCGTCTAGTAGTCTTGGATTGTTTACTCACAATGATCTATTCCAAGACTCTAAACCTATGCTAGTTGGTGTACCCTATAATAAAATCGGTCTAATTAATTTTAAGATTAAGAGTTAATTTTAGTGGTTGTGGTTACTCAAAGGATATGGTCATGAAACTAGTGATGTGTAAGACTCAATAGTATGCAAAATCATCCAATCCTAGACTCATCTATCCAATTAAACAATGTCACTAACATGCACAATCAACCCAACGATTTCGAAATAAAAATGCAATCCTTTTATATTTTCGATGCACAAGCAGAACCTAAATGAAAGCAGCAAGCACTCAATGCAAGATGCAGTACATGATACTAAATTTTTTTTTTGTATTTTCTCTTATAAACAAAAGGAAAATGCAAAATTGTATGTATTTTTTTTTTGTATTTTTCAATATAAAGAAATGAAAAATGCAAGCAAAATCCTACTATTTAGTCATCGAAGCGCCGAGAAGATCACTAAGAAAACCCAATAGATTCCAAATAGTAAGACTCGACCAAAGGAATGAGCTTAAAAGGAAAAACCAACAAGGCTAAATCCAAATATGGGTAAAAAACCAATAAGGATCAACCAAGAGAAACAAAGAGTTCTCGTCACAACCAAGGCATGGAACAGTCAAGAAGCAGGCCAACAAAGACTCGGGATCATCCAAAGCCAACCAACAACAACCAATAGTCATAAACCAACAAAAGCCGGAGTTGTACTCTATTTTCGAAGGAATACCTACAAGTACCCGCAAGCAGCAGTGTAAACAGAGGCGGGTATACGCGGGCAGAGCTAAGCTAGCCTGCGGGTGAGGAAAGGAAAATGGGCAAACAAAGACTCCAATGGCTCAGAAAAAGTAAGTTTTCTATAGTGTATCTTAACGGATAATAAGTGACATAGAGCTTCGACAAACAACAACTCTAATTATGGACTAATGCTGAAAAAAATTCCCAAACATGGATGTTTTCCCCAACGGAGTTGCCATTTTTGTGTTGGAGAAAACTCACTATGGCTTGGGAGACCACTACAGACAGCTGACTACCAGAAATTAACTCAATTCTTAGAACTATGCTATTATAAATGACAATGCTAAGATAATGGAGAATGTAACCAACCTCTATCCAAACGTTTGATGTAGATCCCCGTTGGAGCTTTTCCAATCCGTGCACTTGAATCTGCAAATTAGTCTTGACAACCAATATACAACAAGTACATAATATATATAAACGACATTAACATCATCAATAGCAATGGTCCATGATATAACAAGTAAATGAAACCCAATGTAAGATAAACAACATTTACAACATTAATGGACGAGAATATGAGTATTTCTATTAATAAACAAGAAGAAGTACAATGTGATACAACCTCTTGCCGACAACCAATGTAAACCAAGATCTGGATCAATCCACTTGTGCCTCCACCACTTCAATCCTCCATGAATGGAAAACTCAAACTATGGTAGGAGTTTGGAAGGTGAACATAAAGGGGTTCACAACTACAAGGATCAATGAGTGTAGACTCAAGATAGGGCAAAAATCCACTAGAGTTCTCTTGCTCTTCTTTCTCCTCCCGTCCATAAGCCATATGTGCTCAATATATAGTCCTCCCAAAGGTAGATGAAAGGACACATCGAGGCGTTACTTGGGTAGATGGAGGGTCAAAGGTCACCCAATAACCGCTTTTTGGGAGTAAAAAGTAATTTAACTAGTGATTTTACCATTTTACATGCTACCCGCGGGCTATAGTGATGCAACTCGCGGGTACGCCTGCTATAGTGATGCAACAAACAGGTAAGAGGAAAAACGAGGAAATAGTATGTCTGAAGGATATAAAGTGGATCTGAGTCAGTGAAATGGATCCTACAGGCCAAAGAATGATGATGCTCACAAGGTGGACAATTACATTGTAACATGTGGATACTTGTATTCATGATGTGGATACTTGTATCGATGATGAGGATACATGTATTGATGATGAGGTTACCTATTTCGATGGTGAGGTCGATGATGAGGTTACCTGTCCCGACGATGAGGTCGATGATATCAACGATGAGGTTGATAAGTGGTCCCTAGTGGACAATGAGGGATTGTATCATCCCTGGACTTAGGTACCTGAATTGATCCGTAGATAGATGTCTCCTTTAAGTGGTCCCCAGTTGATGAGAGGATTGTATCATCCCTAGAATTCAGTCCTAAATGGATCCGCAGATAGATGTCTCCGAGAGGTGGTCCTTAGACTTGGTCTAAGTTGACAAGAGGATTGTATCATCCCTGGACTTTGGTACTAAATGGATCCGTAGATAGATGTTTCTGAGAGGTGGTCCTTAGACTTGGTCTAAGTTGACGAGAGGATTGTATCATCCCTGGACTTTAGTCCTAAATGGATCCACAGACAGATGTCTCCGAGAGATGGTCCTTAGAATTGGTCTAAGTTGATGAGAGGATTGTACCATCCCTGGACTTCAGTCCTAAATGGATCCACAGAAAGATGTCTTCGAGAGGTGGTCCTTAGACTTGGTCTAAGTTGACAAGAGGATTGTATCATCCCTGGACTTCAGTCCTATATGAAACCGCAGAATGATGTCTCCGAGAGGTGGTCCTTAGACTTGGTCTAAGTTGACGAGAGGATTGTATCATCCCTGGACTTCAGTCCTAAATGGATCCACAGATAGATGTCTCCGAGAGGTGGTCCTTAGACTTGGTCTAAGTTTATGAGAGGATTGTATCATCCCTAGACTTCAGTCCTAAATGGATCTGCGGACAGATGTCTCCGAGAGGTAGTCCTTAGACTTTGTCTAAGTTGACGAGAGGATTGTATCATCACTGGACTTCAGTCCTAAATGGATCCGTAGATAGATGTCTCCTAGAGGTGGTCCTTAGACTTGGTCTAAGTTGACGAGAGGATTGTATCATCCCTGGACTTTAGTCCTAAATGGATCCGCACACAGATGTCTCCGAGAGGTGGTCCTTAGACTTTGTCTAAGTTGACAAGAGGATTGTATCATCATCGGACTTCAGTCCTAAATGGATCCACAAACAGATGTCTCCGAGAGGTGGTCCTTAGACTTTCTCTAAGTTGACGAGTGGACTGCATCGTCCCTAGACATGATATGGTGTCTTAAATAGATCATGTGTGTTGTAGGGTATGCTGCTATTGTGTTGTTGATCGAGAGGATCCAGTTGATGCTATTGTGATGACAATGATGTTGATCGTGTGATGACGATGATGCTGATTGTGTGATGATGATGATTATGATCGTGAGATGACGATGTTGATGATCTAGATGACGATGTTGTTGATCGTGATGATCTAGATGACGATGTTGTTGATCGTGATGATATAGCTAACGATGCTTTTGATCGTGAGGATCCAGATGTTGATGTTACTATAGTTGTTCAAGTGCTGCAGAAGATGAAGATTCAGTACTAAAGATGTTGATGTTCCAGTATTGAAGATGTTCCAGTAACTGCTTGAGTTACTGATGATGTATAAAGAAAGCTTCCAATGATTTATAGATGTATCATGTATGATGTTGATGACTCCTTGATCTTGCATATGTTATTATAATATCCTTCTCGTTAAGAGGGAGTGTTGAGATATTGTAACTTCTAAGAATATTATATTTGTACTTTATTATTTCGAAGATGTTTCATTCCTCCGTGAAGACCTTATTGTATATCCGGAGATATTTTATTCCTCTGTGGAGAATGTGGTAACTATTATCGGACAATCCACTCGAGCGGACACGAGACGGATCTCCCTAGATCAATGTGAGTCTAGAACAAATAGAACAGACTACAAGTGCATTTCCTAGATCTACTTAAGGACCAATTACTAGATGTCTTACCTTTTTACTATGCAATCCTTTCTCCCGAATGTTGATCCACATCCCACGGTCGTCATATCCAAGCTGCAAGACCTGTCAAGACAAGAAACAAGAGAAACCAGTAAAAGACATCTATACAATAAGCGATCTAAGTAAACAGTTAAGTAGGTAAACTACACAATATCATTACACATGAGAACAATATTGGTGGAAAGCATTTGTATTACTGCAAATAGAGGAGTACATGATAGAGATATAGAACTACAACCAAGACTTAACGCAGTAGTCCTTCTCCGACCAAACCAATTTCCATATCCTTCCAAGGAAGTATCAGTTCTCCAATGGGTGAATGGAGGTGTCTTGAGAGAGATTTCACCAGCATGTAGATACCATAGTCTTCCTCCCTTTGGGATGGGAGTGAGCTTCACTTATATAGGACTAAGTGGATAGGGTATGGATAGGATAGGTTGAGAGATGGTAGGAGAGAGATAGGGGATCCTCCCAAAGAGTTAGGAGTCGAGTACCAGCTCCCCTAGAGGTCAGGGATAAGCCCCTAAATGAGCAAGTTTTGAGAAGGATCTCAAATAAGCTATTTTTTCCCATTAACTAACCTCGTCGCACCCTGCAGTGGAGCAAGATGCGACGTCGCATGTTTCTAGTGTGAAACCTGTGACGACCTCTCAAAAGATTGCAGAACTGAGCACAAACCCTCCCAGGATGATTACTTAGTCCAAGTATCTTCAGGGATGTATACACTGAATCTGATGATGAGTAGATTTTGGGTGTAACAGAATGCCCCCCAAAGCATGAAGCTGTTAAGGATATACAGGTGAAGTGCTTTGATAGAAGTAATGGCAATAGACTCGTCGGACGAAGGACACTATTGTAGTACAACTGATTCTGAACTGACAATCTCATATGAAGTACAACATGGTTGCCGACCAATACATTGCAAATCCATGGTAGTAGTGACCGACTGAACACAATCATGGCTACTAGACACAAGCGTAGATCCATGATGAGATGATAACACAGCCATGAACAATAAAAAAGTGGATCCGTGTAATATGACTCAATACAAACTCCATCGCAACCTGGGTAAAACATGACTCCCCAGGGTCTTCAAGCTGAACCCGCAATGATACGAATCTATCCATGTGATTACAAATGTCTTGACGTCAAACATGGTAGAAACCACTTGATTAACGGTCATTGATGTAAACCGTTAACAAGTGTGAGGGATATCACCATTGATGTAAATGATTCCCAAGGTATCACAGTACATATCATAGAGCATGAATAAATGAGTTGAAGTCGAACGTAAGATGAAATATTTCAATCAAGAGTCAATGATTTAAACTCATGATGAAAGCGAGGTAACCTGCCATTGAGGCATGCAGGGCCAAGGTACTTGGTTGGTTTCTAGATTCAATCCTCAGATGATGTGTTGAAGTCGACAAGGATGAATCCGTCAAAGGAGGGCCATGATGAATCCCCCATCAATCGACACGAAACACGACAAAAGATGTGTAGAGTGGATTGGATGGTACAGTAACATGTAAGACTGACTCGTTTCATTTTTACACAAGCTTGAAATAGACAATAACTATGCTTGAAGGGGCCCATCTTATTTTTTAACGAGCTTGAAATGGAATAAAACTATGCTCGAGTGGATGGTTTTATTTTTATGCAAGCTTGAAACCAAAGGTAAACTATGCTTAGAGGGGTCTATCTCATTTTTTAACGAGCTTGAAATAGAATAAAACTGTGCTCTAATGGATTGGTTTCATTGTTATGCAAGCTTGAAACCAAAGGGAAACTATGCTAAGGTGCTTGGTTTCATTTTTTAACGAGCTTGAAACATAACATAAACCGTGCTCGTACCCCACATCCTCAGGGGGAAGAAACCACTAAAAATGCGAAACATTTAGGTAAGTCTGATGACTAGGAGTCATATGATGAGTGGGTGTCATGAAGGAAGGATGATCAATAGTCACAATATTCCCATGATGAGGAAAATACATCACTCGAAAGAGCATGGACACTACAGCTTTCATAGCATAGACATAATCACGTCCAAGGAGTGGATTGAAATCTAAAGGACCTTGGACAACCATGACATCAACATAAACAGTTTTACCTCTCAATGTGATAGGTAACTGCGGGAGAATCCCTAAAGGTCTAGTAGGCCTTCTATTAAAAGCCAGAATCTGGTCAGTTACCAACACAAGCTGAGGGGAACCTATAGCTTGCCAAGCAGTTGAGGATAAAATACTAACAGAAGCTCCCTCATCAACTATCATATGAAAGATTTCTTTATCGGAAATGCCTACAGATATTTGAAAAGGAATACTCAAAGGAATACGAGATTCTGTTAGACCATTCCAATCAAAGGAAATGACCTCAGTACTTGGGGGGGTAGAAATGGACAGGGTTTCCCCCTGCCTAGGACATTCTGAAATGACTAGGAAAACATCAGCGGTTTCCAATTCACTCTCACTTGGAAGATAAGAATGAGACGAAGATTGTGTCATGGTGACTGCTTCAGTTTGGAATTTCTCTAATGAAAGAGCGGGATCGAGTGGAGATAACATCGACTCGATCACTTCACTCTCGGAAAGAAGAGTGGGATCAATTTTAGATGGAACTGAATCGATCACTTGGTCAACCAGTGGGGGTTCGAGGGACAACTTACTATCGCTTGTTGGAAGTACCTATTGAGAACTAGTAATATCTTCCAACCACCATGAAGCTTCATCCATGCTTGGAAAAAGGAAAGTACGGTGCATATCCTTGCATATCAAACAAGGATATAGGACTTTACCCTTCCGACCCTTCACCAACAGGTCACTGGTCGTGGGAGTGTCATTAACATGATGGTCTGAGGTTGACGATACAAGCGGTTTGGGGTTTTTAGACCACACTTCTGACACATGGGAAAGACTGGGACAATTCTTGAGAAGGTGATCAACCTTGCAAAATTTGCAAGGGAAATTTGGCTTATGATGTGCGCTCATAGAATGAGCGCCATTAGAGGCAGATGGTTGACGCTTGGTCTCTTTCTTATCTTTCTTCTTCTTAATCTTCCCTTTCTTCTTCTTCACACTCGCCTTCTTACTAACATTAGAGTTTTCAGTAGGAGAAGAGGAAGAGATGGAAGCCGATTCAAATTTCGATGGAGAAGGAGAAGGGTCATCATGAGATTGACTCTCATGCGGTGAAGGACCTAGGTTCTGTGAAAATCCTCACAGCAGATCTAAGAGATGATGTATACCTCACAAGAAAGTAATTGATTAAGCAAGAAAATAAAAGAAGAGTGGTCAATGCAGTATAATGAGCAACAGAATAATAATACAGTAGAACTCAGATAGAAGCAAAAATACTTCACACACACTAAATTATTAATCACAAATGGACATATAAATAATACATTGCATGTGGAATTCGAATTCCCAAGGTGGCAATTTGAATTATCCTTCATGGAGTGATCAAAAGATCACTGGAGTGTCATCGGAACACAACTAGTATCATCTGAGCACAACTGGAAGTCTTCATCATCATCAGTGGATTCATCAATGCTCAAGTAACTATCAACCATCAGTCAAACTAAGTCTGGTAGGTGTAACTGAGTGTAATTGAGTGTAATTGAGTGTAACTGAGTGTAACTGACTGTAACTGACTGTAACTGAGTGTAATTGAGTGACAACTGGACTAGTAGGTGAAGAAGGGGGAGTTGCTTCCTAAAATCAAGGAAGATGGGTGCATTAAGCAACTGGAGGGATAAAACTAAATAGTGAGAAGCTCCTGGGGGCTGACTAACTGAGGGCTAGGTGCTGGACTGATGACTGGGATGCATGAAAAATGCATGTAAACCCTAAAGGTGCATGCATGACTGAAAATGTAAATGATCAAAATACTGGTGGGACTAGGATGGAGTATAGGAATATCCTAACACCCCCCTTAATCCATCCTAGGCCCTGGTAACTAAGACCAAAGGTCACCCAATACAATGAATAATAACAGTCAATAAACCAAGGAAGTGGGAAAATTTCATGGGAAACATACCCCTCCTCAAAAAACAGACTGTAAGGCACACAGAAAAAAATAAATGCTCCAAACTCAAGCAGGTGTGATGCTTGGTCATATGTATGGAGGTATCTTATTCTTGGGAAGAAGTGGATCATGCTCAAAAAGCATGTGCTTGTACTTGCTCTTCAGATCGAATGTGATGAGAGCAAATCCAACAGTATGAGAATGATCCTTGAACCTGTGATTCGAATCAGCTGAGGTAGGATCAAATCTGTGAAAGTGCATACAGTCTTTTGTCTTCTCCTTCAAACCAACATGGGTGAGATTATGCCAAAAAGAACTATTACATGTTTGCTTGAAATCAAAATCAGATTTAAGACTTTCAAAACAGTTTCTTGAGATCTCCTTTGAACCAGCAGGGGTGAGATCAAAACTATCATATGCATGAGAAATTTTCCCAAGCAGTAATTGCTTAGAACCTAATTTAGATACAAGACTTGAATCATGGTTTCTTGAGATCTCCCTTGAACCATGAGAGGTGAGATCAAAACCAGTAGATGCATGAGAAATTATCCCAAGCTAATGGCAATGGCCATATTCTTCAATGACCTTCTGAAAGCATGGAATTATGATCATATAGTAGTATAAAAGAGGAGATAGCTGGAGAGGAGCAAATGCATTACCTTCAATAGTTGTTTTGGCCTCCGAAATAATCATGTGATCATGATGCAAACCAACAGACTCTGGTGCAAGAGAGGATTTAGGACCTTCTGCAATATCTAGAGTGTGAGCTGGCACAGAATTCGAAATAGAAGAAATTTGGAGCATGAGTGTAGAATCCGCAAGTTCTTCTTCTTTGTGGACAACTTCAATATGAGATATGTTTGATACTAATTCATGATCAATGAGATCATCAAGGAGGGCGAATGCATCACTTTGATTTCTCTCGAAAGGGTTTGGACCAATCCCTTCATTCTGCTTGCCAAAACTTTTATCCAGGTGGGCCCATAGTTCTTTTGGAGATTTAACATATTCATCAAGGGAGTAGAATGCCAAGCTTCGAGACATAGCAAACATCATGGCTACAATAGCTCTTCCACCTTCATCTAACCAGTCATTCTCTTCTTCAGAGGATTCAAACTCTCTTTCAAAACAATAATAAAAAAGATCATGTCTCTTCAAATATGCTATTATTTTTGGTTTCCATTCAACATAGCTGAATAGATAAAGAGGAGGATCTTCTAAAAACATTGAAGCGGTAGAAGACCTGCAAAAACAATAGAGAATATCTGCAACTTCTACTGCTGCATAAATGCAGAAACTGCTGCACTCGAAATCTTGATAATAACCTGCAAAAAACTCTCAGGAATGGAGATAAACAATACTCTCAACATTCTCTGATTCCATGTGAAAATCCTCATAGCATATCTAAGAGATGATGTATACCTCACAAGAAAGTAATTGATTAAGCTAGAAAATAGAAGAAGAGTGGTCAATGAAGTATAATGAGCAACATAATAATAATACAGTATAACTTGGATAGAAGCAAAAATACTTCACACACACTAAATTATTAATCACAAATGGACATATAAATAATACAATGCATGAGGAATTCGAATGCCCAAGGTGGCAATTCGAATTAGCCTTCATGGAGTGATCAAAGGATCACTGGAGTGTCATCAGAGCACAACTAGTATCATCGGAGCACAACTGGAAGCCTTCACCATCATCAGTGGAGTCATCAATGCTCAAGTAATTGTCAACCATCAGTCAAACTAAGTCTGGTAGGTGTAACTGAGTGTAATTGAGTGTAACTAAGTGTAACTGACTGTAACTGACTGTAACTGACTGTAACTGAGTGTAACTAAGTGTAACTGAGTGACAACTGGACTGGTACGTGAAGAAGGGTGAGTTGCTTCCTAAAATCAAGGAAGAAGGGCGCATTAAGAAACTGGAGGGCTAAAACTGAATAGTGAGAAGCTCCTGGGGATTGGCTAACTGAGGGCTAGGTGTTGGACTGATGACTGGGATGCATGCAAACCCCATAATGCATGCAAACCCTAAAGGTGCATGCATGCCTGAAAATGTAAATGATCAAAATACTGGTGGGACTAGGATGGAGTATAGGAATATCCTAACAGGTTCGACACAATTGGTGCACTTGGTGTAACTAGATTGGAGAATAACCATACTGGTAATCCTATCGTCAATCCAGGAAGACTCATCGTAGCCATAAAGGGAGGACCAACAGTTCCACAAGGGGGAATAACAAATGGCATACCCTAGAAAGGGGCCTCTTGGTTGGTAGTCCCGGAAGAGTCTTCCATATCTAAGCTTCCTAAGAGTCTCTAAAGTACCACACAAATCAAACACTACTCAAGTCTAAAAGAAACAAGCAAATTGTGTGAATAGGAGTGGATTCAAAGTCTGGAACCTCATAGGATTATCAAGGCATCACAAACTGCTATATATTGCAGGGTCCAACAATATGATGCGACAAGGAGGATTGGGACCGTACCCTTGCCTGCATACCCGATTACTTGGACAGTACGTGCGTGCTAATCTCCCCGAGTGTTGTTCTCGGTGTATTGATTTTCCAAGACATCCAAATGGTTAACTCAGATGGTTTCAGGATTCCTATGGGTGTCTCCCGATATACGCAAGGTACGTGGGAGCTCAAATCCGTAGTGGTGTTGTCTAATGCACAACCGTTCAGCAAGAGACCTTCCGATATAATACGGAGTACATGATACACCCTTCGATATATGCCAAGTATGAATTATGGTACTTGGTGGGTACATGAAGGAGCTCAATATACCGATAAGTACGTGGAAGACTACAATACCCCCGGGATACAGTGCTGGAAAATAACGACAGCTGCCACGCTTAAAGACGTCGGAACACATCTCTAACTTACACACAATTACTAAATGATTTTAACCTAAGATAGCGTTAATTTTATCTTGTACGGTTAGGTGGATGCATGAGGTGAGTACATAAATGTAAACATAATGCAATCCTCAACTACATGATAATGCACATTTTCTTTTCCTTTTCAATGAAAACTACTTAAGGTAAGGAGAGATCTTTCTTTCTTTCAAACCAAAAGTACTTAAGTAGTGGCGAAAAGAAGAATTCCTTCCTAGAGGGAAATAACTCTAACTTTCTACAATAATCAGTTAAAAAGTGCAAAGAAAATGAAAGATGCAACTAATCTTAACAATGTGTAAGACAAAATGATGAAGCACTTTTCAATTTTCAAATGCATGTACCAAAAATGAAATTTGATAACTTAACGCTTTTCATATCTATAAACAAAAGGTGAGAAGATATCTATAGCACTATAATCTTTTAGAAATTCCCAAAGAAGAATGGCAAGCACCCAAACAACTCAAAGGCACTCAAGAGAGGCTCAAAATCTACCAAATGCAATAATTATAACTCATTTCCTATCTTTTTACACTTGAAAAAGACACATCTAAGCTATGGAAAGGAGGATTCCACAAACGTTTCCAATCAAATGCAAGACAAAGAAAAGCACTTAACAATCTTATGTAACTCAAATGCACACAAAACTGAAACAAGCCTTTCTTCTTCTTATGAGTGTGAGACCAAGAATTTCAAATGATCAAATTAAAGTAAGAAGAACACTTATGTTTTCCAATTTCATGAATATAACAAAGAGTGACAAAATCAATATTTTCTTTGAACTAAAGTGGAGACAAAGAATCAATATTTCCCAAAAACCATTAGATAGCTTAGCTTGTAAAGGAAACAAGATGCATAACCCAAGAGAAAGAGGCTCAAAAAGACATGGGTGTCCCACACTTTTCAAATATTTAAAACAAGCTAGCCACGCCAAACCAAAAATGATCTCAAAACCTTGAGATGGGTCAGAACGACTGAAGGATGCACGATTCATGGGACCAAAATAGAACCCATTTCACTTAAAAATGTAAGCAAAACACTAGTTTTGACTCGAGGGACCAAACATGAATCCAAATATCAAAAGACCCAAATACCAATACAAATAAGCCAAACAAAACACACAAATCAAAGATGAGATCTCTGGCTAGATCTTGCAACACAGAGGGAGTTCATACAGCAAACCAAAGTCCAGACTGTCAAATGGAGAGGAGATGCCTGCATGCCAAAAATTTGACAGATCAACGCACTCTATGCTTGTACACAGTGCGACGTCGCAGGTTTCCTACATGGGAAGTGTGACGATGTTGTAGTATGACAATGCAAAGGCTGTGACAAGTAAGCAATTTATAAAGAACAGAGACTCAGAAAGACACAGTGTCGCTCTGTTCCCACTACCCAGGTGCGACAAGAGAAGTTTAGATGAAAAAATGAATCAGATCTCTCAGCAATAAACCATGGAAGTAGATCATAGTCTTCAACATGAAGATTTGATAGTGAAATCAAGTCCAAGAAGTAAATGGAAAAAAATAAAAAGGCTTGTGTCAAGCAATCAACTGAAAATGACTCTCAAATTGACAACTACTGACCAAACATTAATACTCCCCAGTATGGTCGCCAGATTTGTTATCAGGCAATCCACTCGAGCGGATGCGAACCGGATCTCCTTAGCTCAATGTGAGTCTAGAACAAATAGAATAGACTACAAGTGCATTTCCTAGATCTAATTAAGGACCAAATACTAGATGTCTTACCTTTTTACTACGCAATCCTTTCTCTCAAATCTTAATCCACGTCCCACGGTCGTCAGATCCAAGCTGCAAGACCTGTCAAGACAAGAAACAAGAGAAACCAGTAAAAGACATCTATACAATAAGCAATCTAAGTAAACAGTTAAGCAAGTAAACTACACAATATCATTGCACATGAGAACAATATTGGTGGAAAGCATTTGTATTACTGCAAATAGAGGAGAACATGATAGAGATATAGAACTACAACCAAGACTTAACCCAGTAGCCCTTCTCCGACCAAGCCAATTGCCATATCCTTCCAAGGAAGTATCAGTTCTCCAATGGGTGAATGGAGGTGTCTTGAGAGAGATTTCACCAACATGTAGATACCATAGTCTTCCTCCCTTTGGGATGGGAGTGAGATTCACTTATATAGGACTAAGTGGATAGGGTATGGATAGGATAGGTTGAGAGATGGTAGGAGAGAGATAGGGGATCCTCCCAAAGAGTTAGGGGTCGAGTACCAACTCCCCTAGAGGTAAGGGATAAGCCCCTAAATGAGCAAGTTTTGAGAAGGATCTCGAATAAGCTATTTTTTCCCATTAACTGACCTCGTTGCACCCTGCAGTGGAGCAAGATGCGACGTCGCATGTTGTTAGTGTGCAACCTACGACGACCTCTCAAAAGATTGCAGAACTAAGTGCAAACCATCCCATGATGATTACTTAGTCCAGGTATCTTTAGGGATGTATACACTGAATCTGATGATGAGTATATTTTGGGTTTAACAGTAACTTGGGTTATTAGACTTCCCTAGTGGGGGTAGGCCCTGTATGAGTCATGTCGGTTAAATGGTTATTAGACCACCCTAGTGGGGTCGGACCTGTCACATTATGATAAGTGGTTAAGTTGGGGCCGACCTAGTTAATGTAAAAGACAAGTCGGAGTAGTGTATAAATAGAGGAGGCATGTTCCTCATTTGACACACATTCACTCACTTATGATTAGCGCATAAGTGAGAGA
The DNA here is from genome assembly GCA_027924585.1 of Larix kaempferi. NCBI lineage: Eukaryota > Viridiplantae > Streptophyta > Pinopsida > Pinales > Pinaceae > Larix > Larix kaempferi. The sequence continues at coordinate 15,797,719 of BSBM01000545.1, forward strand.
GAGATCTGCTATGGAGGAGAAGGAGTTCATGGTTGAGGATTACATCTTTGTATTTGTTGGTCATCTATATATAGGAAGCTTTGCTAGGTTTTCTACCCCATGAGGGTTTCCCATGATAAATATGTGTCTTTTGTGTTTATGCTGTGCTTGTTGTTCATTCAGTGATCCTATATATGCTATTGTTGTGAAATGGAATGTAATGATGATATTTTCTATCTTAGCATATTGAATCTTAACAATGAGCTGGTATGGGCCCGCAAAGACATCTGGTGCACTAGGTGTAGGACATAAGGACACCACAAGGATAAGTGCCCAAAATTTTGAGAATACTTGCAATCAGGTGCACCAAATCCCCTCAGTCAAGGAGGGTTTCCTTGGTGTTGTGTCTTCCAAATGAGAGGCCATCAACCAGAAGAGTGTGTGTTTTTGACCAACGTGACCTCGGTCGACAGGGGTTTGCCTCACTGTCGACACATATTGCAATCTCCATGGGCACCGGCCTGGGCAGGTTTGAGCCCACCCAGCAACACCCGCAGAGCGGATGAGGTCTCACCCGAGGCGTCCAGGAAGAGGAGACAGAACCATGTTTCCACCAAGGGAGGAGGAGAGTTGTAGCTACACGGACTAGCTCTATGGTAGTGTTTAAAAAGAGACTTTAAACATTCGACATGGAATTATAACATATTACTTAATCACATCATTTATCATCACAGCAACAGTAAGTAGATATTGCATCAATAAAATATAACAACATTCATATATTGCAACATTGCACAAAGATCGTACCAAAACATCATCATTATATTACTGACGGATTCGTATACCAGAAGCAAAACATAGATCTCCATACACATACATCTCCTTATCTCTCATCTACTATTCTTTATGTCTTCCATCTATCTCTCGTCTACTATTCTTTTTGTCTTCCATCTATCTCTCTCCTCCCTAACACTTACAACTCTCATCTATTTATAGGCTTCTGCCATTACAATATTTGTCCACTTACAAACGACTTCCTAACCAACACTATGGACAAATGAAACAATATCTAACTAACTTGGTCCAAATGACCCAAAAGCCTGCATACCGCGGTACAATTGCTTCACTATTACATAGCATATGGTCCAAGTGACCTAAAACCCGCCATCTGCGGTATCCTTTAACACAAAATACTCCTTTCGTGCCCTCATCCAATGTGTCGCAACGTCGACGGTACCGCGACATTTCCTCATCGAATCACCTGCCAACAGGCCTCCAACACAATCTTGTGGCTCACCCTCAAGCCACATCAACTGTTGGACATAGTACACGCTGTGGTCTTTACCTTGAAGTCTGCATGTGGTTGTTCGACATTACGCACTAGCACTTGGGCATCCATAGCCGCTGCCTGACTGCTGATCACATCGTCGGCTAATGGGTGATCGGTAAGCTTGTCCATGACCTGCTATTGATACTTCTGTACTGCTTGTAGAGCTTCATTGGCTTGCAGCATTAGTTTCCCGCCAATGTCCTGGAATTCTTCCAACTGGGCCACACGTGTCTTCTGTCATTCATCTACCTTGGCAACCTGTTGTCGCAAGTCCTTTAGCTCGTGCGACTTAGCAACTTGCTCCACTGGTGGTAGGGTTCTCATCGCAACCTTTAATGTGGCCACCTGGCCCTCCCCTTCCTGCCGAAATTTAGTGAGTTGTTCAACTTGCTCATAATGAACGATGCAGCCCCAAAATTGTACCGTGTCGTTGGTGAGCCTAGTTTCCTGTGTTTCCATCTCCTCCATCTGGGTGGCAACTTCCTCAAGTGCCCTTCTTCGTTCATCTACCTCGGCCTGAGGCGTACCTGGTTTCAACTGAGCCTTCAACATGTCGTTCTCCTGTCGCAACTAAGAAATGACAGTTCCCAATCGCTACACCCGTTGGAGCACGTCGATCTCAGGAATGGGCTCTGGCGTATGCTAGCATGCATCCCAAATCGTCATCTCTAACTTCACGCTATAGTCCCATAGACGGGTCTTTTCTATGATAAGAAAATCATGATCCTTTTTAAGCGCTTCAAGTGCGCGAACCTTCTCAACTCGTTCCTTCTTAATGTTGGCTTCAAGATCATCTACTGCTTTCCACACTATAGTAGCCCTGCTAGTAAGCTCGTCAATAGTGATGGTTGCATCTGCCTCGCTTGCGTGTAATTGTTGATAGCTCTTGCTGATTTCATGCATTCTATCCACCATTTCTTGGGAGGCAACCCTCTGCATTGTCACTAGCACCATTGTTGGTAGTTCATTAACATTGACAGTCACCTGGGAAACCGTCTACAGCACAGTTTGCAAAGCCTCATTGTCGGTCACCATCGCAGTCGGGGGAATGTTGATATTCTGGACCCGGGGCGTGGTGCAGATTGTGACCATTTCCTGCATGGGTACATCGCCAGGTTCCTTCTTTAAAACCACGTTACACAAAGAATCCATACGAGCAGTGAGCGCATGGAAACCCTCCTCTGCTTTGAGGGACATCTGGTCGGCAGCCACTGTGGCTGCATGGTTGAGGGCGACCATTAACTGACCCAACTGCGCCTCTGCTGGAAAAGACAACCCACTGATCGTCGTGTGTTCGTGGTGCCGCTTTGACCAGTTTTCTTCAAGTGCGTGGTCACTATCATCCACCATGGTCATTCTGGTCGACTCGTGATCAAAATCATGCTGACTCTGCTGATCCTGCGCTGATACTCGATCCGCGGGACCCAACGGCGGACCTCTAGCGTCAATCTCTACTGAACTCATGGGCTGCCGCCAGGCCTCCGGCCACTCATTCACAATAACCTCCAAATCTTCCGCTGTCACCTTATACCTGGTCTGCAACCATTGTTGATCAACATCACGATGAGCTTGTACATGTATGACACTTGGCCATATTGCAAATGCCATGATAGGTTTGAACCGTGCCACAGTATCTTCAGATATTCATGGGACCTGTGTTGCTACATCACAAAGCATTTTCGAATACAGCCAAAACTGCAATTGGCACTCCCGGATTCGCTCGGGCTCTCATACATACCATGGATTCTGATAATGCGCCCCTCGTCATTCCGCTGTAGCCGGGCAAGCCATGCCTTGATAAGTGTCGGGCTCTTTCCATGCAACTAGAGCAATTAGTAGCAACAGCCAACTATATGAAAAAGTGCCTCTACCCAATTGGACCGCTGCAACGTTCTCCATCAGTTGGTTCAAGAGATATAGGGACCAGTTCATCTGGACTCCTTCCACACATTGTTCTGTGAAAGCAACTATTCCCGAATTACATTGGTTAGGGAGACCTCCCCTAATCACCTTACAGGACAGGATCTTAATGCCCGTGAGTACTACCTAATCATTGCAGCCACTGGTACGATACCCACGCCCATCCGATTCCAAGCCATAATTATGTGCCAACTGACGTGCCCGCTTCTTCTCATTTTCCTTTCCTTGAATAAACTGCGTCGGATCAACGCCATTCTTAGGCAATCCGGTAATGAATGAAATCAAGTCAACAGTGACCGGGACCTCTCTGTCCAGCCACAATGAACCCCCATGGAAGCATGACAAGAGTTGCTTTACACAGGCCCCAACTTCCGCTAGGCACCCAAAATGTGGCATGTTAATGAGCCCTAACAAGCCGGCCTGCCGCAGTCCTTGTGCCTAGTCGTGTATCTCTGGAACTGGTGAATGGCGTGTCGCAGGCACATATGGTGCTAATGCAATGTCGGGGTGGGCCACCATGTCATGGTCCTCGTAGCGCAGGCGCATCAGTGCCGGCCCAATATCCACAAAGCACTCCATCCCAACCGGGAGTGCGGGCATCTTCACACTGTATTTCTGTTTCGGGTTTAACTTGCACGGGGTGGCATCCGGCCAAACAGGAGGGATGTAACCAAGGATATTACTAGCTGACTATCCCATCCATTGGGCAGATGGATGAATGGTGCGATTGGAATACCCCACCTGATCCGAAGCTTTTCCAACCGTCGCAGACCGCAACAACCTCTTACTCTGTGGGGATTCAAAAGGCTAACTTCCTCGGTGCTTCTTAGCAACACTTGATGCTCCCACTGGCATGTTGGAAACCTCGGCTCCAAGATCAATGGTGTCTGAGGACACAGCTTCTCGTTCTACAACAACCGGAATGAATGGAGACTCCACTTCACTGCTAATGTCCATTGTCTCCAGTTTGCCTGGCATACCTCACCACTCCTCATTATATACTTAACAGAAACTGGCTCAAATCACTACAACACTCCACAACAAAAAATCTTACTAATTCCTCAGTGTCGTCCGATTGACGCTAGGCCATATTTATAGCATCTACCCAAATCCACCGTAATCATGACTAAATCATGCATTAACTCAACCAAATCCTGTATTAATGATGCAAAACAATCGTCGATCCTGTCCACCAATCGACCGGCCGGATCCGCCATTAATGCCCATCATTCGAACAGCGCCATTAATTAACTGTCTAAAATTTTGGCATTTATTACTGATTTGACCGGGTTGCAATTCTGCCATGTGTCTCTGACTGCTCCAAACTTGCGGCACAAGCCTCCCTGCTTGCGCAGTCCTTCTTCTGTTGGTGCACCATTGCCACAAAGCAACACACACTTTTTTTTTCGATGTGACTCAGACATCGCATTGCTCCAAGCCCGATCGATAGGGCTTCAACCTGTGACCATTTACCAGCTTGGGGAGCATTGCCCCATCCAACTGCTGTAACTGAACCGCTCCACCTGAAGTAATACTACTAATGCGATATGGACCCAGCCAATGCATCTACAATTTTCCTGGGTGTTTCATAAACTTGTTGTTGTATAATAGTACCAAGTCGCCTTGCTGAAATTGTTTACTTTTGATGTGGCGATCATGCCATGCCTTCTGGCGATCCTTCTCCACCCCTTGGTGAAATCCAGTGATAAATCGATCCTCTTCCAGTTGCACCAATTGCGCTAGACGTTCATCTAAGGCGACGACATCATCCATGCCCGTAACATCCGCAATGCGTAGACTCGGAACAATGTACTCCATTGGCATAATCGCTTCCTTCCCATATACCAGCTTAAAAGGTGTTTGACTAGTCAACCTTTTACATGTGGTGCGATAGGCCCACAACACTGCTGGGATTTTCAGATCCTAGTCATCGCAGTTCGCATTGCACACCTTGGTCAGCGCATGCTCCAATACCTTGTTAAACGCCTCCACCGTCCCTTTCGCTTCTGGGTGATAGGGTGTAATCTTCTTATGGTGTATTTGCAACTCCTCCGTCAATGCGCTGATGGTGCGATTAAGAAAGTGGATGCCTTGATCACTCAACAAAATCTTAGGACAGCCGAAACAAGTGACAATGTGATCGAACAAAAATCGAGCAGCCATTGCTGCGGAACAATCAACTACGGGTGCCGCCTCGGCCCATCGGGTCAAGTACTCTATCGTCGTGACAACGCGCACCCATGCGTTTCCTTGGTGGTTGATCGACCCAACAAAATCCACAGCCCATTTTTCGAATGGTTGCAATGTCACTTGAGGTAGCAGCAACATCTCATCGCGTCTGCATGGCTTGCCAGCGCACTGACAAACATCGCAAGACCGCGCATAGTCTGTCGCATCATTATGTAATGTGGGCCACCAAAGCCCTACACACATAACCTTTCGAGCAGTCGTCGGACCGTCATAGTGTCCTCCTGCTACTCCACCATGTGCCTCAGCCAGTATCTACGCTGCTCATGCGGCAAGACACATCTGCGCAATATCTCATCAGCGCCCAATTTATACAACTCGCCCGCGATTAACTGAAAGTCAGCAGCCTTGACAACCAACTACTTCTTCTAAGTAGTGGTAAAGTCAACGGGCGAGGTGCCGATCACCAGAAACTGAAGGATGTCATCAAAATATTGATCAGCGGTGGCAACTTAGTCGGTTCCTCCCTTATGTCAATCCATGATAAATGATCTAGTCCAGCATTCAACCGCCCCGGTTTCACAATGACTTCAAAATCAAACTCCTGAAACAAAAGTAGACAACAAAAGATCCCCCCCCAACACAGGCTTATTGACCAAGTATTTCAATGCAAAATGATCAGTGAACATTTTAAAGTGTCCACCCAACAAATAATGCCGAAATTTTTGCAGCACGTAAACCATGGCCAGACCTTCTTGTTCTGTGGTAGTGTAATTGCGTTCTGTAAAGGACAGCTTCCGACTGGCAAAAGCAATAGGATGATCAAGGTCGCCTTCTCCAGGTTGAGCCAACACAACACCTAATGCAATCGAGGAAGCATCAGCCAAGACATGGAATTCCTTACTCCAGTCCGGAAAGACCAAGATTGGTGCCGACGCCATCTTTGCCTTGAGCGTTTCGAAGCTATCCTGACATTCCAGGCTCCACTGGAATGCCGTGTCCTTCTTCAACAACTTTTCCATAGGGGTAGTAATCGCAGCATAACCCCTGATAAACTTGCGATAATATCCCATATGACCCTAAGTCGCGCGCAACTGCTTAACGGTGGTTGGCGGTTGCAACCCCAAAATGAGCGCAATTTTGGCTAGATCAACCAACAATCCCTGTTTACACACGATATGACCCAGCAATATCCCAAACAGTGCACAGAAAATACATTTCTTCAAGTTTAGCGATATCTGGTGCTATCGGCATCGCTCAAGCATTAACCTCAAATTGGCCAGATTATCACAAATCAACCCATAAACGGTCCAATCATCTATATATACCTGCAAAAACTTCTGAATAAAATCTTTGAATGCGGCAACAACGACCCGGGAGAATATCGCAGGTTCATTCTTCAAACCAAACGGCATTACCGTGTACTAAAAGAAACCCCATTCAGTAATGAAAGTCATCTTATGGCAATCATCCTTGGCAATGCGAATCTGATGGTAAAAGAGAATCCATCAATGAATGAATACATCTCCTAGCCACCCACTCCTTCAAGTACTTCATCAGTAAACGGGGTTGGAAAAGGGTCATGCAAGCAGACATCGTTCAACTTCTGCAAGTCGACACAAATGCGCACTTCACCTGTTTTCTTGTCCTGCACCACCATAGGACTGATCCATTCAGACTCTTCCACAGGTTCAATAATACCAGCATCCAATATGCGATCAATTTCCGCCTTGACCTTTTCTTTATGTCTCGGATGTTCGGGTACACAGGGTACTACCAAAGGACCGAACACCAAGAGCAACCACTTCACACAAACAGATCACAGATCAACACAGTGACGTTTTGACGTGGTTTAAACCCTCTTGAGGGAAACACTCCACGGCCCCGGCCAAATAGCTTCTACGGGACAATTTATTATGAAAAGAAAGAAAGTTACAAATGAGCTTCTCATAATCGATCAACTAAACAATGACCCTCCATGCTCTTTAAATAGAGATCATGGATCAATCGGGTGTTAAGCCACGGATCAAGGTTAGGTTTGATCTAAGAGAAGTTGAGCCGTCGGATCACTCTATGTCGGAAACATATCGTGACCGTCGGATTAAGTATTTACAAATGCATACTAATGCATACTAAAGAAACACACTATCCCTAATGGATATATTACACAAGTTGAGCTTAACTAACTCCTAAGTGTCTAAATATCCTAACATCCCCCCTTAAGAACAACTTGGGATAGGATTGAAGGATTTACAAAAGTGACAATATTAGGAGAAGGAAGGAGGCATTAGAGCCTATCCCCCCTTAATGACAAGTTCCTGAACTCCTAACATAGATCGAAGTTTAGAAAACTTCGCTTCTGTAAGAGACTTGGTGAAGTGTTTGCAACTTGATCATCTGTAGGGAAAAAGAGCACTTCAAGAACACGATCATGATCAAGATTTCTGATGAAGTGCATATGTAGCTCAATGTGTTTGCTGCGTTGATGTAGAACTGGATCTTTGGAAAGCTTGATGGCACTTTGATTGTCGCACCAAAGTGGAGTAGGCTGCTGCTGCTCGAATCCAAACTCTGAAAGGATTTGTCGAAGCCATAAAGCTTCCTGACTGGCATTAACTGCTACTCGATATTCTGCCTCTGCTGAAGAAAGAGCAAGAGCTTGTTGTTTCTTACAAGCCCAAGTAATAGGTCCAGATCCCAGACTGAAAACATAACCTGCAGTAGACTTTCGATCATCAGGATCGCCGGCCCAATCTGAATCAGTGAAACCAACCAACAAAGGTTTCCCCCCTGTACTGTAATGAATCCCAAACTGAACTGTACCTTGAATATATCGAAGTATTCTTTTAGCTTCTTTCTAGTGACTTTCATGAGGTGTCTGCATATAACGGGCAACTCGACCAACGGCAAAGGAAAGGTCAAGATTGGAATGAGTCAAGTATAAAAGACTACCAACAAGCTGACGATACAAGGTGGCATCTACTTCAGGTGAAGTACAAGTGGCAGAAAGTTTGACTCCAGACTGGAAGGGAGAAGGGGCTGGTGTACAATCTTCCATGTGAAAGCGACGAAGAAAGTCACAAGCATACTTAGACTGAGAAAGAAAGATTCCTTCTTTGGTTTGCAGAACTTGGAGACCAAGAAAATAATGCAAATGTCCTAAGTCTGACATTTCAAAAGTTTGTTTAAGACTGGATTTCACATGGGTTATAAGCTTAGGGTCACTACCAGTAAGAATAAGGTCATCAACATATAGAACAAGTATGATGAGATGGTTTCCTACTTTCTTGGTATAGACATTGGGGTCAGAATGGCATCTAGAAAAACTAGTGTCAAGGAGAAAGTTATTCATTTTGGCATACCAAGCTCTAGGAGCTTGCTTAAGGCCATATAAGGATTTCTTAAGGCGGCAGACAAGGCTAGAGTTATTCTGAACATAGCCAGGAGGTTGTTCCATGTAAATTTCCTCCTGTAAATCACCATGTAAGAAGGCAGACTTGACATCCATTTGATGGACTTCCCAGTTGTGTAAGGCTGCAAGGGAAAGAACAAGACGGATGGAGTTCATTTTGGCGACGGGAGCAAAGGTTTCATTGTAGTCAATCCCTTCAACTTGGGAAAAACCTTTGGCAACTAACCTTGCCTTAAGTCTTTCAACACTTCCATCTGATGCATACTTAGTTCTGTAGACCCATTTACATCTGACAAGTTTTCTTCCTTTTGGAAGAGGTACAAGATCCCAAGTATCGTTCGCCATTAAGGAACGATATTCTTCATCCATGGTTGCATCCCAATCTGGATTCCCTGAAGCTTCTGCAAAGGTTTCTGGATCATGTTTCTCGAAAACTTGAGCCAAAAGAGAAGAGGCTCGCTGAAACTGAGAACGTGTTCAGCGTTGATCTCTAGGATCACCGACAAGATCACCAGCTGCTTCACATGTTGAACGGACCCATCGAGGAAGCACTTGTGCTGGTGCAACTGGAGGAACATGAGCAGGCGGAGGTGGATTTTCATCCTCACTGTCATCATCAGAAACTGGAGTTGGAAACCTGTCAAGGAAGTTGGAAGAAGAAGAAGAAGGCACAAACGCCGAATCAGGCTCGCAGGCCAAAGATGGCACACTCGCCGAGTTAGGCTCGCAGGCCAAGATATTTTCATCAAATTTAACATCTCTTCTAATGATTATAGCATGAGAATGTGGTTGAAGAAGCCTATAACCTTTTACATCTTCAGAATATCCAACAAATATGCACTTTTCACTTTTAGGCTGCAATGCTTTCCGTTTTTCATCCGGAATGTGAGCCCATGCTTCACTACCAAACACACGAAAGTGACTTACATCAGGTTTAATTTTACTCCATGCTTCTTCTGGTGTTATACCTTGTGATGCTTTTGTGGGGGTGCGATTAACTATGTAATTTGCACAATTTATGGATTCATCCCAAAATTGAAGACTTAGTCCCTTAGATTGGATCATACAATTAGCCATTTCTTTTAAAGTGCGGTTCTTCCGCTCAGCTACACCATTTTGTTGTGGTGTATATGGAACAGTGTGTTGTTGTTGGATGCCTTGTTCAGTGCAGAAAGTAGTGAACTGTTTGTTAACATATTCTCCTCCATTGTCAGATCTTAACTTGATAATTTGATGACCAGATTGTTTTTCAACAAGGGCCTTGTAGGCCAAGAAAATGTTAAATACTTCGCTCTTAAGTTTTAGGAAATAAACCCAAGTGCGTCTGGTGTAATCATCAATGAAAGTTAAGAAATACTTGAAACCAGAAAAGGAAGCAGATGGAAGAGGACCACACAAGTCACTATGCATAAGCTCCAAGGGAACCGAGGCGTGCCAAGAGGCACGTTTGTCAAAACTGTCCCGATGATGTTTTCCAAGTACACAACCGGAACAAACACCATCTCTACAAGATACCATCGGAAGACCTGTCACCATATTTTCTTTACATAGTTGTTGCAATGAGCGATAATTTAAGTGACCAAATCGCTCATGCCAAAGTTTGCTCAAGTTATCACTATGAGCAACAAAAACTGAAGGGAAAGGTGATGACCCAAAGTTGTTAAACTTGTACGACCTGGTAATATCATCAACAATTCCAGTAGCTAGGACCTGTTGAGGATCTTTAAAATCCTTGATTACAACTTGGTGAGGTGTAAAGGTCACAGTTTTACCTTCACCAGAATGAGTGATCTGATAGACTGATAACAAATTGCAGGAAATTCTTGGAACACATAGTACATCACTAAAATGACCATTATCTACTGGAACTGTTCCAGCTCCTACAACACTTAGAGATCTATCATCACCAACAAATATTTGTTTGGTGTTACATTCATTCATAGTAGAAAAGATGGCTTGATCCTTAGCCATATGATAAGATGCTCCAGAATCAATGAGCCATTCATTTGAAGTAGAAGAAGAAGATGCATTATAAGAATAACCAGAAGCACAAAGTGCATGTCCATGAGAGGTAGATTCTGAAGGCGAATCTAGGCTGATGTGGTGCTTCTTCATTGCTGCTTCCAAGGCCGCCATCTTCTTGAAACACTTAGATTCATCATGATTATCTTTCCCACAATAGTTGCAATGACGCTCAGTCTTCTTGCCTTTTGGCTTGGATCCTTTGTCATTTTTTAAAGAAGGAGCTGACTGAGAGGGTTTTGAACCCTTGTTTGACTTATTATTGCGAAAATTTTGTTTATTGGGAGGCTTGGACTTTTCTTTCTGTTGGGACAATAAGGCTTTCCCAGATGTATCTGCATTGTTGATTATTCCAAGATGAATGAGTTTATCTTGTTCCCTAATCAAGGAATCACAAAAGGATTCAAGACTAGGCTCTTGATAGCTAGCTGCATTCAATGATGCTTTCATGGAGTAAAATGTAGATACAAAAACAGAATATGCAGGTCCAAGTTTGGAAAGGATATGATAAATGCACTGTTTGTCTTCCCTCTCAATCTTACATTCTGCACATAAGAGTTTAAGAGTTTTGTACTTAGATAAATAATCTTGAATGCATGAAAAGTCACTTGGATTTAAAGAAATCAACTCATTTTCGATTTGGTGGCCTCGAATTTCATTGTGTTTACCAAACACAGTTTCCAACTTGTCCCAAGCAGTATTAGGTTCATCAATTCCAGATATGTGGAATCGCAAATCAGTAGAGATTGACATCCCAATCAATCCACGAGCTTCATCACTTCTATTTTCCCATTTTATTTTCTTATCATCATCAGTGGGTTCTTTTTCTTTCCCTGTTGTAATTCTGAAAAGTCCCCTACTTCGTAGAACATCCTCCATACGAGATTTCCATAAGAAATAGTTGGAACTGTTAAGTAGAATATCACAAGAGGCGGCCATATTTGTAAATTAATGGCTATAAAAATAGAAACCAATAGTCTGGATGTGAAGATCTCAAAAAAATAGGTAGTTTCAAAAAAAACGGCACTGAAAACGGACTTTGTATGATGAAGTTATGCTTGAACAAAGAAACTGTTGAAGATGTCCCCAATAGTGACGTGGCAGCTAGAGAATGTCCAGCTAAAAAAAAAGAAACCCCCCTCTTCCCAAAATGAACCTTTTGACAATCACTTTACAAAAAAAAGTTGCTTGAAGTGAACCACTTTTGTAAAATAAGTGATTTCACTTTTACAATGATATTACTTTTAAATAGTGCAACAATAAAAAAAACTTAAGTGACTCACTTGTATTTTTATTTTTTATTATTTAAGTGAGATGCACAAAATAGAAATTGCATGGACTTTTTCTTTTAAAAGTAACTTCCTAAGACTTGAACTCAAGACCTATTAAGGAATAAAGCAACTTTGAACCAAGTGAGCTAGATTAAAAGGTATGTAAAATATGGGAATGAGGAAGGGGGCTTTTTTTTTTTTTTTCTACTCTTCTTGCTCGGTTTGCGTGCTTGCCCTTTTCCTGCAAAACAGACCACAAATCAAAACGAAAAAACTTTTCCACACTTATGGAGTTAGATCTTGTTAGCTTGCCCGGAAAGTATACGTTCTCTCTCTGTTTCTAATTTGCCGAGATCGCGCAAGGTGCACGGCAAAGAGCATACGTAGCCGAGAAAAACCCTTTCCCTTTCTGTTTCTGATTTGCCGAGATCGCTCAAGGTTCACGGAAAAGAGCATACGCAGACGGGAAAGCAACAATCTGAACCAAAAAAAAAAACTAACAGTAAAAAAAGATGAAATATGAGATTTTTTCTTTTCAAAAAACGAAATAAAAAAATGCGTCACTGTCACATTATACCTTCAGATCTGATGAAATACACGTTTCTGGAGCAACTGGGAACCATTTTCGATCAAACGAAAACTATTTCCCAATGAAAACGACGCTCCAGACGCAATGGAACACCTCCCACAGCCCAGAAATTAACAGAAATACTAGAACTAGAAACCCTTTCGAGTTTCGGCAACAACAGTTCAAGATCTAGATCATAACCGGAAGCGGCACTTCATAAAAGCTCTGATACCATGTTCGGGTACACAGGGTACTACCAAAGGACCGAACACCAAGAGAAACCACTTCACACAAACATATCACAGATCAACACACCGATGTTTTGACGTGGTTTAAACCCTCTTAAGGGAAACACTCCACGGCCTCGGCCAAATAGCTTCTACGGGACAATTTATTATGCAAAGAAAGAAAGTTACAAATGAGCTTCTCATAATCGATCAAATAAACAATGACCCTCCATGCTCTTTAAATAGAGATCATGGACCAATCGGGTGTTAAGCCATGGATCAAGGTTAGGTTTGATCTAAGAGAAGTTGAGCCGTCGGATCACTCTATGTCGAAAACATATCGTGACCGTCGGATTAAGTATTTACAAATGCATACTAATGCATACTAAAGAAACACACTATCCCTAACGGATATATTACACAAGTTGATCTTAACTAACTCCTAAGTGTCTAAATATCCTAACATCGGATTCAGCCTATAAGGTCGCTGTCGGACTGATTAGCATCTGGTTTTAATGGAATCTTCATCTCTCCTAAATCACCCATGCTTCCCTTCATTTCGGAAAACTTCGTGGGAAATATGTATTGAAACTCATGAAGTAACTTAGTCACCTTACTCATCATCTCATCATCCCAATAATCCCCAACATTAGCAAACTTGGGAGTAGCCTCGGTGCTGATATTCATCTTGCAAAGCTGCAATGGTTGACTGAACGGATTACTTGGCACAGCAGGTGGGACCACATCGCGACTTCCTTCAGATTTGGGAATGTTGACATTCCGGGGATCATCGTCATCCTCTGGCCCACCGCTGATTTTGAAGCACTCCATGAGAGACTGCATCTGACAATATGTGTGCAGGTCGACAGGGTAGGCCGTCGGAACAACCTGAAGTACCACATCACGAATGAGCTATAAGGCGTTATGGACATCAGGGTTGGCATCTGTAAAAGTGAACGTATCAGTGAAACATACCGTCAACTCCCCCCATGTTGAAATTTCTCGGCGCAACTCGACTACAGTGTACCATGAGCACGACATCTCATCCAAAGTATGGATAAAAGCATGGACCCACTCATCTCTGGGTTGCGCTACCCATAATCATTGGCATTCCATCACATGATCACTGGGATTAGTCCGGCCATCATACTTGCTAGTGTGATAAACCTCAGTATCGCCGAACCAAACCATCATCGACCTTCAACACTGTGACCAACCATTAATGAATTTCTTATGTGTCGCCCACCAGTGTGCTGGAGCAGCCTTCAGTGCTTCCTCCAATGCCAGCGATCACTATGGTTCTGAGACGCGGTCTTCAAATTCTGTCAAAAAGGTGGTTAGGCCAGGAAACCCCTCATAGATAAGCAATGTGATCGTTTCTGTCGCAACACGACATAAGGATTGCGTAACTAAGCCACATTTTCAGAATGGTACTTCATGCAATCAGTTCTGCCCATGTTCCAAGGCATCATCAGAGTCGAAAGACATAGAGCTCTTACTGTGCCACTCCAACTCACCATAGGAAGTAGGATGAATATAATATTCAAAAATATTGAATGCATGATCCCATCCAGTGGGATCATCATCTTTTACAGGCTCAACGTATCGGCGTCCTTCAGCCGGATCCAACGGGGCTATGACTCAAATTTCGCAATCCTCAAAGGTCATCATGTGCTTCTTGAAGTTTATTACAGCTCCACTATCGTTAGCCCATCCAATCCCTAAGAGCGTCGGATAAGAGTTTCCTCCCTCAACCACTTCAATGACATCAAAGTCAACATAAGTCTTCATGCCCTCAATATCAATCGTGAGTCGCGAAACTCGCCCAATGGGTGTTACCTTCACATGGTTAGCCAACCGGAGCTGCAACGGAGACCAGCTCAATGGGGGACTCCCCATCTTCTGCCACATCTGCTTGGTTAATATGTTAACATCCAAACCAAGGTCAAGAATCACAGAGTCAACATCATATTCACCAATCTGAATATTCATTCACATCTCCTTGCCAGTCTTCCATCGCTGTAGGGAGTTTACTGCCGACTCCTGTCGGCCTTTCGAAAATCATTGCAACCATCCCTCAATCTCAACCTGGGCAGCCAAATCTCTGGCCAATAACAGACAGCTTTCAATAAAATTTTGCAATGTCCCCGGTCGTGGCGACCGATCAGCGTCTAATGTCGTATCAAAGACAGGAGGCATATCGCAAACAATAGCCTTACCGCGGTCTTTCTCCAAGGTGCAACGTGCCTCCAGGAATGTCTCCCGCTCCGTATCAATGTCGAAAGGTACCATCTTATGACCAGCCAACAGAATCAGTGGTCACGAACCATCTTCCCCAGTCGTCTTTCCTCCAAGAGTGACAATAGCCACCGAAGCATCTTGTGGTCGCGGTTCTGCAAAAATGTTCACAATATTTGCACCCTGTGTCTGGTTCTGCTGCAGATTTCCCGGTTGATTGACATTTGGATTGGCATTCAGCGGTGGTTTTGGGGGCTGGTTCTGTACTGGTTGATGTACCTGATTATGTACTAGTTGCTGTGGCTGGGCATGATTCTGTAACTACGAAGCTTTCCTAGCCTGCCATCGTGCAATCAACTGCAGACAATTCTCAACCGTATGATCATTACAAAAACAAAACGTACACTGATTTTGCAGTAGTGGGAAGTCACGTTGATAATGCCCCCATACCGCACAGTGGTAACATTGAACAGGTCCACGACCACCTGGACCTCCTCCTCCACGACCAAATCTGCCACCGCGTCTGCCCCTGTATCCTCCTCGGTAACTGCCCTGCTGCTGGTACTGAGGTTGGTTAAACTGTTGCTGCATCGGTGCTAGTAGTATCCCTTGCCCTTGTGGTGCATACTGCGGTTGCTGTACATACTATGGCTGTGGGGGAGTCATCTGCATCGGAGTGTATTGCGGCATGAACTGCTGCGGTTGCTGTTGTTATGGTGCAAACTGCATCTATGGTTGCGGTAGCGGCTGGCCTACCTGCAGTTGCAGTTGTGGTTGTTGCATGGTGCGTTGATCGTCCTTGACATAGAATGCATCACACATCCTATCCTATAGAAACCCATATGCACGACAATCCTTGTCATCATGACCCACTAACTTGTAGAATGTGCAATAAATATTTCGCTGGGTTGTGACCATTTTCTACATATACGGGCAATTATCGTGACTGTTCCCAAACACCTGGAAAACACGACACCACAACATACTGCCGCCATTCAACGGATTTGGCACACCTGACACCAAATAATTACAGAAATCCGGGCAATTATCCTTCATATGCCCTTCTCCTTGGCATCGTGTACACCATACTTCATTGCGCTGTTTCTTGTTCTTCTTCAAATCTTGCAACTGTATAGTCAGGTTGGCGAGCTGTGTCTGTATCAGCGACATCTCAGTTGCATTACCTCGAATCGGTGACGCCTCCAATCGCATTGCAATCTCTAGGGCTTCGGTAGGATTCGATATGCTTTGTTGCATCAGTGGCAGCCGAATATGGGGTAGCAGTGCCGCAATGAACCACTCTTTATGTTGGACGGCGCTCATATCGAAACTAACCTTTTCCATCAGCGTCTTGAATCGATGGTCGAAATCCCATACCGTCTCATTGGTATACTGCTTAATTTTCTTCAATTCAGTAATATATTGAGCCTCTGACTTAGGCCTGCTAAATTCAGCAATAAGCCCATCCCGAATCTCATCCAGCGACTTCTTCGGCACCCCCATAGGGACTAGAATAAACTTCATGAACCAATCTAATGCATGACCTCGCAGAGTCGTGGCTAACTGTCCTTTCTTAGCATCGGCATCAATGACCTATTTCATGGTCCAGACTACTTCACACAAAAACCAATATTGTTCTAGGTTGTCTGTCGCACTTCTGTGGAACAACGGTAACTTAGCATCATCGCCTGCCATTTTGGGCGTCCTTCCTCCTATTGCTGTGCTACTACCAATTAACTTCTACGGAATTGACGAACTTGGTGGTGTCGAAGTGGTATTTCTTACTATTTATCAGTCAGTGAGTGGAGGTGTGGGTACGTTGGTGCCGGGGTTTGGTCCTGCCTCTATCCTCGGCGTATCCTAGTCATCCCTATCAGGACTGTGAGGTCGCTTCGTCCCTTGTGGTCTTCCTTCGCAGTTTTGCGGTTCAATCGTAGCAGGACCTTCTCCTGTCCTCTACCTATTCTCCTGTCGAAACCTCACTGCTCCTCTTGTAAGACCACTTTCTTCCTCGGCTTCGCTCACAGTCTCCTCATGGTCTACACCCATCTACCCCTTACCATTCCATGTACCATTCCCCAGCAGTCGTAGTACCCATGGCCTCCGCCCACCAGGATGTCTACTGATCAAGGTGCATCTTTAATGTACCTTTTTCGCAGATTAGCATCTTAATCGACAGTTGGAGCAATATCGAAAACTTTCCTCTTGGTCCTCGGAAGAAGTATCTTTCAACTTCACTATAGGATTTCTTCATATCGACCGTAAATTCACTGATATATCCCTCCAAGATGCTATCAAGCCAAACTTCGACAGACCGCGATGCCTTATTATCGACTTCCTGCAGCTCCTGAATCAACTTCGGGGTCCAAGCCATCGACTCACCACCCTGGAAGTTCCTCTTCTAGAAGGTCAGCTTTGACAACCACTCGTATAGAATGACCAAGAATTCACACAAAAACCATTCATGCGGACCATTGTGAATATATCTTCCTAGCCAATGATCTACTGTTAGTCGCGTGTTCCGACTTTCTTCTTCAGTAAACTCCCACAATTTCTGATCAAACCAGCTCTGTATCTCCGGCTTCATCGGGTGCCACAACATGACCTCCTTTTACTCTGCACACGATCCTGGAAATAGAACCATTTGTTGACCAACACGACCTCGGTCGACAGGGGTTCGCCTCACTGTCGACACATACCGCAATCTCCCTGGGCACCAGCCTGGGCAAGTTTGAGCCCACCCAGCAACACCCGCAGAGTGGATGAGGTCTCACCCGAGGCATCCAGGAAGAGCAAACGGAACCATGTTTCCGTCGAGGGAGGAGGAGAGTTGTGGCTGCATGGACTAGCTCTATTGTGGTGCTTAAACAGAGACTTTAAACATTCGACATGGAATTATAACATATTACTTCATCGTAGCATTTATCATCATAGCAATAGTAAGCAGATATTGCATCAATAAAATATCACAACATTCATATATCGCAACATTGCACAAAGATCGTACCAAAACATCATCATTATATTACTGTCGCAGTCGTATACTAGAAGCAAAACATAGATCTCCATACACATACATCTCCTTATCTCTCGTCTACTATTCTTTCTGTCTTCCATCTATCTCTCTCCTCCCTAACACTTACAACTCTCATCTATTTATAGGCTTCTTCCATTACAATATTTGTCCACTTACAAACGACTTCCTAACCGACACTATGGACAAATTACCCAATATCTAACTGACTCGGTCCAAATGACCCAAAAGCCCGCATACCGCGGTACAATTGACTCACTATTACATAGCATATGGTCCAAGTGACCCAAAACCCCCCATCTACAGTATCCTTTAACACAAAATACTCATTTCGTGCCCTCATGCGATGTGTCGCAATGTCGACGATACCGCGACATTTCCTCATCGAACCGCTTGCCAACATGTGTACCTGCAAAATATAGTGTCAAAACCAGTGAACTTCTATTGCAAGTTTTGTAAATCGGTTGGCCACGTTGAGAACGACTACAGAGCCTATGGCCTACTCTAGGAGAGGATTGCGGCTGCATACTTCGTGGTAGGAGAAGAACAGCCACCAGGTCAGCAACAACAATAGTATAACCAACCGCCGACCCAATATAATCACCCACCGTAACAGTATGATCAAGGGCAGTATGGGAAACCGCAGTATGGTCAACCATAGTATCTGACACCGCAATATCCGCCACCGTATTACCCACCATATGGGCCACCGCAACAACCACAGTACCCACCATATGGGCCACCCACCATATGGGCCACCGCAACAACCACAGTACCCACCATATGGGCCACCGTGCGGAGGTGGTAGAGGAGGATTCTACGAAGGTCGAGGTGCTAGCGCAAGATGAGGAGGAGCTACTGTACGAGGACAAGGACCGATTATATGTTACAATTGTGGGTAGCAAGGGCACTATCAGAGGGATTTTCTGAATCCAGCACCACAGTGCACTTATTACAGCGCTGTGGATCATGGCTTTGAACAAGGAAATTTTTAGGGGCGAAATTTCGCCAATTGGCTATTTTTGGGGCCTTTTTTCAAAAAATAAATTCGCTATTTGGTCATTTTTAGGCTCTAATATCGCCTATATTTACATAAAATATGTTTTTTTATCATAATATTCGCCAAAATTTACAAGTTTCGGTTGCAAATTGTATGTTTTATATTTAATATTCACCTACCAATCTATATGTATGTTTTTTTCAATCCAAAATAATTGCCTAGAATACTACACTTAAGCATACTTTTATTATCCTTAAAAAATACCCTGGCTTTGAAGGTTGTCTATAGCTCATTGCAAAATGGCAGACCAAGAATCTGCCACCACCTCCGCAGAACCAGAATCAGAATCTGCCATCGACTGTACAGAAGATATCATCAGAGGTGTGAAGCCACACTGCAACTGTTGGAGTAGTGACACGAGGAGGAGCTGTGACAAGAGCCGACAAGTCACAGGCTACTATCCGACCAACAACATGGAAGCACATCACCTTTGATGAGGAAGTCGAAAGGGATGTTTTCTTAAAAGCGTAGGAGGTGATGAGACAGAGGAGATATTTACCTCTTCAGGAAGAAGTTATCTACGATATGCCACCGATGTTCGACACGACAAAGTCGTGGAGGAAGGATAACACCTTCCACACCTTCTTGGAGAGTTTCCTGGAGTTGGAAAAGGATCAGGATGCACTGGAAGAGATATCCAATCTGTTGAATTGACGGGAGGGTGCACGAAAGGAGCAAAAGGTCAATCGCATACACAAGAGGAAGATGGGGAGAGAGATGTGAATGTCAGCACAAATTGGAGCATTTGATATCGACTCAATTATTTTGGACCTTGGGTCGGACGTCAAAATTATGACCAAGAAGACATGGGAAACAATGGGGAAACCACTGTTTTCCTGGTCACCAATACAGCTAGGATTAGCGAATCAGAGTAAGGTTACTCCACTTGGTCGGGTGTACCAGCTTCCAG
This sequence comes from Larix kaempferi, assembly GCA_027924585.1. NCBI lineage: Eukaryota > Viridiplantae > Streptophyta > Pinopsida > Pinales > Pinaceae > Larix > Larix kaempferi. The sequence goes on from BSBM01000545.1 coordinate 15,817,877, forward strand.
TTGAGATTGAGGGACTTAAGACTTACGTAGATTTCGATGTAATTGAAATTGTGGACAATACCAGCCCCTACCCAGCACTGCTAGGGATAGACTAGGCAATGGATAATCTAGCTATCATCAACTTCAAGAAGTGGACTATGTCATTGGAGAATCACGAGATGAGGGTCGTTGCATCTCTTGACCCTGCGGAAGGGAAGCAATACATTGAACCTGCGAGAGATGAATTCCTGGAGGGATGGGATAGTGTATACAATATATCTGAAGATTACATTAATCCCACTGCAGATGGAGAATTGAGATGGCACAGTTTCAGTTTGGCATCGTCGGATTCAGATGAGGCGCTTGAGAATTGGCAGAACCGGATGCAAAAAGTGTCATTTAGAAGGTGCGGAGGGATCACTCAGTCACTGCGATGGGTAGCCAAAGAGGAGTGTGCGCTAACAACATATGAGGGAATTCCCAATTTGAGCACCTTTCTCACTGAATTCGAGGAAAAGGTGGCGGAACTGCAACGTCTATTGGGATTGGAGGAAGCCTTGAAGGCTACTCCCGCACGCTGGTGGGCGGTGCACAAGTCTAATATCACAAACTAACCGCTATGTCGACACCTCATGGAGGTTAGGTTCGGCAACGCGTCAGGATACGGCGGAAGGAAATATGACGGGAAAGGAGATCCGAAGGAACATCTGAATGCATGTCAACACCAATGGAGATCATGAGCGAAGCAAGAATGGGTACATGCATTTGTTCACACAATGGATGAAGTACAATGGAGTTGGTATGTCGTAGTAGAACTACGACACGAGATGACTTCTTGGGAACAGCTAATAGTTGGATTCAGCTAAATGTTTTGTTTCTCATATGAGAACCCCTTCATCCATAGTGCGCTATAAGTGATCTGTAATGTCCCTCCCATCCTACCAAGGCTATGGAGAGAACACTAATGATAATACTAGACATCTAGTCCCAAATCGTGGTAAACAAAGATTCATATAAACTGAAGATGGACATATGCAGATACATAAATATTTGAAACATAGCAAAATTAAATTGTATTACACATCCATCCATCATTCAAGATGTTCATGTCATTCATCAATTAAAACAATACAGAATTTGCACACGAGAGTACTTATCTTGAAACAAAGTTGTCCTTGAGCAACCAGCGATGCAACTGCAACGTTCCTCCCAACCATAGGCCAGTTGTGCTTATCAACCTCTTGATACAAATACCACCCCCAAGCTGGGCATGATTTCTACAAGGAACTAGGGAACAGCAGACTCACACATAGCCAAACATACACCAAAATGAGACAAGCCAATCTACAATTGGGTTTATCAGGCTGCTAGGAAATGCAAAGTAAGAATTGCTAAGCTAGTGAGCTCAATCATAGAGCTATGGATACCTCTACAAGATCTATCTAGCTTGGCACCCACATTGCCTACACACCCCACTCAAGGAAGTATTCCCTTCACCAATTCACAGTCCCTCAGGCCATACCTTCCAATTCTAGAGTGTCCCAGGTGTGCATAGAAGAGTAGCCAACCCTCTTGATCTTCTTGAGAGGTTATTTTCCCCACTAGGTTTATCAAGCCAATTTTGTCCACTACCACTCCAAATCTCTTGCTCACATGTTCAAACCAAAACAGGGATGCACATAATAGCAAAACCACAATTGTTGGGCATGAGGAAAAACGTTTCTTTAGTGGGATGCCCAAAGAGGGGGTTTCTACCAGTTCAGAAAAACGTGGGGAAGCCCAAAAATGAAAATAGCAATTGGGGATTCAACCTTGGAGAGAAAAATCGTTTTCAGAAAAAATGCCTATGGGAATTTTGGGGCAAAAATGACCTCCACAGTCCCAAATCGTGGCCCTTCTCTCCCAGCTATTGTACAATGAAAAAACAATCTCCCAGGCATGGAAAATGCAGGAAAAATGGTCAAAAACGTGATGGGGAAAGCCCAGCTAGCTTCGACTGCGTGAGAGGTCAAAGGCCATGGGTTCAGAATGCCTTTGGGCATCATTTCGTGGGTGTTTTCTTGCCCAAGGAGACAAAATACAATTTTTCCAGGTGGATGGCTTTCTCATACACGAAAATTGATTGCCATGCCTCTCCATTCCCAAGGCATTAATTGCCTCAACCAACTCCTGGAAGAATTTAATGATTGGGTGCATAACCCAAAATGGGTATTTGGGATTTATGGGTTTTCTCAATGAAATGGATTAACACCATGGGCTCAAGGGTTTGAATAATTTCCCTCCTTATTCCTTCTGAAATCATGCCCCCATCTCTTTATTGCATTGCATAGCTAGTTGTGGGTATTTCATTAAAATTCATATTTACATGATGTATTAATTTACATTGTGCATGCCCAGCACAAGAACTATACGCATCTATTTTAATTGCCGATACATAAAACGATAAATCAATGGCAGGGCCTTGGCCTTAAGCTCCTCACCATGATTAAATAACAATATTTACATCATTTACAATCTTAATGCAATAGGGTCAAGATGGGGACATTACATGATCCGCGAGAAGATAATTGAAGCAATACCGATAGAGAAACCATTAGAACTTCGGTGGACTACGACACCAGAAATAATGATGGAGTGCTATAACATCATAAGAGAGACGGATGATGAGGATGATCCGAGAGCTGCGTATGTACCAGAGTTGGAAGGAAATCGTAGTGTCGAGGCACCAGAAATACCTTCTAACAAATTCCAGCAACCGCTGAAGATCAAGAAAGTAAACATTGGGTCAGATGAGAACTCAAATTTTGCAAGCATTGGGGATTATTGGGATGATTCGACTATTGCGAAGATGATTGATCTGTTGCATGAGTTTCAGGATATGTTCCCAATGAAATTCTTGGAGATGAAAGGAATTTCTGGGGGCTTACGAGAAATGAAGATCCCCCTGAAACCCGATGCGAATCCAATCAAGTAGCGGCCCTACTGGTTGAATACAAGGCACAAGGAGAGAGTACAGGCTGATATTGTGAGAACACTGGATGCATGAATTATAGAACCGATAACGGATGATTTTGGGAAGTACATGACACCAAACCAAATAAGTTAGAAGGGATTGGCGACAACTACAAGAAGTGTGAAAACAAGAACATAGTGTGACACAGCGACACAATGGATCTAGCCATGCCTAAACGAATAACGCAAAAAAAAAATCGACTACCGCAGATCACAACATGCATCTGTCGTTAAGACATTGGTCGGTAGTAGCAGCATTGGTCGACAGAGTGTTAAGATTTAATATGCTAAGACAGAAAATATCAGCATTGCATTTCATTTCACAACAATAGCATATATAAGATCACTAAAAGAACAACAAGCACAGCATAAACACAAGAGACATAGATTTATCCTGGGAAACCCTCATGGGGTAGAAAACCCAGCAAAGCTTCCTCAATATAGATGACCAACAAATACAAAGATGTAAACCCTAGACATGAGCTCCTTGTCCTCCATAGAATATCTCTCCCTCACCTATTCACTATTCACAAGTGAGTGTAATGTGTGTTAAATGAGGAACACACCTCCTCTATTTATACACAACTCCGACTTCACTTTTACACTAACTAGGTTGGCCCCAAATTTAACCATTGGGTTAAGCACCCCATTACAATTGACTCTGGGCCGACCCCACTAGGGAAGTATAATAACCCAAGTTACCACATTCCGACGAAGTAATAAACATCTCTGGATATACAATAAGGTCTTCACAGAGGAATGAAACATCTCCGGAATAATAAAGTACAAATATAATATTCTTAGAAGTTACAATATTTCAACACTCCCCTATAATGAGAAGGATATTATAACAACATCTGCAAGAGCAAGGAGTCATCAACTAAATCATACATGATACATCTATAGATCATTGGAAGCTTTCTCAACATCATCAGTAACTCAACCAGTTACTAGAATATCTTCAGGTCTTCAATACTGGAGTATCAGCATCGTCAGTATTGAGTCTTCACCTTCTGCAGCACTCGAATAGCTATAGTAACATCGTCATCTGGATCACTCGATCAACAGCCTCATCGTCTGGATCAACCAATCAACATCATCATCTGGATCTCCCGATCAACAGCCTCATCGTTTGGATCTACTGATCATCATCATAACAACATCAACTGGATCCTCTCGATGCTACACCAAAATGTCGTCACCCTTGTTCAAGTGTCGCAAGTATCACAAGTGTTGCAAGTGTCATCATCCTGACCTAGTGTCGTCACCATGACCATTGCAAGTATCATCATTATGGCCAAGTGTCGTCATCATGACTGTTGTGATAATGTCGTCATCTTGACCATTGTGTAAACTCTTTGCTATTTTACCTAAACCCATTTTAGAGTAAAAACACATCCCTGAAGTTTCCCATGACTGGAGGGAGGGCTTAACTGACCTACTTTTCAAGGTCGTCGCAGTCTTCCCTTGTGCAACATGCGACATTGCAGGTTGTCCTAATGCAACCTATGACAATGTCAGTTATTTTGAATAAAAGAGTATCTTCGAGCCCATTCTTGAAAATGAGTGATGTGGAGGCCTATCTTTAGGCTCTAGGTGAGGTGGCATTTCGGTTCCTAACCTTATGGGAAGATCCCTTAACCATCTCCCCCTAATCCTCAACCTACCCTATCTCTTTAGCCCTATATAAACACCCACTCTCTCCATGAGAGGGGGTAAGTTCTATGGTACCCTTATGCTGGTAGAACCCATATTGGTGATTGGGAAGCTTGTACCATCTTGGAGACTTGGCTTGGACATGTTGGATGGAGGATGCAACGTTGAGGCTTTGGTTGTAGCTTCATCCATTCTATGTAATTCCCACTTTGATACAGTTAATATAATCTCTTTCCATAAATTGTTGTCTCATTGATGATGATGTTTAGAGTTTTCTTCCTTAACTGTTAACTGAGATCAATCATATGAAATGTATGCTTTTACTGTTTGCTAGTTTCTATATGTTCAACAGGGTCTTGCAACTTGAGATCTGACAATGCTGGAGAATTGGATCAACAAAGAGCAAAGGGATCTGCAAATATGAGGTAAGATATCTATCTACTAGTTTGCACTTCTATTGATCTAGGAAAGTAGATCTATATTCTGTTTGATTTGTTCTAGACTCGCATTGAGCTAGGAAGATCATGCCTTGAATCCGTCTTTGGTAGATTGTCCGTTAACAAATTTGGCGACCATACTGGGGAATGAACATAGTTTTTGTTTTCAATCTGAATGTCAGTTTCAGTTGATTGCTTTTCCAAGCCATCTCTTTGGCCATTTGCTTCTTAAGCCCTTTCACCATCATATCTTCACTTTGAAGAGTCTGATTGCCTTCCTTTGAGTTTGTACTTCTCATTGGCAGACCTTTTTATGCTCATTGTCTGGAGAATTGTTTCATTTTTGGATTTAGACTTCGCCTATCGCACCTGGGTAGTTGAAACAGAGCGACACTGTGTCATTCTGAGTCTCTGTTATTTACCTGTTAGTTACTCGTCGCACCCCTTGCATTGTCAAACTGCGACATCATCGCACTTCCCGTGTAAGCAAACTGCGACGTCGCACTGTGTATAAGCACAGAGTGCGCCGATCTGCCATTTTTGCCATACAGGCACCTTTTCTCCATTTTTGATTTGAGATTTGGTTTGTGTGCAAACTCCTCTGCATTGTACCTTCCAGGCAGAGACCCTTTTGTCCAGCAATGTTTTGCTTGGCTTGTTTGTATTGGTTTTTGGGTCTTTTTGAGATTTGGATTCATGTTTGGTCCTTTGAGTCAAAACTAGTGTTTTGCTTACATTCTTAAGCGAAATGGGTTCTATTTTTTTAAAAAAATTCCCCTCATGGCGGGGGGGGGGGGGGGCATGAATCGTACATCCTTTAGTCGTTCTGACCCATCTCAAGGTTTTGAGATCATTTTTTGGTTTGGTGTGATTGACTTGTTTTAAAGACTTGAAGAGTGTGGGATATCCATGTCTTTTTTAGCCTCTCTTTCTTGGGTTATGCATCTTGCCTCCCTTACATGCTGAGCCATTAAATCATTTTTGCGAAAGATTGATTCTTTGTCTCCACTTTAGTTCAAAGAAAAGCTTGATTTTGTCACTCTTTTACTATATTCATGAATTTGGAAAATGTAAATATTCTTCTTAATTTATTTTGATCATTTGATATTCTTGGTCTTATCATCATAAGAAGAAGAAATGCTTGTTTCAGTTTTGTGTGCATTTGAGTTAGATAAGATTGTTAAGTGCTTATCTTTGTCGTGCATTTAATTGGAAACGTTTATGGAATCCTTCTTTCCGTAGCTTAGATGTGTCTTTTTCAAGTGTAAAAAGATAGGAAATGAGTTATAATTATTGCATTTGGTAGATTTCGAGCCTTTCTTGAGTGCCTTTGAGTTGTTTGGGTGTTTGCCATTTTACTTTGGGAATTTCTGAAAGATTAGAGTGCTGTAGATATTCTCTCACTTTCTGTATATAGATATGAAAAGCGTTTAGTTATCAAATTTCATTTTTGGTATATGCATTTGAAAATTGAAAAGTGCTTCATCATTTTGTCTTACACATTGTTAAGATTAGTTGCATATTTCATTTTCTTTGCGCTCTTTAGCTGATTATTGCAGAAAGTTAGAATTATTGCACTCTAGGAAAGAATTCTTCTTTTCGCTACTACTTAAGTACTTTTGGTTTGAAAGAAAGAAAAATCTCTCCCTACCTTAAGTATTTTTCATAGAAAAGGAAAGGAAAATGTGCATTATCATGTAGTTGAAGATTGCATTATGTTTACATTTATGTACTCACCTCATGCATCTACCTAACCGTACAAGATAAAATTAACACTAGCTTAGGTTAAAATAATTTAGCAACTTGTGTGTAAGTTAGAGATGTGTTCCGGCGTCGTTAAGCATGGCAGCTGTCGTTATTTTCCAGCACTGTAGTCCGGGGGTATTGTAGTCTTCCACGTACATCGGTATATCGAGCTCCTTCATGTACCCACCAAGTACCATAATCCGTACTTGGAGTATATCGAAGGGTGTATCATGTACTCGACACATATATCGAAAGGTCTCGTGCCAACGGCTGTGCATTAGATAGCACCACTACGGATTTGAGCTCCCACGTACCTTGCGTATATCGAGAGACACCACTAGGATTCCTGAAACCAACTGAGTAAACCATTTGGCCGTCTTGGCAAAGAAATACACCGAGAACAACACTCGGGGAGATTAGCATGCACGTACTGTCCAGGTAATCGGGTATGCAGGAAAGGATATGGTCCCAATCCTCCTTGTCGCGTCATATTGTTGGACCCTGCAATATATAGCGGTTTGCGATTCCTTGATAATCCTGTGAGGTTCCAGACTTTGAATCCACTCCTATTCACACAGTTTGCTTGTTTCTTTTAGACTTGAGTAGTGCTTGACTTGTGTGGTACTTTAGAGACTCTTAGGAAGTTTAAATATGGAAGATTCATCTGGGACTACCAACTAAGGCACCCCTTTCCAAGGTATGCCATTTGTTATTCCCCCTTGTGGAACTGTTGGTCCTCCCTTTATGGCTACATTGAGTCTTCCTGGATTGATGATAGGATTACCAGTATGGTTATTCTCCAATCCAGTTACGCCAAGTGCACCAATCGTGTTGGACCTAGGTCCTTCACCACATGAGCATCAATCTCATGATGACCCTTCTCCTTCTTCGTCGAAAGTTGAATCGGCTTCCATCTCTTCCTCTTCTCCTACTGAAAACTATGATGTTAGTAAGAAGGCTAGTGTGAAGAAGAAGAAAGGGAAGATTAAGAAGAAGAAAGATAAGAAAGAGACCAAGCGTCAACCATCTTCCTCTGATGGCACTCATTCTATGAGAACGCCTCGCAAGCCAAAGTTCCCTTGCAAACTTTGCAAGGGTGATCACCTTCTCAAGAATTGTCCTGGTCTTTCCCGTGTGTCATAAGTGTGGTCTAGAAACCCCAAACTGCTTGTATCGTCAACCTCTGACCATCATGTTGATGACACTCCCTCGACCAGTGACCCTTTGGTGAAGGGTCGAAAGAGTAGAGCTGCAGACCCTTGTTGGATATGTAAGGAAATGCATCGTACTTACCTTTGTCCAAGCATGGATGAAGCTTCACGATGGTTGGAAGATATTACTAACTCTCAACAGGTGCTTCCAACAAGCAATAGTAAGTTGTCCCTCGATCCCCCACTGGTTGACCAAGTGATCAATTCAGTTTCATCTGTAATTGGTCCCACTCTTCCTTCCGAGAGTGAAGTGATCGAGTCGTTTTCATCTCCACTCGATCCCAGTCTTTCATTGGAGAAAGTCCAGACTGAAGCTGTCACCATGACACAATCTTCGTCTCATTCTTATCTTCCACGTGAGAGTGAATTGGAAACCGTTGATGTTTTCCTAGTCAGTTCAGAATGTCCTAGGAAAGGGGAAACCCTGTCCATTTCTACAGGACCCCCTCCAAGTACTAAGGTCATTTCCTTTGATTGGAATGGTCTAACAGAATATCTTCTTCCTTCGAGTATTCCTTTTCAAATATCTGTAGGAGTTTTTGATAAAGAAATATTTCGTATGATAGTTGATGAGGGAGCTTCTGTTAGTATTTTATCCTCAACTGCATGGCAAGCTATAGGTTCTCCTCAGCTTGTGCCAGTAACTGACCAGGTTTTGGCTTGTAATAGAAGGCCTACTGGACCTTTAGGGATTATCCCGCAGTTACCTATCACGTTGAGAGGTAAAACTGTTTATGTTGATGTCATGGTTGTCCAAGGTCCTTTAGATTTCAATATGCTCCTTGGACGTGATTTTTTCTGTGCTATGAAAGCTGTAGTTTCCACGCTCTTTCCAGTGATGTATTTTCCTCATCATGGGAATATTGTGACCATTGATCAGCTTTACTTCGTGACACCCACTTATCATATGACTCCTAGTCATCAAACTTCCCTGAATGTTCCACATGTTTTAGTTGTTTCTTCCCCCTAAGGATGGGGGTACGAGCATAGGTTATGTTATGTTTTAAGCTCATTAAAAAATGAAACCAACCTTCAAGCAAAGTTTCTCTTTGATTTCAAGCTTGCATAAAAATGAAACCATTTCACATGATCATAGTTCCCGTTCTATGTCAAGCTCGTTAAAAAATGAAATAGGTTCCTACAAGCACGGTTTATGTTATGTTTGAAGCTCGTTAAAAAATGAAACCAACCACCCTAGCATAGTTTACCTTTGGTTTCAAGCTTGCATAAAAATGAAACCAATCCACTGGAGCACAGTTTTATTCTATTTCAAGCTCATTAAAAAATGAGATAGAACCCTCTAGCATAGTTTATCTTTGGTTTCAAGCTTGCATAAAAATGAAACCATCCACTCGAGCATAGTTTTATTCCATTTCAAGCTCGTTAAAAAATAAGATGGGCCCCCTCGAGCATAGTTTTATTCCATTTCAAGCTCGTTAAAAAATAAGATGGCCCCCCTCAAGCATAGTTATTGTCTATTTCAAGCTTGTGTAAAAATGAAATAGATCTCCCTCCCATCAGTTTGAGTCTCTCGCTAGAGTTAGAACTTGAACCTTCATTTCATATGATTCTCGTTTTCCCCCCCTTGGTGAACATTTTCATATTAGTAGCCAGGTTGGTAGTTGGGTTAGCAAGCAGCATTTTCAGAAGAAATGAAGCTCGGGGGGGCATGTCACATGTCGTACCATCAACAATCATGTTGAGGAAACACTACCATGTTAAACCGTTAGCAATCATGCTGGGGGAATTTACCAACCTCTGGGAATCATGTTGGGAAGGAACCCGTCAATGGGCCTTAACCTATGAGCATAGTTTCCATTCTATGTCAAGCTCGTTAAAAAATGAAATAGGTTCCCGCAAGCAGAGTTCTAATATTGTGTCAAGCTCATTAAAAAATGAAACAACTCATTTTTCATTGAGTCGAGTCTTCCCATTGACTTAGTACCTGAACTTTCTTTTCACCCGCCTATGCCTTAGGTGAATGAAATGAAGCTTGGGGGCATGTCTTCAACCTCTAGAAGTTACTTTGAAGTCAAATCGATCGCCTCTCCACACCATGTTGGAGCTAAGTCACTTACTTCTAGCAATCATGCTGGGGGCATGTACCAACCTTTGGATTTCATGACGAAAAAAAGTCCACCATTGGGAACATTTTCGAGCATACTTTCCTTTATTAGGTTTCGAGCTCATTAAACCATGAAAATTACCCCGAGCATGAAGCTTGGCGGCATGTCTTCAACCTCTGGAAGTTACGCTGAAGTCAACTCAATCGCCTCTCCACACCACATTGGAGCTAAGTCGGTTACTTCTAGCAATCATGCTGGGGGCACACACCAACCTCTGGATGCCATGTTGGGAAAAAAATTCCACCATTGGAAACATTTTTTAGCATACTTTCCTTTCTTAGGTTTCAAGCTCATTAAACCATGAAAACTACCCTGAGCATAGTTCATTTTCTGTTACAAGCTCGTTAAAAAATGAAGCAGACATCATGAGCATTCTTCCAACCTATCTTCGAGCTCGTTAAAAACAGTAAGATGGTGTTGAGCTTACTTTTCACCTTTTTTCGTGCTCTGGTTAAAACATGAAAAGTGGTTTGAGCTTACTTTTTACTTTTTCATGCTCTAGTTCAAATATGAAAAAGATTCATGTGCTTTTGATACCATTGTCGTGCTCATTAAAAATTTGAGTTTAAAAGGTGTGTCTAACGAGTATAGGTTTATCACTTTATCCGGCCTCACTAGAATATTTACAGAAAAGGAATTGTGCCGAGTTTACTTTTTCCTTTGTCGTACTCGGTCATCAACCATGACAAAGTTGTTCATGGATTCCTTTTTAAGCTCTTTTCAGACTCCCTAAATAGGAAAATATTGCCAAGTGAACTTGATGCTTTCACGCTTGTAAAATCATTTGAATGATTGTCTTTTTGGTGATAGTTTACCCCTTTTTCGGACCAGGAAGCGCTATTTATGAAAAAGGAATACTCCAACCAATCATGGCTGGAAGAGTCCTCTCCCGCGTTGTTTTACCCTTTTTCGGGCGATGAGGCTAACTTTACGAAAAAGGACCGTTGGAGTCTCCTTTAGTTCTTTTCAGACTCTCTAAACATGAAATGACGCCGAGTTTCCCTTCTCTGGACTTGTTAAATTTTAAACATTGAAGGGCCCATTATGGGACGAACCCCTCCTTTCCCAAGTTCGTAAAACGTTTGGGATTGGACTCATCTATGAGATGAGCTATACCGAGCATCTGGTTACCCTCATCAAGCTCATTAAAAACACATGAGGCACTCATCAATCATGATGGGGAAAAAGGAAATATTTTGTGTTACATCTTAATTACGGCAGTACATAGTCACTCTTGAACATGGCACTCATTTGCATTTGCATTCAGTACTTGGATAATCTGTTTGTCCTCGAGTCTTGTCAATTCCATGAGTCGTGTCGCTCCTTTGGATCAGCCAAAGAATGATTCCACCATCAGTTGCATTAGGGGTTGGTATCATTCTCATCATGTCAATACTGCTAAGTCATGCCATGCCCATGTTCAAGAGACGTTTGTTCCTCATTATTTGCAGTCAATACACCTTCAATCATGTTGGTCTACCTTGAGTCAGTCTTGCACATTACTATAACGTCTGATCTACCCTACACATCTTTTATTGAGTTTCATGTCGATGATGGGGATTCATCATGGCCCTCCTTCGACGGGTTCATCCTTGTCAACTTCAAATCATCATCCGAGGATTGAACTTAGAAACCAACCAAGTACCTTGGCACTGCATGCCTCAATGGTAGGTTACCTCGCTTTCAACATGAGTTTACATCATTGACTCTTGATTGAAAGATTTCATCTCACGTTCGACTTCAGCTCATTTATTCACGCTTGATGATATGTACTGTGATACCTTGGGAATCATTAACATTAATGGTGATCTCCCTCGCACTTGTTAACGGTATACATTAATGACCAGTAATCAAGTGGTTTCTACCATGTTCGAATCCAAAATATTGTAATCACATGGATAGATTCGTATCATTGCGGGTTCAGCTTGAAGACCCTGGGGAAGTTCTTTCCTACCCAGGTTGCGATGGAGATTGTTTGGGACACACAGATACACTTTTGTATTGGTCGTGGCTGTGTTGCCATGATTGTGTTCAGTCGATCTTTACTATCATGGATCTGCAATGTATTGGTCGGAAGCCATGTTTTTTGTTGTATGAGACTTGTGGATCTCAGGTCATTTCTGCAGCAACTCCTTCCAACTAGAAAGTCCTTGCCATTTTTTCTTACTACAAATCATTTCACCTGTCTCATCCCGTCAGCTTCATGCTTTGGGGGGCATTCTGTTACACCAAAATGTCGTCACCCTTGTGCAAGTGTCGCAAGTATCACAAGTGTTGCAAGTGTCGTCATCCTGACCTAGTGTCGTCACCATGACCATTGCAAGTATCATCATTATGACCAAGTGTCGTCATCATGACCATTGTGATAATGTCGTCATCTTGACCATTGTGTAAACTCTTTGCTATTTTACCTAAACCCATTTTAGAGTAAAAACACATCCCTGAAGTTTTCCATGACTGGAGGGATTAACTGAACTACTTTTCAAGGTCGTCGCAGTGTGCCCTTGTGCAACATGCGACGTCGCAGGTTGTCCTAATGTAACCTACAACGATGTCAGTTATTTGAATAAAAGAGTATCTTCAAGCCCATTATCGAAGATGAGTGATGTGGAGGCCTATCCCTAGGCTCTAGGTGAGGTGGCATTTCGGTTCCTAACCTTATGGGAAGATCCCTTAACCATCTCCCCCTAATCCTCAACCTACCCTATCTCTTTAGCCCTATATAAACACCCACTCTCTCCATGAGAGGGGGGAAGGTCTATGGTACCCTTATGTTGGTAGAAACCATATTGGTGATTGGGAAGCTTGTACCATCTTGGAGACTTGGCTTGGACATGTTGGATGGAGGATGTAACGTTGAGGCTTTGGTTGTAGCTTCATCCTTTCTATGTAATTCCCACTTTGATACAGTTAATATAATCTCTTTCCATAAACTGTTGTCTCATTGATGATGATGTTTAGAGTTTTCTTCCTTAACTGTTAACTTAGATCAATCATATGAAATGTATGCTTTTACTATTTGTTAGTTTCTATATGTTCAACAGGGTCTTGCAGCTTGAGATCTGACGACACTATAGCATTGGATCAACAAAGAGCAAAGGGATCTGCAAATCTGAGGTAAGCTATCTATCTACTAGTTTGCACTTCTATGATCTAGGAAAGTAGATCTATATTCTGTTTGATTTGTTCTAGACTCGCATTGAGCTAGGAAGATCATGCCTTAGATCCGTCTTTGGTAGATTGTTCGTTAACACTTCATCAACAGCATCACATCATCAACTGGATCCTCTTGATCAACATCATCTGGATCATCTCGATCTACAAAATTTGGATCATCTCGATCTACAGCATCTAGATCATCTCGATATACAGCATCATCATAGCAGCATACTCTGCAATACACAAGATCCTATTATGGGATGATCAATCCCTCTCACTTTAGGACATAGATCCATGGACGATACAATCCAAATAAAATTCCAGGATGATCAATCCTTATCAATTTTAGACAAGTCTCATGTCTATGGACAATGCAATCCAGATCTACTTCTAAGATGATCAATCCTTATCAATTTTAGACAAGTCTCATGTCTATGGACGATGCAATCCATATCTACTTCAAGGATGATCAATCCTTATCAATTTTAGTCAAGCCTCATGTCTATGGACGATGCAATCCAGATCTACTTCCAGGATGATCAATCCTTATCAATTATAGACAAGTCTCATGTCTATGGACAATGCAATCCAGATCTACTTCCAGGATGATCAATCCTTATCACTTTAGGACATGAGTCCAAGGATGATGCAATCCTATCACGTACATTTTGAACCAAATTTCCAGGGACGATGCAGTCCTATCATCAATTCTCAGAGATAGATGTCTACGGATCAATTCTGGGACCGAAGTCCGAGGATGATACAATCCCCACTTTCTCGGAGACATCTGTCTATGGATCAATTCTACGACCGTCGTCCAGGGATGATACAATCCCCACATTCTCAGAGACATCTGTCTACGGATCAATTCTGGGACCATCGTCCAGGGATGATACAATCCCCACATTCTCGGAGACATCTGTCTACGGATCAATTCTGGGACTGAAGTCCAGGGAAGATACAATCCCCACATTCTCAGATACATCTGTCTACAGATCAATTCTGGGACCGAAGTCCGGGGATGATACAATCCACACATTCTCAGAGACATCTATCTACAAATCAATTATGGGACCAAAGTCTGGGGATGATACAATCCCCACATTCTCGGAGACATCTGTCTACGAATCAATTTTGGGACCGAAGTCCGGGGATGATACAATCCCCTCTCATCCACTAGGGACCACATTCTTAGAGACATATGTCTACGGATCAATTATGGGACCAAAGTTCGAGGATGATACAATCCCCTCATCATCTTAGACCAAGTCTAAGTACCACTCATCGACCTCATCGTCGGCACAGGTAACCTCATCATCGACCTTACCGTCGGAACAGGTAACCTCATCATTACTAAATGTATCCTCACAATGGAGACAAGCATCCACATCAATACAGTATCCACATATCATCATCGACCACATAAATCCCCCTTTCGAGGAGGGTCCTTCTAAACTACACCAAGCTTGTCTCGGAAATACTCAAACTCTTCTCGAGACAGAGGTTTGGTCAATACATCAACAACTTGTTCGTCAATGCTCACATACTCGAGCTTGATAGCTCCTTTCTGTACCATATCCCGTATATAGAAATATAGGATCTCTATGTGCTTTGACTTATCATGGAACACTGGATTCTCTGTCATCTTGATACAACTCTGGACGTCACACATGATCACATTGGATTCCATCTCTAAGTTAAATAATCCTGATAACAACTTCTGAATCCATATCGCTTCACAACTAGCAAAACAAGAAACTATATATTCTGCTTCAGTTATGCTGAGAGCCACACTATACTACTTCCTGCTAGACCACGAGATCATGGCAAATCCCAGACAATAACATCCACCCTATGTACTTTTCCTGCCTGATACATTTCCTGCCCAATCAGCATCTGTGTAGCCATACAATCTGAAATCATGATCTCCAATATAACATAGACCAAAGTCTATCGTACCCTTTAGGTACCTCATCACATGCTTTGCAGCTATCAGGTGAACATGCCTAGGTTCCACTAGATACTATCTCAAGGTGTTTCACAGCAAAGCATATATCCGGCCTTGTATTCGTCAGATAAATCAATGACCCAATAATCTGTTTGTACAAAGTCACATCCACTAACTATGACGAGTCATCATATAACAACTTCAAGTTGGAATCCATGGGAGTGGTCATGGTTGTACATTCCAACATAACAAATCTTTTCAGGATTTCCACAACATACTTTCCCTGGTTGAGAAAGATTCCTTCTGAGCCTTGACATACTTCCATGCCTAGGAAGTAATGCATCAATCTGAGATATTTCATCTCAAATTCTGTAGCTGGCTTCTTCTTGCTTTCCATGATTTGTTTCTCATTCCCTATCAGAAAGAGATCATCCACATATAGTAATAGTATGACAGGTTCATCATCCATAACCTTAAGGTAAAGGTTAGGATAAGCTTTACTTTCGTAAAGTCCAAGCTTGTCAAGAAGCTATCAATTCTTCCTATGTGACTGAACATCATTCACACTCTACATTGAGTGATCTTCTGCATATCTATCCATGCCATCTCTCGTCAGATGTGTCTACTGATAGGCACCTCAATATCATTCAAACTCTGTGGTGAGTTCCTTCTTGAATGTCATCTGTATATAGATACCATCTTCAACCTTGTAGAAAAGGTTGAAATCCGCATCACCCATGGTGATCATTAAGCTCATCAAATGACTATCGATCCTGGTTACCCGTACAGAGCTTTCTTCAATTGAATCCTGGGAGTTTTCTTGATTCACACTTCTTCTTCAATTACACCATTAAGAGAATGGTATTATCTAGCCACTTGGAGCAAACATCTCGTCATGATTCTCTTTCTCTTTCGAAGATAATCTTCTAACCATGAGCCTTCTATAGTATGATTGATTTGTAAGTCTTCTTATTGAACATCCATCACTTGTTCGGTGTTCATCATTATTCATGATCTTTCCTACAAATCAAAGTTACTTACATGATTAGTAATACTTCATAATCATCAAATCATGTTGGCATGATAACCTATTATGCATACAGATATGCTTCACATAGTTATGCAACTATCTTGAACAATACTTTGGCACAACACTTTTCCATATCCTGTATGCATATAGTTGCTATCTAGATGCCTTCCATCTCTACCATAACTTACTATCAAGAGAGTGCACAACTCTTAGCATGTCAGCAAAGAGGTTTCATTCTAGATAAACAACAATGGAAATTTTGTCCAACTTACCCATCATATGCATATTAGTAGTATACTGTTCAATGCCATATGAATGCATACACTCAGCATGATATATTCTAGGAATGCATACAACTACTATGAGCAATATCATTTACTATTCATAGATTCAAGAAGTAATTCAAATGACAACTTAAACACTTATCTTTTATGTTTGTGTGGTTGCCTCCCACTTGATCTCTATTTTGAACTTCTATCTATCCTGGACCACTATGCATGCTTAAGTGTTCACTAGTGTCATCATCATTATCTCATACATAATCATACATTCATTAGTATAGTCTTAATACTATCAAAACATTATGATTCTAAATAATCTTAAGTATGTATGGTCATGATCATTTCATACATAGGTATACTTACCTAAGATCCTAACAAAGTAGGATTCTAACTTGATATAGGAAAACATACTTGGATTATCAAGCTTGGTTATGTCTTAACATACCCAAACAATATATTCTTTGTTCTCTTCAATGATTTAGAGACCTTGTGCTAGAACCTGCATATCTCATAGGTTAAGAATAGTAGAACAAGGTCATACATACCTCGTAAATAGATCTTATATGTGGTAAAATACTATGGATGAGTCTTTGTCCCTATGTCATCATGGTCATAGAACTTGATTTTTCTTTCTTGATGTACCTATATCTTGTTAGCAGACAACATCATCCTCATACAACACCACAAGTGCATTAGTACAATCATAACTGTCATAGCCTTAATCAATGAATGCCTTCTATCATTCACATGCATTCATTATCAAACAATCATAATTGTACTAATCTCAATAACATGAAGACAAACATAAACTTAACCATGAACAGATTTCAACACATACATGTATCTCCTCAAGTCATACCTGTTAGGATTGCTTTTAACCAATCCACTTTGATTTGTTGAAACTGGATCTAGAGCTGGATTAGGGTTTGTCAGAGAAACCCTAAAAATTCAAACTTTGAATTTCAAACTCCTGAATGGATGGAAAGATGTGCCTTGATGAGCTGATCAAGCTAGCATACTTCAATTTTGAAATCTCCAAAATTTGACCCCTCAAAATTGCCTTTGAAACTTCTGGATCTTCTCGACAGGATCCTGAACTAGGGTTTGGTGAATCCCACCCTTATACCCAATCAAAATGTTCGATCCAAATATCTAAACTTCGATTTTTTTGAGGAGCTTCCAGCTGTGGTCACAGACTTCAAAAATTCCAACTTTTGTAGAAGCCCTAATTTTCCACCTTTCCGATCAAAATCCTGAACTAGGGTTTGATCAAGCCCAGCCTTTTGACCAACCAAAAATTTTGATCTTGGTCTCTAAATTTCTATTTTGATGAGGATCATTCATCCATGGACTCTGATTCCAAAAATTCCAACTTTCTCCGAAGCCCTAAATTCCCACAGCAGTGATAAGCCAAGAATGAAGGTGCTCAGAAAACAGTTATGTTTGGAAAGAAATATGCACCTGATTGTTTCTGGTTCATCTATGAAATTATGAATTCACAGGGTCTGAAATCTTGGCTTGTGGTAGCCTGACCTGTCAGATTTCCAACCCCACAAGTCTGACCTCAATTTGATTTTATGAGAGAGAGTTATGCCAAGTGTCGCAACGTGACCTGTTTATGGGATAAACTAGGAGAGTGAAATTGTACGGCATGCCATATGTCACTGGTTCAACTTCGGCCTTTGAAACCCTTACCTGAGAAACTACAGTCCGTGCTCTACCTGTAATTTTTTATGAAATTTCATTTGGAACTTCCTAGCCCAATTTGTGACCTTTTTTCCTAGGTCACCTGTTTATGACTGAGATCTGGAAGAGGCAGAAACCCTAACTTGTACTGATCATAAATCACAAAGTACAATGAATTAGATGTTTTCCTTTGGACACAAGATATAGGGGGATGTTATCTACGACCTTTAAAGGTTTCAGATCTTGAACCTCCGCCAAAATGGATTTATAGTGAAAGTTCCACGATGACTGGTTTTTGCTATACAAAACCCTAACCTTCAAATTGTCGCAAGTGAAGCAAGTGTCGTAAGTGCCATACATTGCCTTCCATCAGGTTAGCTCTGATACCATGTTAAGATTTAATATGCTGAGACAAAAATTGTCAGCATTGCATTTCATTTCACTACAATAGCATATACAGGATCACTGAAAGAACAACAAGCACAGCATAAACACAAGAGACACAGATTTATCCTAGGAAACCCTCATGGGGTAGAAAACCCAGCAAAGCTTCCTCAATATAGATGACCAGCAAATACAAAGATGTAAACCCTAGACATGAGCTCCTTCTTCTCCATAGAAGATATCTCCCTCACCTATGCGCTATTCATAAGTGAGTGTAATGTGTGTTAAATGAGGAACACACCTCCTCTATTTATACACAACTCCGACTTGACTTTTACACTAACTAGTTCGGCCCCCAACTTTAACCACTGGGTTAAACACCCCATTACAATTGACTCTGGGTCGACCCCACTATGGAAGTCTAATAACCCAAGTTACCACATTTCGATGGAGGAATAAACATCTCTGGATATACAATAAGGTCTTCACGGAGGAATGAAACATCTCCAGAATAATAAAGTACAAATATAATATTCTTAGAAGTTACAATATTTCAACACAGAGGGATCGCAACATCAAAGGATTTGGTGCAAACGATTCAAATCCCATCATAAATGCAGCAGTTAAACCACACCGAATAATAGCAAAAACAAAAAAATGACATTTAATACCCAATGCATGCGGCAGATTTGGAAAATCAGCACCGAATTCGGTAATCATAGTCCAAAATCGGTTGGATGCGGCCAACCAACGCTATAAATACAGGAAAAGAGGCAGTGAACTACATTGTGTGATTAAGTAAGAGTTTGCAGAACCACATGGAAGTTTATTTTTCAAGCACCAGCATCGAGCAACCAGAGCCAACACTAGTTACACAAAAGCAGCCATAAGTCATGTCCAGTATCCCAGTTAGAAATAAGAGAGGCGCCAATCGACCGCCAAAAACTGACCTTGCACCAAAGAAAGGAACTCGGGCCTCTGCACGGTTCACCGACGAAGACGCAGGTACTTCAGGCGCTGAGGTCTTGCAAGCAGGGCATCATTGCCTAAGGATATCAGAGTATGTTCTGCCATGCCGGAGAGAGGCACCAAAGATACGGGTAAACAAGAATGAAAGGTACACTATTGTGATGCCATCGGTACCCGCAGTGAGTTCCTCAAGTCGAGAACATTGTGCCCAATATGTAGAAGTTAGCGTATACTGACCACGAACTTACAACTCTGCGAAAAATCCTGGAAGTCTAAGTCAACGTCCCTCACGAAGGAGCCCGCATCATGGGCGTTGGGATTGGATCGTTCGGGGATGTTAGGCCTCACCCAGATGCCGCACTTCAGGCGGTTAGCACAGGCCAATGCATGCGTCAATAAATTGCTGGCATTTTTTCATGGAGGGTGCCTATGGCAGCATGAGCCTATTCCTATCACCATTGCAAGAATCACCAGGCTACCTAAAGACGGCGATGACCCTTCCAAATTTTCCCAAGGAAAGGATAATGACAAGAAGCTGGCAGAAAGGTTGAAGACGAAGTAAGAGGTGCAGAAAAATTTCAAACGATACCTAATCCACACAATCAAGAACCTGGCCATCAGGGTCGAAAAAAGATACTAGCGGTTAAGGTGGCATGGAAGAACAGGCCCAATGAATGTAATTTGGGAATAATCACCTCTACGGAACTATGTGCCTAAGGAGAGTAGATGAATTCATCCAAGTTTCTGCTACACAAGTTGATCAATGATGCGCAAGATGCACAAGAGTCTCGGAAGCCATTTACATACTCATGGCTCCTCATGTTATTTGCATTAGCCGAATGGATGGAACCTGAACACTATCAAGGTATGGACACCGTAGAATCCCGGGTACGCGAAGGAGCGCGGTACCAGAACTTATGGGCAATGGATGATAAAGAGCGATAGGAAGATAACGTTCTGCATTTTTACGTGTTGTTGGAAAGGATGCAGATAGATGCGCAGCTGATACTGCAGATAACAGAGCAAGTCATGATGAAGTACCGACCGATTGCACGGCTATCGGTCGAACCCCAAACAATTTTCCTTCAGGCCTGAGTGGACCTGGCAAAGCAGTGGCTTCCGACGCAGTACAAGCTCACTAAGGAGGAGTCAGACGCCATCATTGACAGATGGCTAGAAGAATGGAAAGTTCTAGCCGATGAGAAGGACATGTCGAATGGGAAGGAAACAAATCGACCAAACCTAGCCAGGGAAGACAAAGTTTCAGCCAGTCGGAAGGAAGGTGCAGGACAAGACAACCCTGTGAAAGATCAGTCGGCATAATCCAACCATGATGGAGCCTCAACAGCAAAAACCCTGACAGATTCAGAGCTAGAGGCGCAGCATGAGGAGATGAGGACAAAGAAAAGGATGGATTGTGGTGGAGGGATCCCATGGGAGGGGCTCACTGTGCAGCAGGTCAACAGACTTCTGGAGAGAATTACAGAAGTGATGGAAGATATCCGCGACCAAGTTACACAGTATTTAGATGAACAGTTCCAGCAGATAGGCCAACTACTATCCACACTAGCATATGCAGTAATAAACTCAAGCATACCGCATGGGGATATTCAGCAAAATCTGTCGACACCCACAGTCGAGGTAGAAGTTGGCACACAACTGCGGATAGTACAAATGGAATCACATGCGATGAATGTTAATATTTAATATGCTAAGACATAAAATAGCAGCATTATGTTCCATTTCACAATAATAGCATATACAGGTTCACTGAAGAAACAACAAGCATAGCATAAACACAAGAGACACAAATTTATCCTGGGAAACCCTCATGGGGTAGAAAACCCAGCAAAGCTTCCTTAATATAGATGACCAGCAATATACAAATATGCAAACCAAAGCAGATCTCCTCCTCCACCATAGCAGACCTCTCCTCCACAAGTGCGCCTCTCTCAAGTGAGTGTGTGTGTCAAATGAGGAACACACCTCCTCTATTTATACACTACTCTGACATATCTTTTACACAAGTACATGTTGGCTCGTATTTAACCATTAGGTTAAATACCCTATTATAACTGACTGGGCCGACCCCACTAGGGTTGTCTAACAACCCTTTGACCCACATAACACATACAGAGCCAACCCCCACTAGGGAAGTCTAATAACCCAAGTTACCACATTCCGACGAAGGAATAAACATCTCTGGATATACAATAAGGTCTTTACGGAGGAATGAAACATCTCTGGAATAATAAAGTACAAATATAATATTCTTTGAAGTTACAATATTTCAACACTCCCCCTTAACGAGAAGGATATTATAACAGTATCTGTACGAGCAAGGATTCATCAACATCATACATGATACATCTATAAATCATTGGAAGCTTTCTCAACATCATCAGTAACTCAAGCAGTTACTGGAACATCAACATCTTCAGTACTGAGTCTTTATCTTCTGCAGCACTCGAACAGCTACAACAACATCAACATCTAGATCCTCACGATCATCAGTATCGTCATCTCACGATCATCAGCATCGTCATCACACAATCATCAGCATCGTCATCACATGATCATCAGCATCGTCATCATACGATCATCCAGCATCGTCATCACACGATCATCAGCATCGCCATCACACAAGTATCCATACCGATACAAGTAACCACATCATTAATACGAGTATCCATACCGATACAAGTAACCACATCATTAATATGAGTATCCATACCGATACAAGTAACCCACATCATCAATTACAAGTATCCTACGGATAGAAGTAACCACATCATCAATACAAGTATCCTACCGATACAAGTAACCACATCATCAATACAAGTATCCTACCGATACAAGTAACCACATCATCAATACAAGTATCCTATCGATACAAGTAACCACATCATCAATACGAGTATCCATACCGATACAAGTAACCACATCAACACACACAATCATATTACAGGATGATCAATCCTGCTCTCTTTAGGACATAGGTTCATGGATGATGCAATCCTATCATGTACCTTTTGAACCGAAGCTCAGGGACGATCCAGTCCTATCATGTACCTTTTGAACCGAAGCTCAGGGACGATCCAGTCCTATCATGTACCTTTTGAACCGAAGCTCCAGGACGATCCAGTCCTATCATGTACCTTTTGAACCAAAGCTCAGGGACGATCCAGTCCTATCATTCAATTCTCAAATACCTCATGTCTATGGCTCAATTCAAAGGACTAAAGTCCGAGGACGATCCAATCCCCTTACCTGTTCATTCAAGATTTTGTTCTCGGAGACATCATGTGTCATGTCCCAAATTTGGAATTGGGTCACAAGGGCCTAATCACATTAGCCATATTCATTAGAGTTTGTAAAATTGATGTTAAGGGTAAAATAATTGCCAGGAGGAAAATTACTAGTTTCCTAGGTTTGGGGTGGAAGCTTTGGGATTTGGAATAAGGGGGGTAATAAATGATGTTTAGACATTAGAAGGGTTCAAGTATTTAATAAATAGAGTGAATAAAGAAATTCAAGAGAATCCTAAGTGACAAATGGTTTTGGAGACATATGGAGGATGTGGGACCCACACTAGCTTGATTTTTCATAATACATGGTATCTCTCTTTTGCAAATTCGAATTAATGGGAATGTGAACACTCTTGGGTGAGTTGGTAAGTCATAACACATGTCCATTGAGCATCTTAGGTCTAATTGAGAAGGATTGGTAACCTCCATGGAAGATAAAGAGTCAAAGTGGAAGTTTGTGGACACTTGGGCTAGATTTCCCTAGCCCCTATGACACCAATGATGGAGCATCTATGACAACTATGACAAATTGCAGACCTGACCTCTGACATCTGACCACTATGACATGTCAGCCCCAAAAATAGGCTCAAAGAAGGCGAATTTGGGAGTCGGAGAATCCAAAGAGACTCAAAATCGAATTTGGGAGAAGATGGAAGGTTGGAACTAGGAGACAAGTGGCAAATGTGGAATATTTCCTAAATGAAAATCTATTGAATCTATTGAGATGATTTCGACCCTTAGAAGGCTAATGTTGGTTATAAAATGTATAAATGAAGTATGAGAATGGCTTTTGATCATTTGTAGAATTTGCAATTGCATTTGTGAAGAGGGAGAGCTAGTGGATGACTAGTTTCTTGCCTTAGCCAATTTCGAGGGTGAAAGATTCCCATCCAAGTTGGTAATTGGAAAGGCCATTCAGACATTTCATTTGGAGCTTTAATGGAGTCTTTATTTGTAGGTGTAAGCTACAGGTAAGCTCATGGTTTCTTCTATTGCAGCACATTCTCTCAACCATTTCCAATTTTGATGGCATATTCTTGATCCTTGAGGGAGGGCGTTTTTGGTGAGCTATTGTACTCTTTGGGGGCGCTTTTCATGCCCCATTTCTATTGTAATATGAATTAAATACTCTGTTCTCCATCTCCATAAATTTTCAGGTCGAAATTCCAAGTAGAAATGTATAAATCTCATTTTTAATGGAAGAACAATGCCATTTCCCCACTACCTTGTTGTGAATCAATGTATTGATGATGATTTCGAATGAATGGATGATTATCTAATGAATTTGTGATTAATGGACTTCCATGGATGTATTTTACAAGTTTCATGTAATTTACTTGAGCATTTGAAGTATTTTTACTCAGTTTAATTACATTGGGAGAAGAAATAGTGCCATTTCCCCAAGGGTCGAATTGGTGATTTTTGCAGTTGAATGGGAGAGGGTGAGAACAGTTGTAATAAACCATTAATGGTGCATATGAGACCTTAATAACATAATTAACACATTACATACCTCTTTTCATAAATTTGAGTGGGTTTGGAGGCATTTGGGAAGCCATTTTCAGTACTTACCTTAGGGGGATTTGAACCCCAAATTACTAGTAAAATTGCATACTTGGTCCATAATCTTAAGAGAGTTTGCAGAGGTCTTTTGGTGGCCATATATTATCGCTGAACATCATATTCAATTCCTAATATCATTCATACACCTTCCTTGAAGATTTGAAGGCATTTGGAGTCAATTTGAGACCTAGAGACCAATACTAGTCAAAGGGAAATCACTAGTAAAGTTACCTACATTGACCAGAATTGAAAGAGTATTTGTAGAAGTGTTTTAAAGGTACAAAGGAATCCCTGAAACACATATTTATGTTCTAATATCATTCATATACCTTCTCAGAAGATTTGGGATCATTTGGGGCAAATTTGGGACCTAGAGATCGAAACTAGTCAAAGGTCGAACCAAGGAAAAAAGTGGAAAATTGCAATTTTAATCAAATTCCTAACAAGGGACATTACAGTGGTATCAGAGCATGGTCCTTGCACCTGTGGATTAGGTACATACATTCAAGAATAATTGGCAGCCATGTCTTACTATTATGATGAATCCTATGAGTACAATTCTTATGAGGAATATGCAGATGCTTATGAGCAACATGAAGTAGAATGTGAATGGTACGAGGAAGAGGTGCCATCGTGCAACACTTCTTACAATTTTAGGAGAAATGAAGATTATTCTTATGACTTTAGATCTGATGAATATGAGTGTGTCACACCAACCAAGGATAATTCTATGAGCGAGTTCCAAAGATGGAGAGAAAAATATAAAACCTTGCCCCAACAATATCAAAAATATCAAGAATATCTTGCTTCGAGCAAAAATACACAAAATGCCATGTGTTTTGAGTACTATGCTGAACATGTTTTTGAAAATAGGCCCAAAAATGAAGATGTGGAGTTAGTGAAGAAAGGTTTATTCCCTTCTTGTAAAAACCCTTGGAGCGAGTATCATATATGTGTGCATGAAATGATGTCCTCCTTGAGGAGAGCTTTTGAGATTTATTCAAGAAGAGATTCCAAATATATTGATCCTAAGGAAAACAAGGGGCAAAATGCATCAGCTTGCTTTAAGGAGCAAAAGGAAGAGACATCACAAGAGCATGAAGAATATTCTATTGAAAATATGGAAGATCATTTCGAGACACCTTCTAGCTTAGACATGAACCAAAAAGCATCTACTGATGGATGCTTAAACTATGAAGGAGTACCTACTGATATGTGCTCACACCTCTATGTTGGTGACATAGAGATCACTTTTGAAAGTGTTTCTACAAGTACAAGTTTTATTAAACATGATAATGAAGACCTTGCAGTAGTTGAAGAACAACCAAGATCAACTTCCCCATCACCACTTGGGCTTCATGAAGTTGGTCCAAGCAAAATTGAAGAAGATGAGGAGGTTCATTTACAAGAGCCTCATTTTCTTGAAGGGTCCTTAAAGATGAATGAAAATAAGATCCAAGAGTCCCTCAACATTCTCCATGACACTCAAGCATTGGTGTCAAATTCTTGTTGGAGAGCTACTTCATTGGAGGAAACATCCTTCCTTGAAGACATGGAGAAGATTCAAAGAGCAATGTGCCACATCAAAGATTGTCAAATGGTAGATTGTTTGGAGGATTCTCATGACATGGTGGATCATGAGAAATGTGGGAATTTGAATGTGCTTAATGTGTTTGAAGATGAACTTGAAGAGATCCAAACACTTGATGTGGTGGAAGAGGAACTTGAATTGTCTCTTGATGAAGCTTATGCAATTTTTAAAGAAGAGCATGATTCCTCTACATTGGAACCAATCTATGACAAAGGTTTCCCACTTTTGAAGGAGCTGCATGATACTACCCACATGGATCCTTCCCATGATGAAACTCCTGAACTTTTTGATCATTTGGGTGAGTTAGTACATTCTCCTACATCCTACAATTCCATGTTTTGCAGTATTAGTCTCAATGAAGTATGGGTGAAAGGGTTCTTTTTTATGGTGCCACATGAGGAGTATGGGACTCCTAGATTTAACTTTTATGATGACATGGTTGGAGCACATTCTTATTCACATTTGCAGCAGCATAATTTGTCATTTTATGATGATTCACATCTACATGGATGCACCTATGATATGGATTTGAGTCACTTGAAGACTCATGGTTTTTCTTGCTCAACACGGGGTTCATTTGATGTTAGAGGAACTTCATCCAACACTTGGATGAATAGATTTATGATGGGAGAAAATTTTTGTTGGCAGCCACATACTTTGTTACATCTTTATGATTCTCACATTCATGGATGTATGGGTGAGACTTCTTTGAGTCATTTGAAGTCTCCTTGTTTTTTCTGCTCATTATTTGGTTCAGATTTTAGTGGAGATTCTTCATTCACTTCTTGGATGAAAGAATGCATGGTTGAATATTTTGATGCATATCACATCCTTTTGGAGCAGCATTATAGGACATGGGATCCTCACCTATGTCATTGGAGAAGATTTGATTGGTCACTTGAAGCTTGTATGCACTTGGAAAATCGTGGTCTACTTGCTTGGAGGTACAAGCACTTTCATGATTCTTTGATGAAGCACCTCCTTGATGTACATTTTCATTATGTAGTTATGTACTTTGATGATATATATTTTGTACTCATGATGTTTGGAAGAATGCATACAAGAAAATGGGATCCAGGAATCATCTTATCTGATGGTATGGGTTGGTGAGCACTCTTCATTGTTGGGGGTGCAATACAAGCAATGGGACCCTAGAATAATTTTTATCTCATTGGTTTCAATTTTTGGGGGGGAAACAAGAAGTATGGGAGATGGATTTCCCACTTAATAAAGTGATTTTTATCAGAGTAGTGCAGCAGCAAGCATGGTGGTTCCTCTTCATGGAAACTCAAAGACTCAAGGTTTGGCAATTCAATGGCAACTTCAAAGAATTATACAGAAAGCATGTTCTTCAACACCCATGTTTGAAATTGCTTGAGGACAAGCAATATTGGGAAGGGAGGATTTGTCATGTCCCAAATTTGGAATTGGGTCACAAGGGCCTAATCACATTAGCCATATTCATTAGAGTTTGTAAAATTGATGTTAAGGGTAAAATAATTGCCAAGGAGGAAAATTACTAGTTTCCTAGGTTTGGGGTGGAAGCTTTGGGATTTGGAATAAGGGGGATAATAAATGATGTTTAGACATTAGAAGGGTTCAAGTATTTAATAAATAGAGTGAATAAAGAAATTCAAGAGAAATCCTAAGTGACAAATGGTTTTGGAGACATATGGAGGATGTGGGACCCACACTAGCTTGATTTTTCATAATACATGGTATCTCTCTTTTGCAAATTCGAATTAATGGGAATGTGAACACTCTTGGGTGAGTTGGTAAGTCATAACACATGTCATTGAGCATCTTAGGTCGAATTGGGAAGGATTGGTAACCTCCATGGAAGATAAAGAGTCAAAGTGGAAGTTTGTGGACACTTGGGCTAGATTCCCTAGCCCCTATGACACCAATGATGGAGCATCTATGACAACTATGACAAATTGCAGACCTGACCTCTGACATCTGACCACTATGACATGTCAGCCCCAAAAATAGGCTCAAAGAAGGCAAATTTGGGAGTTGGAGAAGCCAAAGAGACTCAAAATCGAATTTGGGAGAAGATGGAAGGTTGGAACTAGGAGACAAGTGGCAAATGTGGAATATTTCCTAAATGAAAATCTATTGAATCTATTGAGATGATTTCGACCATTAGAAGACTAATGTTGGTTATAAAATGTATAAATGAAGTATGAGAATGGCTTTTGATCATTTGTAGAATTTGCAATTGCATTTGTGAAGAGGGAGAGCTAGTGGATGACTAGTTTCTTGCCTTAGCCAATTTCGAGGGTGAAAGATTCCCATCCAAGTTGGTAATTGGAAAGGCCATTCAGACCTTTCATTTGGAGATTTAATGGAGTCTTTATTTGTAGGTGTAAGCTACAGGGCATCTCATGGTTTCTTCTATTGCAGCACATTCTCTCAACCATTTCCAATTTTGATGGCATATTCTTGATCCTTGAGGGAGGGCATTTTTGGTGAGCTATTATACTCTTTGGGGGATCTTTTCATGCCCCATTTATATTGTTAATGAATTAAATACTCTTTTATCCATCTCCAGAAAGTTTCAGGTCGAAATTCCAAGTAGAAATGTATAAATCTCATTTTTAATGGAAGAACAATGCCATTTCCCCACTACCTTGTTGTGAATCAATGTATTGATGATGATTTCAAATGAATGGATGATTATCTGATGCATTTGTGATTAATGGACTGCCATGGATGTATTTTACAATTTTCATGTACTGTACTTGAGCATTTGAAGTA
Source organism: Larix kaempferi (assembly GCA_027924585.1). Taxonomy (NCBI): domain Eukaryota; kingdom Viridiplantae; phylum Streptophyta; class Pinopsida; order Pinales; family Pinaceae; genus Larix; species Larix kaempferi. Next base: position 15,846,723 of record BSBM01000545.1, read on the forward strand.
TTTTTACTCAGTTTAATTGCATTGGGAGAAGAAATAGTGTCATTTCCCCAAGGGTTGAATTGGTGATTTTTGCAGTTGAATGGGAGAGGGTGAGAACAGTTTTAATAAACCATTAATGGTGAATATGAGACCTTAATAACATAATTAACACATTACATACCTCTGTTCATAAATTTGAGTGGGTTTGGAGGCATTTGGAAAGCCATTTTCAGTACTTACCTTAGGGGGATTTGAACCCCAAATTACTAGTAAAAATTGCATACTTGGTCCAGAATCTTAAGAGAGTTTGCAGAGGTCTTTTGGTAGCCATATGTTATCCCTGAACATCATATTCAATTCCTAATATCATTCATACACCTTCCTTGAATATTTGAAGGCATTTGGAGTCAATTTGAGACCTAGAAACCAATACTAGTCAAAGGGAAATCACTAGTAAAGTTACCTACATTGACCATAATTGAAAGAGTATTTGTAGAAGTGTTTTAAAGGTACAAAGGAATCCCTGAAACACATATTTATGTTCTAATATCATTCATATACCTTATCAGAAGATTTTGGATCATTTGGGGCAAATTTGGGACCTAGAGATCGAAACTAGTCAAAGGTCGAACCAAGGAAAAAAGTGGAAAATTGCAATTTTAATAAAATTCCTAACAAGGGACATTACATCATGTCTATGGCTCTCTTTAGGACTGAAGTCCAGGGATGATCCAATCCCCTCAAGTCCACCAAGGACTTCATTCTCGAAGACATCCGTCTACGGCTCTCTTTAGAACTGAAGTCCAGGGATGATCCAATCCCCTCAAGTCCACCAAGGACTTCATTCTCGAAGACATCCGTGTACGGCTCTCTTTAGGACTGAAGTCCAGGGATGATCCAATCCCCTCAAGTCCACCAAGGACTTCATTCTCGAAGACATCCGTCTACGGCTCTCTTTAGGACTGAAGTCCAGGGATGATCCAATCCCCTCAAGTCCACCAAGGACTTCATTCTCGAAGACATCCGTCTACAGCTCTCTTTAGGACTGAAGTCCAGGGATGATCCAATCCCCTCAAGTCCACCAAGGACTTCATTCTCAAAGACATCCGTCTATGGCTCTCTTTAGGACTGAAGTCCAGGGATGATCCAATCCCCACATGTCCACCAAGGACTTCATTCTCAAAGACATACGTCTACGGCTCACTTTAGGATTGAAGTCCAGGGATGATCCAATCGCCACATGTCCACTAAGGACTTTATTCTCGAAGACATATGTCTACGGATCCTTTTAGAACATATGTTCAAGGATGATGCAATCCCTCTTCTTTCTCGGAGACATCTGTCTATGGATCCTTTTAGAACATATGTTCAAGGATGATGCAATCCCTCTTCTCAACTTATACCCTGTTTAAGGACCATCCACCAACCTATCTATTACTAATATAGGTATCCTCATCATCGACCTCACTGTCGATGTAGGAAATCTCGTCATAAGTGATCACCTCACTCACCCCTTTCAAGGAGGGTCCTTCTGAACTTTATTAAGTTTGTCTTGGAACACTTTACTGAGGTAGAGGTTTGGTTAGTACATCGGATCAGTAGAAGTTTGGTTAGTATATTGGTAACTTGTTACAAATTCAAACTTTTAGTTCCTTTCTGCACCTTATCTTGGAACACTAGATTCTCTGCCATCTTGATACAACTCTGTTTGTCACATAGGATCATAGTTGGGTCTATCTCTAAGTCAAACAATCCTAAAGCCATACCGCTTCACAATTAGCAGAGCAAGCAACCATATATTCTGCTTGTGCTAAGAGCCACACTAGATTGTTTCCTGCTCAACCACAAGATCATGGCTGATCCAAGACAATAACATCCTTTCGATGTACTCTACTTGTCTGATACACTTTCTGCTCAATCAACATTTGTGTAGTCATCTGAAGTCATGATCTCCAAAAATGGCATAGATCAAAGTCTATCGTATCCTTTAGGTACCTCATCACATGCTTTGCAACTAATAGGTGAACACATCCAGTTTTCACTAGATACTGACTCAAGGTGTTCACAGCAAAGCATATATCTGACCTAGTATTTGTTAGACACATCAATGACTCAATATTTTGTCTGTACAGAGTTCTATCCACTAACTCTGATGAGTCATCTGCTAACAACTTCAAGAGTGGCCATCCCAACACATCAAGTCCTTTTTAATATTTCTCAGCATACTTTCCTTGGTTGAGAAAGATTCCTTCTGAGCCTTGTCATACTTCCAGACCTAGGAAGCAATGCATCAATTTGAGATCTTTCATTTTCATTTCTGCATTGAATGATCTTCTGCATATCTATCTGTGCCATCTCTCGTTAGATGGATCTACTGATATGGGCCTCAAAATCATTCGAACTCTATGGTGAGTTCCTTCTTGCATCCATGCCATCTGTGTCTAGAAACCATATTCAACCTTGTAGCAAAGGTTGAGATCCACATTACCCATGGTGATCATTAAGCTCATCAATTGATTATCAATCCTGGGAACCCATACAGAACCTGATTCACACTTCTTCTTTAATTACACCATTAAGAGAATGGTCTAGCCACTTGGAGCAAACATCTCATCATGATTCTCTTCCTCTTTCTAAGATAATCTTCTAGCCACAAGCCTTCTATAGTGTGTTTGATTTGTAAATCCTTTTGAACATCCATCGCTTGTTCATTGTTCATCATTCATCATGATCTTTCCTACAAATCAAAATTAAGTACATGATTAGTCATACTTCATAATCATCAAATCATATTGACATGATAACCTATTATGCATACAGATATCATTTACATAGTTATGCAACTTATTTTTACCAATACTTTGGCACAACACTTTCCCATATCCTGTATGCATACAGTGGCTATCTAGATGCCTTCCATCTCTACCAGAACATACTATCGAGAGTGTGCACAGCTCTCAGCATGTCAGCAAAGAGGTTTCATTCTAGACAAGCAACAATGGAATGTTTGTACAAATTACCAATCATATGCATATTTAGTAGTATACTGTTCAATGCTCTATGAATGTTTACACTCAGCATCATATATTCTATGCATACAACCTATTACAGGCAATATCATTTACTATTTCAAATAACAACTCAAATACTTATCTTTTATGTTTGTGTGGTTGCCTCTCGCTTGATCTTCTGTATGTCTTTTGAACTTCTATTCATTCTATACCACTGTGCATGCTCAAGTGTGCACTAGTGTCATCCTCATGATCTCATACACAAATATACATTCATTAGTATATTCTCAAAACATTCTAATTCTAAATAATCTTGAATATGTATAGTCATGATTATAGATAATATTCAAGGTATCAGGAAGTCTTCTTTTACTCATGCATATTCTTGTTTGATCTAGTTAGTTAAATCATCAACCAAGATAAGAGACATAAAATGCATAAACCCTTGATTACTAACTTTATGAATAAGCATAACCAATCATACCAAGTATACTTATATAAGAGATCCTAACACAAGGTAAGATTCTAACTTAACATAGTAAAACATACCTGGATTAGTATACTTGCTTAGTTATGTACAACATACCTAAACAATCTCTTCATTGATTTAGAGATCCTGAGTTAGAACCTGCATGTCTCATAGGTTAAGCATAATATAACAAAGTCATACATACCTTGTAGGTAGAACAAAGATTATGGATGAGTCTTTGTCTTCATGTTGTCATGGTCATGGAACTTGATTTGTCTTTTGTGATGTACCTGTATCTTGTTAGCAGACAACATCAACCTCACACAACACCATAATTCATTAGTACAATCATATAGCCCTAATTAATGAATGTCTTCGATCATTCACATGCATTCATATTGTTACTAGGGTGATAAGAAAATTCTAACATTAATCAAGATTGTACTAATAAATAATATGAAGACAAACACATTATGAACTTAATCAAGAATCAAATTTCAAGACATACCTGAACCCTCCTTAAGTCATACCTGTCGAGACTTCTTGTAGTCTTCTTATGTAAGGCCTTAGCCTCAACTCCCCCTGAAACTTGATCTGGAGCTTGATTAGGGTTTGCTAGAGAAACCCTAAAAAATCCCGAGCTAGGGTTTGATCAAGCCCGGTCTTCTACCCAACCAAAAAATTCGATCTTGGTCTCTAAATTTTGATTTTCCTAAGTAGCATTCAACTGGTGGATTCCAATTCAAAAAATTATAACTTTCTCCGAAACCCTAAATTCCGGAAGCCATGAATAAAGGTGCTCCAAAAATAATTATGTTTTGACAGAAATATGTACCTGATTGTTTCTGCTATAACTCCGAAATTTTTGCTCGAAAGGGTCTGAAAATTTTTTTCTGCAGTAGCCTGACCTGTCATCTTTCCATCCTGATAGGTCTGACCTCAATTGGATTTTCTGAGAGAGAGTTATGACAAATGTCGCAACGTGACCTGTTTTGGGATAATACGGGAGAGCGAACTTGTACGGCGTGCCACGTGTCACTGTTTGAACTTCGGCCTCTGAAAACATTTTTTGATATATCTCACCCTGTTATCTTTCCATCCTGACAGTTCTGACCTCAATTGGACTCTCTGAGAGAGAGTTATGCCAAGTGTCGCAACATGACCTGTTAATGGGATAAAACAGGAGAGAGAAATTTTACGGCATGCCACATGTCATTGGTTCAGCTTCAGCCTCTAAAAAAAGTTTCTTGAGATAGTACAGTCTGTGTACTACTTGTCACTTTTTACGAAATTTCATTTGGAGCTTCCTAGCCAAGTTATGACCTTTTTTCCTAGGTCACCTGATTTTGACTGAGATCTGGAAGAGGCAGACACCCTAACCTTGTACTGATCATAACTCACAAAGTACAACGAATCTGAGGGTGCCCTTTGGACACAAGATACCTGGAGATGTTATCTACGGACCTGTAAAGGTTTCAGATCCTGAACCTTTGCCAAAAAGGATTTATAGTGAAAGTTCCACGATGACTGGTTTTTGTTATATAAAACCCTACCCTTCAAATTGTCGTAAGTAAAGCAAGTGTCGTAAGTGCCATACCTTACCTTCCTTCAGTTTAGCTCTGATACCATGTTAAGATTTAATATGCTAAGACAGAAAATAGCAGCATTACATTCCATTTCACAATAATAGCATATACAGGATCACTGAAGAAACAACAAACATAGCATAAACACAAGAGACACAGATTTATCCTGGGAAACCCTCATGGAGTAGAAAACCCAGCAAAGCTTCCTCAATATAGATGACCAGCAATATACAAAGATGCAAACCAAAGACATGATCTCCTCCTCCACCATAGCATACCGCTCCTCCACAAGTACGCCTCTCTCAAGTGAGTGTGTGTGTCAAATGAGGAACACACCTCCTCTATTTATACACTACTCTGACATATCTTTTACACAAGTACATGTAGGCTCGTATTTAACCATTAGGTTAAATACCCTATTATAACTGACTGGGCCGACCCCACTAGGGTGGTCTAACAACCCTTTGACCCACATAACACATACAGGGCCGATCCCCACTAGGGAAGTCTAATAACCCAAGTTACCACATTCCGACGGAGGAATAAACATCTCCGGATATACAATAAGGTCTTTACGGAGGAATGAAACATCTCCGGAGTAATAAAGTACAAATATAATATTCTTTGAAGTTACAATATTTCAACAATGAAAACATGTGATGAGGCTGTGGACTTCGAGGTACAGAAGTCCAAATTCTTTATGGTAAATTTCAATTCACTCCCAATGTTGAAATTACTTTGAATTCAAGCCGCAGCAAGCACAGAGATCCGCGACCACGAGGCCGCGATGCATAACAAGATGGTCGAGTATAAGAAGAAACTACACACCAGAGAGATGGAGGCACATCGTCTCCAAGATGAGTAGGCCGTAGCACTAGTCGAGAAAGAGAAGGCTATAGAAGAACGCAACAAAATAGAAAGAGCGCTTGCGAAGGCATGCGAAACGGTGGAGCTAGACCAGGATGTAGATCCAGAAGCAAAAGGTGTTATGTTGGGAGTGGCTCTCACCGAGCTAAGGAAGGAAAATGAAGAGCTCCAGGCTAGGGTGATATCCAGCACACCACCAGAACAGATTCAAAGTCGGTATATGGTGATCAACGAAGCAGTGACAGAGATCCAGGAGATGGAATAGGCAGCCCAGATAGTCACAGAAGGCGTCACAGAGTTTTAGGGCAGTGTAGTTGAGGATGACCAGCTGACCACGCTGAAGGGACAACTCAGCGACGTGGAAGCACAGTTAGAGTCCTTTAAGGGATCGATCAAAGGCGATGCCCCCAATGATACGAATGAAAAAGGTAGAGAAACTAAAAAACATGCAGCAACGCGTCGCAAAGGCCCGCGAAAGGACAACAACGAAGGGCCGCACATTTGGATGAGCTCTAAACGAAAGTAGAAGTTCTCACAGCATGGGTAATAGAAGTAATGAAACAGGTTAAGGAGCAGTGGGAAAAAGCACAACAGAAAGGTTGCGAACACCTAACAGAGCAGCAGGTGGGAGAATGTGCACAACTTCGAGCTTCAGCAAAGGAAGTGGTCGACCAGATCAGAACTGCATATGATGACTTCAAGTAGCAGGTGAACGCACCAGCCGTGTCTTGCTGAGGTGGCTCGAGGGCGAGCAACAAGTTTGTGTTGGGGTCTTGTTGGCATGGGATTAGTTCGCATGAAGTGTGGAAGACGACAGCTGCAAAAGGGATAATCCGCGAAAGAAGGGTCATTCGTGGAGAACGGGGAAGCGCAAAAGTAGTTTAGTTTGTTAGAAACAGGTCATGTGGACCGTTTTGTAACCACTTAGTTTTGTATAAATAGGAGTATGATTGTACGCCTAAGGGAATCCAACGATGAATAGAAAAATCAAACTTTTGGGTTTGTGTTCCAGTTTTTTATCTGTTTTGTATCCACGATATGATGTATTGACTGTTTCTGCGAAGGTCATTCCGCAGGTTTTAATGAATGCATGAAGATGTTCGATTATGGTTCTATCTTTGTCTTTGCTTCTATTAGATGGTGAATGCGAATGTTTGTGAGATGTTTAATGCTCTATGGGTTTGGTAATTGTTGTTCATGCTAAAGAGTAGTTAGATCATGTTGATGCGAATGTCTATTACGATTAATGAATATGCGAATGATGAACTGCTAACATAGTGTGAAAGAGATAATCTCTGGTTTCTGTGGTTGTAATGTATGTTTGATGCATGTCCTCAAATCCACTGCGGAAACTTGGTTCCTGCAGCCCCCTTATTCATATCGGGTGAGACCTCACTCACTCTGCGAGTGTTGCTGAAAAGGGTAAAACCTTTCTGGGTCCCATGCGTAAGGGAGTTCTATTGATGGTTTGTTAACGACAGTGCGAAGTGAACCCCTATCGACAATTGCTGTGTCAATAGTAATACAACAAAATAAGAGCCAAGAGAGTATGGAAGAGGGTGTGTTAGAGTGTGTGTGTGTGTGACAACCTCTACAAGCGGAATCACCTCTACAAGCGGAGTCACCTCTACAAAGAAAAAACCATAGTGTGTGGCTAGGAGCCCCTATGTAATACCCCGCATTTTGGACTCTTAGGAAATATTGGCTTTTAATGTGTATATTGTATACATGCGATATATGTTTTCCTAGCGTGGAGCTCAAGGCCAAGGCCCCGCTAGTGTATGCTCAGATTTTTTATTAAAAAGGAAAATATTTGATATTATGTTATCCATGTCCTATTAAGCCATGGAATATTGTAAATTGATGTAAATATTAATATTGCAATAAATTACCAAAAATTGGCTATGGAAGCAACTAATAAGAGGGGGCCATGTGTGTCCACTATGGAGTGGTGAGAGGTATTGTGGGGTTGAACCATATGCTTCCAAATGTCATCTTGAGAACCCATTTGACATTTCTTACTGACATTTAATTCAGTTGTAAGGAAGTAGTTAAAGAAATCAATCCATGGCTTTAATGGAGCATGGGCAACCCAGAAATTTGTATGGTAGGTATGGGCTTTGTTTCCTTGGCCCACAAGTCACTCTACCTCATGGGAATTCGTTCTTCCTCATTCCCATTCCATTGTTGAATATCTAAGCTTCAGTTTTCATCCATTACACAGTGCCAACAGTGAGAAAAACCAGAAATCGCAACTTTGCATTAACCAATGTTTTGAAGTGCCATATACGCCAAGAATTTCATGTTGGCAGTGAAATCCAATGGGGGATCCATAGACATAAACCTTAGGGCAAATTTGAGAGTCGTTAGACACTTCGAAATCCATAGAAAAACCCAAATTTGATAGCCCGAAAATCCAATTACGGGATTGAGTTATTTGGTCACCGAATTGTGAGAATCCAAGTGTGAATGACAGAACAAAGGATAGAACAGAGGTTGGGATTGCTTGATAAACCCAGTGAAGGATAAAATCTCAAGGATTTAGCATCTTGGACCTTTCTATGCCCACCCTGAAGAGCACTTGAGGGAAGGGACGCCTGAGGGGACTGTGCAACAGAGAAGGGGACCTTCCTTGTGTTGGGGTGTGGTAGGTATTGTGGTTACCATGACTGTTTGAGTTTAATTGAGATGCATGTAGCTCTATGGTTGAGTTCATTGGCTTAGCATCCTCCTCCTTTGTCTCTTGCATGCTTGATAAACCCAACTATGTGTTGGCTTAGCATGATTGTTTGTGTGAGACCATGGCAGTGAGTGAGCCTGTTTAGTTCCTCCTTAGTGGATACACAACCCAGCTCGGGGGTGGTCTCTCAACTGAAATAATATAGGCTGGACAGGGGACCTATGGTTGGGTGGAACGTTGCTCTCACATAGCTAGTTGTTTGGACAGTTTCATCTTAAAGATAAGTATTCTCTGTGGTTTAAATTGTGTTCATTCTGTGTTCTGCAATGTTTAAATTGATGACTGTTATTGGTATGCTGAATGCATGATGTAGTTGTGTGTAGATGACGTTTATTTCCACTGTGTATAATTTAAATATGCATTTTATTAATTGTAATTTCGTCATATGGCTCGGGGAAGAATTAGACACACCCCCCATAGTGCGGTCATGTTCCCTCTGCGAGTCTGGATGACGGGAGGGGGACGTGACACCTTAAGCCATGTGTCCTAATGGATTCATCCCAAGGTGCAACAATACCTACCTAGGGGCATATATTCTCATCATGATTGGGAGCTCTACTCATCAAGGAGTATTCAAAACTTTAACACAATGAAATCCAAAAACATTCCACAATAAATATCTACCATGAAAACCTACATACTTAGGTATGCAATTTAATGTTTGTGTAGAATGTCCTATGTCAATTAGATTTAATCCAAGTGATTTGGGATGGAGTGTTATTCGCCCCACCCAAATTCTATTCAAACCATAAAATAATAAAATAATAATTATTAGTTAGCTTATAAAAATTAAGAAAGAAAAAACTCTTGATCATAAAACATTAAACTACTTCATGATATTATAACTTCATTCATTTATGCAAGTAGATAGAAAATAAAAGTATTTATAAAATTTATATGAGTAGGTGACCATATACATACTTTATTAAATTTAGAAGAATCATTAGAATTATAAATGAATTGTCCCTCTAACATTTAAACTACTTTATCAAATAATAACTATTAATCAATAAAGTAAGAAGTTGGTGGAAGAGGTATTTTATTAAATAAAGTATTAAATACGAAACAAAATCCCAACCCTGTAACATTCAAACTACTTTATCAAATGATAACTATTAATCAATAAAGTAGGAAGTTGGTGGAGAAGAGATATTTTATTAAATTTCATTTATAATAAGAAAATTTAATTTCAAAATTAAATATTCTATTTTTTAATTAATAAAATAAATAAAATAATAATAAAACATTATTATTGTTATTTTAATTTTACGCAAGATTAAGTAAGTAAGTATATGAAAATGATATTCTATACAAATTTGAGATTTGAAAATAATTTTTATAATAAATATAATTTTTAATAATATATTTTTTTTTAAAGGTATATAGTAAGATTGTCCAAGTTTTCTTTTTCTTTTTTCAAAGAATCAATATGTTATTTAAGGTGGTAGGGTCTTCCTTATTATTAAGTTACATTGATGGATGGATAACAAAGTTATGTGATGGTTTTGTAATAAATAAATTATAATCAATTTTGTCATCTTTAAAATAATTATAATTTTTATTTTAAATTTTAAAATAAAATAATTTTAAAAATGTTTTATAAAACTATAAAAATTTATAATTTCTATTTTTTTTATTTTAAAATTAAAATTTTAAATCTAAATAAATTTAAAATGTACCCTTATAATTTTTACCATACTGCAATATAAAATACAAAACTGACATAACCCAAAATTTTAGTAAGATTCAACTTCCTTTTTTTAAATAAAAAATGAAGACCTTTTTGGTCGCCACCATTGCTGGAATTTGGTTCTATTTCAAAAAAATGAAGACCTTTTTGGTCGCCACCAGTGTTGGAGTTTGGTTCTAATTTTAATAGTCCAAAATTTGTTTTGAGGTTTTGAGTGTATATATTCTCCGTCCAAAAAACGGTTTGTCTAAATTTTGTCTTTCAACAGACAAAATAATTAATGGTTTATAGTAAAATTTTTATTAAAAATATATATTTTTAAATTTATTAAAACTTCACATTTATATAGAAAATAAAAGTTTTAACTACATAGCAAATGCCCATTGCTGAAAAAATTTAAAATGTGTTATTTATAATAAAAGTTTTAACTACATAGGGAATACTCATTGTTGGAGAAAAATTTAAAATATGTTACTTACTTCCAGGTATGATATGCATAGTGAGACCCAATGGCTATGTGTTAAGTTAATAATTTAGAAAATTTATATTTTAATAGCAAGTTGTTTACACTAAGTCATCAAACAAATTATTGATGATAAAAAAGAAATTAGAAAGTTTAGCCGTAAAATGTAATTTAAAGTTTTTGCTAAAAGTAATCCAAAAAAATGGCTTGGGATAACTGGCACTCAAATGGCCCAGCTTTTTCAGTTATTTGTTCTCTAGATTCAGTTATGAATCGTAGTTCCACCCCATTTACTGCGGAACTATGCCATGGAACTGTGTCCCTAGCGGTTTCGGCCCATTTTAAGACGGTCCAGATCATGAAAATTCCAAAAAAATAACAAGGGATGAAACTGTGCCTTGTCGGAAAAGTTTCCATGACAGGCGATTTGAGTGCCAGTTATCACACTCCAAAAAAAATTAATGACGGTTAAGAGAATAAAGTGATCATCTAAAATAGGTTTTGGAAAAAAAAGTGACAGTTTAACAAGAAGGTTGGGCAAAATGTCCCGTGACGGTCAAATTCCATCCCGCGCCATTGCTCACTTAAATGATACACAAAGCAAATGACAGAGAATGACACGGCCAGCTTTAATGTTTGCTTGTCCCTTTATTTAGTGGTTGTTAAAAGCATTTAATAAGACGAAATTGACAGAGATATGGATGAGACTTATATGTATATCTGCTATTCAACAACTACCAGTCCAGTGGGTTTCCAGCTAATGGGAATTTGGTATTGTAGTAGATGGAGGAGACGTGAAGAAAACTGCCCTTCAAATTCAATCCAGACGTCAAAATGGTCACATTGATCCTCTTTCTGTCATTCTCCTCTCTGCTACGAATGATACCTATGGCTGATTGTTAATTTATGTTTTTGTTTTTCACTCGGTCCCCCACACAAAATGTACTCACATGGGGTTTCCTCCTTGTCATTTCAATAGCCTGTGCATCCAATCACTGCACGTTTTTTAAGATGCCCTCCAAATGATTGTTAGCCTTCAGTATCCTTTGCATTCAGTGTACGACTTGCTGCCATGCTGTTCGTAATATTTATCAGATTATTTAGCGAATCAGAATATAATCAACGCTTCTGTATATCACATGGCTGGATGCGGGTTCTAAGTTAATTGTCATTTCAAGTTTCAGTGGAATTAAATGAAGATCCGTGCTATTTCTGAGGCAAGGAATGTAAGTGACAGGATTTGAACCAAGGAATCTGAGTAAAATGGTTTGGTGAATCTCTGGAAACATGCCTTCATGTTACAATCTCGAGTCGAATCCGGGCTCTCTCTCATGTTTGGTGAGTCTGGACCTTATCATATATGCTACTTTTGTAATGTTTGGTGTTGGCGGTCATGAAGAGAAGAACAAAGGTGAATATGATGATCATGAGGATTAAGAAATTATAGGAGAAAATGTTTTTTTTATTATAATTAAAGTAGGTTTATTTTAATTACACCCATAGGTGTTAGATCGGTGTTATTCTCTTTGTCTTTACTATTGATTTGGGATGGAGATTGATCTCCATCTATTCTAAATTGTACGATGAGACAAGTGTCTTGTTGAATTAAGAAGATAGGTGATAACATCCAGCTAGGACATAGACAAGAAGGGATTACAACTACACATAGAAAACAAGAGAGTGTGGCTGTGCTAATTTAACATATATCAAAAAAAAATTGAGATGTAAATTTTTTGGTGTTATGCTTTGTATATGGGATATAAGAAAATAAAGTTTTTTTACAATGATTTAGATATTAAGACAATAAGATCACATATCATTAAGTCTTCTATAACACCAAATCTTTTTAAGAGAAAGCAAGATTTAGTACATAAAAAAACAAGGTTTAGTACATTTGCGATGATGATGAAAGGTCAAAGAACATATCTCTTATCTCTTCACTAGTCAATGGATATATGTACATTGTCATTAGGCTTATCTTAATCATCATTCTATGAATCGTTCATATATATATATATATATATCAAAATCCTTTGTTAATTCCATAGTCAATAGGGATTATCCTCTAGATTGTTATTGGAGCTAAATTCTTGGTCAATTTGAAGTTAAATCTATCACTTAGCACACTATTGTACATCTTACCAATTTCACATCTATATAATCCTATTGTTCTTGTCACTCCCGTAGACTATATCACTTTTTCTTTAGTCTTACCATCAAATGCACAATTGCGCCATCATCTTCCATTCCATATGTACATCTTGATTATGTATTGTCGCCAACGTGCCATTCTATTCTAGTGTTGGATTCCCTGGGTAGACCCGAGTTTGGCGAAGTTAACGTAGCAACAAAAAAACCCATCTCACTGGCCCTTTCGGCATTACCCTGTGAGCAGGATGAAGTCTCGCCCGAAGTGAAGATGGGGGGTTACAAAATCAACCTTTTGTAACCGTGGCGATGTGTAGATGTGGTCAACAACCTCTTTAAAAGTCCTACTTAACATAAACTAAAAGAACTAGAATGAACAGGTTACTTCGCACTTCGCAACTAATCAATAGTATTCATAACTACCCTAAATCTCTACTGTATTCACCAGTTAGCTATGCATTCATCATTCTAAGTGTTCTCCCATAGCATTCATACACATGTATTCCATTTACTCAGCATACAATTACTATTCACATACATATGAAAGAAAATACATCAACACACCATAAACTCATATACATAAACACATGGATTTACGTGGTTCACCCTAAGAAGGAGCTACGTCCACGAGGAATATTATTCTATTAGCTTGGAAGGGTAACAGTTCAATTTTGCGCACTTAGCTGCAGAACCTTCTCTACAATTAGATCTCTACACACTCAACTGTAAAGTCTATTCTCTCTTTGATCGCTATTCTCCTATTACAATATATCCTAAAGCAAACCCAAGCTACCCTTCCAGTTCCAACCCCTCCTCATACAAAAATACCCCTATATGTAGGTGTGCCTAAAGGTCACATATTAAAATAACTATGGGCCAACCCCCATAGTATCCAAAACCCTAAAACACTACGGTTCTCCTATAAACCACACTAAGCTTTAATTATGTTGTCCCTTTGGCGCTGCTTTCTCTGACTCCATCATTTTCTCTGAAAGCATACCTCCAAATTCTGTAGTGGCGTGCCCTTTACACCATTTTGCTTCTTAAATTCATGTTATTGCAGTAGTTAGGCCACTGCTCAGCCTTAACTTCCCCAACCACCTTTGGCTATCCTTAGTACTTTGTCTTTATTAAGAATACATGTCATTTTCTCCCAACTGTACTTTGCTCCATACCCTCTTCCCGGGATTTGTGGAGTCTCCTTTCTCCCAAAAATGGTCAAGTTAGGCCTCGCCTAACTGTACTTTCCTTCTTAACTTCCTCTTCTTGGGACATGCCCAACAAGCCCCTAACACTTACTTGTGGCTCGCCCCCGAGCCACTTCCATCGGTTTTTGCTGACTTTGCGTCACTTGGGATCTTCATCTTCATTGCAAACTCTTGATATGTTTCACTCAACTTCACAACAACCTCCTTAGTTTCCTACTCATATTCTTTCACTGTGTCGAGCAACATCGCAGATATCGGTTCCTGCATCTGGTCCTTAACTCTCTTTTTTGTTGTGCAAAGCTCCTATAGCTTCACCTCAATTTCTTCAGAGAGATCCAATGCCTCTTCCTGCATTGGTTACAAATTTGTCGTAGTTTCTACTTCCTTGGTCCTTAATTCCTACGGCTCTTTATGGAGCTCCTTTGTTTCTGTGAACTTATGTATTCTCTGCCTCGACGGAAAGTTCTTCATCGTTGTCTTCACTATTTCAAGGTCCTTCTACTTCTTTTGTAATTCACCCTTGATATTCTATAAGCTTCATTCTTCCTGCAGTATGGGCCACGACTTGGTCACTTCTTCTAACAAGTCTTGGAACCTCGCAACTTCCGTGGAGATGCTCTCTGTTAAAGTTCTTAATTCTTCATCTCTTTCTGCCTTTATTTATGGTGGAGTGCTAGGTTGTTGTCTAGCCTCCAAGTGTGCAATATTCTCTTTGTATCCGATCTCCATGTCCTCCATCTTTGCTTTAAGACTGATGACTGCAGTACCAATCTTGACTATAGTCGCTTCTACTTCAACTTCTTCATCGAAGTCTGGAATCTTAGCACAGACTTCCTCTACGGATTTCTTCAGCTTCTTATGCCTTTCGTGAGCATTTACTAACTCTTCCGTCCTCAGTCAGCATTCATTCTTCAAGTCGTTGTAGTTCTCTTCCAGCTTCAGATGCTGGTTGTATGCTATCATGTCCCTGTCCTTAATATCTTCTATGACCTGCAAGTGTATATCATGCAGCCCTTCTATAGGTAACATTACCAAATTAATGTCTAAGTGTGCAAGATGCTTTGCACCTTCAGTGACTTCATCTGATGGAAATATAATATTTTTCAACTCGATGCACACCGGTCGGGGTCACATCGTTAGTGCAGGTTCTCTCCTTTTTATCTGGCTTGTTTCCTCTGATCTATGTTCAGAGTATGATACTATCATTATATCCCTATGTTCCTTCTCTACTCTTTCCATCATATTCTTCAGCTCGACGATCCTCTATGCCATGTTTGTTTAAAGCTGCTCCTGCTTCTTGTCTTTCTCTGCGAGTGTTTCTTCGATATGGGCATGGACTCTAGCTGCGATGCAATCATAGTTGTCATATTCCAACTTCGCATCAAGTGGATTCTTAGTGGATTTTTATTTCTTTCTTTTTGACCCCTCTGGAACATCTATGGCGGGTTTCTTTCTCTTTTCTCCTACTCGTGGATAGACAGTCTGTTTTTGTTCATGTTCTTGCTCTTCTTCCTGTTGATAATCGCCTCCTCCACCACCATATTTATACTTCTTGTCATTGTCACTACCGCTATCATTAGATGTCGTAAGAAGTGCCTCTCGCGCATAAACTTTCCATTATGGTGGCCAATCCTCAGTCATGAGGTCAATATTCTGTGTTTCTAGATGATATTGAACCTCATACCAGTGCGTCTTTGTTGGATATTCGGGTTGTATAAAGATAGAATGGAGGTCGGCCTGAAATATCATCTTCCCAATGTGCACCATTGTCACCTCTTTCGGGATACGCTAAGTTCACGTAATCACCTTGCATAATTGCTGGTAGAATGTGTATAGTTGCACATTGTTCAACCTTTGTCTTTCTGGATTTGTGTTACTCCACATATTTGCGTACCGAGGTCCGCAACAGTCGCCCTGGAACACCGGTACGTTTTGTTGGTACTGTGGCTTTGTCCATCCCACAAATGTGATGAGTACTATAATCCAACTGTAATGAAATGGATAGACATTGTCCTGTGCATCCACTACATCGTCAAGAAATTCATTCAACAGGTAGCATTCCGAGTTGAACGATAGCCCCTCAGTACCCTTAGCAGCTAGGGAGATCACGACAGCCGGAAATTCTGTCGGTATGCACTTTCTGAGTATCCTTTGTGCAAGAAACGGTACTATGAACCTCATGGCATCATCTTCAATATGTTCTACCTAATAGCCCCAAGTTCCTTTAACTAATCTAAAGTCGCTCTTCATCTGTCTGGAGAAGTCTCTATCTTTGTTCTTACCAACAAATTTTGTTGCGAGGTCAGTACCTTGTTTGCTGAGATGAGTGATCCTATAGATTCGATCAATGTTTATGTCTATCTTGTGGTCTAGCCACAAGTATCCCTAGTGTGTGCATGACAACAACACATGCACGACGGCTGTTAGTTCTGGACTTCGCCCGAAGTGTGGAAGTCTCAATAGGTTCAACAGTCCTGAAGACTGTAACGATGCAATCCACTCCTGTGCTTCTATGGTCGTCTTCTTAGTGACTTCGTCGAACTTTCTGCACATATATTGGTCTGGCTGGAACTGCGAATACTTGGCAGCATCCAGTAGATTGTAGTCTATGAACTTAACGTTCAAGATATTTCCCAACAAGTTGTCATGTTCCCAAACATGGCTTGACATCAGTGATAGAGGGATGTCATATTGTGGGTTCTTCTTCAACACTACCGTCGGTGCATCATCTTTTCATGGAAGAATGTACTCATGTATCAAAAGAATCTGCCTCTCACGAGGTCGCTCTCTCTGGTTCTCTCGTGATGTTTATGTAGATTGGGGATCATGTTGTTCCTTTTCTTTATTCTTATCCTTCTGTTTAGACTCATGTGCATATCGAGGTGAGATCCTAGAGGACCTACCCTTCTCATAGGTTTCTTTCTTCACAGGTGTTTTCATAATTGCTTCTATATCGGTCTGTTGAAATTTCTTTAATACTTCTTGTATTTCTTCTTGCTCAGACATGTACTATAGGAATTTTTTGTTCTGCACTGGTAAAAGCTTAGAATTTACTCACTATAAGAATAACAATCACAGTAAAATAGGTAACTGTGTGCTTCTATGCTATATATAGACATAACCCAAACTGAGACGCGCCCAAAAATGATTAAGTTAACATTAAATGCTATGTTTGTTGTCCAAATATAGCTTATATCATGTTCTTTCCTTGCATTAAATGTGTCTTCAATGGACAAGTAACCCTTAGCGGAAAAATCCGATTTCCCGAAAATACTGTATATTAACTAGTTTTCAAACAAAAATTGTAACAGCTAGCTTTCAAACAAAAACTATAATGGCTAGTTTTCTCTAGCTTCGCCGAAGGTTAGGTGAGTGGCAAAGCTCACTTCGTGTTTCCCTTCTCTTGATGGAAATTCGCAACACTACCCGCTTCTTTACTTCACAACTTGACTTGCTATGTGTGCTTTGTAGCACATATTCATATCTGTGAACTTCAATTATGACAAAACTATTGTGTGTAGACTCTGATCTCTGTTTAGTGTCCAATTTCAACTGCTCATGACACTGAAACACCATTGTGTTGTTTAATTTCTAGTTGTAGGAGTAGGGCAATCCCTGTAAGGCTTTTAACCTACTCCCATTGACAATTCCTTGTAATGTTTTTCCAAGTAATGTGGCTAACTGCACTACGCCACCATTAGTAACATGTTTAATAGTGTATGGCCCTAACCAATGCATTCTAAAATTTCCAGGAAATTTCAAAAATTTGCTATTGTAGAGGAGAACAAGGTCTCCTACCTAGAATAAATTGTGCTTGATGTGTCTATCATGACATACCTTTTCTCTAGCTTTCTACACTTGTTAGTGAAAGCTTGCAATGAAGTAGTCTTCTTCTAATCCAATCAACTGTAATAGTCTTTCATTCATCGTTTCAGCATCAGCCATGTCTATGAATGGTGTAATTCTGAAGCTTGGTACTATGTATTACATGGGCAAGACAACTTCATGTCCATATGCTAACCTGAAAGGTGTATGACCTGTGAAATTTTTACAAGTTGTTCTATATTCCCATAATGTTGTTGGTATTCTGAGATCCCAATCATCCCTAATTGTATTTCATACCTTGGTCAATGCATTCTCCAATACTTTATTAAAGGCCTCCACATTGCCATTAGATTGTGGATGATATGGTGTACTCTTCTGATGATATTTGAAATTATTTTGTTAGGGATTCAATGGTTCTGTTTAGGAAGTGAGTTCCCTGATCACTCATCAGAATCTTTGGACATCCAAACCTTTTCAAGATGTTCTCAAAGATGAATTGCGCTACTGTAGCTACGCTATAGTCCTTCACTGGTTTTTATTATGCCCATCTAGTTAGATAATCTGTAGTTGTAATGATGTATCTCGATCCAGTTCTCTTCTCTGGTGGGGTAATAGGTCCCAAAAATTCAATAACCCATTTATCAAATGCTTGTAAAGTCAATTGTCGCATCAATGGCATCTCATCTCTACGAGATGACTTCCATGTTCTCTAGCATACATCGCAACTCCTGCAATGCTCCTTTGAATCTTTATGTATAGTAGGACACCATAGTCATGCTCTCAAATTTTTTTTTGCAGTGGCTTTACTTGCGTAGTGTCCTCCAGATACTCTTGAATGTGCTTCAACAAGTATGATAGGTCTCTCATGCTCCAGTACACACCTACGCAACACTTTCTCTGGTCCTAATTTATATAATTTCCCTGCAATCAAGGTAAAATCAGCTGATCTTACCACTAACTATTTCTTCTGCTGCGTAGTGAATTGTACAGGTGCTTACCCTGTGGTTAGAAATTCTACAATGTATCCGAAGTAGTCATCTACTATGTGAATAGAAAAAAACTTTGCATCTGGTAGATTATCCTCCAAATTATTAGGTTCCTCTCCTGATTCAATCCTTGACAGATGGTCAAGTCCTACATTCAATCTTCCCAACTTCACTATGATCTCAAAATCATATTCCTGAAAAAGTAAAATCCATCTGCATATTCTTCCCCCTAAAACTGGTTTATTAACCAAGTAATTTAAAGTTGAATGGTCAGTGAACATGCAAAAGTGCGAACCTAGAAAATAGTGCGTGAATTTCTGCAATGCGTACACCATGGCTAAGCCTTCTCTCTCTGTTGTGGTGTAATTATTTTTTGTTGAAGATAGCTTTCTACTAGAAAATGCAATTGGATGGTTGATGCCTCCATCACCAGGTTGTGCTAGTACAATGCCAAGTGATATAGATGACGCATCTACGTGTACATGAAATGACTTATTCCAGACAGGAAAGGCTAGAATAGGTGATCTGACCATCTTCTCTTTCAGTGTATCCAATCCTATTTGGAAATCTTCAGTCCACTCTTACTTTTCTTTTTTTTCAATAGTTTCTCCATAGGAGTAGTTATCTGCGCATATCCCTTAATGAATTTTTTATAATATCTTGTATGTCCCAATGTAGTGCGTCGCTGCTTAACTGAATTAGGCGGTGGGATATTTACTATGATATCTATCTTCACTAGATCAAATAGCAATCCTTGTTTGCATACTATGTGTCCTAAAAAAATTCCATAAGGAACACAAAAGACACACTTCTTTAAGTTCAAGGAAATCTAATGCTGTCTACACTTTGCTAATGTCATCCTTAAGTTCGCATGATGGTCCTTCAAAAGGAAAAATATTGTCCAGTCATCAAATTAAACCTCTAGGAATTTATGAATATACTCCTAAAATGAAGCTACAACCACCCTTGAAAAGATAGCAGGTGTGTTCTTCGACCCAAAATGTGTACTAGTGTACTAAAATGATCCCCATTAGTAGAAAATGTAATTGTGTGTATATATTCCGCAATAATTCTGATCTGAGAGTAGC
Source organism: Larix kaempferi (assembly GCA_027924585.1). Taxonomy (NCBI): domain Eukaryota; kingdom Viridiplantae; phylum Streptophyta; class Pinopsida; order Pinales; family Pinaceae; genus Larix; species Larix kaempferi. The sequence goes on from BSBM01000545.1 coordinate 15,866,783, forward strand.
TAGAAAATCCATTAGTGAAAAAGTATGCCTCCTGTCCACCTATATTATCTAGTACTTCATCTGTGAATGGAGTTGGAAATGGGTCATGCACAGATGCATCATTCAACTTTCTGAGATCCACACAAATTCTGATTTATCATTTAGCTTTCTTGTCTTGAACCATCATGGGACTTATCCATTCTGACTCTTCTACTGGTTCAATGATCCCTGGCTCTAGTATTTTATCAATTTATGCTTTCACTCTTTCTTTATATCTGGGGTTCAATATGTAACGTCTTTGTTTGATAGGCTTCTCGTCATGCTTGAGAGGTATTTTAATAACTCCCAAGTCACCTAAAATGCCTTTCATTTCACAAAAACTTGGTAGGAAACAAGTTCCAATATTCATGCAGTAGGTTTGCGATCTGTCCCAATGTTTCTTCATCCTAGTAATATCCAATAGAGGTGAACTTTGGTTCTTCATCCGTGCTAATATTGATCTTTTTAATATTAATGGGGTTACTCAGACCTGGAATCTAATAAATGGGGTTACTAATATTCATCATGCTTGAGAGGTATTTTCATAACTCCCAAGTAACCTAAAATGTCATGTCCCCAATTTTGGTTCATCTAGTACCATGGGTGAAAGGGGACAAGATCAACCCCTAAGGGAATTAAATTGTATTAATTCTATTTGCTTAGAATTAATTTTAGCCTAAGTCTCACAAATTGGCAAATTTATTTATTAAAGTTAATTTTGATAAATAAAATGAATGGATAATGAGCAAGTGGGCCAAGAGGGCGCCCATGTGGAAGATGTTGCCAAAATGGATTAAGGGGTGAAGATTAGGGTATTTTTTAAGGATTATAAAATTATACTTAAGTAGAGTATTCTAGGCGATTATTCTAGATTGAAAAAAACATATATATAGATTGGTAGGCGAATATTAAATATGAAACATACAATTTACTACTGAATATTTTAAATTTTGGCGAATATTATGATAAAAAACCATATTTTATGTAAATATAGGTGATATTAGATACTAAAAATGACCAAATAACGAATTTATTTTTTGAAAAAAAACCCATAAAATAGCCAATTGGCTAAATTTCGCTCCTAAAATTTTCTCTGGCGAAGATATGGAAAAAAGATGAAGAGAAGGAAGGTGGAGATAAGGTTTCCAAATAAAGGAAAAGAAACAACTAGAAAAAGCTAAGGAGGGCGCACTTGCCAAAAAACAGTCCAGTTTACCAAGAAGGAAACATCCTGAATGGTGTAGTTTCCATTTCAATGCCCAGTTCACAAGGAAATCAAGCGCTAATGCAAGAAGGAAACATCTAAGGTCAAGGAGGGCGCAGTTTCTAAAGGAGAAAGCTTGTAAGGAAAAAATAAGGAAAGTATGTCCACTCATGGGTGACCTATTCTCACAGGTCACTAAGCCAAGTAACTTGCTCAACAGGTCATCCTGAAGTTTATAAAAGAAGCCAACCAACGCCATTTCACAACTTTTGTCATTATGAATTTTGTATGAGAGCTTTGAAGCTCCTCTCTGTTTGGTGATGCGCCCAAGCCACTCTATGGGTGATGTGCCCCATTCTCTCTCTCTCTCTCTCTCTCTCTCTCTCTCTCTCTCTCTCTAACAGGTATTGAAGACTATTGGGAAGCCATTGAAGATCTATTTGCAGCCATTGAAGATAATTTCGCAACCATTAAAGTTATGATATCATTCTGGGGTCGAATTTCTTAAGAAGAGTTTAAGATTTCAAGAAGAATCCTTCTCATTATCCCCTCTCTTCTTCCCCATTCTTCAGTATTGCAAGGTGCTGGTGGAAGGGTTGCTCCATTGAAATATTTCCAGTGATCAATGTGATGAAGGATCTGATGTGTGATGGCCCTATTCAGAAATGAAGTTGAAATTCCAGTCATCCATTCAACTTCTATCATGGCCAAGTGATTCTAGTTCGAGATTCCCCAAGGGTGTCATGTTTTGTACTAAAAAAGGTGAAGAACTGAGGGATTGAATCTTCTTTCCTTCTGTCATTGGAGAGGACGGTTTTCTGCTGTTTTCCAGCCATCAAATCTCTGTAATAAACATCTAAACTCAGTCCTAAAATCTTCTCAACTTCTCATATGAATATGCCCCAGAGGCTCATGATGTAATAATGGCTTTCAATCTTGTTTTTCTAGCTTATTTTGGAGTAGTTTCACCATTCAAGCACTGTAATTTCGAAAGGTATATGTATTCAGCTGATTAGATGATTTAGAATCTCTGATATAACTCTCCTAATACAGAAATATTTTCACCCAGATATATGTTTCAATGAAGGATTGGATAAACCTAGGGGGGGTTTTGAAGATTTTTATGGTATATAAGTTATCTGGAAATGTAATGAGGTGATGTAAAGTTTTTTGCTCTGTATTTTCAATCAAATATGTTGTAATAGGTCCATTAAATATATAAGTAAATCTTACAGTGGTCAAATACAATTTTAACTCCTCCCCCTAAGCTCATCGGGCACTCTCGAAGGACTAGTTTTAACAGAAACTGCATTAAAAGAGTTCTGTTGGTCATAAACCAGTTCTGTCAGTTGTTGCTGCTCATGTAAAGACCCTAGAACACATTACAACCTTAAGGTACTGAATTTGGGAGAATTTTACCATGTTTTGAAAGTCAACCATTAAAACTAGCTCATCAGTCCAAGTCACAACAATTTTCCCCTAACTCTTCATCCAATGTTTAATTGATTATGTTTTATGCCCATAGACCTTCATGAAAAAAAATATCAGTTTGTTAATCCTTCCCAACTCCCTGATCTAGTTTGTATATGCGGATGTACCCAGGAAGCATTGCGGTAGGCTTCAGCAATAGGTGATGTCCGAAACATAAATGGTCTTTGTGCTTTGTACAAAGGATCCTAAAATTTTCCCTCCATCTAAATTGCTGCTGTACACTACCCCATACAAATTCCATAAACTAATCTCATTCCTACCATCCTCATTCATAGTTTCAGTCCCCGTCACTTACATCCTGCTCAGTTTGATAAATGGCCTTAAAAATTACTAGCAAAATCTTGTTAAAACTTTGAGTGGAAGTTAATATCTTGGTTAGATATTGGCTAGGATATTATAGTGGTATCAGAGCACTTTCCTTGGCTCAGCCTGTGGAAAGTAAATCTCAGTTGAAAAGTAGCTCAGTACAATTTTCAAATTGTAGTTGTGGAATCCGTTCCATGTCATGGAAGATTCAGACTTTGAGTTGTATGAGGAGGAAGATTACTTTTATGAAGAGTATGATAATTATGATGAGCAGTATGAAGAGAAATGCATATAATATGAGGAGGAGAATTCCCAAGAAGTACCTTCCACAAGCATCTCCCATGAGATCATGATTGGAAGAAGAGACTATGATTATTCTGGTAGCCATTTTCAGGAAAAAGTTGCATGTTCCAACATCAAAGGGAAACCCCCTATGGAAGAGTTAATAAAAGACATGGAAGATTTATTGAATTCATGTGACTTCACAAGAATTTTTGGATCCTCTTCAAGAAGAGCCTCCAAGAATCTTCATCCTAAGACAACCAGGGAGAAGAAAGACACTGCAAAAACCAATCATGAGATTGTTGACAGAATGGAAGAAGGATCCACAGTGGGGGATCAAAATTCAGAAGAGCGTGGAGGAGGAATAAGTAAGCATTATTGTGGAATCCATGAAGTTGAAGGATAAATGAACCACTTAGAAGAGGATGACAAAGAAGAAGAGGCGCTCAAATACCAAGCAAAAAGTGACAAAGTTATGGACAATTTGGAAAGAGATTCCACTTCAAGACATTCAGATTTCTTTGTTGGTGATTTCAAGATCACTGCAAAGGAGGGTGATTTGGTTAAGGGTGGTGAGATAGATTTTGGATCAAATCCAAAAGAAGAACATCAATCAGATTTGAAATCATCATTGGAACTTCAAGTTCAGGTGGAAGACAAGCCCAAATCAGCTGGGTGTGAACCAAGGAATTTCGGAAAGAAGCATGCTGCCATAAAAACACCACATGAGGAGAAAATTTGGGAACAAAGGTATGGCTTCAATTCTGATTTTTGCATGCCTTTGTTGCAGCCCAAGATGGAAGCCACTTCCAGTGATAATGATGGATTAGAAGATCCTTCTAATGTCAGAATTCAAAATTGGGAGAAGGCCGAATTGCAAGAAGCAGAAGAGGAGGTTCACCAGCTAGAACTTCTTTCCCTGATTGGACCATTGAAAATGAGTGAGGAGAAAATCAATGAGGCACTGAAAAAACTCCATGAACTTAATGCTTTGATATCTCACTGTTGTTGGAGAACTACATCACTGGAGGAGCAACCCTCTATTGAAAATTTTGTGCACATGTGGGAATCAATAGGAAGCCTAAAAGGAAATTTCTCTCAACTGCTTTCTGATAGAGATCACTTGCTAGAGCTTGTGAATATGTAATATAATGCTGCAATAAGGAATGATAACAAGATCAACAATATCACTCATATGTTGGAAACCACCCAAAATTCTCTGATTGGTACTCATGGTGCTTGTCAAGAATCTGAGAATCAGATTGAGCAGCTTAATGAGAAGTTGCCATAATCACTTTTTACCTCCCATCTTTCACAAAGTCACAATAACATGGCTGAATTATTTCATGTTCCAAGGGAGGAAACTCATGAGTTGGTGGATCATGAGGAACAGTCTGTTTGGTATGTGCTTGAGGAATGTGCAGACAGAGTTGAAGAAAAACAAGTACATGACCTTTTCCAGAAGGAACTTGAGAGGTTCATTGAATAAAGTCACTCTTCCAAGGAAGATCCAGATGAGTACACCATAGATGGATCAGCCATCAATGGAGAGGATACATCCACAACTTCAATGGATGGAATGTTCAGAAGCATGGCTCACCATTATTCATTCCCCACTTCAAATTCAGCCACAAATTTTGGGAATGAAAATTGGGTAAAAGGATTCTTCCTCTTGGTGTCACATGACGAGCAGGAGGATCCTAAAAGTGAGTCCTATGAAATTTTCCTTAACTCGCAGCAGTTGAGGCAGCCCATGCATATGTGTGCAGCCACTTTTGACCAGGAGGCATTAAATCTTCACTTACCTTCAATGTGTGGGTCAATTGATGGAGTTTTGCACCCTTGGATCAATGGCAGAGAGTTGAGCCATTGGATGAAGAGGGGAGCACCTGTGGAGTTCCATAGAGATCATGAGATATCTTTATTTGAGGAGGACATACATATGGTTGATCACATTCCATGTGATTCAGCAAATAAAAGTGTTTATCCATCCATTGGTTGGATGGGTAGAGGCATCATTGCAATGAATACCTTGGTAGGTAAAAGGTTCTCTTGTTTCTGCAATAAATTTTTTGTTGTAACTGACATTTTCTTGAATTGTGAGAAGCAACAAAGATGTATCTTGCATAAATTAGATGTCTCCAGTACACATGCACAAGAGATGCACTCTGATTTGCATTATCTCAAGAATTTCTATGTTTGGTGGGGAAGTCTCACAGCTATTCAGTTTTGCATTGGGAGTAGCACATTTCCAGCAGGGTGGTTGGATCTTGGCATACTCTGGAGTGACAAGTGGTCACAAGTAACAATGATGCTGGATGGCATTCATCAGGGACAATGGGATCCAAGAATTCCTTGGATTGACAACTTTCTAGAGGTGACAGAAAATTTTGGGTCCTTACAGAGGAAGCAGTGGGATCTAGGAATTCTACTCAATTATCTTAACTAGGTTAAGATTTATGTTCATGATTTAGTGCAGATAGAGTTTACAGTGCATTTTATTCTTCATAGTCATCTTACATTTTATTCAGATCTTTTTTAAGGCCCCAAGTTTAATTTTTAGAATGCTCAGTGGATGAGGACAAGTATAATCAGAGTGGTGCAACAAAAGCTCGATGGAATCCTAACATTGCTTGAGGACAATCAATCTTGGGAAGAGAGGACTGTCATTTCTCCAATTTTGGTTCATCTAGTACCATGGGTGAAAGGGGATAAGATCAACCCCTAAGGTAATTAAATTGTATTAATTCTATTTGCTTAGAATTAATTTTAGCCTAAGTCTCACAAATTGGCAAATTTATTTATTAAAGTATTTTGATAAATAAAATTAATGGATAATGATCAATTGGGCCAAGAGAGCACCCATGTGGAAGATGTTGCCAAAATGGATTAAGGGGTGAATATATGGAAAAAATATGAAGAGAAGGAAGGAGGAGATAAGGTTTCCAAATAAGAAAAAAGAAACAACTAGAAAAAGCTAAGGAGGGCGCACTTGCCAAAAAACAGTCCAATTTACCAAAAAGGAAACATTCTGAATGGTGTAGTTTCCATTTCAATGCCCAGTTCACAAGGAAAACAAGTGCTAATGCAAGAAGGAAACATCTAAGGTCAAGGAGGGTGCATTTTCTAAAGGAGAAAGCTTGTAAGGAAAAATTAAAGAAAGTATGTCCACTCATGGGTGACCTATTCTCATAGCTCACTAAGCCAAGTAACTTGCTCAATAGGTCATCCAGAAGTTTATAAAAGAATCCAACCAACTGCATTTCACAAATTTTGTCATTGTGAAGTTTGTATGACAGATTTGAGCTCCTCTAGGTTTGGTGATGCGCCCAAGCCACGCTATGGGTTATGTGCCCCATTCTCTAATTCTCTCTCTCTCTCTCTCTAACAGGTATTGAAGACTATTGTGAAACCATTGAAGATCTATTTGCAGCCACTGAAGATAATTTTGCAGACACTAAAGTTATGATATCAGTCTGGGGTCGAATTGCTTCAGAAGAGTTTAAGAGTTCAAGAAGAATCCTTCTCATTATCCCCTCTCTTCTTCCCCATTCTTCAGTATTGAAAGGTGTTGGTGGAAGGGTTGCTCCATTGAAATATTTCCAGTGATCAATGTGATGAAGGATATGATGTGTGATGGCCCTATTCAGAAATGAAGTTGAAATTACAGCCATTCATTCAACTTTTGTCATGGCCAAGTGATTCTAGTTTGAGATTCCCCAAGGGTGTCATGTTTTGTACTAAAAAAGGTGAAGAACTGAGGGATTGAATCTTCTTTCCTTATGTCATTAGACATAATGGTTTTCTGCTATTTTTCCAGCCATCAAATCTCTGTAATAAACATCTAAACTCAGTACTAAAATCTTCTCAACTTCTCATATGAATATGCCCCAGAGGCTCATGATGTAATAATGGCTTTCAGTCTTATTTTTCTAGCTTATTTTGAGGTAGTTTCACTGTTCAAGCACTGTACTTTTGAATGGTAGATGTATGCAGCTGATTATATGATTTAGAATCTCTGATATAACTCTCCTAATCCATTACAGAAATATTTTCATCCAGATATATGTTTCAATGAAGGATTGGATAAACCTAGGGGGGCTTTGAAGGTTTTTATGGTATATAAGTTATCTGGAAATGTATTGAGGTGATGTAAATTTTGTTGCTCTGTATTTCCAATCAAATATTTTTTAATAGGTCCATTAAGTATAGAATTAAATCTTAAATTTTTCAAATACAATTTTAACTCCTCCTCCTATGCTCATCAAGCACTCTCAGAGGACTAGTTTTAGCAGAAACTGCATTAAAAGAGTTCTGCTGGTCAGAAACCAGTTCTGTCAGTTGCTTCTACTCATGTAAAGAAACTATAATACATTTCAACCTTAAGGTACTTAATTTGGGAGGGTTTTACCATGTTTTGGAAGTCAACCATTAAAACTAGCTCGACAGTCCAAGTCACAACATTTCCCCCCCAACTCTTCATCCAGTGTTTAATTGCTGATTTTTTATGCCCATAGAAATCCATGAACAAAAATATCAGTTTGTTAATCCTTTCGAAATCCCTGATCTAGTTTCTATATGCGGATGTACCCAGGAAGCATTGCGGTAGGCTTCAGCGGTAGCTAATGTCCAAAACATAAATGGTCTCTGTGCTTTGTACAAAGGATCCTAAAATTTTCCCTCTGTCTAAATTGCTACTACACACTCCCCCATACAAATTCCAGAGCCTAATATCATTCCTACCATCCTCATTCAGAGTTTAATTCCCTGTCACTTACATCCTGCTCAGTTTGAGAAATGGCCTTAAAAATTACTAGCAAAATCTTGTTAAAACTTTGAGTGGAAGCTAATATCTTGGTCAGATCTTGGCTAGGATATTACATAAAATTCCTTTCATTTCAGAAAACTTGGTAGGAAACAGGTTCCGATATTCATGCAGTAGGTTTGCAATATGTCCCAATATTTCTTCATCCTAGTAATATCCAATAGAGGTGAACTTTGGTTCTTCATCCGTGCTAATATTGATATTTTTATTCTTAATGGGGTTACTCATATCTGGAATCTCCAAGTCAGGTCCTTGTACATCTCGTTTACCTTCAAATTCTAGTATATTCACATCGCGAGGGTCTTCATTTTCATCTTCGTCCACTGTAAAATTATAACACTCAAGGGCATGTTCCAATTGTATTTCCCAATATGGTTAACTATACACAGGCAATCTCACATCATCAAATATCTTCTTTTTAATGATTTGTAGAGCCTCATTAATGCTTGGGCAGTCATCCTCAAAATTGAAAGTTAGCTGAAATCTCTTTATCATCATGTGCCAATATGTTGTACCATGTCAAATTTCTGTTTCTATATACCATTTATTTTCTATTTGATCCAATGTGTGCACAAACATATGGACTCACTATGTCTTTTGTATATGCCTCCATGCTTTCAAGAAAGATTCTATATGATCTCTAGGATCAATCTGTCCATTGTACTTTGCTTGTACATTATCAGTTTGCTCATCAAATCCAACTTCCATTAAGTGTTGATATTCTTCCCATGTGTTCAACTTGTCCTTGTGCACAGCCCACCACCTAGAAGGTGTAGCTCGCAATGCTATATCTAGAGATGATAGCCTATTTTCATCTGAAACTGATGCTAGATATTCATGAAAGAATGCATGTATACTACTCAAACAATAATAAGTAGGAATTGGACTTATCTTTTTTCCAATCCATCGAAGTGACTTTGTCATCCTCGCACGTCATCTAGCTGATACTTCATGCATTCTACTCTGCTAGTACTCCAGTCCTGTGTCTGAATTTGATATGCAGGAATTGTCGCATCTCCATCTCAATGTTCCATATTATGTATGATTAATGTAATCCTCTTGATTAAATGTCATATTATAGATGTTATGTAGCTCTTGAGCTCTCTATTCTTCTCTTATTGGCTCAACATACCTCGTTCCTTGTGAAGGATCCACAGGTGCAATAACCCTGATATCCCGTCCTTCAAATAAATTTTTTTTCTTCTTCAAGTTGATAATTGTGAGGTTATCAAATTCCCAATCAATCCCTAATAGTGGAGGATAAGTATTACGGTCATCTATGATATCAATCACCTCAAAGTTTTCTTTACTCTGCACTCCATCAATGTGAATAGGAACACCTGATAGCCTCCCAAAAGGTATAACCTTATGCTGGTTAGCTAATATCATTTGTATAGGAGACCAATATAGCTTTGGTTTCCCCATATTCTCCCATGTTTGTTTTGTAAGCACGTTCACCTCTTAACCTAGATCAAGGATGACCTGGTTCATTTCAAAATCTCCAATCTGCGCGCATTACCTCATTTCTCTTCCTGTCCTTTTATGGTTCTTAATGTGATGGACTGCTCTATGTGCATCGTTTACAATACTACGTTTCTCATAGTAGCCCATCACATTATGTAGTTCCCCTAAGGCATGCTTATGCCTTAACATATTTATGCAACTCTACAGAAACTGTGTTACAGGACTTGTTTTTTCTGCCGAAGCTCGTGACCCATCATACAAGAATGTAATATCTAGTACAAGTGTCTGATCGATTCACAAAGGGATCCTTGTATTCGAAGCTCCCAAGTCCTAAAATTATTTTGTTTCTTCCATGGATACTTCTTTTTCTCTATTAGGGTTGAATTTAGGTATCTTTCCAACTGTTTTCCTCACCCAAGTCCCATGAGTAGGATTTGGTTTGTTTATGTGATTACCAGAAGTCGAAGATTTGTTTATCCTATCATCTATTGTCGAAGATCCACTTCGCGTAAAAACATGGATGTTTCGATCTTCATTCCTTTTCTCAGCTGTGATCATCTGAATATTCTGTTTTTTTCCTTGTGGTCTCTTTTCTTGCATTTTTCCTATCAAAATGGGACATGCTTCAATGATATGGTCATAAGATTTACAATACTTACAAGTAGTGCAAGGGTTCTAACAATCCCTTGCTAAATGTCCATGTTGACCATAGTTATAACATATAATCTAATCTCTACCTCGTCCTGGGCCAACATTACGTCCTGTTCCTCTAAATCCAGCACGTCCTTTGTATGCACCCTGATCATACTGTGCATTCTCATTGTTGTTTTGTATCTCTCCTTGGACTTTGTAGACATCATGCTTTCTTTCTATCATGAGGTCATATTTTCTACATTTGGTGTCATCATGGCCAACTGACTTACAAAATGTGTAGTACAAGTTCTTTGGTGTGTGTATGTACTTCTGGAGTAGGTAACAATCCTCTGGTCGATGTCCTCTACATCAAAAAAATTGCACCATGGTCCTTGAGGTTGATTTAATGGGTGTGGTGCCCCACTAGCGAGGTAATCTTTGAACATAAGATAATTTTCCTTGGAATGTCCTTCTCCTTTACATTTAGTACACCAAACCTATTCTCTTACTTATTTTCCTTTTGCATATCCTGTAGTTGTAATGTCAGGTTCACTAGTTGTGTCTGTATTTGTACCATACCTTTGCTAGTTTCTCCTTCAGGTGAAGCTTCTAGCTTCATCGCAATTTCCAATGCTTATGTTTGCGAAGAAACCTTCTATTGCATCAATGGTAATATCATGTGGGGAAACAACGCAACTATAAACCACTCTTGGTGTTGTTGCGGTGCAATGTCAAAGCTAACTTGATCCAACAAGGCTTTGAACTTCTGATCAAATTCCCACATAGTCTCATTAGGTTTTTGTTTGATCTCTTTCAACTCTGTAATGCATTGAGACTTTGATTTAGGATTCTTGAATTCTCTAATCAATGCAGCTCCGATGTTAACTAGTGTTTTGTTCTGTCCAACAGAATATTTCACGAACCATGTTAAATCTCGTTCTATGAATGTAGTGACTAGTTGGGATCTCTTTATATCATCGTCTTGTACTTGTTTAACGTTCCAGAAAGCATTGCAGAGAAACCAATGTTGCTTTGGATATTCTATACCGGTTCCTTTAAAAATAGGTATCTTTATATCATATGTCATCCTTATTCTAGGAGGTGTAGGGTTCTGAAACACTATAGTACAACCTGTGGAATGAAATGGCAGAGGTACACCACCACTCTGCTGATTCTTTGTACTAGTTCCTACAGTATTACTGTTACTAGTGTTCTGCGAACTAGTAATATTTCTTTCAATGGCTATAGGTTTCTGCGGGGTGATAGGTTGATAACTAGTATGTCTAGGTTCTGTTTCACTATCAGACTCAGCTTGAGACAAGTTTATATCACTATCTAACTCAGTTTCTAGGAATGTGAGAGGATCACCTTCACGAGACCTCTTTGTAGTGTTAATTTTATATCTATTTCCACTACGCAAAATGCCAGTGTCTTCTTCTATGTCACTATTTGCATTTCTTAACATTACAGACTCAAAACCCTAGGAATCTGGCAGCATTCTTAACACACCCTTTTTAGCTAATAAAATTTTAATGCATAAACTCAAGTTTTTCAAGTACTTACATCTAAATCCTTTGAAAAAGTATCTTCTAGTTGTGCTATAGGACTTCAAAGTGTCCACATCAAATTTTGTAATATAGCCTTCCAACAGGCTATCCAACCAAAATTCTTCTGCTTTGGAAATCTGGTTATTAATCCCTTTAAGCCTCTGAATCAATTATGGATTCCAAACTGTCGTTTCTCCACCCTGAAAACAGTTCTTTCTTTATTCTACCCTAGATATCCACTCATGTAACTCGTTAGCAAAAGATGCGAAGAAAACTTCATGCAACTCAGTAAATATGTATCTCTATAGCCATTGTTCTGTAGTAAGCCGAGGATGTTTGTTTTCTTTCTTCGCAAACTCGTGTTATGTCTTACTCACCCAATTATGTATTTCACTATTCTCTAGGTTCCACATCAACATGTCACATCACTGAAATTTCAGTCCAAAGTCGGAAATGGAACCATTTGTTGGCTTCCCTGGGCAGACCCGGGTTCGGCGAAGTTAACGCAGCAACAAAAAAAACCCCTCTCACTGGCCCTTTAGACATCACCCTGTGAACAGGATGAAGTCTCACCCGAACCGAAGATCAGGGGTTACAGAATCAATCTTCTGTAACCATGGCGATGTGCATATGTGGTCAACAACCTCTTTAAAAGTCCCACTTAGCACAAACTAACATAACTATAATGAATAGGTTACTTCGCACTTCGCAGCTAATTAACAATATACCGAACTACGTGGAATCTCTATTGTATTAACCATTTATCTATGAATTCATCATTATAAGTGGTCCCCCATATCATTCATACACATGTATTCCATTTACTCAACATAAAATTACTATTCACATGCATATGAAAGCAAATACATAAACACACCATAAACTCATATACATAAACACATGGCTTTACGCGGTTTACCCCAGGAGGTAGCTACATCCACGAGAATTATTCTTCTATTATTTTGGAATGGTAACAGTTCAAGTCTGCACACTTAGCTTCAGGCTCTTCTCTACAATCATATCTCTACACACTGAGCTGTAGAGTGTGTTCTCTCTTTGATCAATATTCTCCTATTACAATATCTCCTAAAGAAAACCCAAGCCACCCTTCCAGTTCCAACCCCTCATCATACAAAAATACACATATATATAGGTGTTCCCTAAGGTCCAATATTACAATAGATATGGGCCAACCCCCATAGTACCCAAAACCCTAAAACCCCATGGTTCTCCTGTAGACCACACTAAACTTTAACTCCATTGTCCCTTTCGCGTTGCTTCCTCTAACTATCATTTTCTTTGATATCGTACCTCCGACTTCTGTAGTGTTGTGTTTTTTACACCATTATGCTTCTTAACTTCTTGTTCCTGCTGCAGTCAGGTCGCTGCTCAGCCCTTAACTGCCCCAACCACCTCTGGTTGTCCTTAGTACTTTATCTTTATTAAGGAAACATGTCATTTTCTCCTAACTATACTTCGATCCATACCCTCTACCCGGGATTTGGGGAGTCACCTTTCTCCCAAAAATGGTCAAGTTAGGCCTCGACTAACTGTACTTTCCTTCTTAACTTCCTCTTCTCGGGCCACACCCAACATCCAACCATCTTTTTAATTTTGTTACAACTCAACCACCTATATACCCACTTTTTTTACATTCCACACAACCACTTTTTCACTAACGCACATGATTCTATACACCCATTGTCCTATATTCATTCCTCTTCAAAAGTCACTTTAAAGGAGTTTTTACCATTGGTTCTAAGTGATTTATAAGAAAACCCTTCATATATAAAAAAGGGTGGAATCTACAAAGGAAAAAAAAAACACCCCAAAATGGTTATCAATGAAGAATTAGATTGTTTGACGTTAACCACTGTAAAGATGAAGTTGATAATGTAATATATTTCCTTAAGACATTGAGAAGAGACAAAAGGATTTAGAGGGAAAAAATGATAGAATAGTAGAAGAGATGTCTAAAACATTTAGAGAGAGTATTAATGTTAGAACATTAAAAACCCACTTCATACTTAGCATATAATACATTAATCATTTTTGTTAATTTCCTAGGTGTTGACTAGGTAGTTGGCCATATTTTGTTCGGGTACACAGGGTACTACCAAAGGACCGAACACCAAGAGCAACCACTTCACACAAACAGATCACAGATCAACACACTGATGTTTTGGCGTGGTTTAAACCCTCTTGAGGGAAACACTCCACGGCCCCGGCCAAATAGCTTCTACGGGACAATTTATTATGCAAAGAAAGAAAGTTACAAATGAGCTTCTCATAATCGATCAACTAAACAATGACCCTCCATGCTCTTTAAATAGAGATCATGGACCAACACTTGTACTTCACCTGAAGTTGATGCCACCTTGTATCGTCAGCTTGTTGGTAGTCTCTTATACTTGACTCATTCTCGTCCTGACCTTTCCTTTGTCGTTGGTCGTGTTGTCCGTTATATGCAGACACCTCATGAAAGTCACTGGAAAGCAACTAAAAGAATACTTCGATATATTCAAGGTACAGTTCAGTTTGGGATTCATTACAGTACAGGGGGGAAACCTTTTTTGGTTGGTTTCATTGATTCAGATTGGGCCAGTGATCCTGATGATTGAAAGTCTACTGCAGGTTATGTTTTCAGTCTAGGATCTGGACCTATTACTTGGGCTTGTAAGAAACAACAAGCTCTTACTCTTTCTTCAGCAGAGGCAGAATATCGAGCAGCAGTTAATGCCAGTCAGGAAGCTTTATGGCTTCGACATATCCTTTCAGAGTTTGGATTCGAGTAGAAACAACCTACTCCACTTTGGTGCGACAATCAAAGTGCCATCAAGCTTGCCAAAGATCCAGTTCTACATCAACGCAGCAAACACATTGAGCTACATATGCACTTCATCAGAAATCTTGTTCATGATCATGTTCTTGAAGTGATCTTTTTCCCTACAAATGATCAAGTTGCAGACATCTTCACCAAGTCTCTTATAGAAGCGAAGTTTTCTAAACTTCGATCTATGTTAGGAGTTCAGGAACTTGTCATTAAGGGGGGATAGGCTCTAATGCCTCCTTCCTTCTCCTAATAGTGTCACTTTTGTAAATCCTTCAATCCTATCCCAAGTTGTTCTTAAGGGGGGATGTTAGGATATTTAGACACTTAGGAGTTAGTTAAGATCAACTTGTGTAATATATCCGTTAGGGATAGTGTGTTTCTTTAGTATGCATTTGTAAATACTTAATCTGACGATCACAATATGTTCCCGACATAGAGTGATCCGACGGCTCAACTTCTCTTAGATCAAACCTAACCTTGATCTAAGAGAAGTTGAGCCGTCGGATCACTCTATGTCAGGAACATATCGTGACCGTCAGATTAAGTATTTACAAATTCATACTAATGCATACTAAAGAAACACACTATCCCTAATGGATATATTACACAAGTTGATCTTAACTAGCTCCTAAGTGTCTAAATATCCTAACATCCCCCCTTAAGAACAACTTGGGATAGGATTGAAGGATTTACAAAAGTGACACTATTAGGAGAAGGAAGGAGGCACTAGAGCCTATTAGGAGAAAGAAATTCTTGGAACACATAGTACATCACTAAAATGGCCATTATCTACTGGAACTGTTCCAGCTCCTACAACACTTAGAGATTTGTCATCACCAACAAATATTTGTTTGGTGTTACATTCATGCATAGTAGAAAAGATGGCTTGATCCTTAGCCATATGATAAGATGCTCCAGAATCAATGAGCCATTCATTTGAAGTAGAAGAAGAAGATCCATTATAAGAATAACCAGAAGCACAAAGTGCATGTCTATGAGAGGCATATTCTGAAGGCGAATCTAGGCTGATGTGGTGCTTCTTCATTGCTGCTTCCAAGGCTGCCATCTTCTTGAAACACTTAGATTTATCATGATTATCTTTCCCGCAATAGTTGCAATGAAGCTCAGTCTTCTTTCCTTTTGGCTTGGATCCTTTGTCATTTTTTAAAGAAGGAGATAACTGAGAGGGTTTTGGACCCTTGTTTGACTTATTATTGCAAAAATTTTCTTTCTTGGGAGGCTTGGACTTTTCTTTCTGTTGGGTCAATAAGGCTTTCCCATATGTATCTGCATTGTTGATTATTCCAAGATGAATGAGTTTATCTTGTTCCCTAATCAAGGAATCACAAAAGGATTCAAGACTAGGCTCTTGATAGCTAGCTACATTCAAGGATGCTTTCATGGAGTAAAATGTAGATACAAAAACAGAATATGCAGGTCCAAGTTTGGAAAGAATATGATAAATGCATTGTTTGTCTTATCTCTCAATCTTACATTCTGCACATAAGAGTTTAAGAGTTTTGTACTTAGATAAATAATCTTGAATGCATGAAAAGTCACTTGGATTTAAAGAAATCAACTCATTTTCGAGTTGGTGACCTCGAATTTCATTGTGTTTACCAAACACAGATTCCAACTTGTCCCAAGCAACATTAGGTTCATCAATTCCAGATATGTGGAATCGTAAATCTGTAGAGATTGACATCCCAATCAATCCACGAGCTTCATCACATCTATTTTCCCATTTTATTTTCTTATCATCATCAGTGGGTTCTTTTTCTTTCCCTATTGTAATTCTGAAAAGTCTTATACTTCGTAGAACATCCTCCATACGATATTTCCATGAGAAATAGTTGGAACTGCTAAGTAGAATATCACAAGGGTCAGCCATATTTGTAAATTAATGGTTGTAAAAGTAGAAACCAATAGTCTGGATGTGAAGAGCTCGAAAAAATAGGCAGTTTAAAAAAAAACGACACTGAAAACGGACTCTGTATGATAAAGTTATGCTTGAACAAAACAACTATTGAAGATGTCCCCAATAGTGACGTGGCAGCTACAGAATGTCCAGCAAAAAAAGAACCCCCCTCTTCCCAAGATGAACCTTTTGACAATCACTTTACAAGAAAGTTGCTTTAAGTGAACCACTTTTGTAAAATAAGTGATTTCACTTTTACAATGATATTACTTTTAAATAATGCAACAATAAAAAAACTTAAGTGACTCACTTGTATTTTTATTTTTTATTATTTAAGTGAGATGCACTTTTACAATAAAGTAACTTGAAAATAGAAATTGCATGCACTTTTTCTTTTAAAAGTAACTTCCTAATACTTGAACTCAAGACCTATTAAGGAATAAAGCAACTTTGAACCAAGTGAGCTAGATTAAAAGGTCTGTAAAATATGAGAATGAGGAAGGGTTTTTTTTTTTTACTCTTCTTGCTCGGTTTGCGTGCTTGCCCTTTTTCCCGCAAAACACACCACAAATCGAAACAAAAAAAAAAATTTCCACACTTGTGGAGTTAAATCTCGTTAGCTTTCCCGGAAAGTCTACGTTTTCTCTCTGTTTCTGATTTGCCGAGATCACGCAAGGTGCACGGCAAAGAGCATACGCAGCCGAGAAAAACCCTTTCCCTTTCTATTTCTGATTTGCCGAGATTGTTCAAGGTGCACGGCAAAGAGCATACGCAGATAGGAAAACAACAATCCGAACCCAAAAAAATCTAACAGTAAAAAATGATAAAATATGAGATTTCTTCGTTTAAAAACAGAAAATAAAAAAATGCATCACTGTAACATTATACCTTCAGATCTGTTGAAATACGCGTTTCTGGAGCAACCGAGAACCGTTTTCGATAAAAAAAAAACTATTTCCCAATGGAAACGACGCTCTGGACGTAATGGAACACCTCCCATAGCCCAGAAATGCACAGAAATACCAGAACTAGAAACCCTTTCGAGTTTCAGCAACAACAGTTCAAGATCTATATCATAACCGGAAGCGACACTTCATAAAGGCTCTGATACCATGTTCGGGTACACAGGGTACTACCAAAGGACCGAACACCAAGAGAAACCACTTCACACAAACAGATCACAGATCAACACACTGATGTTTTTACGCGGTTTAAACCCTCTTGAGGGAAACACTCCACGGCCCCAGCCAAATAGCTTCTACGGGACAATTTATTATGCAAAGAAAGAAAGTTACAAATGAGCTTCTTATAATCGATAAACTAAACAATGACCCTCCATGCTCTTTAAATAGAGGTCATGGACCAATCGGGTGTTAAGCCACGGATCAAGGTTAGGTTTGATCTAAGAGACGTTGAGCCGTCGGATCACTCTATGTCGGGAACATATCGTGACCGTCGGATTAAGTATTTACAAATGCATACTAATGAATACTAAAGAAACACACTATCCCTAACGGATATATTACACAAGTTGATCTTAACTAACTCCTAAGTGTCTAAATATCCTAACATATTTTTCCTCTCTTGGCCCAAAATTTCCATAATTAGCCTCAGGAGCACAATTGGAAAGATTCTGGATAATATCTTGTCTACTTTTATGACTGTACTGAATTAGTAAGTGCACTTTCCTGCCTTAGACAATTTTGTCCTACTTTTTCTACTTTTAGTTGATAAGGAAAAAGTTAGTTTGACTTGGAAAGTTGTCTATTATTAGGCCAACACATCCTCCATGATTTTCTATCCAAAATCCATGATCTTTTTCCTTTTTCTTCACTCATGAGATGCCAATTCACGAGCCTTTAGACTGATTTGGAAAGAAATTTTGTCACTTGGGGGTGTTTCGCAATTTTAGTAATCCTGATTTTGTGAGCATTTCGAATGCCTTCTTTGGATTTCAAATATATGATGTAATTATATATTTGGACATCCATTACATATCCTATTTTTGGCTGGTTTACTCTTATTCAATAGACTTTTATTGGGTGCATCAATTCAGTGACTGTTTTAAGTGATCTATGCAATTTTTTGCTTAACAATTTTTGTGAGGATAGTGTTTGCTTTGCAAGACCAACCTATGAATTTATTTTCACATGGTATCAGATCACCTTTAGTAGCAATATTATCATGTTTATTATTCAATATCTTTTGCAGGATCAAATTCAGACTCGCAGGGGTGCTGATCCATATCACAGTTGACATTGTTGTCGAATGCTAACATCTACTGCGACAAGTCATCGACTTCGACACAACTTTGGAAATTTGTCAAACTATGACATGAATTTGACACACTTCGTGATGTCGACATGCAGTGTCGACTTGCGCAACATCAACTTGTGACATGCAACTGTCGAACTTCGACAGACTGTATCTCTGTCTTCCAGTCGACTATAACGGTCGAACTGTTATAACTTCTTTGTAACTGCACATAACAGGAAGGCACCCAAGCATCTCAACACTCTTTATATAAGCTTGTAAACTATTTTAATATACATATTATCAGTCCAAATCTTTACATCTAGTACTACAGAAGATCAGTTCACATTCCTGCATATTGTCTGTGTGTATTTGTGTTTATCTCCGTAATGTATTCTTGCTTGCTTATTCTATTTCTTATACTTCCGCCATAACAAAGCCAACTCATTTAGTCGAACTATTGTCCCCCTCATGCTTCCTAGCCCTGAGTGGATCATTGGTATCGGATTATATTTAGATGTTATTCAAATCTTTGTCAGAGCGCATCAGCTTTGTTCATGCTTAAGTTTTTCGTAGACACTTCCATCGAAGTTACCTGACTTATGCCAGTTCAAACTCGCTTGCAGACTCAACAATCCAAGCAGACACTACCTCCATATATGGCAAAATAAATAGGAGAAATACATGCAATCGACGAGACACAGCAGCTCATAGAGAAAGTGTTGGCTCGACAACGAACTAAGATGTTCTCCCAGTTCAACGAGATTCTCACGTGATTTTCTTCGACTTCAGGAGCATTTCCAATGAGAACTAACTACGAAAAAATCATCCCCTTCAAAGTGCAAATGAATTTGGACATACCGAATCTAGAAGGAAAGATTGGCGCGGAATCCATCGACAATTGGGTACAACAATTGGAATCCTATTACTCTATGAATCAATTCTCAGAATCCAACAAGATAACCATTGCATCCTTAAAGATGTCAACATATGTGCACTGCTGGTGGGAGAATATTTTGACAAAGATGGAGAAAAGCGAAGACTCTATTGACACATGGGAGAAATTTTTTGAACACATCCGAAAGGAGTTTTACCCACCCAAGTACCTTGAGCAGTAGTATAAGAAGTGGCAGCAGCTAAGGAAATGAAAATAACAGTCCATGCAAAGCTACACTGACAAGTTCTATTGAATCATGGCTAGATTTGGCATTAAAGAAGAAGAAAAATTGATTTTTCTCAAGTAAATAGAGGATTATCCCAGTGCATTCGGCAGGAGATGGAGTTTCTGATTGTCAATACGCTTGCGTATGCACTCCACTATGCCAATAAAATTGAAACCAAGCATAAAGGAAAAGTGTGCTTCGCGACAAAGACGACATTAGGACGACCACCCGACAAGAAGGCATCATCCGACTTCGACAAGTCGAAATATTTGCAGACTCCTTGAAAACCAAATCATGACAAGAAGCCTTTTCATAAAAAGGAACGTAGAAAGCAACCGAACAGAAAATGGTGCTTACCATCACTCATCTTGGCATGATATGTCTGAATGAAAAGCTCGAAAGACCTTTTTGAAAAAAGTGTTGACATTCGACGCATTCAACAAGACTGTGGTAGAATCTGACCTAGAAGCAACGACTCTTTTGACATCGACAACTCTAGCAGCCTCGACTATCGTTGACGAAGAGGAATGAGAGCACCTGTTCCATACACAGATATGGGTTCAAAACAATCCATTGCATCTGATTGTGGACAACGAGAACTAGAAGAACTTTGTTTCAGAAAATCTTGTGAAGAAACTAGGTCTTGTGACAACTCTGCATCCTCAGCCTTAAAACATCGGTTGGATGAAGGATGGACAAGAGCTAACGATCACCGGACTATGAAAACTAACATACTTCGTAAAGCCTTTTGAATATGAAGTACTATGTGATGTGGCACCACTCTCCGTAGCCGACGCCCTGTTTGGGAAACCTTACCTATGGGATTTCCATGGAAGTTACCAATCACAACTGCAAAAGGTGATTGTCACAATCAATGATACAACATACCAGAACGATGACCTACACCAACAGTTTCTTTGATATCTTCAAAACAGATAAAGAATCTCATCAATCATGCTCAGAAGTTTGCATTGATTATGATAAAGCCGCAACATTCTAGGAAGATTGCAACAACTAGTCGAGTCACTAACCAGTGCAGCTCCCAACAGAAGCAGCAAATCGACAATATTCTTGATGAGTACTAGAACTTATTTCAAGTTCCCAATGGAGTACCTCTACATTTCCAGGTAAAACACTTTATTGAAATTGCTATTGGTTATTCTTTTCCTAATGCATCTGTCTACAGAAGATCCATTCTAAAAAATGAAGAAATTCGCAGACAAATCCAAGAATTGATCGACAAAGGTCATATCTGACCCAACTCCTTCCCTTGTGGAAGTCTAGTCGTCCTTGTGTTGGTTGTGGAGCTCGATCTTCCAGTCTCATAGATGATGATTCAGCCATGTTTGTACCCCAAGTTTGCTTATGATCCCAACATGCACAAAAGGGGGTCTGGGGGAGTGGTGCACTCCCCCGACTGGGGGGGAGCGAGGGCCAGCGGGCCGCCGAAATAAATTTTTGTTATGGGTTGGTTTTTCGCCAACAGATTACATGCCCATGGTTTTGGGTAACCCGTGGTATTTTCCCATTGTATTTCCCCTTTATAAGAAAGACATTGTAATACGACTAGGGTTGATGTATTAGGGATTATGCACTATAAATATCTCCGAGATCATGAAAGAGAGACTGTGAGACAGTGAAGAGGAAGTGCAGCGGATGTGCTGTAGGTTGTATCCCTTCATTTGATGGATGGTATAATAATAAGGACTAGAATTTCAGTGTGGACATGGCCCATCTTGGGTGAATCACGATATATTGGTGTCTCTCTTGCAATGTGTTTGTGTAATTTGTATTTGCATCTTGTTTATTGTTATTGCTCCATGGTCGTGTTTTTCTAACACCTCGTTCCAAAGAAAGACGGGACTTGGTGCATGTGCATCGACTACAAGGCACTCAAAAAAATATCGGTGAAGAATTGGTACCCTCTATCGTGGATAGATGAGCTCATCGGCTGTCTGAAAGGTGCTAAGTTCTTTACTAAGCTCGAAATCAAGTTGGGATATCATCAGATTCCAATCGAGCCCTTAGATGTATGGAAAACTTCTTTCAATACCAAGGAAGGATTTTTATGGTTAGTCATGCCTTTCGGCTTAACCAATGCACCTTCATGCGATACATGGATAACGTTCTTCAAACTTTCATCGGCAAATGGGTCTTTGTCTATCTTGATGACATATTGAATTTTAGTTGGTCATGGGAAGAACATGTCGAACAACTTTAGCAAGTCCTCGACACTCTCCAACAACCACGACTCTACTTGAACATGGAAAAATGTTCCTTTGAAATGAACAACATCAAATATTTGGGGTTTGTAATTGACTATGCAGGCATTCACGTTGACCTAGAAAAAGTACAAATTCTCAAAGATTGGCCCATTCCTCACAACATTCAAGAACTAATAAGTTTTCTTGGTTTGGAGAATTTCTATCATTGAGTCATACTTAGCTTCAATCACATAGCCTAGCCCTTGAATCAATTGATGAAAGGAAGTGGGAAAACTATCTTCAAATGGACACCGACACAACAAGCAGCTTTTGAACAGCTCAAACACAATCTATGCAATGCACCAGTACTTGTGTTACCCCATTTGCATCAGCCCTTTGATATTGAGACGAGTGCATCAGACTATGCCTTGGGCGCAATGATCACTCAGTCTAGTCACCCAGTGGATTTTCATTTCGAAACTTTTAATGACATTGTTAGAAGGTATTCAACGTACTAAAAAGAACTGTATGCCATTGTGCAAGCTCTCAAGCAATGGAGGCATTACATCCTTGGCAAGGAAACGGTCATCCTCACTGATCATAAGCCTCTTTAGTTCACTCTGACACAATCGAAACTACAAACAACTCAACAACTCAAGTGGATTAATTACCTGCAACAATTCCAGTTGGTAATTAAGTATCGAAAAGGTAAAGCTAACACCGTCGCCGATTGTCTAAGCAAGCCTCTCATTACTCTCCTTTTTATAGTGATGAGTATGCAGGGATATGACACCACTGCTTGGCCTTAGTTGTATCAGGAAGACATCGAATTTTCACCAGCCTATCGACAAATTCATACTGACGAGTCATTGACCGTCGACTATTTCCTGAAAGATGCCTTGCTATACAAGCTCGGACAACTTTGTGTACCGACAAGTGAGCATTGACACCAACTCATTTGGGACGTGCACTACATCAAGAATGCAGGACACTTTGCACTAGAAAAGACACTTGCTATTCTGTAGAAGTATTTACTTTGACCTCACTTAAAACTGACGCCAACAAGTACATTCGCTCATACGTGGTTTGTGCCATTACTAAACCACCTAATCGACGAAAGGGATTGTACACACCTTTTCCAGTTCCTAGTCGACCATGGGAATCTATTTCTATGGAATACTTGACAGGATATCCTACTACCAAACATAAGCATAATGCAATCTTCGTAGCATTCGACATATTTTCGAAGATGGCCATTCTCATTCCATGCAATAAGACTACTACAACGCAGCAGACCGCGCAGCTCTTCTTCAAACATGTCTGGAAACACTATGGTTTATCAACAACCATTATTTCTAACAGAGATGCCATATTCATCAACATATTTTGGAAGACTATTTGGTAGCATCTCGACACACGACTCTCATTTTCGACAACTTTCCATCCGCATACTGACGGATAGACGGAAGTTGTGAATCGCTTGGTCGTACAATTGCTTCGCATGTGCAACCACAAGTATCGATGAACATGGAATGAAAGTCTTCCATACATACAACACAACTATAATTATGCTCAGCACATCTCTATGGGAAAGAGTCCATTTGAGATCTGTTATGGA
Source organism: Larix kaempferi (assembly GCA_027924585.1). Lineage (NCBI taxonomy): Eukaryota > Viridiplantae > Streptophyta > Pinopsida > Pinales > Pinaceae > Larix > Larix kaempferi. The sequence continues at coordinate 15,890,542 of BSBM01000545.1, forward strand.
TTTCAACCCTCAGCGCCTATCGACTTGATCAGCTCCTCGACAGAGTCGAACTCCGACACCGACCACAACCAGCGAGAAGTTGACAAAGTAGTCAAGTTTTGAGATCAGATATGCGACATCCAGTGACAAGCACAAGACATGTTGCAACGAGAAAATGTGAAAGCTAAGGCCCGACACGATAAGCATCTTATCCGTCATTCATTCCAAATTGGGGATAAGGTCTATTTACAGCTTAAGAAGGAGCGCTTCACTGGCCCATTCAAGAAGTCAAAACCTTTGTGATATGGTCCATACAGTATTCTTCAGCAGATTGGCGAAAACGCTTTCCAACTTGACATTCCTTCCTGGTTGGGTCTACATCTAGTATTCAATGTAGATCTAATTCGAGCATACCATGCACCATTGTTGGAACAAAACGAATTCCAGGCAACAGAACTCGACGATGTCCATCCAAATGTTTAGGATCCTCTTCCTTGCGAAACCATTGTGGGACGTAGATTATGCCATACAAGGACGAACACAATTCCCTTGTTTCAGGTTGCTAAAGTAGGACAAATCCCAGCACAAGGAAAGGGGTACTCTGCTACTGAACTAACCGACAAGTTTCCTCACCTTCATGAGCAAACAATGGGGACTATTCTTTCTTAAGGAAGGAGGTTTGATCCATATCGCAGTTGGCATTGTTTTCAAATGCTAACATCGACCGTGACAAGTCATCGACTTCGACACAAATTTGGCAAGTTGTCGAACTGCGACATGACTTCAACACACTTCGCGACGTCGACATGCAGTGTAGACATGCGACTTGTGTAACATCAACATGCGACGTGCGACTGTCAAACTTCGATAGACTATCTCTCTGTCTTCCAGTCGATTGTAAAGGTCAAACTATCAAACCGTTATAGCTTCTTTGTAATTGAACGTAATGGGAAGGCACCCAAGCATCCCAACATTCTTTATATAAGCATGTAAACTATTGTAGTATACACCTTATCAGTCTGGATCTTTACATCTAGTAATACAGAAGATCAGTTCGCATTCCTGCATATTGTCTGTGTGTATTCGTGTTTATCTGCGTAGTGTATTCCTACTTTCTTATTCTATTTCTTATGCTTCCTCCATAACAGTTCCTACTCATTCAGTTGAACTGTTGTCCCCATTGTGCTTCCAGGCCCCGAGTGGATCAAGCGCAATCCAGTCTCACAAGGGTGCAATCAACAAAGCCATGGAGCAGTCTCAATCAATAATCTTGACCCCTTTCAACTATTTTGATTGGAAGGTGCAGATGGAGATTCTGTTTAGGATCAAAGGCCTCTAGAGAGTGACTATGGGAACTGATATTGAGCCTACTGCAGTCATAGATAAGGACAAGTGGAATAACAAAAGAGATGAAGCGTATGGTCTCTTGTGTCTCAGTACTTCCATGGATCTTCTTTTCCATCTAAATGGTCTTACAGCACCTAATGAAGTTTGGTTCAAACTCCAAGAGTTTTTTGGAAATACAGATGAATTGAGGAGCCACCAACTGGAGAATGAATTAATTTCACTGAGTCCAAGCAATTTCGATACCCTACAAGACTACTTCTCTAATTTCAAGACTGTTGTTCTTAAATTGAAGTAGTGTGGGATTGACAAGAAATATGAGTAGTTGATCTTGGCCATTCTTTCAAAATTGGGCCTTGATTACTCAGTCTTTGTTTCAACATTCCATGCCACCAAAATCATAGTTCTAAACTGGAAGATTCCTTCTCTAGAAAATTTCATGGAATCATTGACTCAGGAGCAATACAAGTTGGTCTTGATGGGAGACATAAAGACATCAAAGGACCATTCTTTGGTTGCTGGAGATTCAAATAATTCAAAAAGCAAGAAGAAGGCTAATCCCCCAAATCCACCAGAGTAGAAAAAAGAGAAACAAAAAGCACATGAGGAGCCCTCAAGCTCCAAGAAGAATCCACAGAACAATAAAGAGAAGAGAAAGTGCACTTACTACAATAGGGGATTTCATCCTGAGATTTCTTTTATGAAGAAGGCCATTGACATGATGGCTCAACTTCTTGAGAAGAACAACATCCATCTTCCAGATGGTGCAAGGAGGAAGGAAGAATGTTCAAATTTTGAATACAGGGAGAGAGTTCATGCTTTGATGGCCAGTACATCAAAATATTCCTCTTTCATCATTGATTCTAGAGGATCCATACATATGGTGTCCAAAAGAGAGTATTTTTCCTATCTTTATTCTTCTGGTAGTCCAACAATTGTGTTGGGAGATGGCTATGAAATCTAATTCACAGTAGGACCTAGCTACCATAGATTACCTCACAATTGAAAGAATTAGCTTATTATGCAAGATACAAGCACAAGAAGAGTTATGGAAAACAAATGATAAAAAACAGTCACAAATGATAAACTACCATAGATCCATCTTAAACCCATATCTATCAAGCACCTAGAGGGATCCAATTTTTTGAGGTTTATTTATTTTTTTAAATTTAAACTCAAGAAATTTGATCTCTCTTGATTTATAGATCCGGGTTTAAGTTTTAAGTTTTTATTTTATAAACGAACATCTATTTTTTAATTAGTTTTCATAATATTTTATTTTATGAACCAACATGGATTTTTTTAAAATAATTTCCATAATTTTTTTATTTTATGAGTCGACATGAATTTTTTTAATTATTTTTTAAATTTAAAATTTACTTTTTACGTTTTATTAGATGTAACGCTACATCATACACATTACAACATCTCCCCCATATTGGGCTGTAGAGCACCTCATTTCACTCGGCGCAAAAAACAAGGAATATAAATGATGAAATATGAGATTCTATTAACTCTATCATATTACAATGAGATGTGATCTTCCATATATAGCATTTGGAGTATCCACACTAAGCTATCTTATATTAGATCACAGTCCCCCCTAGGTTGACCAAATAGCTCCCAAAATAACCCAAACATGTACGAATTGACCATGTGAACGTTGGATGAGCATGGTAAGTCATAATTAGGTTCACACATGTGGAGGATAAGGTTGGGTAAAAGTTAGGTAGGCTAGGTTAGGCCAAAATACCAAAAAGAGGCGCAAAAGAATAGGTTCAATGCATGTGTGCCCTTGGTTAAACCCAGATCCACAAAACAGGGAAAGGAGGGCGCCTTAGGCATGGAGGTGGTAATAATTGCATGTGGTGGTCATAATGAGAGCTCCCAAGAGCTATTTTGACCACCCTTTGGCCCATACAATGTGAGAACTTGTTCACACTTTCCCTAACAACTTCTAACCAACTTATAAAAACTTCCCAACAACCCAGGGATGTAATTATTAACCATTTTAGAAAATAATAACCATTAATTAATTAATGATTAAGGTACTAAGGTATAATATTTTTCTAATACCCCCCCTTAAGATAGACTTGGTGGAATATCAAAAATAAGGCCTTGTCAACTAAGGCTCAAGTCACCTTTTACAACATAAAATGTATTTGTCCATGTAACCAATGTAAGGAGGAAAACCACATGGGAAATAAGACCTCCCCTCTAAAATGGACATGAAGCACACAAAAAATAAACTTCTCCAAAACTCAAGTAGGTGTGAACTTGATTATATGTCTAGAGGAACCTTCTCCTTTGGAAGAAGAGATTGTTGCTCAACTAGATCATAAACATGAATATATGTATGATGGAGAATGTATCCAAGTATAACAGATCCAATAAACTAATGTGAGAGTAGAATTGGCTGCTCATTAGACTTGAACTTCACACTGAAATTAGGTCTGAATGAGTCTTGAGATGCTTGAGCCAAAAAATTTCAACCACAAGTGGAGAAATCAACATCAAGCAAAACTGAAATTTCTTGAAACTTTGAACCCAAAACTATTATGGCAGCTCCAAGAATGATGAACAATAGTTCCAAATGATATTTGGACTTGAAATATGAACTAAAATCAGATCCAAAACAGGTATGATCAGGTCCAAGTGAGAGGAACAAAGGTTCAATGCATGCCAAGACAATGGCAATGTCTCCTTCTTCAATAAAATTGTGAGAAAAATGTGCTAGTCACCATAGAGGAATAGGTAGAATGCTTAAGATCAGAATTGGTGAGTGAATTTGAAGACATATCACACTTTCATGCAGCCTTCAAATAATCCAAAATATCAAAAAAAATTTCACCATCATCTAGTGAAATATGCAAAGGATCTTCAACAACTAGCTTATCATCCTCAAAATCGGCATTTGAAGAATTATTGGAGAACAATTATGAAAGATGGATGGAGTGTTCTTCTTCAACAAAGGCATCTTGAATGTATTCTCTTGGATTAGATACATGTGAATATGAGAAATCACAGTTCTCATGAACTTCTACAACAATAAGAGATGGAGTCACTTCAAGGAGACTTTCACCATTTTTACCTTGATTTGAATTTTCTGCCATATCTTCAACAAAAGCTTGAGGAAGTGTGCATGTGACCATGTAGGAAGTGAGAGGAGGCATGGAACCAAGGAGAGAGAATGCATGAACTCCATAATCTGATGTAGACTCCAAAATATTCAAAGAACCACAACTTTGCACATCAACAAACTCAAATGAAGAATTATTATCTTCTAGAGCAATAACTGATAGAGAATCCTCAGTAGAAGAAGTATGATGGGAGAACAATGATTGTAGAGATATTTCTTCTTCAAAAATGGATGCTCCATTTTCTGTATCTTCATCATTTTCAACAAAATATTGTGCAATAGATGATGTCTCTTCAAGTTCTACTTCATAGAATGTAGAGGAAGCATTTGAATCAAAGAGATCTATAACAATAGGAACTTGTGTTGAAGATTTTTCCATTCGATCTTCTTGAACAACTTCATAAAAGAGAGTAGAGGTCGAACCATATGCAGGGAGAGCACATGATGAGGTGTCCATAGTCTCACTCAATGCACCATTCTTATGCTTATCAAGATCCTTTTCCAAGTTGGACCATAGCTCAAATGGATAGTCTGCAGAATCAATCAAGTAGTGCATGCATGGAGACATGGCTAGACACATAGCTCCTAATGCTTTGTCACAGTCATTTAGCCAATGATTTTTCTCTTCATAAGACTCTGGTTCATTCTCAACACCAATGGACACATCATAGAGACATTTTCTCTTGATATATGCACACATTTTATGCTTCCACTCAACATAACTGGATGGAGTAAGAAGAGGAAATTTTGAATCCATGTAGAAGTTGTTGTACCTGCAATAAAACTCTCAATCACTCAGGAGGGGATCTACACGAACAGATTCGAATCCTATTTGATAATAGGTGCATTCGGAAGAGAATCACACCCTGGATAGAATCCAATGGCTTCAATGCAATCGTTCCAGGGACTTATGTGGTTTCTCCATAGCTTCTGGCACACCACTAAAGTAGTCTATTGGTTCGAATAGTAGCTCCAAGAGCTTTGATACCATGTGAAATATAAGTCACAGTAGGACCTAGCTACCATATATTACCTCACAGTTGAAATAATTAGCTTATTATGCAAGATACAAGTGCAAGAAGAGTTCCGAAAAACAAATGATGAAAAACAGTCACAAATGATAAAAAAAACTAGGAATATAAATGATCAAATATCATATTCTATTAACTCTATCATATTACAATGAGATGTGATCTTCCTTATATATCATTTGGAAGAAATATATTTCACTTGGAGTGTCCACACTAGGCTAGATTAGATTATGTCACAATCCCCCCTAGGTTGACCAAATAGATCCCAAAATAACCCAAATAGATACGAATTGACCATGTGAACATTGGGTGAGCATGGGAAGTCATAATCAGGTTCACACATGTGGAGGATAAGGTTGGGTGGAAGTTAGGTAGGATAGGTTAGGCCAAAATAGCCAAAAGAGGAGCAAAAGGCTAGGTTCAATTCATGTGCGCCCTTGGTCAAACCTAGATCCATAAAATAGGGATAGGAGGGCTCCTTAGGCATGGAGGTGGTAGTAATTGCATGTGGTGGTCGTAATGAGAGAGTTCAATAGCTAGTTTGACTACCCTTTGGCCCATACAATGTGAGAACTTATTCACACTTGCCCCAACGGCTTCTAACCAACTTATAACAACTTCCTAACTACCTAGGGATGTAATTATTAACCAGTTTAGCACCTAATAACCATTAATTAATTAATGATTAAGGTACTAAGGTATAATATTGTTCTAACAATGACTCAGAAACTGCATCCAAAGGTAAGGGTAGAATAGATCTTAACCATGGTTCTTTCACTAATGTTTTGATTGTCCCTGGTCTTGCTTCCAATATCCTTTCAATTTATTAGATGACTCATATTGGGTCTCCTAAGAAGGTCATATTTACCCCCAATGATGTGGAAATTTCTGAAATTTATACAGGTGGAGTTGTTTCCATAGGAACTACTGATCATAGCTCAAAATTCTATATTTTTCTCACTTTTTCCCTTTCTCATCACCCTCTACACTCCTCACTCATGACAATGAAGAAAGTAAACTATGGAATGAGAGATTTGGCCACATTAACTACAAATAACTTCATCAATTGCATGATAATAATATGGTTATAGGGCTTCCCAATATCAAATTTTCCAAAGGAATCTATCAAGGTAGCATCCTTGGAAAACACCCTGAGCGCAAGTATGAGAGAGCTAGATTTGAGTGAACCTATGCACCCCTTGAGCTTGTCCACAATGATATATCAGGTCCATTCCCCAATTTTTCCTTGAATAATGCCATATATTTCCTTACCTTCATTGTTGACCTTTCTAGATTATGTTGGGTCTTCTTTCTCTAATTCAAGTCAAAAGTCTTTGATTTTTTCAATATTTGTAAAGCCTCGGTAGAGAATTTGTCTGGTAGGAAGATCAAAGCTCATAGAAATGATAATGGTGGGTGTTTGTAACAAACATAAATAGGATAATAATAAAATAATAATTGTTAATTATTATAATAGTTAGCTATTACTGTGAAGGGACATAACCCTTCAATATGAATGCTCAAGCCATATAAAAGGCGAGTTATGTTGTAACATTCAATCATCCTTTATCTATTCAATTATCAATATATATTTTGGCCCATTAATGGCTTATCTAATATTCCAGGTGTTCTAGTAATATTTATTGTGTGAACAAATAAATATTCGCTTCATTTGGTATCAGATCTCTTCTTGGGCATATATCTAGTTCAGGCCCTTGGCCTTCATCTCATAGAATATCTGACCTCGAATTTTTTAACCTCACCTTCGATTTTAGCTAGTAATTCTAGGGTTTCCCTAGATCACACTCGCCTGTTGCACTCCAATTTCCCTCCGTCAATCGTCATGCGTACGTATCACCTCTCATCCATCCCCCATGCACTATCACTCCCCTCCGCAGCCCTTCCCCCACATAGATACCATATCCTCCCATGCCTCTCTCCCATCCCATCTCTTCTCCCAACACCACGCCCTTCCCCCCACATGACCTTCTTCCACCTACTGCATACTCCCTCCAGCCCTCCCATCTCCTCTTTTGCATTGCATTCCCTCCCTCTACATCATCCCAACCTAAATGTTCATCGCCCCTCCCTCCATGCCTCTCCCTGCATGTTCATGTTGTGCTCCCACGTACTTATCCCTGCATCCACGCCGAAAAATACCTGCGGCCACATCCTCCACCCCCTTCCACGCTCCCTCTCTGTCATGCACCTACTCTCACATCTCCCTCCTCCCACATACCCCACTCCACTCTTCCCTTCCTACGCATCCTCCCATCCGCTAGCGTCCCTCCATCCTCCCTCCCACCTCCTTCCAGTGCCTCTTCCCTACGTACCATCTCCGCCTCCCCTTCCAGCCACCAGCTCCAATTCTATTATCTCTCCAAATAAAATAGACTAGGCACGTGTTTAGGTGATAGGAGTTTTGTCTTTTTATTTTTATATGCATTTGAAGTTGCAAGTCATAAGTTTGGATTTTGTAATGAAGCTTGAAATAACTTCTGAGGTTGCTCTTCTCCGAAAAGAATTTTCAGGTTTCGGTAGCTTAAGCGGGCTTGACGATGGTTCATTAGATACCAAGAATCCCACTTTCGGAAGCTTACTACGTGAAAGAAGAAACTCTCCAACCACCGAAAGGACAGACATATATAGCGGTTCATGGGGCAGGTTTCGGTGGCTCAGGTGAATACGACGATGTTCATTAGCCACCGAAAGGCAGATGCTTTCTGCAGTTTGCATTTCAAGAATGAAGTCTTCTACAGCTGTCGAAACCAGAGACATATCCAGGATTCATGGGACTGTCTTCGGTGGCTTGGGTGAACACGACGGTTTTCATTAGCCACCGAAAGGAGGACGCTTTTTGTAGCTTACAGTCAAAGGGAAGGATCGTCCACAGCCACCGAAGGCAGTGGCATGTGTGAAGTTTTTCCGGCAGCTTACAGTTTTAAAGGCAAAGTCTTCAGCTACCAAAATCGAGTAGGTATCAAATGGTGGAAATGTCAAATCAAGGGTTAGTCGTGAATTAAAGGGAATTCATCATTTCTTAGCCGTCGAAAAGGGGCACCACTAGTGAAAGCACGATCCTTTCATTTCAAGACCAGTTGCAGATGATGATTGCTCCTGGGTAAAGGGGGAATATTGATAGGTCATGTAAATCCTCATGATTGGCCTTCAGTACCATCTCTCAAAGTTAGGGCCCTGAACCAAGTCATACCTCATCTGTGTTATTACCTGTCAACAAGTTGCTTCTTCCCTGATTCCACGTCGTTTTTTCCCTAAGGTTCGACTTTCTGAAACGCAGGTGTTGACAAGGGTTTTACAAATGAAGAAGGGAGGAGCTGTGCTTAGGAAGGATCTAAATGATGTCGGCTACCTCGAGTCGCACCCAGAAATAGGCCAATTCTTCAAAGACGTGGGATGCTATAACTATTTCCTAAAACTCCAAGGCTCCCATCAACAAATTACAGAGGTCTTCGCATTATCATTTGACGGAAGGAAAGCACAAATTGGAAAAGAAAAATTCCAGGTGGATGAAGACTTCATAGCAACGGCCACAGAAATTCCAGGGACAGGAGAAAGATGGTTCAAAACCACCACCACCCAGAAGGTCGAGTTCAGATCCTATATGAAACCTGCACACTAGATAATCACCTGGAACAAAGAAGTCCCTATGTATTTCTTGGAGGAAAGGTGGCAGCACCTATTAAAGGCCATCTTGGTCTACTTTACATGCGAGGGAAGATATTCTAGAGTGTTGGTCTATCATTTCAGACTGTTGGACCATTTCACTGGAAAAAGCCCTCTAAATCTACCCTTCTATCTTCATAAAAACCTAACAAAGATGGCTCACCAGGTCCAGGAAAAACCAAGCAAGGTTCAGAGCAGGTTATCCCACCATGGATTAATTAAAATCTTGGCATCAGAGCACCTACGGAGAAAGAATGAGGAGTGGGTTTATTTCCTTTTTTGGAATGAATTTGACACAGAATTGCGACCTGAAGACAAGGATAAACCCTCCTCTAAAAATCCATCCACCCCTAGAAGCAAAAAGAGGAAAAGACGAGCCGTTTCTTCATTGCCAGCAGTACAAATTACCCCTTCTTCTAAGCCTGAGAGGATTGGGAAAAATCTAGTTTTTAGGAAAGGTGGAGAAACTTCTTCAAAGAATGCAAACCTCTTAGGCATCCCTTACACAGACTCTGAAGACGATGAACTGTAGGAAGCGGGAGCAGATCATAAGGAAATGGAAATAGAAAAAGAACTTTAGGAAGCAACTCTACCCATTGAAGAACATGAGACTGCCTATGTAAACCTGCCTTCTCCTACACCTATTGAAGAACACGAAACTGCCTATGTAAACCTGCCTTCCCCTACACCTATGGGAGAACAAGATCAGCAGGTGGCTAAGGTATTAATAACCAAAACAAAAAGTTCTTCATCGCAGAAAATTAATCAGCTTCTCAAGCAGGTGTATTCGCTTGAAATACTCCAGAGGGTAATCAAAGAGAAAAATGAAAGGCTGACTGAGAGGCATAATGAATTATATGTTTCTTTTCGAGGGTTGACCAAAAAACATAGCAAGATGAGAGGAAGAAATATAAGGCCGTTAAGAGAAAATATCAGGCTGAGTAGGAAGGTCGAGCTTCTGGGAGGTGAGGAAACAACTCAGAAAACCTGACCCAAGGTGCACTCAGATCTTGATACCTTAGCATCAGCTGCAGTCAGTTTTGCTGATACTCTAGTTTTGGACCAGGACGAAGAGAAAAACAAGCAGCAAGAATGTAAGTAGCAGAGGCCAGAAAACACAGTTTTGTATAAATTTTGTAGGCTGGACCAGGCATAGTGTTTTAGTGGTTTAGGCAAGCATGGAAATTGTTTCTTTTGCTGCCAAACTTCATTTTTGGTGGTTTACAACTTGAGCACATAATTCTCCTAGTTACCAAAAGGAGAGACAGGCTTAAAAAATCCAAAGGTGATTCGGTGGTTTAGGAGAAATGTCAAACTGATTCATTAACCACAGAAAGCAGGGGTTTTCAGTAGCTTATAAATTTTGAGTCCAGCTTTCTAGCTACCGAAAGTGCATAATAGGCAGAAGGTTGTTTTTGTACACCAAACCCGACTTTTGTTGATCCAAGCACCCCAAGGGAGTTTCCTTAATGATAAACAAAACACTTAAAAGGCTTCATGATCATTTTCGTTTCCAGACTGAAGGGCTATAGCGATGCGAAAGGAGGAATATTCCTGTCTATTTTTGGAAAAAGACAACCTGCAGGTTCTCTAGGCAGCAGTTTCAACTTCACTCTTCAGGCTCTGGAGGCTCATTACGCTGTAGAATATAGGTTCCTTAAGTAGATGTCAGTTACTTTGAATGTAGGACACTGGCATTTTTTGCAGAAAACTGTTTTAATTTACTATTTTTCGCAGATTCGATCCATCTTTCCAGGATCTTAAAAGTTTGTAAAGGCTATAAAGCCCAGGAACTATGTAGAACAATGGTTCTATTTTGGAGAGGCTTTTCCATACTTGTATTCTCAGACTTTCAGCTGCATCTCAGTTATATAAGCTTCTTTTACTATTGGCGTTCATATTTCCTTTCTTACCTTTCTGTACTTGTAGTGAAATGTTTATTTCATGTGTGTTCATTTATCTATGCCAGATAGCTGTAATCCCGTCTTTGTATTGAGAATTGGACATCAAGTGTTATTTATTTGTTGTGATTAGCCATTTATATACATGTTTCTGTGTATGAGTCTGCTAGCATGATAAGGATTTTACTCTCATTTATCTCTTATAAACTCTTTGAACAGCAGTTGTTGAAATCCTTGTCTACCTGAGTGTTTCCATACATGTTTTGAGTGTGTGAGCTTCGATTTAGTCATCCAATGATTTATAGATGTATCATGTATGATGTATGACTCGTTGCTCCTGCGGATGTTGTTATAATATCCTTCTCATTAAGGGGGAGTGTTGAATATTGTAACTTCTAAGAATATTATATTTGTATATTATTTATTCCGGAGATGTTCCATACCTCCGATGTGATTATACTATGAATCTGGAGATGTTTATTCCTCCGAATTGGTTGTGGTAACTAGGGTTATTAGACCCACCATGTGGGGGTCGGCCCAGTCAGTTATAATAGGGTATTTAACCTAATGGTTAAATACGAGCCTACATGTACTTGTGTAAAATACATGTCAATGTAGTGTATAAATAGAGGAGGTATGTTCCTCATTTGACACACTCACTTGAGAAAGGCGCACTTGTGGAGGAGAGGTCTGCTATGGTGGAGGAGGAGATAATGTCTTTGGTTTGCATCTTTGTATATTGCTGGTCATCTATATTGAGGAAGCTTTGTTGGGTTTTCTACCCCATGAGGGTTTCCCAGGATAAATCTGTGTCTCTTGTGTTTATGCTATGCTTGTTGTTTCTTTAGTGATCATGTATATGATACTATTGTGAAATGGAATGTAATGCTTCTATTTTCTGTCTTAGCATATTGAATTTTAACATGGTATCAGAGATAACCTGAAGGAAGACAAGGTATGGCACTTACGACACTTGCTTTACTTACGACAATTTGAAGGTTAGGGTTTTACATAGCAAAAACCAGTCATCGTGGAACTTTCTCTATAAATCGATTTTTGCGAAGGTTCAGGGTCTGAAAAGCTTACAACTCGAAGATAACATCCCCAGGTACCTTGTGTCCAAAGGGCACCCTCAGATTCGTTTTACTTAATGAGTTTTGATCAGTACAAATTAGGGTTTCGGCCTCTTCCAGATCTCAGTCAAAATCAGGTGACCGTGGAAAAAAGGTCATAACTTGGGCTAGGAAGCTCCAAATGAAATTTCATAAAAAGTGACAGGTAGTACACAGACGTTTCTATCTCAAAAAACGTTTTCAGAGTCCGAAGGTGAACCAGTGACACGTGGCACACTGTACAAGTTTGCTCTCCTGGTTTATCCCATAAACAAGTCACGTTGCGACACTTGGCATAACTCTCTCTCAGAAAATCCAATTGAGGTCAGACCTGTCAGGATGGAAAGATGACAGGTCAGGCTACTGCAGAAAAAATATTCAGACCCTTTGGAGCAAAAATTTCAGAGTTATAGCAGAAGCAATCAGGTGCATATTTCTGTCAAAATAGAATTATTTTTAGCACCTTTTTTCATGGCTTTCGGAATTTAGGGTTTCGGAGAAAGTTGGAATTTTTTGAAGTCTGTAACCATGGCTGGAAGCTCCTCATAAAAATAAGAGTTTAGAGCCTTGGATCGAACCTTTTGATTGGACAGAAGGGTGGGCTTCATCAAACCCTAGTTCGGGTTCCTGTCCAGAAGATCCAGAAGTTTCGAAGGCAATTTTGAGGGGTCAAATTTTGGAGATTTCAAAATTGAAGAATGCTAGGTTGATCAGATTAGCAAGACACATTCTTCCATCCATTCAGAAGTATGAAAGTCAAAGATTGAATTTTTAGGGTTTCTCTAGCAAACCCTAATCAAGCTCCAGATCAAGTTTCAGGGGGAGTTGAGGCTAAGGCCTTACATAAGAAGACTATAAAAAGTCTCGACAGGTATGACTTAAGGAGGTTCAGGTATGCCTTGAAATCTGATTCTTGATTAAGTTCATAATGTGTTTGTGTTCATGTTATTTATTAGTACAATCTTGATTAATGTTATTAATTGTCTTATCACCCTAGTAACAATATGAATGCATGTGAACGATCGAAGACATTCATTGATTAGGGCTATATGATTGTACTTATGCATTATGGTGTTGTGTGAGGTTGATGTTGTCTGCTAACAAGACACAGGTACATTACAAAAGACAAATCAAGTTCCATGACCATGACAACATGAAGACAAAGACTCACGAGGTATGTATGACTTTGTTATATTATGTTTAACCTACGAGACATGCAGGGTCTATCTCAGGATCTCTAAATCATTGAAGAGATTGTTTAGGTATGTTGTACATAACTAAGCAGGTATACTAATCCAGGTATGTTTTCCTATGTCATGTTAGAATCTTACCTTGTGTAAGTATACTTGGTATGATTGGTTAGTAATCAAGGGTTTATGCATATTATGTCTCTTATCTTGGTTGATGATTTAACTAACTAGATCAAACAAGAATATGCATGAGTAAAAGAAGACTTCCTTGAAACCCTGAATACTAATGATCATGACTATACATATTCAAGATTATTTAGAATTAGAATGTTTTGATAATATTGAGAATATACTAATGAATGTATGTTTGTGTATGAGATCATGAGGATGACACTAGAGTACACTTGAGCATGCACAGTGGTACAGAATGAATAGAAGTTCAGAAGACATACAGAAGATCAAGCGGGAGGCAACCACACAAACATAAAAGATAAGTATTTGAGTTGTTATTAGAAATAGTAAATGATATTGCTTGTATGCATATTTGTATTCCTAGAATATATCATGCTGAGTGTAAACATTCATAAAGCATTGAACAGTATACTACTAATATGCATATGATTGGTAAGTTGGACAAACATTCCATTGTTGCTTGTCTAGAATGAAACCTCTTTGCTGACATGCTGAGAGCTGTGCACACTCTCGATAGTATGTTCTGGTAGAGATGGAAGGCATCTAGATAGCCACTGTATGCATACAGGATATGGGAAAGTGTTGTGCCAAAGTATTGGTCAAAATAGTTGCATAACTATGTAAATGATATATGTATGCATAATGGGTTATCATGTCAATATGATTTGATGATTATGAAGTATTACTAATCATGTACTTAATTTTGATTTGTAGGAAAGATCATGATGAATGATGAGCTCTGAACAAGCAATGGATGTTCAACAAAAGATTTACAAATCAAACACACTATAGAAAGCTTGTGGTTAAGAGATTCTCTTAGAAAGAGGAAGAGAATCATGATGAGCTGTTTTGCTCCAAGGGACTAGATAAGACCATTCTCTTAATAATGTAATCAGGTTCTGTATGGGTTCCCATGATCGGTAGTCAATTGATGAGCTTAATGATCATCATGGGTGATGTGGATCTCAACCTTTGCTACAAGGTTGAATATGGGTTGTATACACATATGACATGGATGCAAGAAGGAACTCACCACAGAGTTTGAATGATTTTGAGGCTCATTTTAGTAGACCCATTTGACGAGAGATGGCACAGATAGATATGCAGAAGATCACTCAATGCAGAGTGTGAATAATGGACAATTGACAGCTTCATGACAAAGCTTGGGATTTACCAGAAGTAAAGTTGTTCCTAACCTTTGTCTTAAGGTTGTGGATGATGAACCTATCATACCATTATTGTATGACGATGATCTCTTTCTGACAAGGAATGAGAAACAGGTCATGAAAATGGCTGCAGAAATGAAAATGAAAGATCTCGGATTAATGCACTACTTCTTAGGTCTAGAAGTATGGCAAGATCCAAAAGGAATCTTTTAAATCAAGGTAAGTATGCTGTGGAGTTTCTAATTTTTTTTGATATGTTGGAGTATAAAGCCATGGCCACTCCCATGGACTCCAACTTGAAGTTATTAGTTAATGACTCATCGTATTTAGTGTACCTAACCCTATATAGACAAATCATTGGGTCATTTATGTATTTAACAAATACTAGGCCAGATATATGCTTTGCTGTAAATACCCTAAGTCAGTATCTAGTAGAACCTAGAAAGGTTCTCTTAATAGCTACAAAGCATGTAGTGAGGTACCTAAAAGGTACATTAGATTTTTGGTCTATATTATCTTGGAGGTATTGAACTCCGTTTACATGGTTACTCAGATTCTGATTGGGCAGAAGTGTCTCAGACAGAAAGAGTACATCAGGTGGATGTTATAGTCTTGAATCTGCCATGATCTCATGGTTCAGCAAGAAACAATCTAGTGTGGCTCTCAGTACTGCTGAAGCAGAATATATGGATATCTGCTCTGCCAGCTGTGAAGCAGTGTGGCTTCAGAAGCTATTATATGGAGTGTTTGACTTAGAAATGGATCCCATTGTGATTATGTGTGACAATCAAAGCTGCATTAAGATGACTGAAAATCCTGTGTTCCAGAATAAGTCAAAACACATAGAGATCCGATACTTCTATATACGAGATATGGTGCAGAGAGGAGCTATCAAGCTCGAGTATATAAGCACTGAGGATCAGATTGCTAATATCTTGACTAAACCTCTGTCTCTAGTAAAGTTTGAATACTTCCGAGACAAGCTTGGTATAGTCCAGAAGGACCCTCCTCGAAAGGGGGAGTAGCATAGTATCTGATAACAAGTCTGTCTCATCAATGATGAGGTTACCTATTTACTGCACCTAGTTACTTAGAATTATTTAGATTTAGGAATCTTATATTTTTTCTTTTGATGATAGATGTATACATGCTTTTGATGATAGATGTATACATGCTTTTGATGATAGATGTGATGCATGTTTTGATGATGAGGATACATGTTTTGATGATGAGGATACATGATTGACACATGTTTTGATGAAGTTCTTGGTAAACATGTGAGGGGATTGGATCATCCCTGGAATTTAGTCCAAAAGAAGAGCCGTAGACATATGTCTTCGAGAATGAAGTCCTTGGTGGACTTGAGGGGATTGGATCATCCCTAGACTTCAGTCCTAAAGAGATCCGTAGACGTATGTCTTTGAGAATGAAGTCCTTGGTGGACTTGAGGGGATTGGATCATCCCTGGACTTCAGTTCGAAATAAGAGCCGTAGACATATGTCTTCGAGAATGAAGTTCTTGGTGAACATGTGAGGGGATTGGATCATCCCTGGACTTCAGTTAGAAAGAAGAGCCGTAGACATATGTCTTCGAGAATGAAGTCCTTGGTGGACTTGAGGGGATTGGATCATCCCTGGACTTCAGTCCTAAAGAGAGCCGTAGACATGATGTCTCCGAGAACAAAATCCTAAATGAACAGGTAAGGGGATTGGATCGTCCTCGGACTTTGGTCCTGTGAATTGAATCGTAGACATGAGGTCTCCGAGAATTGAATAGGAATGGATTGTCCCTGAGCTTCGGTTCAAAAGGTACATGATAGGACTAGATCGTCCCTGAGCTTCGGTTCAAAAGGTACATGATAGGACTGGATCGTCCCTGGACCTCGGTTCAAAATGTACATGACAAATCCTAGAATTGTTCTAGGTTACATCCAGCATGAAACAGGGCTGGCTCTCTAGATATGATACATCCAGCATGAAACAGGGCTGGCTCTCTAGATATGATACATCCAGCATGAAACAGGGCTGGCTCTGTAGATGTGATACATCCAGCATGAAACAGGGTTGGGTCTGTAGATGTGATACATCCAGCATGGGCTGGCTCTGTAGATGTGATACATCCAGCATGAAACAGGGCTGGCTCTGTAGATGTGATACATCCAGCATGAAACAGGGCTGGCTCTCTAGATGTGATACATCCAGCATGAAACAGGGTTGGCTCTGTAGATGTGATACATCCAGCATGAAACAGGGATGGCTCTGTAGATGTGATACATCCAGCATGAAACAGGGCTGGCTCTGTAGACGTGACACATCCAGTATGAAAGAGGACTGGCTCTGTGGCGGTAAATCCTAGATATGATCTAGGTCACATCCAATATGAAAAAGGACTGGCACCATGGTTGGGATTAGATCGTCCCTAGACATGAGACTTGTCTTAAAGAGATAAGGATTGATCATCCTGGAACTTGATCTGGATTGTATCATCCATGGACCTATGTCCTAAAGAGAGCAGGATTGATCATCCGGTAATATGATCGTGTGATGACGATGCTGATGATCGACGCTGATGATCATGTGATGTCGATGCTGATGATCGTGTGATGACGATGCTGATCATGTGATGGCGATGCTGATGATTGTGTGATGACGATGCTGATCATGTGATGGCAATGCTGATGATTGTGTGATGACGATGCTGATGATCGTGTGATGATGATGCTGATGACGATGCTGTTGATTGTATGATGACGATGCTGATATTCGTATGATGACGATGTTGATGATCGTGTGATGACGATGCTGATGATCATGTGATGACGATGTTGATGATCGTGTGATGATGATGCTGACGATCGTGAGGATTCAGATATTGATGTTGTTGTAGTTGTTTGAGTACTGCAGAAGATAAAGACTCGGTACTGAAGATGTTTATGTTCCAGTATTGAAGATGTTCCAGTAACTGGTTAAGTTACTGATGATGTTGAGAAAGCTTCCAATGATTTATAGATGTATCATGTATGATGTATGACTCGTTGCTCCTGCGGATATTGTTATAATATCCTTCTAATTAAGGGGGAGTGTTGAATATTGTAACTTCTAAGAATATTATATTTGTATATTATTTATTCCGGAGATGTTCCATACCTCCGATGTGATTATACTATGAATCCGGAGATGTTTATTCCTCCGAATTGGTTGTGGTAACTAGGGTTATTAGACCCACCATGTGGGGGTCGGCCCAGTCAGTTATAATAGGGTATTTAACCTAATGGTTAAATATGATCCTACATGTACTTGTGTAAAATACATGTCAATGTAGTGTATAAATAGAGGAGGTATGTTCCTCATTTGACACACTCACTTGAGAAAGGCACACTTTTGGAGGAGAGGTCTGCTATGGTGGAGGAGGAGATCATGTCTTTGGTTTGCATCTTTGTATATTGCTGGTCATCTATATTGAGGAAGCTTTGCTGGGTTTTCTACCCCATGAGGGTTTCCCAGGATAAATCTGTGTCTCTTGCGTTTATGCTATGCTTGTTGTTTCTTTAGTGATCATGTATATGCTACTATTGTGAAATGGAATGTAATGCTGCTATTTTCTGTCTTAGCATATTGAATTTTAACACTCAGCTACCGTCCACACAAAAAATATCTTCTGCTCCCCTTTTAGTACCCACATCCACTATGGCTATCCCTCTGACCAAAATGGAAAAGATCCTCATTGCTAGGTATGCCCCTCTAAATTTTCCTAATCCCCTTGCTGCTATGATTACCGGAGATTACCAAAAATACATGTCTAAGTTCACTGGAGAGGGGGACTTCATAGGTGAAGAACACTTAGAGGAATTCTATAGCTATGCTAAGAACATAAATATTGAGTACGAAGATGTATGGACTAGGGTGTTTGTGCAAAGTCTAGATGGTCAGGCCAGAAAGTGGTTCAAAGAGTTACCTGCTGGATCAATAGATGACATCGAATCCCTAGATGAATTGTTTTTGAAGCATTGGGGGGGAATAAGAGACCACCTTTACTACCTCACAGAATTTGATAATTTGAAGAGAGAAAATGGCGAGTCTATTTCAGCTTTTACTAAGAGGTTTAATAAAATGTTTAGCGAAATCCCTGCGGAGATCAAACCTACATATACCTCAGCCAGGATTACTTATGCAAATGCTTTCGACCCTGATTTTTGTCTTTATCTCCGAGAAAGAAGATCTGCCTCTTTATTGCTCATGCAAGATGTTGTGCTCGAAGTTAATTATAATATGGTCGCATCTAAGATCCTCAAAGGGAAAATCGACAAAAAAAGGCAGAGTCCAGATTCCTCCTCCTCGTCAGAAACCAACCTGGAAAAAATGGCCAAAATGCTGGACAACTTGACCTCCGAAATGTCCAAGCTGAAAGTGCAAGGCCGACAACCTACAAGAAGTAAAGGTCCAAATGAGTTTGTTCCCAGGAACACTAATGCTCCCCCTTACAGAAGAAACAACCCACAGGCTCAGATCCTCCAGAGAGACAGAAATCCTGTTGAAGAACAAAGGATCAGAGCCCCTTTCCAGCACGCGGTATTAGAAGAAGAACAAGAGCTTACTCAGGGAGGAGAAGAGGAAGAAGACAATATCAACTGCATGGAGGATAAGGTTGACCCCTCCTTCCTAACGCAATATGATTATGAGGAAGCCCTCATGAATGAACAAATCATTGAGGAATCACTGTATCAGGCTGACAATCAAAGAAGTTACGATTTGAGGTCCAGGACCGTTGCTAAAAAACCTGTGACCCTTGCTCCTGGGAAGAAGAATCCTGTCCTCACAAAGTAGCTTGTTGCTCCTGCAAAGTAGGTTGTTACTCTTTCAAAAAAACAGCTTGTTACTCCTACAAAATAGGTGGTTACTCTTTCAAAATAGCAGCAAAGACAATCACAACCAATTGTCCCCGATCCGATCCAGCTTAAAGCTCCATCTCAAGAGGCAAGAATTTCTGACAAGTTGTCCTACTCCTTCAATCTTGAAACTGAGATTCAAAAGCTAAAAATCCCTTTCCCACTGATTAAGCTTATGAAAAATGATTCCTTCAAGTCATCTATACTGAAATCCATTCATCCAAAAACACCCATAGATGCTGACTTTGTGAATTTACAAGATGATAAGCCCTCAGTAACCTTAGGTCCCATGGTTGAAGAATTGGATGGGTCCTACCCACCATTCTATATATCCTTAAACATCCATGAAAAAATTCTTCACAATTTCTTACTTGACTCAGGAGCCTCCCACAACCCCATGCCTAAAGCAATGATGGATGAAATTGGGCTTAGCATCATAAAACCCTACCATGATCTCTTCTCTTTTGACTCTAGAAAATTCAGATGCCTGGGCCTCATAAAGGATCTTGTCATAAACCTGTCTTAGTTGCCGTCAAAAAGCATGGTAATGGATGTAGTGGTCTCTGACATCCCACTGAAGTTTGGCATCCTCTTGTCCAGATCATGGAGTAAACGACTAGGGGGTACCCTATAGATGGATCTGACTTATGCTACCATTCCCATGTTTGAAGGTGAAACTAAAAGGCTCTATAGGGAAAACCAACTTGCCTATATCATCAGCAATGAAAATAATTTAGTAAATCATCCCATTTATGCATTGGATACAAACTTTGGATCATGTATTCTGCAAATAGATGACGATCAGCCGGCCCCTTTACAGCTCACAAAGCCTACTAGTTAGCAATCTGAGGAAGTAACCACTGCTATGTGGAGCATGTTTTTTGATGGTGCCAGTACCCAGGCTTCAGCAGGTGCAGGTGTAGTCTTGATCTCTCCTCTGAAGGACATTACTCATTTGTCTTATAAAATGGATTTCAAAACTACTAATTGTTATGTGGAATTTTGCCCTACGGATAAGTCAAAATTCCCTTAGACTAAAGCAGACTTAAACTAACTCTAGGCTAAGAACAAAACAAAACAAATGCAACCTTGAATCCCTAGATCTAACAAGCATTCCAGTATTAAAATGCTGAAGAGAATAGAAGGAGTTTAACTGACCTTATATCCAAACGCTTGTTTTTGGTATTTGCTCCAAGCTCCAAGTCCTCACAAGTAAACCTGTTGAAATGGAACCAAAACACAAGCATGCACTATTCTCTAGCAATCTGAAACATGAGTTAGAATCTAAATCTATGAAAGATACAAATCATATCATTAAAACAAGATTAACACAAATGATTTGGGAAAACAAGACAAGTTATTCCATTACAACTTGAAGATTACTTACAAAGGGTGCTTGATGTCCAAGCCAATCCTCCAACTCCAAGTGTCTTCTCCTCTAGCTATCTCCACAATGCTACAAGACCATAAGTTTGGTGCTCTCAAGAGTCCTCCCTTTTTCCAATGGCCCAGCGGAGTCGCCATTCTTGTTATGTGGAATTTTTCCCTACGGATAAGTCAAAATTACCTTAGACTAAAGCAGACTTAAACTAACTCTAGGCTAAGAACAAAACAAAACAAATGCAACCTTGAATCCCTAGATCTAACAAGCATTCCAGTATTAAAATGCTGAAGAGAATAGAAGGAGTTTAACTGACCTTATATCCAAACGCTTGTTTTTGGTATTTGCTCCAAGCTCCAAGTCCTCACAAGTAAACCTGTTGAAATGGAACCAAAACACAAGCATGCACTATTCTCTAGCAATCTGAAACATGAGTTAGAATCTAAATCTATGAAAGATACAAATCATATCATTAAAACAAGATTAACACAAATGATTTGGGAAAACAAGACAAGTTATTCCATTACAACTTGAAGATTACTTACAAAGGGTGCTTGATGTCCAAGCCAATCCTCCAACTCCAAGTGTCTTCTCCTCTAGCTATCTCCACAATGCTACAAGACCATAAGTTTGGTGCTCTCAAGAGTCCTCCCTTTTTCCAATGGCATGCCTCTCTTTTATAGTGAATGGTGAGGTTAACCAACAAGAGAGATGGGTGGATCTAAGGAGAGATAAGTGGATCAGGGTTTCTAATCGAAGGAGATGAGTTGAGATCGAATCAAGGGACCCAATCTTCCATTATCTTCGAAAATCCAAAATCCCACAAGCCAAGGGCAAAAAGCTATTAGAAGGGTACTGCGTTTTGCAAAGTCTGCAGAACGCGGCACTGCCGCGCTTTGAGGAAAAAGCAGCACGCGGTAGTGTCTAGTACCGCGTTTTGGGAAGATAGCAAGGCGCGGTAGTGTGTAAAAATAAAGTCCAAGGTGGGTCAAAACTTGCCAGGGTGGATTCACCTTCAAGGTTGACTCATCATCTGTCTCTTCTGGATGGTTTAAAACAGTAGGGAAAGCGTCGTCAACTTGTTTTGTGATGGGGATGCGACACTGTGAAATATAGAGGTATAACACTAATAATATAGTAGAGTACGAGGCTTTGCTATTGGGAGTCAAGGCCGCCAAAGAGATGGGAATCATGTCACTGAAAATATTTGGAGATGCGGAGCTTATCATACAGCAAGTGAATGGCAATTATTAGGCAAAGAACGTCAGACTGAAGTCATACAGAGATGTACAGAGATGAGGTATGGAAACTTAGAGATTCCTTCATGTTTTTTGACATTTCTTATATCCCGCGAGCTATGAATCACCTGGCCGATTCCCTTGTTGTCTCTGCTAGCACGTTCATTCCTCCCATGCCTCCTAAATTGAACTATGATATCCAAGTCAGGTACAGGCCATCCCTACTAGATAAGGTCAAATTTTGGAAAGTATTTGAGAATGATGATGAGCTTAGTAGATTTCTCCAGGTTGTTGATGAATTTTCTGATATGCATATTGACCAAGAAAACCTAAATGTAGAGGAATCCCATAGGTCTAAATTGAAAGGGAAAATAGACCAACATGACATTGTTCAATTTCCAGGAAATCATATACCTTGGAGCCTAGTACCTCTCAAAAGGATGTTTGACCATAATGACATCCCCTTCAAACCTGTGAACAAGAAAAAAGACCCTACTGTCCATGAACATAATATAGGTAGCCAGAATCACCATAAATTCATAAATCTGTCTACTGAGTTGACAGCTGATCGGAGGTCACATTATTGCAGCCTGGTAAAGGATTTTGCAAGCGTGTTGGCTTGGGAATACAATGATCTGAAAACTTATGACGAAAATACCATTCAACATAGAATTCCACTGGCAAAAGGCACCACCCCTTTTAAGTAGAAGCTGAGGCCTATCAACCCTCTCTTGTTACCTATGATCAAGAGAGAAATAAGAAAAGCTCCTTGATGCTAAGATCATAATCCGACTGAGATATTCTAAATGGATCGCAAATTTGGTAATAGTAAGGAATAAAAATGGTGAGGTCGGGTTATGTGTCGATTTCAGAAACCTAAACAAAGGCTCTAAAAAAGACAACTATCCTTTGCCTAAGATGGAGCATTTACTGTAGAGAGTCTCAGGAGCTAGGGTCATGTCATTCCTAGATGGCTTCTTGGGCTATAATCAAATTTCTGTACACCCTGATGATCAGGATAAGACAACCTTTACCATTCCTTGGGGTACCTTCATGTACTCCAAGATGCTGTTTGGGCTGATGAATGTCGGGGCCACCTTTCAGAGGGACATGGACATAGCCTTTGTGGGGATAAAGGATAAGTTTTTCCTCATATACCTCGATGATATCACAGTATACTCAAATAGTCACGAAGAACATTTGCAGCACCTAAGGGAGGTTTTTCTGAAATGCAGACAATTTGGAATTTCTCTGAATCCTAAGAAGTCTCAGTTTGCTCTTGGGGAGGGAAAGCTCCTAAGCCACATAGTTTCAGCACAGGGTGTAAATATTGATCCAGTTTGGGTTGAAGCAATTCAGAAGGTATCTATACCAAGGTTGAAAAAGGATATCCAATCTTTCCTCAGTAAGCTAAATTTCGTTAGGAGGTTTATTCCAAATTTTTCTGAGTTAGTAAAACACATAACCTCCATGCTAAAAAAGGGAGCCAAAACCAAATGGACAGAAAATGCAAGACACTCTTTCGAAGCCATCAAGCAGGCTATATGGAAGCTCCTACTCTGATTAGTCTAGACTACACCAAGGTGTTCTACATTTTCTCTTTCGCTTCCTATGATACAGTGGCAGCAGTCTTGTTGCAAAAAGATGACGAAGGGATTGATCATCCAATTTCCTTCTTCAACAAAACATTGATGGACGCTGAACTGAAATACGATCCCATAGAAAAACAGGCCTATGCTCTGATCAAGTCATTGGAAGAATTCATAATTTATATCCTACATGCAAAGGTCATATCCTACGTCCCTTCAGCTTTCGTGAAAGATGTGTTAACTCAACCCGACATTGATGGCAAGAGACCCAAATGGATCTCTAAGCTGATTGAATTCGATATAGAGGTGAAACCCACTAGGTTAGTAAAAGGCCAAGGTCTAGCCAAGTTCATGGCTGAAGAAAATTGCAAACTCTTAGATATAAATTTCATTGGAATAAATTCTGCCAGTTTTAATAGAGGTAGCTACAACATAACGACATAACAGTCAACAGGTGGCTGAAAATTTTCTCTCATGCGAGTGGTATTCAGGTATCATTCATTTCCTGCAGAATTTAGAAGTTCCCCCCGGACTTAGCACAACCCAGGCATGATCTCTCAAGCTTAATTCTGTAAAATTTTGCATAAGTAATGATCTACTGTATTGGAAAGATGCTGCTAGAGTTCTGTTGAGATGTCTAGATAAAGAAGAATTAGTTCAAGTCATGCATCACTTCCATTCAAGCATATGTGGGGGGCATCATTACTGGAAAACTACTGCCCACGCGATTCTGAGGGTTGGGTACTATTGGCCTTGTCTGTTCTCTGACGTATACACTTTTGTGAAATCTTGTGACAAATGCCAAAGATTCACAGGAAAACAACAGCTAAAATCCCTACCCCTTAAGCCTATTGTGGTTAATGGCCCTTTCTAGCAATGGGGCCTTGACTTCATAGGGGAGATCAAGCCTTCATTCAGTGGTCAACACAGGTGGATCCTGGTAGCCACTGATTATTTCACCAAGTGGATAGAGGCAATTCCCACCAGGAACGATAATCATCAGGGTATCATGAAATTTCTCTATGAAAACATCCTTATCATATTTCGTTGCCCAAAAATGCTAGTAACTGATAATGCACCAGCTTTCAAAGATAAAGCATTAGTCCACATGTGCGAGTCAATGGGCATTCAATTGGTTCACTCTACTCCCTACTACCCTCAAGGCAATGGCCTCGCTGAGTCCTCCAATAAAAGTCTAGTCAGAATCATCAGAAAACTACTGGACGAAAATCAAGGGAGTTGGGATTCAAAGCTAAAGTTTGCTCTTTGGGATGACAGTGTGACGAATAAGAAATCCATATGGACTTCCCCCTTTAGATTTTTTTATGGTACTGATGCCATTTTCCCAGTTCAGCTAATTCTGCTAGTGACTAAATTTATTCAGGAGGAATAGGATGAACCAAATGACATGGTGAGAAGAATGCTCGATTTGGTCGAATTGTAGTAGACTAGAGAACAGTTGGTGGAAAGTTTAGAAGGTCATCAGGGAAAAATAAAAAACACTTTTGATAAGAAGGAAAAGATGGAGAGCTTTCAGGTTGGGTACTGGGTGCTGAAATGGGATGCCCCAAGGCAGGATAAGGGCAAGCATGGAAAATTTGATTCTCTATGGACGGGTCCTTTTGTGATAACTCAAGTACAGCAAAACAACACTTTCAAATTGCAGAGTCTAGAAGGTGAAGACATGTTTTGTGGCCCAGTAAATGGGCGTTTTTTGAAGCTCTATTTCATATGAGGCTTCAAAGCCTAGTCATTGTAATTACTGCTTCTGTTTTTAGTTTAGGTTTTTGTTTGCAAAATAACTCCATGCCCAATGGAACACTAGAAGATAGGTTTTGAGTTTTGTTTTATGGGAAAGGCATTAGACATGTGGTTGTTGGAACCTCACAGGGAGGTTTCCATCCCCGAGTAGGAGCCAGATGTTATCTCCCCAAATAAAATAGACTAGGCACGTGTTTAGGTGATAGGATTTTTGTCTTTTTATTTTTATATGCATTTGAAGTTGTCTGTCATAAGTTTGGATTATGTAATGAAGCTTGAAATAACTTCTAAGGTTTCTCTTCTCCGAAACGAATTTTCAGGTTTCGGTAGCTTAGGCAGGCCCGACGATGGTTAATTAGCTACCGAAAATCCCACTTTCGACAGCTTACTATGTGAAAGACAAAACTCTCCAACCACCAAAATGACAAACATATATCGCGGCTCATGGGGCAGTTTTCGGTGGCTTGGGAGAATATGACGGTGTTCATTAGCCACCGAAAGGCAGATGCTTTCCGCAGTTTGTATTTCAGGAATGAAGTCTTCTACAGCTGCCGAAAACAGAGACATCTCCGGGATTCATGGGACTGTCTTCGGTGGCTTGGGAGAACATGACGATGTTCATTAGCCACTGAAAGGAGGACGCTTTTTGTAGCTCACATTCAAAGGGCAAGATCGTCCACAACCACCGAAAGCAACGACATGTGTGAAGTTTTTTCGGCAGCTTACGGTTTTAAAGGCGAACTCTCCGTCTATCGAAATCGAGTCGGTATCAAACGGTGGAAACATCAAATCAAGGGTTAGTCATGAATTAAAGGGAATTCATCATTTCTTAATCACCAAAAAGGGGCAACGCCAGCGAAAGCATGATCCTTTCATTTCAAGACCAGTTGCAGATGATGATCGCTCCTGGGTAAAGGGGGAAGATTGATAGGTCGTGTAAATCCTCATTATTGGCCTTAAGTACCATCTCTCTAACTAAGGGCCCTGAACCTAGTCATACCTCATCCTATGTTATTACCTGTCAATGAGCTGCTTCTTCCCCGATTCCACGTCATTTTTTCCCTAAGGCTCGGCTTTTTGAAACGCAGGTGTCGACAAGGGTGTTACAGATGAAGAAGGGAGGAGTTGTGCTTAGGAAGGAGCTAAATGACATTGGCTACCTCAAGTCGCACCCAGAAATAGGCCAATTCTTCAAAGATGTCGGATGCTATAACTATTGCCTGAAACTCCAAGGCTCCCATCAGCAAATTGCAGAGGCCTTCGCATTATCATTTGATGGAAGGAAAGCAAAAATTGGGAAAGAAAAAGTCTAGGTGGATGAAGACTTCATAGCAGTGGCCACAGAAATTCCAGGGATAGGAGAAAGATGGTTCAAAACCACCACCACCCAGAAGGTCGAGTTCAGATCCTATCTAAAACCTACACACCAGACAATCACTTGGAACAAAGACGTCCCTATGTATTTCTTGGAGGAAAGGTGGCAGCACCTATTAAAGGCCATCTTGGTCTACTTTACATTTGAGGGCATATGTTCCAGAGTGCTGGTCTATCATTTTAGACTGGTGGACCATTTCATTGGCAGAAGCCCTCTAAACCTGCCCTTCTATCTTCATAAAAACCTAACAAAGATGGCTTACCAGGTCTATGAAAAGCCAAGCAAGATTCAGAGTAGGTTATCCCACCATGGCTTAATTAAAATCTTGGTATCAAAGCACCTACGGAGAAAGAATGAGGAGTGGGTTTATTTCCTTTTATGGAACGAATTTGACACAGAAATGCGACCCGAAGACAAGGATAAACCCTCCTCTAAAAATCCATCCACCCCTAGAAGCGAAAAGAGGAAAAGATGAGCCATTTCTTCATTGCCAGCAGTCCAAATTACCCCTTCTTCTGAGCCTAAGAGGATTGGGTAAAAGCTAGTTTTCAAGAAAGGAGCAGAAACTTCTTCAAAGAATGCGAACCTGTTTGGCCTCCCCTACATAGACTTTGAAGACGATGAACTGCAGGAAGCGGGAGAAGATCATAACAAAATGGCAACAGAACAAGAGATTTAGGAAGTAGCTCTACCCGTTGAAGAACATGAGACTTCCTATGTAAACCTGCCTTCTCCTACACCTATTGAAGAACAGAAAACTGCCTATGTAAACCTGCCTTCCCCTACACCTATGGGAGAACAAGATCAGTAGGTGGATGAGGTATTAACAACCAAAACAAAAATTTCTTCATCGCAGAAAATTAATCAGCTTCTCAGGCAGGTGTATGAGCTTGAAATACTCCATAGGGCAATCAAAGAGAAAATGAAAGGCTTACTGAGAGGCATAATGAATTTTATGTTTATTTTCGAGGGTTGACCAAAAAACATAGCAAGTTGAGAGGAATAAATATATGGCTGTTAAGAGAAAATATCAGGCTGAGTAGGAAGGTCGAGCTTCTGGGAGGTGAGGAAACAACTCAGAAAACCCGGCCCAAGGTGCACTCAGATCTTGACACCTTAGCAGTAGTAGCAGTTAGTTTTGTTGATACACCAGTTTTGGCCCAGGACAAAGAGAAAAACAAGTAGCAAGAAGATAAGTAACGAAGGCCAGAAAACATAGTTTTGTCTAAATTTTGCAGGTTGGACTAGGCATAGCTTTTCGGTGGTTTAGGCAAGCGTGGAAATTGTTTCTTTTGCTTCCAAATTTCAGTTTCGGCGGTTTACAACTTGAGCACATGATTCTCCTAGTTACCAAAAGGAGAGACATGCTTAAAAAATCCAAAGGCGATTCGGTGGTTTAGGCGAAATGTCAAACTGATTCATTAACCACTAAAAGCAGGGGTTTTTAGTAGCTTATAAATTTTGAGCCCGACTTTCTAGCTACCGAAAGTGCAGAATAGGTAGAAGGTTGTTTTTGGGCACCAAACCCGACTTTTGTTGATCCAAGCACCCCAAGGGTGTTTCCTCAATGATAAAAAAAACGCTTAAAAGGATTCATGTTCATTTTCGTTTCCAGACTGAAGGGCTGCAGTGATGCGAAAGGAGGAATATTCCTGTCTATTTTGGGAAAAAGACAACCTGCATGTTCTCCAGGCAGCAGTTTCAACTTCACTCTTCAGGCTCTGGAGGCTCATTATGCTGTCGAATATAGGTGCCTTAAGTAGATGTCAGTTACTTTGAATGTAGGACATTGTCATTTTTTGCAGAAAACTGTTTTAATTTACTATTTTTAGTAGATTCGATCCATCTTTCCAGGATCTTAAAAGTTCGTAAAGGCTATAAAGCCCAGGAAGTATGTAGAACTATGGTTCGATTTTGGAGAGACTTTTCCATACTTGTATTCTCAGACTTTCAACTCCATCTCAGTTATATAAGCTTCTTTTACTATTGGCATTCATATTTCCTTTCTTACCTTTCTGTATTTGTAGTGAAATGTTTATTTCATGTGTGTTCATTTGTCTATGCCAGATAGCTTTAATCCTATCCTTGTATTGAGAATTGGACATCAAGTGTCATTTATTTGTTGTGATTAGCCATTTATATACATGTTTCTGTGTATGAGTCTGCTAGCACGAGAAGGATTTTACTCTCATTTATCTCTTATAAACTCTCTGAACAACAGTAGTTGGAAGCCTTGTCTACCTGAGTGTTTCCATGCATGTTTTGAGTGTGTGAGCTTCGATTCATTCATCCAACTTGATCCAAACATACCCCACCCTTTAAAGTGAGTTTAATTTACCAGGATCTTTCAATCACAACCTAGAAAGACTCCTGGAGAGCTAACAAGTTCCAATATCCGCCTCCCTGTGCTTCTACATACTCCATCAAACTCCACGCCATCACCTTCACTTCTGCTGCACACAACTATTCAACCCATCCCTCCAACCCTGTGCAGCTCCATGCCTAGCCCCCTCACGCCTACTACACACAACTTTCCAATTCCCGCTCATCTACCATTTTTCCTCCACGCATTAGGGTTTAAAGCCCTAACTTAAATTTGTTTTTAATATTATTATAAATTTATAATAATAATATTAATATTATTTAATATATATATATATATATATATATCATTATTATTATTAAATATAATAATACTTATTATTATATTTAAAATCTTAAATCTCTAAAAACTAATCAAAGGAATATTTCTTATAAAAGAGCCCACTCGTGGTTATTACACCTTTTTGGGACTACTTAGTGTCCAAGACGAAAAAAGAAAAGCAAACATAAAAATAAAAGTTAAAAGATCTTTTGTCCAAGAAAAACCACATTGAAGGTTATTACACCTTTGGTATGTCCACCTTTTTATGAGAAGAAAGAAGACAAATCTAAGAAGAAGGAACGAATTATCGCCAAAAAGTTGAGACTATCTATCATCGAAGAAGTCAAGTCAAAGGAAGAAAAATCGAAGAAGTCAAGTCAAAGGAAGAAATATCGAAGAAGAGAAAATCGAGAAAAAGACAAAATCAAAGAAGAAACATCGAAGAAAAAGACAAGTGAAGATCTAGCAGAGACTATCCATCATTAGAGAAGTCAAATCAAAGGAAGACTAGTCAAAGAAGTCAAAGACCCTCTATCATCAAAAAAGTCGAAGACTATCTATCGCTGAAGAAATCAAAGAAAGACCATCTATCACCAAAGAAGTCAAGACCATGGAAGCAACTTTGCGACTACAAATAGAAAAGTTAGAAACAAAATTAAGACATTATCAAAGAGACAATGAAGATTTACGTGACAGGAATTCAAAATTGGAAGTAATAAATGAAATACGTAAAATACAAGAAAAATCCAAGGAGCAAAAAATTGTTGACCAGAAAAATCATATAGAAAAATTGTGTGCGCAAATTGAGGAATTAAAAGATGAAAACGATTTCAATCAGAGATTGAAAAATCAAGATATAAAGAAATAAATAAACGATTACGAAGCATAAATAATACGCTTGAACAAAATCATTAGTGACAAGGATGAAGAACTAACACAAATATGACATAAATTAGAAAGTCAAGAATCAGAGGTTGGCCAATGTCGACAACAAATAAAAGTTATTCAACAACAAAATGATGACTTGAAAAAGGCACACAAGCTGGAGATCGCAAAGAGTAATAAAACACTATCAAACAATTCCGAAGAAATTTTCATATTAAGAAATCATAACAAGACACTAGTCACAAAAATTAAGAAGTTGAAAAATAGTCAGAAGACAGAACAATCTACGGAAGACATTGAAGGAAAGCTTCTAGACAAGAAGAAAGAAAATAGATGCATCAGAAGTCATAACGAAGATCTTAAGGAACAACTTAAGAAGTCTAAAGATGATAGAAAATCACAAGTAAAAGTGATTCAAGAAGTTTCAAAATGATAACATGCAGTTAGAAAATAAGTTGGAAAAGATACATAATGAAACCTTAAAACCTCAAGGGGTGAAAATACAACTTCCAACTCAGATCAATGCTCAAAAGACGACACTTGTAAAATAAAATGACATTGTGAAAATTCCCTATCAACACCCGAACCATAAAAACCGATATTCTAAAAAGTGGGAAATATCGAAAGATAATGGTACTAATGTGATCAAAGCTCCCGACGACAAATCAGTAGGGAATCCCAACAGTCAACAACAAATAGATTTGGGATGGATTGACCCATCAACATAACGAAAGTTATTCTCTACACTTAGAAGTTCGTATCGACATGTTTCATCAACCATGACATCTCAAAGAACGACGCGACAACATTAGAAGGATTTGAGGACAAAACCTTTCTAAGAGAGTGGCAATGTAATGAACATAAATAGGATAATAATAAAATAATAATTGTTAATTATTATAATAGTTAGATATTAATGTGAAGGGACATAACCCTTCATTATGAATGGTCAAGCCATATAAAAGGCAAGGTATGTTGTAATATTCAATCATCCTTTATCTATTCAATTATCAATATATATTTTGGCTCATTAATGGTTTATCTAATATTACAGGTGTTCTGGTAATATTTATCGTGTGAACAAATAAATATTCGCTTCAGTGTTATACCTAAATCTCGTCATCATGAGTCCCATGTTAACTCAGTTCCTTGATCCCTAAATTTTCCCTGACATGGAGTCATCTAGAGCAAGTTGTGGATCCTTTATCCATGTTTTCTAGTTAGGTCGGCGCAACTTGTCCTCTAGAAATATGCGCCTGACTAGGCTCGACAGAGAATGCCACCTGGCAGCCTACGTCAGTGGCTCATGTTGCCTTCATGCAACCTCCGCCTGCCCCTTCCTGGCACAAATTTCCCTCTTGTAGCATGCACTGAGGTTGGTTAAATTGGATAAATGGAACCTGTGAGCGACTTCTTGAAGTAGGGTGAGGTCGATGTCTATCCCTAACTTCTAGGTGAATTGGCATTCGGTTCCCTAATCTCTAGGGAATATCCCTTAGACCTCTCCCATCATTTCTTAACCTACTCTATCCACTTGTTCTTATAAATATGAAGCTCCTCCCCATTCCAAAGGGAGACATTTCTATAGAACTCTCATGCTGGTGGAATTGGCTTAGGTGATCCTTGCACATCCTTGGGAGTCCTACTTCATCCTTGGAGGCTTTGGCTGGTCTTTTTGGAAGGAAATTTGCAACATTAAGGCTTGGGTTGTAACATTCTTCTCTATTGCACTCTCTTTCATTATAGTTAATATAATCTCTTCCCATATATGTTAGTGTGTTTTTAATGTATAGAGTTTATTTCCTTAATGGTTAGCTTAGATCAATCATATGAAATATATGCTTTTACTGCTTGTTTGTGTCTATTTGTTCAACAAGGTTTTGCAGCTACAGATCTGAAGATTCTAGAGCATTGGATCAAGTAAGAAGCAAAGGGATCGTAAATATTAGGTAAGACACCCGTTTATTGCTTTATGATTCTATTGATCTAGGGAAGTTGGTTATATTCTATACTTATTTGTTCTAGATCTAGTTAGACTAGGGAGATCTGGCCTTAAGTCCGCTTAGGTAGATTCTCTGAAAATAGTGGGGAGTACATAAAATCTGATTTTCAACATATATGTGTTGATGTTGGCATTCAAATGTATGATACAGTTCCCTACACACCTCAGTATAATGGTGTGGTTGAGCAGAATAATAGATCTCTCAAGGAGATGGCTACTTGCATGTTGGAATCCAAGTATTTGTCTCCAAGACTTTGGGATGAAGCCATCAACTCTGCAGCCTATATTTAGAATAGGGTTCCACATAAATCCTTGAAAGGGATCACTCCTTTTTAATCTTGGAGTGGGCACAAGCCTGATGTGTCTCATTTAAAAAATATTGCCTCCAAGGCATGGGATAGAATACCTCCTAAGAAGAGAAGGGATTTGAAGCCCCATTCCAACCATGCATATTTGTTGGCTATCCAAAAGACTCCAAGGGTTACAAGTTTCTCAATATGACCACTCAAAAATATTTCATTGAGAGGAGTGTTCAATTTGGAGAAGAACCCTTGCAAGAAGTTAAAATTGGAGAGTCATTTGAACCACCACCAGTTGAAGTAAGTGAGCTTCTCATGAAATTTCTGACTCATTCTGTTTTTTCTGATGATGAAGACCATATTATTAAAGATCCAAGTTCACCTACAAGGACTAAGTGGGTTGCAAAAACAATTGAAGCAGTTTGATAACTTGCGGGTGATCCATAATATCTATTGAACGCATAGGTTCAACCCACCATCCAAGCAAATAATAAAGCACACACAACAGAATATCAAGAAGAACGAGAAGTAGACAGAACGTTCAGTCAATTGTTTATTCATATTGAAAGATATTTTATACATAGTAGATGTGGTTGGAATGGTTACAACCACTCCAACTAACCATTCATTAATCTCATGTAAACTATATGATGACTAAATTACAAGGGCCTAAAGAAACCGCTAACATCTCACCCACCAAAAAAATGATTATTTGTCCCGATGAGGGCAAGTATGCAAAGAAAACCATGACTTATGATTTGTCAGCTTCCATATTCAATCTTGTAATGGTGGGTCGAAGTCTCACCCTCTCACAAAGGCGGTCGGCTACCCTTTCTGCAAGGAGGTCTCTTGGTTTAAATCCTCACCCTTTAATCATATTCTCGGCACTCTTGGAAAATTCGGCTAGAAATTAATTGAATTACAATATTAGAGGGGGTCGCCTACCTTTAAAAGATGCACGTTTCACCCCCTCCTGACTTCAAAATTTTAACACAAATTCACATCGGCATAGTGACTCAGGAAATTCAATACTTATGTACATGACTTCAGATATATGTAGAAGAACACATATATTATGGACTTGACACAATGACTTCATTGACTATTGACCAAAAAGTAAAAAGGGGATGGTTGAGAATTACATTGGACCAACCAAGATATGTATACCCAACTTAAATGTTTATATCCTCGACCAAAAAGTATCTTCGACCAATCACTATGTTTACTTTTATAACATTGACTAAATACTATATGTACTAATTTAAAAGTACATTGACCAGATATGTGTTTGGATCAACAATAAACTACTCCATCTATTCATTGTATCGGTTGGAATAACTCCACCACCCGTCATCCATTCATGACCATCCCCCGGATTATCCAATATCCACATTGACAGTCTTCACATATTATTGTAGTTGAATTCAGACAAATTGTTGATGTGAATGGAGGAATTGAGAACCGACCGTTTGGCTCCATGTTTCAGTCGATGAGCAGAGGCCAATAGTTAGCATCATTTTCAACATCTAGTCAGATGGAATATTCGATTAGAGTCCAGTTGGTGCTCATCAAATACAAATTGGAATAGCTGAAGACCTTTCACCAAGAGAGTGTATTAGTCAATGAACAACCTCCACGTTTGACCGAATGCACTAGTCGATGAACGGTTTGTTATAAAAATAGGATGGCGGAGCAACAAAAATAAACAAGATGAAAATATAAATCACATAAACATAATACAAGAGAGACACCAATATAACATGGTTCACCCAATATGGGATACATCCACAAATAAATTTCCAGTCCTTATTATTATACCATCCAACAAATGAAGGGATACAACCTACAACAAATCTACTGCAACTTCGTCTTCGCTCTCTCACAGTCTCTCTTACACAATCATAGAGATATTTACAATTCTACAATACACTACCATATTATAATGCCTTCCTGTTAAAGAGTGATTAGCATGGGAAAATACTATGGAACACCCAATACCATGGGCCTGTAGATCACCCTGTTAAATTTTCTGAATTTACTTCAATATGATCTAGGATCTTAACTGAGAGAACAACATGTACATCATATCTACAGCATATCAATCATGGAGACAATAATGCAAGCACACAAGAGACACAAAGATTTACTTGGGGAAAACCATAAAGGTGAAAAACCCCAATAACTTCCTCAGAGATAGATAGAGCAATGACACAACCAACCATAAGAGATAGACACAACCTAGCAGCAGATCCTCCTCCTCCATAAGTGCGCCACTCCTCCTTGAGTGCATGAGTGAGAAGTGAGTGAGCAAATAGAGTGCCTCCCGCACTCTATTTATACTTGACTTGACTTTCCTTTTTACCTAACTCATGTAGGCTCGAACTAAACCACATAACATAATGCTGAGTGGGCCGACCCCCAATAGGGTGGTCTAATAACCCTTCGACCCACATGGCCGACCCCCAATAGGGTGGTCTAATAACCCTTTGACCCACATGACTTATACAGGGCCGACCCCAAACAAGGTGGTCTAATAACCCATCAAGAATAAGTTATGACATTTACAATATAAATGACGACACTCCCTTATAGAGGAATAATACCATCTCTATAGGAATACAATATAAATATATGTGAAATACATTCCGAAGTTACATATACATCAACACTCCCTCTTAACTAGGAAGGTATTTCTCAGCATAGTTCTTCTAGCACAAGTCATCTTCTCTGGATCATCGTCACTAGATAATCGTCATCGACTCATCATCATCGTCACTGCTGCTGCTATCTCAATCAATCTCTGAATCTACTCGTCATAGGAAGTTCTACAGAGCCATTCCTTTTTCATACTGGATGTAGGCCCACCACCTGCAGGTCTTCATCATCACTGGCCATACTGTGGAATCCTCAGGACTTATTACGTGCGTCACAAAACCTCGAAAGAGCATCCCAGGTTGTTACGAGCACACAGCTCTACCTATAGGATCTCCCAGGGCACTATTACATGTGACCCCACCAAAAAACCTCGAAAGAGCATCCCAGGATGTTACGGGTACAAAACTCTGACCTGTAGGATCTCCCAGGGTGCTATTATATGTGGTCATGGCAAAACCTTGTAAGAGCATCCTAGGACTGATTACGGGCACACAGCCCAACCTATCGGATCTCCCAGGGCGCTATTACATGCCATAGGACAAAACCTCGCAAGAGCATCTGCCAGATATCCCAGGGCGCTATTACATGCCATAGGAAAAACCTCGAAAGACTATCTGCAGATCTCCCAGGGCACCGAATTACATGTCCTCCCAGAGTAAAACCTCGAAAGAGCATTTGCTAGATATCCCAAGGAACCGAATTACATGCCATAGGCAAAACCTCGAAAGACTATCTGCAAATCTCCCAGGGCACCGAATTACATGCTCATCTGCACAACCTGATCCACGGCCATAGAGTATCAACCTGATACTCACCATACATCATCCTGATGTACTCATGATCATCCTGATCATCATCACTGCAACATCCTGCTGCATATCATCTAGAGCAACATCCTGAAGCTCGTCATCCATGATCATCATGATCATCGTCACTGCAACATCCTGCTGCATGTCATCTGGAGCAACATCCTGAAGCTCGTCATCCATGATCATCCTGATCATATAATGCATCTACCTGATGCATACCAAGTATCTACCTGATACATATCATCATACATGATCCTCCTGATCATCAATGTATCCACCTGATACAAATACAAATACATGATACATATCACCATACATGATTCACCTTATACATATACAGATACATGGTCCAAGCATCCAACATGATGCATACATACATACATAAAATGATCCAACTGATCATATCCAGCATCCACATGATGCGTACATACATACATAAAAATGATCCAACTGATCATATCCAGCATCCAACATGATGCGTACATACATACATAAAAATGATCCAACTGATCATATCCAAGCAGAAACCAGAACATCATCCTGATGCCCATCATCCAACGCTTACATCCACAGCCATGTGAAGGATCCTCCTTCCAACATGCTTGGAATGGCTTCAGCAAATGTGTCCATCACTTCTTCCTCGAAGTGTCCTCGATTTGAAGAACGCCAAGCCTCTCTCTGAAGTACTTGAACTTCACCCTGGCTAGTGGCTTCGTTAGCACATCTGCAATCTGCTCGTCCGTCGCAACATACAGGAGATTCATAGCTCCTCTCTGCACCATATCCCTGATATAGTGATATTTGATCTCTATGTGTTTCGACCTGTCATGAAACACTGGGTTCTCGGACAGCTTCACACAACTCTGGTTATCACAGAAGATACCAGTAGCCTCCAACGGGAGATCAAATAACTCAGATAGTAGCTTCCGTAGCCATACTACCTCACAACTAGCTGAACAGGCTGCAACATACTCTGCCTCAGCTGTACTCAGTGCTACGCAGGACTGCTTCCTGCTAAACCAAGAGATCACACCTGATCCCATACTGAAGCAACACCCAGATGTGCTCTTCCTGTCTGCAGCACTGCCAGCCCAATCTGAATCAACATAACCCTGCAGGTTAAAATTTTGATTCTCCTCATACCTGAGCCCATAATCCACTGTACCCTTCAGGTACCTCAGAACATGCTTTACAGCAACTAGGTGAACACTCCTCGGATCCGTCAGGAACTGGCTCAATGTGTTCACAGCAAAGCAAATGTCTAGTCTCGTGTTCGTCAGGTACATCAAGGATCCAATCATCTGACGATACAAAGAGACATCAACCGGCTCAGATGAAGCATCACATAGAAGCTTCAGATTCGATGCCATAGGTGTGGCCATATCCTTGCAGTCCATCATCCCGAACCTCTTCAGGATCTCTACTACATACTTCCCTTGTCCAAGGAAGATTCCATATGCACTCTGCCACACCTCCATGCCAAAAACAAATAGTGCATCATCCCCAAGTTCTTCATCTCGAACTTGGCAGAAAGCTTCCGCTGCGTGTCGACAATCAATCTATCTTTACCTGTAACAAACAGGTTATCTGCATACAAAAGTAGTATCACTGAATTGCCTTCTTCAACCTTGTAGAAAAGGTTGGAATCTGCTTTACTCTTGGTAACGCCCAAACTGGATAGAAAGCTGTCTATCCTACCATACCAAGTTCTGCACACATATATGACTACACCATGCTGTCTTGAGATCCATCTGGTACATCTTCTATTTCATCACTTTTATATTTCTCAATGCTGCCATCTGCAACATGCTTGATCTGATAGTTCCATTTGGAAGTCATAACAAACTTCCCTTCACGTCTTGGGACTACATCCCAAACATCATTCTTCATGATCGATGGATCATGGCATTCCATTTATTCATCCCAGATCCTGGGAACTTCAATATCTTCAATATTTTCAATATATATCTTTGTTGTTGGAACAAATGTTGTAGTCCTTTTGTAGGTGAAGATATACGGTCTTTCTTACAAAACAGGTTAAATTGCATGATTAGAAACATCTCATAATTTTCAGAACAAATTCTTACACATAAAGAAATATGTCATACAGTCATGCAATTATCTTAGCCAATGCTTCAATACAACATTTATCCATATCCCGTAACTTTATAGATGCCTTCCAATCTCTACCAGAACATTGTTAAGAGTGTGCACAACTCCCAACATGTCAGCAAAGAGGTTTCATTCTAGATAAGTAGCGATGGAATGTTGTACAGTGCCATAGGCTACTTACCCATGCATATTAGTAGTATACTGTTCATCAATGCAATTATTCTAATGTGCATAATACACAACCTAATTCTAGGAACATCAGTATATACACCATTGAACAATATTATTTAAACAAGCACATATGCAAGAAATGATAATTAAAAATACTTATCTTTGTTTGGTTACTGGGTGGACTCCCTCTGAGTCTTTGCTTCCTTGTAGGAGCTGCTGAAGTAGCTTCTTCTACACCTTTCTGTTATGGAATGTAGAAAGATGGTCAACTCCCTCTGAATATCTGCATCCTTGCAGAAACTACTGAAGTGTGCTCCTTTGCTTTCTTGCAGGAACTACTAGAGTGTGCTCCCTCTTGATCTTTGCTTCCTGAATTGCTTGTTCTTGAGCTCATATTCATCCTTGGTCCCTATGCATGCTTATTAGTATCATGATTGTGTTATCCTTTTGAACTCATATAAAATCATACATTCATTAGTATACTATTAAAACACAATAATCTCAAGCATGTCTACTCATGATCATTTCAAACAGAAATAATAAGCATTAGCATTCAAGGTTTATGTAGGATTCTTATGGTTAGTCAAATCATAAGAAACATAACATGTCTAAACCTATAATTACTCAAACCTATGACTCTTCAGGTTAGTTGAATCATCAATCAAGATAAGAGATATAATATGCATAAAACCTGTGATTATTCAAACCTATACCTTCATGATTCTTCTGGTTAGTCATATCATCAATTATGGTAAGAAACACAATATGCATACAACCATGACTATTCAAACCTATGACTTCATGAATAATCATTATCAACAACAGTATAAGATCCTAACACAAGGTAGGATTCTAGCTTGATATAGGAAAAACATACCTGGATTAGCATGCTAGCTATTTATGTCTAACATACTCACATGATGTCTTCTTGTTCTTCTTCAATGACTTGTGTCAGTAACCTGTATATCTCATAGGTTAACTATTACAAAACCAAGTTATACATACCTCGTAAATGGATCTTCTATGAGATCCATGACAATGGATGAATCTTTGTCCTCATGTTATCATGACATATGTTCTTGGACCAGAACATGATTTGTCTTTCTTGGTGTACCTTTCATGTTAGTAGACAACATAAACCTCATACAACACCATAATGCATTAGTACAATCATAAGTGTCAACACCCTAATCAATGAATATTTTCTATCGTGCATTCATAGTTTTATTAAGGTGATATGACAAGTCTAAAATCAATATTGTACTAACCGTAATAACATGAAGACAAACATACCATAAACTTAATCATGAACAAATATCGAAACATACCTCGATGAGTCATACCTGTCGAGATCGCTTGAAATCTTCTTATGTAAGGCCTTAGCCTCATCTCCCTCTGAAACAGGAACTTCTTCACTTATGCAGGTGACCAATCCATCTTCTTCTAGGATTAACCCAATCCACTTGATTTACAAGAACTGGGACTGGAGCTAGATATGGGTTTGTTAGAGAAACCCCAAAAACTCAAACTTTGAATTTCAAACTTCTGAAAGGATAGAAATATGCGCCTTGATGAGCTGATCAAGCTAGTATATTTAGAATTTGAAAACTGTAAAGTTTCACTCCAAATGAAGCCCACTCTTTTTCCCCATCAAAAGGTTTGAACCAAATCTCTAAGCTCCTAGTTTTCTAAGGAGCTTCCAGCCGTGGTCACAGATTTCAAAAATTCCCATTTTTACAGAAGCCCTAATTTTCCACTTTTCTGATCAAAGTCCCGAACTAGGGTTTGATCAAGCCCGACCTTCTGCCCAACCAAAAATTCTGATTTTGGTCTCTAAATTTTTATTTTGATGAGTATAATTCAGCCGTGGTCTCCGATTACAAAAATTCCAAATTTTTCCGAAGCCCTAAATTCCGGAAGCCATGAATGAAGGTACTAAAAAATAATTCTGTTTTGACAGAAATATGTACCTGATTGTTTCTGGTGTAACTCCTAAATTTTTGATCCACAGGGTCTAAAAACATTTCCTGAGATATCCTGACCTGTTAGCTTTCCATCCTGACAGGTCTGACCTCAATTGGATTTTCTGAGAGAGAGTTATGCCAAATGTTGCAACGTGACCTGTTTTGGTATAATACAGGAGTGCGAACTTGTACGACGTGCCACATGTCACTGTTTCAACTTCGGCCACTGAAAAAGTTTCCTGAGATAGTAAAGACTGTGTACTACCTGTCACTTTTTACAAAATTTCATTTG
This sequence comes from Larix kaempferi, assembly GCA_027924585.1. Taxonomy (NCBI): domain Eukaryota; kingdom Viridiplantae; phylum Streptophyta; class Pinopsida; order Pinales; family Pinaceae; genus Larix; species Larix kaempferi. The sequence goes on from BSBM01000545.1 coordinate 15,931,343, forward strand.
GAGCTTCCTAGCCCAGGTTATGACCTTTTTCCCAAGGTCACCTGATTTTGACTCAGATCTGGAAGAGGCAGAAACCCTATATTGCACAGATCATAAATCACAAAGTACAACGAATTAGAGGTTTTCCTTTGGACACAAGATACCTGGAGATTTACTCTTCGTCCTGTAACAATTTCAGATCCGAAAACTTCGCCAAAACGGATTTATAGCGAAAGTGCTACGATGACTGGTTTTTGCTATATCAAGCCCTAGCATCGTAAGTGCAACAAGTGTCATACATGCCATATCATGCCTTCTTTCAGGCTAGCTCTGATACCATGTTAAATTTTCTGAATTTACTTCAATATGATCTAGGATCTTAACTGAGAGAACAACATGTACAGCATATCTACAGCATATCAATCATGGAGACAATAATACAAGCACACAAGAGACACAAAGATTTACTTGGGGAAAACCATAAAGGTGAAAAACCCCAATAACTTCCTCAGAGATAGATAGAGAAATGATACAACCAACCATAAGAGATAGACACAACCTAGCAGCAGATCCTCCTCCTCCATAAGTGCGCCACTCCTCCTTGAGTGCATGAGTGAGAAGTGAGTGAGCAAATAGAGTGCCTCCCGCACTCTATTTATACTTGACTTGACTTGCCTTTTTACCTAACTCATGTAGGCTCGAACTTAACCACATAACATAATGCTGAGTGGGCCGACCCCCAATAGGGTGGTCTAATAACCCTTCAACCCACATGGCCGACCCCCAATAGGGTGTTCTAATAACCCTTTGACCCACATGACTTATACAGGGCCGACCCCAAACAAGGTGGTCTAATAACCCATCAAGAATAAGTTACGACATTTACAATATAAATGACAACACTCCCTTATAGAGGAATAATACCATCTCTATAGGAATACAATATAAATATATGTGAAATACATTCCGAAGTTACATATACATCAACACACCCATTATTGACCAAGTCATGACTATGAAATTACAACATTTTACAAGGAATTTTTCCCGTAATTTTCGCTACACGGGCTCCTAAAATGTAGTTGATTCCCCTCCTAGACCCCCCATGGAGAATATATTGGGGGGAATACCCTCCAACCCCCCGTTATGGGTTGGGATATAGACACAACTGAAACACGACCTATGAATAAGGAATATTGGGTTCCACAACCAACAATCTCCCACGTGGAGAATAGTCACATGTACTTCATCGTTGTTGCACTTGTTGGACTATGATCTAAACCTTAGACCTAGAAAATTTCTCATATTCACCTTCATGCTTGAATTCTAATTGAAACTGAGTAGGAACTCAGTTTCTCTTTGGTTACTACCTTTGTCAACACGTTTGCAGTATTTTGGCTAGTGTGTGTCTTTTCCAGCTTCAACAGTTCATCTTCCAGAACAAACCGTATGAAATGGTACATGAGTTGTATATGTTTAGTATTATAATGGAAATATGAGTTCTTCACAAGATGAATGGAACTTTGGTTGTCATTTTACAACTTTATATTCTTCTCCTTCTTACCTAATTCCTACATGAACCTATGTATCCAAATCATCTCTTTACTAGCCTATGTAGAAGCAACATACTTTTCTTCCGTTGTTGAAAGTGCAACAATATTTTGCAGTTTCAAAATCCAACTTATTGTTGTTCCACCTACAGTAAGGACATACCCTGTGGTGCTCCTCCTCCTATCTTTATCACCTTCCATATCTGCATCAACATATCCCCATAGAACAATGGTTGAACCTCCAAAACATAATGCATGAGTAGTATTACCTCTCAAATACCTAAGAATCCATGGTATTTCCTTCCAATGTTCTTTACCTATATTTTTCATATACCTTCTCACAACCCCCACTACATGTGCAATATCTAGTCTTTTGCATACCATGGCATACATCAAGCTGCCAACTGTTGATGAATAGGGAATCATGGACATGTAATATATCTCTTCCTGTGTCTTGGGACACATCTGCTTACTTATTTTGAAATGGATAGCCAAATGTGTACTAATTGGTTTTGCATTTTGCATTCTAAACCTCTCCAACAACTTTTGTATGTACTCACCCTGAGACAATGTCAATTTGTGATTTTTCCTGTCTCTTGTTATTCTCATACCAAGGATTTTCTTTGCAACACCCAAATCTTTCATCACAAATGAATTAGCTAACTTATTTTTTGAACACATTTATATCCTACACGTTAGACCCTGCAACAAGCATGTCATCCACATACAATAACAAGATAATATATCTTCCATTATCTAACCTCTTGAAATAAACACAGTGGTCAAAATGACATCTACTATAACCCTGTTATGTCATAAACCTGTCAAATTTTAAATACCACTTCCTTGGAGCTTGCTTCAGGCCATACAAAATCTTATTCAACCAGCATACCAAATTATCCTTCCCTTTAACCTCATACCCATGTGGCTATGGCATATAAATATCTTCCTCCCAATCCCCATGGAGAAAGTTTGTTTTTACATATAATTTTTCAAGATGCAAATATTCTACTGCCACTAGACTTAAAATAGTTCTAACTAAAGTCATTTTAACAACAGGAGAAAATATTTCATCAAAATATATACATTTCTTCTGTGCAAACCCCTTTACAACAAGTCTGGCTTTGTATTGATTCTTTCTCCCATCTTCTTCCTTCAACCTATAAACCGATTTATTCTGCAATTCTCTTTTACTTGCAGGTAACTGGAGAAAATCCCAAGTCTGGTTGCTTACCAATGAGTCCATCTCCTCATTCATGCATTGATCCCACTTCTTTCTAGTTTCCACCTGCATTGCTTCTTCATAACATTCTAGTTCACTAGAATCACACATTAATAAATAATACATTGAAGGAGAGTATCATTCAGGGGATCTACTTGACCTGATAGATATTCAAACAGTTGCAGGAGTTTGAGGTACCTACTGTTGTTCTTTATTTTTTGGCACCTTTAGAACTTCAATTTCTTTGATTTCATCAAGCACTGTGTACTCGTTGTTTTTATTTTCCTATTTATTTCCCTGCAATTGATATTTATACATGAAATTTTCATTGAATATCACATCTCTAATCCTAATTGTTGCGTTATTTTCATCATCCCATAAGCGATAACCAAAATCATCAACCTCGTATCCAATAAAGGTACACTCTTGTATTATCCGTGATATGTAGAACAGTTGGTGGCGGGGTATGGTTAAGAAGCCCCCTAAGCGGAAAGGTCGTCGGTTCTAATCCCACGGATACCAAAAAATCCAACCATGTTAAGGGTTGGTGCGGTCCAGGCCGGGTGCAATCCCTGGGTGATTTTGAAGGCTTAGATGCCCCCAGTTCATGGTAACTTAGCCAAAGGAAAACTTGCTAATCAAGGAGGTTCCACCAGTTTTCCAACAAAAACAAAAGGTACACTCTTGGATTTAGCCTCAAGCTTTGTTCTATTTTCTTTATCAATATGGAAAAATGCTTCACAACCAAAAGTTATCATAAATGAGTAGTTTACCTTTTTACCTGTCCATGCCTCCTCTGGAATCCGACCATCCAAAGCACTTGAAGGCCGTCTTTTTATTAAGTAAACAACAGTATCTGCAACATCTTCCCAAAACTTTAAGGGAAATCTTGCATCCAATATCATACACCTTTCATGCTCCATGATTGTTCTATTCGTCCTTTCTGACACATCATTTTCTTGTGGTGTTCCTAGGACTGTATTCTCTCTATGAATCCCATGGTATGAACAGTAACTGTCAAACTCCTTGCTGCAGTATTCACCTCCATGATCATATCTGAGACACTTCAACCTTTTTCATGTCTCTTTCTCAACCAAATCTTTCCACTTCTTAAAAGTAGAAAACACATCATATTTCTATCTAATGCAGTAAACCCAAGTTTTTCTAGTTTCATCATCAATAAAGGTAACATAATAATGAGACCCACCAAGATATTGTAGTTGAGTTGGTGTGCTATATATATATATATATATATATATATATATATATATATATATATATATATATATATATATATATATATATATATATATATATATATATATATATATATGCACAATCTCTAATTTTTCACTCTCCTTTAGTTTCCTAACCCTGAGAAATATGACTCTCTTTTATTTTCCATAAACACAGCTCTCATAGAATTCCAAACTTACATGCTTCAGATCTAGCAGCAACTTCCTTGAGTGGAGAATCTGCATCCCATTCTCACTCATGTGGCCAAGCCTATGATTCCATAATGTTGTATATGTTCCTGCGGAAGCTAAAGATATAGAACAATTAGTATTATGAGGACATAAATACAACGTACCTATCATGTCTCCTTTTTCTATCACCATTGATGCTTTAGTGATCTTCCACCACGCTTCTCCAAATGTAAATAAACAACCACCATCTCCCAACTACCCTATTGAGATAAGATTTATTTTCATAGCATGAATATGCCTTACATCTTTCATTAGCCATTCACCTCCATTCTTTAACTTTATTCGTACCTTACCCATTCCAAAAATTTTAAATGGTTCATCATCACCCAATAAAACATGTCCAAAATCGCCTGGAACATAACCATGAAAGAATTTCCTATGGGGTGTCGCATGACATGAATCCCTTAAATCTACTACCCAGATATCACTAGTATTATCTAATGAAAGAATCAAATCATCTTGTAACACATCACCTGCTACATTTTCTTCGTGAGTAGTCTCATGTTTTCCATCTCCTTTCTTCTTTAGAGATCTACAATCTTTCTTCATATGTCCTTTCTTTACATAGTTCCAACACTCTATATTTTCTCATCTGGACTTGGATTTGTCCTTCCTAGACTTGTTGTGATTACTTGGGCCCTTTCCTCTCTCATTTTTTATTCCTCTACTCTCCATGGTCAATATATTACCTGATGTCTCACATGTGCTTTTCCTTCACATTTCCTCGCTAAGAATAACACCAACAACATCATCAAATTTCAAAGTGTTTGAACAAAAGACCGATTTACTTACATCCATGACCAAACAGTTCCAGCTTTCTGGCAATGATCACAAGGTTAGAAGAGCCCTAACCTCATCATCAAATTTCACATTTACAGAACTTAGCTTATTTGTAATCATATTAAATTCATTTCAATGATCGACAATAGATCCATCTTTTGGCATCTTCATATTAAATAAACGCTTCATTAGAAATACCTTGTTGGAGGCTAAGGGTTTTTCATACAGTTTACCCAATGCACTCATCAGACCCTCTATTGTATTTTCTTTTGAGATATTGAAAGCCATCGACGAATCTAGGGACAGTCATATTGTTCCTAGTTCCTTTCTATCAAGAACATCCCATTCTTCATAGTCGATGACTGTTTTTGCTTTTCCTCCAAACAGTAGGAATATATCCTTCTGATACAGATAGTCCTCCATTTGCATCTTCCATAACTGATAATTTTGGCCTTTAAATTTCTCGACCTTAAAATTTCTTTCTTCTTCCATTTCTATGTGAAATTCTATGTCACAGCAGATCTAAAGAGATGAGGATACCTCAAAAAGAAAGAATGGGAATAAAAATTGAATAAGAGTGAAAACTGGAGTAAAAAAGAGCAGAAGAATAATAATGCAACAGAACTTAGATAGGATCAGAATAATGTCAGACTACTCAATTATCTGTATAATGAACAATTATAATACAATGGAGAGAATTCGAATCATGCAGTAGAATTCGAACCTCAGTTGGTCTAGCATAGGGATTATCACCACTGGAGTGCTCTAGAAGACTCAAAGTCAACTGAACTGAACCTAAACTCAGTTAACTGAATTCACAATCATTTAACTAACTAAGCAACGTGCAATAATGAGATTGTCATGCATGCCAGTCAGAAAAGTGTGCATGAGGCCACAATCAGTGGCATCTGGAGCTCTAACCACCCACAAGAGTCAGATAACTCAGGTGGACTGCACTGGAACACTCATTAGGTTCCTATAAAATAGGGAGCTGACTAAAGTGGTCCTAAAATGATGCATGCAGGGCTTAGAAGGTGGAATATGGATCCTGGATGACATCTGCAGACCACTAGGGGGAAAATGACATCATCAACAACTAGGAAAAATAAATAATGCTAGGTAGGACAAGGATGGAGTATTGAAATATCCTAACACCCCCCTCTAATCCATAATTTTTCATCCTGGGCCCTGGTTACTAAGACCAAAGGTCACCCATGCAATCAAATAAATGATAAAAAATAAAGAGTAATCCATGAACAAGGTAAATGGGGAAAACCTCATGGGAAACCCCCCCCCTCAAATTGGACTGAAACACACCAAAATATTAATTGCTCCAAACTCAATTAGGTGTGATGCTTGATAATATGTCTGTAGGTATCTTCCTCTTGGGAATAAGTGGATCATGCTCCAAATACATGTGCTTGTATTCTCCTTCAGTGGATGCAAGTGAATATGGAGGATTTTTGAACTTGCTCTTCAGACCGAACATGGTGAGAATAAATCCAACAATATGAAGATCATCGTATAACCTGTGATTCAAACTAGATGAGGTAGGATCAACTCTAAGAATGTGTATATAGTTCTTTGATATCTCCTTTGGACCAACATAGGTGAGATCATAACCAAATTAACTATGACATGATGGTGGTGGCTTGGACTTCAAATCAGCTCCAAGAATTTATATATGGTTTCTTGTGATTTCCTTTGAACGAATAGGGGTGAGATCAAAACCAAAATCACCAAAATATGCTTGAGACTTGAACCCAATTGAATGGTAGTGTCCTCCATCTTCATAGAAACTCAAAGAGCATGTGCCAATGATCAAATAGAATTTCATAGGAAGCATGTGATCAAGGAGGGCGAATGTATCACCTCCCAACTCTGATTTAACCTCCAAATCATTCAATAGTTAATCATTTTGCACACCACTAGACTCATGTGAAAGAGAGGATTTAAGAACCTCTTCAAATTCTAGAGCATGAAGTGACTTATCTTGCTCAGAATTGGAAATAGAAGACATTGAAAACATGAGTGTTGAATCTGCAACTTGTTCTTCATCTTGAACAACTTCATCCTGAGATATGATCAAGTCCGAGACATAATTAGAGAGGACACTTAAGGAGGTATAACTGGGCTTGTTATCCAAATAATATGCACCAATCCCTTCATTCTTCTTGCCAAATGCTTTGTCCAGTTGGGCCCATAGATCACTTGTATATTCTGCAGTTCCCATGAGGTAGCGCATACTAGGAGACATAGAAATACACATTGCTCCAAAGGCTCTATCACATTCATTTATCCAATCATTCTCTTCTTCATAGGAAGAAAAATCTCTCATATCACCAATACACATATTGTAGCTAGGGTTTTACCCCTAGCTTGTGCAAATGAGCACCTACTAAGGAGAAGGGACTCCTTAGTAGCAGTTCAGTAAATGAAAATTATTATGCTAAAACAGAAATGTAAACTACTCTAAAACATATGCATGAAACATAAACAACAAGATGTAAATAATGGTTTTTGTATTAATTTTACCTCCAATGTGAAGGTTGGTGAAGCTCTTGCAATGTCCAAGAGGGTTGCTCCAAGATCCAATGTGCTCCTTCTCTTTCTCCAATGGTGGGAATGGGCCAAAAGGGGCTCTCAAGGTGAAAGTGGCTCAATGGTGAGCTAGGGTTTCAAGAGAGATTTTGGCAGAGTAAGGGTATACATGATTGTGGATATGAAATGAGGGATCTCCATCACCTATTTATAGTTTTTTGGTGGTGGAGTGCTGGCCCATGGTTTTGGGAACCATATGGTTTAGGGCAGCTGTATAGGGTTTTTTCCTCCTTTTCCTCATTATTTTATATTTTTTATTCCCTTTTTAGAGGGATTTTGCTATTTTATAGGAATTTTGGATATTTTTGGAGGAAAAAGGGGTTTTTTAGCCTTTTTTGAGGCTTTTTGATGGTTTTGTGGCCTTTTGGAGGCAGTTTAGGCCTTTTGGAGGCTTGTTAATGGGATTTTTGGGGTTTTTAAGGGAAATATGGTAGGAAAATGGACAAATGAGCCGTGTAATGGAGTAGATGAGGTAGTGAACACTTTTTGGGTGTTAACACATATCAAAAAGACCTTGTCTCTTCAAATATTCTATCATCTTTGGTTTTTACTCATCATAGTTGAATGGAGAGAGAGGAGGAATTCCTTTCAGATACATGGAAGCTGTTGTAGAATACCTACAAAAACAATGAAAAATATATGCTACGGCTACTGCAACATAACTGTTGCAACTACAGAAAATTGTTGCAACTGCAGAAAACTGTTGCAATTGCAGAAAACTGTTGCAACTGCTGCTGCACTCAAAAAATTCGAATAACCCGCAAAAAAATCTCAATAATGGAGGTAGACTACTACTTAGCACAACTTTAGGATAGTAGGCACTTTTATCTTGATCCTTCACACCTTGCTAGACCTCATTGGATTTATCCAATGAATTCAATGCAATAGCACTAGGATTTGTTATGGAAATCTAGAGGCTTCTAGTGCACTACCGAAAGCAGTTTCTCAACCTATTTGATCAAAAGGATCAGATACCATGTGAAATTCTATGTCACGGAAGATACAAATAGATGAGGATACCTCACAAAGAAAGAATGAGTAGAAAATTTGAATAAGAGTGAAAACTGCATTAAAAAAGAGCAGAAGAATAATAATGCAACAGGACTCATATAGAAGCATAATAATGTCACACTACTCAATTATCAGTATAATGAAAAATTATAATACAATGGAGAGAATTCGAATCATGTAGGAGAATTCAAACCCTAGTTGGTATAGCATAGGGATTATCACCACTAGAGTGGTCCAGAAGACTCAAAGTCAACTGAACTGAACCTAAACTTAGTTAACTGAATTCACAATCAGTTAACTAACTAAGGAGGGCGCAATAGTGAGTCTCTCATGCATGCCAGTCAGAAAAGGGCGCATGAGGCCACAATCAGTGGCATCCGAAGCTCTAACCCCCCACAAGAGTCAGATAACTCAGGTGGACTACACCGAAACACTCAGTAGGTTCTTATAAAATAGGGAAATGACTGAAGTGGTCCTAAAATGATGCATGCAGGGATCAGACAGTGGTAGATGGATCCTGGATGCCATCTACACACCACTAGGGGGAAAATGACATCATCAAAAACTAGGAAAAATAAATAATGCTAGGTAGGACCATGATTGAGTATTGAAATATCCTAACATACTCCCACTCAAACCAGGAACCCTTATTTCCTACGGGTTTATCTTCCAAATAGACCTTTGGCTCTAATACCAATTGTTAGAAAAAACAGGATCACAGAGCAATAACAATAAGCAAGATGCAAATATAAATCACATAAACATAATACAAGGGAGACACCAATATAACGTGGTTCACCTAAGATGGGCTACATCCACATAGAAATTATCAGTCCTTATTATTATACCATCCAACAAATAAATGGATACAACCTACAACACATCAGGTGCAACTTCCTCTTCACTCTCTCACGGTCTCTCTTACACAATCATAGAGATCTTTACAATTCTGCAATACACAACCGTCTTACAATTCCTTCTTTTTAAAGAGAGATTACCATGGTAAAATACTATGGAACACCCAATACCATTCATATTCATCAAATAAACTAATTGTGTCAATAGGTAGTGTTATTCAAGCAACCTTAAAATTTGATGAAATAGTAGCATCCCTATTGTCAGAAGAGATGAGGCGAAAATCCATGAATAATAATAGCATGGATTCCTTATCTGTGAGAGGTCACCCCCAAGAGAGAAAAAAAAAGGGTTCTGGAGGGATATCTAAGTCTAAGGGTATATCTAAATTCCCAGGAAAAATTATAAGGAGGTGTTGGAAATGCAGAAAAGTTGGGCACTATAAAAATCATTGTAGATAAAAGAATGTGGAGAAAGTGAAGGGATCTAAGGATACCCCTTCCATAGAGGTGAAGAAATCCTCAGAAGAAGGAGGGAATGTGTACCTAGATCCCATAGGTAATCATTCTGAACATGATATATGTTTGATTGACTCAGGTGCTTCGAGTCATATGACCCCTCATAGTGAGTGGTTTTGTGAATATGAAATGTACAATGGAGGAGATGTGTTCTTGGGAGATGATTCACCAACCATTATCATTGCACATGGAAGATTCAAGTTGAAACTCAAGGATGGAAGGATCATAACTCTCCATGGATTACTACACATTCCAAATCTAGCGAGAAACTGGATAACTATTGGAAATATGTATGTTGCAGGTGTACAAATTTTGCATGGACATGGAAAATGAAAAATGTTAACTTTTTACTTTGTGTAGCATAATAACATTAAACAATAGGATCACTAAAAGAAATACAAGCACATCAACACAAAGAGTGCACGATTTCTCTCGGGGAAACCATAAGGGAGAAAACCCCGCCAAAACTTCCTCAATATAGAATTCACCAATACAATATAAAGCCCCAAGACAAAAAAAACTTCTTCTCCTCTCTAGCGAACTTCTCTCCTCCTCGTATGCGAAGTTCCACAAGTGAGTGAGTGATACAAATGAAAAAATCGACCTCCCTATTTATATTGTTCATTTAGGGTGACTTTTTCCTAACCGGGCTGACTTGACCTAACTGACTGGGCCGACTTGTCAAATACATAATAAAATATATTTTTTCCTGGATTCTTCTAGGACGACACAACTCCTAGGGTTTGCATTGACTCTTTCAATGACTCTTACATTATGAATTACATCAATGAAATCTTTTGAAGGAGGAATAACAATAATATAATAAACAAATACATTTAGAATATATTATGTAGTTACATTTCTTTAACACTCCCTGTTAACTAGGAAGGTATTCTACAGACATCATCATCAACATCAACAACTGTACAACTAGATGGTGAAACGCTGTATGTCATAGGAATTTTTTGGAACATCATCATATTTCTGGGGCATCATCAACATCATTGTCAGCAAGGAACTGCTAGAACATTATCACCAGCATCATCATCATGGTCATCATCAACATTGAATTGTTGGAGCATCATCAACAAGGAACTGTTGGAACATCATCATCAGCATCATCATCATCATGTAACTACTGGAGCATCATCAATATCATCGTTGGAAAGGAACTGTTGGAACATAAACATCATCATAATCATCAGTATGTAAATACTGGAACATCAACATCAACAACATCATCATTCATCAGTACATAAATAATGAAATCAACAACAACACCAACATCAGTATATAAATACTGGAATCAACAACAACATCAACATTAACATCAATCATCAGTAAGTAAATATTGGAAAAACAACATCAATCATCAATAAGTAAATACTGGAACAACATCAATCATCAATAAGTAAAAACTAGAACAACAATAGAATTTAAATGCTGGAACAACATCATCAACCATTAGTATATATATGACGGAACAAGATCATCAACATATAGATGTTGGAACAACATCATTAACCATCGGTATATAAATACTGGAACAACATCATCAACATGTAAATGTTGGAACAAAGTCATCAACCATAAGTATATAAATAATGGAACAACATCATCAACATATAAATGCTGGAACAACATCAACAACCATCAATATACAAATACTAGAACAACATCATCAACATGTAAATGATGGAACAACATCATCAACCATCAGTATATAAATACTGGAACAACATCATCAGCATGTAAATGTTGGAACAATATTATCAACCATCAGTGTATAAATACTAGAACAACATCATCACCATGTAAATGTTGGAACAACATCATCATCGTATGGAATATGCACTGTGGTGGGAACGCTAGTAGATGATGCTGAATTATTAATTCTTTTAGACTAAACAAGCCTAGCTAGACATACCAATCTACCTGGGAACCAAATAGGCCTTGTCTAGATTACTATTCCTTTCAGACCAAAAAAGAATATCCAGACATACCAATCCCCATAGGATATAGCCACACTGACATACCAATCCTTTCGAATCAACCAAGCCTTGTCAAGCTGACATACCAATCCTAGACTGAGCTGCCACACCAAGCCTCCAGAAAAATAATCCCTTTTCCAAGGGAGTTCCTTTCGGACCCATCATCATCACTCCTTGTTTCGAAGGATTTCCTTTCAAAATCATCATCATTACTATTGGGCCTCGCCCAAGTTAAGGCAATTTTGTGCAAGATAGTTTTGGGAGCTGCGAGGATACAACACAGCACAACATCAAGAGAGTAAGAGAGTCAGTGCTATGGAGTACTAGGGCTGCGAAGAGCCAGATCCGAAAAGATCTGGCAAGGAGGATTTTTGGAAGGAAAACAGTATAAATTCGAGTGAGACCATCTGCAGCCTGTTTTTGGTTAAGATACTCCATGATTCCTAGCAGACGGGTAAGGAGTGGTGCAGAAGGAAAGTGACCGGTCGCACAAGAAAAGGCATCACTACATGAATTGGCCGCATAAATCCATTAGAGAAGGAACGACGGGGTTAAAGCGACCTATCGGCATGCGCTAGGTAGAGGGGATGAAAGCGACGTGACCACGTGCAGATGGATGGCCATGAAAATGAGTCGCTATCAAAGCCTAACAGTCCTGGTTAGCGGGGTAACTGCACTAGTTTTGGGGAACCTTAGGGTTTTTGAACCTATGCATTGTAACAGACATGACCTATGGGAACGATCTATAAAAAGGGAAATTTTGTAAGGGAAAGGGTTAATCTTCGTTGAATCTTCATTAGTCTCATTTTGAATATTGTAGAAGAGTGATCTCTGTTGACAGAGGATTGTAAAAAGGCTATGTAGCTACGTGCACAGACTGGAACTGTTGCACCCTTCTCTTAAATAATCTAACAACAGTTCCTGTGGATGTAGCTCCCATCCTGGGGGTGAATCATGTTAAATTATGTGTTACGTGATTGATTATGCGCTTGAATTTGTGTATTTGCTTATCTTGAATGGCTAAGATCTTGTTCATGTGTTATTGCTTTTATATGTATTCACCAGAAGGATAATGAATGGGGATAATATGTTAAGTAATGACATGTATGAATGAATGTTAAATGCATAAGTAGTTCTAATTCAAATGGATGCTTAAGTTGATCGAGTAAACACTTAAACCCGTGAAGTTAGTATAGTGTAATTCCCTAAGCACAGCACTGGAAGTGCGTCGTTACATTGCAATCCATCATATTAGTTGAGTCATAAGGTTTCCAATCTATTGTGCTTGTTAAATGCATCAGCTACACTAAGTAAAGTCTATTGAAGTTGTATAAGTGTTGAGAGGAAGCACAGACCATCGTTGCGTTGTCCTATCGTCAAAGAACCATTCCACATTGAGCAGTCCTTGGATGCGCGATAGTCTAAGTGTTAACCGTGAAGAAGGTGAACTTTGCTTAGTCCCCAGTTCGCAGTGCGAGTCCTGTAGCATGATGATCATCAGTATGTCAAGCTCTCATCACCCGGTTGTGGAAACCGGATTCCACATCCTCCCCAACAACTTCTCCTCGAGTGAGATCTCATTGGAAACCTGGTTCCTCGAACCGCACAAAACCTAGGTCTTTCTAGAAAACCTAAAGAACAGTATAAGCAACCAATCAATGGTTCCATTGATGCGCTTGAACTAGTGATGAGTATCGATACTAAAAATTGGCATCCAGACAAGAAAGAGATTTGGAACTGGGTGGACAAGACAGAAAGAGATTTTTCCAGAAAGGAGAATAGACATCCGCATCTATTTGACGAAGATTGGTTAAATAAATACCTATGGAAGGATATTCATGAAATGTTTTGTGAATTGTTTGGAAACGAGTTGCACGAGTGGATATCCAGACTTGCAGAGTGAAAGAACCGTTTCCAACTAGAATTACCTACCTAGTGGACCCCAGAGCTCATTCAAAGGCTCAAAGCAGTAGATAGTCCACTCTCGCGAGCAGCCGACTTTTGGGTTGACAATATACTAGAAGGATTCGTGACAGAATTCGCTATGGACACCCTGAAGTTTTACAGCGCAGCAGAAGCAGAGTTTTTCAAAGGATTTAGAGGTAAGTACCAGAACAATCTGTGTTTATATATTAAATTTCTTTTGGATGAGAAAGGCGTGTTAAGAATGTAGTATAATTCAAAGAAATATTTTATTTTTTCATGGTCAATAGAAAATATAGTGACTCTCATGAAGATACACACAATTTGAGAAGCGAAAAAAGATATAAGTTTAATACCGAGAAGAGCGAACTCCGCGTAGACACTAAGTTAGAAGTTGCGCCTGATAGCCAGACAGCACCTCCATCATCTACCTATCAGCCTATCACTCTGCAGAACCCACCAGTTGAGAGTACTGTACCTCCTATTGCAAAGAATTCACCAGTTCAGAATCCTCCATTTGTTAATATTTCCAATCCTTAGAGCATCAATACCAGTAACACCACAGGAGCGAGTACTCAGACCATTCTGACTCAGAATATTCCGACTCAAAACATTTCGCACAGTAATATCCTTAACACCAATCAAAACATTGCGCCACCAAGAAGGAGAATGATTGGCGATATTAAAATATCGATATTTAAAGGAATGGGTCTAGAAGACCCTAAGCAACATTGGTTTCTATGTGAATCTGTGTGGAGCGTCAAACAATTTCAGGATGATGCTGTGAAGTAAGCGCAACTCATCACTACATTTAGGGACAGAGCCTTGAATTGGTTTATGAAGTATTCTCATTGAGAGAATAGAACCTTAGTGGATATTAAGGCTGCACTCTTAAGAGACTTCAATAAACCAAAATCTGAATCACAATGTATAACATAATTTAAAGAAATTAAACAGAAAACGATTGAGTCAGTATGGAAATTTGACCAGAAGTTTAAAACATTGTTAGACCAAGTAAGTTTTCATATAGCACTGCAACAACACCAAGAATGGTTCATGGCTGCATTGTTGCCCCATATTAGACTACCGCTGATGCAACAGAAGGTTTCTTCGTAGGTAGAAGCCCTGGAAATCGCAATGAAATTAGAAGCTTCACCTATAAAAGAGACTCGCATAGGAATGGTCCAGATCCATAATCAGCTAGCTACCTTGACATTACAGTTACAGGATATTAAGAAGGGAAAAGAACAAAGAGAAGAAATCTGGTGTACCAGATGTAAGGGAGAAGGACATTCGAAGGAACGTTGTCCTTTTTTTAAATATTACCTAGATAGTAGAGCACCAAATCCACTGAATCAGAACCAAGGGCCATGGTCTGAGATCTGTAGAACTAGACGACACAAGACATAAATATTGTTATTTAATCCAGAAATATGTGCGAACACCTAAGAATTTATATTGCGTATTTGTAAATCCGTTGGACATGATGATTCCAACTGTAGAGCATATGAGATCATGATGGAAAGAAATCAAGATGTAGAGCATATGCGCGGTGGAGTATACAGAGTTCAAGAAGAAACACCGCGGAACAAGGATAATGCGCAATATGATCAAGGCGCATACAGAGGTTGTGGAGGATTCCATGGAAGGAGAAGAAATACTGGCCCAGGACAAGGAAGAGGAATAGGTCAGGTCATATGCTATAACTGTGGTCAGCCTAGTCACATGTCCAGAGACTACACCAATGCTTGTACTACCTGTAGCTATTGTAAATATTTTGATCATGTTATTTAGGCATGCCCAATGTTAGCAGCAGAAATGAAAAAGAGAAAGCAACCTAACCTGAACATTCAGATGATGGCAATAGAGAATAGGACTAGATATAGACATTTTAATGTTGTGATGTGAAGTGGCATTTCCACAGGGAAAGATAAAGAACTAGAAGCTTCAACTTCTGGAGATCACCAAACTAAGCAAACCCCTGCTGAAGCAGTCTGGATAAGAAAAGCAACTAGGAAAGGACCTACTTTCAATCTGGAGAGAAACAAGGAAGTATTTGAGGAAGCAAGGGACATATTCAAAGATCCAACACCTATGTCACCAAGAATCCCGTTGCGAAGTGAAATACCGCATATGGAGGATATTCCAGCATCTTATGACAAAACGTGCACCGCAACAAAAACTGTCACTTATGTTGCGCAGTTCCTATGCAGCTGCATGAAATTATTGAAGAGCGCAAATGTAGTGGTGGAATTACAGAAGTTATTAAACCAATATGAACCAAGCAGCGAGATGGATACTTCCCAGAGCACAGTTCACCATATCAAGAGCCATAAGAGAACAAGTCAAGAAATGAGGCTCAGTGCGCAGATTGGAGTTTATGAGATGGATGAGATAATCCTTGAATTAGGGTCAGAGGTAAATGTCTTGACTAAGTAGACCTGGCAATAGATGGGGAAGCCAAGCTTGTCATGGTCACCCATACAGTTAAGGTTAGTGAATCAACAAAAAGTCATACCTTTTGGGATATTAGCCAATGTACTTGTAGACATTGATGGAGTCAAAAGTTCAGCGGACTTCAAGGTTATCAAGATCATTGATGATAGTAACCCATATCCAACATTATTGGGGATAGACTTGGTGATGGATAACTTCGCGATCATAAACCTGAAGACCAAGAAGATGATCTTTGAAGGGTAGGATATAAGGGTCATCGCGCCATTGGACCCTTCACAAGGAGAAAGACACAGTGAGCCGATTGAGGAGGAATCCAGAGCACAAGACCTTGATCGCATTTACAAGATGACTGCGAAATAAGATTACTACATTAATCCTACGGTGGATGGAGCACTTAGTTGGCGATGTGACAGTTCTAGCATATCAGACTCCGATGCAGGACTGGAGAATTGGCAAAGCAGAATGCATGAAGTATCTGTAAGAAGATGCACACAGATCACAAAGTCAATGTGCTATATTGGAACATAGGTAATTCCAATCCCCACTTATGATGGTTCAACTAATGTCTATTCAGTTATTCAAGAATATACTGTATCTGATTCAGCTGAACGTCGCATACCAACATTGGATATAGCACTGCACGCTACACTTTCCAGATGGTGGGTCGCGCATAAGCAAACTTTGACAACATGGGAACAGTGCAGACACTTGATGCAAATCAGATTCACAGAGAAAGTGAAGCTGGCATTTGAAAAGTATAGTGGACAAACAGATCTGAGGGATCACATATAGATTTGTTCAAACGCATGGGAAAACAGACCACAGACAGAATGGGTTCATCTATTTGTGCACACATTAGAGCACATTCCATAGAATTTGTATACAGACACAGAGCTTCACAGAGGAACAATAGATTGCTCTATCCTAACTGCGAACTTCCAGAGAGATTTTAGTTTTGAAGATGAAAGTCCAAGCATAAACGAAGCTCTGTAGGTTATCAAAAAAAGAATATTCAGAGAAGAATGCCCAAAAATAAATGAGGCATTATATGAAATCAAATAAAGAGTATTTGAAGATGTAAAGGTACCTGTGAACCTACAACCAGAATGGTCAAGACAGATAGAACATTCCCTTGAATGTTATAATCTCGCTGAAAACGAAGAAGAACAAGAGGAGAGCGATGAGGAGGATCTGCGCAACATCAATATACCTGAGTACGAGGGAGGGCATGATGTAGAAGGACCTCCATTAGAAATTCCAGATATGAGCGGACCTGTTAAGACAAGAAAAGTGAACATTGGTACAAGTGAAGAGACGAAGTTCACATCCATTGGATATTATTGGGAAGATGAGATGGTCACGCAGATCACAGACCTTCTACATGAGTATCAGGATCTGTTTCCAACAAAGTTTGCCGAAATGAAAGGTATTTTGGGCAACTTGGGAGTGATGAAGATACCTCTCAAGCTAGGAATGAAACCTATTAAGCAAAGGCCTTATACACTGAACCCCAGATATAAAGAGAGAGTGAAGGAAAATATCGATAATATGTTTGATGCAGGGATCATTGAACAAGTTGAAGAGTTAGAGTGGATAGCCCGATGGTTATCCAAGACAAAAAGATAAAAGGTGAAATTAGAATCTACGTAGATCTAAGGAAGTTGAATGATGCTTCGCTGCATGACCTATTTCCTACTCCATTTACAGATGAAGTATTAGACACTGTTGGAGGAAATGAGGCCTACTCATTCACCGATGGATTTTCTGGATATCATCAGATCAGGATTGATCCAGCAGAAAGACATAATACTATATTCGCTACTGAATGGGGATCATATCAGTATACAGTTATGCCTTTTGGGTTGAAGAATGCACTTGCTATATTTTCCAGATTTGTTGTGGCTGTAGTCAAGGACTTCATCCAAAATTTCTTGGACATCTATTTTGATGATTGGACTATCTTTGGTTTGTTGAAGAACCATTTTAAAAACCTGAGAATGATGTTAGCTAAGTGGAGACAACATCAAATCAATTTGAATTTGAAGAAACGTATCTTTTGTGTACCCTATGGAATTCTGTTGGGACACGTTGTGTGCAGACAAGGCCTGATGGTTGATCATGCGAAGATCACACTTATTGTGAACCTGCCAGCACCAAATTTAGTGAAACAACTTCGCACCACGTTGGAACATACGAGATAATATAGAAAATTGATCAAAGGTTATGCGCAGATAACCGCGCTGATGGAGAAGCTGTTGAAGAAAGAAGCGCAGTTCATATGGAACGCAAAATGCGAGAAAGGCCTAGACACACTAAAGGAGAAAATGGTAACTGCAC
Organism: Larix kaempferi; assembly: GCA_027924585.1. Lineage (NCBI taxonomy): Eukaryota > Viridiplantae > Streptophyta > Pinopsida > Pinales > Pinaceae > Larix > Larix kaempferi. The sequence continues at coordinate 15,950,054 of BSBM01000545.1, forward strand.
CTATTCTTGTCTTTCTGGATTGGGACAAGAAATTTCATGTGCACATTGATGCTTCATCCATTGCACTTGGTGTGGTGCTAGCACAGCTAGGAGAGGGAGGCATTGACCATCCCATTTCATTTTCGAGCAGAAAGCTCTCATTAGCTGAAAATAACTACACGACCACATAAAGAGAAGGTCAAGCAATGGTGTATGCACTGCATAAATTCAGGCACTATTTTCTTGGTGCGCACTTCTCAATGTTTACTGACCATTTCGCTTTAAAGTATCTAGTCAATAAACAAGTGTTAGGGGGGTGTTGTTCGGGAAATACACCCTATAGTGAGGAAAGGGACACTATCAACTTAAGGGGAGACAGGTAAACACAATGATTATGCTATAGAAACATCTATAAATGGAAATAGATCAAAGATCTTGAAGACGTACCTTATTACAGATGTTTGATCCTAGCTTTGCTTGATCTTGCGCTCAATCTTCAACTTGATCCTCCACTTCAATAGACCTGCAACATAAAGATACCTTCCTCAGCATATCTTGACTGATATAAAGATGATAAAATTGAAATGCAATTCAAACATCAAGAACAATCAAGCATTTAACCAAATAAATACACAATCCATTAGGCATTATATTTGGGACAGGAAGGAATGTTTCAACCTATATTGTCAAAAGCATATAATGATTACAAGTTATACCTGATCAATGCAGCATGCTTGTGCAACCGGATTCTGGGCTCCTGCTCTTCTCTAACTTGAAATCTTCTAGCATAACAACCCTTCATACAAATTTCTCTTCTTGTGAATGAGAGTCATAACAATGTCTACCCCTTTCCTCAATCCTCCTTGTATTTATAGGACAAGGAAGGCAGTTTAGATTGAGAGGTGGTTGTAATGGAAGTTGGGGAAGTTGCAGAACCAACTGCAACTAATCCCAATTTGTCAAATTAATATATTTTTGATCATATTTTAAGGTGTGCGCGAGTTTTTCATAGTGGAGTAGTGCACAATATGCAACTTCAGTGTTTAAGAACAAGCATTTGCAAATTTTTTGAGGGTGTGCGCTAGTTTACTGAAGTGGAGTAGTGCACAGCAGGAGATGTGTGCTACTATTGAGCCTGTGGAGTAGGGCATGAGCGCTAGTATGCTGAAGTAGAGTAGCGCACAACTCAAAACATGAGGTTTTTCAGGGTTTTGCTAGCTTGCAGAAGGGTAAGTCAGGTCAAGGTATCATCCAAGGTCATCATGCTCTTCAATCCAAGTTGTCCTTTTGTGTGATTGACAGCTCAAGGTGATCACGGATGGAGAAGTTCATATTTGACCTATAACAGATGCCCCCTAATGTGTGAGGTCAGAGGGAAACGATGGCCGAAATACATTGTAATTCCAAGTCAGAGAAGGAGCAAGAAACCGTAGAACCAAGTCACAGAAACACCTAAAACACAGATCAAGGTCAGTGAGCAATTACAATCTTGACATCATATAGATGTATAGTGTGATACAACATGATCTTCGATACATAGCGAGGATATGTATATAAAGCATGATCACTTGAAATACAAGTGTGGATCCATGTCAAACTTAGAGATCATAGCCATAACAACAAACTGGATCTATGTCTCATGGAGAGTCGAATATAAGTGAGGCTCAGTCTTGCGCAACTTGGGTGATAACATAATGAGGTGATGTCATCAAGATCCCAAGGTCTTCATCCAAAACAACCCAAGGTACAAACCCTAACCATGTGAATAGATAAGCTGAAAGTCGAACATGGGGGGTATCGTTTGATTACCAATCGTTGATGTATACCGTTAACAAACGTGAGGGCTTCCACCGATAATGATAATGGGGCCCAAGGTACCTAGTACGATCCAACAAGTGTGAATAAGTGGACTTGGAGTCGAACACTTGAGAAACCTGTCAAATAAGAGACATTGATGTATTCTCATAATTCAACAACAAGGAAAATTGCCATTGGTGATTGCAATCTCCAAGGTACTAACCGAAACTCTAAACTTCAATCCTAGAGCAAAATGAGTTGATGTCAATGGGAAGAAGTCCGTTGGAAGGGAGGCCTTGAGGCATCCTCCATCATCCAACACAAGGGATGCTCAACTGGTATGAGATGATATGGAGTAATATATGTAACAAGACTAACACTAGGATGGCTGACACATGAGGTCAAGGTAAATTGCAGAATGGCTGACACGGGCTATATCCTTGAATAGTGAGAACGACACAAAGTGACTTAGGCAGTTTTCAACATAATTGGGAAAATGATATAAGCCTGTAATGTAGGAGACATTAGCAGACCCTCCATATGGTTGGAAGAATAACCAACCGGGGGAGTAAACAACTCGGAGATCAGGTTCACCCTTAGGTCAAAAACTAAACCCAACCGACATGATAGACTCAAGTAGGTGCTGTGTTCAAGGATAGAACTGACTAAAATTTCCTTTGAAACTGAAGATATGATACATCCTTCTTATCCCTTATTCTTTTTAGATAAAAGAATACCTTTCTTGTTGTTTTAATGAGTCCAAGAAAGAATGAAAACTCAATAGATCCAACCATGTAAAAAGTTTAACGAGCCCATGGGAGGAAGACTCTGGACCTTCTTCATTGTTTATAGAGTTCGAAGAAGAGATAAAAGATTACTCTATATTACTGATCTCTGGATTTTAATATCGAGCCGAGATTTGTTCTTGCTCGCTAGTGTTTTCAATTTTAAGGAGTTTGAAAAACTTAAACAATAACTCCATACACCCACTCGTGGATTTTAATATCAAGCCCAAGTAGGTTAATGCTCACTGGTGTTTTCCTGTTTATAGAATCTGAAAAACTTAAACAATCCTCTTTACACCTGTCCGTGGATTTTATATCGAGCCCGGATTGGTCTGTGCTCGGCGGTGTTTTCTTGTTTATAGAGTTGAAAAACTTAAATAGTCCTCTATTAACCATCTCGTAGATTTCACATCGAACTCGAGTAGTTGAATGCTTGCTTGGTGTTTTCATGTTTAGAGAGCCTGAAAACCCTAAAGAAAGGCTCCAAAAGGTCCTTTTTCGTAAAGTTAGTCTCCTCCCCCGAAAAAGTATAAAACAATGGAAGAAGAATTCTTCTAGCACATACACAAGTATACCTAGAGTATACCTTTTCCGTAAATTATCCACCAAGGCCTGGAAAAGAGGTAATTCTATACCTGAGTGGATGAGCCTTCAGTTACTTTAACGAGCTTGAAAAGGACAAGTTTGCTCGGAAATCTTGTTTAGGTTTAAATAGTCCAAACAAGAGCTTAAAATGACTTAAATGACGGCTTCTAGGATCACGACTCATGATTTGCCAAAACTAGGACTTCAACAAATATGTTAGTAATCGCGACAAAAAATCTTAAATGATATGTAAATTTTAACTATGAGCTAGTTGAAAAGGTCTATCATCAAGAAAATTGGTCTTAAAGGATTGATCCTACAAAATTTTAGTGAAAAAATGAGAACCATTAGGTGAAATTACCTTAGTACCATATGTAGCTATTACAATAGAACAAACTGGTAGAATTTGCAACTATAGAAATTTTACCAAAGTGGGTAAAAATTTAAAAACAAACACATATATGTAATTTCAAAATTAAAACTCAAATTTCATTTTGGTTTTGTAGGGAAAGAAAATTGGGAGCAAACCCTTGGATTTCATCCTCCGTGGCGATCAACTCAAGCAACCAATCAACATTTTGCCTCCACCAAGTAAGTTTATTTCATCCTAACTTGCATTTCCATTGTTTATTTGTTAATTTTTGAGCTAAAAATCAATTTTAAGGTCATGCTCACATCGTTAGAAGCGTGTGCGCTACTCTGCTGTAGGAAAAGTAGGTCATACTGGGAGGTATGCGCTACTGTGCTTGTACACAGTAGCGCCCATGCGTGACTTTGTGGCTTAAACAATAGCGCACACCCCTGAACATGTTAAAAAAGGTGCCGAGATGCTAAAAATTGACATTTTTGTGGCAGGATGGTACTTGTTTGGAGGGAGAGAGAACATGAGGAGATGGATAGGGTGGAAATGCGAGACCTGACCACTCTCCATGCCCTCCGAAGATGTGGTTTGTTATAGTTTTATCGAACTGTGAACATCAGGGCACTCAATCGACTGCTTCAAAGGCTCATTCAATATTGGGAGTAGATGCCAATGCATTTGACATCTGAGGACAAACCCTGGACCTTATTGTCGATGACATCTACTTCATTACCAGACTCTCTAGAAGGGGAGATGTGGTAAGTTTGAAAGCATCTTCTCGCAATGTGGGTGCCATGTCGGTGCAAGAATATTTGAATGCATACTGTGCGGTGGGAGCCGAGAAATCAGGAAGTCAAATCCTAATTTCTACCATTGGAAGCCTCCCTCTAAAGGTTATTATGAGTATGTTAAACCGAATGTCGGGAAGTGCCACACAACACTTAGCCTCGAGGCATTCCATGCATATCGGTGTCAGATGCTTGCAAGGTCATGTGTATGATTGGTGCACTAGTTTATTGTCAAATATGAAGCTTCAACTCACGGGTTGTAAGTCCAGGAGTATGAAGAACTTTGGATACAACAACATTTTATGTACCTTTTTCTTTGAGAGGGTACCTGCTCTTAGCTTGGGCATGCCTCTACCTCTATCCAATCCTCATGAGCCGAGATTGGGTTGTTGGGGTGACATTTTTCTCTGCTAGGGTGGTGGTGAAAGTCACTTTTGCTATCATACTAATGATTTCTAGGGGTGGTGGGAGAGATAGGTGCCAGCATTCAAGTAGTTTCCGTATGCTAGATTAGACTTCTATCATGATCCAGAGCTGGTACTTCCTCCAGGTGGTGCCTAGGGAGATAATGGTATGTTTTTGTTTTGAGAAATATTTAATTTTTTTCAAATTTTTAATTATGTGATTTTTATGATGAGTTTTGGAGTACTAAACAAGTTTCAAATGCAGATATTGGACCAGTTCGTCCTGAGGGACGTCCTACTATCTTCATGAGTCCAGCAGATGTTGGTGTAGCTGATGCTATGTTAGGGACCATAGAGCGGAAAGTGAGTCGGTTGACTCATGATGTTCCTGCATGCCGTATGGACCAAATACCTATTGATATGCAAGAAGATGTAGTTGGGGTGCCCCCAGCATGGCTTAGGGTGCTACGGAAGATAGCTAGGTTGGTCATATGTTACTGGGATGCAGTAGATGACAATGAGGCCCCTCCTTCTCCATAGGAGATGGATATATTATGTATATTTTTTAGGCCACCGAGCCCAGTTTTGTACTTTATGACATGACTTGTGATCCAAAACTCATATTATATTTTCTGATACAGTATCGGATATATATAAAGTATCGGTTATGTAAATGTGTGTGTGTTTAACTTTATGTGTGAAATGCTATTTATGGAAATGTATGATACAAATGCCAATCTAAAACATAATTTGCAAATGAATCAGCTAATGCATTTAAATTTCTTGGAATTTGTTGAATAATAATGGAATCAAATTGTCTTTCTAATAATCTAACTCGCAAAAACTGTCATAGCAAAACAAGATCTCTAATCCGGTAAACACCCGTTAACTGAAATACAACTAGTTGCGAATCAAGTCTCAACTCCAAATGTGAAATGCCATGAATAAGAGCATCTCGGAGAAGTTCTATAACCGCACTGTACTCAGCTACATTGTTCGTAGTGGGACCCAAACAAACCCCCCCGAAGAGAACAGTTGGCCAGCCAGTGAGTAAATGACCCAAGCTGCTGAAGCCAACTGTCGGGTGTGGCAACTGGCACCATCGGCAAATCCTAAGAAATGTTTAGTCGACATCTGATAATGAAATGAAAACACACATAAGGTTAACTAACAAGCACAAGCAAATACTAGCTCTACAAAATATACAACTATGTTACAAGAAAAAGCACAACTGCCTAAGCGTAGTACTTATTCAGGTAGAGCCCATTTCTAGGCTCAGGCGACTTATTACCCTCGTAGTATACTAGCTCGTAAGCACGCTTCTTCATTACTTTAGAAATTATGTAAGGCCCGAGCCACATGGACTTGAACTTTCCAGGTCTTGGAGGTTCCTTATCCTGATCCCAAAGTAGAACAAGATCTCCTTCAAGGAACACCCTAGGTTTGACAAACTTGTCATATTGTCCTTTGACTCATTTCTTGTGAACTTCGTTTGCTGTGAGCGTGTCGCGACACTGCTCATCTAGATGCTCTAAATGAAACAAACGTTCTTCCAGTGCTGAAGTATCTGGTAGTAATTGAACAACCAGTTTTAATGAAGGAATCTCGCATTCAATTGGAATGAGTGCTTCTATCCCATGCACAAGCTAGAAGGGAGAGAACCCGGTAGTAGTCTTTACATTCGCACGGTGATCCCAAAGAGAAGGGTATAGCATGATGTGCCAGTTATTTCGACTGGCATTAACAGTTCTTTGTAGAATTACCTTTAAAGTTTTGTTAACTGCTTCGACTTGTCCATTCGCCTGTGGATAATACGAAGACGAATGTTCTTGCTGAAAACCTAACATCGTGTACAAATCAGTCATCATGCTATTCTAGAAATGACTGTCATGATCAGTCACAATTTCTTTGGATATGCCGAACCTTGCAATAATCTGATTGAATACAAAATAAGTGGCAGTTTCTCCATCTGCTTTGATAGTAGGCATTGCCTCGGCCCACTTGGTGAAGAAGTTGACGGTAACGATGATATAATGATGTCCTCCAGTGAAAACTGGACTGCAAGTCATATAATCAACCCCCCATTTTGTGAAGGGACCTACTGTAATCACAGGATGAAGAGGAGCTGGATGTGCCCTCATTTTCTTGGTGAAAAACTAACACGGACGGCACCATTTCACAACTTCCACACAATATTTAAAGATTGTGGGCCAAAAATACCCGCCACGCAGTATTTTCTGGGTTGTTTCCAACCCAGAAAGATGACCCCCACAGGCTCCACTGTGAGCATCATTCAATACTAATTCTGCTTCTTCTAAAGTCAAACAACGTCGTAAGATGGAATCTATCCCACGTCTATACAAAGTATCAGAAATGATGAGATAGTTTTTCGCATGACTTTTCAGTTTGCATCGTTCTTCTCTAGAAAAAGTGGTAGGACACCTCAAAGTCTGGAGATATACTAAAATATCCCTGTACCATGGGTCAGAGGAGGCAATAAGGAAGATCTGTTCATCTAGGAATGATGATTCTTCCTTGATATGCTCTAAGTCAATCGGAAACTCTGAGATTAACTCAGCGAACACTAGTGATTTCTTTGACTTGGCTGATTGAAAGACCAAATCAAACTCTTGTAAGATTACAATCCATTTATTGTACTTCCCACCGATGATGCGTCAAGTGAGAACATACTGAAAAGGATTGATTTATGCTATCACAGTAGTTGTTCATAGAAGGATGTAGTGACGAAGTCTCTGTACTGCATAGACCGCAGCTAGTGCTAACTTCTCAACATGTGAATATTTGATCTCAGGAGTTATCAATGCGCGAGAGAGATAGTAAACATGTTCTTGGAGCTTTTCGTCCTCTTGAACTAATACTATGCCAATTGTATTAAGCGATGGCGCCATATATAAAAGAAATTTTTTTGCAGAATCAGGCGGGCTTAACAAGGAGGCTAAAAGTAGTGCCTTTTTCAAGGCCTCAAACGATGCTTGAGCAGCCTCATCCCACACGAAGTAGGTATCTTGTTTAAGAAACTAGTCATCCACTAGCTCTCTCTTCACAAATGCAATTTTTCTCAAATCATCAAAAGCCATTCTCATTCTTCATTTCTACATTTTATAACCAACATTAGCCTTCTAAGGGTCGAAATCCTCTCAATAGATTCAATAGATTTCCATTTAGGAAATATTCCACATTTGCCACTTGTCTCCTAGTTCCAACCTTCCATCTTCTCCCAAATTCGATTTTGAGTCTCTTTGGCTTCTCCCACTCCCAAATTCGCCTTCCTTGAGCCTATTTTTGGTGCTGACATGTCATAGTGGTCAGATGTCAGAGGTCAGGTCTGCAATTTGTCATAGTTGTAATAGATGCTCCATCATTGGTGTCATAGGGGCTAGGGAATCTAGCCCAAGTGTCCACAAACTTCTACTTTGACTCTTTATCTTCCATGGAGGTTACCAATCCTTCCCAATTCGACCTAAGATGCTCAATGACATGTGTTATGACTTACCAACTCACCCAAGAGTGTTCACATTCCCATTAATTCGAATTTGCAAAAGAGAGATACCATGTATTATGAAAAATCAAGCTAGTGTGGGTCCCACCACCTCCATATGTCTCCAAAACCACTTGCCACTTAGAATTTATCTTGAATTTATTTATTCACCATATTTATTAAATGCTTGAACCCCTCTAATGTCTAAATATAATTTATTAGTTTCCTTATTACCATCCCACATGTGCCCATCCAACCTAGGAAACTAGTAGGATTGATGGGATTGTCTTACTATGCACTTATTTGAATGGGGACAATACACACGAGTACTTGTCATCCCAAGGTGTTGAAGGGGGGCATATGCGGTTCTTTGCAGCTTGGTCTCTATAGCTTCGTGCATTTCCTGGCACATGGTGTTGTGGCCTGCTTTCAAAGTGTTGAGAGAGCCTAGAATGGGCTGGGGATTGAATAGCCGAAGGCTCCCTGCTCATGGTGGAAGGGGCACTCCCTTAAGTGGTTTTCGGTATGAATAATTCTTTCAGGATGTTCGATACTCATCGATGGGCTTGGATTTCAAGCTTTACCGAATTGGCATAGGGCTCTTGGAGCCACGATGAAGCTCAACGTTCCTCACAATGTTTCCCTCTCCTCGCTTGGCAAAGCTGGCCACTTTGCTCATCTTCATAATAAAAGCATTTCATCCACTGAGCAGGAAGCAATAGTCTGCACAAAAACTCGTACACCTTCACTTATTCAAGCAGATGGGATGACAGGATTACAAGCTTACTCGTTCTTTCAATTCAAATTACAATATGCCATCGAGTGTCATCCAAGTTTCAAACAAGTTAAAAATATTATGCTGATTGTCAAGTGCCATCCAAATGCTAGCAGATTGTGCATATGCGGTCTGTTTTACTGCACATTTGATTTTTTATGAGCAGGTTGGTAAAAGTTAAATGATGGGGAAATCCAGACCTTATAGGTAATGTAACAATAGTTCGAGTTGTTTCTATTCCTGGTGGATATTTTTCTCATCCAGTAACTACAAGAATTGGGCCATATGATTAAAATATGCCTAGTTCCCTTTGGAAATGGAATGCATAGTTCAAGTTGTTTCTCTTCCTGGTGGATATTTTTCTCATCCAGTAACTGCAAGAGTTGGGCTATATGATTAAAATATGCCTGGTTCCCTTATGGAAATGGGATGCATCAATTAAATTAAATTTTGATTTATGGAGACATGGTCAATATCATGGTGTATATAATTAGTGTCTACCCATCACGAAGGTACAGAAGCTGGTCACCCCAGCATATCTCACCATGATATTGGTCGCAATGGATGTTCATTACAGAAAATAAGCTTTTGCATTGGTATATGAGGAACTTGCATTCTCGCATTGGCTTCAAATTGAATCTTGGTCCAGTTATTAACCCACGGTGAGCTAGGTTTGTGACTAGTTTTAGGTCGCAAAGAAGAAGAGTTTATTTTGGAAACAAGAAATTCACTTAGAAATGGATAGCTAGTCGTCGCAGGGGTAGACACAGGGGTGGCTCCTTCAAGCCCTGGGCTCCTGTCACGAAATATGAGGAGGGTTGTGTATATTTTTAGGCATATATTTATTGCTATTGCATTCACTCTTATTATCTTCCAGGTTGCAGGAGCCTTTCGGCAGATGGGACAACAGGCCCAAGCTTATAATCTGCCATCGAGTGTCATCTGAGTTTCAAACAAGTTTAAAATATTATTCCGATTGTCAAGTGCCTTCCACATGCTAGCAGATTGTGCATATACGGTCTGTTTTACTACACATTTGGTTTATTTTTATGTGCAGGTTGGTAATCTGTTTTACTGCACATTTGGTTTATTTTTATGAGCATGTTGGTAAAAGTTAAACGATGGGGAAATCCAGACGGCAAAGATAATGTAACAATAGTTGGATGTGTTTCTTCCTGGTGGATATTTTTTTCATCTTAGGCAGGAGAATAATTGTTTTCCCTTTCCTATTTACTATCCTTACCATAAAATACCACCTAAAAAGTTTACAATTAGCCCTCTAATGGACATCCCAACGACTGTTTTAAGTAATTTAACTTAGTAATAATGATATATGATGCTTTACATACCCGACTCCGAATTGTAGATTGATTTGCAGTGGCCTGTGTCTAGAACTAAACTGAAGGAAACCTGCCCAGATTGATTTGCAGTGGCCTGTGTGTCTAGAACTAAACTAAAGGAAACCTGTGTGTCCAGAACAAAAACAGAAACTGTTGTGCCACTGAAACTACCTCTGTGTCCAAAACAGAAACTATTGTGCGACTGCATATTGAAGGAAACTTGGCTTGAAAACTTGCATGGCAGGATTGAAGGCGGGCAGAGGTAGATGGAGGTGTAGATGGAGGAAGCACCGCCTAAGAGTGGCGGCAGACAGATGCACATTAAAGATGTGCATTGATGTGCATTTAAAGGAGTATGCACTGAGTTTAAATGGACATCACTTCAATGGCAGACATGCAGATCAATGGAGCAAATTTTCCCAATTGTCGGACGAAGCATCCGACGGCTGAAAACCAATAAATTTTTTTTCGGATTATCGGACGAAGCATCCGACGGCTGAAAAACAATAATTTTTTTTTCGGAGAGTCGATTCTCACTTGTTGAAACGCCTTATAGTGTAAAAATAAGACAATTTTATCCCCAACGATTAGCTCAAGCAGTAATTAGCTAGACATGAGATCTCTCCCATGAAGTTGAGGAGGTCACAGCTTCCACTCTCCAAATCCTTGCGAGTCAACGTTCTTGGAACTTAGGCACAGGGGGTTTAACTTGGTTACCACACATCAACAACAATTAAAAAGTCTCATAGGGTTTCCCATGCGTCGCTATAAAGGAAAAAATGATAAGATAATTTTATTATTTTCCATGGGCGACCAAAAGAGTAGGTCAACATGACAGGAAAATTAAAAAACTCACACATAAAATGTGGGAGCACCAAGACTTTTTTTGATAAAGAAATATAGGTGAAAATAAAATAAACGTGAGAAGCAAAGGGAAAACCAAGAAGTTAAACCCTAGAAAGCCATTCTCAGCACTAGAAATAGAAGTAGATGTAGAGTAAATGAAGCCATCTCCGTCTCCATTAATCACTTTGAGATAATAGAATATAATACACTTTATTAAACATCAATGGATTCAATCAATCATGACTCGTCTCAACATGAAAATTTACATATATGTGAGGCTGAGCCTTTACAAAAGTAATGGAATCAGAAAGCATAACAACTACAATAAAGAGGAGAGAGATAGGACACCAGTACGAAGTATTGCTTGGACAAGTCATCAAAGTACTCATCTACGTCGCCTACCTTGGGAATGGCCAACCAATCCAACCTAGCACTCTCGTCTCAACTTGTCCTTTTGGCACATCATCCTTGAAGCCTTTCTCATGATGTCTTATAGTTGGAAGTCCTAAAATAGTTTTGGCTAGTTGAATCTCTTAATGTTACACAAGAACACACTCCCAAAGGTATGGGGTGCACACCACTCACTCATGCACTACGAAGATGAGGAAATTTTCTTTATGAATGATGAGCTTCATAAGGGACTTACAATTATTGTCCAACAAGAAGTTGTGAAGACATTTGACAATGTGGAGTGCAAATGTGATGGTTTGAGTATAATGTGGAGTGCAAATGTGATGGTTTGAGTACAATGTGGATAATTTTGAAGGACGGATGGATTGCTTCAACGAGAAATCCAACTCTCTCAACATGGCTCTGAATGAAACCTGTCTCCCAGATCATATTTCAGATATTCAGTATAGGCGTTGTCAGGTTCCTGGTCAAAGTGTACCATAAATTGTGAAGACATTGACCATGTGGGGTGCAAATAAGATATTATAAGTTTACTCTTGGAGTATTAATAATTATAAGTTTCTTGTCCATGAAGATATCCCCATTTCATTGATGGAAGGAACAAGAGGAAAATGATATTTATCAAATGTAACATGAAATATTAAATTTAAAGAAATGGATTAGTTGGCTTGTAATACCCCCAATTCGACCCTTAGGATATAATAACCCTTAATGTAAATAATGTGTACATGTGATGTATGTTTTCCTAGCATGGAGCTCAAGGCCAAGGCCCCGCTAGTGAAATCCTGAATTTTATTTAAAGGGAAAGTATTTGATATTTTGATACCATGTGCTCTTAAGCCATGGAAATTGTAATAGGATGTAAATAAACATCATGCAATATAAAATTTCAAGACTGGTTATGGAGGCAATGAATGAGAAGGGGCCATGTGTATCCACTAGGGAGTGGTGAGGGGGCTATGGGAGTGAACCATAGGTTTCCATATGTCATTATGAGAACCCATTTGAATTTTCTAGATGACATTTATTCCTGTTGTAAGAAAGTGGTTGAGATGTCAGCCCATGGTTTCAATGGAGCATGGACAGCCCTGAAATTCGTATGGGTAGGTATGGGATTTGTTTTCTTGTACAAGAAGTCACTCAACCTCATGGGAGGTTGCTTCATTCTCACCCCCATTCCATTGTGAAAGTACCTAGCATCATTCTCCACCCAAAAACGAGCTCCCAGTAGGGAAAAAACCATAAATCGCGATTGTGAGAGAACCCACATTTTGGGAAGCCAAAAACGCCCAGAATGGGTATTGGATAGTGAAATCCAATGGGGGATCCGTTGGTATGAGCCTTGGGGCGAATTTGGGAGCAATGGCTACCCCAAAATCCATGGGAAAACCCAGTTTGGATAGCCCAGAAAATCAGTAACGGAATTGGGGTTATTTGTGACAGAGTTGTGAGAAATCCAAGTGTGGATGTATGAACAAAAGATGGAATTGCTAAGTCCAGCTTGAAGTGTATGTGGCTCTGGGATTGAGCTCAGGGGATGAGAATCCTCCTCCATTTCCCATCGCATGCTTGAAAAACCCAACTGTGTGTTGGCTTAGCATGGTTGTCTGAGTGAAACCCTGACTATGAGTGAGCCATCTAGTTCCTCCTTAGTGGATACACAGCCCAGCTCGGGGGTGATCTCTCAGCTGAAAGAGTACAGGCTGGACAGAGATCTATGGTTGGGTGGAACGTTTCTCTCACGTAGCCAGTCGTTGGACAATTGCGTTGCAAGATAAGTATTCCTTATGGATTAAATTATATACAATCTGTGTTCTACAATATGTTATTTGAATAATTATCCTTCATGATTAATGAAATCGATATGAAGTAGCATAAGAAGGGGATTGAATTCTCTTCCTATTAATTGCTTGAAATAAGTATGCTGATGCGAATCTATGCTTATGTGTGGTGTTATGTTTAATTCCGTTGTGTTTTATTGAAGTTTACATCTGTATAGAGAAGTCTTAAATCTTCATGAATTTCTTAGTAAACGAATTGGAGCTAAGTCTGCCAAAAGCCCCGGTGTGTTGTTGATGTTTCCTTCCCTGCAATTGAATGAGAGAAGGGGACATTACAGTTTGGTATCAAAGCTCTAGGTTCAACACTACGGCTGTTGGGCCCTTCACAGAGATATAAATCATTGTGTGTACATGCATTTTGTATTTGGAACTAAAATGCATTAAAGAAACCTCAAGATCGCATGGCTTTTATTTGTTGGAATGGGAAATCATTTCCATGATTGTTTGGGGATTTTTGCAAGCTGCTTGCATTGATTACATCCTATGAAATAGAGAAAGGAGGGGAAACCTCTGCCATCTTATGCTGTTTTGTTGTTTTGTTGTTTCATGCTTAACATGAAGAAGTGCAATTTCTTTTCCTGAAATACTGTGATTTCAAATTTTTCCTAAGTGTCTTTGAAAAAAAAAAAATCTTTTAATTCTGTTTCGGAAAGAATTCCCGAATGTCTTCCGAAACTGCGGAAGCATTCGCTGAATTGCTCCGAAACTGCGGAAGCGTTCCGTGAGTTTTTCCGCAATGCGGAGGAGTTTGGGAAGTCGCCCCGAAATTTGCGGAAGGAATTCTCTTCCAAAATTTGCGAAAGGAATTCTCTTCCGAAATTTGCGGAAGGATTCCGCGAGTTGTCCCGCAACGCGGAAAAATTCGGCGAAATGCTCCGAAAAAGCATAAAATTTTCTAAGTGTTTGGAGTCGAAAGGAATTCTCTTCCGAAATTGCGGAAGGATTCCGCGAATCGTTCCGCAACACGGAAGAGTTCGGAAAGTTGTTCCGAAATTGCGGAAGACTTCGGCGAATCATTCCGCAACTGCGGGAGACCTCGGCGAATCATTCCGCAAATTCGGAAGCATTCCACGCAACAGCGGAAGCATTCTGCGAATGGCTCCGAAACGGCGGAAGCCTTCGCCGAATGGCTCCGCAATTACGGGAGCATTTGCCAAATGGCTCCGCAATTGTGGGAGCATTCGCCCAATGGCTCCGCAACGGAAGCCTTCACCGAATGGCTCCGCAATTGCGGGAGCATTCGCCGAATGGCTCTGCAGTTGCGGGAGCATTCGCCGAATGGCTCCGCAACTGCGGGAGCGGTCGGCAAACCAATCTGAAAAAGAAAAAAAAAAAAATCGCCGAATGGCTCCGCAACTGCAGGAGCGGTCGGCAAACCAACCCGAAAAAAAAAAAAGCATTCGCAGAATGTCTCCGCAACGGAAGCCTTCACCGAATGGTTCCACAATTGCGGGAGCATTCACCGAATGGCTCCGCAATTGTGGGAGCATTCGCCGAATGGCTCCGCAACTGCGGGAGCGGTCGGCAAACCAACCCGATAAAAAAAAAAAAAAAAAAAAAAAAAAAAAAAAAAAAAAAAAAGACCAAAACTTGATTTTTGGATAGCAGGAGCATCCAGACTTAGAATGGAATGATTCCTGTGGGGCTCGGAGGCCATTGATAAAGGCCATGAAAGAACCAGTGAAGACCCCAAGCCCATTACTCTCCGAATTGACAGAAAATGGGGAATAGTGACTTTTGAAGGACGGAGTCCCGAGGCTTGATGGAAGGTCGGTTTGAGCTGAAATTGATCAGGTGGGCCATGAAGCAGGCACGATGTTAAGTTCAGAATCTTGGAGCCAAAATCCAAGGGATGTGAAGTCGGGGTGAGCAAGAAGGCCAAAAAGCACTGTTACGGGCCACTTTTTCGGGATTTTGAAAAGCTTGTGGGCAGTAAAAGTGACCCTAGATGTAGGAATAAATTTTTTTACTGAACTAGACATTTCATATTCTCATTAAGACGGTCAGTTTCCGTTAGACGAATATTTTCCATAAATGCACCGTTTGGGAGATAGCCATTTTGGCCCAAATTTTGGAATTTTGGAAAAATGTGAAGAGTGAGAAGTAGTGAAACCCAGAAATTCATAGAAGATGAATGGTGCATCGGAATTGAAATCCATGAATTTCTGAGTGTTCCCTGTTATAGGGACTAACTTCGCCCAATAGATAAGTTTTTGTGATTTCTCATAGATTTTCGTCCATAGGTGGCTAAAGTTGGCATTCTGGACCAAAATGCAACTGTGTAAAATGTGCAGAATTGGAGTGAAAGTTGTCATTTTTGAAGAGATGCAGTTCCCGCACCCGATGTCGGAATGGAGCATGAAGACAGGCATTGGAAAGCTTGTCCAGCAGGGAACAATGATGCATGACCAGAATTTGAATGAGGTCTACATATATCATATATATTTAGTGCAAAAGAGTGCCAGCGGCTGTTTTGACAAACAAATTTTGTTGTCAATATGGGCAATTTCTACAATTGCATGATATGGAAGAGGAATTCCATGTTACAATGAGGGATCGAAAAGGGAAGAATTCTTTAAACCTTTGTTTGTTATCATACTTATAATTATGAAATTGTCATATGGCATAAAAATGTTAAAAATATAAAGGATTACATAGATGTATATGCACTACATGGCATCTTAACAAACATTGCATAGTGCATATGGAAATGATTGTGCATAAATGGGATATTGCATATTGGTAAAATAATGAAGTCTACATATGCAATGAACCACTAATGAAGAATATTGTGATTGATAATGACTATTGATGTTGGTATTGGTTGTAGGACCAAAGATAACAAAGAGCATGGCTAGATGTGCTGAGGATGTTGTTGCATGAAGCCAACAACCTTATGCAGAAAGGATGGTGCAACAAATCTATGATCATAAAGTTGGAAAAAGTATTGAGCAGCTTTGGTATGAGGCAAATTGATCAGGTAACATCAGGCGTTGTTAATGGTAACCATAAAGGTAATGATTATTGGTGTCAAATTGCATGAATGTTGAAAGAGGATTTGGTAAGATCTCTTCAACTATGTTTGAGCTATGTTGAGTTAGTTTGCATGTGATATTGAATACCGATTGGGACGGTTAACCTACCAAGCTTGGTAAGGTGTGGATAAGTGAAGGAAATGATCCTTACACCCTATGACTGTTTAGAAATCTCAATGCATTCATATGAATTTATATCATGCCATGTGTATGCCGGTTATGTGCTTAATAACCAAAGCAAGTGAGGACCGGTGGTCCTGATTATGGTAATGCAAGTTATATGAGATAGTCATGTTTCGATCTTAATATGCTTGAATGCATAGTACTCATGAAACAATGCAAGGTAGCATTAAGTAGATGAGCATTAAGAGATTTTATAAATCTTGTGATGCATTGTATGAATGCATAGGAATGATGCATATGTTATTGCAAAATAAATAATGAATGAAATGATGAATTGATGATAATTCTAGGATCATTTCATGGGCAGTTATGAATGCAGAATAATAAGTGCAAGAAGAGCCCAATCATGATCGATGGACTGCTAGAATGCTCTGTGGAAGGACAGAGTTGTATGAATGATATGACTATGAAATAATGAGTATTTACGATTTATCTAAGTTGCATGGATAGTGTGACTATGTCTTGAAACTCTATTGTGATAATGATGCATATATAGAAATGTATATATATTTCATTGCATTTCAAATGTTAAACAGCTGAAGGTGTTTGAATTATTGAGTATTATAATTCTGAGATCACTTCAGCGACGGTTGTGGCAACGAAATGATTATATGCATAGATACTCACAACATGTTTGGCTGATTGAAGTTTCAATTTCAGGTAGAAAGGTCTTGCATATGGCAATGAGGATAAGTCCATATTAGAGACTGGGATCTATTACACGCAGAAGCCAAAGGTTATGATAAGGTTCTCATGGTTGTAAAGTATGCATGAAACAAATCTGAAAACATTCTCATGAGAATAATATCACAATTGCAAATCAAATTTCTGTGAGAAATGAATTTGAAAATTTGATCTAAGAGTTTATGAGAAGGAATCTCATGGTTGAGAGCTCTAAGTTTTGTTAGTAAGAACAGTTGTAAATCTCAGATTTGTAAATGTTTCGGATTTGAAATTTTGCTAATAATTGCTAATGACTGTTTGGCTTATAGGAAAATGTGTCAGGAGGACATACTGTAAGTGGATGCTCATGTATGGCAGCGGGCATATGACCATAACGGGCAGAGTGGTGTCACTTACTAGAGCCAAACAATATGAGGATAGCCTCATGGATAAGAAAACCAATTTATGTAGTAGACAGAGTTGCAAATTCATACTGAATTTAATTATTAGTGCCATGGGTTGGTTATGGAACAATCAGATTTGAATTGTATTGCTAAATGTTGCTGACTGTTTGGCTGTTTAATAGGTGTGCCAGGAAGACACATTGCAATAAGACCCTGAGAGTGGGCCTGCAGAAGCCAAAATTCATGGGAAGGGATTCCATGATTTGGAAAATGGGTTTCAGGTGAAATGCCATAAGACATTATTAATGTCTCATCTGCACTACATGATTAGTAAACAATATGAGTGGGATGGTGAAGATTATGTCGGTAAGACATATGAAGGTTATGTAACATCAAAAGTAATTGGGATGGAAAACCGAGGGAGTTTCAACTCAGAGAAGGAGCCTCCATTCCTCATTAAAGAAGAGAAATAACATTTGGAAAATGGATAAGTGTTCCACAAACCCTGAAATATATATATATATATATATATATATATATATATATACATACATGTCTAATTATTAGAGTTAATATGCAGAACATGTTTTGATTTTATTTTCATTATGGCAGACTGCTTGAAGTATGATTAGTACCTTCATAGTTCACATCAGTAAGGAGTGCACGCCTTTCTGGTGTTGAGTTATGTTAGGGATTCCAATATTGACTACGCCGTAAGGGAATGGATGCATTCCTGGTGTTTCAAGGTTGGATAGTGAATGTTATGAAATATGTTTACAATTCTAGAGCAGCAATACTAATGAGCTTGCTATCCATTTTGTGTTGACAGATTATACATATGAAATTCAGTGCTGCACATTAAAGGGAAACATGAAGAAAAGAATACTCAAGAGGACTGTGTGAGCAGTGGTAACCCTTGTGTAGGGTGAGTGGGAATCATGGGGCCATGATAGCCTGCAGTTAAGAAAGTCACCTAAAGAATTCCTAAATGGAACTGCCGGCTTACAAAAGAGAAGAAGTGCCACCCTTGTGTGGGTGAAGAATTGTTATGTGCATTGAGGGATTGTGATACATGTGAAAGGCTGATGCAAGCCTAAGGCAGAGTAGTGGAGCCTTGACCTGTAATGGTCGGTGGCGCAGTTACCTTCCATTGGCCGATGACCCAGACGTATGTGCTGGCTCGGCAATGGAGAGGGCCAACCAGGTATGGGACTGGTTGGGCACCACCAAATGCTTGGTAAACCCAGTCGGCATGAAGGTGTACTGGTAGGGCATTAATTATTTGATGATTTGGAGCAGCCTGCATGCTGGCCAAACATCCTCGTCCGCAGGAGGATCCCAAGGCTTATAAAGTAAAAGCAGGACCCTGTGGACTAGAGAAGAAATGCACAATACAGATAAGTATACAATTTCATTCATTTCTTATTTGAATAATGAAGGTTTCAAGCATAAAAATTGTAACAGTGAGATGATGCATTATTGTTTCTTTGTTGGAAACCTTGGTCAATGCAGGAAGCAAGGACTCTGAAGGAACTGTAAGCTGCTTGGTAAATCCAGGAAGTGGCTGGTTGAGCATTGATTAATTGATGTTGTGGAGCAGCCTGTGTGCTGGCCAAACATGCAAAATTAATTAATGTTGTGGAGCAGCCTGTGTGCTGGCCAAACATACAAAATTAATTAATGTTGAGGAGTAGCCTGCATGCTATCCCAACATTCATTATTATACCCATAGGAGATCCAAGGCTTGTAAAGCAAAGAAGGGTCCTATGGAATAAAGTGAAGACATCCAACGCAGGTATTATTGGAAGCAAGAATCTTGAAGCATCTTAAGGATGCATTTGGACATGTAACCACCCTAAAGAGCTCAGTATGAGCAGTATTGAAAGATGGGGCTAGTGGAACTGTGTGAGTCCTAGGAGCCAAGAGTTATACCAACCAAGTGGAGGAGCTCCATGGTTGAGAGGTTTGGAATAGACCATAGACACTACGTGTCATAGCCAAGAAGGGCAAGTTGAGAATTCACGTGAAGTGAAAGAGGACAGGAGCATGAAAACCATAGTGGTGGTGTGGGTTTTAGAACGGAACAAAACTAAGAGGAGAAACTCTTACTGCTCTCTCTCTCTCTCCTTTTATTGATGCATTTATAGAATTAGAAAAATTGCTGAATGCATGCATGACTGAAAGTAATAGTGTGTTTATTTGATTAAAGTGAATTGTGAATGCTATTTAATGAATTTCCCGTGAATGGATGAACATGAAGGAATTCAGGTGTATGTTGGGCAAGCATAAAAAGTGTGGAAGTCTCATGAGTAAAGCATGGACTATCCATGTCAACTGGGGAAAAACCATTGACTGATTTTTAATGTTTGGGTTATGCTTGGCCTAACAAGAATTGTAATGATGAATTCACAGGTGAAAATTGAATCAATTGGTTGCAGCCAGTGCAGGCAAGTGTTGCTAGTGAGCAAAGTGTGGTCAGTTATTTCCATTGACCATGGTGGCAGACCAAGGGCTATTAGAATTGGCTGGAAGTCTTCTTCAAACAATTGCCAAGACCCAAGAAAATCTTGGAGAGATGCTCAAGATGCAAAAGCAGCAGAACGAGATGAACCACAAGGTCTTGCAGGACACTCTTCGTCTGCAGAAAGAGGTAAGAATCATTATGAGAGCAATCAGCAAGGGAAAGAAAAGTGGGTCAATGAAGAAGCATTCATCCAATCGTCCGATTAAGAAACGCTCCAGGTGGGAAGACTCAAAGGAAATTGAACAGGTAAAGATGAAGCAACCAGTGAAGTGTTGGAAATGTGGAGGGGATCATTGCCTCCGCAATTGCCCAACAAGAGAACCTCAAGAGGGTAGTAGCTATAAATTTCTTAGACTTATGGATGAGCAGGAAGATCCGAATCAGCAGGAGCAGCTCGTGAAGATCAAAGGACTTGGTCCTGAAAGTTCAAAGTAAAGGATAGAATGCAGGGCAGATCTGCAAAGTTTTTGAAGTTTTGGACATGTGTAAATTGTATATGTATGCCTAAGTCTTGGAACACCGAGGACGGTGTTGTTCTAAGGGGGAGGGGAATGTAATACCCCCAATTCGACCCTTACAATATATTAGCCTTTAATGTAAATAATCTGTACATGTGATGTATGTTTTCCTACCGTGGAGCTCAAGGCCAAGGCCCCGCTAGTGAAAGCCCGAATTTTATTTAAAGGGAAAGTATTTGATATTTTGATACCATGTGCACTTAAGCCATGGAAATTGTAATAGGATGTAAATAAACATCATGCAATATAAAACTCCAAGACTGGCTATAGAGGCAACGAATGAGAAGGGGCCACGTGTATCCACTAGGGAGTGGTGAGGGGGCTATGGGAGTGAACCATAGGTTGCCATATGTCATTATGAGAACCCATTTGACTTTTCTAGAAGACATTTATTCATGTTGTAAGAAAGTGGTTGAGATGTTAGCCCATGGTTTCAATGGAGCATGGGTAGCCCTGAAATTCGTATGGGTAGGTATGGGCTTTGTTTTCTTGTACAAGAAGTCACTCAACCTCATGGGAGGTTGCTTCATTCTCACCCCCATTCCATTGTGAAAGTATCTAGCATCATTCTCCACCCAAAAACGAGCTCCCAGTAGGGAAAAAATCATAAATCGCGATTGTGGGAGAACCCACGTTTTGGGAAGCCAAAAACGCCTAGAATGGGTATTGGATAGTGAAATCCAATGGGGGATCCGTTGGTATGAGCCTTGGGGCAAATTTGGGAGCAATGGCTACCCCAAAATCCATGGAAAACCCAGTTTGGATAGCCCAAAAAATCAGTGACGGAATTGGGGTTATTTGTGATAGAGTTGTGAGAAATCCAAGTGTGGATGTATGAACAGAGGATGGAATTGTTGAGTCCATCTTGAAGTGTATGTGGCTCTGGGATTGAGCTCAGGGGATGAGAATCCTCCTCCATTTCCCATCACATGCTTGAAAAACCCAACTGTGTGTTGGCTTAGCATGGCTGTCTGAGTGAAACCCTGACTGTGAGTGAGCCATCTAGTTCCTCCTTAGTGGATACACAGCCCAGCTCGAGGGTGATCTCTCAGCTGAAAGAGTATAGGCTGGACAGATATCTATGGTTGGGTGGAACGTTGCTCTCACGTAGCCATTCGTTGGACAATTGCGTTGCAGGATAAGTATTCCTTGTGGATTAAATTATATACAATCTGTGTTCTGCAATGTATTATTTGAATGATTATCCTTCATGATTAATGAAATCGATATGAAGTAGCATAAGAGGGGGATTGAATTCTCTGCCTATTAATTGCTTGAAATAAGTATGCTGATGCGAATCTATGCTTATGTGTGTTGTTATGTTTAATTCCGCTGTGTTTTATTGAAGTTTACATCTGTATAGAGAAGTCTTAAATCTTCATGAATTTCTTAGTAAAATAATTGGGGCTAAGTCTGCCAAAAGCCCCGGTGTGGTGTTGATGTTTCCTTCCCTGCAATTGAATGAGATAAGGGGACGTTACATGGATGATGTGTCAACACCTTGGAGAAGCAGTAACATGCTGACAGGATTTCCAATTTTCTAGCAACCTCCAATCACAAGCTTGGTATTTTATGAGCATAATTTTGCATTTGGTCATCTGATATAGACTTTAGGTATACAATTTGAATTTAGGTACCACTGTAAGCTACTAGTGCATTCCATGTATAATACAGAGCTATTTTACCAGGTCAGTTTGAAGTTTGAACACTACGAATTAGTGAAAATGTGTACATGCATGCTTACTGTTTGCTTTTATATTTCTTTTTCTATTGCGAATGAAATTGTATAAGGCATGAGTTCAAAGCCCTTTGTGAAGTCAGTTCACATATGATTAATTATCATGTTTACTTTTTCAAGTTCTTTCGAGAAGTCATTCCTGGTGTTCTGTCGGTTATTGTTAGTCAAAATTCTCTTCTACCATTTTTTTTTTTTCGCTTATGTGACCTAGTGTCAACATCAAATTCAATAGTGGCATCTAGCTCGATCAATTCATTGTTTTCTATTTGACTCATTGAAGTCAAATATTCACTAATCCGAACTGAAATTGTAGAAGAAGCAATGTTCTTCATCCAATATATTTACAATCATATGAGGGTTTTTAGCACATGCAAAAGGAAAAGAGATTAAACATCTTGTCAGCACTAGATTTGCGACCAATGTCATTGCCTTACAGTGTATCGTTTTACAATGGCTAGATTTAAAGAGAATGTCGGTGGCCATATTGTTTTACAACAGCTAGATTTAAAGAGAATGTTTGTGGCCATATTGTTTTACAACAGCTAGATTTAAAGAGAATGTATGTGGCCATATTGTTTTACAACAGCTAGATTTAAAGAAAATGTTTGTGTCCATATTGTTTTACAACATCTAGATTTAAAGAGAATGTTTGTGGCCCCATAAGGCATTCAAAATGCTGCTAGATCCTAATTTCATAAATTTATTTTTAATCTTGAATTCTAGTTTTTCAATTTTACTATCAATAGTAGTACCATGCCATGTAATTACTAATGACATGTACTATTCCAAGCACATAGTGGGACCACTGAAACATTACAGGAGGGACATTGAAACATATATATCAGTGCCTACTGCCTTAAGCAGATCCCAGTTCATTAAATTACTCCTAGAAATTTAAATATTATTATCAATTGTGCTATTAATTTTAAAAGGAACCTAATGATATAGAATTTACGATATTTAAGTAACATGAAATATACCTTACACCACAAAGCATACATTTGCTACGGGTGCACAAATCTTCAACATACCTATGTACAACAATAAAGCATCATGGTGCCCTTGCTATAGCAATCCAAAGGTTGATATGAAAAACATGAAAGCCAACCCATGGAAGATTTGGATTGGATGCTTAAGAAGGAATATTTTGTACAAAAGGGAACAAATTAGCACTAACAAGAGCAATATGCACAACCAAACAAACAGAGAAAGAAGAAAACAGAAAGGAGCAATTATTTCAATAATTCTAATGAAGATGAAAGCAGATGCTCTTTAGCATGAGTCTAGAGCATTAGGATGCAACACAACTTAGTGGTAAACAGAAGTCATTTATCTTGATCAGAATGCGCATTTAGCCAAGATGCTCCTTTATGATCTCATAATACTAGAGCTATGTTTTCATTTCATTTTTTGCAGTATGACATGGCTTGGTCTAAAGACATCTCCCTTGAAGAAGACAGTCTTCCCATGGAACAGATAAGCCACAAATTTTACAATGAAACTAGTTATAGGTAACCCAAGTCTTCACATGGTTTAGTCAAGTCAAAGCAAGTTTGTTGATTGAGGTAATGAAGCTCGATATAGACAAACATGAGGGTAGCGATAGTGTCTGACTATGGAAACAAAGGAGTTATGTTTGATAATGACAACAAGATCCCCCTTTCATTTTCAGTGCATGAAAATAGTATATTTTTTTAATGTGCCAAGAAAATCACATTTGACCAAGAACATCAATATTGCATGACATAACATATGGCTACATGAACCTCCATAAACAAATCAGCATCATTAAGAGTTAAAATAGGTGAAGTCAATTAATTGACTTTGTCTGATGAAATCTTAGATAGGCAAGCACATAAGATGAAAAATAGCACTGGAGTGATGAAGTTGTTAATTTAGTGAAGACATGAATATCTAAAATCTTAAGCCCAACAAAAATTCATGCACTCCGTGGAAGAAGGGATGAAGCTGTCAAAATGTTGCTCTCAAGTGTTCAAACTTCATGGTAATACCCTTTGGCTCCACAAAATGGTTAGTCAACCTAAGTCTAGGTTAGTCGAGACCAATGTTGGGAACTCACAAACTCTTTGACAGGAGGTTCAACATTTCAAGGCAATCATGTCAAACACTATTTTCAACCCTTAGTCAACTCATGCAATTAGTTTCCCAAGCCATGCCATTCTACTCGAGTCAAGTCAAATTGTTTACAGTTCATATACATTGATCCCATCAACCATTCCAGATGGAGAAGATGTGCTTCAACCAAACACCATAAATGCAGAAGGCAACTACATATGGAAAACATAACACACAAAGCAAATCAACTTATAGCTCAAGTGTAGGCATAGCCTCAATCCTATCATACAACTATCATACAAGTGCCTCAATCCTATCATACAACTTTCTATTATTGTGGACTCTTTGATCAACAATGACAATTCTTTGTCAACAATCTTTGCCAGTCAGTAATGTAGAACAACATCTACAAGAGGAGCTTGAGTATCTCAATCGTTTCACTCCATTTTTCCAACAGCATAGAATTATTGCAGAAAATGTTACCTTTGTTCTAGTACTTGTCAAGAAAATTGTCGTACATAGATTAAGGATGGCTGAAATTGAAAAAAAACCTATGGAGAATACTTTGATGATTTTTTGAAAAAGACCAATGGACACAAGGCATCGCTTCAACATACCTTGGATATTCATCACACGACTTAAGGAACATCTTATATAGGAAAAGGAAGGGATCTATGAAGGCCATGTTCTTGCTCAGCCAATTGAAGACCCTGAGAAACTCATGAATGATAAAGAACTTCTGCTTTTGAAGACCAAACACACCATTACTCAGTTTTTTCAATCACCCACTTCTTATAAAGACACCATTACTGTTGATCTTTGTGGCATCAAAAATACCAAACAAAAGGCCAAGGACAACATCAACACTTGGGAACACTTCACACCAATTATGCAAGTTTGTGCCAAAATTGTTTATGATACTTGTTTACTAAATGTTCCTCAAGTGCCAACCTCCCCTATATCTTGTGGACACAAAAGATATAGTCATACCTTGGAGAATCTGAATCCGACATCCCAAAATTGGGAATCTTGTCTAAATAAGATTTGTTGTTGAATTCAAAACAAAAGACCGAAAAGCACAAAACACAGATATTAAACATGAACCAAGAAAAAAAAGGTTTATTTAAGAAAGAAAAGTCCTTACAGCAATCGACCTAGAGCATCAATGCGGTCGCTTTCTCCTCTTTGAGAGCCATATCCTCCTCTGCCTCCTCTTCCTCCTCTACTTCTATTCCACCCTCCGCTTCGTTCCCTGATCTCCTATCATTTTATCCTTTTTGATATCCATAGCCTCCCCTGCTTCCTCCTCTGCCTCCTCTAGTTATATCAAAACTTTCTTCTTTGTTCCCTCCGTAACCTTGATAATATGAACTAGTCGGTAAACCCTTATTAATCACGACCAGGATGGAACCATTAACCCTATGTTTTTGTTGGTTACTAAGACGAGAGGGCTTTAAGCTTACAAACCCAGATGGCTCTTCTGGCTATTTTCCTGAACATACCTCTACACCTTGAACTGCACCGCCTGCTATCCCTTTGCTTTCTCACACACCATGAGGGTTCTCCTGGACTTCCATGGATTCTCTGGTTCCAACCCTCTATTTCTGTTGGTTACTAAGATGAGAGGGCTTTAAGCTTACAGACCCAGATGCCTCTTCTGGCGATTTTCTTGAACATACCTCTACACCTTGAATTGCACCGCCTGATATCCATTTTATTTCTTGCGCACAATGAGGGTTCTCCTGAACTTACATGGATTCTCTTTCTTGGCTTCCTAGTGCTATGGATGGTGCACAGCTTGTCAAGTTTCCTTCCTTGGGCACATCAATGTTATGCCCTCCAACTGAGAAATTTAGTCTTCTCGAATCCCAAGCTGACTGACGGGGCAACCCATCTGGGGCACGCTCAGTTTGTGAACCCAAAACTGGGAAAGAGCTAGATGCACATGGGCCAGAGGCAGTTCCATCAGCATTAGAATTTTGTGCAGAACTTCGAACTATTGATACAGAGTCCTTCGGGGAACACCCAGTTCCTGTACATAACCTACAAATCCCCATAAGAGAATCTTGATATTCGAGGTAAAAATGATCATGGCTTGAAGTTACGGAGACAGAAGAAAATAGTTTCAAAAGTGGAAGTAACAATTCCAAATAGAGGGGGCGACATCAATATTGAAGCAACTAAAATATCTAGAGAAATTTAGTGAGCCATGGCGACTTTGAATGGCTCATAAGTGGAAAAATTGAAGAACCACTCATCAATCTTATAATTTAAGCTCGCCCTTGCTCCAATTTTATCTAAGAAAGTAGGTTATAACAATGCTATTCAAATTTTTTGGGCATGAAAACACCAGTCCAGAAGAGGGATTTTAACCAATAACCCATATATCATTTTTCTCTCTCAAAGGATCCTTTGATAAGCTTCCTCTTTAGGGGAAGCGAGAATTCAAGACTATGCCCTGAAAACTCTAATGGTAAAGTCAACCAAGTTTTAAAGTCCCAAAAATTTGCACAAATCTAACCATTCATTGAAAACTAGGAAATCATAATTCCTAGAGGAAAAAGAGTCCTTAAGGGAGGACTAGCCTTGGATACAATACAGTCATCGAGGATGGGAAGAAAATCGTATATGGCCATAACAAAGTCAAAATCCTCAAATTAATTCAAGGAGGGAAAGAAAATGACTATAAGTGGGGCCCTTAGAGCCAAGAAGACCCAAAATAAATGTTCTTAATTATTGTACTCTCACTTAATGTAAAGGGGGTCAAGGGTACCCTCAAACAACAAGTCCTAAAGATATTATTTTTAGTTTACAAACTAGACATAGTTTTCCTTCAAGAAGCCATGTGTTTGGAAAAAAAAACTGACAAAATTCTCTCGAAAAAATTGAAGGGATGGAATTTTTGTTCAATTGATGTTGAGGGCCTTTCAAAGAGTTTTAGGGTGGAACTCAACTATTAATCCTCTCTTGAGTTTAAAGCTAAGTATTTAGATAAGTTTTCAATATTGTTAATTTTTTATGGAGATAGGAATGTCTTATGGGAGGTGTGAAGGGATTAAGGTTCCCTAGCAAGGGATAAAATTATTGTTTAGGGAATTTAAATATAATCCTAAGTTTGAGGGAAATATGGAGGGAAGTAGCTAGACCAAGCCTCTTAGCATATTTTTTCTCTCATATGTTTGAGGAGTTAAAGTTGGTATATGTTGAACCTGTTCAGTTAGTTCCAACATGGAGAAATTCTATAAGGGTCATTATTGGGATTTTCAAAAGGCTATATATATTTATGGTGGCAAAAAATGTTGTGAAAGAGGCTGCAAAATTGAAATATTGGGTTGGTTATGGTGGGTCTTCTAATCACCTACTTGTCATGTTTCAAAATGATAATGAGGACAAGAAGACCCTAACCCCATTCAAATTTAACCATGACTAGTTTAATGAGAAAGATTTAGGTAGCTAATTATTTGAAACTAGAATATATATGATGTAACCTAAGGGGATACAACGATGAAAGAATCTGTTGATAATTTGAGGTAGGTGAAAACAATGGCAATTGATTGGACAAAAAAGAAGGCTCAAGACAATCAAAGGGATCTAAAGGAGGTTGAGGTTAAAATTCGTAATAGTTTTTAGCAAAATATTAATGGAGTATTTTCATGTGAGGAAATCCAGGCTTTAAAACTACTAGAGGGTAAGAAATAAGACTTGTTGAACAAAGAAGAAGTTGAGTAGAGGCTCTGAAGCATAGAAAATTAGTAAGCAAAAGGGGTCAATAATACAAAATTTATGCAAAATATAGAAAAAAAAAAGTATGAATACCATTTCGGAGGTTGGCCTGCCTAATTGTTCGAATGAATGAGAGGATGGAGGAAAAGTTTCTAGTTGTGGATTATCTAAAGGACTCTTTGATAGAGGATCAAATCTTCATCTCATCTTCGAATACCGAATACCTAGTGTGCATGTTGTCAAACAACACAAGGGATGGTGTGGAAGACCTTTGGTGCCATTGTAAAAAAACTTAGGTTGCGGGTCAGGAGTGGAGTATGAGGTCACCTTTAACAACCCTATAGAGGGTTTTAATGCATGTGTAGTGGATCAAAAGGGACTAGACACTTTAGGTAGAGGCTTGAACAAGTTAAAATCTATTAGGATAAATGTGATAAGTCCAATGGCGTTACAATGTGAAGGCACCTTGGTTTCTTCGTAATTACGTTTTACAGTAATGTTTTTGGGTTTTAACTCTATGTATTCGAGAGATGAAGTTATAGTTCATTCATTGTTACATAGAAATTTTGTACTCATCATGATTACAAACCAAGTACACTTTATCCTTGCCTAAATACCTGAAGTACTTGACCAAAATCCTTAGAAGATGAGTCATGAGGTTTTTTCCCTGTAAAAACCCTGTTTAGAGAGCTTGGCACACCTTGCCTTCTAGTAAAGCGTGCCTTTTCCTTATCGACTTACCTTGTTCCACTACAAAGCGCATCGCTGATGCATGTTGCTAGTCTATAGGGTGCGTCGGTTCCTGTACGAAGAGAAAAAAGAGAAGTTTCGATAAGTCTCTCGAAGGAGACCCTCATGGAGGCTTATCCCTTCCATATAGGGATTATGAAGTTGGACTGCAACATATAAGAAGTGAATTACTATTTGTCATCCATTGTTTGAAAATAAACATTGAAATCATGCAAAAATACAAATGTAGAGAACAAATATACAAAGTTCTAATACTCACATTGATCATGTTCCACAAGTCATCCTTTAGTGGAATTGGAACCTTTCACTAATCAAAATATGTGATTGGAACCATCTCCCTAGCAAGTACACCTAGTAATGACAATAGCTTCACAGAGTTTGGACCAATTGGTTGGTTCCTTTCATTAATTTCAATTTCAAGCGGAGCCTCCAAGTTATTGATGTCTGCACATATTGTTGGTCCTCTACACTTCTTCTTGACCATCTCAGCCGATGCATGTGTAGAGGGATCATCCCCTTCTATGTTAATATCTTCTAGGCATGCTTGTTCATGAACATCATCTATAGAAGAAGGAATTGTAAAGGTGTTAAGCAATGATTAATAGAAAAATTTAAAGTTATCACAAAGTTAAAATCTAATAATTAATGCACATACCGTGTTCTTCTTGTTGCCCCTCTTCTTGAAAAAAAGGAAGTATCTCTTCAACGTCATTTCTTTCATTATTGGGACTATTACAAACATTCAAAGGAAATTTGGGGTCCTTCATTCAAACCCTAGAGTATTGGAGAGAACCCTTTTGGTGTTATGTATGAAGATCCACTGGCCATATAAAAACAAATTTTCCTTCAGTGGTTGGAGAGGCTCAGTCACTGGAGTTGGTTTCAGAGGGAGAATAAGACTTAAATGGGAGGCCGACTCAGAATGCTTAGAGGGAGGTGCCTAGTCAATTCCCCTATACTGAATCTTTCATTGCTAAGTTAAATATTTTCTTTCCAAATTTCTTTAGTACTTCTTTAACTAAATAAGACATTATTTTGCTAAGTAGTAATGAGGAGTGGCTTGTCGATATTTTTGAGGGTTTCTAGGAAATTTTCTTGGAAAATTTTAGCAATTCCCATCCCTTTACTTCTCATTTGAACCTTGTCATCTCATAAAACCCTCCTTTGATTTCCCCCTCATTAACATAACTGTTGATTGTTACAGATCCCAAAAGCCTTATTTTGACTGAGACCTCTCCTTAGGGACCTCACACTACCCCTCATTTACATAGTAAATGCACCTTGGCTTCTCCCCCTCCATTGGATACAAATTTGTTTACCAAACCCTCAGAACCCTCATACAAAGAAGTTCTTATTAATAAAGCGCCTCTTTAGACCTATAAATCCTTTGTAGACAGAGTTGGCTTTGTGGATATTGCAAATGTCACCATCAGGAAGAAGCCTAAAAACAATTCCACTAACAGGAAAAAAGACATGGGGGTTGTTGAGGGAGGGTTGGTAACATACCCCATAATGGTTTCTTAAAATTACCCTGTTTCTGTTCCTTCTCCTTCTGGGCAACTTAGAGCACCATTGAACCCTGATATGAGGGTTCCTTAATGCTAGTCTTAATCTCTCTTAACATTAGGGGGATTGTGGGTGCCTAGTCCAAGATGCTAGCCCTCAAGGAGATTTTGTCTACAGTTAAACTTGATGTTGTGTTTCTTCAAGAGACTATGCTGGATCATGTTAGAGCTAAATATTTTTTTCTAAAAGTTTGTCTGACATGCATGGAACTGTGTTGCGACAACCAGTTGTACTTTCAGGGGGGTTACAATTTGGCAAGATGGAGTCTGATAGCAAAGCAAAAAAATAAGGGAGGTTGGGTAATAAGAGATCTCAATCTCTTTAACAAGGCCCTAGCTGCCAAATCACTATGGAGGGCACTTTTTCATGATGGTATTTGGAGTGTCACTATGGTAAGGAAATATTTGAAAGGAGTTGATATTGTATCATGGCTGAGGAAGAAACACTTTGCTTTCCCAATAGCCTCCATTATCTAGAAAAATATATTGACTACACTACTTGTGGTTAAGCGGTGGATTGCTTGGAAGGTTGGTACAGGTATGAGAGTTCTTTTAGGCTTGGATCCTTTTCTGGGTGGAGGATCTATCTTTATACTATCAGAATAACTGCTACCACACCTACATAGTCAGAGCCTTTATTATATTGAATACATAAGACAAATATCTCCAACTTGACAGGTTCTAGTATTTGGCTCTCTGCATAAGATCTCGGACTCACAAGAATTCTAGCCAGTGAATGGAACACATACATACAGGGAATTTACCAAAATGGGATCACTCTGTCTACAGAACCAGATAGGTTGGATTGTACTTGGAACAAAATAGAAGGGATTGCGCGGACACTAAAAGAGGCCTATAATGCATTTATATATCTTTATGAGAATGATGATTTGAAGTGGTGGTATGCAGTGATATGGAAAATCAAAGATCCTCCAAAATCAATTCTATTTATGTGGTTATGCTTATGAAATAAAGTCTTAACAGGGGAGATTTACAGAGAAAGGGGTGGAATTGGACCTTTAGCCTATCCCTTATGTTTGAGCAGTGAGGAGACCATACAACATCTTACAATAGATTGCAGCATTACTTAGGAGCTTTGGACTTTGATTTGTAACATTCTTCAAGTAAAAAATAATTGGCATCTGCAGCCCCTTTAAGAAAATTTAAAGCTCTGGTTTTTAACAAATCCCAAGGTAAAATAAATTCCCTTTATCATCACATGGGGCTTATGGATTTTAATGAATGCCATTATTTTTTAAGGCTACAGACAGAACCTAGAGGAGGTTGGGAAAAGGATTATTAAAGCATTGGCAGAATTCATGATAGATCCAAGTGCGGACAAAGTAAAAATTTTGATAAATCAACCAATTTTATTTGGTAATTCACCCATGTGATTCTTCGATGGCGCAACAAATAAGGATCAAAGTGAAATCGTGATTTTGGTGAAAAACACCTCCACTCACTGTTTTAAGGCACACATGGCAACTGATGAAACAAAACTGATGAAGTTGAATATATAGCATCGACCCTGACCAATGTATTTAAATTTTGGTTAACTTTAAAATTATGTCTCCTCTTATTTTATTAGACTGGGTCCAAAGCTTCGTGTTAACAACAACTCCTCAAGAACAATACGTCTAAAGTTCAGACCCATGCCATTATCGGGCATGTTTAACCTAAATTTCATCCTTGACCATCTCCGATCATAGGCACCGATGACGATGGTGGAGAGTTCATTCTTCACGCGGTTAATTGAGTCAGTACTGGTATGCACTAACATGTGTCTATAGCAAGGTGGCATGTGTCTACAACAAGGCGACAGGTGGTGGCAGATCTTAAATAATGTAGACCGCGAGTCTTTTCTCTCATATGATGATACCCAAAACTTGACTCCAACTTCGAAAAAACCTTTTCCCATCTAAGTTAATAAAGAGGATCATCAATTTGGGTGGGAGGTACTTGTTCTTAATTAATTGTCACCTTATTTAACATTGAATAACCAATGCACATCCAAAAGGTTCCATCCTTGTTATTGACTACCAATATGTGTTCTATCCAAGGTGATGCACTTGGTCATATGAACGCTTTGTCTAATCATTATTGTAATTGCATCTTGAATTCACTCAACTCATTAGTTTAAAATATATTCTAGGCCTTGGATATGGGCATGTGTGTGTTATGTTATGCTCTCTTGTTGCCATTGTTGTCCATTGGAATCCACTTGAGTCACCCTTCACAAAAAGGGGAAAACAATGAGAAGAAAGGGTAATGGCAGAATGAAAATTACTAGCATGTTGAAATTGATAAGAAAATTTTCATTTTTGGTGTTACAGATCTAAAAATTAACAACATATCCCACTTGCAGTTGAAATTAGATTCACTATTTAGAGATTATGTGATGTCGCAAGGCCTTAATCATCACTCAAGAGTTCAATTCAATCATGAGTTTTAAGAGGGGTTACAAAAAAACCGCCTCCCAAAGTTCAATTCTCATGACTTTTAGGGGGGGGTTTGACAAACCGCCCCCAAAAGTTATGAGAATTGGGCTTTTAGGGGTGTTTCCCAAAAAAACCGCCTCCAAAAGTTCAATTCTCATGACTTTTAAGGGGGGTTCCAAACAAACCGCCTCCAAAAGTTCAATTGTCATGAATTTTAGAGGGGGTTTTGACAAACCGCCCCCAAAAGTTATGAGAATTGGGCTTTTAGGGGGGGTTTTCCCAAAACCGCCCCCAAAAGTCAAAT
This sequence comes from Larix kaempferi, assembly GCA_027924585.1. NCBI lineage: Eukaryota > Viridiplantae > Streptophyta > Pinopsida > Pinales > Pinaceae > Larix > Larix kaempferi. The sequence goes on from BSBM01000545.1 coordinate 15,983,386, forward strand.
TTCAGAACTTTTAAGGGGGGTTCCAAAAAAACCGCCTCCAAAAGTTCATATCTCATGACTTTTAGGAGGGGTTTTGACAAACCGCCCCCAAAAGTTACGAGAATTGGGCTTTTAGGGGGGGTTTTCCCAAAACCGCCCCCAAATGTCAAATTTCAGGACGTTTGGGGGCGGTTTTAAAAAAACCGCCTCCAAAAGTCCAATTTCCATGACTTTTAGGGGCGGTTTTAGAAGATCGCCTCCAAATTTCTGAAAAAACTTTTAGGGGGGGTTTTACCAAGACCCCCGCAAGACAAAAATGCCCCTAAAGGGCTATTTTGTTGTAGTGCTTCTTCGTTTGAAGACACTCCAGAAGTAGCTACTTCCTTAGAAATATAAGGAAGGAGTGATTTCAGGTACCACTCGAGAAAAAATTCTGGAGGTATATTGTCTTTAATGAGCCTCTTTCATCTTCGCCACTCGTGAATGTGATCAGATAAGTGAGTGGATTTATTTTGTCTAAATGTAGACAAAAGATCTGTCCTGGCATCATACCGAACAGGAAGCTGGAATTAGTTTAGAAAAACAGTCGCGAGATCCCGAAAATTAAAAAATGTGGCCGCAGGTGTTGATGTATATGTAACTTCGGAATGTATTTCATCTATGTATTTTATATATATTTATTGTACCCTTATAAGAGATGTGTTATTCCTCTATAAGGAAGTGTCATCATATGGATTGACAAGTGTCGCAAGTGTGTCTACTTGTCGATGAATTATTAGACCACCATGTGTGGGGTCGGCCCTAAAATATATATTATATTGTGGATGTATCTAGATAGATAAGTCGGCCCCATAAGGTCACTGGGAAAACAAGTTAAGTATAAATGAAGATCAGGAGATCTCTATTTGGATCATTCGGAAAGTCACCTCTCTCTCACTCAGAAAGTGGCGCACTAGTGAGGAGGAGGATCATCTGCTCTAGGAGACTATCTCTAGTGTATTTTGGTTGTACTTTGGTTGAGCCATTGCTCTCTCTATCTCTCACGAAGTTGTGGGGTTTTTCACCTTAGGGTTTTCCCCAAGGAAACTCTGTGTCTCTTGTCTCTCATGCTTTTGATTCTTGTGATGCTTGTCATGCTTATTGTGATTGTTATGAATTGATATACTGTATATGTTATTCTCTCAGTAAAGATCTAAGAGTATTGTGAATTAATACTCAAAATTTAACATGGTATTAGAGCTAACCTGAGAAGAAGACATTTTGCAGTGACAAAAACTTGAGTTTCTTGTTTATTGGGTTTCACTCCACAGTTTTTGGAGAAGAAGTATAGTATATTGACGCTACTCGTCAAGGAGAATCTATCTATCCAATCAAAATTCAATTCTAAGCATTTTCAGATTTGGCCCTAAAAATTAGGGTTTCCACAAAAATAGGAATTTCTGAAATCTGAAGACATAGCTGGAAGCGCCTTGCAAAAATCGAAGTTTCGAGCTTTGGATCAAGATTTTTGGCTGGGTAGATCTCCGGGAAACTCAAACCCTAATTCAGGACTCTCCCTAGTGAACCCAAGAGGACAAAAAGGCAAATCTAAAGGGTAAAGCTTTGCTTATCTCAAATTCTAAATACACCAGGTTGATCAGCTCATCAAGGCACATCTTTCTATCCTTTAAGAAATTTGAAATTCACATTTTGAATTTTTAGGGTTTTTTTGACAAACCCTAATCCGGGACCAGATCCAGTTTTCAGTATTTCAAGTGGTAAGACCTAAATCTTTTCTATTTCCATTTGAAGTACTCTTTAAGATGTCTCACCACACCAAGCTTAAGGATAAGCTTGAAGGGGCTGATAACTTCCGAGCTTGGAAGTATAGGATTGGGTTAATCCTGGAAGAGAATGAGTTGGACTCATATATAAAAGAAGACATCCCTATCCCAGAGGATGAAGAGGCTAAGGTTTTTCATAAGAAGAACTTGGTCAAGGCAAAGAGAATCATTGTTGATTCTATCAAAGACCATCTCATACCCCATGTGTCTTCTCTAAAGACACCCAAGGCTATGTTTAACTCTTTGACCAAGCTATTTGAAGGAAAGAACATAAATCGGAAGATGACCCTACGGAATCAATTGAAAGGGGTCAAGATGTCGAATGGAGAAACCATTCAATCCTATTTCTCCAAGGTCTCTCAGATCAAGGAACAACTTGAAGCTGTAGATGAAATGGTGGAGAATGGTGAAATTATTATGACTACTTTGAATGGCCTACTTAGGTCATGGGACTCTTTTATCCAGGGGATCTGTTCTAGAAAGAAGTTAATCTCCTTCAACAGATTATGGAAGGAATGTTCTCAAGAAGAAGCAAGGCTTGTGGCAAGAGAAGAGAAGATGGGAAATTAAGATCAAGCTCTCACAGCTCACACTAAGAAGGGCAAGTTCAAGAGGGAGCCATCCCATCACAAGAAGAAATCTTCTCATCATTTTCACAAATACAAGAAAGATCTAAGGTGTTTTACTTGTAATGAGAAGGGTCACTTTGCTTCAGAATGTCCCAAGAACAAAAGGGACAAACACAACAACAACAAATCTAGCAAGAAGAAGAAGGGTAACAAAAGAAGGTACCATGCTCATGCTGCCGAAGATGATGAACCTCCAAAGAAGAAGGCTAGGGCAGAAAGTGATGATAGTAATGATGACTCATCAAGTGAAGAAGAGTATGTTCTAATCTCTGCTTTCACAGGTACTATCTCTCATGGTTGTAATGATTGGCTAATTGACAGTGGGGCTTCCAAACACATGAGTGGGTTTAAGGAATCTTTTATGAATCTATCTGAACATGAATCACCCCATAAGGTGAAACTTGGGGATGATTATCAATACCCAATCAAAGGAAGTGGTGAAGCCTCCTACAACCTAGATTCTGGAAAATCTTTGAAGATGAAAGAAGTCCTTTATGTACCTGGGCTCAAGAAGAACTTACTCTCCATCTCTGCATTGGATTCAAAAGGTATGAGGGTTGCATTTGTGGATGGCCAAGTCCTAATGTGGGCAAAGGGAAAGACCATAGATGATGCAGTAGTGATTGGAGATCAAGAGGGAGGTTTGTATAAATTAAAAGGACAACCTAAACATGCCATGGTGCATGAATCCATGGATCCAAGTGAACTTTGGCATAGAAGACTTGCTCATATGCACTATAGGGCACTTCCAATTGCAAGCAACGTTGTAGAGGGTCTTCCTGAAATCAATACCAAACATGAAGGTGTTTGCAAAGGATGTGCAAAAGGTAAGAATATTAAGAAGGCTTTCCCAAGCAGTGAAAGCAAGGCAAAAGATATCCTGGAAATAATCCACTCATATGTATGTGGTCCTATGCCATTCAGTTCTCTAAGTGGGTATGTTTACTATGTCTCATTTATTGATGACTTCTCCAGGAAGACTTGAGTATACTTCTTGAAGAACAAAGATGAGGTGTTTGATAAGTTCAAGGAATTCAAAACCTTGATGGAGAATCAAAATGACAAGAAGATCAAAACATTCAGATCCGACAATGGTGGAGAATTCACCTCAGGAGACTTCAAGAAGCTTTGTAGTGATTCAGGGATTAAGAGGGAGTAGATTGCTCCTTATAATCCTCAACATAATGGAAATGCAGAAAGGAAGAACAGAACAATCATGGAAGCAGCAAGGGAAATGCTGCATGACCAGGATCTACCTATGCATCTATGGGCAGAAGCAGCTAGAACAACTGTATATGTGTAGAACAGAACACCCCACAAGATATTGGACAACAAGACACTAGAAGAGGTGTTTTTTGGTAAGAAACCTGAAGTCAACCATCTCAGAATATTTGGTTGTCCAGTATACACTCATGTCCCAAAGGAAAAGAGGACCAAACTAGATCCTTCAGTAAAGAAGGGTATCTTTGTGGGTTACAGTGAAAGCTTGAAGGCTTACAGAATATACTTTCCAGGGTTCAAGAAGATTGATGTCAGCGGGGATGTAACATTTGATGAAAACTCAACATTCATCAAATCAAGGAAAGCACCTATCAAAGTTTATGAAGAACCTAAGGAAACTAGATTTCAAGACACTACCATGACTGAAGCAATTCCAGAAGTTGTTCGTGAGTTTGAATATCCGCAAGAACCTGTAAATCCACCCTGTGAGGATAACTCTCACAAGAGGAAACCTGCATGGGCTAGAGAGCTCATTCAAGATGCAGAAAGATTTAGCATTCCAGAAGAAGAACACATAGCAAAGAAGAGAACCAGATCACATACCAGCTATGTTGCTTTACTTTGTGACATTATGAACAAAGAACCTTCCAGTTATGAAGAAGCAGCGGAAAAGAAAGAATGGAAGGATGCCATGGTTGAGGAATACCAATCAATAATGAAGAATGATGTTTGGGATGTTGTCCCAAGACCTAAAGAGAAGTCTGTTGTGACTTCCAAATGGATCTACAAAATCAAGCATGCTGCAGATGGCAGTGTAGAGAAATACAAAGCAATATTCGTAGCTCATGGCTTCTCTCAGAAAGAGGGAATATATTATGAAGAAACTTTTGCACCTATAGCCAAGTATACTTCCATCAGAATAGTACTTTCCCTGGCTGCAGCAATGAAATGGAAAATACACCAGATGGATGTCAAGACTTCTTTCTTGAATGGTGTAGTTGAAGAGGAAGTACATGTGGAGTGGCCACTCGATTTTGAAATACATGACAGGGAGTCATATGTGTGCAGATTGAAGAAAGCTTTGTATGGCTTGAAACAAGCTCCCAGAACCTGGTATGTTAGGATGGACAGTTTCCTATCTAGTTTGGGATTTACCAAGAGTAAAGCAGATTCCAACCTCTACTATAAGTTTGAGGAAGGGAATCCTGTGATTCTACTCCTGCATGTGGATGACTTATTTGTAACAGGAGATGACAGGCTAATTGCAGATACTAAGAGGAAGCTTGCTGCTGAGTTCGATATGAAAGATTTGGGAATGATGCATTATTTCCTAGGTATGGAGGTGTGGCAGAATTCAGGTGGGATCTTCCTTGGTCAAGGGAAGTACACAATAGATATTCTGAAGAGATTTGGGATGATGGATTGCAAGGACATGGCCACACCCATGGCATCGAATCTAAAGCTTCTATGTGATGCTTCATCTGAGCTGGTTGATGTCTCTATGTATCGTTAGATGATTGGGTCCTTGATGTAGCTGACGAACACGAGACCAGATATTTGCTTTGCTGTGAACACATTGAGCCAGTTCCTGACAAATCCGAGGAGTGTTCACCTGGTTGCTGTAAAGCATGTCCTGAGGTACCTGAAGGGTACAATGGATTATAGGATCAAGTATGAAGCAAATCAAAAGTTTAACCTGCAGGGTTATGTTGATTCAGATTGGGCTGGTAGTGCTGCAGATAGGAAGAGCACATCTGGGTGCTGCTTTAGTATGGGATCAGGTGTGATCTCTTGGTTCAGCATGAAGCAGTCCTGCGTAGCACTGAGTACAGCTGAGGCAGAGCATGTTGCAGCCTGTTTAGCTAGTTGTGAGGCAGTATGGATACGGAAGCTACTGTCTGAGTTATTTGATCTCCCATTGGATGCTACTGGTATATTCTGCAATAACTAGAGTTGTGTGAAGCTGTCTGAGAACCCAGTGTTTCATGACAAGTCAAAACACATAGAGATCAAATATCACTATATCAGGGATATGGTGCAGAGAGGAGCGGTGAAGCTCCTATATGTTGCGACGGACGAGCAGATTGCAGATGTGCTAAAGAAGCCACTATCCAGGGTGAAGTTCGAGTACTTCAGGGAGAGGCTTGGTGTTCTTCAGATCGACGACACTTCGAGAAAGAAGTGATGGACACATTTGCTGAAGCCATTCCAAGCATGTTGGAAGGAGGATCCTTCACATGGTTGTGGATGTAAGTGCTGGATGATGAGCATTAGGATGATGCTCCAGTTACTGCTCTATATATGCATCATGTTAGATGTTGGATATGATCAGTTGGATCATTTATATTTGTATGTATGTATGCATCTTGTTGATGCTGGATATGATCATTTGGATCATTTATATTTGTATGTATGTACGCATCGTGTTGATGCTGGATATGATCAGTTGGATCATTTATATTTGTATGTATGTACGCATCGTGTTGATGCTGGATATGATCAATTGGATCATTTATGTATGTATGCTAGATATGATCAGTTGGATCATTTGTATGTATTTTGTATATGCATCATGTTGGATGCTTGGACCATGTATCTGTATATGTATCAGGTGGATACATTGTATGATCAGGTAGATCGTGTATGTTGATATGTATCAGGTATGATCGGGTGGATCATGTATTTGTATTTGTATCAGGTGGATACACTTTATGATCAGGTGGATCATGTATGATGATATGTATCAGGTAGATACTTGGTATGCATCAGGTGGATGCATTGTATGATCAAGATGATCATGATGATGAGCTTCAAGATGTTGCTCCAGATGATATATACCAGGATGGTACAGTGATGATGATCAGTATGATCATGGGCATCAATATGATGCCTCGTGCGATGATGATCCGTTGGATCATGAGTATCAGGTTGATACTTGGAGGTCAGAGCTGATATGTGGCAGGTTGTGCAAATAGCATGTAATTAGTCCTGGGAGATCTTTCTGGTCGTGCTATAGCACATAAATGTTCTTGGGTACTCTTTTTGGTATTGCTATGTAGTATGTAATTAGTCCTCAGATATCCGATAGGTTGAGCTGTGTGCTCGTAATCAGTCCTAGGATGAGGTATTACTACGGAGACATGTAATCAGTCCTGGAGATCCAAGAGGTTGAGCTGTGTGCTCGTAATTAGTCCTGGGATGCTCTTTAGAGATCTTGACGGTTGTGTTGTGGCACATAAATGTTCCTGGGATGCTCTTTAAAGGTTTTGTCTATCCACATGTAATCAGTCCTAGAGATCCAAGAGGTTGAGCTGTATGCTCATAATAAGTACTGGAATGCTCTTTAGAAATCTTGCCGGTCGTGCTGCGGCACATAAATGTTCCTCGGATGATCTTTAAAGGTATTGTGGAGGAGATGCATGTAATCAGTCCTGGGAGATCTTGTCGGTCATGATTAGGAACATAAATGTTCCTGGGATACTCTTTCCGGTATTGCATCCGCACATAAAATTAGTCCTGAGAGGCCACCTCTATCAGACCGTTTGCACAGATGATGAAGACCTGCAGGTGGTGGGCCTACATCTAGTATGAAAAAGGACTGGCTCTGTAGAACTTTCTATGACGAGTAGAGTCAGATATTGGTTGAGATAGTAGCAGCAGTGATGATGATGATGACGATGCATCGATGACAATGATCCTGAGAAGAAGACTTGTCTAGCAGAACTGTGTCGAGAAATACCTTCCTAGTTAAGAGGGAGTGTTGATGTATATGTAAATTCGGAATGTATTTCATCTATGTATTTTATATATATTTATTGTACCCTTATAAGAGATGTGTTATTCCTCTATAAGGAAGTGTCGTCATATGGATTGACAAGTGTCGCAAGTGTGTGTACTTGCCGATGGGTTATTAGACCACCATGTGTGGGGTCGGCCCTAAAATATATATTATATTGTGGATGTATCTAGATAGAAAAGATGGCCCCATAAGGCCACTGGGAAAATAGGTTAAGTATAAATAGAGATCAAGATATCTCTATTTGGATCATTCGAAAAGTCACATCTCTCTCACTCAGAAAGTGGTGCACTAGTGAGGAGGAGGATCATCTTCTCTAGGAGACTATCTCAAGTGTATTTTGGTTGTACTTTGGTTGAGCCATTGCTCTCTCTATCTCTGAGGAAGTTGTGGGGTTTTTCACCTTAGGGTTTTCCCCATGGAAACTCTGTGTCTCTTGTCTCTCATGCTTTTGATTCTTGTGATGCTTGTCATGCTTATTGTGATTGTTATGCATTGATATACTGTATATGTTATTCTATCAGTAAAGATCCAAGAGTATTGTGAATTAATACTCAAAATTTAACAGCAGGTAACTCAATGTACCATTTGGCTGCAGCGCCAGTTAAGGTCCTTTGGAAAAGTCTCAACCTAACAGAATATTCATTCAACGAGTTCAAAGAACACCATAAATGGAAAGTGGTGACATGATCATCAGGGTCTTCACCGGTTTTTCTTTTGAATTTTGGAATGTCCGAAGGTAACTTGGTAGGAATTGGTGGCCATGTAGCGTTATGGTACACCGGATCATTCATCAACTTGGAAAGGCCTGGAAAATTTAGAGTTGCCAGAAATGGTAAATGAGGTCTAGAAGATGGCATTTGATAAGCTGGGGTCATAAAGGGGGAACTACCCATAGTTTGACCCATAAACTACTGGTAGGAGTTGCCCCCAGCCATCTGCTAGTAGGGGTTGCCCCCAACCATTTGCTGGTAGGGATTGCCCCCAGCCATCTGCTAGTAGGAGTTGCCCCCAACCATCTGTTGTTGTGTGAAAGTGTTGTTGAAATTCCCCCACCCAAACAAAAGTGGGTTGGTGCTCTGTATATTTGTCCACTGTGGCTGGGTGTTAGCCCCGCCATATTGTTGATTAAGTGTAACGCCCCATATTTTGACTAGGCATGTTTAAGAGTTAGACACCTTTCACTTTAATTGCTTATTATCTGTTCGACTCAGCTAGACAGAGTGAACTATATTCTCAGCATGTTAGACATGATGATATGTTGCTACTATGTTTAGGATGTTACTATGCCCATGCTAATACTACGGTTATGATGTTATGATGTTACCATCCTCATGATGTTATTTGGTTTATGTGGTTACTATGTTGAAGTTATCACGAGATTCTTTTATTCTCATAATGACAGTGTATGTTTAATAATCATCCTGGATGAAATGTGATATATATGATGTGGTATTTATGCTGTGATCGATTTAATGATTTTATGTGATGAAATAAATGATGTTGACAATATGGATCAGACGATGATAGAATGGAAATATTGTTATAAATGTATGGCTGCAAAGTACTAATCTGCAGGACATCGGGGCAATGTAATAGCGGGATACTTGATATGAAGTATGGTATAGTACCTATTTTGTAGAGAGCCTTGTTTACCAAAGTTGATGATACGATGACACAAACCAATAATCTCGAGAGCAACAAAGTATGAGTTGATAAGGGCGTAGACCCAGTATGTTGAGAGGGATGGATGTATTGCCCACCCTATGTTTCTATGATACCCAAGATTGTGGGAGGGCCGTGCTGAGACACGCTCCCCAAGTTGTTGTGATGACGATGGTCGGATGCCTGCTAGGAGAGGTTAGGTCCGCTAGTTAGCCGACGCTACCGCTCTCACGTTCTATGTGGCTAGGTCAGTATACCTGACATCCACTTTTGTACTAGCAGAGGAAGGATAGGGAGGATGTGGACGCAGGTTAGGATGGGAGGATATTTTAGTTAGTACTATTGAGGGTTCGGTATTCCTTGATCTTGAGTTAGTGGTAGTAGGTACATTTCCTTGTACTTGATTGATTGAACTGATGTAATCATAAAAATAATGAAATGAAATCTTAAAAACTCATAAGATAACCAATGATGTTTTAGTAATGTTATGATAAATGTAATATACTTGTTCTATTTGCATGAAGTATTATTAGTATTAGTTAGTTGTTAAGCATAGGAAACATGATGTATGTTATAGTACCTGTCAGACCTGTGCATACGCTGGCCACGCATGCACATTTTGTACATGTGCGATAGTATCAGTTTACGACATACTTATCAATATTTAACAATGTATTAAGTTGTCATAGATAACTCAATTAAGGTGTGGGTAAACGACATGAGTAATAGATGATCGATTTGCTTATGTATAAAATAAGTTAATTAGTCTTATATGTAAACATTGTAATGAACAATTAAAATAATTGCCGTCAATTGTAATTCTCATCAAGTGAAGGTATCGGAAATATGAAGTATAGCAGATAAACATTAATGCTGGAAGCGTGTACTATCTAATTGTTAATATTGATTAATTAAACCCTTAAGAATACTTCGTTTATCAATGAAAGTATGTTAGATTAGTGCTAAGGTACTTATTATTAATTAAGTATGTTAGATTAGTGCTAAGGTACTTAAATCACCATTAATATTTATTATTATTATTATGATTATTTATTATTATTATTATTATTATTTAAACTAATGTTAATAATGATAATGTGTCCTTATTGGAATGAAAGAAATCATAAGTGGGTAAGTGAACATGTGTGAGTTATTAAATTAATTAATTTATTGTTATGAAACGAGAAAGGAGTATTATTAAATTATTAAATGAGGAAGGTTAAGATAAAACTCAATTAAATTTATATTCATAAATTACTTTCATGTCACAAAACCGATGTGAGATTTGATTTTTATATATATATTTATAATTAAAACAAACTACCACTTCAAATTTGAAAGGGCCAACATGATAGTATTTAATTATTATCTATTCAACATATTAAATGGAGGATAAGACTAATATTGAATCCACCGCCTTCGTGAATGTCTTAAATTGAATATTTTAATAATCATTAAATAATGTACATTCAACCCATAAAATCCAACCTAACTAGTCTTAATACCATTGAACTGCTCGAGAAAATAAGTACTATAAAATAATATTTATTTATGAATTGGATGGTAAAAAAAAGCAATCAATTTAACGTTTCGGGGGCTCGAGGGTTCTTATGGAGGGCGGTGGAGTAAACAGGAAGGCAAGTGGAGGAGGAAAATGGATCTATAAAGCAATGGTTTCACGGAGATGAGGGGGTGTTGGTTTTTGGGAGAAGTACACTTAGTATTTTGAGGAAAAGGAGGAATGCTGAGGAGGGGGATAACTCGAAGCTTTGAGGAGGTGGGAAACTCAAAAGAATGAGGTGGGGTTAACTCAAGGAAAAAGTTTCTATTGAGCTGGAAAGCTGCTGTCGGGATTATTGGTTTGTGGGCTCGGGGGCTAGGAAACCCATCGGCTTCCTAGGGCCAGCATGATAAGAGCTGGTCGGCAGGGTGGATCATCTATTTTTGGTTACTAAGGCTTGGGCCAAGGGAGCTACGAAGTCGATAGGGGCAATCTACAACCTACATCGGTCCAGGTATTCTACTGGTAGTTAGAAAAATGATTTATATTTCAATATACTGAGTGTTATGCAAGAAATTACAATTATATGTATGTTGTTAAAATTACTATATGTAGGTGTACTGTATGCTGCTAGACATTTTCTAATCACTAAAATTATGCAGAAAATTAGCATAACGAAAGCATAATGATACTTATTTATTATTGAAATAAAAAGAAGGAAAAACAACTCTGTAGGAGCTGGTTACAAAACTTGATTTCAAAATGATTTAAAAATCTAGAACTTCGGTGGCCTTCCGGATCGAGGGGCACTACATTAAGGATGTTACCCCCTCCTCCAGAAAACAAAGAAAAAGGGGTGTTTCCAATAAGTATATTACTTTGATTCATATTTCACCCTGCAAAGGTATTAAAACCAGGGGTAGTCGAGGTGGATGGCGTAGTAATGGTACTCATGACAGACATAGTTGCAGAGGCGTTTGGCCCTACATTCTGTGTGGAAATCCAAGTACTGGGAATATGGTATGACTATTGAGTTGCGGGAGGTGGAACAAGATTTACTGTACTACTGGGTCCAAAAGTGGGTGTAGAGGAAGATGCCAAAGTTGTTGAACTCGGCACGCCTAAGGTACCGGCATTAAAGCTGAAGGACAGAGTCAAAATAGAAGTTGGATGTGCCAAACTCAGTGTAGCAGTGGGATGAGGATTTACAGTATTTGTATTCATACCTATTGTGGGAGTCTGTGGAACTCCCTGTTCTCCTCCCGGGTTAGTCATAAAATGCTCAGGTGTGAAAAGATATCCACTATAATCAGGTTGTTGGAAACCAACAGGTACCAGAAGCGGATTGTTAAGCTCGGTCAGAGGAGGATTAAAAGGAGTATTAAACTCACCAGAAGTAAGATCCTCAATCTCGACTGTGTTAAAATTTTGCTGATATGGAGTCCCAGGTTGTGGTTCCTTAGGAACCTCTATTTCACCAATAGTTTCAAAAGGACCACTGGAGTCTATCCTTTGTTGTCTTAGTGGCGGTAGTGGTTCCACTCTAAGTGGGAGAAGGTTTTACAACCTTCTAGACCTACGAATCTATTGGTCTTCCATAATTTTATATAAAAATAAAACTAAGAAAAAACCTATTGGCCACTAAGACTAAGGGGCAAACAACATACCACTAAAAAAATCCTAAGTATACAAACCAGGCAAACAAGATGCCTTCCGGAGAAGAGTCTAGGATGATGAGGGCCCAGAATAGATCAACAAAGGATGAAGAACAGTTACCCGGGGTCCACAATACAATGATTAAGGGTGCAAGTGCTGGAATCACCCAACCGCCCTCCCAAAGACCTGCAAGGGATTTACTCCCACGTTTGTCCTAGGTACAACAGATATACCCTCCATTGTCACCTATGTATGAACCTATGGTCAGATACTAAGGCTACCATACATACGAAATATCCTGGGGGTAAGTCGTCACCCTGATCAAAACGCATGGGCATGGTAGCAAATCTCGAAGTCTAGATGGACCCCCGTACGCGAATCGACCTTGGTTTATGGTCAAAAGGAACGTGAGGGAGGTATCCTCAACGATTCTGATCTTCCACGGCCTCGTGCTTAGCTCTAGTTTCAGTAGAGTTTCCCAAGAATATTTGATATATATGGGTTTACCTATATGACAATCGCACTACGATTTTTGAGTAATGAAACAAGCTTCGAGCTGTTTAAGGTGTTTTAAGCTCGAAACTCTAGCCTAGACTTATTGGTGTCATGTATCCCTAGAAAGAAAATCGTTTCTAATTGATTTTTATTAAGATTCTTTTTAAGGTTACTTTTTTACTTAGTGGGGCAGTGCATTGTGTGGTGTGGTTGCAACAGAAAGTAAAGTGCATGAAATGAAACAACTTTCAACAACAAAAAGACTTTTTATTTTTCATTTTATATTCTTTCCAAAATGAAGAGTAAGCAAACCTAAACAAAGCTTTTCTTTTTGTTTTCTTTTCAAATTCTGAACAAAGTAAACTATGCTACTCTGCAAAGATTATAAGCCTCACTACTCTAAGCTACCAAACTTATTTTGCTTTTTTCTGTTATATATGAACAAAAAAGAACTTGAAAGAGGAAGCAAGTAAGACCTACCAAAGATGTGCAAGTATGGAAAAATGACTCTAAATTTCACAACAATCGAATCAATGATCCGTCAAAGACTTGTCCTACAAGTTGTTTCAAAGGAAAAAGCTCTTGAACTTGGAAGCAAAGTGGGGAGAAAACAAGGATGAAAGATGCTTATAACCGGAAATCAAACTTAGAAGAATGCTCCAAAGCACCAAACCCTAAACAAGAACACTAAGCCAAGTAATAGGTAGGTAGGAGAACTAAAGTCAACCTCACTAACACAAAGGCTCAGAGGTGAAGCAAACTAAAGTACTTCAAACTCACTTAATATTGGAAATGACAGCGAGGTCAAGAAATGTCGGGACTCAAAAAGCTTTGGAAGACACCCCAAAGGCTCCAAAAAATGGGTCAAAACCCTAAATCAAAGGATGAGACACCCAAATAGCATACAAGTGTCGCAACAAACAACAAATGCTAAACACAAAGGTTTGTCTACCTGCAACACACTACTAGGGTGTGGACGAGCAGCTATGTTCACCAAGGAACAATGCACGGTCTCCAAAAAGAGTCACATACGAATAAGACACTTCAAAAGTAATCAAGTGACCAAAAGATGACCTAAGGGACTCAAAAGAGGCTAAAGAGACTCAAAGACGGATTACAAACCTCAAAGACCAGTTAAGAAGGCCAATAACAAAGTTAGAAACCAAACCAAAATAGGTGGAAAACCAAAGCTTACATCAAACAGAGAGCTACAGGAAAGTGCTCTACTATGCATTATGCAATCTAGCGCACTCTAGAAGGTGTTCGCTACTGTGCAGTAGATAAACTAGCGCACAAACTTAGGTATGCACTACTGTATGTATAGTAGATTAGCGCACATGTCAGGCAAGGTCAGAAATCAAGTTTTGCAGAGATGTAAAAGGTTGAGTCAGACAAAAGATAGCAGGTAGGGATGACCTACAAGGCCCCTCATAGGATTAAAGGGATCAAAAAGTACTGGAAAGACAACAAAATGGGTTTCCTAGAGCAGAAAAACAACCGGCTCCTCAGTGGAGTCACCAGTCTATTGTTCGGGAAATACACCCTATAGTGAGGAAAGGGACACTATCAACTTAAGGGGAGATAGGTAAACACAATTATTATGCTATAGAAACATCTATAAATGGAAATAGATCAAAGATCTTGAAGATGTACCTTATTACAGATGTTTGATCCTAGCTTTGCTCGATCTTGTGCTCAATCTTCAACTTGATGCTCCACTTCAATAGACCTGCAACATAAAGATACATTCCTCAACGTATCTTGACTGATATAAAGATGATAAAATTGAAATGCAATTCAAACATCAAGAACAATCAAGCATTTAACAAAATAAATACACAATCCATTAGGAATTATATTTGGGACAGGAAGGAATGTTTCAACCTTTATTGTCAAAAGCATATAATGATTACAAGTTATACCTGATCAATGCAGCATGCTTGTGCAACCGGATTCTGTGCTCCTGCTCTTCTCTAACTTGAAATCTTCCAGCATAACAACCCTTCATACAAATTTCTCTTCTTGTGAATGAGAGTCACAACAATGTCTAACCCCTCTCCTCAATCCTCCTTGTATTTATAGGACAAGGAAGGCAGTTTAGATCGAGAGGTGGTTGTAATGGAAGTTGGGGAAGTTGCATAACCAACTGCAACTAATCCCAATTTGTCAAATTAATATATTTTTTATCATATTTTAAGGTGTGCATGAGTTTTTCACAGTGGAGTAGCAAACAGTATGCAACTTCAGTGTTTAAGAACCAACATTTGCAACTTTTTATAGGGTGTGTGCTAGTTTACTGAAGTGGAGTAGCGCACAGCAACAGATGTGCACTACTATTGAGCCTATGGAGTAGGGCATGAGCACTAGTATGCTGAAGTAGAGTAGCCCACAACTCAAAACATGAGGTTTTTCAGGGTTTTGCTAGCTTGCAGAAGGTAATTCAGGTCAAGGTATCATCCAAGGTCATCATGCTCTTCAATCCAAGTTGTCCTTTTGTGTGATCGACAGCTCAAGGTGATCATGAACGAAGAAGTGTAGATTTGACCTATAACAGGGGGAGAATCTACAAATGGTTATTACTCTTTCAGAAGTATGACTTTGAAATTGTGGTTAAGCCAGGAAGATTGAACCTAGGACCTGACCATCTCTCAAGGATTGAGATAGGCAAAGAACCCACCAACCTTGAAGACAATCTGCTTGACGCGCAATTATTTGCCATACATATTGCAGATGAGTATTACAAAGATATTATAGACTTTTTGACTACAGGATTGGCACCCAGAGAGTTCACTACATAGCATAAGAAGTAGCTGGTAGTCAGAGCAACAGACTTCACTATCATCGCGGGACAGTTATACAAGTTGGGACCAGACGAAGTGCTGCGCAAATGTGTGTTGGAGCATGAGAATCCATTCATATTGGATGATGCACATTCAGGTGTATCGGGAGGTCACTATGCAGGAATAGCCACTGCATAGAATATATTGAGAGAAGGGCTATGGTGGCCCACAATCCATAAATATTCGAAGGAACATTGCCAAAGTTGCGATGCCTGTTAGAGGACGGGAAGGCCATTGCGCAGAGACGAAATGTCATTGAATCCACAATTGACTCTACAAGCATTTGACAAATGGGCTATTGATTTCATGGGACCCATTAATCCACCAGGAAAGAGGACGGGTGCGATATACATTATCACCGCGACTGATTATCTCACCAGATGAGAAGAGGCTAAACCAGTGAAGGACTATAGCGCAAATATTGCTGAGCAGTTCATCTTTGAGAACATCCTGACCCAATTTGGATGCCCGAAGATTTTAATGAGTGATCAAGGAACTCTCTTTTTGAATAGAACTATTGAATCCCTTACTGAAGAGTTCCATATCTACCATCAGAGTAGTACACCATACCATCCTCAAGCAAATGGAACTGTTGAAGCTTTCAACAAGGTACTGGAGAATGCGCTAACAAAGGTGTGCAATGTAAATAGGGATGATCGGGATCTACGCATTCCAGCTGTATTATGGGCATATAGGACCACTTGCAAGAAGTTGACAGGACATACACCCTTCAAATTTTCCTATGGATAGGAAGCTGTCATTCCGATGGAGTATATTGTACCAATCTTAAGTATTGTTGCATTCACAGGCATGGAGGATGAACAAACAATAGAGGAAAGACTTCTACACTTGGTTGGATTGGAGAAAGATTGCTTCATTGCAGGCTTTTACCAACAAGTATAGAAAGACAGAGAAAAAGCATGGCATGATAGCCATATGAAGAACAAGTCCTTTCAGGTAGGTGACCTAGTCCTCCTGTATGATAGTAAGTTTATGAAATTTCCTGGAAAATTTAAAATGCATTGGCTTGGGCCATATACTGTTATGCATGTTAATAACAGTGGTGCAGTTCAGTTAGCCATGTTAGATGGAGAAAAATTACCAGGTTTGATAAAGGGAAGTAGACTAAAACCCTATCAGGGTAGTCCTACTTCGCAGAACACTCAGTAGAATGAAGACGCGAATAAAAAAAAAAAAATTGCGTGCAGCTAGGGTTTTCACCCTAGCTTGTACAAATGAGCACCTACTAAGGAGAAGGGCCTCCTTAGTAGTAGTTCAGAAAATAGTAAATAAAAGACAGTAAATAAAACAATAAACTACTCTAAGCATGTGCATAAAAAGAAATGACGAGATTATAAAAATTGATTTTTGTATTGAATATACCTCAAATGTAGAGGTTGATGAAGCCTTTGTAGCAGTCCAAGAGGGTTGCTTCCAAGCTCCAGTGTTGTTCCTTTCTCCTTCTCCAAAGGGTTTTGGAAATGGGCCAAAGGGGCACTCTAATGTGAAAATAGCTCAAAAGGGTGAGCTAGGGTTTCAGGAGTGATTTTGATAGAGTAAGGATATGGATGACTGTGGATGAAAAATGGGGAGCCTCCATCACCTATTTATAGGTTTTTAGTGGTGGAGTGTTGACCGATGGTTTTGGGCACCATATGGTTTAGGTCAACTGTATAGGGTTTTTGCTTCCTTTTTTCCTCTTTTTTGTATTTTTTATTCTCTTTTTAGAGGGTTTTTACTATTTTTGGAGGAATTTAACTTATTTGGGGGAAAAAAGGGGGTTTTTGGCCTTTTGGAGGCTTATATGGTAGGAAATATGGACAAATGAGTCATGTAATGGGGTAGATGAGGTAGTGAGCACTTTTTGGGTGTTAACAGATTGCCCCCTGATGTGTGAGGGCAGGAGCTCATCGTATGGCCGATAAACATCATAAGTCTTTTATGGTTTTCTTGGGATGTGGAAAGGAGAAGAAACGAACTAGATCCCGGAACAACGGTCCCGAACAAACTGCAAAAACTGAAAGTACATGACCTCAATAATGAATGAGGAATAATCTGAACATATGGACGAGGCGGGCATTCCCATGCTCGTATCAAGATATAGAACAATAAAAAGGGGGTCCAAAAAATGGGGACCTGAAATATACATGGCCTCAAATAATGAATGAGGAAGAATCGCAATATATGGACGAGGCGAGCATACCCATGCTTGTATCAAGATACATAAAAAATAACTGTGAGGCCCAAAAAATGGGGGCCTGGAGGATACATGGAGAACCAGTGTGTACATCATAAAGGTCCAAAGGGGACACAAATCTGGGACATACTGCTGGGATGACCATGTCTGACCTGAAGAACTGATACACTAGAATAACAATAGTGCTACTGAGTGTAGTACCAGAGGAACTGATGAGCTGCTGGATCATAGTGACGGGGAGTCATACCCTCAATGGTACACTGAAGTGGAACTGAACTGGGTACTCAAAGAAGCATATAACTGGATGGCTTCCAAATGCAATTGCCTATGCAACCTGAACATCCATGGGAACATATAACTGGGCATTCCGAAGTGACTCACCATTGTGCTAGAGTCGGGGGAAATCTGGGGTCTTTGACCAATAACTGAAGGGATATAAACCCTACGTGATTCTCAACGATGCGATCAAGGTGTTGAAGTTGAGCATGTGAGAATAAACCACTCGGAGAGGCACTGATGACTCCTCTCAAAATGGTCCATAGGCACTCACCACAGATGGTGATGAGTCCAAGGTGCAGGGAACTCTGGGTCTATCCTCTGGAATAGATGGGCTGTCGTCGACAGAGGGGGACCTGCAACTGGAAAGGAAATGATGTTTCCTTGATAGGAGCACGAGGTGGAGAACCGAAGTGTGAGAGTACTGATGGTAGGACTGACATACTATGGGGGTGGGGAATAACTGAGCAAGTAGAGTGGGTGGACTCAAACTTCCTTTGTTCAGAGTATGATGGCGGGGATGATCGGGAAGCATATGAAACTAACTAGTGGGAAAGAGATCATATCTGTAATGGATCAAGGATAGTGACTGGGATGAGTAATACTCAAGTTGGTGTAAAATGGCAGGAGACTGTAGAGTACTCTCAACAAAGGTGACCTGATTTGGTGTGCTGCCGAGATGATCGATCATAGTTCCAAGAGGCACGGGGGGACTTCTTCATGGGTTAAGGAACGAGAAGAAGTGTGTTCAAAATGGTACTGTCATGTGGATTTATACTAGACCAGGACAATTCATGCTCGGGATTGCTTTCAATTTAAAAAAGTCTGAAAGCGATAAGAAGACTCTGAAATAATGGAATGGTACTGTCATGTGGATTTGTACGAGCCCAGGATAGTTCATACTCGTGGTTGCTTTCAATTTTAGAGAGTCTGAAAGCGATAAGAAGACTCCAGGGGGTTGTTTTTTCGTGTGTTAGTGTCCAAGGCCCGAAGAAGCATAAAAGGATGCAATGAAGAACTCTTCTAGCCGGTGTGACTAGAGTATTCCTTTTTTGTAATTAGTCTACTAGGTCTGAAAAAGGGTTAAACTTATACCAGATAGACGCCCTTTCAGGTACTTTAACGAGCATGAACGGAAGCAAGATTGCTTGGTGATATTTTCATTGCTTTAGGTGTCAGAAAAGAGCTTAACAGAAACTCCCTAAGTGCCTTTTTCGTAAAGGACTTGTCTGGCCCGATAAAATTATACCAAACAAAAGGAATGGTCACGCAAGGAGGAAGTGCTCAATCAAGGAACATTGATGATGACTAAGAACAAGGGTAGGGGGGAACACTAGTGGGCCTCCTTGTGGGATAATGAATGGGGACAAAATAACGAAATAATTGCAGTATGAAAGGAGTGAATGGCTCATGTAAAAATGTGGAACAATCTGATGGCGGCCGATGTGGCGCGCAAACCGAGGCAGCAAGGTGTCGAGACACAATGTTGAAATTTTACCTGGTGTGAGCGAGAAATGATCTCAAGCATCATCACGAGCTCGGAAAACTAGATCCAACGATATAAAAAGTGTCAAAAATGGATAATGACCAATGTGGCACGCAAACCGAGGCGACGAGGGGCATTTTGGAAAAAATACCCAAAAAATATGGGGGTGAGAGCGAGAAATGATCTCAAGCATCATCACGGGCTCGGAAAAAATGAATCCGATGATATAAAATATATCAAAAATGGAGAGCAACCGAAGTGGCACGCAAACCGAGGTGACTAGTGGTGTCTAGCAAAATGCTCAAAATGATGTGGAAAAAATAAGAAAATGAGTCAACCATCAAGACAGTCTTGTCGTGCTGATTCCAGTGGTGGAAACGGTTCAAAAAATGGACTCCGTATGGGTTCAAAATGGCCAAAACAAGAAAAAGTCAATGGACTATAAATAATAAGTGGGTCGAACATGACAAATGTCATTTGGACTTGTTGACTTTGACTAGAGATCAGAGTGGACTAGAGTTGAGTTGGTATTTCTGGACAATCTGACCGGCCGTTTGCAGATCCGGGAGTTGCAGGTATTTCGATAAACTCATACCTGCATTGTTTATTGGGTTCGGGTGGGTAGTGGGTCCCAAGGGGTTTGCTGTATGGTTTGTATTCTTTGAGGCTTGTTGATGTATATACATTTTTTGTATAGCTGAGTGCTGAGGTACTCAGGACATGTGTAGAACATTGACGTTTATTTTTTGATATATATGCACATGGATGAATCTTTTGTGATTATGATGGAATGTATGCACGTGGATGCGCTTGTGGTGTGTTATGTGTTTGTACTGCACGTGGATGCAAGTAGTGTAGGATGATGGGCACGTGGATGCCCCTTGTGTATTTGTATGTTACGTATTGCACATGGATGCAACATTATGTATGTAGGATAGGCATGTGGATGCCCCTGTATAGTAATGTCTTTATGTTATTGCACATGTATGCAAATATGTATGTGATGATAGGCACGTGGATGCCCCTTGTTGGAAATCCAATCTTTTTGGGATTTTATATATTTTTGATGAGATGATATGGGATGATGATGCATGATGGATGTTTTACATGGTGTGATTGATATGCCAATCTAGGATGTTGTTAGCGATTTGATCTGTGACACTATTCTGAACTCTTGGGACATGGGTGAATGTTATGGATTCAAATTGTCGGCTGAGTTGTTTTGTGCGCAGGAATTTTCTAAAGAGGCACGGATCATGCACCTGGTAGTAGTTGTTGAGCTGGGAGACAAGTAGTTGGGAGTTAAGGAACACATGAAGGTGACATATGCCCATCTGAAGGGCAGCGGATAGGAGACCGGTCACAGCATCATACTCCACCTAGTTACTGATAGTAGCACCTATGCACATTCCGTCAAGGTGATTCAACTCATGTGAAGGGGAATATAAGACCCATGCTGCAGAAGCCAGGTTTGGAGACTAGCGGCTTGCTCCATCAGCGAAGCCAATGTAATGAGGTGGAAGATGGTCCATCTGTGATCATGCAAAAAATGATGAATGTAAGGTTGCGGTAAAAAAGGTGAAAAACAAAAAGAAAGCAAGCTGTACAATATGGACCAATGAGGCCGCGGGTTTGTTTAAGGATAAAAGCGTTTAAGATACAACCCATTACGAGGGTTGCGCAAAGGGTGACCTTCGGAGTCAGTTAAAATGTATGCCCTATTTCCGAGGCAGGTCTGCACGACATAAGGGCCTTTCCACATAGATTCAAACTTTCCTTTACTAGTCTTTTCATGGGCTTGGTCATACACGAGGACGAGGTCACCTTCACAGAAAGTTCGAGGGTGGACATGTTTGTCGTAACCAACTTTGGAGTGGTTCTTGGCAGCTACAATGGTCTGGAGGGTGGCACGATGGTCTTCATCAGCGTGTTCTAGTGATAGCAGGCGTTGCTCAAGTGGGGATGTGTCTGGGAGAAGCTCGATGGTGATGTGTAAGGCAGGTATCTGACACTCGATGGGGAGGACAGACTCTACACCGTGAACTAAATGAAACGGGGTAAAACCGGTGGCGGTCTTAGTTGATGTACGGTAAGCCCATAATGCAAGGAAAAGCATGTGATGCCAATTGGACTTATGCCGGTCAATAGTGCGTTGGAGGATGGTTTTTAAAATTTTGTTAATGGCCTCTACTTGGCCGTTCCCTTAGGGGTAGTAAGCAGAGGAAAACTGGTGTTCGAACTTCAGGAGGGTGGATAACTCACACCAAATGGAATCTTCAAAATGTGAACCATGGTTTGATACCAGCTATTTGGGGACCCCGAAGCGTGTGATAACATGGTTAAAAAAGAAACGGGCAGCGGTGTCATCTTTACAATTGAAGGTGGGCATGGCTTCAACCCATTTGGTGAAGTTGTCGACGGCGACGATGATGTACTTATGGACGTTGGCGGATGAGGGTTTACATTCCATGAAGTCGATGGCCCATTTACAAAAGGGACCAACGGTGACGAATGGGTGTAACGGAGCGGGTTGTGTCCGAGCCTTAGGGGCAAAAAGTTGGCAATTATGGCAATGTTTGACCGCTGTGATGTAGTCGGTAAAGAGTGTGGGCCAGAAGTATCCGATGTGGGTGACCTTTTGGGCGGTGGCCATTCCAAAGAAATGTCTGCCGTAGGCACCGCTATGATAGTCATTGAGGACTTGTTCGGCTTCCTCGTGTGTAAGACAACGACGGAGAATCATGTCAACCCCTTTCCGGTAAAGGACATCGCCCAAGAGGAGATATCGAGAGGCCTGGTGATGGATACGACAACATCCATCATGATTTATGTTGGGTCAAAAATTCTATGTATGAAGGTATAACAAAATATCCCTGTACCATGGGTCATCAGATGAGATGATGAACAAGTGATTGTCGGGTAACTCGTCGGAGATTTGTGGGGACGGCAAAATGGATGGGAGATCGGTGATGAGCTGGGCAAGTGTGAGGGCTTTAGTGCTCTTAGGGGTTGTGAAAGTGAGGTCATATTCTTCGAGGATAATTACCCATTTAGCAACGCGACCTTGCAAAAGGCGCCGGTTCAAGAGATAGACCATAGGGTTGGAGTTGGCGACAACTGTGGTATGACTGAGTAAAATGTAATGTCACAATTTTTGGATGGAAAATACCACAGCAAGGGCTAGTCTTTCCTCATATGGGTAACGTAGGGGTGGTTCAGACAAGGTCTGGCTGACGTAATAAATTACATTCTCCTGGTGAGCAGTGTCATCTTGAACAAGGACTCCGGACACGGGATGATCGGATGCTGAGATGTAAAGGATGAAGTCCTGAGAGAAATCCAGAGGGGAGATCAAAGTGGCTTGTGTGAGAGCTTCCTTAAGCGCTTCGAATGCAGCTTGCGCCTGGTCATCCCAAACAAAGGGTATATGGGTACGAATCAGGCATAAGAAACCATGAACGGTGGTGGCATAATCAGGAACGAAGCGATGGAGGAAATTAGATCTCCCCTGCAGACTTTGGAGCTGCCAGAGCGTGCGAGGAGCAGGAAGGTCTATGATGGATTGGACTTTCAGGGGATCAAGAACGATTCCTTTATGGGAAGCAATGAAACCCAACAACCGGCCTGCCGGAACACAAAAGACACACTTGTGTGGGTTCAAGCAAATTTGATATTTGCGACAACGCAGAAAGATTTGCCGAAGGTCATTAAGGTGGTCTGATCGTTTACGGGAATGAGCTGTAAGGTCGTCGAGATAGACTAATAGGATATGAACCAAGTCATGAAAACAATATGTCATGGCCCGCTGGAAGGTGGAAACCGCATTTTTGAGGCTGAAAGGCATGACGCGATAGGCAAAGGTGCCCTAGGGGGTGGTAAAGGAAGTCTTGTACTGATCCTCCTTGCGGATCTGAATCTAGTTGTATCCGAAAATTTTTTCCATAAAAGATAGGACTTCATGCCCTACACACGCATTCATGAGTTGGTCATAAATGGCGTGGGGAAGTTGTCTTTGGGACAGGCTCGGTTTAAATCACGGAAGTCAGTAAATACTCAGATGGTGCCTTGCTTCTTGTTAACAGGGACGGGGTTAAAAACCCAAGTGGTTTATGCAATAGGATAAATGAATCCTGCTTTGCGAAGTTTCTCAATCTTTGCTTTAACAGCGGGGAGCTTTGAGGGATGAATGGGGCGCTGTTTCTAGCGAACGGGGGGTACATCTGGCCATGTGTCAATGTGGTGTTCTATAATAGCGGGGTCAAGACCAAACATTTTGATATAGGACCAGACGAAGACATCACGAAACTCTTGGAAAAAAAATTTGTACTCTTCGATCTCATACTTACTGCAGGAGGCTCCTAATGTAATGATTTCAAGAGCACCAGGTGGGTCAAATATATCAATGTGGATGACAGGTGAGATGTTGGCCATGTTACCTTCCTCAAAGGCATCAGGAGTGGGAATGGGATCCTTAAACCAGTTGACTTTGGTGGGGAGGAAATCTTTGGACTCAACTACAAATTGGGTGGCTGTGGTGGAGGAGGACTCTTCTGGGAGGAAGTAGGAACGATGGTGCATGTCTTCCCAGGGGTAAACCGGGGTAGTGAGAGCCTCTAGAATCTCCTCATCATTGCGGAAACTTTGAGTTGTCAAATCGGTTGATGAGGGAGTGGTAGTCGAAGAGATCATATATATGGTGTTAATCCCTCCGGATGAGGGTGATACTAGGGGGGTGGATATCCTCAATTGTGGGGGGTGTCGTCTCAAGGTCCAAATTATTCATCTCGTAGAGAGCTGCTCTGTAAGATGGGAGATCAGGACAGTGATGTGAGTAATGGCCATAAATAATGCATATTGCATAAGGGTGGTTGGAACGCAGTGATTTATCATGAGGCTTAGGGGTTGGATTGTTGATATATTGCAACTTCAAAGAATATTATATTTGTACTTTATTATTCCGGAGATGTTTCATTCCTCCGTGAAGATCTTATTGTATATCCGGAGATGTTTATTCCTCCGTCGGAATGTGGTAACTTGGGTTATTAGACTTCCCTAGTGGGGGTCGGCCCTATATGTGTTATGTGGGTCAAAGGGTTATTAGACCACCCTAGAGGGGTCGGCCCAGTCAGTTGTAGTGGGGTATTTAACCCATTGGTTAAATACGAGCCTACATGTTTTGTGTAAAAGACAAGTTGGAGTAGTGTATAAATAGAGGAGGTGTATTCCTCATTTTACACACACTCACTCACTTGAGAGTGGCGCACTTGTGGAGGAGAGGTCTTCTATGGATAAGGAGGAGCTTATGCTCAAGGTTACATATTTGTATATTGCTGGTCATCTATATTGAGGAAGCTTTACTGGGTTTTCTACCCCATGAGGGTTTCCCAGGATAAATTTGTGTCTCTTGTGTTTATGCTGTGCTTGTTATTTCTTCAGTGATCCTGTATATGCTATTATTGTGAAATGGAATGCAATGATGCTATTTTCTTTCTTAGCATATTAAATCTTAACATGGTATCAGAGCTAACCTGAAGGAAGGCAAGGTATGGCACTTATGACACTTGCTTTACTTATGACAATTTGAAGGTTAGGGTTTTATATAGCAAAAACCAGTCATCGTGGAACTTTCGCCATAAATCCATTTTGGCAAAGGTTTAGGATCTGAAACCTTTTAAGGTCGTAGATAACATCGCCAGGTATCTTGTGTCCAAAGGGCACCCTCATATTCTTTGTACTGTGTGAGTTATGATCAGTACAAGTTAGGGTTTTGGCCTCTTCCAGATCTCAGTCAAAAGCAGGGGACCTAGGTAAAAAGGTCATAACTTGGGCTAGGAAGCTTCAAATGAGATTTCATAAAAAGTGACAGGTAGTACATAGACTGTACTATCTCAAGAAACGTTTTCAGAGGACGAAGTTGAACCAGTAACACGTGGCACGTTGTACAAGTTCGCTCTCCTGTTTTATCCCATAAACAGGTGACGTTGCGACACTTGGCATAACGTGGGCTAAGTAGCTCCAAATGAAATTTAGTAAAAAGTGACAGGTAGTACACATACTGTACTATATCAAGAAACGTTTTCAGAGGCCGAAGTTGAACCAGTGACACATGGCACACCGTACAAGTTCGCTCTTTTGTTTTATCCCATAAACAAGTCACGTTGCGACACTTGGCATAACTTTCTCTCAGAAAATCCAATTGAGGTCAGACCTGTCAAGATGGAAAGATGACAGGCCAGGCTACCACAGAAAAAGGTTTTAGACCCTGTGGAGCAAAAAGTTTGGAGTTACAGCAGAAACAATCAGGTACATATTTCTGTCAAAACAAAATTATTTTTGGAGCACCTTCATTCATGGCTTCCAGAATTTAGGGTTTCAGAGAAAGTTAGAATTTTTGGAATCGGAATCCACGGATGAATGCTACTCTGAAAAATCAAAATTTAGAGACCAAGATCGAATTTTTTTGGTTGGGTAGAAGATCGGGCTTGATCAAATCCCAGTTCGGGATTTTGATCGGAAAGATGGAAAATTAGGGCTTCAGCAAAAGTTGGAATTTTTTGAAGTCTGTAACCACGGCTGGAAGCTCCTCAGAAAAATAAGAGTTTAGAGCCTTGGATTGAACCTTTTGATTGGACAGAAGGGTGGGCTTCATCAAACCCTAGTTCGGGTTCCTGTCTAGAAGATCCAGAAGTTTCGAAGGCAATTTTGAGGGGTCAAATTTTGGAGATTTCAAAATTGAAGTATGCTAGTTTGATCAGCTCAGCAAGACACATCCTTCCATCCATTCAGAAGTGTGAAAGTTGAAGATTGAATTTTTAGGGTTTATCTAACAAACCCTAATCAAGCTCCAGATCAAGTTTTAGGGGGAGTTGAGGCTAAGGCCTTACATAAGAAGACTACAAGAAGTCTCGACAGGTATGACTTAAGGAGGTTCAGGTATGTCTTGAAATCTGATTCTTGATTAAGTTCATGATGTGTTTGTCTTCATATTATTTATTAGTACAATCTTGATTAATGTTAGAATTGTCTTATCACCCTAGTAACAGTATGAATGCATGTTAATGATTGAAGACATTCATTGATTAGGGCTATATGATTGTACTAATGCATTATGGTGTTGTGTGAGGTTGATGTTGTCTGCTAATGAGGTTCAGGTACATCACAAAAAGACAAATCAAGTTCCATGACCATGACAACATGAAGACAAAGACTCATCCATAATCTTTGTTCTACTTACGAGGTATGTATGATTTTGTTATATTATGCTTAACCTATGAGACATGCAGGTTCTAGCTCAGGATCTCTAAATCATTGAAGAGATTGTTTAGGTATGTTGTACATAACTAAGCAGGTATACTAATCCAGGTATGTTTTCTTATGTCAAGTTAGAATCTTACCTTGTGTTAGGATCCCTTATGTAAGTATACTTTGTATGATTGGTTATGCTTATTCATAAAGTTAGTAATCAAGGGTTTATGCATATTATGTCTCTTATCTTGATGATTTAATTAACCAGAAGAGTACTATGATCAAACAAGAATTTGCATGAGTAAAAGAAGACTTCCTTGAAACCCTGAATACTAATGATCATGACTATACATATTCAATATTATTTAGAATTAGAATGTTTTGAGAATATACTAATGAATGTATGTTTGTGTATGAGATCATGAGGATGACACTAGTGCACACTTGAGCATGCACAGTGGTACATAATTAATAGAAGTTCAAAAGACATATAGAAGATCAAGCGGGAGGCAACCACACAAACATAAAAGATAAGTATTTGAGTTGTTATTTGAAATAGTAAATGATATTGCTTGTATGCATATTTGTATTCCTAGAATATATCATGCTGAGTGTAAACATTCATATAGCATTGAACAGTATACTACTAATATGCATATGCTTGGTAAATTGGACAAACATTCCATTGTTGTTTGTCTAGAATGAAACCTCTTTGCTGACATGCTGAGAGCTGTGCACACTCTTGATAGTATGTTCTGGTAGAGATGGAAGGCATCTAGATAGCCACTGTATGCATATAGGATATGGAAAAGTGTTGTACCAAAGTATTGGTCAAAATAGTTGAATGATATTTGTATGCATAATAGGTTATCATGTCAATACGATTTGATTACTAATCATGTACCTAATTTTGATCTGTAGGAAAGATCATGATGAATGATGAACACTGAACAAGCGATGGATGTTCAACAAAAAGATTTACAAATCAAACACACTATAGAAGGCTTGTGGCTAGAAGATTCTCATAAAAAGAGGAAGATAATCATGATGAGATGTTTGCTACAAGTGGCTAGATAAGACCATTCTTTTAATGGTGTAATTAAAGAAGAAGTGTGAATCAGGTTCTGTATGGGTACCCAGGATTGATAATCAATTGATGAGCTTAATGATCACCATGGGTGATGTGGATCTCAACCTTTACTACAAGGTTGAATATGGTTTCTATACAAAGATGACATGGATGCAAGAAGGAAATCACCACAGAGTTTGAATTATATTGAGGCTCATATCAGCTGACCCATCTAACGAGAGATGGCACAGATAGATATGCAGAAGATCATTCAATGTAGATGTTCAGTCACAAAGGGAGAATTGATAGCTTCTTGATAAGCTTGGGCTTGACCAAAAGTAATGTTGTTCGTAACCTTTACCTTAAGGTTATGGATCATACTATTATTGTATGTAGATGATATCTTTCTGACAGGGAATGAGAAACAAACCATGAAAAGAAAGAAGAAGATGGCTACAGAAAAGAAAGATGAAAGATCTCAGATTGATGCATTACTTCCTAGGTATGGAAGTATGGCAAGGCTCAGAAGGAATGTTTCTCAACCAGGGAAAATATGTCGATAAATATTAAAAGGACTTGATGTGTTGGAATGGACACTCTCATGAATTCCAACTTGAAGCTGTTAGCGGATGACTCTTCAGAGTTAGTGGATATAACTCTGTACAGACAAATTATTGGGTCATTTATGTATCTAACGAATACCGGGTCAGATATATGCTTTGCTGTGAACACCTTGATTCAGTATCTACTGGAAACTAGATGTGTTCACCTGATAAGTTGAAAATCATGTGATGCGGTACCTAAAGGATACAATAGACTTTGATCTATGTTATCTTGGAGATCATGAATTCAGATGGCTACACATATGTTGATTGGGAAGGAAGTGTATCAGACAGGAAGAGCACATCGAGAGGATGTTATTGTCTGGGATCAACCATGATCTCGTGGTTTAGCAGGAAAAAATCTAGTGTGGCTCTTAGCACAAGCAGAATATATGGCTGCTTGCTCTGCTAGTTGTGAAGTGGTATCGCTTCAGAATTGTTTGACTTAGATATAGACCCAATTGTGATCCTATGTGACAAACAGAGTTGTATCAAGATGGCAAAGAATCCAGTGTTCCGTGATAAGTCAAAGTACATAGAGATATGACAAGATATGGTGCAGAAAGGAACTATAAAGCTCGAATTTGTAACAAGTTACTGATGTACTAACCAAACCTCTACCGATCTGATGTACTAACCAAACCTCTACCTCAAGTAAAGTTTTTCGAGACAAAATTAATATAGTTCAGAAGAACCCTCCTCGAAAGGGGGAGCAATGTGATCACTTATGATGAGATTTCCCGCATCGACAGTGAGGTCGATGATATGGATACCTATATTGGTGATGCCGACAGAGAGGTTGGTGGATGGTCCTTAGACAGGGTCTAAGGTGACAAGGGGATTGGATCATCCCTGGACTTCAGTCCTAAAGAGAGTTGTAGACGTATGTCTTCGAGAATGAAGTCCTTGGTGGACATGAGGGGATTGGATCATCCCTAGACTTCAGTCCTAAAGAGATCCGTAGACGTATGTCTTCGAGAATGAAGTCCTTGGTGGACATGAGGGGATTGGATCATCTCTGGACTTCAGTACTAAAGAGAGCCGTAGACGTATGTCTTCAAGAATGAAGTCCTTGGTGGACATGAGGGGATTGGATCATCCCTGGACTTCAGTCCTAAAGAGAGCCGTAGACGTATGTCTTCGAGAATGAAGTTCTTGGTGGACATGAAGGGGATTGGATCATCCTTGGATTTCAGTCCTAAAGTGAGCCGTAGATAGGTGTCTCCGAGAAAGAAGAGGGATTGCATCATCCTTGAACACATGTTCTAAAAGGAGCCGTAGACAGGTGTCTCCGAGAAAGAAGAGGGATTGCATCATCCTTGAACACATGTTCTAAAAAAAAAGAGCCGTAGACATGATGTCTCCGAAAATAAAGTCCTAAATGAACAGGTGGGGGATTGTATCGTCCCTAGACTCTGGTCCTAGAATTGAGCCGTAGTATGGGTCTCTGATAATGAAGTCCTGAATGAACATGTAGGGGATTGTATCGTCCCCAGACTCTGGTCCCAGAATTGAGCCGTAGAATGGGTCTCCGATAATGAAGTCCTGAATGAACAGATAGGGGATTGTATCGTCCTCGGACTCTGGTCCCAGAATTGAGCCATAGACTGGGTCTCCGATAATGAAGTCCTGAATGAACAGGTGGGGGATTGCATCGTCCTCGGACTCTGGTCCCAGAATTGAGCCGTAGACTGGGTCTCCGATAATGAAGTCCTGAATGAACAGGTGGGGGATTGCATCATCCCCAGAATCTAGTCCCAGAATTGAGCCGTAGACTGGGTCTCCGATAATGAAGTCCTGAATGAACAGGTGGGGGATTGCATCGTCCCCAGACTCTAGTCCCAGAATTGAGCCGTAGACTGGGTCTCCGATAATGAAGTCCTGCATGAATAGGTAGGGGATTGTATCTTCCCCAGCCTTAGGTCCTAGAATTGATCCGTATACTGATGTCTACGAGAATTGAAGATAGGACTGCATCGTCCCTGGACCTCGGTTCAAAATGTATGTGAGAGGAATACATCGTCCATGAATTGGGTTCAAAATGTACATGATGGGATTGCATCGTCCCTAGACATGAGACTTGTCTTAAAGTGATAAGGATTGATCATCCTGGAACTTGATCTGGATTGTGTCATCCATGGACCTATGTCCTAAAGAGAGCGGGATTGATCATCCTGTAATATGATCATGTGTGTTGCAGGGTATGCTGCTATCTTTTGATGATAGATGTATTAGTGAGAATACATGCTTTTGATGATAGATGTATTAGTGAGAATACATGCTTTTGATGATAGATGTATTAAGTGAGAATACATGCTTTTGATGATAGATGTATTAGTGAGAATACATGCTTTTGATGATAGATGTGTTAGTGAGAATACATGCTTTTGATGATAGATGTATTAGTGAGAATACATGCTATTGATGATAGATGTATTAGTGAGAATACATGCTTTTGATGATAG
This sequence comes from Larix kaempferi, assembly GCA_027924585.1. Taxonomy (NCBI): domain Eukaryota; kingdom Viridiplantae; phylum Streptophyta; class Pinopsida; order Pinales; family Pinaceae; genus Larix; species Larix kaempferi. The sequence continues at coordinate 16,014,331 of BSBM01000545.1, forward strand.
ATGTATTAGTGAGAATACATGCTTCTGATGATAGATGTATTAAGTGAGAATACATGCTTTTGATGATAGATGTATTAGTGAGAATACATGCTATTGATGATAGATGTATTAGTGAGAATACATGCTTTTGATGATAGATGTATTAAGTGAGAATACATGCTTTTGATGATAGATGTATTAGTGAGAAGACATGCTTTTGATGATAGATGTATTAGTGAGAATACATGCTTTTGATAATAGATGTATTAGTGAGAATACATGCTTTTGATGATAGATGTATTGGTGTGGATACTAATATAGATGATCCAGATGCTGTAGATTGAGATGATCCAGATGCTGTAGATCGTGATGATCCAGATGTTGTAGATTGAGATGATCTAGATGTTGTAGATCGTGATGATCCAGATGTTGTAGATCGTGATGATCCAGATGCTATAGATCGAGATGATCCAGATGCTGTAGATCGAGATGATCCAGATGCTATAGATCGTGATGATCCAGATGCTGTAGATCGAGATGATCCAGATGCTGTAGATCGTGATGATCCAGATGCTGTAGATCGTGATGAACCAGATGTTGTAGATCGAAATGATGTGATGGTGCTGATCATGTTAATCTAGACGACGATGTTTATCATGTGATGACGATGCTGACGATCGTGAGGATTCAGATATTGATGTTGCTATAGTTGTTTGAGTGCTGCAGAAGATAAAGACTCAGTACTGAAGATGTTGATGTTCCAGTAACTGGTTGAGTTACTGATGATGTTGAGAAAGCTTCCAATGATTTATAGATGTATCATGTATGATGTTGATGACTCCTTGCTCGTGCAAATGCTGTTACAATATCCTTCTCGTTAAGGGGGAGTGTTGATATATTGTAACTTCAAAGAATATTATATTTGTACTTTATTATTTTGGAGATGTTTCATTCCTCCGTGAAGATCTTATAGTATATTTGGAGATGTTTATTCCTCCATCAGAATGTGTTAACTTGGGTTATTAGACTTCCCTAGTGGGGGGTCGGCCCTGTATGTGTTATGTGGGTCAAAGGGTTATTAGACCACCCTAGAGGGGTCGGCCCAGTCAGTTGTAGTGGGGTATTTAACCCATTGGTTAAATACGAGCCTACATGTTTTGTGTAAAAGACAAGTTGGAGTAGTGTATAAATAGAGGAGGTGTATTCCTCATTTTACAAACACTCACTCACTTGAGAGTGGCGCACTTGTGGAGGAGAGGTCTGCTATGGAGAAGGAGGATCTTATGCTCAGGGTTACATATTTGTATATTACTGGTCATCTATATTGAGGAAGCTTTACTGGGATTTCTACCCCATGAGGGTTTCCCAGGATAAATTTGTGTCTCTTGTGTTTATGCTGTGCTTGTTGTTTCTTCAGTGATCCTGTATATGCTATTATTGTGAAATGGAATGCAATGTTGCTATTTTGTGTCTTAGCATATTAAATCTTAACATGGATCAAGTTGGACAACCGGGATGTTGGGGTTGTCGTCAAGCATTTGCATGTGTTCTTGTAATGCAGGTAATTGTGGACATTGTTGAGTCGGATGGCCTAACTCATCACACAACAAGCATTTGGGAGGAGCAAAAAACACAGGGGCGTTTTTAATTGTTTTGGGAGGGGGTAAAGCAATGTATGGTTGTGGGCCTCAGCCCCCAGTGTGCTTAAGAGGGGGTGGAGTAGTAGATGACGAAGGGGTAGTGACACTGAAAGGTGGTTGACTAGTAGTGGTGATAGGTTGCACCGGTTGTAGGATGGCATTTGGTGTTGGCGGGGGAACAGGAGGCAAAATATACCACATGGGTAATCCTAAGGTTAACCCCGGGAGGCTGAGAGTAGCCATAACCAGGGCGCTTACTACTCCCGAGGGAGGGAATAGGAAGGGGATTGTGTGGATGGGTGTAACACCAATATGACTAGGTACCAATGGTGGTTTGGGTAATAAGGGCAGTTGATTGTTGGGTGTTTGTGTATTGTGGGAAAGGGTACATAGGTCAGATACTTCAGTCGTGGGTGACGGGGGTGGAATGGCTTGGAATGTTGAGGTCATCGGTGTATCTGAGTAAACTCCGGGTCCTACAGAGGAAACCAATGAGGTAGTTGCACCACAAACAAGTTGTTCAACCATGGGGAGAACATTTTCGGGTGCAGTGGGGGTATTAGGATTGTAATAGGTGAGTTGATCGACCTTGACCACGTGTCCGTCATGGGGGAACATCATGGTACAAAAAATGGATGAGGCAACCACCCACATGGCATACATGTAGCTGCTGCCAAGTAATAGGTTATAATCAAGTTGGGCATTGATGACCTCTATGTCAATGAGCACGGTTTTTCCATCCAACTTGATGGGGACATTAGCTAAGAGACCTTGGGGTTGAGCCAAACGACCTTCGTAGGCTCGCAACGTAGTGGTGGACTACTGGAGAGTAGGGGATCCCAACTTCTACCAAATGAATGTGGACATAACGCATGTAGAGGCACCTTCATCGATAATGCACCGATGGATGACAAGATTCTGAATGGATACAAAAAATTGGAACGCTAAAGTGGAAGGCAGGCGTGGTTCGGATTGGTCCAAATCGAAGGCCATGAGTCGTGAATCATTTGGGTCAATAGCACCATGACGGAGAGCAAAGTCTTGCGCTGTGAAGGACAGTTTTTTAAGACCTCTAACGCAGACATGGCTGCGGAAGACTGGGCTAAGTCATCTACAATGTTGTAATTAGACGCAACATGAGCATTGGGATTATTGTTGATGCGGCGAAGTGGGAAGCGAGGTGCATTGGCGAAGTGGGAAGCGAGGTGCATTGGAGGCGCCATCTAGTGGAGCTGGAGGTATATGTAATGACTGATCAGTGGGATGAGTGTTAGTGTTTTTGTCGGCAGGAGGGGCTTCAGGGGTGGAGCCATATTGGTTCCGACAGGTTTGAAGGTTGACATCGACGGATGACATCATTAACAAGTGATGGGTACCTGAGTCTAACATGAGTTTATCAGGAGCGGCATAAGTGATTTACTGTTTTGGTGGCACGTTTCCTTGAGGGGGAACCAACGGCTGAGTGTTCACTATGCCTTGGGTCGGTAAAGGGTTTTGTAACACCAAGGGTTGATGTTGAGGTGGTGGGGGGTGGGGTGGCGCCTGAGGAGCCGCGTGCCCTTTGCGGTGGGCATCATTGGTCCCGAGTTTTCGAGCTCGCTCCAAATGTGGGAAAGCATGTGTGTAGTGGCCATAGACCCCACAAATAGAACAAGGATGGTTTGTTCGCAAATTAGGATTTTTGGCTTGTTTGGGCAGCCGATCAGGGTTCTGGTTGGCAGGTGTAGCGTTATTGTTGTTGGGGGGATTAGGAGGTTGACCTCCTTGGTCTTGGGGGGGTTGTTCCCACGGTTACAGCCTTTGCCACGGTTTTGCCGGCCCTGTTAGTGCTGGTTATTTTGGTGCTGCTGTGGATTATGTTGGGCATACACTTACCCTTTGGCAGCAGGTGGGTTCTGGGGTTGTGCAGGTGCAGGAGCAGGCTGCGGGGGATAATAAGTAGGTGGAGGCAGCGCAGGTGCTGAACCTTGTGGGGGTTGATGTTATGTCTGCAGAATGGGTTATGGGTTTGCCGTAGGGGTTGCTTGTGGCGGGTAATAAGCAGGTTGGGCTTGAGAGGATACAGGAGCTGGTGCAGCCTGTGGGTTGTAATATGGCTGAGGTGCGACTGGTGGGGCATAAGCGTGAGCGGCATGGCCAAAGCACTAAGGTGGACACGATGGTCCGTGGGAATGATGGTGATGTGCCATGGGAGCATACGAATTGGTTGCTCCGAACTAAGATGTAGCCCGCGAAAGGTCGGGGCCATGGCTAGGATGTGCTATGGAGAAGGGTTGGTTATATGAGGCAATATGACCAATGATGCCATCTGCGGCATGGGATGCCCCAAGCGCATCGTGTCAGGAGGAATCACCGCGAGGGGCGTCAGGTATGATGGAATATAGATAACCCAACTGGGCGTAAATAAGGTCAAATTGTTGGTCTTTGAGGATGGCCTCTTCTTCGGACTGGGGTCGCTTGGATGCCACATCCTTGGAAATAACAAGAAGGAGAGGTTTTAGAAACCAATCTAAGAAGATATGATCATCTAACTTGATTTTGTAGAGGCTGCGGTGTCGACGCCACTCATGAATGTGATCGGTGATGTGGGTAGCCGTGTTTTGTCTGCAAGACAGTAGGATCTCAACTCCCGCGTCATAGCAGACAAGTAACTGAAAGAACTATAGGAAAGACGAGGCAAGGGAGGTAAAGGCGGCATGGGTCCCATGGGGCTGCGCGATGTACCACTTAGCTGCAAAGCCAGTGAGGGTGCGTTGTAATAGATGAAGGTGGATAGAGTCGTCCACTATGGAGTTGGAGGAACACCATAGATGGAAGGACATAATATGGTTCTGGGGGTCCTCACCTGCCTTGCCCTCAAACTTAGGGATGTCGGAGGGAAGCTTGGTGGGCATATGAGGCCACGCAGGATGGTGTCTGATGGGATCGTTAGTCAGTATAGCTAGGTCAGGAAGGTTGAGACCAGCCATGAATGGCAAACTAGTAGAAGGATGTGACATACTAGTGGTTGTGACCATGTTGGGGCCAATGCCCCCGAGTGGAGGGGTTGGGTTTGGGATGTTGCTCCCAGGTGGAGGAACGAATGTGGTATGGGACGGTCCTGCACCGCCAAGGGTAGTGTGAGTCACTGATGGAGTGGGGATGGGTATGCTAGCTACTGGAATGGGTACAGTGATCAGAATGGTAGATGTGGGCCCCATCGAGGGCATACCCAAAGCAAGTGTGGTATTTGGTGTGGTGGTGGATGCTCCACCAATGGTCCATACAAAGAAAGGGTTGGAAGTTATGCCAGCCATGGGGCTGGTTGGTGCAGTGTAAGTGGGGTTCTCAGAATTTTCCTCAGAATCAGAGGTAAAATAAGGGGCGTCTAGATCGGGTGACGGAGTTCTATGCCATTGATGAGTGGATTCAAGTGACAAAGCTTGAGATCTATGATGAGTGGTATCAAGCGATGAAGATCTACGTCGATGATGGGTGATTTCAAGTGAACTGTGATGTGGGGGCTTGCCCCGGAGGCGCCAAGAATGTCTTGGAGACTCAATGGTGATAGATGGTGTCAAGTATCTGGGGGTTGTGTTGAGAGAAAAACAACTCAAAAAACCTAATGCAACCGAGTGTGCAGAAGGAGAGCGCAAAAAATATGGCACTCAGGCCAACAACCAACTCAAAACACTTACTATAACAGATGTGCTACAATAAATGGAGTATCAACAGAAATGGTCAGAATACCAACAAGCAGCAGGTTTCCTAGATAATAAAAATAGTGGACTCGCTAGACCAAAGGGAGGATGAAAACACCTAAATAAATAGTATTCTGACTCAACCAGACATATCCTCTGCAAGGTGATGAAATCCAAATCAGAAAATATGGATGGTAGAGCCAAGTGGCTAAAGATATCCCCCTACCGAGAGGGACACCGGGTAGTCAATCCTAGAAGAGAAGCAACTAAGATACCCCGTTCATGACATGTTCGGTTGGGTGAATCTGCAGTTTGGTTCTATCACCGTTGTATCCCCATACGGGTGATACACCGAGAACTATGAAAGGTATCCTTCGGTTAATGAATGGATTGCGGTATTCTACTCAGGATTCCAGAACCAGTTTGGCTACTTCAACCCTCCTATGGGAGAGGCCTTCCTGATAAATTGGTTTTAAACCGTGTCAGAAAATACTAGGTGATTTTGGTTCCCTAATGGACAACAACTATGTCTCAAGTGTAAGCGACTGAGGGGTGTTATTTGGATGCCTATCCCCCCGACCCTACCTAACTACAATATTCTTTTATGTTCCCCAAGTGGGGTTAGAATGTTGGTTGTGTTAAGCAGTATTTTAGGGCTCACTTGATTTAGGTGATAGAGTGTGTGCATGTGAGATGATGAAGCCAAGTAAAAGTGCCATGGGGTGGGCAACTTTCCTAACTAAAACTAACAATGCAGAAATTAAACTTCGAAATGAAAAATTTTCTGTTTTCAATTAAAATGCCGAAATTTAAAAAATGTTGTAAATGGAACATAAATAATACTGCAGAAAAGGGCTGTAGGGAAGTATGGCTGCAGATAGGACAGGTGGCTGTGCAAGTGCAGAAAATATTGCAGCAAAGTGCTGGGTTCAAACAAGGAAAAAATGTAGAAAATAGACCACGGGTCTGTGGCAAATCTGCGCAGTCGGACCGCGGAAAACAGGTCAACAGTCACAGGCAGATTGTGGGAATTTGGCTGAGAAACATAGGCGGACTGCGGGAAGAAGGCAGAAAGTCACAGGCGGATAGCAGGAAAATGGCTGAAAGCCGCAGGAGGACCGCGGGAAAAAGGCCGAAAGACGCAAGCGGATAGCAAGAAAATGGTTGAAAGCCGCAGGAAGACTGCGGGAAAAAGGGAGAAACTCATAGGAAGATAGCAGGAAAATGGATGCAAGCCGCAGGCGGCCCGCGGGAAAAAGGTCAAAAGACACAAGCGGATAGCAGGAAAATGGCTGCAAGCCACAGGTGGCCCGCGGGAAAATGGGTGAACAACCACAGTCAGACTGCAGGTAACAGACTAAAAACCACCGGTAGATCGCCGGAAATAGTCTAAGAGCCGTGGTCGGATCGCAAGTAACAGTCTGAAAGACGCGGTTTACGGCAACCGAAAGGAAAAAACAAAAAAATATCGCATAAAATTAAAAACGTTTAAAACTATAACAAGAAATTCGAAGGAACACTAGGGGAGTCGCCAAAACTGTAGCTAGGGTTTTCACCCTAGCTTGTGCAAATGAGCACCTACTAAGGAGAAGGGCCTCCTTAGTAGTAGTTCAGAAAACAGTAAATCAAAGACAGTAAATAAAACAGTAAGCTACTCTAAGCATGTGCATAAAAAGAAATGACAAGATTATAAAAATTGATTTTTGTATTGAATATACCTCAGATGTAGAGGTTGATGAAGCCTTTGCAGCAGTCCAAGAGGGTTGCTTCCAAGCTCCAGTGTTGTTCCTTTCTCCTTCTCCAAAGGGTTTTGGAAATGGGCCAAAGGGGCACTCTAATGTGCAAATAGCTCAAAAGGGTGAGCTAGGGTTTCAGGAGTGATTTTGGCAGAGTAAGGATATGGATGACTGTGGATGAAAAATGGGGAGCCTCCATCACCTATTTATAGGTTTTTAGTGGTGGAGTGCTGACCCATGGTTTGGACACCTTATGGTTTAGGTCAGCTATATAGGGTTTTTGCTTCCTTTTTTCCTCTTTTTTGTATTTTTTATTCCCTTTTTAGAGGGTTTTTGCTATTTTTGGAGGAATTTAACTTATTTTGGTGAAAAAAGGGGGGTTTTGGCCTTTTGGAGACTTATATGCTAGGAAATATGGACAAATGAGTCATGTAATGGGGTAGATGAGGTAGTGAGCACTTTTTGGGTGTTAACATCGTGCAGTACGAAGCTCAAAATGAAGCTGCGCAGATCAATTAGAACAATAAAGATGCAAAGTTCAGGACACAGAAGCACGAAAAATGTGAAGTAACCATGCCAGGAGAAGTGACAACCCGTCGCCCAGTTCAATGCAACGCTCCAAGAAACTAGTCGTTACAGTGTCGATCGGGAAACTAGCCATTATACAATGATGTTTCCGACGACCGCTTGAGCATTTAACGCAAAAATAACCATTTTGACGGAAATAATGAAGGAAAGGACCCGAATCCTCAGCGGATTTGGCCAATGGACATGCCATTTAATGCTTTTCTAGTTTTTGTTGGGCGCGTCTAAGGCCGACTGTGCGTATAAATACCGCTAAGCCTGAACTCGTGGGTGTTATCGAAACTTTGAAATTTTTCCGTGAGCCATAGATTCAATTTGTTAACAGTCTGGGATGAGTATTTCCGTGAGTTTGTAGAGAACAGTCCAGTGAATTTCTGACGATTCCACCATTGAGCAAGACTCCATAGTCGAACAGGCTGTGAGGGTGTTTAAGAAAACCAGGCTTGAAGGGTTGATGAGAACCCCTGCGAAGAAGGTTGTTAGAGAACAAGGACAAGGTTCATGTCGTTCTCCATGACAAACTACACAAATGCAAGGCAAAGGTAAGGAACCAGTAGTCGAGAAGAAAAAGCCGAAGATAATGAGCTCTAAGCTACCAGACATTCCACCTGGCGACAAAGAAATCCCATTAACCTTGACTCTAGAGTATATCTCTTCGCGCATAGCAGAAGCACCAACTCTAAAGCTCTCCATAAATTCTAAGTATGAGATACCACTTCTGCCCATGTCCAAGCATGTAAAACCAGAAGCAAATCTGTTGGGTAAGATCGCAGATTGTAAGTTCGAATATCACGATTTACTGCAAATGCAAAAGGAGCCGGTCGAGCCGAAGTACCCACAATTTCAACTAGATAGATATATGTGCTGGAAGATGGATGTGAAGATAAATTCTGTGATGGTTGTGTAGAGTTGGTTATCCGAAGTATTGGAATCGGGGTTGTTGAACCTGTTGCGGCTCCCGCACTTCGACTAGAGCTGAGAACTTAACATGGCATTGCACACACTCATATCGCACACACACCAAGGCTACCTTTGGTTGGATAGAAATGTCGACCTAAACATAGACCTGATCCATCGGATCACAGGGCTAAGCAAGCGACGCGACGACCCAAAGAAATACTTTTCCGGCAAAATAAGAGACAAGGAGATCGCCGCGCAGAAAAAAGGAAACTCACAGCATCCCAAAATGCAAAAGAGGGTTCGTCATGGATGATATAAAATATGATGCTAAGCGGTTTGTATTACAACTACTAGAAGAAAGAATATTGTGGAAGGTCAGACCTATAGAAGTACCAGTCGGCGCAGTGCTCCTTGGGGCGAAGGCAACGCAGGGCAGAATATTCAACAGGTGCCAATATTTAGTGAATGAGTTTTTGGAGGATGCCCGCGAAACTCAGGTCCATGGCGATGATTTCCATTACAGTTGGTTAATGGTATTGATTTACTTTGTAGGATGGAAGTACCCGAGGCACTATGTTAGCCTCACCTCTGCCAACAATGGTTGTCGAGGACCTAGATATGCGAATCTGATGCGAGAAAGACAGTGTGCGTCGAATGAAGTACTTTATACATACTACAAGCAGTTGTGTGATGTCATTGTTCGCACACCGTGCATATCAAAAGAGGTAACATCCAAGTATATCCGCACTTTAAATTTTCGAGCTGACATGCATTCTATTTATATTTCAGCCAAGGCATAGAAAAAGAACCAGAATGGTTCCAAGGGAACTATCACATGGACGAAGCAGATATCGAACTCATTATGAAGGAATGGCTAGATGAATGGAAATTCGAAGGACCAATGGTCATCGACAGTGACTTGGACGAAAGCAATCCAATACCTACAACGATTGTTGAAGAGTCACCAGCAGGAAAAAGGAAGGAGCTTGAAAGCTCAGTGCCAGATAAAGTCCAGAAAAAGAAACAAAAATCCTCAAAGGGCCAATTGGACACGAAGCTACATGATGATGATTATGACATGATCGCATCGATGGTAACTGCGCATATAGAAGACATGCTGAACATCAAAGGCACTAAGAATGAGGAGATTCAAGCAAGTCTGTTGCAGAATCTCAGCGCGCTGCAAGGCATAGCAGCGAAGTTTGAGCAAGTTCAGCGTGACTTGGCTTGGACTCGAGAATCAGAGTCAGAAGGAAGGTCAGGGGACACTTCGTAGCCAAAGAAAACACCTTTAGCCCTGACCATGGCACCAAAACCGCGCATCATCCGCATTGATCCACTCAGTGTCATTTTAGCGCGTGATGAATTAGTTGCGGGCACGTAGAGGGTAGAGCATGTGGACATCAACATCACAATGTTGCCACTAGAAGGTTTACACAATTTGCACCTGTATGTTGTGGAGGAGATACATGATAGAGACATGGTCACTTTGAACCAGGACCATGACCTACAAGCAAATTACAAAAGGTTGCAGAAAGAAACTGTAAAGAAGGTTAGAGCACTTGAAAGCGAATAGGAGCAGCGAAGAATAATAGAGAAGACTGTCGCTTTAGTCTATGCGGAGATACCACAATGTGACGAGCAGCCAGAGCTCACAGACACTATCCTTAAGATCAGATCGGTAGTTAGCAATATTAAATCTGAAATGGAAGATATGGAGGTAGACTATAAAGTAAATATTTCTGCCTTAGAAGCATAGAATCAATCGAAAACACCACCAGATCAGGCAGAGCTCAGAGCAGCAGAAGCGAAAGCAGCCGCAGAGACCATATCCAGCGAAGTAGAAAAGTGTCAAAACTTGTTGGACGAAGCTATGAGAGTGTTTTTTGCGCTACAAGAGGACCCCCAGCTACAACAAGTCCAAACCAGTTTGCAGGAGAAGCAGGCAACGTTGGATATGCTGAATGCAGAGATAAAGGCCCTACCACCAAAAGACAACCTCCGCCTCTTTCTGGAAGATAAGGAGTTGAAAAGGGAGCTCATAGTTCTATAAGAAAGGGAGGTTGGTGCTTTGGAAAAGTCATGGCCCCTGCAGGAAGAATCAAATGCAATCTTGTAAGATATCAAAACAAATCTACAGGAACTCTGCGATGCACAGGCATTAGTACAAGAGCAGAATCCAGACCACTTAACACTAGATGCGTTGGAAACCATCAGAGTAATTGAACAGGATTCCAAGGATACAGTTGTGAATCTGAGTGCAACATATCAAGAGTTTTCTACTAAGATAGCACCGCAAGAGGAAGAGAAGCTCGGGGAACCAGAAGTGGAAAGTGGCTCAGGTACGAGCCACATGTAAGTGTTAGGGGCCTGTTGGACCTGGCCCAAGTTAAGGTAGTTTTTTGCAAGACAGTTTTGGGAGCTGCGAGGATACAGAGCAACACAGAATCGGCAGAGTAAGAGAGTCAGTGCCGTGAAGTTACAGTGTTGCGGAGAACCAACTTTGCGAAGAGCCAGATCCGTGAAGTTCCGACAAGGAAGAATTTTGGAAGGAAAATGATATAAATTCCGGTGAGACCATCGACAGTCTATTTTTTGTTAAGATACTGCATGATTCCCAGCAGACAGGTAAGGAGTGGTGCTGAAGGAAAGCGACCATTCGCACAAGAAAAGGAAGAACTACATGAACTAACCGCATAAAGCCATTAGAGAAGGAACATCGAGGTGAATGTGACCTGTCGACATGCGCTCGATAGAGGGGCTAAAAGCGACGTGACCACATGTAGAAGGATGGCCACAATGACGACTCGCTATCAGAACCTAACAGTCCTAGTTAGTGGGGTAACCACACCAGTTTTGAAGAACCTTAGGTTTTTTGAACCTATGCATTATAACAGATGTGACCTACAAGAACGATCTATAAAAAGGGAAATTTTGTAATGGAAAGTGTTAATATTCGTTGAATCTTCATTAGCCCCATTTTGAATATTGTAGAAAAGTGATCTCTCTTGAGAGAAGATTGTAAAAAGGCTCTGCAGCTGTGTGCGTAGAGACCTACTGAAGAGAGAAGAGAGTCTGCAGCTGACTGCGCAGACTGGAACTGTTGTACCCTTCCCATAAATAATCTAACAACAATTCCGGTGGACATAGCTCCCATCCTGGGGGTGAACCATGTTAAATTCTGTGTTATGTAATTGATTATGCGCTTTAATATGTGTATTTTCTTATGTTGAATGGTTAAGATCTTGTTCATGTATTCTTGCTTTTATATGTATTTGCCAGAAGGATAATGAATGCGGATAATATGTTAAGTATCGACATGAATGAATGAATGTTAAATGCATAATTAATTCTAAGTCAGATGAATGCGTAAGTTGATTGGGTAAACACTTAAACCCGCGAAGTTAGTATAGTGTGATTCCCTGAGCGTAGCACCAGAAGTGCGCAGTTACATTGCAATCCATCATATTGTTTGAGTCATAAGGTTTTCAATCTATTGTGCTTGTTAAATGCATCAATTACACTAAGTAAAGTCTATTGAAGTTGCATTAGTGTTGAGAGGAAGTGCAGATCGTCGTTGGAATATTATCCCCATCATTTTTCATTTTTGCATGTTTGCATGCATGCAGTCATCTGCATTCAATTGATTGCATCTAGCCATCATCTTGATGGTCATCCCAGCACCTAGATCTTGCTTCTAGCTCTCCAGAGCCTATCTTTAGCCCCCAGTTGGCCTCCTACCTACCTCATGCACCCTATTTGACCCTTTTGCATGCCAAGTGTGCCTTTGCACACCTACCACACTCAATTAGTGTGCCTTTGCTCACCCACCTTCAGTTATCACTCAGTTAGAGCGTCCTTCTTCACCTACCAAGTGTTATCACTCAGTTAGTGCATGGATTGAGTAGTTCCTCCACTGATTGCTCATCCTAACTACCTGTAGCTCCTAGTTATCTAGTTTTGGAGTGCCACTTAACCCTATGCCAGCCTCATGCGCCCCCCTTGGAGTCTCCATTCCTTGATTTATTCCTAGATGGTTCGGTTAGACTCAGCTAGACACACTTACTGAATATTACCATTTATGACTGATACTACTAATTGGATGGCCTACATCATAGTTTATTGTAACACATTCAGTCTTATTCATTATTCACATAGTGCCAACTTACAACTGATGTATGATACTTATGTTCTACATTTTGTGTTCATGAGTGATTATTGAGTGCGTTCTTCTCTTCTTCTTTGCAACATTCTTGAGAGTTTGATTGTGAGTTTGTTATAGTTGCTAGATCCCCTGCATATTGTCACATGGTAGCAGATCAGTCAGAAGCTATTCGAATTGAAGCCATTACAGCAACAACAGTTGCATCATTTCTTTGAGCAGCTATCTTTCACTAGAGTACTAGAAGCCTCTGAGTTTCCACAGCAAATCCTGGTGCTATTACTTGAATTCATTGGAGAAATCCAGTGAGGTCTATCTATGTGAGAAGTACTTAGTCTATGTGCTCAGTGTTCCTAAGGTAGTGTTCAGTCGAAGTGTAGCATTCTCCATCAGCAAAAACTCTTCTTGTTTTGCAGGTTTATTCACCCAAGTTGGATTCGGCCCTTACAGTTGTTGAGGCCAAAAGAGAGAATGGTAAGGGCAAGAAAAATATTTCTGATAAGAGAGAAAATGATACAAAGCCTAAAGATATTCCATATCAGTCAGATGGGGCTTCGAACTCAAGGAAGACCAAGAATTCTCAGAAGGAAAGATCCAAGTGCACATATTGTCATTGAGGATTCCATCCTGAGGGTGATTGCATGAAGAAGACTATAGATTTGATGGCTTAGTTACTTGAGAAGAAAAATCTTCCTGTACCTACATGTGCAAGGAACAAAGATATTGATACTGAACCTTCCGAGATATGAAGACAAAGAAAGATTTCATGCCCTCATGGCAAGTGCATCAATAGATTCTTCTTTCATCATAGATTTAGGAGCATCAAGACATATGTCTTCCTCCAAAGATCTCTTCTGCAACTTCAAAAGCTCTGTTGATCCTTCCATCATGTTGGGCAATGATTCAGAAGTATCCTCTCAGGGGATTGGAAGAATCAATCTTGACCATGGTTACTTTTCTGATGTGCTTTATGTTCCTTCTCTTACAGCAAACTTACTTTCATTGTATCAAATGACTCATATTGGAGAACCCAAAAGAGTGATCTTTTCTCCTTATGAAGTCGAGATACAAAACATGGTTTCAGGTGAAATCATTGCAAATGGAGTTGCAAATCACAATTCCAAACTATATGAGTTCTCACACTTCTTACCTCTCTGGAAGCAATCAACTCTCCATACGCATGCCAATGAAGAAAGCAAATTGTGGCACGGAATATTTGGGCATCTTAACTATCAATACTTGCATGATATGCATGCAAAGGAGATGGTTGATGGGCTGCCCAAGATCAAGTTTTCCAAAGGCAACTGTCATGGTTGTTTGATGGGGAAGCATCCTGAGAATAAATTTGAGAAGGGGAAGGCTAGGAGAGCCTCTCATCCTCTTGATCTCATCCATAGTGATATTGCTGGTCCATTTCCAAATCTATCTCTAAACAAATCAAGGTATGTGCTCACTTTTATTGATGATTATTCTAGATTCACTTGGGTATATTTCCTTAGATTGAAATCAGAAGTATTTGGGTTCTTCGATTTTTTCAAGTCTTATGTAGAGAAATTTTCAGATAGGAAAATAAAATCCATTCGCACTGACAATGGTGGTGAGTACATTAAGGGTGAGTTTCAATATTTTTTTTCTAAAGAGGGCATTGAGATGCAACACATTGTCCCCTATACACCACAGCAGAATGATGTAGTTGAAAGAAAGAAAACATTGAAAGAAATGGCCACCTGCATGCTAAAGTCGAAAGGGTTGAACCTTAGTCTTTGGGTAGAAGCCATTAACTATGCCTCCTAACTTCATAACATAGTTCCTCACAAGGGACTCAATGACATTACTCCTTTTGAAGCATGGATGGGATACAAACCTGATGTATCTCATCTTAAAGTGTTTGGATCTAGAGCTTGGGAAAGGATTCTAGTTGACAAAAGGAGAGCTCTTGATTCACAAAGAAGAGAGTGCATTATGGTGGGCTAAGCATTGGATGCAAAGGCCTACAAGTTAGTTGATCCTACTTCCATGATCACATTCCTAGAAAGGAGTGTACAGTTTGAGGAGTGGCCTCTACATGATACTCCTTCTGTTGAGCAAGATAGCTTGCCTATCACTCCTCCTTTGATTGATGAGAGAGATGCATCTTCACATGATACTTCAGATTTAGAATATGAAGATGGAAATGATGATGATGGAATGCTAGATCCAGATCCACAAGAACCTGAAGGTCTAGAAACTGATGATGAAGATGAGAGAATGGGAGATCCAAATCCACAAGAACTTGGAGATCTCTCACCTGATGATCCTCCTCTTCCTCGATGAGCATCCATTACACTCTGATCTGTCGGTGATTTGGTTGGTGATCCACATGATCATAGAAGAACTAGATCAGAGTTTCAGAATGGAAGGTTTCATCCTTCTCACATTGTTGATCCATTTCATATTGATCGAGCCTTCTTCAAAAAATAAGGACAGTTACCTCCTTCGGGGGTGAGTGATGATATGGTACATTAGCATCCTTTAGTCTATTTTGAGGGAGGGATTTCTTCCCACTAGGTTTTCCCTCTTTCCTCACTTAGTTTATTTAGATTGATTGTACGGGGTGACCTTTGGTCTTAGTCACTAGGACCTTATTTTACTGTTTTCAGTTATTACCTAATAGTATAGCTTGAGAGGGGGTGTTGGAATATTCTCCCCATCATTTTTTTAGTTTTTCATGTGTGCATGCATTTTGCATGCATCCAGTCATCTACATGCAATTGCATGCATCCAATCATCATCTTGATGGTCCTTTTAGCACCTTGAGCTTTCTTCTAGCTCTCCAGAGCCTATCTTTAGCCCCCAGTTGTCCTCCTACCTACCTCATGCACCCTATTTTACCCTTCTGCATGCCAAGTGCACCTTTGCTCACCTACCACACTCAGTTAGTGCGTATTTTTTCACCTACCTTCAGTTATCACTCAGTTAGAGCGCCCTTCTTCACCTACCAGGAGTTATCACTTAGTTAGTGCATGGATTGAGTAGTTCTTCCATTGATTGCTCATCCTAACTACATGTAGATCCTAGTTAGCTAGTTTTGGAGTGCCACTTGACCCTATGACAGCCTCATGCGCACCCCTTGGAGTCTCCCTTTCCTGATTTATGCCTAGATGGTTATGTTAGACTCAGTTAGACACACTTGACTAACTATTACCATTTATGACTGATACTACTGACTGGATGATGTCTCCATTGTTATCCAAGCTAGACTTTGAGCTAGATTCGAATGACCTAATTGGGATAATTCGAATCCTATATGATGCTACATCATAGTGTATTGTACCACATTCATATTATTCATTATTCACATAGTGCCAGCTTACAGCTAATGTATGATACTTCTGTTCTACATTTTCTGTGTTCATGAGTGATAAATGAGTGAATTCTTCTGTTCTTCTTTGCAACACTCTTGAGATTTTGATTGTGAGTTTGTTACAGTTGCTAGATCCCCTACATATTGTCACACAAAGAACCATTCCACATGATGTAGTCCTTGGATGCGCGATAGTCTAACTGTTAACCGCAAAGAAGATGAACTTCGCGCAGTCCCCAGTTCGCAACATGAGTCCTGTAGCGCGCTGCTCGTCAGTCTATCAAGCGCTTATCACCCGGTTGTGGAAACCTGATTCCGCAACCTCCCCATCAACTTCACCTCAGGTGAGACCTCAGTTTGTTCACAGGTTGTTGTCGAAAGGGCTGGTGAAAAGGGGGTTTTGTTGGTTCCTCAAACCGCACAGAACCTAGGTCTTTCTAAAAAACCTCAAGAACAGTATAAGCAACCAAAAATTTATTCGTCTTTCGAATGAGGACCTTTCTGACTCATCATAATCACTCCCTCTTTCGAGGGAGGTCCTTTCGGACCACACCTAAATTTTCTTGAAAGTATTCAAACTTTACATGAGATAGACGCTTAGTCAACACATCAGCAGCTTGTTCCTCTGTAGGAACACACTTGAGATTTACAGATCCCTTATGCACCATATCCCAGATGTAGTGATACTTTATTTCGATATGCTTCGATCTATCATGAAACACTAGGTTCTATGAAATCTTGATACAACTCTTGATTATCGCAAAGGATATTAGTCACATCTATCTCTACATCGAACAATCCTGCCAATATATTGTAAATCCAAACTACTTCGCTACAAGATGAACTTGTTGCAATTTATTCATATTCCATCATGCTGAGAGAAATAATGATCTACTTTTTGTTGAGCCATGAGATCATACCTGATGCCAAACTAAAACAACATCCTGAAGTGCTCTTTTTGTCTTCAGCACTTTCCACCCAATCTGAGTCTATATAACTATGTAATTTGAACTCACTGTCTGACACATATAGGGCTCTTGTTTTAGTTTGGTGATCATGACATCCTTCACTTTTTTTTACATTCCTTCCATTCCTTAATTATTTTTCACTGCTTGTGATATCTGTGTCTAATGATCTCCCTCCATCTTTTGTCTTTTTCCTTAGTCATTGCTTTCATAATCAGTTGTAGTTCAATGTTTGTGGCAATCTTTGGTTTGAACACGATTCTATTGTGCCCATATTCATGCTCTTTCATTTGAAATGGTACATGTGCTAGTGTTACTTCCTTTGCTTCTTTTTGTTATACTATTGGTTTATTAGGATGTGGTATTTCTGATTTATGTGTGTGGTTGGTCACTAGAGGTATTTGCAGTGATGGTGGACTCTATTATGGAGTCATTTGTGATGGAATTGACTGACGCAAATGTAACTGCGTGGGTATCAACTGAGTGGGCACCAACAACGCAAGGATCGACTGGGGAGTCTATGGTAGGGGTTGCTGTGTATCGATTGAATGTGTTGGGGTTGATTGTACTGTAACTGAAAGTGGAGGGTTTAGTTATATTGTACTTGA
This sequence comes from Larix kaempferi, assembly GCA_027924585.1. Lineage (NCBI taxonomy): Eukaryota > Viridiplantae > Streptophyta > Pinopsida > Pinales > Pinaceae > Larix > Larix kaempferi. The sequence continues at coordinate 16,031,929 of BSBM01000545.1, forward strand.
ATATGGTGGATCGATATGTGTAGGAATTGGTTGTGGTTCTTGGGTAATTAGTGTTTGGGATGGGGAGGTTGACTCTTGTGTTAAGTCGACCAAATTTTTGGTGTCTAATTTATCGACCATCAACTTAGTGTGTGTCCAAGGTCAAGTCAGAACCTTTGGTGGTTTACTTGTGTTTATTTGTTAACACTCTTCATGGGTATCCCCCATCTACATTTTTGTCTAAAACTATTGTTCAATAATTATTTTACTTTTCATTGCATTCATTATTATTTCATTTGCTTGTGCCATTACTTGTGAATAGTCAAGAACAATATTCAACTCCATTATTAGTTTTTGTTTTTTCTCTTGCTGCATGGTACCTTTGGAACCTTCTTTTTCTGATAGAACTTTTGCAGCTACCTTCTTCGTGTATTTCTTTATTTCAGTCGCTCCAAACCAACAAGGATGGGAGTAGGGAGAACAATTTGTGGTTTTCCCTCATTCTCTTCACTAGATTCCCAAATATCAACTTTTTTTCTACTTGGTTTTCTTTGTTGTTGTATTCTTTTGTATGAGAGATAATAATTTCAACTCTCTAACATGTGAAAATTTTGTTATGTACATCTCGTCCTGCTTTTCCTCTTCAAGCTCTCCATATTCCAATGGAGTTATTATTTGTTCTATCTAACTCCTTTCTAAAGGATGAACTCTATACTCTATCTTTAACCGCCTCAAAAAATCCATGAAAATACAATCTGTCAAGGGGTAACAATCCAATCCCTTAGGCTCTCCACCTGTTCCATGCACATATCAAACTCTTGTACAATCTAGGTCAACTTGTATGTGATCTACACTGATAGGTTTCTTCGTATATTCTGTGGAACATGATATTACCAATATATTGTCTTCATATTATCAAATCACTAGGAAAAACTATCTTTTGGGGTGAGGCATGATGTCGAGTAAATCCATTTAGTAGAATATAATTAGAGAGTTATCGTCGATGGAATGACACCTAATAGGAATATTGCTTCTCCCACTAGTAGAATTCTTGTCATTGTGTTTATGAATAATATGTAAATGCAGACATAAATGGATCTCCCTAATATGAATGGTTGGGATCTAAAGCAAAATAGGTACACAATACAAACAACTTCCCTAGAATGATTAAATTTCAAAGTAATCCAAGAGATAAATCACCTTATAAGCACAATTCCTCTCTTCTTGCTTGATTCAACTCTTTAATCTCCAGATCTTCAGCTGCAAAACATGAAAGGTGACACAAACAAATAGTGTTGGCATATAATCATGAAATCAATCTAGATTAGTGGTCAAAGAAGGCAATCCTAAACTCTATAATGACAATATATTTATGGGAAGCATTTTTTATTGATGTCATTACAAAAAGTACAAAGACAGATATTTGCAACAGGGCTTTGACATCATAACACCATTCGAATTATGTTATCCTCAAAATATCAAATCCTTCTTGCCTCCTATTGGATGAAAAGGATATCCTAGAAGAATTTCACCACCATGTAGGTACTCTATCCTTCCTCTCTTAACAATGGAGAGGGGGTTCATATTTATAGGCCTAAGAGGATAGGAGAGGTTGAGTTGTAATGTCCCCATTTTGACCCCCTTTGTATTAAATCGTAAATGATGTAAATATTGTAATTTAATCATGGTGAGGAGCTCAAGGCCAAGGCCCCACCATTGATTTAACGTTTTATGTATCGGTAATTAAAGAAATAGATGCCTATGGTTCTTGTGTTAGATAGGCACAATGTAAATAAGACATCATGTAAATACGAATTTTAATGAAAATCCCACAACTGGCTATGCAATGCAACAAAGAGATGGGGGCATGATTCTACAAGGAATAAGGAGGGAAATTAATAAAACCCTTGAGCCAATGGTGTTAATCCATGTGTCAATGAGAAAACCCATAAACCACCAACTACCCATTTTCGGTTATGGACCCAATCATTTAATTCTTCCAGAAATTGGTTGAGGCAGTTAATGCCTTGGGAATGAAGAGGTATGGAAGACAATTTAGTGCATGGGCAAGCCATCAACCTGGGAATTCGTATTTTTGCTTCTTGGGAAAGAAAACACCCATGAAATGGTGCCCAAAGCCATTCTGAACAGACAGTTTTTGCTCTCTCACGCAGTCTGAACTACTGGGTCTTTCCTCATCACGTTTTTACCATTTTCCCTGCATTCTCCATGGCTGGGAGCTCGTTTTTGTGTTATACAGTGGCAAAGAGAGGAGGACCATGATTTGGGAATGTTATGGAGGACATTTTTGCCCCAGAATGTCCATGGACGTTTTTCTAAAAATGGATTTGGATTCCCAGGGTTGTTCCCCATCTTCCAGTTTCGTTTTTGGGTTTCCCACATTTTTCTGAAGCTAATGAAAACCCCATCTTTGGGCATCTCACTATAAAAACGTTTTATCATGCCCAATAAGTGTGGTTCTGCTGTTATGTGCATCTTGGTTTTGATTTGAACCTGTGAGCAAGAAACTTGGACTGGTAGTGGACAAAATTGGCTTGATACACCTAGTGGAGGGAGTAACCTCTCAAGAAGATCAAGAGGGCTTTGGATACTTTTCTATGCACACCCTGAGAGCACTAGAAAGGAAGGTATGGATTGAGGGACTGTGTGGCAGTGAAGAGAATACTTCCTTGTGTTGGGTGTGTAGGCATTGTGAGTGCCAAGCTGAATAGATCTGGGAGGGGTATCCTTAGCTCTGTGGTTGAGCTCACTAGCTTAGCAATTCTTCCTTTCCACTTCCTAGAAGCCTGATAAACCCAATTGTAGATTGGCTTGGCTCATCTTGGTGTATGCTTGGCTATGTGTGAGTCTGCTATTCCCTGGTTCCTTTTAGAGATCATGCCCAGCTCGGGGGTGGCAGTTGTATCAAGAGGTTGATAAGCACAACTAGCCTATGGTTGGGTGGAACGTTGCAGATGCATAGCTGGTTGTTTGGGACTACTTTTTCAAGATAAGTATTCTCTTGTGTTAACTTAGCAATTATTATTTGATGAATATTCATAATGAATGATGGATGTGTTATTGAAATTAATTCCGTTGTGTTTTCTTATAATTATACACTTCCATATGACTTTTTATATTATGTGAATGCTTATTTAATAAGTACATGGGGCTAGATGCCCGGTTTTAGCATCACGATCCTCTCCATGAACCGCCCCGCAACTGCGGAAAGAATTCTGGAAAGTCTTCTGCAACTGTGGAAAGAATTCCGGAATGTCTTCCGAAATTGCGGAAGAGTTCCGCGAACCGCCCTGCAACTACGGAAAGAATTCCAGAAAGTCTTCCACAACTGCGGAAAGAATTCTGGAATGTCTTCCGAAATTGCGGAAGAGTTCCGTGAACCGCCCCGCAACTGCGGAAATAATTCTGGAAAGTCTTTCGCAGCTGCGGAAATAATTCCGGAATGTCTTCCAAAATTGCAGAAGGGTTCCGTGAATCGCTCCAAAACTGCGGAATCATTCGGCGAATTGCTCCGCAATTGCGGAAGCATTCGGCGAATCGCTCCAAAACTGCGGAAGCATTCGACGAATTGCTCCGAAAATGCAGAAAGATTTACAAAAAAAAAAAAAAAAAACGAGGGCACTGCCCTCGACCCACCCTACAGTGCACAAGGGGGCAAGCCCCCTTGACCCCCTTTGTCCCACTCATATGTCGTCGATTGTGAGAAAATTCTATGATTTGACAAATTGTCAATATAACCTTTTCCCACGTGCATGAAAGTAAGTTATGAATTCTGAGAATATAATGCAGTTAACAATTATGTAGATGAACACATTTTGCAGAATTACAGTTGTATCAGGGAAGCACTCTAGATAGTACAGTTGGAAAGTTTTGGATCTTGGTTGGACCAAGAAAATCAACATCATGGATGATGCACAGGATCCCTATGATCCTGAGACAGATGCCATGGGGGAGAACATACATGTTGAAAATGCTGAAACAGAATCTAATGGGAGAAGAAATCAAGAGACTCCTCTAGGTATTGTAGCCACCATGAGAAGCCTAAGGGTGGAGTTGCAAAGTTGCAGAGAAGACAATTAAAGGATGATTAAAGCTCAGGAAGAACAAAATCAGTTGAATGCAGCCATGCTACAGAGTTTGACAGACATCCAAAGGCAAATAAACTCTGGGCATCAGACATCAAATCTAGAAAGGGGTGGGAGTAGTTCTAGGAGGAATTCTCGCAAGAGGGCCAGTATCCCAAGAAGAGTTTCTACAGATAGAACATATACTCCAGAAATATCTTCTAAACAATCATCTGAATCGGAAGAATCCATTGAGGGTTCAAGCTCTTCGTCTTGCGGGAGTAAGAGGAAGAAGCACTACAAGAACAGTTCGCATGGGGAATTTAAGAAGGCAGAACCTCCTACATTTGATGGAGAGGTAAAGTCTAGTCAAGAAGCTGAAGCTTGGCTTCTTGGGATGAGAAATTATTTCCAAGTCCAAGAATACTCGGGAAATATGAACGCAAGTGTATCCATCTTCAACTTGAATGGAAGAGCATCTATATGATGGGAACACACTAGGCAAGTGAAAAAGATTAACGAAAGGAAGATCATGTGGAAGCAGTTCAAGAAATACTTCAAGCAGAAGTACCTCTCTGACAGGTACTATGATGATAAGATCAAAGAGTTCCATGAGCTGAGATTGGGACAATTGACCATGGAAGAATATGCAAACAAATTCTTGGAGCTGCTAAGGTATATCAGGTATATTCGAGATGATAAGGTGAAAATTCAGCGTTTCCTAAGTGGACTTCCCCAGTCATATAAAGATAGAATTGAGTTTGATGAACCTCAAACTCTAGAGGAGGCCATAAGAAAGGCCAAGTATTGCTTTGATCAAAACAGAAGCAAACCAGAATTCCATAAGGCATGGAAGGATAGGAAAAACGAAAAAGTTTGATCAAAGGAAGAAGGGGTTCAAGCCTCCTCAATTCCGTAATCAGCAAAGGCAACCATCACAGGTTGTGACTAAGCCAACTAGGATGATGGGAGACAAGCCAAGAGATCCAAAGGAACCAAGAGAACCACTTCAATGTTGGGGTTGTGGAGGAGACCACATGCTTAGGAACTGTCCACATAGGAATGGGAATGCAAATCAAGTTCACAACATCCAAAGAGCTGAAACTATGGGTCAAGTGGCAAGGACAATCCCTAGAATCTATGCAGCAATAGACGACCACCAAGCAGATCATCAGTCAACTGTGGTTGAAGTTGAAGGTAATATTGCTAAGCAATCTGTTTCTATTTTGATTGATCCTGGATCTACTCACAGTTATGTCACTCCTAGAATTGTTGAGATTTGTGCTTTCAAGAAAGTAAAGCATAGTAAATCATGGTTAGTTCAACTTGCCACTGGAACAAAGAGAAAAGTTAGTGAAATAGTAGATAAATGTCCATTAGAGATGGATGGGCTATTCACTTATGCAGATCAGAATATTTTGCCACTTGGTTCCTATGATATTCTCATGGGAATGGATTGGTTAGAAGCACACAGGGTTAAACTTGACTGCTGCAATAAGACATTTGAATGCATGGACGAAGAAGGAAACCCGAGGATTGTAAAAGGCATTCCAAAGGTGCCTTCTGTTAGACAGGTTTCAGCCATGCAGCTGAAGAAGTTTTGTAGGAAGGGATGTTAATTGTATGCAGCCCACATTTTAGAGGTAGCAGAGAGTGAAACTTTTAAATTGGAGGACTATCAGGTATTGCAAGAATTCAGGGATGTTTTTCCTGATGAGATTCCAGGACTCCCTCCAAAGAGAGACATTGACTTTACAATTGAACTTGTTCCAGGAGCGGCACCAGTGTCTAAGACACCCTACAGGATGAGTAAACTGGAATTGCTAGAATTAAAAATGCAATTACAAGAATTGCTGGAAAAGAAATACATTAGGCCAAGTGTATCCCCGTGGGGAGCACCTGTTCTATTTGTGAACAAGAAAGATGGAACACTCAGGTTATGTATTGACTACAAGCAGTTGAACAAAGTCACTGTGAAGAACAAATACCCATTGCCCCGAATTGATGACCTCTTTGACCAAATGAGAGGAGCAAAAGTATTTTCAAAAATTGACTTGAGGTCTGGTTACCATCAGGTAAGAATCAAAGAAGAAGATATTCATAAGACAACCTTTAGAACGAGGTATGGACACTATGAGTTTGTAGTGGTACCATTCGGTCTCACAAATGCCCCAGCTACATTCATGTGTCTCATGAATAATGTTTTTAGCAAGTATTTGGACAAGTTTGTTCTTGTATTCCTGGACGACATTCTCATCTATTCTAAGAATGAAGAAGAGCATGAAGAACATTTGAGAATGACAATGCAATTATTAAGGGAGCATAAGCTGTATGCTAAGTTGAGCAAATGTGACTTTTATAAAGATAGAATTCATTATTTGGGTCACATCATTTTCGACGAAGGAATATATGTAGACCCTGAGAAGATTGAAACCATTATGAATTGGCCAACTCCAAGGAATGTGATGGATGTGAGATCTTTTATGGGCCTTGCTAGTTACTACAGGAGGTTTATCGAAGGATTCTCCAAGGTTGCAAACCCGATCACTTCTTTGCAAAATAAGGGGATAAAGTTTGAATGGTCACCAAGATGTGAGGAAAGTTTTCAACGGTTAAAGAATCTTCTTACAAGTGCACCAATTTTGAAAATTGCAGACCCAGAAAAAGACTTTGTGGTGTGTACCGATGCATGCAATCAAGGACTTGGAGGAGTTATTATGCAAGACAACCACGTGATATACTATGAGTCAAGAAAGTTGAAGGAGCATGAGAAGAACTATGCTACTCATGATATAGAACTTGCAGCCATAGTACATGCTTTAAAGATGTGGAGGCATTACTTGATGGGAAGAAAATTTGAGTTAAGGACAGACCATTGTGGTCTAAAATACTTGTTTGATCAGCCAACTTTAAATGCTAGGCAAGCTAGATGGTTGGAATTTTTGTGTGAATTTGATTTTGAAACCAAATACATAAAAGGGAAAGAAAGCAAGGTGGTTGATGCACTCAGCAGGAAGGTACATGAAATGCATGTGGCAGCGCTTAGTACTTGCCAACCAGATTTGAGACAACAGATTGTTAACCATACGGTTGAGGATGAAGGCTATCATTTGGAAGAAGGCAGACTTCTTACTTTTAAGAATAGAGTCTATATTCCAAATGTGGCAGATTTGAGGAGAATTGTTATGGATGAAATCCATAAAGCTCCATACTCTAGTCACCCAAGATATCAGAAAACAATTTCTACAGCAAGAAAATATTACTTCTGGCCAGGCATGAAGAAGGAAATTGCTGAATACATTTCTAAGTGCATGGAATGTCAGCAGGTGAAGAGTGAACACCAACATCCAGTAGGTTTATTGCTCCCAGTGCCAATTCCAGAATGGAAATGGGAAGTAATATCCATGGACTTTATTACAGGATTGCCAATGACTGTGAAACAACATGATTCCATAACTGTTGTGGTGGAGAAGTTAACAAAGGAAACACATTTTATACCATTTAAGTCCACACATAAAGCCGATGCCATTGCAAATATTTTCATGAAGAAAATTTTCAGATTACATGGGTTTCCTAAGTCAATAATTTCTGACAGGGATACCAAGTTCACTTCCAATTTTTGGAAAGGTCTCTTTGCAGATTTGAGTACACATATGGGCAAACTGAAAGAGTAAATCGGGTGCTTGAAGACATTCTCCGCATGTATTTAATGGAAAAACCATCCAAATGGGAGGATTATCTACACTTGGTAGAATTTGCATATAGCAATGGGAAACAAGCATCATTGGGAATGAGTACTTATGAGGCTTTGTACGGCAGAAGGTGTAGGGCACCAGTGACTTGGGACAATCCAGTGAACAGAATTGTACTTGGGCCAGAATTGCTTAAGGAAATGGAACAAGAGGTTGCAAAGATTAGACAGAATTTAAAAATAGCCCAGGATAGATAGAAAATCTATGCAGATAAGCATAGGATCTATAGGGAATTCAAAGTTGGGGATCATGTGTATCTTAGAGTGAAATCCAGGAAGAGTTCATTGAAGCTTGGGAGTTGTGCCAAGCTATCACCTAGATATTGTGGGCCATTTGAAGTGCTTGAAAGAATAGGGCAAGTTGCATATAGACTTGCATTGCCTGCTAGCACTAAAGCTCATAATGTTTTTCATGTCTCTTTGCTTAAGAAATATGTATATGATCCTAACCATGTGATTACTTGGGATGTGATCCAGGTGGAACCCGAGGGAGAATTCCAAACCGATCCATTGCGCATCCTAGACAAGAAGGTAACATTGCTCTGGAACCGAGCCATCGGATAGGTAAAGGTGCAATGGAAGCACTACGGTCCTGATGAGGCTACATGGGAGCTGGAGGATGCCATGAGGGTGGCATATCAATTTTTGTTGAATTTTGATGAGCACTGAGGACAGTGCTAATGTAAGGGGAGGGGAATGTAATGTCCCCATTTTGACCCCCTTTGTATTAAATCGTAAATGATGTAAATATTGTAATTTAATCATGGTGAGGAGCTCAAGGCCAAGGCCCCACCATTGATTTAGTGTTTTATGTATCGGCAATTAAAGAAATAGATGCCTATGGTTCTTGTGCTAGATAGGCACAATGTAAATAAGACATCATGTAAATACGAATTTTAATGAAAAACCCACAACTGGCTATGCAATGCAACAAAGAGATGGGGGCATGATTCTACAAGGAATAGGGAGGGAAATTATTCAAACCCTTGAGCCAATGGTGTTAATCCATGTGTCAATGAGAAAACCCATAAACCACCAACTACCCATTTTGGGTTATGGACCCAATCATTTAATTCTTCCAGAAATTGGTTGAGGCAGTTAATGCCTTGGGAATGAAGAGGTATGGCAACCAATTTCGTGCATGGGAAAGCCATCAACCTGGGAATTCGTATTTTTTCTTCTTGGGCAAGAAAACACCCACGAAATGGTGCCCACAGCCATTCTGAACAGATAGTTTTTGCTCTCTCATGTAGTCTGAACTACTGGGTCTTTCCTCATCACGTTTTTAACATTTTCCCTGCATTCTCCATGGCTGGGAGCTCGTTTTTGTGTTATATAGTGGCTGGGAGAGGAGGACCACGATTTGGGACTGTTATGGAGGCCGTTTTCGCCCCAGAATGTCCATGGACATTTTTCTAAAAATGGATTTGGCTTCCCAGGGTTGTTCTCCATCTTCCAGTTTCATTTTTGGGTTTCCCATGTTTTTCTGAAGCTAATGAAAACCCCATCTTTGGGCATCTCACTGTAAAAATGTTTTATCATGCCCAATAAGTGTGGTTCTGCTGTTATGTGCATCCCAGTTTTGATTTGAACCTGTGAGCAGAAACTTGGACTGGTAGTGGACAAAATTGGCTTGATAAACCTAGTGGAGGGAGTAACCTCTCAAGAAGATCAAGAGGGATTTGGCTACTTTTCTATGCACACCCTGAGAACACTAGAAAGGAAGGTATGGCTTGAGGGACTATGTGGCAATGAAGAGAATACTTCCTTGTGTTGGGTGTGTAGGCATTGTGAGTGCCAAGCTGAATAGATCTGGGAGGGGTATCCTTAGCTCTGTGGTTGAGCTCACTAGCTTAGCAATTCTTCCTTTCCACTTCCTGGCAGCCTGATAAACCCAATTGTAGATTGGCTTGGCTCATCTTGGTGTATGCTTGGCTATGTGTGAGTTTGTTGTTCCCTGGTTCCTTGTAGAGATCATGCCCAGCTCGGGGGTGGCAGTTGTATCAAGAGGTTGATAAGCACAATTGGCCTATGGTTGGGTGGAAAGTTGCAGATGCATAGCTGGTTGTTTGGGACTACTTTGTCAAGATAAGTATTCTCTCGTGTTAACTTAGCAATTATTATTTGATGAATATTCATAATGAATGATGGATGTGTTATTGAAATTAATTCCGTTGTGTTTTCTTATAATTATACACTTCCATATGACGTTTTATATTATGTGAGTGCATATTTAATAAGTACATGGGGCTAGATGCCCGGTTTTAGCATCACGATCCTCTCCATCGCACTGGTATGATGGGAGGGGACGTTACATGAGTATTTGTGGGAGAATCTTAAGGGATCATCCCACTAGGTAAGGGGATAGAGTTCCACCTTTCCAAATATGTAGGGATAAGCCTCCAAGCAACCCAAGGTTCGAGAAGTCACTTGAAGCTTTTCTTTTTCCATTTTAACCAACAGCGACACACTTTGCACACTAGCAAATCGCGTCATTTAAGGACAACGTGCTTTGTACAAGAGCAACTAGAGTCACCGATGCTCTCCAACAATGTGCAGAGCATGTCACCTAAGGTCTGACGCTCCTTTCCAACAAGCAGGGCGTGTCGGGGTGACAACACAATGTTAAAAGGTGAACATCAACTCTCCATTTGATCATTTAGCCCAAGTGATTTTAGGAATTCAAGCATATAGAGGACACATAACTCACGGTGACGAGATTTTGGTGTAAGAGAATGCCCCCCAAAGCATGATGCTAGAAAAATAGGGTAGGTTAAATGCTTTTAAATATGAGGGTTTGAGGCAAGGATCATTGGTTGGAGTGATGAACAAATACTCCTGCAGTACAACAGAATCCGAGATATATGTCTCAAATTATGCATAACATGGCTTCTGACCAATATAATGCAAATCCATGGTAGTATCGACTGACTGAACACAATCATGGATACTAGACACAAGTGTAGATCCATGATGAGATAATTACACAGCCATGACCAATACAAAAGTGGATCTGTGTGATACGACTTAAAAAATATCTGTCGCAACCTGGGTAAGATACATGAGTTAACCCAAGGTCTTCAAGCAAATCCTGCAATGATACGAATCTAACCATGTGATTACAATGTTTTGAATTCGAACATGGTAGAAACCACTTGATTACCGGTCAATAATGTATATCATTAACAAGCACGAGGAAATCACCATTAATCTAAATGATTCCCAAGGTATCATAGTACATACCACAAAATGTGAATCAATGAGTTGAGGTTGAACATTCGATGGAATATTTCAATCAGAAGCCAATGATGTGAACTTACTGTTGAAAGTGAGGAAACTTGCCATTGAGGCATGCAGGCCCAAGGTGCTTGATTGGTTTATAGGTTCAATGCTTGAATGATGTGTTTAAGTTGACAAGGATAAACCCGTCGAAGAATGGCCATTATGTTTCCCCCATCATCGACACAAAACAATATCAAAGATGATTTGGAGTAGATAGGACAGTAGAGCAATGTTTGAGATTGACTTAGGGGAGACGAACATAATAGAAGGTATAATGACTGTAGAGATTGACTCAATCAACACGCTCCTCTTGAACATTGAATGGAATGACTTAGCAGCATTGACATGACAAGATCGACACCTAGAACTAATGCAACTGATGATGGAAGCATTATTTGGATGAATCAAAGGATTAAAGTGACTCAGGGAATTGGTGAGACTCGAGGACAAGCAGATTATCCAAGTGTTTCGAATGAAATACAAATGAGTTCCATGTTCAAGAGTGACTAAGTACTACCATTGTTATGGGTAAATGCAAAATATTCTCATTATTCCCCATCATGGTTGATGAGTATTATCACATCCCCTTCCACCAATCCGATGCAAGGAAGGAAACATGGCCAAGATTACCGGGCTTATTTGGAAATCTCATCCCATACAATACTACGAAATTCATAATAAATAAAAACTTGTGTATACAAACTCATACTCAATATAAACAGAGTGGAATTAAAACACAATTGTACACACACAAACAATAATGCATCAACACATCTATCACCAGCATAGGATGATTCAACATCCAGGGATTCAATTCCATTCCAAAGCTATGCACAAGCTTCATATCACTTCCATTAACAAGAATAATTACCATTCCGAATTAACACATTACAGAACACAAAATGCATATAATTTAAAACACAGAGATTACTTATCTTTGAGAAGAAGTTGTCCAACAACTGGCTATGTGAGAGAAACGTTCCACCCAACCATAGATCTCTATCCAACATGTATTCTTTCAACTGAGAGATCACCCCCAAGCTGAGTTGCGTATCCACTAAGGAGGATCTAGATGGGCTTACTCACAGCCATGGTTTCACTCAACAGCTATGCTAAGCCAACACATAGTTGAATTTATCAAGCATACAAGAAGATAGAGGAGGAAGGTGCTAAGACAGTGAGCTCAACCACAGAGCTACAGACATATCAGGCTAAATTCAGGCAATCCAATCCTCTGTTCAAACATTCACACTTGGATTTCTCAAACTTCTGTCACCAAATAACTCAATCCCATCACTGGATTTCCAGGCTATAAAAACTGAGTTTTTCTATGGATTTTGGGGTATCTAATCCTCTCAAATTCACCCCAAGGTTCATATATATGGATCCCCCATTGGATTTTACTGTCCAATACCAATTATGGGTGTTTATGGCTCTTCAAAACATGGGTTCTTGCAAAGTTGCGATTTTTGGTTTTTGCTCACTGTTGGGAATTCCTCCTACATGAAAACTGAAACTGGGATGGTCAACAATGGAATGGGGATGATGAAGAACCAATTCCCATAAGGTAGAGTGACTTCTGGGTCAAGGAAACAGAGCCCATACCCTGCCATACGAATTTATGGGATGCCCATGCTCCATTGAAGCCATGGACTGATTTCTTCAACAACTTTCTTACACATAAATAAATGCCAGCGAAGAAAGTCAAATGGGTTCTCAAGATGACATTTGGAAACCTATGGTTCAATCCCACAACCCCCTCACCACTCTCTAGTGGATACACATGGCCCCTTCTCATTCATTGCTCCCATAGCCAGTTTTGGTATTTTATTGCATGATGTTTATTTACATCATTTTTTTACAATGTTCCATGGCTAAATAGAACATGGGTAACATAATATCTAATACTTTCCTTTTAAATAAAATTCAAGCTTCCACTAGCGGGGCCTTGGCCTTGAGCTCCACGGTAGGAAAACATATATCACATGTATACATTATTTACATTAAAAGCTAATATATCCTAAGGGTCAAAATGGGGTATTACAAGTACATCTTTGTTTATTAATGAGATTGAGGAGGGTAACATATGCTCAGTATAGATCATCCTTCAGATGAGTCCAATATTGCATGTTTAACGAACCTGAGATAGGATGCGTTCAACCCAGAAATGGCCCTTCAGTGTCATATTTTAACGAGTCCAAAGAAGGTAAACTCAGCGAGGTTTCATATTTAGAGAGTCTGAAATGATTGAAAGAAAACTCCATATGGTTCTTTTTCGTAAATATTAGTCTCCTCATCTGAAAAAGGATAAAACAATATGAGGGAGAATTCTTCTAGTCATGATTAACTAGAGTGCTCCTTTTTCGTAAATAGTCCTACAGGTCCGAAAAAGGGGTAAATTATCACCAGAAATACAACATTTTGAATACTTTTACAAATGTGGAAGAATCAAGTTCGCTTGGCAATATTTTTCTATTTAGGGAGTTTGAAAATAGCTTAAAGAAGAACTCCAAGGGGTTCCTTTTTCGTGGGAGTTTTACGAGCTGAAAAAGAGATAAAATGTAACTCAGTGACTTATTCTCATGGTTTTACGAGTACGAGAAGGAACAAAGACTCAAATTGATACCTTTAATACATGATTTTAATGAGCATGATGACGGTATAAAAAACGATCAAAGAATCGTTCACATAAGAAGCACAAAAAGTCTTACGACGGTCACCAACATAATCAAAACACCAATTTTCACCATCTGCAAGCTCCTGGAACCCAGTTAGGATCTATTATAAGGTTTTAAAACATAAATAAGATACCAACTATAGAAAATAACCCATAAAATAAATATTAAAAAAGGAATGTTTTGTTTCTTTATATAAAAAGGTGAATAGTAAAAAAATATTTACCAATTCATTTCACCAAGTTGGAATAGTGGAGAAAAAAACTCTTTGGATCTCGATCTTTTGACGACGATTACGGAAGCCTCAGTGTAGCTAGGGTTTTCACCCTAGCTTGTGCAAATGAGCACCTACTAAGGAGAAAGGATTCCTTAGTAGTAGTTCAGAAAAATATTAAATGAAAGACAATACATTAAAATGGAAATTATTCTAAACATGTGCATAAAATAACAGAAAAGTAATAAAAATGGTTTTTTTGTATTAAAAATTATACCTCCAACATGAAGGTTGGTGAAGTTCTTGCAATAGTCCAAGAGGGTTGCTCCAAACTCTATATTTGCTCCTTTCTCTTTCTCCAAAGGGTTGGAAATGGGCCAAAGGGGCACTCAAGGGTGAAAGTAGCTCAAGGGTGATGTCACGAACCAAAAATTTCGTAAAATTTAAAACTTTTCTAAGTGCCTAAAATGCCACTAAAATATATGCGGAAATATAAAGTGTGGGTTTACTTTCTCTAAAAATTGCTTACAAATAATTAAAACTTTACGACTTTAAATCCTGTTATAAACAACCTTTAATATTTAAATTTTTAAATAACAATAGTTTAAATTTTACTAACCCTTTCCCTTCCTGAAACTATAGACCAAGAAGCATGTACCTCTTTTATCGTTTAATTGTACCAATACAACAACCTAAATGATAACAACTTAATCATAATCATAAGAGGAAACATATTGGCATTTATGCATCATATAAACAACCAACTTTCTAACTGAATCGTATACTTCAAAGAAATCATAAACATTTTAAGAAAGAAGCAAGTACTCATACATAAAACACTTTGAGAAACACCATAGGAAAACATAGGAGACCAAGAGTAACGTGGTTCACCCGTACACGGGCTAGTCCACAAACATGTGTGCATATTTTATTATAATTATCGAAACAAGTGAAGCATTACAAAAATGGCAAACTCAGTTGTTTGCAAAATTCTATCATTTTGATGCTTCTCTCCTAGAGAGCTTTTTCTCTTTCGAGAGATTTGAAGCTACTGATCTAAACATAAAAAAAAATTATAAGATAAAACAATTTATAATTTTCACTATGCTTTCAACCTAAAAACTCTGTATAAAGTCTAGAGGTATTTTTCTATAAGAAATTCCATTCCTAAATTTCACAGCCTCTATCTTCGAATGCATCTCGTAACCTTAAGATATAATTCGTAAGGTGCTTTATCAAAATTAACTCCACAATCTACAAGATGAACAACATGAGTCTATTTCACTATACATACTAAAATCCATTTTAGTTATATAAATTTAAAATATATAAACCACCGTTTATAACCTCTAAATCTTGAAAGTTAGAGTCCCTCCCAAAGGTAAGGTTTAGTTTTCATTAGTAGATTTCTTGTACTCTTAGTCCTAAGAACAAGGATAATCATTCCCTAAATTATGCACTCAAGGTCTTATCAAAACCAAAAGTTAATAATAGCATACCACCACAATAGTTCTTCTAACGATACATATATTATTACAATTTCAACCTAAACTTTACAATATTGATTGAAATCATAAACTAACATAATAACATACCCGCCATATGAATATTCGCAAACTTATCATAATAAATCTATGGAGACCCATAATAACGTTTTAATGCGGAAAAAAATGTAATGTTCGACAATGAAATAATTATCACGTCGAGTTTTAGCCTAACATTAAGCAGAAATTCACTTCGATCTAAGAGCACCCAACTGTGTGTGAACACTTCCATAACAACAAGGTTTAGGTATGTGTGGGAACCCTGATGGCATCTCTAACCAAAAATCATACAAATCGTATACTAAAAGATCAACAATCCTGCATAACTTCCATCGAGTTTGACTATAGAGGTCACTCTAATGTGATTATGTCAATTTAAGCACTTCGATATGAAATAAAGAGATCTAAAATTAATGTGACACTATTATGAAAGGAGAGATCGCTTACCATCATAGAGATGAATCTATAATTTATAAGCAACAGGATCGCTTACCAGATACCATATGGGTGCAGCTATTATATGTCTCAAAGCAGTGATTAAATTATTACGGAGATTGATTCTCGCAACTTTTGACAAGCAACGAGTAACACACGTGAAGTCATGCAGAGGTTTATATAAGGATCTCTATCAACAAACATATGCAGAGATTTGCATCCCTTTCATGTGTTGAGCAAATGTTTAAAAATCTATCTATCAAATAACAGTAAGGGTTTCCCTGAAATCTCTGTTAAGCAATGTTACAGAGGTTAAACACTACTTTGCTCATCGAGATTAAGCATGAGTTCTATCTAACAAAAGCGGCCAAGATCGCCCTCACAATGTGACATTGTCAAAAACATCTTAAATAAATATCGATGGTCTACCAAAATAGATATCACAACCTATAACGTAACCCTGAATGTTGTTGCATGAATCTAGATCTTAAATTACAAAAACCTTTTACTTCCATCCAATACAAAATGCAGAGGTAAGGCATATATGAAATATATCACACAGGAAATGACTATGATATGTATCAGTTCTCCACCGTTGATCAATTAATAAATAACCGTTATATGCCGGCAACATCTATTTAGGATGCGATTCACCTAAGGTTGGGCTATATTCACATCTCAAGAGTGAGATTGTTGAATTAAGGGTTATATACTAATGGCAACGTATATATATATACACCAGTTTAAGATGTAGAGGTTTGACCATGCAGAGCACAGAGCCTCACACTTTGGGGTTTTCATATGGAGTTTTAAACTATACAACTCTATTAATAAAGATAATCTAGTGCACTACTTCAGTAAAGCATACGCAGAGATTACACTTACAGATATAACTCCATCCAAATGTTATCTATAACCATTTGTAACAGGAATCAATACTTGGTTGTTAATCCAAACAACAATTTGGAGAAAACACAAAAAATCTGATGTCAATAAAACCAGAAATGTAAATAACACATCGCAATTATTCAGATAAACCCATTCCTTGGAAAGATGTTACCTTTCCTCTTCATGCGGAGATGGAACCTCCTCTCTTCTGCAGGAATTTGTATCTTTGTTCTTTCTGCGCAGATCCAATAGTAGTGATTAAGACCCTTCCCCTTCGAAATGGCGAGTTTCTCCTCCTTATCTGAATTTGCATTTTGTCAAACGTCGTATCCCACGAGTCTCCTTTCCTCCCCAGGCTCAACCTCTGTTCATGCTATCAGATCGCACATCAAACTCTGTCCCTAGTATCGCATGGAAGCGATCACTCCCATTTTGATCCCATCTACAATAAATCCAAATCTCAAAGTAGAATTCCTCATGGAAACCTACTCGTCCGCGAGCGCCCCCTTAAATATTCCAACAGGAATTGAGATCTATACGAAGGTTAATCGCACAGCAACCTTTCCTCCTGCTCCTCATGTGTGTGTTTTCCAGCTATCGCAGAGATGATGTTATTATAATGCTGAGCCCTAACTGACAATTGTGGGTGAAATGGTGCTCCCTTAAATTCGGGTGTTACCGCCAGGATCTCCTCATCCAAGAACAATCCTCTCTTAGTGGAGCTGGTAGTTGCCCTTTCATTTTAATGAACTGCCAACTACACAACCAACGTGGTAATAACTCCCCTCTCCTTCATCCAGATCGTGCTTGATAGATGGGGGTCCATCCTTGCTACGTGGAAGCAGCCTTTGGCCAAGTGAAGTTTGAACCAAATAAATTTTACGGAAGTTATGATACTCCATCGCTAACTCTCACAAAAGGGAGATGGTAGGGTTAATGCCTTCCGACGAATAAGCGAGAATGTCCCTTCTAATAACTTCCTTCTACTTGATGTAATGGTTTACCATGCAAAAACGGTGTAACATGCTTTTAAATCCATAACATTCCTACTTAATTAATATAAGTGTTTTAAATCTCTCGCCGGATTTCAAGGAATCGAGGATCGTGGAGCTAACTAGAGCCAAAACGTAATAAAATAATTTCATACTAAAAACTCTTAATTTACGTCACAACATAGGCCATGGTTAAGTACTAATGGCGACTCTTCCTTGTCAAACTCCTTTGCTTATAGTATTTTTACTTAGGCAAGTATTCATAATTGTATATTCTTCCTTTACAATTATTAACTTAATTCCTTTTATAATAGTCATGTATAGAGTGTACCCCCTTCTTAATAACAAAGGAATTTTCTATTAAATTATTTAGTATTAACTATTTGATCAAACAAATATTTTCTTAAAAAGGAAATCATATATTTTATATATGTAGACCTTTAAACAAAGTCCCAATGCACTAATAAAGTATAAATCCTTTAATAATACCCCTCTTTATACATCCTTTTTAATAACTATATACATTTCATTTATGTACATGTTTGATAATACCACTTATAGTCTAATGTGACTTAAGATCCAGTATATTTTCTTAACTTATAAATTGAGCTTTATCACATATATATATATAAATACATGTCTTTAAAATAGCTCCTTTCCACTTCATTTTCAAATTGGTTATATATATATATATATATATATATATATAAGAGAACTTAGCTTCGCAAATAATTAGGGGTATTATGGATACTTTTTCTGACACTCTTGTTGAGGTCTATGTTAAGCTTCTTTTAACATCCTCTTGTAGGGTATGACTAATATAGTTTGTAAGAACAATAGTTGACCTTTTGATGCTAAAAAGGTAAACGAGAGCTTAGAATAATAGTTGTGTAACTAAATAATCGCTATCACCGTTCCTCTACTTAGGAAAATAACTTAAGGTTATCAAGTGAGTGTTTAAGATACTAAGATGACACCCGCCATCTACTTATGCTTTAGTTTCCACACCTTCCTCCTTAGTGACTTCACCTGCCAAGCACTTAGTTTCCCTCGTCGTTAATTTACAATTTTAAGAGTAGTCCCACCAATATTTTCAGGGTCCACTGGTGGGGCCTTGGCCTTGAGCTCCTCACCAGGGCCACATACATAATTACAATATGTAAGAATAAAATTATTAAGGCTTAAAAATGAGGGGTGTTACATACTCTCCCTCTTAAGAATAACACCGTCCTCGGTGTTAGACAGTTTGTCTTTTGCATCCTTTCACCATCCTTCGCTTACTTCATTTTTTTATGCTTTGGTTGCCTTCACATTTTTACGTTTTTCGCAAGCTCTCTTCACTTAGAACCTGCACATTGTACAACTCGTACAAGATTTTCCAATATTCTTCAGTATAACATAAGTATACAAAATTTCAAACAGTAAGTGTTCTTCATTGTTCCTCATCCTTGAGAGGGTATTTGGTTACTATAACATTCACACATAAATACATCTCATAGCCTAGTTACAAGACAAATCATTAACCTTTTCTTATATCATAAGACAATTCTTTCCAACAAAACTTGGCTGATAATCAAACTCTTTTGTATTCCAACAATCATGGAGACTTGCATACAAAAAACTTTATGTATTTCCGCAATCGTAGGGACTTGCCATACATATCTTGCTCATGTACTTCAGTAATCATGTAGACTTGCATACATAGCACTCTTTTGTATTTCAGCAATCATGGAGACTTGCATACAAAACATGAGTCCTCTATAGCCCAGCAGGAATATGACAGTCTTACTCTGCAACTCATTACATAGCTCCCCCTCATCGAATCTTCTTGTGGGCTCAGTTCTAACACCACAAGGAAAAAGTTTTAGTCTCCTCAGAGAACCTCTTGTGCGCTCCGTTCTAACGACACAAGGAAAAATCGTGAGCCCTTCCTCTGCTCAATTTGATGGATATAAAGTTTTCCTAGGACTTTTGGGTCAGTATAACATTCAACGAGCTACCCACTTGCTCTGTTTCACTTCCATGGGGAACATGACCACAATTTAGGGGAGTTGCACCCTGCAACAGCTAGTAAGTGAGTGCAAGATGCAGCCTCTTCTTGAGTTCAGGAAATATTATTTTCCCCTCAAACCTTCTCGTTTGAGTCCGAGAATTTTACTTAGTAACAATCATTTAGTATTTCTTGCATTCCACATGCGACATAATACCAACAAAATATTAACGAATATATTCTCTGTTTACTATCATATTCTATGCATTTTGATGATTACACATCATCACTCATAAGTCTTATCACCAATCATGATTCATAAAATCCAAATTTAAAATGTAAAGTAAACCATTACCTACTCTTGATCGATTCAGCTCAACTTATCTATGTAAGTAGTTGTATAATCCATATTCTTCTCGAATTACAATATTGGTCATGATCCAAAATCACCTCCTGAAATGTTAGTATAAGGAAAATTTTTCTTTGCTTCAAAAGTTCAACAACTAAACTCATTAGTTCCATATATTTACATGCATGCTCATTGGATTAACTTGTGCATCCTCTTCAATGAATCTTGATGCAAACTCTTCAAGATCCTTAATGGGAATTTGAGGTCAAGTTTGCTAACAAACAAACATGTTAATTTCATAAAAACGGTTAGTTGCATATAGATTCAGTTCAAATTGAAGATTTACCATCTAATGATTCTTTTCTTGTAATCAAACTCCCACTTTTTAACAAGACCTTTTTAATTTGATGCACATCAATCTTTATAACAACCCTAGATGAAATACTTAGAATCATAATGCTTTTAAAAATCATTTTAAGCTCCTAGGAAGACTGCGTGTAATTCCATACAGTGATACACTTTTAAGCTTATACTTATAATTCTAATAACAATAGGGAATTCTGAAATGAAATACAATTTATGTTAAGTAATAAAATCTTAACATTTAACAAAATGAAAAATTTTCAATAATATTCAACTTGTCAATATCTTTTCACCTAAACTAGTTTACGCCTTTAAATATTACATGTAACCTATTGATATTCATAGGTACTGCTTTTATAGGATATCAACAAAAATGTGGAATTAAACGATACTTCTATAAAATTTTGAATTTACTTATGAAATTTGTCAGTATGTTCATGAAACTTTTCATAATCTTTTGTAAAAATATGAGAATTGTTTTAACAAGTTTCACTCTTTAGTAATACCATATAGTGATGCGAATATTTAAACTTATGTCAAGTGATAACGTACCTGCCTCACAAATTTATGAGAAAAAAAAAAAAAAAAGTACTTATCTTTATTCTTTTGGAAAATGCTTGGAGTTGCACTTTGTATAATATTACCCCTTGTCCATTCCCATCCATGCATTCAGAATGAAACAAAAGAAACGACTTGATTAATAAACTCCATACTTATTGATTTCATGTTGAGCCCATCAGGCCCGAGTGTTTAAACCTAGTGCTCTGATACCATATGTCACGAACCAAAAATTTCGTAAAATTTAAAACTTTTCTAAGTGCCGAAAATGCCACTAAAATATTTGCGGAAATATAAAGTGTGGGTTTACTTTCTCTAAAAATTGCTTACAAATAATTAAAACTTTACGACTTTAAATCCTGTTATAAACAACCTTTAATATTTAAATTTTTAAATAACAATAGTTTAAATTTTACTAACCCTTTCCCTTCCTGAAACTATAGACCAAGAAGCATGTACCTCTTTTATCGTTTAATTGTACCAATACAACAACCTGAATGATAACAACTTAATCATAATCATAAGAGGAAACATATTGGCATTTATGCATCATATAAACAACCAACTTTGTAACTGAATTGTATACTTCAAATAAATCATAAACATTTTAAGAAAGAAGCAAGTACTCATACATAAAACACTTTGAGAAACACCATAGGAAAACATAGGAGACCAAGAGTAACGTGGTTCACCCGTACACGGGCTAGTCCACAAGCGTGTGTGCATATTTTATTATAATTATCGAAACAAGTGAAGTATTACAAAAATGGAAAACTCAGTTGTTTGCAAAATTCTATCATTTTGATGCTTCTCTCCTAGAGAGCTTTTTCTCTTCCGAGATATTTGAAGCTATTGATCTAAACATAAAAAATTTTATAAGATAAAACAATTTATAATTTTCACTATGCTTTCAACCTAAAAACTCTGTATAAAGTCTAGAGGTATTTATCTATAAGAAATTTCATTCCTAAATTTCACAGCCTCTATCTTCGAATGCAACTCGTAACCTAAGATATAATTCGTAAGGTGCTTTATCAAAATTAACTCCACAATCTACAAGATGAACAACAGGAGTCTATTTCACTATACATACTAAAATCCATTTTAGTTATATAAATTTAAAATATATAAACCACCCTTTATAACCTCTAAATCTTGAAAGTTAGAGTCCCTCCCAAAGGTAAGGTTTAGTTTTCATTAGTAGATTTCTTGTACTCTTATTCCTAAGAACAAGGATAATCATTCCCTAAATTATGCACTCAAGGTCTTATCAAAACCAAAAGTTAATAATAGCATACCACCACAATAGTTCTTCTAACGATACATATATTATTACAATTTCAACCTAAACTTTACAATATTGATTGAAATCATAAACTAACATAATAACATACCCGCCATATGAATATTCGCAAACTTATCATAATAAATCTATGCATACCCATAATAACTTTTTAATGCGGAAAAAAATGTAATGTTCGACAATGAAATAATTATCGCGTCGAGTTTTAGCCTAACATTAAGCAGAAATTCACTTCGATCTAAGAGCACCCAACTGTGTGTGAACACTTCCATAACAACAAGGTTTAGGTATGTGTGGGAACCCTGACGGCATCTATAACCAAAAATCATACAGATCGTATACTAAAAGATCAACAATCCTGCATAACTTCCATCGAGTTTGACTATAGAGGTCACTCTAATGTGATTATGTCAATTTAAGCACTTTGATATGAAATAAAGAGATCTAAAATTAATGTGACACTATTATGAAAGGAGAGATCGCTTACCATCATAGAGATGAATCTATAATTTATAAGCAACAGGATCGCTTACCAGAAACCATATGGGTGCAGCTATTATATGTCTCAAAGCAGTGATTAAATTATTACGGAGATTGATTCTCTCAACTTTTGACAAGCAACGAGTAACACACGTGAAGTCATGCAGAGGTTTATATAAGGATCTCTATCAACAAACATATGCAGAGATTCGCATCCCTTTCATGTGTTGAGCAAATGTTTAAAAATCTATCTATCAAACAACAGTAAGGGTTTCCCTGAAATCTCTGTTAAGCAATGTTACCGAGGTTAAACACTACTTTGCTCATCGAGATTAAGCATGAGTTCTATCTAACAAAAGCGGCCAAGATCTCCCTCACAATGTGACATTGTCAAAAACATCATAAATAAATATCGATGGTCTACCAAAATAGATATCACAACCTATAACGTAACCCTGAATGTTGTTGCATGAATCTAGATCTTAAATTACAAAAACCTTTTACTTCCAGCCAATACAAAATGCAGAGGTAAGGCATATATGAAATATATCAGACAGGAAACGACTATGATATGTATCAGTTCTCCACCGTTGATCAATTAATAAATAACCGTTATATGCTCGCAACATCTATTTAGGATGCGATTCACCTAAGGTTGGGCTGTATTCACATCTCAAGAGTGAGATTGTTGAATTAAGGGTTATATACTAATGGCAACGTATATATATACAACAGTTTAAGATGTAGAGGTTCGACCATGCAGAGCACAGAGCCTCATACTTTGGGGTTCTCATACGGAGTTTGAAACTATACAACTCTGTTAATAAAGATAATCGAGTGCACTACTTCAGTAAAGAATACACAGAGATTACACTTACAGATATAACTCCGTCCAAATGTTATCTATAACCGTTTGTAACAGGAATCAATACTTGGTTGTTAAGCCGAACAACAATTTGGAGAAAACACAAAAAATATGATGTCAATAAAACCAGAAATGTAAATAACACATCGCAATTATTCAGATAAACCCATTCCTTGGAAAGATGTTACCTTTCCTCTTCATGTGGAGATGGAACCTCCTCTCTTCTGCAGGAATTCGTATCTTTGTTCTTTCTGCGCAGATACAATAGTAGTGATTAAGACCCTTCCCCTTCGAAATGGTGAGTTTCTCCTCCTTATCTGAATTTGCATTCTGTCAAACGTTGTATCCCACGAGTCTCCTTTCCTCCCCGGGCTCAACCTCTGTTCATGCTATCAGATCGCACATCAAACTCTGTCCCTAGTATCGCATGGCAGTGATCACTCCCATTTTGATCCCATCTACAAGAAATCCAAATCTCAAAGTAGAATTCCTCATGGAAACCTACTCGTCCGCGAGCGCCCCCTTAAATATTCCAAGAGGAATTGAGATCTATACAAAGGTTACTCGCACAACAACCTCTCCTCCTGCTCCTCATGTGTGTGTTTTCCAGCTATCGCAGAGATGATGTTATTATAATGCCGAGCCCTAACTGACAATTGTGGGTGAGATGGTGCTCCCTTAAATTCGGGTGTTAACGCCAGGATCTCCTCATCCAAGAACAATCCTCTCTTAGTGGAGCTGGTAGTTGCCCTTTCATTTTAATGAACTACCAACTACACAACCAACGTGGTAATAACTCCCCTCTCCTTCATCCAGATCGTGCTTGATAGATGGGGGTCCATCCTTGCTACGTGGAAGCATCCTTTGGCCAAGTGAAGTTTGAACCAAATAGATTTTACGGAAGTTATGATACTCCATCGCTAACTCTCACAAAAGGGAGATGGCAGGGTTAATGCCTTCCAACGAATAAGCGAGAATGTCCCTTCTAATAACTTCCTTCTACTTGATGTAATGGTTTACCATGCAAAAACGATGTAACATGCTTTTAAATCCATAACATTCCTACTTAATTAATATAAGTGTTTTAAATCTCTCACCGGATTTCAAGGTATCGAGGATCGTGGAGCTAACTAGAGCCAAACCGTAATAAAAGAATTTCATACTAAAAACTCTTAATTTATGTCACAACATAGGCCATGGTTAAGTACTAATGGCGACTATTCCTTGTCAAACTCCTTTGCTTATAGTATTTTTACTTAGGCAAGTATTCATAATTGTATATTCTTCCTTTACAAGTATTAACTTAATCCCTTTTATAATAGTCATGTATAGAGTGTACCCCCTTCTTAATAACAAAGGAATTTTCTATTAAATTATTTAGTATTAACTATTTGATCAAACAAATATTTTCTTAAAAAGGAAATCATATATTTTATATATGTAGACCTTTAAACAAAGTCCCAATGCACTAATAAAGTATAAATCCTTTAATAATACCCCTCTTTATACATCCTTTTTAATAACTATATACATTTCATTTATGTACATGTTTGATAATACCACTTATAGTCCAATGTGACTTAAGATCCAGTATATTTTCTTAACTTATAAATTGAGCTTTATCACATATATATATAAATACATGTCTTTAAAATATCTCCTTTCCACTTCATTTTCAAAGTGGTTATATATATATATATATAAGAGAACTTAGCTTCGCAAATAATTAGGGGTATTATGGATACTTTTTCTAACACTCTTGTCGAGGTCTATTTTAAGCTTCTTTTAACATCCTCTTGTAGGGTATGACTAATATAGTTTGTAAGAACAATAGTTGACCTTTTGATGCTAAAAAGGTAAACGAGAGCTTAGAATAATAGTTGTGTAACTAAATAATCGCTATCACCGTTCGTCTACTTAGGAAAATAACTTAAGGTTACCAAGTGAGTGTTTAAGCTACTAAGATGACACCCGCCATCTACTTATGCTTTAGTTTCCACACCTTCCTCCTTAGTGACTTCACTTGCCAAGCACTTAGTTTCCCTCGTCGTTAATTTACAATTTTAAGAGTAGTCCCACCAATATTTTCAGGGTCCACTGGTGGGGCCTTGGCCTTGAGCTCCTCACCAGGGCCACATACATAATTACAATATGTAAGAATAAAATTATTAAGGCTTAAAAATGAAGGGTGTTACAGGTGAGCTAGGGTTTTAAGAGTGATTTTGGCAGAGTAAGGGTGTATTTGACTGTGGATATGAAATTAGGGGCCTCCATCACCTATTTATAGGTTTTTAGTGATGGAGTGCTGGCCCATGGTTTTGGGAACCATATGGTTTAGGTCAACTATATAGGGTTTTTGCTTCCTTTTTCCCTCTTTTTCCTCTTTTTTGTATTTTTTATTTTCTTTTTAGAGGGTTTTTGCTATTTTGGAGAAATTTTGGATTATTTTGGGGGAAAAGGGGTTTTTTGGCCCTTTGAAGGTTTTTTTGGGATTTTAAGGTTTTGGAGGCAAATATGGTAGGAAATATGGACAAATTAGTCATGTAATGGGGTAGATGAGGTAGTGAGCACTTTTTGGGTGTTAACAGATTGCCCCCTAATGTGTGAGGGCAGGAGCTCATCGTATGGCCGATAGACATCATAAGTCTTTTATGGGTTTCCTGGGGTGTGGAGAAGAGAAGGAACGAACTAGAGCCCAGAACAACGGTCCCGAACAAACTGCAAAAACTGAAAGTACATGACCTCAATAATGAATGAGGAATAATCTGAACATATGGACGAGGCAGGCATTCCCATGCTCGTATTAAGATATAGAAAAATAATAACAATGGGGTCCAAAATATGGGGACCTGACACATACATGGCCTCAAAGAATGAATGAGGAAGAATCTCAATATATGGATGAGGCGGGAATACCCATGCTCGTATCAAGATACATAAAAAATAACTGGAAGGCCCGAAAAGGGGGACCTGTAGGATACATAGAGAACCACTGTGTACATCATAAGGGTCTAGAGAGGACACAAATATGGGATATACTGTTGGGCTGACCATGTCTAAGCTGAATAATGGGTACACTGGAATAACGACAGTGCTACTGAGTGGGGTACCAGAGGAACTGATGAGCTGCTGGATCATAGTGACGGGGAGTCATACCCTCAATGGTACACTGAACTGGAACTGAACTAGATACTCAAGGAAGCATATAACTGGATGGCTTTCGAATACAATCGCCAATGCAACCCAGACATCCACGAGAACATATAACTAGGCATTCCGAAGTGACTCACGAATGTACGAGAGTCAAGGAAAATCTGGGGTCTTCGACCAATAACTGAAGGGATATAAACCCTACGCGATTCTCGACGATGCAATCAAGGTGTTGAAGTCGAGCATGTGAGAAGCAACCACTCGGAGAGGCAATGATGACTCCTCTCAAAATGGTCCATAGGCACTCACCATAGATGGTGATGGGTCCAAGGCGCAGGGACCTCTGGGTCTATCCTCTAGAATAGAGGGGCTATCGTCGACAAAGGGAGACCAGCAACTAGCAAGGTAATGATGTTTCCATGATAGGAGCGTGAGGTGGAGAACCGAAGCGTGATAGTACTGATGGTAGGACTGTTAGACTGTGGGGGATAATTGGGCAAGTAGAGTGGGTGGACTCAAACTTCCTTTGTTCATAGTATGATGGCGGGGATGATCGGGAAGCATTTGAAACGGACTGGTGGGAAAGGGAGCATAGCTGTAATGGATCAAGGATAGTTACTGGGATGAGTGATACTGAAGTTGGTGTAAAATGGCAGGAGACTGCATACTACTTTGAACAAAGGCGACCTGATTGGGGGTGCTGCCGAGACGATCGATCATAGTGCCAAAAGGAATGGGGGGACATCTTCATGGGTTAAGGAACTAGAAGAAGTGTGTGTAAAATCGTACTATCAAGTGGATTTATACGATCCCAGGACAGTTCATGCTCATGATTGCTTTCAATTTTCAGGAGTCTGAAAGCGATTAGAAGACTCTGAAATAATGGAATGGTACTGTCGTGTGGATTTGTACGAGCCCAGGACAGTTCATGCTCGTGGTTGCTTTCAATTTTAGAGAGTTTGAAAGTGATAAGAAGACTCCAGGGGGTTGATTTTTCGTGTGTTAGTCTCCAAGTCCCGAAGAAGCATAAAAGGATGCAATGAAGAACTCTTCTAGCCGGTGTGACTAGAGTATTCATTTTTCGTAATTAGTCTACCAGGTCCGAAAAAGGGTTAAACTTATACCAGATAGACGCCCTTTCAGGTACTTTAACGAGCATGAAAGGAAGCAAGATTGCTCGGCGATTTTTTCATTGTTTTAGGAGTCAGAAAAAAGCTTAAAAGAAACTCCCTAGGTGTCTTTTTCGTAAAGGACTTGTCCGGCCCGAAAAAGGGATAAAAGTATACCGAACAAAAGGAATGGCCAGGCAAGGAGAAAGTGCTCAATCAGGGAACATTGATGATGACCAAGAATAAGGGTAGGGGGGAGCACTGGTGGGCCTCCTTGCGAGATAATGAATGGTGGAAAAATAGCGAAATAATTGCAGTATGACAGGAGTGAAGGGCTCATGTAAAAATGTGAACAATCCGATGGCAGCCGATGTGGTGCGCAAACCAAGGAAGCAAGGTGTCAGGACACAATGTTGAAACTGTACGAGGTGAGAGCGAGAAATGATCTCAAGCATCATCACGAGCTCAGAAAAATGAATCTGGTGATATAACAAGTGTCAAAATGGATAACGACCGATGTGGCACGCAAATTGAGGGGACAAGGGGTGTTTTGGAAAAAATACCCGAAAAATCTGGGGGTGAGAGCAAGAAATGATCTCAAGCATCATCATGGGCTCGAAAAAATGAATCCGATGATATAAATTATATCAAAAATGAAGAGTAGCCGAAGTAGCACGCAAACCGAGGTGACTAGTGGTGTCTAGAAAAATGCTCAAAAAGTTTTTGGTGAGAGTGAGAAATGATCTCAAGCATCATCACGGGCACGGAAATATGAATTCGGCGGTGCAAATGGTGCGAAAAACGGAGGTCATAAGGACTCTGGAATGGTCAAAGGAAATGACTAGGTTAAAAATGGTTACAAATAAAGGTGAGCCCACCAAGCCAAGGATGCAGTGGTGGGGAGAAATGATGACCCACGGGGGAAGAATACGAGGTGTATCAAATGAAATCAAATCTACAAGTTATAGGTGACCTCAAAAATGGTTGAGATCATGCATGTGAAAAAGTGAGCAAGGTTAATGACCTGCCCCCATGCTATGTGCATGGGGTTTGTGATTATGGATCACATATGTGTTGGTTTGAACAAGGGGGTCACTGACGTGCTAAGACAGATGTGACGGGGAAGGTTCAAAATGATTGATCATGCCCCCTATCCTAGGGTCAAGGTAATATATTATGCCCCCGAGCTCAGAGGTGTCAATGCGATGCTCTATAATAGCGGGGTCAAGACCAGGCATTTTGGTATAGGACCAGGCAAAGACATTGCGAAACTCTTGGAAAAAAATTTTGTACTCTCCAATCTCATGCTCACTGCAGGAGGCTCCTAAGGTAATGATTTCAAGAGCACTAGGTGGGTCATAGATATCTATGTGGATGACGGGTGAGATGTTGGCCATGTTTCCTTCCTCAAAGGCATCAGGAGCAGGAATAGGATCCTTAAACCAATCGACTTTGGTGGGAAGGAAATCTTTGGACTCAACCGCAAATTGGGTGGCCGTGATAGAGGAGGATTCATCTGGGAGGAAATATGAATGATGGTGCATGTCATCCCAGGGATAATATGGGGCAGTGAGAGCCTCAAGAATCTCCTCATCATTGCGGAAAATTTGAGTTGTCAAGTCGGTTGACGAGGGAGTAGTAGTCGAAGAGATCATACAAATGGTGTTAATCTCTCATCATGGGGATGAGACCGGGGGGTGGATCTCCTCAATTGTGGGGGGTGCCGTCTCAAGGTCCAATTTACTCATCTTGTAGAGAATTGCTCTGTAATCTGGCAGATCGGTACAGTGATGTGAGTAATTGCCGTAAATACCGCATATTGCACAAGGGTGGTTGGTATGCAGTGATTTATCATGAGGCTTAGGGGTTGGATCGATTTCGACAACCGGGATGTTGGGGTCATCGTCAAGCATTTTCATGTGTTCATGTAATGCAGGTAACTGTGGACATTGATGAGTTGGATGGCCTAACTCATCACACAACGAGCATTTAGGTGGAGCACGAAACATGGGGGGGGTTTAACTGCCTTGGGAGGGGGTACAACAGTGGATGGTTGTGGACCTCTGCCCCCAGTGGGCTTGATAAGAGGAGGGGTATGCGTAGATGACGAAGGGGTAGTGACACCAGAAGGTGGTTGACTAGTATTGGCAATGAGTTGTACTGGCTGTAGGAGGAAATTTGGTGTCGGCGGGGGAACGGGAGGCGAAATATACCACACGGGTAATCCCAAGGCTAACCCGGGGAGGCTAAGAGTAGCCATAACCGGGGCACTTACTACGCCTGAGGGAGGGAATAGGAAGGGGATTGTGTGGATGGGTGTAACACCAATGTGAATAGGTACCAATGGTGGTTTGGGTAACAAGGGCAGTTGATTGTTGGGTGTTTGTGTATTGTGGGAAAGGATACATAGGTCAGATACTTCAGGCGCGGGTGACGGGGGTGGAATGGATTGAAATGTTGAGGTCATCGGTGTATCTGAGTAAACTCCGGGTGCCACGGAGGAAACAAACGAGGTAGTTACACCACCAACAGGTTGTTCAACCATGGGGAGAACATTCTCGGGTGCATCGGAGGCATTTGGATCGTAATAGGTGAGTTGGTTGACCTTGACCACGTGTCCGTCATGGGGGAACATCATGGTACGAAAAACGGATGAGGCAACCGCCCGCATGGCATACATGTAGCTGCGGCCAAGTAAGAGGTTATAATCAAGTTGGGCATTGATGACCTCTATGTCAATGCGTATAGTTTTACCAGCCAACTGGACGGAGACATTAGCTAAGAGACCTTGGGGTTGAGCCGAACGATCGTCGTAGGCTCGCAACACAGTGGTGGACTGCTGGAGAGTAGGGGATCCCAACTTCTGCCAAAGGAATGTGGTCATAACGCATGTAGAGGCACCTTCATCCATGATGCACCGATGGATGACAAGAGTCCGAATGGAAACAGAAACTTAGAACGCTAAAGTGGAAGGCAGGCATGGTTCGGACTGGTCCAAATCGAACGCCATCAGTTGTGAATCATTTGAGTCAATAGCACCAATGGCAGAGAGAAAAGTCTTGCGCTGTGAAGGACAATTTTTTAAGACTTCTAATGCAGACATGGCTATGGGAGATTGGGCTAAGTCATCTACAATGTTGTAATTTGACACAGCGTGAGCATTGGGGTGATTGTTAATTCGACGAAGTGGGAAGCGAGGTGCTTTGGAGGCACCATCGAGTGGAGCCAGGGGTATACGTAATGTTTGATCAGTGGGATGAGCATTAGTGTTTTTTTCGGCAGGAGAGGCTTCAGGGGTGGAGCCATATTGGTTCCGTCGGGTTTGGAGGTTGACATCAGCGAATGACATCATTAACAAGTGGTGGGTACCTGAATCTAACATGGGTTGATCAGGAGCGGCATAAGTGATCTATTGTTGGGGTGGCGCGTTTCCTTGAGAGGGAGCCAATAGCTAAGTGTTCACTACGCCTTGGGTAGGTAAGGGGTTTTGTAGGACCAAAGGTTGACGCTGAGGTGGTGGGGGGTTGGGTGGCGCCTGAGGAGCTACGTGCCCTTGGCGATGGGAATCATCAGTCCAAAGTTGCCGAGCTCGCTCCAAATGTGGGAAAGCGTGTGTGTAGTGGCCATAGACCCCGTAAATAGAACAAGGATGGTTTGTTCATAGATTAGGATTTTTGGCCTGCTTGGGTGGCCGATTAGGGTTCTGGTTGGCAGGTACAGCGTTATTTTTGTTTGGTGGATTGGGAGGTTGACCACCTTGGTCTGGAGGGGGGTTGTTCCCACGGTTACGGCCTTTGACATGGTTTTGCTGGCCCTGTTGGAACTGGTCGTTTTGGTTCTACTGCGGATTCTGTTGGGCGTATACTTGCCCTTCGGCAGCAGGTGGGTTCTGGGGTTGTGCAGGTGCAGGAGCAAGATGTGGTGGATAATAAGTAGGTGGAGGCTGCGCAGGTGCTGAATCTTGTGGGGGTTGCTTATACGTCTGCGGAACGTGTTGGGGGTTTTCCGTAGGGGATTCCTGTGGCGGGTAATAAGCGGGTTAGGCTTGAGAGGACACAGGATCTGGTGCAACCTGTGGGTGGTAATAGGGCTGAGGTGCGACCGGGGGGGCGTAAGCGGGGGATGCATGACCAAAGCACTGAGGTGGATAGCAGGGTTCATGGGAATGGTGGTGATGTGCCATAGGAGCATACGAATTGGTTGCTCCAGATTGAGATGTAGCCTGTGAAAGGTCGGGGCCATGGCTAGGACGTGCTATGGAAAAGGGTTGAGGATGCGAGGCAACATGACCAATGATGTCGTCTGCGGCATGGGATGCCCCTGGCGCATTGTGTTGGGAGGAATCACCGTGAGGGGCGTCAGGTATGATGGTATATAGATAACCTGACTGGGCGTAAATGAGGTCAAATTGCTGGGCTTTGAGGATGGCCTCTTCTTCGGACTGGATTCGTTCGGATGCCACATCCTTGGCAATGACATGAAGGAGGGATTTTAGAAACCAATCTAAGAAGATATGGTCATCTAACTTGATTTTGCAGAGGCTGCGGCGTCGACGCCACTCATGAATGTGGTCATTGATGTGGGTAGTTGTGTTCTGTCTGCAAGACAGTAGGATCTCAACGCCCACGTCATAGCGGATAGGTAACTGAAAGAAATGCAGGAAAGTGGAGGCAAGGGAGGTAAAGTTGGCATGAGTCCCATGGGGCTGCTCGATGTACCACTTGGCTTCAGAGCCAGTGAGGGTGCGCTATAACAGATGGAGGCGAACAGAGTCGTCTACTATGGAGTTAGAGGAACACTATAGATGGAAGGACATAATATGGTTTTGGGGATCCTCACCTGCCTTGCCCTCAAACTGAGGGATGTTGGAGGGGAACTTGGTGGGCATGTGAGGCCACGCAGGGTCGTGTCTGATGGGATCGTTGGTCAGTCTAGCTAGGTCAGGAAGGTTGATACTAGCCATGAATGGAAAACTAGTAGAAGGATGTGACATACTAGTGGGTGTGACCATGTTGGGTCCAATGCCCCCAAGTGTAGGGATTGGGTGAGGGATGTTGCCCCCAATTGGAGGAACGAAAGTGGTATGGGACGGTCTTGCACCACCAAGGGTAGTGTGAGTCACTGATGGAGTGGCGCTAGGTATGCCAGCTACTAGAATGTGTATAGTGATCGGAATGATAGATGTGGGCCCCATCGAGGGCATACCCAAAGCAAGTGTGGTAGCTGGTGTGGTGGTGGATGCTCCACCAATGGTCCCTACAAAGAAAGGGGTGGAAGTCACACTAGCCATGGGGCTGGTTGGTGCAGTGTAAATGGGGTTCTCGAACTCTGCCTCAGAATCAGAGGTAAAATAAGGGGATTCTAGCTCGAGTGACGGAGTTCTATTCCGTTGACGAGTGGAGTCAAGTGACAAGGCTCGAGATCTATGATGAGTGGTATCAAGTGATGAAGATCTATGTCTATGACAGATGGTGTCAAGTGAACCGTGTTGTGGGGGCTCGCCCCTGAGGCGCCGAGAATGTCTCGGGGACTCAATGGTGACAGATAGTGTCAAATATCGGGGGGTTGTGTTTGAGTGAAAAACAGCTCAAAAACCCTAATGCAACCGAGTGTACAGAAAGAGAGCTCAAAAAATATGGCACTCAGACCAACAACCAACTCAAAACACTTACTGTAACAATTGTGCTACAATAAGTGGAGTATCAACAAAAATGGTCAGAATACCAACAAGCAGCAGGTTTCCTAAAAAATAAAAATAGTGGACTCGCTAGACCAAAAGGAGGTAAGGGAGCATGCAAACACCTAGCTAAATAGTATTCTGACTCAACTAGACATATCCTCTGCAAGGTGATGAAATCCAAGTCAGACAATATGGATAGTAGAGCCAAGTGGCTAAAGATATCCCCCTACCAGGAAAGACACCGGGTAGTCAATCCTAGAAGAAAGGAAACTAAGATACCCCGTTCATGACACGTCCAGACAAGGTGAATCTGCCGTTTGGTTCTATCGCCGCAGTATCCCCATACGGGTGATACCCCGAGAATTGCGAAAGGTATCCTTCGGTTACTGAATGGATTACGGTATTCCACTCAGGCCTCCGGAACTAGTCTAGCGACTTCAACCCTCCTAGGGGAGAGGCCCTCTGATAAACTGGTTGTGACCGTGCCAAAAAATACTAGGGGATTTTGGTTCCCTAATGGACAACAACTATGTCTCAATTGTAAGCAACTGAGGGGTGTTATTTGGATGCCTATCCCCCCGATCCTACCTAACTACAAAAATTCTTATGTGTTCCCCAAGTGGGGTTAGAATATTGGTTGTGTTAAGTAGTTTTTTAGGGCTCACTTGAATTAGGTGACAGAGTGTGTGCGTATGAGATGATGATGAACCCAAATAAAAGTGCCACTAGGGCGGGCAATTTTCTAAGTAAAAATAACAATACAGAATTTAAACTTCGAAATGCAAAATTTTCTCTTTTTAATTAAAATGCTGAAATTTTAAAAAATATTCTGTAAATGGAACAGAAATAATGCTATAGAAAAGGCTGTAGGGAAGTATGGCCATAGGTAGGACAGATGGTTGTGCAAATGCAAAAAAGAGTGCAGCAAAGTGCTAGGTTCAAAACGGTGAAAAAAGTGCAGAAAACAAACCGCGGGTCTATGGAAAATCTGGGCGGTCGGACCGCGGGAAACAACTCAACAGTCGCGGATAGGTTGCGGGATTTTGGCCGAAAGATGCAGTCGGACCGCGAGAAACAGGTCGAAAGCCACAGGCGGGTTGCAGAAAAATGGATGGAAGCCGCAGGCGGGACGCGGGAAAAAGGCCGAAAGACGCAGGTGGGTTGCAGAAAAATGGTTGAGAGCTGCAAGCAGGACGCGGGAAAAAGGCCAAAAGACGTAGGAGGGTTGCAGAAAAATGGCTAAAAGCAGCAAGCAGGATGCGGGAAAAAGGACGAAAGATGCAAGCGGGTTGCAGGAAAATGGTTGAAAGCTGCCAGCAGGCCGCGGAAAAAGGGTTAACAGCTGCAGTCGGATCACCCCGAATAAGCTAATAGTCGCGGTCGGATCGCAGGTAGCAGACTGAAAACCGCATATAGGTCGTCGGAAACGGTCTGAGAGCCACGGTCGGATCGCAGGTAAATGCCTGAAAGACACGGTCGGAACACAACTGCAGGAAGTAAAAGATGCGGTTTATGGCAGCCGAAAGGGATAGCCGAACATAAAAAAATTGCAGAAAATTAAAAACGTGTAAAACTTTAAAAACTATAACCAAAAATTCAAAGGAACACAAGGGGAGTCGCCAAAACTATAGCTAGGGTTTTCACCCCAGCTTGTGAAAATGAGCACCTACTAAGGAGAATGGACTCCTTAGTAGTAGTTCAATAAATAGTAAATTAAAACAATAAAATAATATGAAATTTAACCTAGCATGAGCGTTAACATAAATAACAAAACATGAAAATATGGGAAAGATCTCTCTTTTTTGTATTAAAAATTAGCTCAGGTGTAGAGGTTGGTGAAGCTCTTGCAGCAGTTCATAAAAACATTAAATGAAAGACAATACATTAAAATGGAAATTATTCTAAACATGTGCATAAAATAACAGAAAAATAATAAAAATGGTTTTTTTTGTATTAAAAATTATACCTCCAATGTGAAGGTTGGTGAAGTTCTTGCAATAGTCCAAGAGGGTTGCTCCAAACTCCAGCTTTGCTCCTTTCTCTTTCTCCAAAGGGTTGGAAATGGGCCAAAGGGGCACTCAAGGGTGAGCTAGGGTTTAAAGAGTGATTTTGGCAGAGTAAGGGTGTATTTGACTGTGGATATGAAATGAGGGGCCTCCATCACCTATTCATAGGTTTTTAGTGGTGGAGTGTTGGCCCATGGTTTTGGGAACCATATGGTTTAGGTTAGCTGTATAGGGTTTTTGCTTCCTTTTTCCTTCTTTTTCCTCTTTTTTGTATTTTTTATTCCATTTTTAGAGGGTTTTTGCTATTTTGGAGGAATTTTGGATTATTTTGAGGGAAAAAGGGGTTTTTTGGCCTTTTGGAGGCTTTTTTGGGATTTTAAGGTTTTGGAGGCAAATATGGTAGGAAATATGGACAAATGAGTCATGTAATGGGGTAGATGAGGTAGTGATCACTTTTTGCGTGTTAACACTCGGTCAGCCTATCAACCTCACGTAAGTTGTAGGTAGGCCTAAATCTCATCCTTAAGGTTTTCAATGGTTTGAATTTTGATTTTAATGCAATTTTTTAGGTTTTTTGGGTTCATATTGGAGGGGGTTGTCCGCGCCGTGAGCGACGCGTTTTCCCCTTATGGGAATTGTGTCACTAGGGCTCTCACACACCTTCACAATGGGAAAATTGTTTCGTCGGAGCAATGTCCACACATGTGGGGTGCGTCAGCGCAGTTTGATACCCAAATTTAAAAATGGAGGCCAAAAAACCAGTTTCAAAGCATTGAAGAGGGTCTAAAAATTATCTTATCGATTTTCTATGTAGACTTTAGCCACCAAGATGGTCCAATGGAAGGAGCGTGAACACAAACTCGAAGATGCACAAGAGGCCAATGACCCACACTCTGTAAATGCTTTGTGGGGGTGTGGATTACTAAAAATTTTCCACGTGCAAGGGATGAGTGCACAAGTGTAGCTACTCGACTATTTGATTAGGTTGTGGGATCCAGATCAACAGTTCTTCAGGGTAGGTGATCATATCCTCACATTAGATGTGGAGGACATCTATCTTTTGAAGGGGTTATCAAGACGTGGGTCCCATGTATCATTATCCGTACCTCGGGGTATTGATCAATCTACTGAGAGCCTTGTAGCACAATTCTATACGTCATGTACGCAGATGCTAGGTGTAATATACCGATTTTGACCCTATTGCATTAAAATTGTAAATGATGTAAGTATCGTTATTAAATCATGGTGAGTAGATCAAGGCCAAGGCCCTGCCATCAATTTAGCATTTTATGTAACATAAATTAAAAAAATTGATGCATATGGTTCTTGTGCTAGCCACGCACAATAGAAATTAAGACATCATGTAAATATGATTTTTAATGAAATACCCACAACTAGCTATGCAATGCAAGAAGAGATGGGGGCATGATTTTACAAGGAATAGAGAGTAAATATTCAAACCCTTGAGCCAATGGTGTTAATCCAAATGTCAATGAATGAACCCATAAACCCTCAACTACCCATTTTGACTTATGCCCCCAATCATTTAATTCTTCCAAGAGTTGGTTGAGGTAGTTAATGCCTTGGGAATGGGGAGGTATGACAACCAATTTCATGTATGGACAAGCCATCAATCTGGGAAATCGTATTTTGGCTTCTTGGGAAAGAAAACACCCACGAAATTGTGCCCAGGCCATTATTCAACCATGGTCTTTGCTCCCTCATGCAATCTGAGCTAGCTAGGGATTTATCCTTCACGTTTTCCATCATTCTCCTACATTTTCCATAGTTGGGAACTCGTTTTTGTATTGCACAGTGGCTTGCAGGAAGGGAGTCACGATTTGGGGGTTTATAGAGGTCGTTTATGCCCCTTGAATGCCCATAAACGTTTTCTGAAAACGATTTTTCTCTCTCAGGGTTGATTCGCCATCTACCATTTCATTTTTGGTTGCCCACATTTTTTTGAAACAAATGGAAACCCCATTTTGGGCATCCCACTGTCAAAACATTTTTCTTCATGCCCAACACTTGTGATTTTGCTATTGTGTGCATCCCTGTTTTGGTTTGAACTTGTGAGCAAGAAATTAGGAGTGGAAGAGGACCAGAGTTGGTTTCATAAAACTAGTGAGAAAAGTAACCTCTCAAGAAGATCAAAAGGGTTGGCTACTCTTTTATGCACACCTTGAACAGTACTAGATTGGAATGTATGGCCCAAGGGACTGTGTAGTAGTGAAGGGAATACTTCCTTGTGTTGGGTGTGTAGGTATTGTGGGTACCAAGCTAGATATATCTTATAGAGGTAACCATAGCTCTGTGGTTGAGCTCACTAGCTTAGCAATTCATTCCCTTCCATTTCCTTAGTAGCCTTATAAACCCAATTGTGGATTGGCTTGGTTACGTTTGGTGTATATTTGGCTATGTGTGAGTTTGTTATTCCCTTTTTCCTTGTAGAAATCATGCCCATCTTGGGGTGGCAGTTGTGTTGTGAGATTGATAAAGCACAACTGGCCTATGGTTGGGTGGAACGTTGCAGTTCCATAGCCAGTTGCTCGGGACTACTTCACTTCAAGATAATTATTCTCTTGTGTTAATTCTACAATGTCCTTATTTGATGACCATCATGAAAATGTTGAATGCATGTTAGATGTAGTTGAATTTACTTCCGTTGTATTTCTTACATTTATACATATGCATATGTCTTTTAATTTCCAATGAATTTTGTTAATAATCATGGGGCCAGATGCCCACTTTTAGCATCACTTTCTCTCCATCGCATTAGGACAATCGGAGGGGACGTGACACTAGGTGGGAAAATTCCCATCAAAAGTGTATGGGACTGACCTCTGAGGATTATTCTCTTTACCATTGAGTGGGTTGCGGGAAGCAGGGTTGCTCATCAGGCCACTAAGGCCCACATGTTATATGCCATTGAGTTTATGGAACTGACATTTTTAAACTAGTGCGAGGGGATCCTCATGAACATCAAATATCAGGTCACCAATTGCCTAAAAGTCGAGTTGAAATAGTTTGGTTACGATTCCATCATGGTTTCTTTATTCCTAGAAAGAGTTCCACTACTATGTCCACAGGTTGACCTAGATGATATTGATCCGCAAGATCCACACATGGTGAGGTGGTCGGAGGTGATGGCCCACCATGGAGGCAGGGGACCTATGATCACATATGGTCCAACCTTATTCAAGTGGCTACATGGACAACTCCTTATGATTGAGGACTATGCTTATGCGGGCACCGACTTCAGAGAGGATCCAGACATGGCTCTTCCGGAGGGAGAGAAATGGGGAAACATGGGTAAGAAATTAGCTCTTTTTGTTTTCATATACTTTTTTTTCTTTTTTTTTTGTATAGTACTAATACTTCATACATGTTTCATGCAGATGCTGG
Source organism: Larix kaempferi (assembly GCA_027924585.1). NCBI lineage: Eukaryota > Viridiplantae > Streptophyta > Pinopsida > Pinales > Pinaceae > Larix > Larix kaempferi. The sequence goes on from BSBM01000545.1 coordinate 16,071,032, forward strand.
CCCATCCCAACCAGTAGGTTCCTCTTCGATCGAGAGGAGGGGATTCATACGAGAGATGGTAGCATCCCAGCAGGAGGAGGCGGAGGAACTGGATGAGCTCGAGGAGATCCTTCATATATTAACTTTCAATATTCCAGAAATCTCTATTGATGATCTTCCACGACACTACCAGCGTCGGACAACAGGAATTTCTGGACGGTTCGGTCGCCTACTCCGTCGAGTAGCTAGAGTCGTTATATGCTTTCATGATCATCCTTAGAGATGGGTTGCATGTAGGATGATCTATTGAAAGCCATAGGATTCATATTTTTTAGATATGATCTACTCAAATATTATGAGCTTCGTATTTTTGTATCAGTACCATTTTTTGTATAACATTTTTCCAGATATATATATGAAATTACCTAGCATTTTTATACATGTGTCTCTATAATGGATTTTGGATCTTATGCATGTTTTCTTTATACACTATGGGTAATATACATGTTCTGTTAATTTATGCATCTTTGATAAAAACATTTATGAATGTGCAATATACCAATCTAATATAAAATTAGCTAAGGAATCATCAACTTCTTTCATACTCCTTGGAATGTGTAGGTATTGAATGGACTCAAAATACCTTTCCAAGAGATGTACCCGTTGAAACAGAAGGAGTAATATGGGGTCACAGATAGCGTAGATATGGATCCAATGAGAGACCACGAACTGTGAATCAAGGTAGATAATGACGTGGTCCATACCAAGGGAAACAATGTTGGTCAATGACACAATCACCGCGTGATACTTAGTGGAGTTATTGGTTCCAAAACCTAGGCAAGTTCCTCCTAAGCTCATCAGTTCACCGATAGGGAAATAGAGTACCCATGTTGCCGAAGCGAGGTTGCGGATGTGCCTATCACGTCTCTTTTACATGATTTTTTTTTTAAACAAAGAAACTAACTACTTAAACAAATTCGGAAACATGAGAGCTAGCTGGCCCTACGGCTTGCTACATGTATTAGTCAGATGTATAAGCATACCAAAAATCACTTATTACTTATAATAATTTTAGCGCCAGTAGCGACACTTAAACCACTATGTCTGTACTAGCGTACCTGCACCACGGAACAAGTTGGCAATAACTAACCATCTCAACTACAGTCCATTAATATGTAACTCCCACATATTTACGCAAGTTACGACGTCTGAGATTATGGTTAAAGTTTACAGCATCGAGAATAATTAAATTCCAATTCTTAATAAGTTATAGTTGGGAAACTATATTCTTTACTAATTATTAAATATTAACTTCCAAGCATAACATAGTCTTAAGTTAATAACTATGTTATTAACCTATGACCTATATGTTAACATTGTAATGAAGCTCTAGGGTTTCAATGTATTCGCCTAAGCTTAACCCTTGTGTCCTATACATTCATCTTAAAGTCCATAGGATAATTTCTATCATTGAGCAACGTTGTTAATGAGTGATTTCATACCCATTAATATAATACATTTACACCAATTTAGAATAGAATGAAAGCGAACTCACATAAGCCAACATAATCTATTAATATGTTATACAAACATGATAATTAACATAATGTTACAACATAACTGAATTGACAATATATATATATATATATATATATATATATATTAATCTAACATGTACACCCAATGCATTTATATATATTACATTTCAATATATATAAACTTGACACATTTATATACATATTAATATTCAATATATAACATAGTATGTGTATATATTATAACAATAATAACTGCATATTATAACGTTGTCAAATGTTAGTTATGTGCCCTGGTTGACTAGTGTCGAACCTAGGTCTCATGCATAACCTAACGTGTTTAACCAATGAAGGAGTTCGACTCCAACAAGGTAAATCCGTGATAATCCATACGCCATGATAAGTGAACGTCGAAAACTATACACTAAGTTTATCATGCATTGATGCGATTATCTTTGTGTGTCTATGTGGTTTGACTTTCCTAGATGCCACGCAGACTGCTTGTGTGGATCAACGTTTTAACCCAACCGAGGTGCCCTTCTGGAAGATGATCTCAATCTCGGCGAAGTCGTGGTACAACTCAACAAAGGTTCTACGGGTGTGTGCTCCAGCTAAGCCTCGCTGGTTCTCGCACGAAGTGCACAACATGACGGTACAATAATAAAAACTCCATTTCTTAAATGCAAGGTGTTTTGAGGCCATTGATTTCGATCCAAGTAGTATCGTTGGGCATTGTGATTTCATTAGCAACGTTGATCTGGTTATGGTGGTTGGCGCCCAATTTTTCGTTGTACCATCCACTTAATACAAGGTGGAAACCGGGCTCCAGTATGTTCATTTTCCTCTGTGAAAGGTCTCATAGAGTGCCTATTCTCCGAGCAGGGGGCTCATGCCCGAAACTTGAACAATGGTGCTCTTCAGTGAATGGATAACTAGAAGGCAGATGTTGCACTCCTTGTCGAGCAGGTAAGAACAACCTCACACTACACAAACATGCATGCTTTCGTTGTTCACTAAATATTCTGTCTAAATGTTTGGGCTATGGCTCTTGCATAGATAGGGAGTCATCGCGTCATGCACCCCGCGTCTTGCCTCAACCCCGGCAAGCGGTTACAAAAATGTTTTACTGTTTAACTCTTTCACTTTGGAAAAATATTACTATAGGATGTTGATGGTTGTTCTACTTGGCATTGCAGGTGTAGTTATGCCGAGGGCATGCTGGAAAAGCACAACTAGCGTCACGACTGTGGAGAGGAGCTCAGCCTTCGCAACAAACAAGTAACCCACCCATTCCTTGTCCTTCGGGGTTAACTCCCCGACGGTGGGAGTGAGGTTACTTCAGACTTGGTCCACTCAAGCTGTCTTGCGAAGCATAGATGGGCTCATGGCCTCGCTCTTAAATGCTTGCGAATGTATTTTAGTTTTCCTGTGATGAAGGCTCATTTTTGGCCTGCGGTGAATGTGATGTTGGTCTTTTACTTGGATGTGGGTTCAAGTTCCTCGAACTTGAACGTTGGTCAGTTATGAGGTGCCTCTACCAAGCTGATATCCCATTAATTAAACAATATTGTAGTCTACCTACTGTACCAGTTTCTTATTCATTCATACAATACATACAACCATAATTATTTCAGGTATTTTCATTCAGATCATAAAACTGTAACATAATATAGAGATCTAGGAATTTATAACAGATCTTATACTCAGAAGCCAATGCAAGATCAAACATATAATCGAATCCGAGATGTTAATTCATTCAACAATACATCCAGGAAATAGACATAAACAATTTTCCATTACTGTCCATAAAATAAACATGGGGGTTTAGTAGATATACTTATCTGAAATCCAATGACCAGTGGAACCAATCACAAACCCCCCAACCTTTGACCAGCAAGTACTCCTTATTTTCAGGTCACCCCTAAGCTGTGTTCACAATCCCCCAAGTCAGAGTTTAGATTTTAAGTTTCCTTAACCTATTTTCCCCAAGTTATTCAGGATGTGTGATTAGCAGTAGGAAACCGAATACCCAACTCAGTACTCTTGAGATCCAGGATGCTCCAGGGGATTTTAAGCCTTAGCCATTAAGAGAATCAATAAAACACAGCCTATTCAGGTAAATGCAGTACTCCTGCAGCTTGGGGTAGTTCTTTTACCTACAAACAATTAAGTGGCCAAGCTCATATCAAGCTGTATGATTCCTCTTAATATGGGCGAGTTTGGTCCTCCCAAATCTGCCCTCAATAACTTGGCTTCAAGACCAGTTTGGTTCTCCCAAATATGTCCTCCCTCACAAATATTCATTTGTCTTAGGTTATTATCTTTCTCAGCACCCATTTCTCTTGTGTGTTTTGATCATGAGAATGTGAATATTGATAATGATGAATATCAATGAGTGTTTCAATGAATTTCACTTTTTATTCACTTAAGTGGGAATTTCCTCATTTTATGAATTCTTTTAATTCATTAGTTTCTCAAATCTCTTCTTTAGGGTTTTCCATTTCTATCCAATAATAATTTCTCATTATTATTAATATGTGGCATTTTCTCTCCAACCCTTAGGGGATTGTGACTCCCATCTCTTTAATGTGCTAGTCCACATAGTCATTAGAAATCAATTTATCAGATTTCTAAAATCACCTAAGTAAAATGAAATAATACCTAGCAAAAATATAATAGGGGTTCAAAGTCCAAAATTGGGGTGTTACAGTGCCGGCTAGCACCGTATGCAAATCCATAGTAAGTTTTCATCTGCACATCTGGGAAGAACATGGTATAAGCTCAAATCGAGTCAATATCCTAACACACTGAATGAATGTGTCACACCAAACAAAAATATACGTCATGTATAATATATACAAAGTACTAATGAAAAATAGCTTAAGCATAGTACCACTTTAGGTAGAGCCCATTGTGAGGCTCCCCTAGGGGTATTCCTTCATAATCGACTAATTCATAAGCTCTGTTTTCTAGAATTAGTTTCACTACATATGTACCATGCCACATAGACTCAAGTTTTTCTACCCCCATCTTATCATGTTTTTGGTCGTAAGTAAGGAACAAATCAACCTCGTTGAAGATATGAGGTTTTGCATATTTATTGTAATAGGCTTTGATGTGTTTCTTATGCACTTTGTTAGCTAGAGCTGCATCATGGTGGGTTTCGTCAAGTATTTCCATGTATAAGAATCGTTCTTCCTTGGTAGTCATGTTCGGTAGGAGTTCAACGGCTAGTTTTAGAGATGAAATATCACACTCAATAGGAAACACTGCCTCTAGTCCATACATCAACTCGAATGGTGTGAAACCAGTGTCAGTTTTAACGGAATTCCTGTATGCCGAGAGGGATGAAAAAAGAATCACATGCCAATTTGAATTTTGTGTACCCACCAGGTGCTGAATCATGGTTTTCAAGACCTTGTTAATGGCCTATAGTTTTCCATTTGATTGAGGGTTGTAGGGGGTTGAGTTTTCATGCCGAAAACCAAACTTGGCACTTAGTTCATCCACCGCATTGTTTTTTAAATGTGGTCTGTGATCGATGACGATGGCTTGAGGGAATCCAATTCTCGCAAAGATATGGTTAAACATAAAGAGTGAAGCAGTTTCCCTGTCTTCCTTGTATGTAGGCATAGCCTCAACCCATTTGGTAAAGTAGTCAACTGCGAAAATGACATAACCATGCCCCTCGACCGAGGTAGGCTTATAGTGCATGAAATCAATGCCCCATTTTGCAAAGGGACCAACGACGTAACTGGATGGAGTGGGGGTTGGGTGTGAGTGCTTTTTATAATGAAAAAGATGGCAAGGATAACACTTCTTGACCGCCTCCATACAATTTTTGAAAATGGACGGCCAATAGTATTTAGGACATGCTCGGCCTCCTCATGAGTTATACAACATCGGAGAATGGAGTCAATTCCATGACGGTATAGTGTATCACCAATGATTATGTAATATTTGGCATGGTGACGGATACAACGATATTTTTCATGGGATAAATGAGGACCGAATCATTCGGTTTGGAGATACAATGTGATATTTCCGTACTAAGGGTCAAAAGTATTAATCAGAAACAAGGACTCATCAGGGAGATAGTCAATGGATTTAGATTCTTGACCAGTACTGGGAATATCACATATGAGCTCCACAAATACCAAATACTTTTTAGATTTGTCCTTCTCAAACTGGAGATCGAATTCTTGAAGAATCATGATCTAGCACGAATATTTTTCCCCTAATACCTTACGTGTAAGAACGTGGTACATAGGGTTAGAGTCGGAAATAATAGTGGTAGTGCAGAGTAGGATATAGTGACGGAACTTCTGAACAACAATGACTACTACCCGATATAACTTCTCTACATGTGAGTAATGAGTTTCAGATTTTAGAAGACTCTTACTAAGGTAATATATCACATGTTCCTATGCATTGCTATCTTCTTGTACTAAAACCATAGCAATAGTTGAAGTAGAGGCAACAAGATAAAGGATGTAATCCTTGGTGTAATCTAGTGGTTGCAACATTGGTGCATGAGTAATAGCATGTTTGAGATTGTCAAAGGCATGTTGGGCGTAGTCATCCCAAATAAAATGGACGTCCTTCTTTAAAAATTGCATGTATCCTTGTGTTTTCTCCACAAAATTACACACAAAATGATGCAAGTGGTTTTCCTTCCCATGCAAACTTTGAAGTTCTGTAATATCCATGGGTGGTGGTAAGGAAACAATAGCCTCCACTTTGAGGGGATCAATGCGAATCCCATATTTATAAATGATGAATCCTAGGAGGCATCTGAACTCTACATAGAATATGCACTTATGAGGATTTAGACGGATATTGTACAGTCGACATTGGAGGAATACAATCGTCAAATGATGGATGTGGAAGTCATGATGATGTGAATGAGCAGGAAGATCGTTGAGATAAGGTTCCACAAAATCCTTCACATCATGGAAGGCATACGACGTGGACCGTTGGAATGTAGCACCAACATTTTTAAGACCAAAGGGGATTTTTTGATATGCGAAAGTGCCCCAGGGGTAGATGAATACAGTTTTATGGTGGTTGGCTATGTGGATCTAAATCTGATTATAGCAAGAAAATCCATCCATAAAATAAAAGATGACACTTCTGGCACAATTTTCAATGATTTGGTCGATAAACGGGGGTAGGGTAATTGTCCTTAGGACAAGCCCTATTCATATCCCTATAATCAATGCAAACTCTAATGGTGCCCTATTTTTTGGCAACCAGAATGACATTGGAGACCTAATATGTTAAGGGAACAGGATAAATAAACCCAACTTTCAACATCTTTTATATCTCTCCTTTGATAGTCGCAGTATTCCTAGGGTGCACTAGATGGATTTTTTTCGGGACAGGTTTAGCATCAAAATATGTTTGAATCTCATGTATAACAATGGCAGGATCAATCCTAGGAATTTCCTCGTAGCTCCATGCAAATACATCACATAACTGTTTAAATAAGGTCGTAAAAGTCTTGATTTCATTGGAAGAAAACGTTTGGCCTATGTGAATATTTTCCATGATGCTTGGTTTTACCGAGATGTCTATAGTGATGGTAGGTGTAATGTTTTCCAAATTGCCCTCGGTTACCGTATACTAGGTAAGAATAGGATATTGACGGTGGGAAAAGACATCTGGTGAAACAATGGTATGAATCGCATTCTATACCATATCAAGAGGAAGAAGTAAGGACGATCGATGATGGAGGTCTTCCCATGGGGGATCATCCAAGCTCATATTATCCATGATGGACTCATTGGAATGAAAATTCTAACATAGAGGATCGGGTTATGATAAGGATGAGTTCTGTTGTGGTGGTATAGAACCGGGGTTGGATGCCACATTGGAATAGAAATATGGTAAATCGAGTGTTGATTGGATGGCCTCATAAGTGGCTTTAGCAGGGATGAGAGGCATCACATCTCCAATCAAATCCATATTATTCATATCGGGCACAAACCATTGGTCGGTTGAGTTGGATGAGGTTGGGATCATGGATGATATCATGTTTATCATGGCAACATCGCTTGGGGTGTCTAGTGTTGGAAAGACTCCCATCAAGATGAGTCTTTGAGGATTCATACCCCCACACTCTCATATATTGGAGAAGAATGGCTCAAAAGAGGGACATTATCCACACGATGAGTAGTGGTGCCCGGTGTACAAAAATATAATAGGTCGATAGTAACAATTTTCCCATGGTGGGGAAATTGCACGATGCGACTGCGGTCATGGAATAAAACCAATTTTGACCTAATAGAAAATTATAATCCAACAGGGCCGCTACAAATTCCACGTTAATGGAAACGGTCTTGCCTCCCAACTCTACAACTAAGGATTGTAACAACCCGTGGGGTTGAAATCCACGTTCGTCGAATGATTTCAATGTAGTGGGGGAACAATTCAACTCGGGAGAGCCTATGGCTCACCAACAGGATAGCGACATAAAAGAAGTAGAGGCTCCTTCATCTAAAAAATACGATGGATGCTTTTCCTAGAAACATTGGTAACAATCTGAAACGTTAGTTTGTGGGAAAGCCTCGACTTGAAATACTCTAATTTGAACATAATGGTGTTCGAGGAATCTGGATCTACTACTCCTATAGCAGATAACAGGTTCTTACATTGATTGGGACAATTTTGTAAGACTTCTAACATCGATATAGCTGTTACGGAGAAAACTTCCTATGGCTTGGGGCAGACCACAACAGACTGCTGACTACCAGAAAATGACTCAATTCCCAATGCAATTCTATGTAAATGACAATGCTAATACAATGGAGAAAAGACCAACCTTCAACCAAATGTTCAATGTAGATCCTCGTTGAGCTTTCACCTTCTACACTTGAACCTGCAAATTAGTCTCAACAACAAGTACAAGCAAGTGCATATAATACGTGACATGAGCATAATCAATAGCATGATCTATGATATCATAAGAAAATATAACCCAATGTAATTTAATAGTATTCATAACATCAATTGGACGAGAAAATGAGTATTTCCATTAATAAATAACAAGAAGTACAATATACGACCTCTTGCCGGCAACCAATCTAAACCAAGAACCGGGTCTCTCCACTTGTGTCTCCACCACTTCAATCCTCCATGTAATGGAAAACTCAAACTATGAAAGGATTTTGGAAGGTGAATATAAGGAATTCACAACAACTAGGATCAATGAGTGTAGACTCAAGTCACATAAAAAATCCACCAGAGTTATCCTGCTCTCTCTTTCTCCCCCCTTCCATATTCCATAAGAGCTCAATATATAGCCTTCAAAAAGTAAGTGAAAGGACACATAGAGGCGTTTCGGGGCAAATGGAGGGCCAATGGTCACCCTAAGACCGCTTTTTGGGAGTAAAAAGTAATTTCTAATGATTTTTACCATTTTACTTGGTACCCGCGGGATATAGTGGAACAACAAGCGTACAGGAAGAAAAATAGGGAAAACAACTCGCGTGTACGCTAGTTGTAATGGAACAACAAGCGTACAGGAAGAAAAATAGGGAAAAAGTGTTTCTGAAGGACATAAAATGAATCTGAGTCAGTGAAATGGATCCTGAAGGCCAAAGAATGATAATGCTCACAAGGCGAAAAATTATGTTGTAACAGATTCCCCCTAATGTGTGAGGTCAGAGAATGGTGCTATGATGGCCAAAATACATTATAAATCTCAGAAGTGGAGTGATGGAGACACAATTGGAAGGAACAACTCACTCGTCATAATACAATAATATCTCTGAATACATGTCGGTATAGCACAACAATATGATACAATGGCCATGAATAGGCAGTACATAATGAATACAAGGGATAGGTGATCATAGCTATAACCATATACAGTAAGAGACGGTCTCTTGCTGAAAGGATACAACTAGTGCAAACTGGAGGTACAAACTATTGATATATGAGAGATGATATCTCAGATGTAAAGTCACAATCATAAGTAGCATACAAAATGCCACTATCGTTTGGGGTCTTCTACACAAATCATCTACAGTGCAAGTCCCATCAAGTGAATAAAGGTGTTGAGGTTGAACCTGATGCGACATCATCTGATTACCGATTAATGATGCATACCATTAGCAGACGTGAGATAACCCATCAATAATGAAAATGGGCATCAAGGCATAGAGTACAATCATAAAAGTGTGAATAGATGTGTTGAAGTCGAACAATCAGATGAATCCATCGATTAGGGGACATTGATGTATTCCCAAAACTGTCGATGGCGAGAGAACATACCACTAATGACTGCAAGCCTCAAGGTACTCAACCGAACTCTAAGTCTCAAATTTTGAAATAAATGAGTTAAAGTCGACGGAAGGAAACTCGCTAGAAGGAGGGCATTAAGGCATCCCCCATCAACCAACACGAGGTAATAGCTACGCTGAAATATTTGAAAGAACTCAAATGAAATGGACTGACTCAATAAGGATGGCTGACATGCAATAGTCAAGAGATTTGAGGAGTGGACGACTCTGGTTTCAGGACTTCCTTTTAACAAGAGCATGAGCAGATGGATAGACTCAGGAAGCATAGACTCAACATAACACTGTGCGATGCAGGAGGCATCACCAAAGGGCTCCATAGTGACTGGAAGCTTAACCAATCGGTGGAGTAAAACTGAGAAATGAGTAAAACTCCTAAGGTCCTACTATAGTCCCGACTCATAATGTATGGAGTGGAATGAAAGATCTGTTCAAAGGAGACACAACAGCTGCCAACAATAAGTAAATATTCTCCCGTCCGGATTTTTGGAATATTTGATTTTTTTTGTCTTTTTCATATTTGGAAAGCTTGAAAATGAATAAAATTTCTTATAGTACAACAATTGAGGGAACGAGTGTCAAATAGCGAGCAGACTAGTCCTGGGCAGTGGAAGATAGCTATGATCAATGCAAGGAACTGTGTGCAGGATGTGGACACTCAGGGGGGGGGGGGTGTTCCTTCAGTGTCAAAAGGTCATCAAATTATGAAGGGAAAATGGAAGCTCGACAAGGCTTGACAAGGAAAGTGCTCAGGCACCAGGCTAACAAATGAGTAAGCAGGAGCCAGCACAAGGCTCAAGCGGCAAGCAGGATGATGCAATGTAGTCACAACTTGGTACAAATTGGGGGAGTCCTTATGGGAGATGGCCATCATAAGACAAAGTAGAGTATGAGTCTTTATCACAAATTCATGGCATAACTACGAAGGACTCCTGATCGTAAAGAGAGACAATAGCATGGTCTCCAAAAGGTAAAAAAGGGATCTAACTAGGGAACCCATGGTTGGATAGGCCCTACCACCAAATAACGACACTTCTATAACAATGTGAAGGCTCTGTGTCGGTTAAGAAGCGGGGGTCGCACCTAGGGTTAATGAAAATGGTCAAAAGGTCAAAAGCATAATGCATGTGAAAATGACATCTAACCTATATGCCAGGTGTGAAATATACTTTCCGTAGGCGGGAAATGGTCAAAATATCAACTCTCGATGAAGAAATCTATTCAAAATGCTACTCCAAGACATTACATTAGTCCAAAATAGCTAAAAGTGGCGAAAACTATAAATAGTATTTAAAATTGACAATTTACAATTCATTTTCACTTTTTACCCAATTTGGAGTTTTTGGTTAGTTTTCACCTTGGATTTCAGTCGCATATTCTGGGAGTTATGGGCATCCGTTCGTCGAGTCGTATGGAGCAGCTTAACTATCTCATCCTCCTCTTTCATCTAGTAGTTTTTATTTCATTTTTCAGTGGTCAAAATTTTTTTATTGGCCAATCCCTATTTGGTCACGGCGATGTACACAGGCTAGAGATATACAGGTCGCGGGTAGGGCATGGTACCCGATGTCAATGCATACATTGACTGCGGGTATAGCCATGAGGTTTGTTTTTTAAATGAAAAAGACTAAACTCTTTGTGTTTCTTCCTCCATGATGGTTCTAGAATGGAGGGAAAGGGAGCATGACCTTGTGGATGAGGTTGGCCGCAACGATTTTCCTGCATAAGAAGCATTACAAGCATGTGGGATTTTCAAATTTTGGAGCATAGGGGGTTTGAAGGCCCAAAATGGAAGTCCCTACTCATAGTTTCCAAGGCTCAGTCTGAGGGTGGAATTCCCTCCTCATAGTCTCCGCGACCCAACTTTGACCCAGTGGGAAGAGGTCTTGACACGTCAGGGTGGTGGCTGACAAGCATCACCATACACAGAGGATTTCTTTCATTGGTGGGACTGGCAGGTCATAGCCATTGATGACTACCTTTATGGAGGGATATACTTTCGTGGTGATCGCGACATGTCGCTTCCTCCAAAAATGGGAAGGCCTCTCTCATGGCATCCTCCAGCTCCCATGCAGCCTCATCGGGGCTAAGGTGCTCCCATTGGACCTTTACCTGCCCGATGGCTATGTTCCGGAGCAAAGTGACCTTCTTGTTGAGGATGTGCATAGGCTCGACTTGGAACTCTCCCTTGGGTTCCACCTGTATCACATTCCAATCAATCATATGATTAGGATCATGTATATACTTTTTAAGAAAAGATACATGGAAAATATTATGAGCTCTTATGTTAGCAGGCAATGCAATTCTATATGCAACTAGTCCTATCCTATCAAGGAATTCAAATGGCCCACAATATCTTAGTAAATACTTGGCATAACTTCCCAACTTGAGAGAAGTCTTCCTCGGTTTCACTCTCAAATAAACATGCTCCCCAATCTAAAATTCCTTATGCACTCTTTTCAAATCTGCATAACTCTTTTGCCTATCCTGAGCTGCCTTTAAATTCTGCCTAATCTTAGCAACTTTTTGTTCCATTTTCTTGATCATCTCGGGTCCAAGTACTACCTTGTTCATCGAGCTGTCCAAATTCACAGGAGTCTTGCACCCCTTTCCATACAATGCTTCAAATGGACTCATTCCCAAGGATGCATGATGTCCATTATTGTATGCAAATTCTACCAAGTGTAGGTAATCTTCCCACTTGGATGGTTTATCCATCACATACATTCTCCACATGTCTTCAAGAACCTGATTCACCCTCTCAGTTTGGCCATCTGTTTGAGGATGATATGCTGTAATGAAATTCAATTTAGTTCCCAGTTCCTGAAATAATCCCTTCCAAAAATTGGAAGTGAACTTTGTATCACGATCAGAAATTATTGCCTTAGGCAATCCATGCAACTTGAATATCTCTCTCATGAAGATGTTTGTAATGTCATTAGCCTTGTCAATGGACTTGACTGGAATAAAGTGAGCTACCTTTGATAGCTTTTCCACCACAACCATGATTGAATCATGCTTCTTCACTGTCATGGGAAAACCTGTTATAAAATTCATAGAGATCACTTCCCACTTCTATTCCAGAATGGGTAAGGGTTGCAACAATCCTGCTGAATGTTGGTGCTCTGCCTTGACCTTCTGACACTTTTGACATCTAGCAATGTACTCAGCTACGTCCTTCTTCATACCATGCCAAAAGTATTTCTTTCTTGCTGCTGTTATAGTCTTATGATATCCTGGATGTCCAGAGTATGGCATTTGATGTATTTCATCCATCACTAGCTTCTTCAAATCTGCATTATTTGGACTGTACAACCTATCTTTATAGATGAGGATATTGTCTTCACCAAGCTGATATCCCGCACACTTTTCATCCAAATTACCCTGCTGCAACTTCTCTTTAATTTGAAGGCAAGTTCCATCACTGTTTTGGGCTTCAATGACTCTTGTCTTCAAATCTGACTTGCACGTACTTACTGCTGCAACATGAAATTTTCTGCTAAGAGCATCTGCAACCTTATTCTCCTTCCCCTTTACATGCTTAATTTCAGAATCAAATTCACAAAGGAACTCCATCCATCTGGATTGCCTAGCATTCAAGTTTGGCTGATCAAACAAATACTTCAAACTCATGTGGTATGTTCTAAGTTCGAATCTTCTTCCCATCAAATAATGTCTCCACATCTTGAGAGCATGCACTATAGCTGCTAATGCTAAATCATGTGTGGCATAATTCTTTTCATGCTCTTTTAACTTCCTTAACTCATAGAAAATCACAACTCCTTCTTGCATGAGCACTCCACCTAGCCCTTCAATGCAAGCATCTGTGCACACCACAAAATCTTTCTTTGGATCTGCTATCTTCAAAATAGGAGCGCTTGTAAGTAACTCCTTTAACTTCTGAAAACTTTTCTCACATTTTTTAGACCATACAAACTTGATGTTCTTTCTTTGCAATGAAGTGATCGGATGAGCTATCCTGGAGAAGCCTTCAATAAACCTTCTGTAGTAACCAGCAAGACCCATAAAAGATCTAACATCTGAAACATTTCTTGGAGTTGACCAATCCATGATGGAATTAATCTTCTCCGGATCCACTGCAATTCCTTTTTCAGAAATGACATGACCCAAATATTGCACCTTCGTTTGATAGAATTCACACTTGCTTAACTTGGCATACAACTGATGTTCTCTAAGGACTTGCAACACCATTATTAGATGTTCTTCATGTTCTTCTTCATTCCTTGAATAGACAAGAATTCCATCCAAGAACACAATCACAAACTTATCCAAATATTTGTTGAAGACACTATTCATGAGACACATGAACGTGGCAGGTGCGTTGGTAAGACCAAATGGCACCACAATGAACTCATAATGACCATATCTAGTTCTGAAAGCCGTCTTGTGAATGTCTTCTTCTTTAATCCTTACTTGGTGGTAACCAGACCTTAAGTCAATATTTGAAAACACTTTAGCTTCCTTCATTTGATCAAACAAGTCATCAATTCCTGGAAATGGATGCTTGTTCTTGACTGTCACTTTATTTAGCTACCTATAATCAATACACAGTATTAAAGTCCCATCTTTCTTCTTGACAAATAACACCGGTGATCCCCAAGGAGACACACTAGGCCTGATATAGCTTTTGTCCATTAATTATTTTAGCTGCATCTTCAACTCTACCAATTCTGGCGTGCTCATTCTATAAGGAGCTTTGGAATTTGGGGCTGCCCCTGGAACAAGATCGATGGTAAAATCAATATCTCTCTTTGGGGGTAGTCCCGGCACTTCATCCGGAAATACATCTTGGAATTCTTGCAATAATAAGAAATCTTCTATCCTTGGATCCTTGTCCTCTGTTGAATCTGACATATGGACTGCATACAATTTACAACCTTTCTTATAAAACTTTTTCAACTGTAGGGATGAAATCTGCCTTACCGAAACTTTCTTGGGAATTCCTCGTACCAATCTTGGCCTTCCCTCTTCATCAATGCACTCAAGTGATTTCTCATAATAGTCCAATTTGGCTCTATGTTTCCCAACCAATCCATGCTAATCAAGGCATCATAAGATCCTAAAGGTAGAACATTTAAATCTGCATGTGTGTGGAGTCCATTCAATTCTATGGGGCACTACACCACCACTTCACTAACCTTTGTCTTGGTGCCTGTGGCTAATTGAACTAGCCAAGATTTATTATGCTTCACTTTTCTAAGAGAACAAGCTTCAACCACTTTTGGAGAAACATAACTATGAGTAGAACCTGGATCAATCAAAACAGAAATAGATTGCTTAGCAACCTTACCTTCAACTTCCACCACTGATGA
Organism: Larix kaempferi; assembly: GCA_027924585.1. Taxonomy (NCBI): domain Eukaryota; kingdom Viridiplantae; phylum Streptophyta; class Pinopsida; order Pinales; family Pinaceae; genus Larix; species Larix kaempferi. The sequence continues at coordinate 16,086,182 of BSBM01000545.1, forward strand.
TTGATGGTCTGCTTGATGATTATCCAATACTACATAAATTTGAGGCGTTTCCCTTGCCATGTCCTCCACTATAGCTGCTCCCTTTAAGTTGTGCAACCTTCAGGGATTATCCTTCCGATGTGGACAATCCTTCAGCATGTGGTTTTCTCCACATCCCCAACACTGAAGCGGTCCCTTTGATACTTTGTCTGTTGCTATTGCTCGTTTGAATCCACTCCTTGATTGCTGCCCCTGTGGAAAGGTTCTAGGCTGGCCTCTGAATGGTGGCTTGAAGCCATTCTTCTTTGGATCAAACCTCCCTCTTGGATTTCCTTTCCATGCTTGGTTAACCTCTGTTTGTCCTTTATTCTACTCATAGCAATGCATTGCCATCCTAATGGCCTCATCAAGACTTGGTGGATTAACAAATTCAATCCTATCTTTGAAACTCTGAGGTAGACTCCCAAGAAGCATTGGATTTTTACTCTCTCATCTTTGATATAGTCAACATACCTCAGTAACTCCAAAAACTTGTGGACATGCTCTTCCATAGATTTTTGCCCCAATCTGAGTTCATTGAACTCTTTTCTCTTACTGTCATAATACCTAGTAGAAAGGTAATTCTCCTTGAAGTACCTCTTGAATCACTCACAACTGATCTTCCTCTCACTGATTCCTTTCACTTGCAAGCGATTGTCCCACCAAATTGAAGCTCTGCCATTTAGATTGTAAATGGAAATTATGGCTTTCTCATTTCCTTAGTAGTCTTGAATTCTAAAATATTTCTTCATTCCAAGAAGCCATGCCTCTACCTCTTGGCTAGTCTTGCCTTCTCCATCAAATGTGGTAGGCCTTGCCTTCCTGAATTATCCTTGTGGGATGCCTTTGAACTTCTTTCTTCCATAAAATCTCCTGGGCATATGCCTTGGACTTCTTTGAGGACCTTTGGAGTCACACGACTTGCTAGAAGAAGATCTAGAGGAAGGTGTTCTATGCTTTCTGCTCACCGAACTCTTCCTTTGGCTTGGAGTCCTCTTCTTTGAACGACCTCTAGAGCGACTCTCTGCATCTCTTCCTTCTTCACCCACATTACTTGGGTTGGAACCAAGGTTTATCCTCTGCTGCATATCAGTGAGACTTTGCAAGATAGCAGCATTGAGTTGGTGTTGTTCTTCTTGAGCCTTCATCAATCTTTCATTGAAGCTCACACTAGTAGATTTGAACCCAAAATCCGACGAGCAAATCCGACGACCTCCGACGAAATGGACTGTGTCGTCGGATTTTTCTTTGAAATTTTTTTTGTTTTTGTTTTTTTTTTATAAATTTTGAGAGGTGTCCATCGGATATCCGACATGCTTTTGAATATTCGACGAGGCTGGCAGGTTATCCGACGGCTCTGCTAATATCCGACGCCTATTCGGATATCTGACGAAATGGATGTCGGATAACCGACTTCATTTTGAACCTGAAGAGGTCGGATATCCAACGGATTGTTTCCCAACGGTCATTAGATTAGTGTCATCGGATATCCGACGTAGGTTTGACTTTTTGACTTTTACAATTTATAAATATCAAACCATTCCGACATGTTTTCCATACCAGCGATGGTTTGCGGATGTTTTTTTCTGTTCGTCGGACTGTTTTTCATTGTTTTTGTTATTCAAGTGAGCAAAGTACTTTGGAACTTCATTTTCTAAGATCGATAATATTCATTTAAGCTCTTTACGAGAAAATGTCAACTACGAATATTCCTGATCCAAACGAACAAAATCGACAATTGCTTGCTATATTGTGGGAAGGAGTTGAAAGAAGGGGTGATGGTAAATGATATTGTCCATGTAATCAATGCAGAGGCTTTAAGAGGAGAAGAATTTTGATCACAACAGCCACAAAACATTGTAGGGAGCATGGGCACGCCGAGGGGGAACATGAATACCATCTATTTGTAAGTTTTCATTATATATGTTTTTATTTTGATTGCTTTTGTAAATTTATGTATTATTATAATATTTCTTATTTTTTACCAACCGTACAATTGGTCGTTGTTCTTTTCATCCCAACAGTACAAAATTTGTTAAATTTTTAATGTATCACATAAATTTTTACATTTTGCGTTTGAATTTCTTATATTAACTTTTATCTATTGATTGTTTCATGTAATTATAAAGGAAAGACATCCTACGGCATATCATCCAAATCAGCAAGTGCCTCCAAAACAAGTACAGGAGGAACATGGAGATATGAATATTAATGGAGAACAAGTTAATGATCACATTGAAGAAGATGATCATACTGATAACATAGTTGAAGATGATGTTACAAATACTTTGATCCATGATTCATTTAATGTTGGAATGGATGAATTGATGATGATGATCATGAAAATGATGAACATTTTGATGATATTCATGATATACCTCTTCTTGACAACGCATACGAACCCTTTTATGACGGCTCCAAGACAAATCTTCTCTCTGCTATATTGTTGGTAACGAACTTGAAGGTTATGAATGGTCTTTCAAACGTATCAGTCACACGGATGTTAAGGTATGTAATATATTCCATCACAAAATATATATGATTGTCATGTATTTTATTGTTAATTCATATATAAGTCAAATTACTACGGATGAAATTTGTTTCATTAATATTATTTCTATATTATATTAACTAGATTTTTATTTTAATTTGTTGTAGCATGATAGGTGAATATTTGTTACCACCTTCAAATATTTTACCTCGCACATATCGAGATTTATCTGCCATCATGAAAGAAATTGGAATGCAATATGAAACAATTCATGCATGCCCCAATGATCATGTTCTTTATTACAACCAGCATGAATTTGCAACAGAATGTCCTGAATGTCATATTAGTAGATATCACACAGATCAAGTAACTAAAAAGGTGCCTCGCAAGGTTCTACGTTATATTCCCATTATTCCCCGTTTGCAACGACTGTTCAGATGCAAAAACATAGCGCAGTTTATGGATTACCATGCACGGAACATAAGTCAAGATGACATTATTGAGATGCCTATAGATGGGTCTGAATTTAGAGATATGGATGAAAATGGCCTCACTTTAAAGACGAACCTCGTAATCTTAGGATTTCTTTGGCAGTAGATGGTGTCAATCCTTTTGCAGAGATGATATATGTTTACTCGGTGTGGCCTATTTTTGTTATCAACAACAACATTCCTCCATGGTTGACAATAAAGAGGGAGCACATAATGTTGTCGATGATTATTCCAGGTACGAACGCTGCATTTTTTTTATTGCAGTGGTATATTCTCATTTGTCGTTTTTTGTCTTATAATGTTATATATATATTTAAAGTTTTTCTATTGTGAAATATTTTTTATATATCTAAATGGTACGTCTCATAATCAGAATATTTATTTTATATGTTCAAATCAATCAGGTAAGTACCAAGTCAAAGATATGAATGTATATATCGAACCTCTTATTGACGAGCTACTGAAGTTATGGAATGGCATCCCTATGTATCACTTATCTAGACCAATACGACAAAGGCAATTCCAATTCCATGCAATGCTTGTATGGACAATACATGATGCCCTAGGGTTAACCCATTTATGTGGTATGTAATTATAAGTTCCACTTTAGTTGCATTTAATTTTACGAACTACTAGTTAATATAATACGCATGCATGTTTTTCTAAATAATCCATCTTTAATATTGATATTCCATCTTTTTATTTAGGTCTTCAGACAAAGGGTAAATTTGCATGTCCAGTTTGTGGTCCTAAGATCAAATCTCGTCATTCAAAAATCTTAGGAAAGGAGGTGTTTGATGAGTATAGGCACTTCCTCTCCAAGAATCACAGGTATCGAACTACCGAAAAACATCTTTTCAATGGAAAGAAAGATACTGCATTAAAACCAAAGAGAATGACACCTCAGCTATGGAAGTTGCAATATAATAGAATTCGTCAAGGTACGTATGATCAATCATTGTATATGATCATATTATATTTTATTATATTATTGTGTGTTGTTTAGTGTAATTGAAATTGATTTAATATTTAATTTCATCATTGTCGTTCATGTGATCATCATGAAGGCATTAATGGGATTCCACGAGGAATGAAAAGTTATCCTAGACAATCTAGTAGGTTTCCCTATCATGAGCACGTACAAATTGCTCATCTATTTGATACAATGCATATCAGAAAGAATGTGACTGAAACATTATGGTGAATATTGGATGGAAGGAGTGACAAAGAAAAAATTGTCAAAATTTGCAAAGACATTCAAGATAACAACCATGCAATGAAAGACGTCATTCAATTTCATAGAAACGGAGAGAAAATTAATATAAACTCACTTCCATGGATGTTAACGGACCAGCAAAGTAATGTTGTAAAAGAAGTCATTTGAAAAATTAAATTTCCCACCGAATTTTGTGCGAACATGAAGAATATCATAACAAAGAAAAGTGATTTCGCGGGGGTGAAAATGCACGATTGGCATGTCTTCATGAAGGTAATAATTAATATGGTATGCATTTAATAATTTTTTTTTCTTTTTCTGCTACTCTTTTTCGATATACTGAAACTATTTGTATATTATTGTTACAGTATGTTCTACCTCTCTCTATCCCGACCAACTTTGACAACAATGTCAAGCAAATAATATATAGTCTCAGGAAATACATGAGGTAAGTGGTGATTTTTCCATGTGCTTATTGTTTGTTTCATTCAACATAGAACTTATTCTTAATTTGATTTTCATTCTCTACTTCATGTTACGTAATATAATGACTTTTTTCTTTAATCTCTTGATTGGCCGGTTGTCATGTCACTTGTAGATGGTTGTCATCTAAAGAATTCCATAAAGAAGACATAAAGTATTGGAGGAGAGAAATTCCTCGTCTCATGTGTGAAATGCAGAAGCATCTACCTTCAACATTTTTCAATGCACAGGAACACTACCTCATACATCAAGTTGAGGAGATTGAATTGTGTGGACCTGCGCACTCAAGGTCCATGTGGATGGTTGAGAGGCACTTGAAATTTATGAACAGTTTGGTTAGACAACGAGCATATGCTGAGGGTTCTGTGATGGAGGGATATATGGTATACCAAAACATGTTGTACATTAGTGAATATCTTCCTATATTGGCGTCAAACCTCAATTTACGTCGCATTTGTGATCCAAACTCCAATAACGATTTCGAAGGGGAGTACCCGAAGGGGAAAGGTAGATCAAGGAAGGTGTAAGGTAATATAACACATTTCACTGGTGATTTTTTTGTTTATATATCATACATATATATTCTATTTTTTTATTTAGTATTTTGCATCATTTTATATTGTAATTTTATACTTTTTTAAGTGACTTATATCCATTTTCATTGAATTTTAATTTTATTGTCATAAAAAAGTTGGTCGAGAGTGGGATGCGATTCATTTATACATCGCAAACAATCTTGACTGGATGAAGTTATGGATCAAAAAATGTGAACAATCTGGTCATGGAATATCATGGAATGTGTGGCTTCATTGGTTAAAGCTGCACATCGCAATGGAGACACCAATGTAACACAAAGGGAAATCGATTTAGCAAGAGGTTTAAAAGATAAGCAGGTAAGCATATTAATCAACGACACTATTAATTTATTTTTTTAAATATTGTCGTTGTATGTCATGCTGGTTATTTTCCTTTTATGGCATTATAATAAACATGCACTACTTGATCATAAATATGGTGTGATCATTATGTAATATTTTCTTGTATGGCTTATTGTACTAGGTAAAACACCATAAGGCTATGTGGTGCAATGGATGTAGATATCACATCAAAAAGTTGGGCGAAACAAAGAAAACATATGATTGTGGGATATCTGCAGTCTTTGAGGTGACCAATGTTTCTTCTAGAAGTGATAGACATCCAGAACTATCTGAAAATCGATACTATGGGTATCTGGAAGACATTCTTCAGTGTGACTTTAACTCCTTCAAGCTATTTCTGTTCGTTGTCAAATGGTACAGGTGTCAATTGAATCAACGTTATCCCGATAGAACAATTATTGAACATGATATTGGTTTTACCATGGTAAATACAAGGTTGTTTGAGCCAGGAACGGAGTCCTATGTTCTTCCAACCCAATGTGAACAAGTATTTTACTTTGAGGTTCCAAGTACAGCGGGGTTGGTCATTTGCTGTGAGACATGATCCAAGGGGAAGGCCGGTAAAGTATAACGTTGATGAAGGTAATGAAGACGTTCTCGAAGAAGAAGACAACGTAGAAGATGATAATGATAAACATGAGTTAGATGATCATGGTCCAGAAGAAGATGTCGAAGAACTTATTGAATCAGATGATGTACTATCAGACAATGTCCATGAAGATGATATCGACGATGACATGTTGATCGTAACTGACATCGACGACGAGGATGATATGGCCAATTCTTACAATGTTGAATATGGATCATCGGATGATAGTATAGACGATGAACCAGATGAAGAAGATGATGAAGACCATTGAAGTTTATGAGGGATGCAATAATAATAAATTAATTGTTTTGTAGTGAGTTTCCATTTTCCTATATGATATAATTAGAAACATTGCTTGTTTTAGAATATGTCAAAAAACACATTTAAAGTTTCTAGTGTACATAGATATTTTTGTCGGGTTATGGGGAATTGAGAGTGATGTGAGGGGGGGGGCATAAGAGCTTCCACCTTCACGTGGTTGGCTTTGTTTAGTAGAGAATATTAAATTATTCTTGAAACGGAGAGAAGCTTAGTAAGGAAATGCACCATTATCAAGACTCAAACATCATCATCATCATCATCATTTTCGTCGTCATCGTGATCATCTTCATCATCATCAACTTTTTCTTCTTGATCATCATCTTCATCATTCTCATCATCGTCATCATCAACAACATCATGTTTATCGTCATCATCACGGCCACCATCATCATCATCATCATTGTCATCATCCTCACCACCATCATCATCATCATCATCTGCCTCATCATCATCAGCAATATCTTCATCATCATTGTCATCATCGATCGTCATCATCATCATCGTCGTTGTCATCATCATAGTCATCATCATCATTGTCGTCATCATCATCGTCATCATCGATCGTCTTCATCATCATCGTCATAATCATCGTCAGCATCGATAGTCTTCATCATCATTGTCATCTTCATCATTGTCATCATCATCATGGTCTTCATCATGATCATCATCGTTATATGATATTTCACGCAGCTATTACCTAGAAAAACCAACGGTGTTTGTCGACGGTGATTTAGCGATCTCGTCGAATTCTTTTGAAGTTAGAAGTTTGATATTAGATGCATGCATTGACGGTGTGGGAGGGTTTCAAGACTCGAATGAATTACACTCACCATTGCAGCATCAAAAACCAGACCTATAAATTAAATAATGTGATACATGGGGCCAACGTTAAAATTTTTTAAATATGTGTTGGCTTGGACTGAAATTTGGCATGGTTAGACTAGATGCATGCATTTACGGTGTGGGAGGGTTTCTAGACTCAAAAATGACTGACACCAACCATTAATGGAGCATTAAAAACCATGTAATGATACTCAACAAAGAGTAATTTGATCATCGTGGTTTCACTTTGAAATAACTTATTTTTTTGTGGACTTGCTAGTACCATTGCTTATGGACCCTCACAAGGAAATCCTCTTAGGTCGTTGATTGTGTTGGGATAAATCATCACTAACTTGTTTGATGGACCTAATGGTCCCATGATAAACACTCATAACATGTAAACTATAGAGGACATACAAAAAATGGATGATTCTCTCACCCAATTAGTTAGCAAAATGGAAACCAAGAATCACTTCTCATTTTTCGACCCTTCCAATAGTATGATGCCTCATTTTTCTGAAGTAATTCTAAACAAGTTTGGTGGGTCAGATACGATTGGTTGGTTCGATCAATCAAATGAAGCACTAACTTTACCTTAATGTAATATTTTATTACCTAATGAAATTCATTATAGGAGTCATCAAAGTTCATTTGTTTTTTCATAAAAATTAATTGATTATTTTTTAAGCAATTCCTTATTAGTGGTCTTAAAGAGGAAATTAAATCCCACTTAGAGGTGAACCACCCTACTACTTGGTTGGAGGACAATAATATTTATTGTCATTCCTGTGTTATATCCTATGCTCAGTCCAAAATACCGAACTTTATTTCATTTCCTTTCCCCAACTATGGTGGCTCTTCAAAAACCTCTTCCACCTTTCAAGGTCCATAAGTTGGCATAGGACAAAATGGAGGAACATCAACTTAAGGTTCTATGCTACAATTGTAATGAAAAATATTCTCTTGAGCATAGATGTAAGGAACATCAATTATTTGTGGACATATTTGAGGACATTTATGATGATGAACTTGATGGAAGAACTCAAAAGGAATCCCCTCCCATCATTGAGGAAGTTTTTCTTCCTAACCCTGTGAAGAACCCTATATCTCCCCTAATTATTTGACTAGTACTTATTTCATCTCATTAATGTTCAAATGGGTGATTACTCCCGGAAAAATAACATGTTTTCCATTGAAACGGGTGGGCGTGATATTGTTCTCGGTGTGAATGGATAATAAGATTATGTCATATCACCATGGATTTATTGGAATTACAAATGAGAGAGCATGATCATAGCATCTCATTGCTTCATCGTATCCTCCCATCCAATGTGTGATCATATTGTCATACTTTTGAACAAAATAATATATGAAATTAAAAATATTGTATCGTTGCTCTTAGCTATTGGTACCATTCATCCTACTACCAACCCGTACTCTTCTTTGGTTGTCATGGTCCTTAAAAAACAAGTCACTTGGCACATGTGTCCCAATTTTTTATCTCTTAACTCCTTGATAGTGAAAGATAAATTTCTCATTCCAGTCATTCATTATCTCTTATATGATACATGGAGATAAATTCTTCATTGATCGTTACCTTCGCTCTAGTTATCGCCAAATTCACATGAAAGAAGAAAATATTCCTAAATATCTTTCCACAGTCATTAAGGTCAACATGAGTTTTTGGTGATTCCTTTTATCCTTTGCAATGACCCTTCCACTTTTCAGAGCCTGGCATGAACCATATTTTTTAAGCCCCTTCTTGAAAGTATGAGGAGGAAGGGTACATATTTTCCTTATCTTCCCTAGTAGCCAATTGGCTATAGGAGGTAGTTAAGAATGGTCAACATATACCAAGATCATGATGATGGAAATGATTATGTAACAAACATTAAAAAAAACATTATATATATAACATTCAGATAATAATTAAAAAATCGTTATATATATAACAATTAAAAAAAACATTATATATAACAAAAAAAACCAATTAAAATTAAAAAAATGAATATATAATAAATAGAATTAAAACATGAATAAATAAAATTACAACATAAATATATAACAATGGTTTTTTAATTTGTTTTTAATTAAATATATATATATATATATAACAATTAAATTTTAATTGTTATATATAATGTTATATATATATATATATATATTTAATTAAAAACAAATTAAAAAAACCAAAAACAAACATTACATAACATATATATTGAACAAATAGAAAAACCGACAGCCATATGCATTTCACAAACCTGTGATTTGCGATTTGGAGTGACCTCGATTTGGAGTGACCTCGATTTGGAGTGACCCTCGATTTGGAGTTGCGCCTTTGCGATTTGGACTTGCGTCTCTGCGATTTGGACCTGCTATCGATTTGGATTGGACTGTTCGATTGTGGGAGAGGCGGTTTGTGATTGTGGCAGGGGAGAGGGAGTGACCCAATGACCAAGCAGTGAGAGTGACCCAATGACCAAGCATTGGGAGAGGCGGTTTGGATTCCAAGAAAATAAACTATAAGAGGAGCCGGAAATGCCTCCCACGTCCGTGAGTACCAAGCCCTAAATTGCTTTGATTTGACAAATTTAAAAATTTGGTAGCAAATCACTGTGGTTTCATTGCTAATTCGATCTTCTAAGAGCGTTTCATTGCTAATTCAATCTACATTGGGGTATTTTTATCTTATTGCATCTACTGTTTTTTTTAGTTTGATGGGTGAACCCTCACCTCTTTGTAGTGAACTGAAAATGACGGCCTTAATATCTCATAGCAAAAAGAATGTAGTGACTTTTGCTTATTGCCTTGCGTTTTGATTCTGGAAGGGCCTTCATCAGAATGAGAATACTGTGGTTGACAAACATAGGCTTGTTGTCCTCAGGCAAAGGAATCAATGTTCAGCCTTCGTTGAAGCCGAGCACTGTGACCAATATCATGAAATAGATGTATTAGATCAAAAAGTTGAGGTTCTTGTAATGGACTCCCTTATTTTATCATGAATGGGGGGGGCGGGGGCTATTACTAATGACCTTGATAAAGCAGAGTTACCAAGCTCTCACTGTGAATGAGTACTTGTATTCACACAGGCTCGAGTTAAGGTTTCCATTATTGCATTAAAGCACCAATCTGAGCTAACAACAAATAATAATAGGCCGGGCAGAGACTTGCACTCATTCCTCTTTTCATAGGGGGGCAGGTAGGAGAGGGAACACCTATTTGTATTGATTGAATCTAAACCTCCATAGGAAGCTATGGCTAGACTGGAAATAACTACTTTTAATAAGCTGCCCATAGACCTATATCGTGCTTTTTAAAGGCCCCCTATGAATGAAGCAGCAATTGGGTCAAATTATTATATTTAAAATGCGCAACATTCCAAAAAGATGATTTCCTATGTTGATTCAAAATAAGATCCACAGAGTGTCCAACAGAACTTGGCAAGTGATCATCAATTTCATTTGCATGTGCATCCAAATCAGTTGTGACACTGCTGGAAACATTGCCATCATCTTTCTTTAGCAGCACCTTTGAATCCTCAATAAGTGCAACTTGCCATAGTATTTCTTGATGTATCATCCCAATATCAAGAAGCACATCCTTGCTATCATTTCCAAACTTTGTCGTTAATGCTACCAACTATCGATTCTCTTTAGTATCATCAGTCAGAAAGACAAAAAATTGTACCACAAACAAGCACCAAAATACTTTCCTATTCAATCCATCTTTTGCATCTAATAAATTAGTCCCTAATTCATGATACAAAACATTTAATGTAGTCTTGAGATGTTCCTTCAAATGAGCACAAAATATCCTTGCAAGGGAAACTGAGTGTTGTGTGAATGCTTTGCAAACTGCAACCATGTGCACAGCTACAGACATCCCTTTTGAAGATAGTGGAATACTTGGAAGAGTCAAGAACCTCATAAGGGCTTCAATGCCCTTTTTCTCAACAAATATTCTACATGTTTCAGGATTTTCCATTTCCATATGCACAAACACCATGGAATGTGAAATGCTTAATTTTAGAAAGCATTCATTACTCATATTTTCAAGAGACAATCCACTAGTTCCAACCCCGTCATTATGCTTATCTTCAGAATCAGTATCCATAGGAATAGGACTATCCAAATTGTCTTTGGCCTCTACTCTGAGCCTATGGACCTTGCTGGGGCATACATTGTTGATCCCTGGTGGCTATAAGCTATTGCAGAAAGGGTTTATTGAAAAATATATCTGATTATAAGGAAGGTCTAAACCAGCATTACTGATGCTAGTTGTTAGTTCTGTTTAACTTGTTCATTACTTTATTAATGTTGTTGTTATTTATTGTCCTTGTCTACTTCAACTTTAACACAGGGACCTTTGGGAGTGTTAAAGTTGAAAGAGATGAAAATTATGTTTAAATTTATATTACCTTGTTACAATTGTACTATTTTGTTTCTAGCATTGATTTAAGAATTTATTTATGCATTAAAGTATAAATATTTTAATTTTCTGCTCCAAACCCTAACCTAACCCAAATTTCAACTCATATAACAAGCTGTAACCTCTCTTGAGCAGACCTCAATCCCAAAACAGTCCCGAAGTGGTAATTTTTGTAAACTAAAATCACCATACTTTGAACTTTCCGCAAGTCTTGGCATGGAAGCCGCATCCATCTCCGATTTTGAAATGAATGCCTCAGCCTCCACCAAATTAAATGAATGCCACAAAAATTTGTTGTGAATTGGAGGGATGTTAAGTTAACCAACCAAACCGTGAATGCAAAAAGCAAGACTTAAGGCCACCCACATTATAGTTTTCAAGGTTCCCTGTGTTATTAGTGAAGTAGTAGTGAATCCAGATATGACTTGGAGTTTTTTTCATGGGGCCTGTTAAGGCTCCATAGAGTAGTGAAAGATCAGGTTTTCTCTATATATCTATGATAGCCATTTATTCATAGATAAATCCTACTTGGGGGCTAGGAAAAACAATATGGGTGAGTTCAATTTGCTCTTCTATCTTTTGAAATTTGTTGCAGAATTGGGTCTCACCCAGATTCAAGTCATATGGTCTGCGTGTTAAATAACTCAGCAACAAATTAAAGATCAATCTGGTATGGATGTCAACCAAATCATCATCCTCTTTAAATTGCCTTGTCTCTATAAATTAGATTGCCTTGATATGCGAAGGAGTAGGTTGATAACTATACTACGGCTAAAAATTGCCCTATCTATAAATTGACATATCCTTCCATGTAGATTATAAAAATTGCAATTAGGTCAAGTTCTCCTTACATTGTTTGGATAAAATTGAAAGCTTCAATTTTCATACAATTAGAAAAGTTTGGGCAGTGTAGAATGTGAGGAATGAGAATGTATCAATCATTGCCACCATATGAGTTTTGAAAGTAAGATTAATTGGCCCCATCCCATTATCAAGTAGAACCATGTGAGATAGATCCTATAACACCATTAGCATCATGATATAAGCAAAATCGAAGTTCTGTTTTCCGTCGAGGCTGCTTGAAGATGATAATTTCCAGAAAGTGGCCCCAGGGTACAAAGTAACGAAACTTTTGACAGATTGGAAACGTATATATATAAAAGGAACAGAATTATATAGGCCTAAAATTGCGGTTGGTGCCATTGCAGTCAAATTTAAATCTATTTGTAAGACACCTTGACGGAAAATGGAACTTCGATTTTTCTTACCCACTTTTGCTGTTCTGGTTTAGGAAGTATTTCAGGCTATTATGGTTTGTTCTAAAGTCTTCATCTTCTTAAAATTGGCTTTAATTGTATCATTCATCAAGGTTAGTAAATTCATAAAAGGTAAGCATGCATCATCATACTTCAGACTTCAATCAAACCATCATGACTTGGATTGTGGCAATTTTAGTCTTCGACTAGGGTAGTACTGTAGCAGCTTTAACACTTAGAATATAGTAGCTTGGGGGAATTCATGTCAAGGTACCCAATGCAAGTTAAAGGGGAAATGATTAGTATTGCTCATGATGTAAAAGTAAAGGATGTATTTCTCATGATTAGGATACTCTTGTATTTATAGTCATAAAAAAACAAGTTGTGGTATAGCTTCCCCAGTTGTGGTTACTATTTTTTTATTAAGCTCATGAAGATTTATATGCAGTTTATTGTTTCTACTATCCCTGTGTTTTTGTGAAGAATGATTGAAGAATGCTATAAGTGTTCCTAGAGAATTATGAACATGGATACGTACAATTCCTTATATTTATTATCACTTTGTTTTATGTGATGAATTCATTTGCATGACTTGAGTATATCTGAAGCTCTCCTTGAGGTCCCATGAATGAACTTGAACACTTGTTCCATTCATTTAATTTGAAAGAGTAGTTATAGTTTGAAAGAACTCTCTCCTTACCTTAGCTAGCATTCATTGAAAGGAAAGGCTTATTTTATTCATATGCATTTGCATGGTTTGAGTTATTCATCACACCACGAGTTGCACTTCCACCACCCAATTCAGACAAATATTCTTGTGCTTATACTTATGAGATCATTTTGTAATTTAAGTCTCCTATCGTACATTAAATGGGTTTTAAATTGAAATAATGTGTCCTACCATACACGATTATTCACAATATCACAATGTCATGCTTATGCTTGCTAATTAGGTTTAAACATTGTCATGCATTTTAGTCATTAGAAGTAGAAGAAAGTTATTGTTAATGGATTCATTTAATTTGAAAGAGTAGTTATAGTTTGAAAGAACTCTCTCCTTACCTTAGCTAACATTCATTGAAAGGAAAGGATTATTTTATTCATATGCATTTGCATGGTTTGAGTTAGTCATCACACCACGAGTTTCACTTCCACCACCCAACTGAGACAAATATTCTTGGGCTTATACTTATGAGATCATTTTGTAATTTAAGTCTCCTATCATACATTAAATGGGTTTTAAATTGAAATAATGTGTCCTACCATACACGATTATTCACAATATCACAATGTCATGCTTATGCTTGCTAATTAGGTTTAAACATTGTCATGCAGTTTAGTCATTAGAAGTAGAAGAAAGTTATTGTTAATGTATTCATTTAATTTGAAAGAGTAGTTATAGTTTGAAAGAACTATTTCCTTACCTTAGCTAGCATTCATTGAAAGGAAAGGCTTATTTTATTCATATGCATTTGCATGGTTTGAGTCAGTCATCACACCACGAGTTTCACTTCCATCACCCAATTGAGTAATACAACCACTAAAATTTACACCCCCTAACTAAACACACCATAACCTCACTTGAGGAAATCAAAAGAATTTGGTAGTTAGGTAGGACACCGGGGATAGGCATCCAAATAATTCCCCCTTGTCATTTTTCATCTGAGACATAGTCGTTGTCTTTAGGGAACCAAAATCCTCTAGTATTTTTTGACACGGTCATGACCAGTTTGTGGAGGGGCCTCCTGTTGTTTCAAGGGTTAAACCACCGCGAGATCGAGAACCGAACGGACTATGTGGAATGTCGCACTCCACTTAGCCCTAAGGAAACATTAATCATTGTCTTCCTTGTATTCTTCGGCCACCTAACTGGTGATACAAGGGTGATAAGGCAGAAGTGCCGAAAACCTTTTCCGACGTGTCATGAACAAGGTAGCTTAGTGACTTTTCTACTAGGGCTCTTTTACCCAGGATCCCTTTCGATAGAGGGATATCCTTCAAATTTAGTCTCTTACTTCGTATTGTTCGACTTGGATTTCATCACCTTGCGAAGGATACGATTTGTCGAGGTCTCCAGCTCCTAGTTAGGAAGTTTGCTTGCATTTTCACCTTTTTAGAGGGTCTTTTTCTTTTTAGTGCTACTTGTTGGCATTCTAGACACTTTTGTTTCAGCTCTTTTACTCTGACATCAGTCCCAGTATGGTTTTTTGAGCTTGTTTTTTTGGCCTGCGAGCCTTGTATTTACGTAGATCCCCTTCTGCACGCTCAGTTGATTTAGGGTTTTTGAGTTCATACATGGTAGTTACCAATACTTATTTGATGATGTGTGATGTACTCTTCTCCTAGGTCTTCGAGGTGGTTGATTTAGATGGTCTTCTGAAGGGACTGAACACCCCTTCATGGAGCCACTAATGCTTGACCATAGGAGTAGTCTAGAGGACCACGTGATCACATCACCCGTGTGGACTTTTTCGTTTACTATGATGATGGTATTTCAAGTTATATGGAACAATGGTACATTTGAGAGAGAGATGAATGGTTGTACCCCACCTTGGTCGATTGTTTTATGGTCCTTTCATTTTGTCGATAATATTTTTGTGGTACCTTTCCTTTTACCTTTTGGGTGTTTTACTGATATTGGGATATCTTGTGATTTGTACCACCTTTTATGTTTTAGGTCTTGTGGGTACTATGGTAGTTTGTCCACATTTGAAGTACACCCACTTTCTCCAAATTGTTATGTGTCTTTATACCCACTTTGTACCACCCTCCTAACCTTAGTTTGGAATATTGCATGCTATCATACCTTTTGGTGGTACTATTTGAGTTACAAGAGGTAGTTACAAGGAGATATTGCATATATGAGGTAGTTACAAGGAGATATTGCATATATTGATTTGTACCTCCTTTTATGTTTTTCGTCTTGTGGTTATAACTATGGTATTTTGTCCACGTTTGAGCTAGTGTACACCCCCTTAGTCCCAAGGGTTGTGAGTATTTATACCCATTCTTTTTTTTTTACTTGTACCTTATTGGTTGGTCTTTGTACTGAGCCTTTTTATTGTCACTAAATTTCTTTGATTGACCGTACCATAGCCCAGTCATCTCTCTCTCTCTGGTTTGTACTATCCCTATCATAGGGTCACTTGGTTCCTAGAGTTGACTGGCCTCTAAGAGGCACAGTCATTTCTGAAAGTAACTCTTCTGAATGTATTACAGGAAACATCTAAACTAAGGTAATCAAATATGTGGTAAATAGTTTTCATTAAGTAGCCAAGACTTGTAGCATTAGAGGAGATCCTGTAACGTGTATGTGTAGTGTTTCATGTGTGCTACATGTGTGTTACATGTGTGATGTAGCGTTAAATCAAATAGTAAAAAACAACTCATAAATATTGCATGACTTTCTACTCTTAAGAAAGATAAATTGGTCGTCTTCCGATCATCACTTGAATGCCTACATGTTGACAAAGGGAATGAGGATCAAGTAAAATTATAAAAGGTGATCCATGTCAAATTTTAAGAGGTGATATGCCTTATGGTCGAATGTAAAAAAAATTTCAATGGTGTAGGTAGAACCAAATAGGTATTTGTCTGATCTATCTTCCTTGAGTGAGGGGAGTTTAGGAAGGCTAGAGGAAAGTGAGACATCCAGTAGGTCTAGAAGAATTGTATCAACTAGATTTCAAAAAACCAAAAGAAAATTCCATAGACGCAATGAATTTTTTCACAGTCAAGGGGGGGCATGTTCCTATGGTGATGAGACAAAAGATGGCGAAGAGGTGCCCTTGAGGTATAAGCATTTAGTGAAACAATGGGTATCGAAGGATCTTCCTCCACCGAACACTGAAAATTGTGTGAATGAGAGGAGATATCGAATTGCACTGTCGTCGATAAATGGTTTCGAGTTGTTTTCCATGGATTGCATCTGGGTCGGTTACGAGACATGTACAAAATTGATGGAGTATGTTGGACCCATATAAAACTACAACGATTGGATGTGCCTTGTCCGATATACAAAAAGTATGCGTAGCTATGGATTGTCAACAAACTATTTACAATTGAAAGACAAAAATAAAAATAAAGGAGGAACGGTGTCCATGGACGGAAGGCCAAAGGCCACAGGGAATATTGCGGGGTTTATAAACAGTACACAACCAGGGCCTACAATTAAGAAACCAAACTACAAATTTGAGGGGCGTAAAGGAAACTGTGTTTTTATAGTTTCTATTAAAAAAATATCTGCAGGGGACGAGTTGCTTATTAATTACCCTGTCAACCGAGTAGATACAAACAAGGTTACTATATAACATTTTACCCAACCTTTTAGTAATAAATTAAACATAATAAGGATTTTTTGTTAGTTTATTTCATTTAAATTTCCCATATTTACTTCGTAGGCCAATGATCGGGATAAATCCCTACCAACAAATGGTCAGAGGAGAACTTCTTCCTTGACGGAGTAGGTATACATATTTCTAATAGTACAAATATAATAAGAAAAAAGAGTTTTTATTTGATTTATTTTTCCATTATTAATAACTTGGTTTTTTTTATATAATGAAATTTATATTTGATACAGAATGTTGATTGGGAAATACACCCGTCGAATTTTGATCAGACGACAACACCCTCGGGGCAATAGGTAGACCTGATTTTAATTGTACAGTTAAAATATGTCAAAATGTTTTAGCATTATATTAATGTTTCAATGAATATTTTGGTTTCGTTTACGTAATTTTCTAGTCTATGTTTTGTATGCAGGCCGATTCCGTAAGGTCGGCCACACCAGGGTCCGCACAACGGGTATACATCTTTGTAATATTAAAAATATAATATGAATAATAATTTTTTTGATGTGTTTTCTCATGAATAGTTTTGGAATTGTTTAGGTGACTTTCACTATGTTTTTTTATTAGGGTGTTGTTAGGGGCATCTCCCAGATTTTAGCAGATTGGGGCAAGTCGCCTATGACCATTGATCCAATGAGTGGATCGCGATCCTTGAGGTCGCAGGTATAATTCATTTCAATTGTACCAATATAATACGTAGCATAATGTTAATTTTGTTATGAATTTTTCATGTGATATACTGGTTTCGTTATGATAATGTAAACCATGTTGTAATTTTACGAATCTATCATGATAGATGTGTTATATATGTTAATATAAAATTTGGAATCTATCAATAGAGAACTCAATAGTGCTTTATATATGTTTGTTGCAGCCCACTAGTGAATCACAGTATGAATCAGCATCGCAAGATTTTCCATTAGACCCTGAAGTGGCAGAGGTGCTTCACAATTGCGAAAAAATTGGTGAAGCCGCACACCCGCTAAAGATGGCAGAGAAATTATTGAATAGATATACTGCAGAAATCCTTTCTCTAGTAATCCAGGTTCCGCAGAAAAGCGCAATTAAAGAAAGGATTGCATTGTTGGAACATAAATCTAATAACTTGCGAGTAAGTTGAGGAATCTTGAATCATAAAATAATTCGTTTAAATATTTATAATGTTCTCTTTTATATGATAGTATTGAACGTATAAGATGTGGCGTGTATTTACAAAATTATAAGGGACCACACAATAGTGGTCAAGGTGGTGTTGGCCCCAACGAGGCTCGTGGAGAGACTTCGCCTCCAAACGAATCCACGTAGTTCGAATCCTTCGGCATTGTTGTCGATCGAACAATCGGCAACACGTTCTGAAACACCATGGACCCCCACTATGAGTGCAACAGCCGCTACTGACCAACACACAATGGATCGTCCACAAGAATGGGTCGACACCGAGTCCCCTATCAATTTTGATGTTGAACAAGCTACATTTCTAGGATCTTCCCATGTCAAAAGCACGGGAACACTGGAGACAACATTTTTGGTGGACGAAGATATCGTCCCAATAAAGATACCAATGATCCCAGGTAATTAATCATAGTTGATCAGGTTAATTAGTGTTTATAATTTCATTGTAATATACCAATAAAACATTTTTTATCAACTAATTATGATCATGGCATGATCGTTGTGCAGGAAACAATGTTTTCTATAAACATAAGAATGAATTTTGCTTGGAGATCTTCAGGCCCACCATCCGAACAAGGTGGGATAGACAACCGAAACATTTAAAAGATGAACTCACTAATTGGTTGGTTGGCCTGTTCGGGGAGAAAACCTTTAGTCATGCCAATGTCTTGAAAAAGGCTTGTCAACATGTGAAGGTTGTCCGAGACCAATATAGGACACACCTCGAAAGAAACCATAGGTATGAGCGCACACCAATGATTCCAGCAATGGAGTGGAGAGCTCTAGTGGAATATTGAAAGGAGAAGACTCTGAGAAGAGAAGGAAAGCTAACACCAGGCACAGGGAAGTATGCAACACTTTCCGCAATGTAATTCTAAACCTTATTATCCTTGATTTCTATATCAAACTTGGAACATCTAATGTATTTCAACACTTGCATAGGATACCAGGCACATCAAAGGCAAGAAAGGAAAGACTAGAAAAAATAGGTCAGCACAAGCTTGGCCCTGGTGGTTATTCGAATTGGCGGCACAGTTTGTAAGTTTCGAGAAACCAACAATGAATACAAATAATAAATTGAAAATTATTTTTTTCGTTTTATTGCACCGTAAAATGTTAATTAACGACGATAAGCAAATATGTAGGTCGATCGATTCAATGAAGTACCCATAGAGGAAGACATGAAGCTTGGATTCCAAGAAGGATTTGGAGCTGTTGTTGAATGTAGAAGAAGCTTATCTGGGCAAACGCAGTCTTGTGGTACCAATCCATCCAGTGCACAGGTATATAGAATCTATATAGTTTAATGAATATTTGTCGGTTGTGGAATATTTTCGTTCCAAATACTTGATGTAAAATATTGACTCTATTTTTAACAGGAAAGTAATGATCCCATTAGTGTCGAGGAGGGACAACAACAAATCGATGATAAATCTTCAAATCCCAGTAATGAATTTATTCATATGCTACAATTTTATGTATAGCATTGCAAATGGTGACCATTAATTGTAGTTCACCGTATTTCAACTACAGAGCATGTACAGGGTGAAATTGTATAGGTTGAGACTGGACAAGAACATCAAAAACATGATTTGGTCACACCTGGTAAAAAAACACCTTCGTAATGAATTTTTTAAAATGAAAAACTTGTCATTACAATATCAAAATATAACGATGTAACATTTTCACATCGTTGCAGCAAATCTGAACCCCTTGCCGCAAAATCCAGGTCTAGAACAACAATCAGCTAGGATATTGCAAACATCACCAAAAGCGCCCGCTAAAGAACCAAGAACTCGAAGAGAAAGTCCAGATGATGTAGATGGTCCTCTCATAGATTATATGCCACTGAAGAGAAGAAAAAATTATAAAAAGAAGGACAGAAAAAACAACATCTAAATATTTTTGATAACAATATATCGTCCACTATTTTTGGTCTAATGAATGAATGAATGGTTTAATGAATATTCTAATGTTTTAATGATTCAATGTAGTAAACTGTTACCTTCATTGAATTTCAACTTTTATTGAATGAATGTGTTGACTGAATGATTAATGAATGGTGTATTGAATGTTATCTTTTATTGAATGAATGTGTTGATCAACTGAAATGATGGTTTAGTGAATGTTAGCATTTATTGAATGAATAATGGATGAAAGTTCATGATGAAATATGGATGGATTTGCACATATTTGTTTTTTTCAAGTACATGCATTGGGTATGGGGAATTGAGAGTGATGTGAGGGGGGGGAGGCATAAGAGCTTCCACCTTCACGTGGTTGGCCATGTTCAGTAGAGAATATGAAATTATTCTCGAAACAGAGAGGAGCTCAATGAATGGCTACGATGTTGGCTTTCTACAACCCACTCGCATGTTGTCTAATTTTTGACAATTTCTTGGAGCTTGTTGTGATTTTTGGTTGCTCCTCATAACCAATTTCCAGTTTCCACAACATCAAAGGTTGAGTAAATGATCCACTGGAATCAATATCCTTAACCTTCTCTTTAATTTCCTTCGAATCAATATCCTTAACCTCACATTAAACCCTTCCAAATTGGTATATTTACCATTCAAGGCTGGCTTTTTTTGAAGCATGATATTTTCAACTAAGCTAGCATACATCGACAACAATTAGAGACATGCTGCTTGTTGTGAATGTTCATCTTTTTTTTAGGAATGCAACTTGACCATAATGGCTCCTCCTACGCTAGGGAATTAAAGTCAACAACAAATTAAAGAAAACATATAGTTTGCATCGAAAAAATAACAGGGTACGAACTGAACTGAGGAGATCCAAACCTACAACCTATGTCTAGTCCCAAGGCTACCACCTTCAAGCTTGAAGTGTAGCTGGCAAGGGCGACCACCTTCAAGCTCGATTCATTCTGCATGCATTTCATAATGGGAGATGGCGGGCTACCACATTCAACCTTGATTCATTGTGTATGCATTTCACTATGCAATCATCTCAGATTCTCGTTGCGTTTTCCCTTGATTAGTTTATCAATTCGGTATGACCCACGCCCGCCATCCAAGGAGTGTTTCCGCAGTCTTGAGTTCCACCCTGACATCGGTGACAATTCATTCTATATTTATGTTTCCCTTAAGCTGCAATATGGAAAACTCATAGTTCACTATCAAGATTTCTTTGACCGTCAGCTTTGTCAGACAAACCTTCATAGTGAACTATGAGTTTGTCATTTGAAGTCGAAGGGAAATGTAATACCATGAATCGTCAACCGTTGCCAGGCTGAAACTGAAGACCGCGGAAACTAATTGGATGGCGGAAATTCATTGAATGGTTTAATGAATTTTCTAATGTTTTAATGATTTAGTGTAGGAAACTGTTACCTTTATTGAATTTTAGCTTTTATGGAATGAATGTATTGACTGAATGATTAATGAATAGTTTATTGAATGTTATCTTTTATTGAATGAATGTGTGTATCGACAGAAACAATGGTTTAGTGAATGTTAGCATTTATTGAATGAATAATGGATGAAAGTTCATGATAAAATATGGATGAATTTGCACATATTTGTTTTTTTCGAGTGCATGCATTGGGTATGGGGAATTGAGAGTGATGTGAGGGGGGGAAGGGGCCATAAGATATTCCACCTTCACGTGGTTGGCCTTGTTCAGTAGAGAATATGAAATTATTCTCGAAACAAAGAGGAGCTCAATGAATGGCTACGATGTTGGCTTTCTACAACCCACACGCGTGTTGTTTAAATTTTGACAATTTCTTGGAGCTTGTTGTGATTTTTGGTTGCTCCTCATAACCAATTTCGAGTTTCCATAACTTCAAAGGTTGAGTAAATGACGCACTAGAATCAATATCCTTAACCTTTTCTTTAATTTCCTTGGAATAAATATCCAGCTTAACCTCAAATAAATATAAGTGAACAAAAGAAAATGCAAGAAAGAGATTAAACTTGCAAAATATAACACTTGTATTAATAAATTCAAAAAGAGAGAGTAATGTTCATGGGCCTCTTGGAGAGGATGAGCTCCTTTGAGCAAAGCTTCAATACAATACCAATCTTTGACAAAACAATATACATCCTTCTAGCGCTATAAATAGTTTCTTAATAACTACCAAAACCCTAACTACACGCAATCTCAAAATTAATGACTACCAACCACCTACTGGTTCTTGTTTAATAAAAATGAGTCTTTTACATTAAGTAACTATTCATTAACTATCTAATGAGCCTTATTCAAAGAATATGATCTCATACATGAATATACAAACTCCTCAGAATACCAAATTAGAGAAGTTAGGTAAGAGTACCTTGACACAATGGAAACACACTACCATCTCTTTGTGACGAATATTCCACAATGTTACATAACTTCCTAGTCCTGTTATTCTACTACGTGGAAAGCCTGTAGTCCATAAAGTAAGTTCCATAGACACTAGCACTTGAGACTTAGAGTACAGCCTTTTGTGCCACCTTAATAGGAACCCACTAGCCTGTAGGCCCACTTGAATAATGATTGACTCTGTCGCTTAATACAATGACTCTAATACAATGGCTTTATTACAACGGCTCTATTCCCTTAGGCTACTCCGCTGCTAATATAATGGGAAGAGCATAATGGGGTTCTCAGTTATATATATATATGTAATTATTCTACATATTTCCACAATAGAGATAGAATATATTGATTTCCTGTAGTATGAAAAAATTTATTTGAAAAATGCTATTTAAAAAAAAAAATGTATTGGGTAGTCACTTAACCGACGACCTAATCACGACGACCGTAGGGTAATATCCGACGGTTTTGCAATACTTCCGATGGCTCGAAACGTCGGATCTGTTTTTTTTGCTATGTTATCCATGTCGCTTAACCGATGACCTATCCAACGATTGCAGGGTGATATCCTACGCTTGTTCTATACTTCCGACAGCTTGGAACGTCGGAAATGACTTTTTTTTTTATGGCAAACATGTCGCTTAACCAACAACTAAACCGACACATAATCGATGGTGAAAGGATGGTATCCGACAAATATTGGAAGTTAACGTTGTCGCTTATCCGACTACCTATGAAGCTAGAGGAAGTTGGTTAACTGACGAGGTATGGTAGTCGAATATCTGACGTATAGAACTATGTCATATTTTAACCGATATCCCACCGACGATAAAAAAAGACTAAAATTGTCCGATAGTCGACCATAGGTTGTAGCAGATTCGACTTTTTTGCCGTTGGATTTTGGGTCAAAAAAACTTAGTGTCACCATGGTTTCAACCAAGTTCTAAGGAGTCACCTGCTCCCTTCTCCCATTGGATTCGGTCTCAGCATTATCTTCATGCACATTTTTTCCTAGGATGTCTTCTTCATGCTCATAAGGATATTGAGCATCATTTATGGTCACCATTTTTCGTATATGTTACCTCTGCTGCAATTATTAATTTTATGAGCTGCAAGCACTATGCATTATGAAAATATTTGTTAGACATCATAAGAATGCATCTAGAAATATATAACAATCAATATTTAACATAATCAACTCATGGAATAATTCACATAGCTGTTATGCATTCATTTCTTTTGCTCATTCATGCAATTCTGGAAATTGCTCATACTGTCAACAATATGTCAAAAATAGTCATTGGCACTTTTTGGCTCTAAATATATATGAGGTATGATGGCCCCATCCAAATTCTGGTTATGTGCCCTTATTCCCTGCTAGATAAGATTTCCAATGCCTATCCCTGTGCTCCATTCTGACCTCGGGTGTGGAAACTACGTTATTTCAAAAATGACAACTTTCACCCCAATTCTGCACATTTTTACACAGTTGTATTTTGGTCCAGAATGCCAACTTCATCCACATGTGGAAGAAAATCTATGAGGAATCACAAAAACTTTTCTACCGGGCGAAGTTAGTCTATATAACAAGGAATTTTCATCAACTTGCGGATCTATGTTCCAATGCACCATTCGTCTTCTATAAAATTTTGGGTTTGACTACTTTCCACTTTTCACATTTTTCCAAAATTCCAAATTTTTGGACCAAAAAAATCTAAACGCAAATTTTGAAAATTCACATTCCTGAAACCCGAAAGCCGAAAATCGCAGGTTCGAAATGCCGAAAATCCAACCGCAAATTTTGAAAATTCACATTCCTAAAACCTGAAACCCGATAGCCCAAAAGCAGAAAATTGTGGGTTTGGAATTTCGGAAATCCAAAAGCAAATTTTGAAAATTCGCGTTCCCGAAACCCGAAACCCGACAGCCCAAAAGCCGAAAATTGCGGGTTCGGAATTTCAGAAATCCAAACGCAAATTTTGAAAATTCGCGTTCCTGAGACCCGAAACTCGACAACCTGAAAGCTGAAAATTGCGGGTTCGGAATTTCGGAAATCCAAACGCAAATTTTGAAAATTCGCGTTCCCGAAACCCGAAACTTGACAGCCCGAAAGCCGAAAATTGCGTGTTCAGAATTTCGGAAATCCAAATGCAAATTTTGAAAATTCGCATTCCCAAAACCTGACAACCTAAAACTGCGAAAAACACCTGCGTTCCATGTAACTTTCGGGGTTGATAACTCCCTTGTTCCTTGGCCAAATGAGGCGAATCTGGTACCATTGGAAATCTGTTGGAGAGCTCTATGCAATGGTGTGATTCTCCCCCACACCTGAGAACTCTAACCTTGTCATTTTTCCAATAAACAATTCCACCCCATCTTCACCAATACTGCGTTAAAACCATTATGTTACTTGCATGTAACTCAGAATTTGGCCCAAGCAGCCCTAGTGCTGCAAGCTGGGCTCTGATACCAGTCTATGGCGTCCCCTTCCATCATTCCGATGCAAGGAAGGAAACATGACTAACTTACCAGGCTTATTATCAATCTCAGACCCATATATTACTCATACAATTCATAACAGTTAAAATCTTCTTGTGTGCGGACTCATACTTCAACTAAACACAACAGAAATAAACATACTAGCAAGCACACAAACACTAATGCATCATCATATCTAACACAGGCATATGATGCTTCAATACCCAAGGATTTCAATTCCAATCCTAGGCTATGCACAGACTCATATCCATTCCATTAACATGAATAATTACCATTCCAAATTAACACATTATAGAACTCAAAATGGATATAATTTATAACACAGAGAACACTTATCTTGAAGATGAAGCCGTCCAAACAAATGGCTATGTTAGAGCAACATTCCACCCAACCATAGATCTCTGTCCAGCTTGTATTCTTTCAGTTGAGAGATCACCCCCGAGTTGGGTTGTGTATCCACTAAGGAGGAACTAGATGAGCTCACTCACAGCCATGATTTCACTCAACAACTATGCTAAGCCAACACACAGTTGGTTTTATCAAGCATACAACAGACAAAGGAGGGCAATGTTAAGCCAGTGAGCTCAACCACAGAGCTATAGGCATCTCAAATGAATTCAACAGTCAAGGCACCCACATTACCTACCACACCCAACACAAGGAAGGTCCCCTTCTCTGCTGCACAGTCCCTCAGTCGTCCCTTCCCTCCAATGCTCTTCAGGATGGGTATAGAAATATCCAACTGCTAATTCTTGAGATTCTAGCCTTCACTGGGTTTATCAAGCAAACCCAACCTCTACTCAGTCATTCACAATTGGATTTCTCACCATTCTGTTCATCAAATAACTCAATCCCGTCACTAGTTTTTTGGGCTATAAAAACTAGATTTTCCAATGGATTTTGGGGTATCTAAGAGTCTCAAATTCTCCCCAAGGTTCATATCTATGTATTCCCCATTGGATTTCACTGTCCAATACCAAATCTGGGCGTTTTTGGCACTTCAAAATGTGGGTTCTTTCAAAGTTGCGATTTCTGGTTTTGTTCTTTGCTGGAAATTTGTTTTTTTTATATGGAAAATGATGTTAGTAAGTTTCACAATGGAATGGGGATGAGGAAGAAGCAACTCCCATGAGATAGAGTGGCTTGTGGTACAAGAAAATAGATCTCATACCTACAAATACGAATTTCTAGGCTGCCCATGCTCCATTGAAGCCATGGACTGAAATCTTCAACTAATTCCTTACAACAGAAATAAATATCATCAAGGAAAGTCAAATGGGTTCTCACAATGACATTTGACAGCTTATGTCTCAATCCCACAACCCCCTCACCACTCCCTAGTGGATACACATGGCCCCTTCTCATTGGTTGCTTCCATAGCCAATTTTGGTATTTTATTGCAATATTAATATTTACATCAATTTACAATATTCCATGGCTTAATAGCACATGGGTATCAAAATATCAAATACCTGCTTGTTTTAAATAAAATCCGAACATACACTAGCGGGGCCTTAGCCTTGAGCTCCACGCTAGGGAAACATACAACGCATGTATACAATATTTACATTAGAAGTCAATATTTCATAAGGGTCAAAGTTTGGGTATTACATTCCCCTCCCCCTTAGAACACCACCGTCCTCAGAGTTCTCAAAACTGAACAAAAATGGGAAGGCCTCTCTCATGGCATCCTCCAGCTCCTATGTAGCCTCATTGCGGTAAGGTGCTCCCATTGGACCTTTACCTGCCAGATGGCTCTGTTCCGGAGCAAAGTGACCTTCTTATCAAGGATGCACATAGGCTCTACTTGGAACTCTCCCTCGGGTTCCACCTGTATCACATTCCAATCAATCATATGATTAGTATCATGTATATACTTTTTAAGCAAAGATACATGGAAAACATTATGAGCTCGTATGTTAGCAGGCAATGCAATTCTATATGCAACTGGCCCTATCCTATCAAGGACTTCAAATGGCCCACAATATCTTGGTGACAACTTGGCATAACTTCCCAACTTGAGAGAACTCTTCCTCGGTTTTACTCTCAAATAAACATGATCCCCAATCTGAAATTTCTTATGCACTCTTTTCAAATCTGCATAACTCTTTTAGCTATCCTGAGTTGCCTTTAAATTCTGCGTAATATTAGCAACTTCCTGTTCCATTTCATTGAGCATCTCAGGTCCAAGTACTACCATGTTCATCGGGTTGTCCCAATTCACAGGAGTCCTGCACCCCTTGCCTTACAATGTTTCAAATGGATTCATTCCCAAGGATGCATAATGTCCATTATTGTATGCAAATTCTACCAAGTGTAGGTAATCTTCCCACTTGGATGGTTTATCCATCACATACATTCTCAGCATGTCTTCAAGAACCTGATTCAGCCTCTCAGTTTGGCCATCTGTTTGAGGATGATATGATGTACTGAAATTCAATTTAGTTCTCAATTCCTAAAATAATCCCTTCCAAAAATTGGAAGTGAACTTTGTATCACGATCAGAAATTATTGCCTTAGGCAATCCATGCAACTTGAATATCTCTCTCATGAAGATGTTTGCAATGTCATTAGCCTTGTCAGTGGACTTGACTGGAATAAAGTGAGCTACCTTTGATAGCTTTTCCACCACAACTATGATTGAATCATGCTTCTTCACTGTCATGGGAAGGCCTGTTATAAAATCCATAGAGATCACTTCCCACTTCCATTCTGGAATGGGTAAGGGTTGCAACAATCCTGCTGGATGTTGGTGCTCTGCCTTGACCTGATGGCACTTTTGAAATCTAGCAATGTACTCCGCTACATCCTTCTTCATACCATGCCAAAAGTATTGCTTTATTACTGCTGTTATAGTCTTCTGATATCCTGGATGTCCAGAGTATGGCATTTGATGTATTTCATCCATCACTAGCTTCTTCAAATCTGTATTATTTGGAATGTACAACCTATCTTTATAGATGAGGATATTGTCTTCACCAAGCTGATACCCCGCACACTTTTTATCCACATTACCCTACTGCAACTTCTCTTTAATTTGAAGGCAAGTTCCATCCCTTTTTTGGGCTTCAATGACTCTTGTCTTCAAATCTGACTTGCACATACTTACTACTGCAACATGAAACTTTTTGCTAAGAGCATCTGCAACCTTATTCTCCTTCCCCTTTACATGCTTAATTTAAAAATCAGATTCACAAAGGAACTCCATCTATCTGGCTTGCTTAGCATTCAAGTTTGGCTGATCAAACAAATACTTCAAACTCATGTGGTTTGTTCTAAGCTCGAATCTTCTTCCCATCAAATAATGTCTCCACATCTTGAGAGCATGCACTATGGCTACTAATTCTAAATCATGTGTGGCATAATTCTTTTCATGCTCTTTTAACTTCCTTGACTCATAGCAAATCACAACTCCTTCTTGCATGAGCACTCCACCTAGCCTTCCAATGCAAGCATCTGTGCACACCACGAAATATTTCTTTGGATCTACTATCTTCAAAACAGGAGAGCTGGTGAGTAACTCGTTTAACTTCTGAAAACTTTTCTCACATTTTTCAAACCATACAAACTTGATGTTCTTTCTTTGCAATGAAGTGATCGAATGAGCTATCCTGGAGAAGCCTTCAATAAACCTTCTGTAGTAACCAACAAGACCCATAGAAAATCTAACATCTGAAACATTTCTTGGAGTTGACCAATCCATGATGGAATTAATCTTCTCCGGATCCACTACAATTCCTTCTTCAGAAATGACATGACCCAAATATTGCACCTTCTTTTGATCAAATTCACACTTGCTTAACTTGGCATACAACTGATGTTCTCTAAAAACTTGCAACACCATTCTTAGATGTTCTTCATGTTTTTCTTCATTCCTTGAATAGAAAAGAATGTCATCCAAAAACACAATCACAAACTTATCCAAATATTTGTTGAAGACACTATTCATGAGACACATGAATGTGGCAGGTGCATTGGTAAGACCAAATGGCACCACAGTGAACTCATAATGACCATATGTAGTTCTGAAAGCCATCTTGTGAATGTCTTCTTCTTTAATCCTTACTTGGTGGTAACCAGACCTTAAGTCAATCTTTGAAAACACTTTAGCTTACTTCATTTGATCAAACAAGTCATCAATTCTTGGCAATGGATGCTTGTTCTTGACTATCACTTTATTTAGCTGCCTATAATCAATACAAAGTCTTAAAGTCCCATCTTTCTTCTTGACAAATAACACCGGTGATCCCCAAGGAGACACACTAGGACTGATATACCTCTTGTCCATTCATTCATATAGCTGCATCTTCAACTCTACCAATTCTGGCGTGCTCATTCTATAAGGAGATTTGGAATTTGCGGCTGCCCCTGGAACAAGATCGATGGTAAAATCAATATCTCTCTTTGGGGGTAGTCCCGGCACTTCATCTGGAAATACTTCTTGGAATTCTTGCAATAATGAGAAATCTTCTATCCTTGGACCCTTGTCCTCTGATGAATCTGAAATATGGACTGCATACAATTTACAACCTTTCTTATAAAACTTTTTCAACTGTAGGGTTGAAATCTGCCTTACCGAAACTTGCTTGGGAATTCCTCTTACCAATATTTGCCTTCCCTCTTCATCAATGCACTCAAGTGATTTCTCATAACAGTCCAATTTGGCTCTATGTTTTCCCAACCAATCCATGCCAATCAAGGCATCATAAGATCCTAAAGGTAGAACATTTAAATCTGCATGTGTGTGGAGTCCATTCAATTCTATGGGGCACTCCACCACCACTTCAATAACCTTTCTCTTGGTCCCTATGGCTAATTGAACTAGCCAAGATTTATTATGCTTCACTTTTCTAATAGAACAACTTTCAACCAATTTTGGAGAAACATAACTATGAGTAGATCCTAGATCAATCAAAACATAAATAGATTGCTTAGTAACCTTACCTTCAACTTCCACCACTGATGATTGATGGTTTGCTTGATGATTATCCAATGCTACATAAATTTGAGGCGTTTCCCTTGCCATGTCCTCCCGATGTGGACAATCCTTCAGCATATGGTTTTCTCCACACCCCAACACTGAAGCGGTCCCTTTGATGCTTTGTCTACTGCTACTACTGATTTGAATCCACTCCTTGATTGATGCCCCTGTGGAAAGGTTCTAGGATGGCCTTTGAATGGTGGCTTGAAGCCATTCTTCTTTAGATCAAACCTCCCTCTTGGCTTTCTTTTCCATGCTTGGTTAACCTCTGTTTATCCTTTATTCTGATCATAGCAATGCATTGCCATCCTAATGGCCTCATTAAGACTTGGTGGATTATAAAATTCAATCCTATCTTTGAAACTCTGAGGTAGACTCCCAAGAAAGCATTGGATCTTTACTATCTCATCTTTTATATAGTCAATATACCTCAGTAATTCCAAAAACTTGTGGACATGCTCTTCCATAGATTTTTGCCCCAATATGAGTTCATTGAACTCTTTTCGCTTACTGTCATAATACCTACCAGAAAGGTATTTCTCCTTGAAGTACTTCTTGAATCTCTCCCAACTGATCTTCCTCTCATTGATTCCTTTCACTTGCAAGAGATTGTCCCACCAAATTGAAGCTCCGCCATTTAGATTGTAAATGATAATTATGGCTTTCTCATTTCCCGAGTAGTCTTGAATTCTAAAATATTTCTTCATTCCAAGAAGCCATGCTTCTGCCTCTTGGCCAGTCTTGCCTTCTCCATCAAATGTGGGAGGCCTTGCCTTCTTGAATTCTCCCTGTGGGATTCCTTTGAACTTCTTTCTTCCATCAAATCTCCTGGGAATATGCCTTGGACTTCTTTGAGGACCTCTGGAGTCACACGACTTGCTAGAAGAAGATCTAGAAGAAGGTGTTATATGCTTTCTGCTCATCGAACTCTTCCTTGGGCTTGGAGTCCTCTTCTTTGAACGACCTCTAGAGTGACTCTCTGCATATCTTCCTTCTTCACCCACATTGATTGGGTTGGAACCAAGGTTTAGCCTCTGCTGCATATCAGTGAGACTTTGCAAAATAGCAGCATTGAGTTGGTGTTGTTCTTCTTGAGCCTTCATCAATCTTTCATTGAAGCTCACCATGGTTTCAACCAAGTTCTGAGGAGTCACTGCTCCCTTCTCCCATTGAATTCAGTCTTAGCATTCTCTTCATGCACATTTTATCCTAGGATGTCTTCTTCATGCTCATAAGGATCTTGAGCATCATTTATGGTCACCATTTTTCCTGTATGCTACCTATGCTACAATTATTAATTTTATGAGCTGCAAGCACTATGCATTATGAAAATATTTGTTAGACATCATAAGAATGCATCTAGAAATATACAAAAATCAATATTTAACATAATCAACTCATGGAATAATTCACATAGTTGTTATGCATTCATTTCTTTTTCCCATTCATGCAATTCTGGAAATTACCCATACTGTCAACAATATGTCAAAAACAATCACTGGCACTTTTTGGATCTAACCATCTATGAGTTATGATGGCCTCATCCAAATTCAGGTTATGTGCCCTTATTCCCTGCTGGATAATCTTTCCAATGCCTATCCCTGTGCTCCATTCCGACCTCGGGTGTGGAAACTACGTTATTTCAAAAATGACAACTTTCACCCCAATTCTACACATTTTTACATAGTTGTATTTTGGTCCAGAATGCCAACTTTAGCCACCTGTGGAAGAAAATCTATGAGGAATCACGAAAACTTTTCTACCGGGCGAAGTTAGTCTATATAACAAGGAATGTTCATCAACTCGTGGATCTCTGTTCTGGTGCACCATTCGTCTTCTATAAAATTCTGGGTTTGACTACTTTCAACTTTTCACATTTTTCCAAAATTTCAAATTTTTAGACCAAAAAAATCTAAATGCAAATTTTGAAAATTCGCGTTCCCGAAACCCAAAACCCGACAGCCCGAAAGCCTAAAATTGCATGTTCAGAATGCCAAAAATCCAACTGCAAATTTTGAAAACTCGCATTCCTGAAACCCGAAACCCGACAGCCTAAAAGCCGAAAATTGTGGGTTCGAAACTTCGGAAATCCAAAAGCAAATTTTGAAAATTTGTGTTCCCGAAACTCGAAACCCGACAGCCCGAAAGCCGAAAATTGCGGGTTCGGAATTTCAGAAATCTAAACACAAATTTTGAACATTCGCGTTCCCGAAACCGGAAACCCGACAGCCCAAAAGCCGAAAATTGCGGGTTCGGAATTTCGGAAATCCAAACACATAATTTGAAAATTTGCGTTCCTGAAACCCGAAACCTGACAGCCCGAAAGCCAAAAATTGCGGGTTTGGAATTTCATAAATCCAAATGTAAATTTTGAAAATTCACATTCCCGAAACCTGAAACCTGACAGCCCGAAACTGCGAAAAACACCTGCGTTCCCCGTAACTTCCGGGGTTCATAACTCCCTTGTCCCTTGTCCAAATGAGGCGAGTCTGGTACCGTTGGAAATTTGTTGGAGAGCTCTATGCAATTGTGTGATCCTCCCCCACACCTAATAAATCCAACCCTATAATTTTTCCAATAACAAATTCCGCCCCATCTTCGCCAATACTGCGTTAAAACCATTCTGTTACTTGCCTGTAACTCAGAATTTGCCCCAAGCAGCCCCAGTGCTACAATCTAGGCTTTGATACCACTCTATGGCGTCCCCTTCCATCATTCTGATGCAAGGAAGGAAACATGACTAACTTACCGGGCTTATTGTCAATCTCAGACCCATACATTACTCATACAATTCATAACAGTTAAAATCTTCTTGTGTGCAGACTCATACCTCAAATAGACACAGCGGAAATAAACATACTAGCAAGCACACAAACACTAATGCATCCTCATATCTAACACAGGCATATGATTCTTCAATACCCAGTAATTTCAATTCCAATCCCAGGCTATGCATAGACTCATATCCATTCCATTAACATGAATAATTACCATTCCAAATTAACACATTACAGAACTCAAAATGCATATAATTTATAACACAGAGAACACTTATCTTGAAGATGAAGCCGTCCAAACAACTAGCTATGTGAGGGAAACGTTCCACCCAACCATATATCTCTGTCCATCTTGTATTCTTTCAGCTGAGAGATCACCCCCGAGATGGGTTGTGTATCCACTAAGAAGGAACTAGCTGGGCTCACTCACAGCCATGATTTCACTCAACAACTATGCTAAGCCAACACATAGTTGGGTTGATCAAGCATACAATAAACAAAGGAGGACAATGCTAAGTCAGTGAGCTCAACCACAGAGCTACAGGCATCTCAAATGAATTCAACAGTCAAGGCACCCACATTACCTACCATACCCAACACAAGGAAGGTCCCCTTCTCTGCTGCACAATCCCTCAGGTGTACCTTCCCTCCAGTGCTCTTAAGGATGGGTATAGAAAGGGCTAGCTGCTAATTCTTGAGATTCTAGCCTTCATTGGGTTTATCAAGCAAACCCAAGCTCTGCTCAGTCATTCACAATTGGATTTCTCACCATTTTGTTCATCAAATAACTCAATCATGTCACTGATTTTCTGGACTATAAAAACTGGGTTTTCTAATGTATTTTGGGGTATCTAATAGTCTCAAATTCGCCCCAAGGTTCATATCTATGAATTCCCCATTGGATTTCACTGTACAATACCAAATCTGGGCATTTTTGGCACTTCAAAACGTGGGTTCTTTCAAAGTTGTGATTTCTGGTTTTGCTCTCTGCTAGCAATTCATTTTTTTTTTATGGAAAATGACGCTGGTAAGTTCCACAATGGAATAGGGATGAGGAAGAAGCAACTCCCATGAGGTAGGGTGGCTTGTGGTACAATAAATTAGATCCCATACCTGCAAATACGAATTTATGGGCTGCCTATGCTCCATTGAAGCCATGGACTGAAATATTCAACTACTTCCTTACAATAGAAATAAATATCATCAAGGAAAGTCAAATGGGTTCTTACAATGACATTTGGAAGCTTATGGCTCAACACCCTCACCACTCCTTAGTGGATACACATGGCCTCTTCTCATTGGTTGCTTCCATAGCCAGTTTTGGTATTTTATTGCAATATTAATATTTACATCAATTTACAATATTCCATGGCTTAATAGAACATGGGTATCAAAATATCAAATACCTGCTTGTTTTAAATAAAATATGAACATACACTAGCGGGGCCTTGGTCTTGAGCTCCACGCTAGGGAAACATACAATGCATGTATACAATATTTACATTAGAAGCCAATATTTCATAAGGGTCAAAATTGGGGTATTACAGATGCTACATTGGAGAATGGTATTTAAGGATTTATTAACTACCTCAACTTGGCCATTCACTTGGGGATAGTAGGAAGATGAATGTTCTTGATGAAACCCAAGCTTGAGTGATAAATCCGCCATCATATTGTTCTGAAAGTGACTTCCATGGTCAGTGACA
The DNA here is from genome assembly GCA_027924585.1 of Larix kaempferi. Lineage (NCBI taxonomy): Eukaryota > Viridiplantae > Streptophyta > Pinopsida > Pinales > Pinaceae > Larix > Larix kaempferi. Next base: position 16,121,046 of record BSBM01000545.1, read on the forward strand.
ATCTCTCCCGGAATACCGAATCGAGTAATAATCTAATTAAATACAAAATGGGATGCGGTAGCACCATCGGCTTTTACGATAGGCATGGCCTCAGCCCATTTGGAGAAATAATCCACGACCACTATGATATGGTGATGCCCCCCAGCTAAGGCTGGTTTTGAATCCATGAAATCCACCCCCCACTTGGTGAAGGGACCGACGGTAACGATCGAATGAAGGGGCGCTGGATGCGAGCATACATTCCAAGAAACACATGGCAAGGGTGACATCTCTTTATGGTGTTCATACATTCCTCGAAGATTGAAGGCCAAAAGTAACCAGCTTGCATAATGTGTTGGGCTGTTGCAAGCTAGGATAAGTGACCACCACACGCCCCAATGTGGCAATCATTAAGAACACGCTCCGCTTCTTTGTGATTCAAACAACGACGGAGGATAGAAGCCTTTCCTCGACGATACAAAGTGTCACCGACGATGGTATAGTCCTTAGCATGGTGTTTCACACACCGTCATTCGTCTCGTGAATAGTGCAAAGGAAACTTCAAAGTTTGAAGATATATAATAATATCCCCATACCAAGGGTCCTCAGATGAGATAAGAAATAAGTGCTCATCCACAAAGGAATCTTCATGGACAATATCCTCATCAAGTCACGGAAGGTCTGACATGAGCTCAGCAAAAACCAAGGATTTCACCGACTTCGTCGAAGCAAAATCAAGATCAAACTCTTGAAGGATCACAATCCATTTATTGTACTTCCCCCCTATAAGACGTAGTGATAGCACGAACTGAAATGGATTGATATGCACTATTAATGTGGATTTCCTAAGCATGATGTAATGTCGTAACCATTGGACTGCATGAACAGTCACAAGAGACAACTTTTCCACATGGGTGTATCTCAGTTCAACGTCTACTACATTTTGACTAAGATCATAGATCACATGCTCCACGAGCACATCATCAACCTGAACTAAGACCATGCCAATCATTTCTTGAGACGTGGCCACATAAAGTATGAAATCTCTAGCGAAGTCGGGTGGACTAAGCAAAGGGGTCGATACCAAAGCTTTCTTAAGAGCATCGAAAGACTGCTAGGCTCACTCATCCCAGATAAACGGCGTGTCTTTCTTCAACAAACGCGTGAAACCTTTGGTAAGATTAGTATAATTCACTACAAAGCAAAGTAAAAAAGTAGCTCTCCCTTGGAGGCTCTGAAGTTGAAACAAGTTGCGCGGAGGAGGAAACCGAAGTATTGCCTCAACTTTAAGAGGATCAACTCTGATACCCTATTTCAAAACTATGAAACTTAGAAGGAGACCCGTTTTCACAACAAATATGCACTTATTGGGATTAACCGAATCTTGTAGCGTATGCATATTTCAAGAATTAAACGGAGGTGCTTGGGGTGGTCCACTCTCTTGCAAGAATGGCTAGCAAGATCATCCAAGTATGCCTCCACTATGCGTTTAAGGTCATGAAAAGCATAGGTCATAGCATGCTAAAAAGTGGCTCCGACATTTTTAAGGCTGAAGGGCATCTTCCAGTACGCAAACATACCCCAAGGACAAATAAAAGCAGCAGTATGTTGGTCCTCGAGATTTATTTGTATCTGGCTATAGCCTGAAAAGCCGTCCATAAATGATAAAACTTCGCTTCCCGCACAAGCGTACAACATCTGATCTATGAACGGAGTGGGGAAATTATCTTTCGGACATGCACGGTTCAGGTCTCTAAAATTAGTGCATACATGGATAGTTCCCTGCTTCTTATCCACAGGAACGGGATTTGACACCCATTCGGTAAGGGGAACGAGGTAGATAAAACCAACCTTAAGCAGTTTCTCCACCTCTTCCTTGATCGTGGCTGCCTTTCAAGGGTTCACAGCACAAAGTCATTGTTGAATCGTCTTAATGTTAGGATATGTTCTAATCTCGTGTTCAACAATGTCGGGGTCTATTCAGGGCATCTCCTCATATGACCAGCCAAAAGCCTCCCAGAGTTCCTTAAACAATTCGGTGTAGATGCGAACCTCTTCAAGAGAGCAATCAGCACCGATATAGATGTTCTCAATCTTTTCGGGGGTACGAGAAATGTTGATCGGTATGGTAGGGGAAATATTAGCCATGTTCCACTCAGTGAAAATCCCATGCGAATCCCAAGGAACCACAGGGTGAACAACCATCTCGGCAAGAATCATACTAAACTCTTCTTGCTCGATATGATCAAGGTTGGGAAGAAAATGGGAGCGATGATGTGTGTCTTCCCAAGGTCTCTCACTACCACACATGGACTCAACAATAGATTCATCCGAAGGTAAAGTACTGTCAAGACAATCGTGCGAACAAGACAAGTCGACTGCCCATTCTGGAAGCATAATGGAATCTTCCTCCTCTATCTAGGAAGAGGAAAGATCCGACTCTACAGTGGCTTGTTGAATATATTGATATGCAAGCTCAGCAGTAGACAGTGGCATATCCATTCCAACATGTGCAATGTCACCAGATGTGGAACTCATGGACGATAAGGTCCATGGATCATCAAAATACGAAGTCTGGAACGGTACATTATTCAATGGAGGAGGTGCATTGTCGAAAATGGTTCCAATAAAATCAATGGGTGAAGGGAAATCAAAAGATCCCAACAACGGGGGGTTCAAGACGACACCCATGTTCCCAATTGTTGACTGAGAATCTGTAACTTGGGGGACCACAGCTCCCGTGGATGTTGTGGAATAGGGACTAACGAAATCTAGCTGGTCGACTATCACAATCTTGCCCTCGTGTGGAAAGCGAATAATTATGAATATAGTGGATGTGACTGCTTTCATAACATACATCCAATTCCTACCCAAGAGAAGGTTGTAGTTGATGGGCGCATCAACCACCTCGAATTCAATAGGAACGGGTTTCCCACCCAAGCGGACAACAAGGGAAAAGATAATACTATGAGGATTAAATGACCGACCGTGAAATTCAGTGAGCATGGTCATAGACTTGGATAAGGGAGGAGAGCCAAGAGATTTCCAAAAAGATAAAGGCATCACTGATGTAGAAGCACCTTCGTCAACCACCGTTCTTTTGATGATATTCTGCAGGCACTCCACATGGACTTAAAAATACACATGGTAAGGTAAGCGAGGTTGGACGTCAGTAGTGTCAAACTTGATAATGTTATGACTTCCCCCATCCTGAAATCATAAAGCACACAAAAGGGCATGCTTTTGAGAAGGACATGCATGTAAAACCTCGGAGCCAACATGGCACACGGAGTTTGACACAAGTCTTCTACAATAGAGTAGTTCTGGGCAGCTCTAGCATTGGGATTATGCGTAGAGCGCTTGAGAACACCTTTTGGTATCTGTGGCATGATAGTGGGATTCTCAATATGAAAAGAGGTATCAGGAGGAGGAGGAGGCTCATTCTCCATATTCAGCTGTGGTGCATCATAATCATGTTGGCGAGTAGCAACACTGACCTCTGATTTAACCATGTTCACACATCCAAAGCCACTGGGATGGGAAGCAGATGTAGAAGTTTCATTAGTCCCATAACCAGTAGCGAGAGCATTCGAAGCCATATTATGATGATGTGGAAGGGGATCTTTCAACACAGCTGGGCTCTGTGCAAGATGCTTCGATGCTTCATCAATTCGAGGACACAAGTGAGTAAGATGATCTTCCCCACAAAGTTTGCAAGGGAATTTCACCTTACTCCTAGGTTTATGGTCCCCACCAACATTTCTGCCTTCCTGAGGAGGGTTGGAATTCTATTTCTGATGAGTATTACGATTACTACCATTGTTCCCATTATCTCCACCCTTATGGTTGTTTCTCCCCGTCTTCTTAGCACCAGGCTGCTGGTTACTTGATGGGTTCGTCGATCACATAGCGTGTACATCAGACGATGGGGTGGAAGTGGACAAAGTGTGAACCTATACAGGAGTAGATTGGTTAAGTGAAAATTTTTGCATTTGATTAGCAACCAAATCTACAGGTCGAGTAATTGCGGATCCAACAATGCCATCGGCAGGTGGTCCAGGAACTAGAATGGGCTCATGTCGTGATCGTGGTGCGTCAGGAATAATGTCATACAGAATGCCAGATTGAGCATAAAGCAAATCTAACTGTTGGACTTTTAGTATAGCTTGTTCCTCAGTCGTTATGACAGACATCGAAACATCCTTAGAAATGTATGGAAGAAAAGACTTGAGGAACCATTCCAACAGAAATTCTGGAGGAATATTGGCTTTCACTAACCACTTCCGTCAACACCACTCTTGAACGTGGTCAGATAAGTGCGTGACCTTATTCTGGCGGAAGGTAGACAAAATTTCAACGCCAGTATCGTAGCAAACTGGCAGCTGGAAATGATCCAGGAAAACCAAGGGTATCTCATTGAAACCCCTGTATGTGCCCCCAAGAAACGAAACATACCACTTCGCGGCTACCCCCATGAGGGTGCATTGAAACAGTCTCAAACGAACGAAATCGTGATTTAACGAGTTTGATGAGCACCAAAGGTGAAAAGGCGTGACGTGATCACCTGGATCCTCACCACCCTTCCCTTCAAAATTGGGAATGTTCAAAGGGAGCTTAGTAGGGACTGGAGGCCAATTAGGATCGTGACAGACCGAATCATTCATGAGCTTCGAAAGATCTAGAAGATTCAATCGAGCAAGGAACGGGAGTTGCGGCTGAAAATCTTGATTATAAGCTCCCATAAAAGGTTGATTATACGGACTTGAAGGATAAGATGGACCATAATCGTGACCCTGTCCATAAGGCTAATAACCTCCTCCAACCTGACCCATGTGAGGGTAAGAAGGTATATATGTATTATGAGCACTGTAATGAGGTGGGTTGTAGTGATGGCCAACACCGACTATATTATAGTAAGGGTTACCACCATAATTATGGGGCATATAAGTATTACTCATAGCGGGAACCATGTTGTAATGACCATAGTTGTGAGGTATGTTACCACCCCCTGCATAAGTACTATTGGTAGCAAGAGTGGTTGTATAATTATAAGGCATATTCCTGCCCCCTTCATAAGCGTTACTAGTAGTGACCATGAGTATGAGGGATATTCCCGCCCCCTACATTAGCATTACTAGTAGCAGCAGCAGTGGTGTTGTGACCATAAGTGTTAGGTATATTACCACCCCCTACATTAACATTACTAGTAGCAGGAGGAGTCATAAAAGTATACGGTATGTGTCCACTCTTGTTATTAGGAGGATTGTTAACATTAGCGAATGTGGTCCTGGGTTGACACGTAGAGGCACGTGTATTATGAGGTGGAATGTGAGCCGTATTGTGAACAGTGTTTCCACTAGGAGGGGTAGTCCTAGGAGGTGGCCTTCCTCCAAGATTTGGAATGTTCGGAGGAATGTAGCCCATCCCATATTGACGTGTGTGAGTAGAAGGTGCAATACTCCCAGCGAGGGTAGCGCCCCCGGTGGGTGCAGTGTTTCCAACACCATGACTAGTGCTAGCATGACTACAAAACATAATGAATGGATCAACTGTGTTATAATTAGGCATACCAAGAGAAAATGGGGTAGTGTTGGTTGTAGGACCTGTGTTAACATGTGACTATGGCATCCCATATAGGAAATTATGTGGATTTGATGGATCGAATGGGTCGTCCTCAGGTGGATCCTGCCCAAACAAACTAGGTTGGGCCTCGGGTTGTGGATCACCCCCCCATTCCTCTCTAGGAGTAGGAGGAGCATATGCATCTTCAAATATACCCAACGAAGTCATGGGGATTTCTCCCATTCCAAAACCAGTGGCAATGTCGGCGCGAAGCATCTCAAAAGAATCAGAAGAATCAGAGAGGGCCTTCCGGCGTCCCCTCTGAACACAACGTGTAACTTCTGTGGTTGGTAAGCCAGCCAACCGATGAGACCGACAGAGAGTAGGACCTTGCGCCGCGATACCTATGAAAGATCAATAAATCAAAGTGTCCCCTAACGACCAAACTAATGATCAAAGAACAAAGAGAACACACATAAGAAACTACAGCCAAATGCAGACAAACAGGACTAGCTCAAGGGACCTCTCGACACTACAACCAGTATGTCTTGCCTAGGAGAGGCTTGAGACTCCCAAACTATAACTAGAGGTAACAGAATCAGTTATAAGGGTTCCCAGACTTCACTGCATGCACAGGTTAAAATCCCTATACAACAGGCAACTGTGTTGTCCAACCCCTATCTGACTCAAGATACGTACAGTATAACCACTGCAAGCACCCTATGCGATACCTAGGTAAGGAAACTAAGGTCACCACAATATAACCAATGCTTAGAAGGACGGTCACAGGTGGGATCCATTGTATGGGCAGGGTAGCTAAGCCCAAAACTCAAGAGGTACATATCCCTAAAGAGCCCCCGTACATGAACAAATCCTAGAAATATCTCCCATGTTTGACCAGTATTGGAGGGCTATCTCCGCAACCAACCTCCCATGACCTCGTGCTTAACTCTAGTCTGAGTAGAGCTTCCTAAGAACACTGATGTATATTATGGAATTCACCACTCCCTGTTCAGACACATAATGTTTCGTCTAGTAGTCTTGGATTGTCAACTCACAATGATCTATTCCAAGACTCTAAACCTATACTAGTTTGTGCACCCTATAAAAGAAAAATCATTCTAATCAATTTTAATATTAAGCGTTGATTTTAAATGGTTGTAATTACTCAAAGGATATGGTCGTGAAACTGATGATGTATAGGACTTAATAGTATGCACAAATGACAAACTCTAGACTCATCTATCAATAAAAACAATGCCACTAAAATGAGAATCAATCCAACGGTTCGAAATAAAATGCAATTATTTTAAATTTCCAATGCAAAAGTAGATCCTAGATGAAAGCACAAGCACTCAGATGCAAAATGCAGTACGGAAAGCAAAAAAAAAAAATTGTATTTTCTCTTATAATGGAAAGGAAAATGCAAAACTATGTTTTTGTATTTTTTCAATATGATGAAATGAAAAAATGCAAGTGAAATCTACCTATTTGGTCAAAGAAATGCAGAGCAGATCAATAAGACAACCCAGCAAATCCCAAACAGTGAGACTCAGCCAATGTAATGAGCTAGAAAATAAAAAATGATGATAAACTAACAATGCTCAAAACAAAGAGAAAGAAGAGTTTCTGGTCACAAACAAGACATGGGACAGTTAGGAATCAGGCCAATTAAGACTCAGGAACACTCAAAACCAACCCAACAACAATCCAAGGCCATAAATCAATCAAACCCGAATTTGTACGCTACTGTCAAAGAAAAAACTGCGGGTAGACACGAGCTATAATGCAGACAGAGGCGGGTAGACCCGGGCAAAACTAAGCTGACCCGCGTACAGGGAAAGGAAAATGAGAAAACAGAGAGTCCAATCACCCAGAAAAAGCTTTTTTTCTATAGTATATCCTAACGGCCAATCAATGACACAGAAGCTCGACACACAACAACTCTAAATAAGGACAAATGCCTAAAAATCCCCCAAAATGGATGTTCTCCCCAGCAGAGTCGACATTTATGTTACATAGAAAAATTCCTATGGCTTGGGGCAGACCACAATAGACAGCTGACTACCAGAAAATGACTCAATTCCCAATGCAATGTTGTATAAATGACAATGCTAAGAGAATGGAGAAAATACCAACCTTCAACTGGATGTTCGATGTAGATCCCCGTTGATATTTCAACTTCTACACTTGAACTTGCAAATTAGTCTCAACAACAAGTACAAGCAAGTGCATATAATACGTGAAAGGCATTAGCATAATCAATAGCATGATCTATGATATCATAAGAAAATATAACCCAATGTAATTTAATAGTATTCATAACATCAATTGGACAAGAAAATGAATATTTCCATTAATAAATAACAAGAAGTACAATATACAACCTCTTGCCGACAACCAATCTGAACCAAGAACTGGGTCTCTCCACTTGTTCCTCCACCACTTCAATCCTCCATGTAATGGAAAAATCAAACTATGAAAGGAGTTTGGAAAGTGAATATAAGGAATTCACACCAACTATGATCAATGAGTGTAGACTCAAGTCATGAAAAAAATCCACTAGAGTTATCTTGCTCTCTCTTTCTCCCCCCTTCCATATGCCATAAGAGCTCAATATATAGCCTTCCAAAAGTACGAGAAAGGACACATCGAGGCATTTCGAGGAAAATGGAGGGCCAAAGGTCACCCTAAGACCGCTTTTTGGGAGTAAAAAGTAATTTTCTAATGATTTTTACCATTTTACTTGGTACCTGTGGGCTATAGTGGAACAACTCACGTGTACATTGGCTGTAATGGAATAGCAAGTATACAGGAAGAGAAATAGGGAAAAAGTGTTTCTGAAGGACATAAAGTGAATCTGAGTTAGTGAAATAGATCATGAAGTCCAAAGAATGTTGATGCTCACAAGGTGGAAAATTACATTCTAACAATATCACAAGGGGCCTGGGCTAGAGCCTCTACAATGTTGTAGTTTTGGGCGGCCCAGGTGTTAGGGTTAAAAAATGATTTTCCAATTGTTCTCTTTGGTGAATGCAATACTGTATCTAGTAAAGGTTTCTCTATGACCAAAGGACCTTGAGGTGAAGGAATATCATATGTAGACGCGGATGATTTTTTAGTACTACCTCCGTTAGATTCCTTGTCATAAATAGATTCATATGTGCAGGACCTGGTAGACAAGTTGACTATTTCACTCTGCATCATGAGAACATGTGTAGTTTTGGACGCTCCTCCTTGAGAAGGAGGGGGTGTTTGCACAATCATTTGTTGTTGTTGTGTGGGGAATGGATTGGTTAAAAATGTGGGTGTGGTGTTTCCTTTAAGAAACTTTTGCACTTCTTCGCGATGTGGAAATTATTTTGTGAAGTGATCATCACCACACAGTAAATAAGGATATTTGACCTTCCACTTTTGTTTCATGTCATCGGGATTAATTTTTGGCTCCTGATGATTAGAATATTTCTTATATTTACCCTTGTTCTTATTTTTTCCACTAGATTTTTGAGGTGAAGAAGATTGAACTGAATTCACTTCCACAATGGAAGCAAGGTCGGGTGATCGATTGGTGTTGGTGCCAGCTTGTGGCGAGGATGGATTCGAACTATGGTGGTTCTGTGATCCACCTGATTGGATATCAAGATGGGAATGAATGGAAACAATGATTCCATCGATGTGTGATCCCGTAGGAGTTTTTGTTGGGTCGTGTGTAGGGCGTGGGGCGTTAGGAATAATATCGTATAAGGTACCAGATTGAGCATATACTAAGTCTAAACAATGAGCACGTGATATATCTTGTTCTTCTGTAATGCCCCCCCCCATAGCCACATCTTTAGATATGATGGGTAGTAAGGACTTCGTAAACCAATCAGCAAGTAACTGATCTGGAATAGGATATTTGATGAGGCGACGTATCCTTCTCCACTCATGGATATGATCAAAATGTGAGTGGAGGTTGTTTTTCAAAGGGACGTAAAAATATCTGTGCAAGTTTCATAGCAGATCGGTAACTGAAAATGAGTCAGAAAGGCCATAGCTAGAGATCAAAAATCAGTGAAATAATGTGGAGGTAACTCAATGTACCACTTCGCAGCAGTGCCAATGAGGGTTCATTGAAACAACCTCAAATGGATAGAATTGTCCATTAAGGAGTTAGAAGAGCACCACAAATAAAAAGTCATAACATGGTTCTTAGGGTCCTCACCAGGTTTGTCGTTGAATTTTGGTATGTCTGATGGTAAATTCACAGGGATAGTTGGCCAGTTTATACCGTGTTAGATGGGATCGTTGGTCAAACGGGACAGGTTTGGTGACAAAGTGTTCTCAGACACATAACTTTATTAATGAAGAAGGAAAATAATTACATCACAGAGATGTGAGGGCTAAATCCCGAAAGATTACCTCACATGGAAAACTCGATGGATTTAAATATCCAAAGAGTAACAACTAATTTACCGTTACCAAAACTAACTAAGGGACACCTCACATAATCACGTGAGTGTGTAGATGCCCTTTTACATTTATTAAACTAAACTTCTATTTATTACATTTTTGGATCATAATTCCTAACAATCCCCCCTTTGATCCAAAAATTCTTTTGAACAAATACCAAGTTCATTTCTAAAGTTATCAAATTTGACCCTTCCAAGAGATTTTGTAAAAATATCTGCAGTTTGATCTTCTGATGGACAATACTTTGGCTTGATGATTTGTTTGACGACGAGAGCCCGAATGTAATGATACTTAGTATCCACATGCTTAGTTTTTGAATGAAAAACAGGATTTTTGGCTAACTTGATTACTGACTGATTATCAATAAATAATGAAGTTGCTTCTTTCTGATCAACTTTGAGGTCTTGCAAAATCCTTCTTAACCAAACTATCTCACAAGCAGCTTCCCAAGCTGAAATATATTCTGCTTCTGCTGTAGAATTAGCAATTGTATCCTGCTTTTTACAACTCCATGCCACTGCAGCTGATCCCATATTCATTAAGTAACCTAAAGTAGATGCCATGTCATCAACATCTCTAGCAAAATCCGCATCTGAATAGCCAACAAGCTTGAAATTTTTGTTTCTTTTAAACTCAAGTCCAAAATCCTTTGTTCCTTGAAGATACCTTAACACCCTTTTTGCTGCATTCCAATGACTTTCTCTAGGTTCCTGCATATATCTAGAAAGTATGCTAACTGCATAAGATAGATCAGTACGAGTATTCATCAAGTAAATGAAACATCCAATTAACTGTCTATATCCAGTACAATTTACAAGTTCCCCCCCTTCAAACTTAGAAAGTTTTAAATTTTGCTCCATGGGAGTAATCGCTGGTTTACATTCCTCCATTCCAAACTTCTTCAATAATCCAGATATGTACTTAGCTTGAGAAATAAATATACTCCCTTCCTGCTGCTTTACTTCAACTCCAAGATAGTAATGAAGTAAACCCAAGTCTGTCATTTCAAAACCTGTTTGAAGTTCTTTCTTAACCTGAAATATATGATCATTATTGTTACCTGTTATGAGCAAATCATCAACATACATAACCAAGATGACTAAGTTGTTTTCCTGGATTCGAACATACAAAGTATCATCTGACTCACTACGAAGAAAACCAACTTTCTGTAGGTAGGCATCCATTTTTGCATACCAAGCTCTGGGAGCCTGTTTCAATCCATACAATGCTTTAACTAGTTTACAAACTTGATTTTCTTTCCCTGGAACCTCAAAACTAGGAGGTTGAGTCATATATACATCCTCTTGTAGATCACCGTTTAGAAATGCACTTTTTACATCCATTTGATGCACTTTCCATCCATTTTGTGCAGCTAAAGCTAGCACAATCCTGATAGTATTCCATTTCGCTGTTGGAGCAAAAGTTTCTTCATAATCAATCCCTTCTTTCTGAGCAAAACCCTTTGCCACCAATCTTGCATTATATTTATCAATATCTCCATTTGCTTTGTACTTAATTCTGTAAACCCACTTACAACCAATGGGTTTAACATCATGTGGACAATCAACTATTTTCCAAGTCTGATTCTTCATTACTGCATCATACTCACTTTGCATGGCCATTTTCCATTCATCATACTCAACTGCTTCATTAAAAGTAGTTGGTTCAACAACTGAAAGAGAAAAATTTTCTGAACCCATATTAGAACTCCTTGTACCTGTTTTGCCTTTTTCATCAGACTTAACATCCTGAAGTAACTTAGTTGTCCATTTTGGTTTCTTCTTTTCAATGTTAACTTGATTTGAATCATCCAAGTTATCTTGTGAAGAATTCAAAGTATCTTCAACCTATTCATCATTCTGTACTTCTGAAGTGATATCAAACCATTGTTCATTCCTCGTCTTATTTAAGTGTTGCATCCTTAATTGTTCCTTAGTTACTTTTTCCTCTAAGTGACTAAGTTGTTTTTCAACCTCTTCTACACTTAAACTTTCAGTTTCATCAAAAATCACATCCCTGCTGACAATAAACTTTCCATCTGACAGAAGCCTATACCCCTTTTTCTCATGAGAATAACCAATCAACATGCACTTAACACTTCTAGACTCTAACTTCTTTCGTTTTTCTTTTGGGACAAGTGCATAACAAACTGAACCAAAAACTCTAAAATGTTTGACCATAGGTTTGAATCCATACCAAGCCTCAAAAGGATTTATTCCATCAAGTGATGATGAAGGAGATCTATTCCTCAAATAAACTGTTGTATGAACTGCTTCTGCCCAATAACATGATTTCAACCCTTTGAAAAATAACATTGCTCTAGCCATGCCCAATAAAGTCTGATTCATCCTTTCTGATACTCCATTTTGCTGTGGAGTATAAAAATTGGTCAACTGTCTTTTAATCCCTTTTTCCTGACAATAAGTCAAAAAATGATTTGATGTAAACTCACCACCATTATCAGTTCTCAAAGTAGAAATCTTTTCCTTTGTTGCTGTTTCAACCAAATTTTGAAATGACTGAAACTTTTCAAACACTTCTGATTTTTCCTTCAAAAAATACACCCAAACCATTCTGCTAAAATCATCAATAAACAACAAAAAATATTTACAACCACCAAGTGAAGTTTCCAAAGGACCACAAACATCACTATGAATAAGCTGTAATCTCCTTGTTGCTCTCCAAGTGCTTTTTGAAAAAGCTATCCTTCTCTGTTTGCCATAAATGCAAGCTTCACACTTTGCATTTTCCTTCCGAAAAGTAGGCAACCCCTTTACCATTCCTTGTTTTTGAAGTTGTACAAGACTATCAACATTCAAGTGCCCAAAATGAATGTGCCACAATCGGATAGGTGAAACATCAGTTTCAACTAAACCTGCAAATTCCTTCAAATGTTCCTTTGATCTAGGAATGACTGTTCCCTTCATCCTAAGAAGCTTTCCGTCTTCATAACCTGTCATAACTGTTTTGTATGCATCCTTTGTTGAATTAACAAAAAGGATACCACCTTCCATTACAACTTGATGTCCTAATTGGCGAATGACAACTAAAGACAACAAATTTTTCTTAAATGTAGGCACATACCAAACATTAGAAATCAATCTTTATCCAATTCCAGGCAAATCAACCTTAACTATTCCTTTTCCTTGTGGTAAATGAATAGAATCATCTGCAAGAAAAATTGAATTTAAATGACAATCTTCATAACTCCAAAAGAAATCTTTCCTATATGTCATATGCTGAGTATCCCCTGTATCCATAATCCAAGCATCTTCAAAATCATTTTTGAAACAATAAGAAGACTGAACAAAATTCACTGATTCCAACTGATGAACTTGAACAAAATCCATTGATTCTGATTGTCCAAGTGCTGTAAAGACATATTCACAATTTTCACTATCATCTGCATGAGCATAATGTGCCGCTGATGAAGATTCTTTAGATTCTCTTTTTTTTAGAATTTTTTCAAATGAAACTCTACAGTCTGAAGCATAATGTCCAACTCTATTACAACGAAAACATGTGACCTGTTTATTAGCTCTTCCTCTTCCAGAGACCTGTTGGTTTCCTGAACCTCTTCCTCTTCCAGAAAACTGTGACTGTGTACTTTCAAATTCTTTAGAACCTCTTCCTTGATTTCTTCCTCTTCCTCTTCCGCGGCCTCTTCCTCTTCCAAAACCCTGACCACGACCTCTATTTGAATTTTGAAAAGCTTTCTGATCATGGCCTTTTTGATGATTACCTGGAGACTGTTTGCTAGTACTTGCAACCAAAACATCTTCTCCTGCTTGCTTTGTTTGACCAAAAAAAATTTCATGTGTGGCAAGTAATTCACTTAGTTCATCAAAAGAAATTTTATCCAATTTATTTGTAATTTGTAAAGTTTCCAAAAAATGCTTATATGTCTCAGGCAATCCTGCGATCAAAATGGTCACCATCATGCTGTCTTCAATTTTATCAAAACCAGCTCTTGAAATTTCTTGTTTGATATTTTTTAATCTAGAAATGTACTCCATGACATCACCTCCTGAAGACAATTTTTGTTGAAACAACTTCAATTGAAGATCAATTTTCTTAGCTTCACTTTGAGAATCAAATAAATCTTTCAATGTCTTCCAAGCTTACCACGCATCAGAACTATTTTCAATATGCACATAAATATCAACAGAAACAGTACTGTGAATCAATGCTAAGGCCTTTTCATCTTTTACTTCCCACTTTGCAAGCTGATCATGATTAGTTGGTTTGGTAGGCTTAGCATTACAGAAACCCTTCCACAATTCATTGTAAAGAAGAGTGCTTTGAATATGACGACTCCAAACTTTATAATTTTTCGATCCTTCCAACTTGTCAGATTCATTAAAAAGACTTATAACTTTAGACATTGTAAAAAAATAATAAACACCTTGTAACTCCAGAAGATGTGTATTATGCAAATCTTATAGCTCCAAGCATTAAAGAAAGCACCTTATATCACCAGAATAAGTAAACAATCACCTTATATCACCAATGGAAGATTTTATGCAAAAATATCACCACCAACATGAAAAGAAAATTACTCATCAACAAGAGTCACCATGAAAGAAATGTTGCAAGAAACACCACACACCATGCAAAAGAAAGCTATAGGGGCTTGGCCTTGACCCACTTATAGCCTCAAGAAAAGAATTTGATAGAGCTTCACTTTGCTCTAATCAAACCTTGAGTGAAAATACAAGTACTCCTTATGACACCAACAATGCTCCTTATTACTCCAATGCCCAAAAAAAAATTACACCTTATCACTCCAAAAAATAACAAGCCTTTATAAGTGAATTGGAAAGATACAATATTGTTGAGTGGGAGGTCACAAGATCCAATCCCATCAACTTCAAAAATAACTTTTTTTTTAAAAAAAAATTTATATCTCCACCTTTTTCTTCTTAATATAAAAAATCTCCAAAAAAAAAAAAAATGAATATGAAAATACCTTATCTCTCCAAAACAACTTATTCACTCTTCAAAATATTACCTTATCTCTGGACCAATGTAGTTTCTGAATTCATGATATAGACTGTCGTCCATGTTGAACTTAAAAAAGACGGGCGCTTGGTCGCTCCTGTAAAGAGTGCAAAGCTTGATAAATTTGAAATTCCTTCAAAGATCAAGTTGCTTCCTGATCCATGGACACCAGAAACTGGTCTTGTGAAAGCAGCACTTAAGTTGAAGCGAGAAGTTATAAAGAAGACCTTTGCTGAAGAATCTATTTTTACTGATGGCTGCAACAAGGGCACAGTGGGGTCGCTTGCATCTCTACAGAGAATTCTCAGACGTGCTCATAAATGGCGACATTATAGGATTCGAAAAACACGTGAATGAAGCAAAAACAAACCCTAGAAATGCATAAAGCACATGCGCCAGACAGTGTTCTTGGAATTACGCCCCACCTAAAGAGCAGATTTTACAATGTTTACACCAGGGATCCAGGCCCCTCGACCACCACAATTAAGGCCCCGACGATGATGAGGACGTCGACATGGAAGGCCAAATGGTATTTGCAGAAGACAAGTGAAAAAATTATACAAAATTGTGCTTAAATTATACAAGATCGGACAAATAATTGAGAAAAACATTTACCACTCTCCACGCAGGTTAGAGGAGCGACCACCACAGGACTGGAACTCGTTCAATCGGCTGCAATTGTTTAACTTAAGACTCCGATTCACAGGCTGAGACGAGGAGAAACTCTGAGAAGAGAGCAGAATTCCTAATCTTTCCAATTCCTCTCATGTCTGGACGGATCCCAACCGCAGAAATCATTTTAAGGAGGAAATCGACCATGAACATACGATCTTGGTGAATTTGAAGGCGAATAGTGCTCTCACTCTATCAGCAGATCTCCAGCAACATCGACTCTCCTCTTGTGTGGTTCTTCATTCTCAGCTTTTCTCAGCAATGAGATTAAATAGCATATAAAAACAGTCACAGCTTACAAGGCAAACTCCGTTAACCAGCGCTTGTTCATAATCATCTTTGAGAAGGTTTTAAATTTTACAAGCTTGTGCCCACAGTCGATAAAACATTAATGTTTGTTGTAAACACAAGATAACATTTGCAGAATTTTCAGCATATTCAAAATTCAAAATTTATGAATCTTTTATGACACAGTGCGTCCATAACATACAGCAGCAATGCCGACCCAATATCGGCTATGCTATCTCCCTCAGTGAGATAATAATATTTACTCTCTCCAAGTAAAAGAAAACTGAGTCTATAAAAAAATTTCTGCAGAGATTCTTTTTTTAGCCCAAAAGAATAGGAAGCAATAACTTACGGTTAAAATTTCGCTATTCCAAAACCTTGAAAGTCACCTTCTTCAAACAACCTTTAGCACCCAACCAAGTTCCAACCAGACCAAGCTTCAACCGCGTGCTCTGATACCACTTTGACAAAGTGTCCTCAGACACATAACTTTATTAATGAAGAAGGAAAATAATTACATCACAGAGATGTGAGGGCTAAATCCCGAAAGATTACCTCACATGGAAAACTCGATGGATTTAAATATCCAAAGAGTAACAACTAATTTACCGTTACCAAAAATAACTAAGGGACACCTCACATAATCACGTGAGTGTGTAGATGCCCTTTTACATTTATTAAACTAAACTTCTATTTATTACATTTTTGGATCATAATTCCTAACATTTGGCAGATCTAACATAGCCAGAAATGGTAACTATCGGTTTGGCTGTCGGTAACAGTAATATTGATAAAGAATCTGGGTACCAGTAGGACAAAAATTGACTGATCGTAAGCTCCTCCCATAAAGTGCTGACCATATGGGGGTGCTCCTTGTGTTGGAGAAAACTCACTATGGCTTGGGGTGTACCACCACAGACAGATGACTACCAGAAATCAACTCAATTCTCAGAACTATGCTATATAAATGACAATGCTAAGATAAGGAAGAAGATAACCAACCTCGATCCAAACGTTTGATGTAGACCCTTGTTGGAGCTTTTCAATCCATGCACTTGAATCTGCAAATTAGTCTTGACAGCCAATATACAACAAGTACATATAATATATAAACGGAATTAACATCATCAATAGCAATGGCCCATGATATAACAAGTAAATGCAACCCAATGTAAGATAAACAACATTTACAACATTAATGGATGAGAATATGAGTATTTCTATTAATAAACAAGAAGAAGTACAAAGTGATACGACCTCTTACCGGCAACCAATCTGAACCAAGATCTGGATCAATCCACTTGTGCCTCCACCACTTCAATCCTCCATGAATGGAAAACTCAAACTAGATAGGAGTTTGGAAGGTGAACATAAAGGGTTCACAACTACAAGGATCAATGAGTGT
Source organism: Larix kaempferi (assembly GCA_027924585.1). Lineage (NCBI taxonomy): Eukaryota > Viridiplantae > Streptophyta > Pinopsida > Pinales > Pinaceae > Larix > Larix kaempferi. The sequence continues at coordinate 16,138,405 of BSBM01000545.1, forward strand.
AAACTCAAAATAGGGAAAAAATCCACTAGAGTTCTCTTGCTCTTCTTTCTCCTCCCATCCATAAGCCATATGTGCTCAATATATAGTCCTCCCAAAGGTAAGTGAAAGGACACATCGATATGTTAATTGGGCAGATGGAGAGCCAAAAGTCACCCAGTGACCGTTTTTTGGGAGTAAAAAGTAATAAAATAGTAACACATATTTCATTAAAAATAGAATAATATAGTGGATCTAGAATTTAGAACTTACACTAGATTGAGTTTTTTCAAAATGAGGGCACACATATTTGATTAAAAATAGAAAAATAGAATAAAATAGAAAAATAGAATAATAGAATAATAAAATAATATAGATTGAGTTTTTTCAAAATGAGTAAATCCTTATACTTGGTTTCATTACATTATTGCAGTAAGAGGAGTGAGGTGCTCTGCAACCCCGTATGGGGGAGATGTTTTCATGTAAGATAATGTACGTAACATAACACAAAATAAAAAATAAAAAAATTCATGTTGGATGATAAAATAATTTTTTTATTAAAAGTAATTAAAAAATTTGATGTCCGTCAATAAAAATAAAAAATGAAAATTTAAACCGAGATCTATCAACCAAGAGAAATCAAATTTCTTGAGTTTAATTTTATTTTATAAAATTACACCTTAAGAAATTGGATCCCTTCTAGTACTTGAAAGATATAGGTTTAAGATGGGTCTATGCTAGTTTATTTTAATATTAATTATAGTTTGTATTAAAAGCTAAGTTGGTTAAATTTATTTAATGACATCAAAATTGTGCATGTTAATATGATTAACCATTTATTTATGATTTCATATTGTAACTACTATGTCTATCAATTGATTTACTATGCAGCTAGAAGGTTCACACAATTTTAGAACGACCCACATAAAAGCTATTTAAGAACATAATACCAATGTGTTTGTTACTATAACAATTTTAGTTATAGACATGGATAGTAAATATTGACTGTGTTGAGTACTATGTTTGATTGATGATGACGATGATAATGATGATGCTGATATGGTTGTTAATGTCCAATGTTACCTACTTTGGTCTACTGGACATTATGATAATTTATTTGGTTTGTTTTAAATTTGTATTCATATGCTCAAAAAGCTTAAGGAGAACCATTTGGAGTTCACCATAATTATGGCTTATAAGAAGGCTAGGAAGGCTTGTATTGCAACAAAGATGATGAAAGTAAAATATAATATGGTTGTACATGGGACACTATAAGAGAAAGTGATTTTCATTTTAAATGCTCATAGTCTCACGGAGATGGAAAATTCTTTTCGCCCACATCATTTAGGAACTATTCAATGCCTTGTTTCACTATGGAGCTCATGAGAGTTTGTTCTTATCTTGGCTATATTAATTTATCTTGTACTTGTACATCATAAACATAGTCTCAGCCATTCTCTCGATGGGGGAAAGCCACACTTCACTTAGGAGAATAGGGTAGGGCATGTTGCTTTTATTTTCAAGTTATAAGTTATTAAATGCTGTTAGATTTGCTCAATCATTCTCCAAGATTCTTTAGAGATGCTACAACCCTAAACTTCACAACCATACACGATTTTTATTTTTATTTTTCTATTAAAATTTAAGTCGATCGAGGATTACGTCAAGAATATAGATTGTGAAAAAAATTCTTACATATTATTAAAGTTATTTAATGGAATTTATTATTTAATAGTAACGAACCTTATATTTTGACTTTTTCCTAATATATATTCCTTATTATATTTGATAATAAATAGAGTTCGCTATTATTCTTATATATACGATTTAATATATAAGTTTCGTTACTATTATTAACTTGGAATTTCGTTCTAATTTTATATTATATTAAGTATTGTGTCTAGGTTGAGTTTCCATAGTAAGTCTAAGAGATTGACATCATTAAAATAGTGATCGATAATGTTGTGAAATTATGACATAATATAGGCATTGCATTTGTTACTACAACAACTTTAATTATTGTCATAGTAACTTATTTTGTCTTTCTTTAGTATGCCGTTTTATTTTAGGAAGTTAGCACCACTTTATAGTTGAAAAAAAAATTTATAAATAGAATAGCAACTTACCCTTTTGACGATAAAAATAAATTATTCTCATAGTAACTTACCCTTTTGACGATAAAAATAAATTATAAATTAGAATAGAAACATATTTTATTTGCATTATTATTGTTAAAAAATAGGTTGATAAATGTTTACTTCATGAACAAAGATTGTGCGAGAACTTTCATATTGCAGATCAAATATCAAAGATTACTCCTGTAGTGTTTGAATATGTTAAATTGTAAATAACATATTAATATTCATCTATATTATATTCCTTACAATATTTATATTATCATTAATATTTCTATTTCTATATTAAAACAAAGTTCATCAAGACTTGACTGATGAATAATAAATTGTGTAGAAAATTTCTTACATATAAAGTTATTTAAAACATATTAATATTGTTTTTGTGACTATTACTAACCATTTTAATAATGACACAAGTGTTGCTTCTTTTCCAAAAAACATTTTATGAATTTATAGTCTATGTTTTACCCTTATGATGATAAAAATAAATTATAAATTAGAATAGCAACATAATGTATTTGTATTATTATTGTTAAAAATTGTGTTTATAAATGTTTACTTCATGGACAAAGATTGTGCGAGAAATTTCATATTGCAAATCAAATATCAAAGATTACTCTTGTAGTGTTTGAACATGTTAAATTGTAAATAACATATTAATATTCATCTATATTATATTCCTTACAATATTTATATTATATTAATATACATATTAATATTTCTATTTCTATATTAAGAAAACTTCATCAATACTTGATTCATAAATAATAAATTGTGTAGGAAATTTCAAGTTATTTAACAACATATTAATATTGTGTTTGTGATTATTATTAACCATTTTAATAATGACACAAGTGTTACTTCTTTGCCCGTGTTGAGTGGAAGTTTGTATACTAGTACAATGTTTTTTTCACTTTAAAGTCTACTAGAGGAAAAAAAACTTAGAAGACTAGTTGTGTAGTTTAATGATCAAAATCAAATTGATATGAATGAGGCATTTGACTAGTTGTAGTTTATTGAATGATTTATATCAAATATAATAAGGAATATATATTAGGAAAAAATCACTTCAAACTTTATCTCAAGTGCCTATTATTTATTCATAGACCAAGTCTAAAAGATGTTTTTAAATGCATTATTGAATTTGATTATGAACATTTTATATATTGAGAGGATATGTTGATCTGAATAAAAAATTGAAAAGTTTAATATTGTTTGGTTTTACGTATTTCTCATAAAGAAACATGACATTAATTAACATTGAAGTTAAACCCACAATTTGAATAGTTGTACTAAATAATATAATATTTCTCAAAAAATAATATGAAGGGAATATTTGATATACTACAAACATTGAAAAGTGTTTCTTCTTGTATATTAATAGGTCCTTCAAAGAACAAAATTACATTCATGAATCATCTCCACTTAATCTCAATATATCCGCTCAAATAGATCAAGTACAACTTCTACACCAAATTTATTTATCTTGGTCTTCTTGCATTGTTCTTTCTTTGGCATCCATGCCCAAATTATGGCATTAATTGGAATAGATCCAAGTTCTGTTTCATTGGGATTTGGTACCCAATATTGTTCTAAAAATTTTCCCATGTATTTCCCTGAAGCAGGCATCCACCAATCAACCTTTACATGAAGAGTCTCAGTTTCATTATCCTCAAAGATATATGACTAGGCTTTTGCCATCCAAATCAACTCTCCTTTATCCTCATTTCCTGATCTAACTAGCAACATATTTCCTCTCTCAACATCATTCAAAGGATTGAATGTTGGCTCTGGCTTGTTGCACTTGGGTCCAACATATACCGATTCATCTATCACATTATCAAAATCCTCATCCATAATACTTGAGATTACACTGAGTGCATTGCAATCAGCATTGACAATTTGTCGTGTCGTGGGCCAGAAATCCACAGAAGATGAATCACTTCCATCCATTGTTATATGATTAATGGATATTTCATCTAATGCATCAACAACTCGTTCCCAATACTCTACTTTATTTTTCCATTCCTCTATAACAATTGGCAATTTATCATTGCCAATAGTATCTTTCCACGTTTTTATGTATGATGTTATTCCTTCCTTTAGTTCTTTTAAATGGACATCATTCTCTTTGGGACCTAAAAAATATGGGTTCCCTGTGGGAAATTTAGGTCTACCTTCATCATCTATATTCCACAACTCAATTGATTCTGACCATGCAGTATCTCTAATTGATTCTTTATACCCCATCACTGGAACATCATTGAGTACAAGAAATTGGAAGTACTGGACATTAAGATGTCCAACTAGTGCATATTTTCCCTCCTTGATGTATCCATTAAGGAAATTTTTGAAGTCATACACTTTGTCAATAAGTGTAGGTGGAAACACTCTTTTTTCTTCTATTGTGCGATATGTATCCATCATTTCGGGTAAAGAATATATATCTTTATTTTTCAAGTTGGAAGACATTCTTCCATAGGTTCCAACTATGTCTTCATGGGTGTGACTCACAAGAAAGAAGCCAACCTCAATAGTGATGAAGACACCAAGTGCAGTTAAAAGTGATAGAAACATGAAAACATAACGGTTCTTATTATCACTTGTTGCATTGTCCAACTGTAACAACAAATGTGGAGGAAGAGGTTTGAAATCAACATCCTGATTTTTTGATCTTCCATGAGATAGAAAATCATCCTTGTACACTCTACAATTTGAGTAAATAGAGGTTTCAAGTAATGCATTAGAAAGTGGGTTTCTTGAACTTCCACTCTCATAAAGGAGATCTCCATACTTATCATGGTGTGGGTCTTCAAGGTCCCTCAAGCATTTTGCAAGAGATGTAATGGTAAATTGTGATCACATGTGTACAAATGGTAGGGAGAAATGACCAAAACTTCCTGTGTGTATGCCCATGTGTTAGAATACCTGTCAATGACAAACCCAAGTTTGTTCTTGCAATAGATTTTGATTTGACACATAATCTTGGGATTGAAGTCTTTGTTTTGTCCATTTTATCATGGATAATTCTCAAATACTCCTTTGGAAACCACTCTGACATAATCCTGTGTGCATAGTAGCAATATCTTCCACACATAACAGTCTTGTTATGTTTGTTTAGTCTACCTCGTTCCTTTTCTTCCAACTCTTTTGTAGTCGCTGACTTCATCTGTGCTTTCAACACAATACATTCACTACATTTACTAAAGTTGGTGTTCTTTGAGAATGCTACCTCTCTAAAATGAGTATTCCATATCTTGCTCATTACTGGTTGTGATATTGATGAATAATTGAGCTTTTGAAGACCTTCATTGATCTCCTTTAACAAAGAAATTTGTGTGTAAGTTGAAGGAAGCAATCTTAAAGGAGCAGATGTTCCATCTTCTTCAACTTGACGTGTTTGGTTTGGTGAAAAATCTTAATTATCCATGACAATTTTGTGCAATATTTCTATGGTTTCCACGGTATGTGCACGTGCTCTGCATTTGTTGGTATTACCATGAATGTCTTTGATGTGTCCTTGTTGGAAATCTTTTTGGTAGTTATAGAAGGTGCTTTGAGGAATCTTGTGTATCTTGTGCCATGCTTTCTTACAAATAATATTTCCATTAAATCTCATGTCCTTTACTTTCCTAACAATAGGAGGTAGCCCATGTCCATGAATCTTTGAAATGATTGTGTTTGCAGAGAGAGAATTCAATACAAATTCCCTAATACCATTTTTATTTATGAGTTGCATGCCGCTTCTAACATCTGCAATGGATTTCCTATCCACATGTTGAAGACAATCTTGTTTGCAACATTCAGCTGCTGCCAAAAGCCAGATTTCTTTCTCGTCATCTATCTGTGTTTCACATTTTCCAACATTTTTTGTAGCAATAGAACGTTTAATCATTTTATATGGCCTCGTTACATGCATATCAATTGAAGTTTTATCATTATAAAGATCCCCCTCCCATTTATTTAAGGGACTTGTGTCCTCTATAATATCCCATACCACCATTTCCGTTGGGGGATCCTTGAAATTTTCTTTCACCCTTAAAATATCACCTTCATCATCCACCAACTAATTTATTGGCCATCTATACAAACAATGTATAGACTTATCCCCAATTCTACATCTTTCACAATTTCCATATATCTCTTCCACAAAAACACCGAATTCCATTTCACCTAGAGTTTCACCCTCAACCATGTCATCCTCGCAGACATAAACTACGATCCCTTTGGCAATGCACATGCTTGCTCCTGTGCATTCATGTGTAAGAGAAACCTTTTTATATGTGAATTCAACCCTATCTTGGAGAATATTTATTGGATGATCATGACAATGTGTGACCAAATCTGATTCTGGCCAAATCTCATAAGATTCCAATGCACCCCCTAATGTATGCTCAAATCCTGTTGGATGTGGTAGAAGAGCATCATGTTTCAATGCTTTCTCTATTTTAACCACTATGCATCCTTTCTTTACCATCCTTCCATGCACCTTATGCCCAAGATCTGTATTGAATATGGATCCCTCACCCACCTTCACTCCATGTTGCAGAATATCTACCTTGTCGCCAATAGAAAATGCAGAAGAGACATTTGCACATGTACACCAAATTAAAGAAGTTTAGTATTTGCTAAAAAAAACATTCAATGTAATATAAGTAACATTTAACACATGCTTCAATATTTTTATTTACCTTTATTATGCCTCAAATCCATGATCTTCCATGGATGTGTGTCCCCTTCATCAACATCTTCCACAATCAAATGTGGTTGAGTGACATTAATTATCAAAATCATAACTTAGCCTGCATTAACTCTTTCTCCGCCATAATAAGTTCCACTATCTGTAGAGTCAACCCTTCCTATCCCAATAACTTGACCATTAATTAGGAGGTCAACATAGTCCCCTATTGTCAAATTTATGTTTTCCATTGAAACTCCTTTCAATTCTGTAACACAATTGAATTGTAACTTGTAAATGAGGTTAAACCATGTAAAGTTCCAATTTAGAATAACCCTATTATCAATGTTAACAATTATTTAGAGAAAATGGATCATTTGTATCTTACTATACATTAATTAATTAAAATCCACGAATTAGCACATAAGAGGAAAATAATATTAAATAGAAAAAAAAATGTCCATGAATATATAACATTTGAATGAAATATCCAACAAATCTAGCACATCATATAGAATTAAAGCATTAGAAATAATATCCATTGTAAAGAAGGTAAAACATGAATGAAAATCCAGAAATACACTATACTAAAAAAAAACATTTCTACATTGTAGCAAACAACAAATTTGTAACAGATTTTGTTCACAAGCACAATAGATCATTTGTAGCTTACTTTAGGTTAATTAATTAAAAATCCACAAATTAGCACATCACAGGGTAATAATAATATAGCTAAAAAATTTGACCATTAATAGATAACATTTGAATGAAATATCCAACAAATCTAGCACAACATGTAGAATTAAATTATTTGAAATAATATGTTGTATTTTAAACAAGGTAAATCATGAATGAAAATCCACAAATTTAGAGTGTCATATAACATTAAAGTGCGAAAAATAGAATAATCAATCACAAACATAAAGCAATAAAATTGTAGAAACACATTGTACTCAAAATAAATATCTATTCTTTATAGCAAACAACAAATTTGTAACGGATTTTGTTCACAAGTCTCTATCGAAATTGACATCATTGATTTGGCATAACGTAGGAGCCAAGTTGACTCAATACCCCATCAACTTGACTAGAGACTGAAGCTTGACTATACTAAAACCTATATTACAAGAGGTCTAATGTAGGTTAGTTATTTTTTTAACAACTACGTGAAATATATATCATGTTATATTTCCTTCTGACAACAACGATGTTATCTCTCATTCTAATAACAATATTGCACAGTCAATGAAATGTAACATGTGTTACCTTTCCTTTTAACAACAACATTGCTAGGTGAAGGAAAACTAAAGTGTTAGCTTTCATATGATAGTTTTATTATAGGATTGTCGTCAAAGATAACGTGTGTTAGTTTTTAGATAGTAGTTTTCCTTCTAGCACAACCGCGTTGATCACTTTCACCTAATATCACTATCAAGCCTCTTTCGAAATTGACAACAATGAGTAGGTGTAACGTAGTAGCCAAGTTGACTCAATACCCCATTAGAAATCATATGCAATGTAAACAAGGTAAAACATGAATGAAAATCTACAAATTTAGAGCGTCATATATTTCACTAATGTATGAAAAATAGAATAATCGAGCACAACATAAGGCAATAAAATTGTAGAAATACAATGTACTCAAAATAAACATTTCTACTTTACAACAAACAACAAATTTGTAACATATTTTGTTCACCAGCACACTATTTATGGAGTTCCACTGGCAATGAATTGAGAACTAGATATAGAGTTCCATTGTGAATAACTTGGGAACTACTATGAAAGATCAATCCCTATGTAATTAATGCATGAAGCCAACTAACTAGAATATGTATTTTAAACACGTTAAAAAATAAATGAAAATCCACAAATTTAGAGTGTCATATAGCATTAAAGTACAATAGAATAATCGAGCATAACATAAAGCAATAAAAATGTAGAAATACACTGTACTCAAAATAAATATTTATACTTTAAAGCAAACAACAATTTTGTAACAAATTTTGTTCAGAAAGCTCTATCAAAATTGACATCATTGACTTGGCATAACGTAGGAGCCAAGTTGACTCAATACCCCATCAACTTGACTAGATACTAAATCTTTACTATATTAAAACCTATATTACAAGAGGTCTAATGCATGGCATAACGTAGGAGCCATGTTGACTCAATACCCCATCAACTTGACTAGATACTAAATCTGTACTATATTAAAACCTATATTACAAGAGGTCTAATGCATGTTAGTTATTGTTATAACAACTTTGTGAAATCTATATCATGTTATATTTCCTTCTAACAACAACTATGTTAGCTTTTCTTATAATAACAATATTGCACAGTCATTGAAATCTAACGCATGTTACCTTTCATTTGAACAACAACATTGCAAGGTGAATGAAAACTAACGAATGTTAGCGTTCATATGATAGTTTTATTCTAGGACAACCACATCGTCTTCAAAGATAACGTGTGTTAGTTTTTAGAAAGTAGTTTTCCTTCTAGCACAACCGCGTTGACCACTATCACCTAATATCACTATGAAGCCTCTATCGAAATTGACAACAATGACTAGGTGTAACGTAGTTGCCAAGTTGACTCAATAACCCATCCACTTGACGAGATAATCATGAAATCTAACACACGTTAGCTTTCCTTCAATTAAAAATATTGCATGGTCAATGAAAACTAACACGTGTTAGCTTTCCTTTTAACAACAACATTGCACTATGCATGAAATCTAATGGGTGTAATCTTTCGTATGATGTTTTTCTACTAGGACAACCACATTGTCGTAAAAAATAATGTTTGTTAGCTTTCAAATGACAATTTTCCTTCTAGCGCAGCCACATTTATCACTATCACCTAAGATCACTATCTAGCCTCTATCACAATTGACAACATTGACTAGGCGTAACATAGGAACCATGTTTAATCAATACCCTGTCAGCTTGACTAGATACTCCAGCTATCTAGCCTCTATCACAATTGACATCATTGACTAGGTGTAACGTAGGAGCCAAGTTTAATCAAAACCCCATCAACTTGACCAGATACTCTATTTTTACTATACTAAACCCTATATTACAGGAGGTCTACTGCATGTTAGCTTATGTTTTAACAACAACGGGAAATATATCCATTGTTAGCTTTCATTCTAACCAACATGAAATCTAACACAAGTTAGCTTTCCTTCAATTAACAATATTGCATGGTCAATGAAAGCTAACACGTGTTAGCTTTCCTTTTAACGACAACATTGCACTGTGAATGAAAGCTAATGGGTGCAATCTTTCATATGATAATTTTCTACTAGGACAACCACATTATCGTCAAAAATAACATTTGTTAGCTTTCAAATGGCAATTTTCCTTCTAGCACAACCACATTGATCATTATCACCTAAGATCACTATCTAGCCTCTATCACAATTGACAACATTGACTAGGCGTAACATAGGAACCAAGTTTAATCAATACCCCATCAACTTGACTAGATACCCCAGCTATCTAGCCTCTATCACAATTGACATCATTGACTAGGCGTAACGTAGGAGCCAAGTTTAATCAAAACCCCATCAACTTGACCAGATACTCTAGTTTTACTATACTAAACCCTATAATACAAGAGGTGTAATGCATGTTAGGTTATGTTATAACAACAATGGGAAATCTATCCAATGTTATATTTCATTCTAACCAACATGAAATCTAACACAAGTTAGCTTTCCTTCAATTAACAATATTGCGTGTAGCTAGGGTTTTACCCCTAGCTTGTGCCAATGAGCACCTACTAAGGAGAATGGACTCCTTAGTAGCAGTTCAGTATATTAAACTAATTAAGCTAAAACAACAATTAAATTACTTCTAAAATATTGCATGAAACATAAACATCAAATGAAAAGAATGACTTTTTCTATTAATGTTACCTTGAGTGTCAAGGTTTGATGAAGCCCTTTGCAGTGTCCAAGAGGATGCTCCAAGCTTCAAGATGCTCCTTGTCCTTCTCCAATGATGGGAATGGGCCAAAAGGTGGCTCTCAAGGTGAAAATAGTTCAAAGGTGAACTAGGGTTTCCAGAGAGATTTTGGCAGAGTAAGGGTGCTTGTGATTGTGGATATGAAATAAGGGATCTCCATCACCTATTTATAGTTTTTTGGTGGTGGAGTGCTGACCCATGGTTTTAGGAAACACATGGTTTTGGGCAGCTGTATAGGGTTTTTTCCTCCTTTTCCTCATTATTTTATATTTTTTATTCCCTTTTTAGGGGATTTTTGCTATTTTTGGAGGAAAAGGGGGTTTTTTAGCCTTTTTTAGGCTATTTTGATGGTTGTGTGGCCTTTTGGAGGCTTTTTAATGGGGTTTTTGGGGTTTTTAAGGGAAATATGGTAGGAAAATGGACGAATGAGCCATATAATGTGGTAGATGAGGTAGTGAACACTTTTTGGGTGTTAACAGATTGCCCCCTGATGTGCGAGGGCAGGAGCTCATCGTATGGCCGATGGACATCATAAGTCATGAATGGTTTTCCTGGGTGTGGAGAGAAGAGAAGAAACAAGCTGAAGCCCGGAACAACGATCCCGAACAACTGCAAGAACTAAAAGTACATAACCTCAATAATGGATGAGGAATCATCTGATCATATGGACGAGGCGGGCATACCCATGCTCGTATCAGGATATAACATAATAATAACAATGTGGTCCAAAACATGGGGACCTGAAATATACATGACCTCAAATACTGACTGAGGAATAATCTCAATATATGGACGAGGCGGGCATACCCATGCTCGTATCAAGATATATAAACAGAACTGTGAGGCCCGAAAAGGGGGACCTGTAAGATACATGACCACTGTGTACATCATAAGAGTCCAGAGGGGACACAAATCTGGGACATACTGCTGAGCTGATCATGTGTGAACTGAAGAACTGGTGCACCGGAGCAATCAACAGTGCTACTGAGTGTGGTACCAAAGGAACTGATGAGCTGCTAGATCATAGTGACTGGGGTCATACTTACAATGGTACACTGATCTGGAACTGGAACTGAACTGGGTACTCAAGGAAGCATATAACTGGATGGCTTCCGAATACAATCGCCAACGCAGCCCGGACATCCACGGGAACATATAACTGGGCGTTCCGAAATGACTCACCAATGTGCTAGAGTCGGGGGAAATCCGGGGTCTTCGACAAATAATGATGGGATATAATCCTACGCGATCCTCAACGATGCGATCAAGGTGCTGGAGTCGAGCATGTGAGGAACAACCACTCAGAGAGGTAATGATGTCTCCTCTCAGAATGATCCGTAGGCACTTACCACAGATGGTGATAAGTCCAAGGCGTAGGGACCTCTGGGCCTATCCTCTGGAGTAGAGGAGCTGTCGTCGACAGAGGGAGACCTGCAACTATCAAGGCAATGATGCTTCCTTGACAGGAGCGCGAGGTGAAGAACCGAAATGTGAGAGTACTGAGGGCAGGACTGACAAACTGGTGGTGACAACTGGGCAAGTAGAGTGGGTGGACTCAAACTTCCTTTGTTCAGAGTATGATGATGGGAATGATCTGGCAGCATATGAAACTGACTGGGGGGAAAGGGATCATAGCTGTATTGGATCTGGGAGGATAACTGGCTGAGGGAGACTCAATCTGGTGTAAAATGGCAGAAGACTGCTGAATACTCTGAACAAAGGCGACCTGATTGGGGGTGCTGCCGAGATGATCGATCATAGTGCCAGGAGGCACAGGAGGGTACTTCTTCATGGGTTAAGGAACTAGAAGAAGTGTGTGTAAAATGGTACTGTCGTGTGGATTTTACGAGCCCAGGACAGTTCATGCTCGTGGTGGCTTTCAATTTTAAGGAGTCAGAAAGCGATAAGAAGACTCTGAAGTGATGGAATGGTACTGTCGTGTGGATTTTACGAGCCCAGGACAGTTCATGCTCATGGTTGCTTTCAATTTTAGAGAGTCTGAAAGCAGATAAGAAGACTCCAGGGGGTTTCTTTTTCGTAGATTTAGTCTCCAAGGCCCAAAGAAGCATAAAAGGATGCAATGAAGAACTCTTCTAGCCGGTGTGACTAGAGTATTCCTTTTTCGTAATTAGTCTACCAGGTCCGGAAAAGGGTTAAACTTATACCAGATAGACGCCCTTTCAGGTACTTTAACGAGCATGAAAGGAAGCAAGATTGCTCGGCGATCTTTTCATTCTTTTAGGAGTCAGAAAAGAGCTTAACGGAAACTCCCTAAGTGCCTTTTTCGTAAAGGAGTTGTCCGGTCCGCACAAGGGATAAAATTATACCGAACAAAAGGAATGGCCAGGCAAGGAGGAAGTGTTCAATCAAGGATCAGTAATGATGACCAAGAATGAGGGTTGGGGGGAACACTAGTGGGCCTCCTTGCGGGGAAATGAAATGGTGGCAAAATAACGAGACATTTGCAGTATGACAGGAGTGAATGGCTCATGTAAAAGTGGGGAACAATTCGATGGCGGCCGATGTGGCGCGCAAACCGAGGCAACAAGGTGTTTGGGACACAATGTTAAAATTGTACCAAGTGAGAGCGAGAAATGATCTCAAGAATCATCACGAGCTCAGAAAAATGAATCCGGCGATATAAAGGTTGTCAAAAACGGGTAACGGCCGATGTGGCACGCACACCGAGGTGACGAGGGCGTTGTGGAAAAAATACCCTAAAAATCTGGGGGTGAGAGCGAGAAATGATCTCAAACAGCCTCACCAGCTCGGAAAAAGAATCCGGCAATATAAAAAGTGTCAAGAACGGATCATGACCGATGTGGCACGAAGCCGAGGTGACTGGGGGTGTTTTTAGAAAAAGACCCGAAAAATCTGGTCATGAGAGCGAGAAATGATCTCAAGCATCATCACGGGCTCGGAAAAATGAATCCGATGATATAAAATATATCAAAAACGGGCTGCGGCCGATGTGGCATGCAAACCGGGGCGACAAGGTGTCGGGACACAATGGTGATATTGGTCCTGGTGAGAGCGAGAAATGATCTCAAGCGTCATCACGAGCACGGAAAAATGAATCCGGCGGTGCAAATGGTGCGAAAAATGGAGGTCATAAGGACTCCGGAATGGTCAAAGGAAATAACTAGGTGTATAAAAGCAAATATACAAGTGATATGTGACCTCAAAAATGGTTGAGATCACAAATGTGAAAAAGTGAGCAGGGTTAATGACTTGCCCCCATGCTATGTGCATGGGGTTTGTGATTATGGATCACATATGTGTGGGTTTGAACAATGGGTTCATTGACGTGCTGAGATAGATGTGATAGGGAAGGTTCAAAATGATTGATCATGCCCCCTATCCCAGGGTCGAGGGAATCTATTATGCCCCTTGACTCAGAGGTGTCAAGGTGGTGCTCTATAATGGCGGGGTCAAGACCGGGCATCTCAGTATAGGACCAGGAAAAGACATCACGGAATTCCTGGAAGAGTTTTTGGTACTCCTCAATCTCCTGTTTACTGCAGAATGCTCCTAAAGTGATGAGTTCAGGGGCACATCCTGGAGCAGCGATATCAACTTGGATGATGGGTGAGATGTTGGCCATGTTACCTTCCTCGAAGGCATCAGGAGCAGGAATAGGGTCCTTGAACCAGTCGACCTTGGTGGGGAGGAAGTCTTTGGATTCAACCGCGTATTGGGTAGCGGTGCTAGAGGAGGATTCGTCTGGGATGAAGTAGGAACGGTGATGCATATCATCCCAGGGATAATCCGGGGCGGTAAGGGCCTCAAGAATCTCCTCATCGGTACGGAAAGTTTGCGTCGTCAAATCGGTTGACGAGGGGGTAGTGGTGGAAGAGATCATATAGATGGTATTAACCTCTTCGGAAGGGGAAGAGTCTGGGGGGTAGATCTCCTCAATGGTAGGTGGTGCCGTCTCAAGATCCAGATTGTTCATCTCATAGAGAGCCGCTCTGTAATCCGGGAGAGCGGGACAATGATGTGAATAATGCCCGTAAATACCGCATATGGCGCAGGAGTGGTTGGTACGTAGGGACTTATCTTTAGGCTTGGGAGTGGGTTTTAGTTCGACAGTTGGGATGTTAGGGTCATCGTCGAGCATCTGCATGTGCTTCTGCAATGCTGGTAACTGTGGGCATTGGTGGGTCGCATGGCCTAACTCGTCGCACAGCGAGCATTTGGGAGGAGCACGAAACACTGGAGGGTTCTTGACTGTCTTTGGAGGTGGTATGGCAGTGTAAGGTTGGGGACCTCTGCCCCCAGTGGGTTTGGGAGTAGGAGGAGGTGTCGTGGAGGACGAAGGGGTAGAGACACCGGGAGGTGGCTGAGTGGTAGTAGCCATGGGTTGCACCGGCTGAAGGACGACATCTGGTGTCGGCGGGCGAACGGGAGGCGAAAGATACCATACAGGTAATCCCAAGGTTAACCCAGGGAGGCTAAGGGTAGCCATGACCGGGGCGCTTACTACTCCCGATGGAGGGACTAGGAAGGGGATCGTATGGATCGGTGTAACACCAATGTGGCTAGGTACCAGTGGTGGTTTTGGCAACAAGGGTGGTTGAGTGTTAGGTTGTAGGTTGTCGTGGGACAAGGTACATAAATCAGACATTTCGGGCGTAGATGACGGCGGAGGAATGGATTGAAAGGTGGAGGTCATCGACGCGTCTGAGTAGACTCCAGGCCCCGTAGAGGAAACAAACGAGGTGGTGGCGGGAGAAACAGGTTGTTCAACCATGGGGAGAACATTTTCCGGTGCCGCCGGAGCACTGGGATCATAGTAGGTGAGCTGGTCAATCTTAACCACGCGTCCTTCATGGGGGAACATCATGGTGCGAAAGACAGAAGAGGCAACCGCCCGCATGGCATACATGTAGCTGCGGCCAAGTAAAAGGTTATAATCCAATTGGGCATTGATTACCTCAATGTCAATGAGTACAGTTTTACCACCTAACTGGACGGGGACATTGGGTAGAAGGCCTTGGGGCTGGGCCGAACGACCGTCGTAGGCACGTAACGCAGTGGTGGACTGCTGGAGAGGAGGGGATCCTAGCTTCTGCCATACAAATGTAGACATAACGCATGTGGAGGCACCCTCATCGATGATGCACCGATGGATAACAAGGTTCCTAACGGAGACAGTAACTTGGAAGGCTAAGCTGGAAGGTAGGCGTGGTTCAGACTGGTCTAAATCAAATGCCATCAAATGCGAATCAGTTGGGTCAATCCCCCCAATGGCGGAAAGTAAAGTCTTGCGCTGGGAAGGGCAGTTCTTCAAGACTTCTAATGCAGACATGGCTGCAGGAGATTGGGCTAGGTCGTCTACGATGTTGTAGTTTGATGCAGCGCGCGCGTTAGGGTTATTGTTAATTCGGCGAAGTGGGAAACGAGGTGCTTTCGCAGCGCCATCTATGGGAGGCGTAGGTATACGTAATGCCTGATCGGTGGGATGGGCGTTAGTAGGTTTATCCGTGGGAGTGGCTTCAGAGGTGGAGCCATATTGGTTCCGACGAGTCTGGAGGTTGACGTCAGCGGATGACATCATCAGTAAGTGGTGGGTACCTGAGTCAAACATGGGTTGATCAGGAGCAGCGTAAGTGATCTGTTGTTGTTGGGGTGCATTGGCTTGATGGGGAGCCAACGGCTGAGTGTTCACTACGCCTTGGGTCGGTAATGGGTTTTGCAGCACCAAAGGGGGTTGTTGAGGTTGGGGGGGTTGGGTGGCGTTTGGGGGGCCGCATGCCCTTGGCGATGGGCCTCGTCAACCCAGAGCTGCCGAGCTCGCTCTAAGTGTGGGCAAGCATGTGTGTAGTGTTTGTAGACCCCGCAAATGGAACAAGGATGGTTTGTTCGCAAATTGGGGTTTTTAGCCTGCTTGGGTGGGCGATCAGGGTTTTGATTAGCGGGGGCCGCATTGTTGTTGTCGGGGGGATTCGCCGGTTGCCCAGCTTGGTCTGCAGGTTGGTTGTTCCCCCGATTACGGCCCTTGCCGTGGTTCTGTTGGCCCTGGTTTCGTTGGTTATTCCGATTTTGCTGCAGGTTCTGTTGGGCGTAAACTTGCCCTTGGGCAGCAGGTGGATTTTGAGGTTGAGCATGTGCGGGAGCAGGCTGCAGTGGATGGTATGCAGGTTGAGGCTGAGCAGGTGCAGCAACTTGAGGGGGTTGCTGATATGGCTGCGGAGCAGGTTGTGGGTTTGCCGCAGGGGCTGCCTGTGGCGGATAATAAGCTGGTGGGGCTTGTGAAGGCGCAGGAGCTGAGGCAGCCTGCTGATGGTAGTAAGGCTGAGGGGCGACTGGAGGAGCATAAGCAGGAGTCGCATACCCGAAGCACTGAGGTGGACATAAGGGTCCATGGGAATGGTGATGTGTCATAGGAGCATACGAGTTGGTTGCTCCAGACTGTGAAGCAGCCCGCGACAGGTCGGGGCCAGGGGTAGGACGTGCTATAGAAAATGGTTGGGGATGCGAAGAAACACGGCCAATGATACCATCTGCAGCGTGGGATGCCCCCGACGCATCATGCTGGGAGGACTCGCCGCGAGGGGCATCAGGTATAATGGTATAAAGGTAACCCGATTGGGCGTAAATGAGGTCGAACTGTTGAGCCTTAAGGATGGCCTCTTCCTCAGACTGGGGTCTTTCGGAGGCCACATCCTTAGCAATAACAGGGAGAAGGGATTTGAGGAACCAATCTAGGAAGATACGGTCGTCTAGTTTAATCTTGCATAAGCTACGGCGTCGACGCCACTCATGGATGTGGTCCGTGATATGGGTAGCCGTGTTTTGTCTACAAGATAGAAGGATCTCAACGCCCGCATCATAGCGGACAGGCAATTGGAAGAACTGCAGGAAGGTCGAGGCAAGGGAAGCAAAGGTGGCATGGGTCCCATGAGGTTGCTCGATATACCATTTGGCTGCAGAGCCAGTGAAGGTGCGCTGTAGGAGACGGAGGCGAACAGAGTCGTCCACAATGGAGTTAGAGGAACACCATAAGTGGAAAGACATGATATGGTTTTGTGGGTCCTCACCGGCCTTGCCCTCGAACTTAGGGATGTCAGAGGGTAGTTTGGTAGGCATATGAGGCCATGTAGGGTCGTGTCGAATAGGATCGTTGGTCAATCTGGCCAGGTCAGGTAGGTTAAGGCTAGCCATGAATGGCAAACTGGAAGAAGGCTGTGACACCGTAGTGCTATGGACCAAGTTGGGGCCAGTGCCCCCAAGTGGAGGGACAAGATTTAGGGTGGTGCCCACAAGTGGGGGAACTGAGGTAGTGGAGGATGGTCCAGCACCACCATGGGTAGTGTGAGCCACTGATGTAGTGGGGATGGGTATTCCCGCTGTGGGTATAGGTACCGTGAGGGGAACGGTAGATGGTTGCCCCATGGAGGGCATACCAAAAACAGGTGTAGTAACTGGTGTAGTGGTGGATGTGCCACCAATGGTCCCTATGACAAATGGAGTGGAAGTCGTACCAGCCATGGGGCTAGTAGGGGCAGTATAAATAGGGTTCTCAGACTCTTTGTCAGAATCAGAGGTAAAGTAAGGAGCGTCACTATCTGGTGACGGAGGCCTACGTCGCTGACGAGTGGAGTCAAGTGACAAGGCTCTGGATCTGTGATGAGTGGTATCAACGGACAATGATCGGAATCTATGACGAGTGGTGTCAAGAGAACCGTGCTGTGGGGGCTCGCCCCTGAGGAGTCGAGAATGTCTCAGGGACTCAATGGTGATAGATGGTGTCTAGTCTCTGTGGGTTGAGGTGAGTATAAAAACAGCTCAAAAATCCTAATGCAACCGAGTGTGCAGAAGGAGAGCTAAAAAGCAAGGCACTCAGGCCAACAACCAACTCAAAACACCCACTGCAGCAGCTGTGCTACAATAGGTGGAGTATCAACAAAGATGGTCAGAATACCAACAAGCAGCAGGTTTCCTACAAAAGAAAAAATGGTGGACTCACTAGACCAAAGGGAGGTAAAGGAGCATGCAAACACCTAACTAAAAGTATTCTGACTCAACTAAACATATCCTCTGCAAGGTGATGAAATCCAAGTCAGACAATATGAGTAGGAAAGCCAAGTGGCTATGATATCCCCCTACCGGGAGGGATACCGAGTAGTCAATCCTAGAAGAATGGAAACTAAGATACCCCGTTCATGACACGTCCAGAAAGGTGAATCTTCCGTTTAGTTCGTTGACCGCAATACCCCTATACATGGATATCCCGCGAACCGCGAAAGGTAGCCCTTCGGTTACTGAATGGAGTGCGGTATTCCACTCAGGCCTCCGGAACCAGTCTCCCAACTTCAACCCTCCTAAGGGAGAGGCCCTCTGATAAACTGGTCGTGACCGTGCCAAAAAGTACTAGGGGATTTTGGTTCCCTATTTGGACAACAACTATGTCTCAAGTGAAATAACCAAGGGGTGTTATTGGAAGCCTATCCCCCTGATCCTACCTAACTACAATGATTCTTTTGTGTTCCCCAAGTGGGGTTAGAATGTTGGTTTAGTTAGGTACTTTTTAAGGCTCACTTGATTTTATGTGACAGAGTGTGTGCTCGTGAGGTGTTGAACCCAAAAATAGAAGTGCCACAAGGGGGGCAACTTCCAATCTATCAATAATATGGAAATTGAAAGTTTAACTTGCAAAATTTTCTGAATTTAAAAAACACTAAAATTTTTAAAAGAATTCTGTAAAGGGAACAGAAATTATATTGCAGAAAGGCTGGTAAGGTACTGAGGCTGCAGGTGGGACAGGGGGCTGTTCAGATGCAGAAAATATTGCAGCAAAAGGGGCTAGGCTCAAAACAGGAAAAGAGCAGAAATCAGACCGCGGGTCTGTGGCGAATTGGAACAGGCCAACCGCGGGTTTAAGGGAAACAGCGGCGGTCAGGTCGCGGCTATCGGGCCAACAGAGGCAGTCGGGACGCAGGAAACAGGGAAAAAGACGCAGTCGGGTCGCGGCAGAAGGGCTAACAGGCGCAGTCGGGACGCATGAAAGAGGCAGAAAGCCGCAGTCGCGACGCGGGAAAAAGGCCGACAGGCGCAGTCAGATCGCGGCAAACAGGATGATTAGCCACGGTCGGATCGCAGGTAACAGACTTGAATCCGCCGGCAGGGCGTCGGAAGCAGTCTGAGAGCCGCGGTCGGATCGCAGGTAAAGGCCTGAAAGGCACGGTCGGGACGCGACTGCAGAGGGAAAAAACGCGGTATGCAGCGGCCGAAAGGGACAGCCGAAAGGAAAAATTTAAAAAACGGAAACCAGAAATTCGAAAACCAGTTGAGTCGCCAAAACTGTAGCTAGGGTTTTACCCCTAGCTTGTGCCAATGAGCACCTACTAAGGAGAGTGGACCCCTTAGTAGCAGTTCAATAATGATTAAATGATTAAGCTAAAACAACAATTAACAAACTACTTTAAACATTGCATGAGACATAAATGAAAGATGTAAAAAATGGTTTTATATTGATATTACCTCCAATGTGGAGGTTGATGAAGCCCTTTGCAGTGTCCAAGAGGATGCTCCAAGCTTCATAATGCTCCTTCTCCTTCTCCAATGATGGGAATGGGCCAAAAGGTGGCTCTCAAGGTGAAAATAGTTCAAAGGTGAACTAGGGTTTCCAGAGAGATTTTGGCAGAGTAAGGGTGCTTGTGATTGTGGATATGAAATAAGGGATCTCCATCACCTATTTATAGTTTTTTGGTGGTGGAGTGCTGACCCATGGTTTTAGGAAACACATGGTTTTGGGCAGCTGTATAGGGTTTTTTCCTCCTTTTCCTCATTATTTTATATTTTTTATTCCCTTTTTAGGGGATTTTTGCTATTTTTGGAGGAAAGGGGGGTTTTTTAGCCTTTTTTAGGCTATTTTGATGGTTGTGTGGCCTTTTGGAGGCTTTTTAATGGGGTTTTGGGGGTTTTTAAGGGAAATATGGTAGGAAAATGGACGAATGAGCCATATAATGTGGTAGATGAGGTAGTGAACACTTTTTGGGTGTTAACATTGCGTGGTCAATGAAAGCTAACACGTGTTAGCTTTCCTTTTAATGACAACATTGCACTGTGAATGAAAGCTAATGGGTGCAATCTTTCATATGATAATTTTCTACTAGGACAACCACATTATCGTCAAAAATAACATTTGTTACCTTTCAAATGGCAATTTTCCTTCTAGCGCAGCCACATTGATCACTATCACCTAAGATCACTATCTAGCCTATATAACAATTGACAACATTGACTAGGCATAACGTAGGAACCAAGTTTAATCAATACCCCATCAACTTGACTAGATACTCCAGCTATCTAGCCTCTATCACAATTGACATCATTGACTAGGCGCAACGTAGGAGCCAAGTTTAATCAAAACCCCATCAACTTGACCAGATACTCTAGTTTTACTATACTAAACCCTATATTACAAGAGGTCTAATGCATGTTAGCTTATGTTATAACAACAATGGGAAATCTATCCAATGTTAGATTTCATTCTAACCAACATGAAATCTAACACAAGTTAGCTTTCCTTCAATTAACAATATTGCGTGGTCAACGTAGGAGCCAAGTTTAATCAAAACCCCATCAACTTGACCAGATACTCTAGTTTTACTATACTAAACCCTATATTACAAGAGGTCTAATGCATGTTAGCTTATGTTATAACAACAATGGGAAATCTATCCAATGTTAGATTTCATTCTAACCAACATGAAATCTAACACAAGTTAGCTTTCCTTCAATTAACAATATTGCGTGGTCAATGAAAGCTAACACGTGTTAGCTTTCCTTTTAATGACAACATTGCACTGTGAATGAAAGCTAATGGGTGCAATCTTTCATATGATAATTTTCTACTAGGACAACCACATTATCGTCAAAAATAACATTTGTTAGCTTTCAAATGGCAATTTTCCTTTTAGCGTAGCCACATTGATCACTATCACCTAAGATCACTATCTAGCCTATATAACAATTGACAACATTGACTAGGCATAACGTAGGAACCAAGTTTAATCAATACCCCATCAACTTGACTAGATACTCCAGCTATCTAGCCTCTATCACAATTGACATCATTGACTAGGCGCAACGTAGGAGCCAAGTTTAATCAAAACCCCATCAACTTGACCAGATACTCTAGTTTTACTATACTAAACCTTATATTACAAGAGGTCTAATGCATGTTAGCTTATGTTATAACAACAATGGGAAATCTATCTAATGTTAGCTTTCATTCTAACCAACATGAAATCCAACACACATTAGCTTTCCTTCAATTAACAGTATTGCATGGTTAATGAAAGCTAACACGTGTTAGCTTTCCTTTTAACAACAACATTGCACTGTGAATGAAAGCTAATGGGTGCAATCTTTCATATGATATTTTTCTACTAGGACAACCACATTGTCGTCAAAAATAAATTTTGTTAGCTTTCAAATGGCAATTATCCTTCTAGCGCGACCACATTGATCACTATCAACTAAGATCACTATCTAGCCTCTATCACAATTGACAACATTGAGAAAGGGTAACGTAGGAGCCAAGTTTAATCAATACCCCATCAAATTAACTAAATACTCTAGCTATCTAGCCTCTATCACAATTGACAACATTAACTAGATGTAACATAGGAGGCAGGTTTAATCAATACCCCATCAACTTGACTAGATACTCTAGCTTGACTATACTAAACCCTATATTACAAGAGGTCTAACGCTTGATAGCTTTTGTTATAAAAACAATGTGAAATCTATCTCAAGTTAGTTTTCATTCTAACCAACATGAATCTAACACACGTTAACTTTCCTTCAATTAACAATATTACATGGTCAATGAAAGTTAACACATGTTAGATTTCATTTTAACATCAAAATTGTACTGTGAATGAAAGCTAATGGGTGCAATCTTTCATACGATATTTTTCTACTATGACAACCACATTGTCGTCAAAAATAACGTTTGTTATATTTCAAATGGAAATTTTCCTTCTACCACAACCACATTGATCACTATCACCTAAGATCACTATCTATCCTCTATCACAATTAACATCATTTACTAGGCATAACATAGGAGCCAAGTTTAATCAATACCCCATCAACTTGACTAAATACTCTAGCTTGACTATAGTAAACCCTATACTGCAAGAGGTCTAATGCATGTTAGCTTTTGTTATAACAACAATGTGAAATCCATCTCATGTTATCTTTAATTCTAACCAACATGAAATCTAATGCATGTTAGCTTTCCTTCAATTAACAATATTGCATGGTCAATGAAAGCTAACACGTGTTAGCTTTCCTTCAATTAACAATATTGCATGGTCAATGAAAGCTAACACGTGTTAGCTTTCCTTTTAACAACAACATTCCACGATGAACAAAAGCTAATGGGTGTTAGCTTTCATATGATAGTTTTCTTCTAGGACAACCACATTGTTGTCAAAGATAATGTGTTTTAGCTTTCAGATGGCAATTTTCCTTCTACCACAACCACATTGATCACTATCAACTAATACGAAACCCTATCTTACAAGATGTCTAATCGATGTTAGCTTAAATTTTTATAACTACAACGTGAAATCTATCTCATGTTATCTTCCCTTCTAACAACAACGTGAAAGCAAACACGTGTTAGGTTTCCTTCTAATTACAAAATTGCACAGTCAATGAAAGCTAACGCGTGTTAGCTTTCCTTTTAACAACAACATTGCACTCTGAATGAAAGCTACATGCAAGAGGGCATTCCCAAGCCTAGGAAGTAAGGGATTGTAGGTAATTTACTTGGTGGTTCTCTCTCTTCTAGTAAGTAAGAGAGAGGTAGGAAATCTACCTGTATTTTTTATAGGTATGCTTAGTTAATATGGTGAAACACATTAACTTGTTTGGATGGAATAATGTAGAATTATTTACATTCCAAGGAATGTAAATTTTCCAAACCAACAATCAATAGTTTAGTGAAAAAATTGTTTTGAAATGAAATCTTCACCTTGGTTAGAAATATGGTGGTGATATGAATCCTTTTTGGAGGATTCAATAGGAGAATGATGTGATCATCGAGATAGGTATATTCAAGTTAACCAACACCCTTATAGCACAAAAAATGTTGACAACTAGTAATAGCCTTGTGCAATGAGTATGGATTATCTCAAATGTAACAGCCTAATTAGACTTCATGGTGTTGAAATTAAGGAATTTGTCTTGTTCATGCCCCGCACAACATTATAGTTTTTTTCATAAAATATTGAAAAAATGTTGAGAATGTGCATGTGAACCTATTACTTGTTGGCAAATGTCCAATAGTGGTCCGGTGGCTTGATTTGGCCAATAATAGTTCATTGCTTTGCTTTGGAACGTGTGGGTAGCACTAAGCAATCTAACAAGTGATTAGGGTTGGCACTATTACCAACTAAAGGTGCTATACATTCTCCTTTTTCAAAGGTTGTCAAGCAATTATGTATTTCACATATATGGCATGCTCATACTATACTTTAACAAATGGGTTATCCACCACTGACTCTATGTTGTAGTGCTCAACTCGAAGAATAGAGTGAACCTTTGGAGGAACATGACGAGGTTGGGTTCATTGTGTGACCACCTTCAATAGTGAACCTTTGTAACTATATGATGAAAGACTTTTACTAGATGGAATGAAAGTTATTGCAAATGCAACAAATCACGTTTTTGATATATTTCAAATCTTTGTTAGTGTGCTACAATCCACTCACATACTTTTCAAGTTGATTTCTATGTGATTACTTAGATTACTAAATATTGCAAGAGAGGGGGATTTGAATTGTAATCACATGATATAGATCCTTAAGAGATGTATGGAATCATCAAAAAAATTATAAATGAGCATTATATATCCATGGTTGGACTTTTGATGCCATAATCCTTTCCATTTATACAATATCCATGTGTGTGAGTCACATTGAATCAAACATTATATTCTATGAGATATCCTATAAGAAAAAAATGTGGATGGGAATGGTGTAGGTCTTGAGGATATTTGTAAACATGAGATAATAAACATCCATAAAATCACCTTTGCATAAATGCTCTTAAATCCAACGCAAGTCCACTAGCAAATATATGCTAAAAAAAATTATAACAAATATATGCTAAATTTTTTTATAACAAATATATGCTAAAATTATTTAGATTGCGAAATATATGCATCAAAAAAAAAAATTGATGGTACAAATCAGCGCTTGAATCCACAATGGAAACCCTGTGAATGGGTCATTGGTGCCCTCTATGAATTTGTCCATAATGAGGTGAAATAAAGATTGGGTTTATGCAAATGGAGGTTTCTGCCATGCAAGACTCATGACTTCGACAATGGATGGTCCGAAGGTGCTAAAGATGGACATGAAGAGTATTAGTCTCCAGTTAAACATGTTACCATATTGACTGTTCCCTGTCTCAATAACCTTCAACTGGGACAATGACCCTCCATTGTTGAATCCATGATATTGACTGTTCTCTATCTCAATAACCTTCAACTGGGACGATGACCCTCCATTGCTGAATCCATGATTTCTACTTTATCTCCTTGAAATTCTAGAGCACAAATTTTATTCAGCCGGCCACACAGTTCGAGTTGCACAGAGATGGTTTTTAGGAAGCCACAGAAGAAATTGTGTAATGTATGTTTATCTTTGCATTCATGATAGTAGCATGGTAGAGTATACCCCTTTATTTCCATTTTGCACCCATGATGTTTAAATCCCCATAGGATTGGGACTGTGATACCTAGCTATCATACAAAAGTAATGCGAGAACTCACCTTGAAAGAATGGTGGAAGATGTGCGTCTACATTATGAGAGGGTGATTATTCTATTTATTAAAAACTTAACGTTCTAGCTTTGCGAATTGAAGGGAAAGCAAATCTCAATCAAAGGAAACTTACATGGAAGCAACTAAATGGATTAGCTCTCTGAGATAAAAGTGACTCTCTAGAACCTGCTTCTTTCAAGTAATTCAATGATGACAGAAGCTAGGTGATGATAGAAGTTAGTAAGAACTATAGCCTACTCTGTTTATATAAATCACTAATGAGTAAAATCCATTGCTTACTGTATAATACTGCTATGATGGTATCAGAACTGAACGAAAATGTTGAACATATTGCACCATTCACAAATATGTTATAGTTTGATTAAATACAATGGATGCACAACATTGTGGCAGAGTGTTTTCCAACCATACCTTTAAGAGAGATTGTCCCAACAAGTTTGCAGATTCAGTACTGGCCTCGACTGTGCCCCCAAAACGTAGACCTCCACCAGCGATTCAGTCGACCTATAGCTTATCTTCTGCTTGCATGCGTGCTCTTTAAACAGTGTAACCAAAATAAGCCACACCCACACCTAGGAACATATCCTATGATGAGCCAAAGGACAAAGAAAACATGCAGAGCGAAAAAAAAGGATATGGCAGCTCAAAAACAACTCGGACCAGTGTTTCAATTTGGAAATAACTTAATAAGTTAACTGTTGAATGTGGTAGCGCAAAGGCAGCCCATATTTTTTTGAGTGGCAAATTTAGTTGATTTGGTATTTTTTGGCTTTTTCCAAAAACAATATTACTAGATAAATTTAGATAATTTGTTTTTTGTTTTAAAGTAAATTTGGATAATTTGATATTTGTTTTGGAAATTAAATTGAGATAACTTGGTTTTTTTGGAAGGTAAATTTACATAATTTGGTATTTTTTTTGTTTTTTCATATATTATGTTTCTAATATTATGTTGTGTTCCATTAATGTTTCTAGATCTCACCCATTTGTGTCCCCTTTACTTTTATGTCTTAGTGCATCCACAATTGCATCATAATGTGTCCATATCAGCGTCATATGCATCCCATAATCAATTTTGTCTAGATATGTGTCATAATTTGATTTCTTATTTGCACTACAATATCATTATTTGCATCTAATATTATTCTACCTTTAGACTTGTACACACCATAAACAAACAAACCTTCCCATTTGGCTATGCTATCTCTATGAGTGACCAACCATTACTCATAGGTTCCTCTTAAGGTTTCATCCAATGCCTAAACCCTTACTTCTTCTTGTATAAAATCCTCTAATTGATCAATGAAAGGTTTTATTTTCATCATACTTGAGAGGGTTGCATTGTTTTGCAAGATCCAATGGGGAAACCACTCTTAAATTAACGGTCTCAAATCCTACTTGAGACGGAGGGTTGCATTGTTTTCATTGTACTTGGGAGTGTTGCATTGTTTTGTTGTTACCCCATTGATGTCTACTTCAGCATCCTTCACTCTTCTAATTGCATGGTTTTATATCTATTTACCAATCTTATATAGATAAGTGACAATGATGTTCGAATCTTAGATAGTTCTATACTCCTTGTTTCAAGGATTTGTAGTGATCATATTCATTTATCTCTATTTCTATATCAACTATAGGAAATATGTAATCTTGTGCTCTATAATATGACAATGTCTGCACATGGATTGAGGTTTAGTGAAATTCCTCTTGATGTGCCCTAGTGAAATTCCACTATGTCCTTGACGGTTTAATCCACGATAACATTTTTGTCCTTTGTATCCACCTTCCACCCCCCATTGTGCTTGTCTTAGATGCTTGCACCATGTATGCATCCATCATGTTTTAGTGACCCTCTATGTGGCCATCATGACATAATTGTTCAAAACTAGGAATTCAATATTGTAGTGACCCTCTATCAGACATCGAGTGCTCCGCATGTTTTCTTTGTTATTTCTTTTCCTTGGACATCTCCTATCGAGTGCTTCACATGTTTTCTTTGTTATTTCTTTTCCTTGGACATCTCCTATCTAGTCGGTTGGTTAAGGTATCCAATTGATTTTAAACTTGTGTCAATCCTAAAGGTGATTCTATGAAACCCTTAGCAACCTACATGTGTATGTTGATATCTAACACTTAAGGTTATCAAGATATCCTATGTTGGGTGAGAGGAATTATTATATAAGGTAAACATAAGATAAGAAAAATTAAGTAGGGGCTCCACTGTGTCCTTGATTATTTAATCCACTATAACATTTTTGTCCTTTGTATCCACCTTCCACCCCCCATTGTGCTTGTCTTAGATGCCTGCACCATGTATGCATCCATCATGTTTTAGTGATCCTCTATGTGGCCATCATGACATAATTGTTCAAAACTAGGAATTCAATACTGTAGTGACCCTCTATCAGACATCGAGTGCTCCGCATGTTTTCTTTGTTATTTCTTTTCCTTGGACCTCTCCTATCGAGTGCTCCACATGTTTTCTTTGTTATTTCTTTTCCTTGGACATCCCCTATCTAGTCGGTTGGTTAAGGTGTCCAATTGATTTTAAACTTGTGTCAATCCTAAAGGCGATTCTATGAAACCCTTAGCAACCTACATGTGTGTGTTGATATATAACACTTAAGGTTATCAAGATATCCTATGTTGGGTGAGAGGAATTATTATATAAGGTAAACATAAGATAAGAAAAATTAAGTAGGGGCTCCATTGTGTCCTTGCTTGTTTAATCCACTATAACATTTTTGTCCTTTGTATCCACCTTCCACACCCCAATTGTGCTGGTCTTATATGCTTGCACCATGTATGCATCCATCTTGTTTTAGTGACCCTCTATGTGGCCATCATGACATAGTTGTTCAAAACAAGGAATTCAATATTGTAGTGACCCTCTATTAGACATCGAGTGCTCCGCATGTTTTCTTTGTTATTTCTTTTCTTTGGACATCTCCTATCTAATCTGCTGGTTAAGGTGTCCAATTGATTTTAAACTTGTGTCAATCCTAAAGGTGATTCTATGAAACCCTTAGCAACCTACATGTGTATGTTGATATCTAACAATTAAGGTTATCAAGATATCCTATGTTGGGAGAGAGGAATTATTATATAAGGTAAACATAAGATAAGATAAATTAAGTAGGGTCTCCACTGTGTCCTTGATTGTTTAATCCACTATAACATTTTTGTCCTCTGTATCCACCTTCCACCCCCCATTATGCTTATCTTAGATGCTTGCACCATATATGCACCCTGTTGACACCAGATCTGAAGAAACCTAGAGTTTTTTGCTAAAATGACCTAAAAGAGAAGAAATCATCACAAAAGGGTTGAAATGAAGATTTTTATATAAAAAATATATTATAAAAACCCATATTTATAAAGTCCGCCAGCAAATTTATGGAAAGGTTAAACTCCAGCCAGGTTCCAACGGCGGAGATATTATGGATCAAGATCTGCGGCTAATATCAATCCCGCGTCGCCAAAGTAATCGTCAACAAACGGTGGAGGGTGGTAGCGGACATAATACCACCAAGGCACGTGTCCGATATTCATTCATCCGCGTATGGATAAAGTGGTATCGGAAACCACTATAACACCGCGCGGAACCACCTATTATGGAAATGTGGAAAAATTCTATATTTAGCAGAGCATATAAATGAATTGACAGAGCTTCTAAATTTGGCCAATATGGTCAAATTAGGCGGATAAAGCACTCGTGAATCTCTAAAATAGTTAGTGAAGCTCTAAAATAGTGGAATGGCTAAAAGATAGCGGATCTCCAAAATGCCCAAGTCTTTGTTTAAAAATTTAAAAGTTCATAGTTATTAATATAAGTATTTTATATTAATATTCAAAACCCAATCACCAAAGTCTTGGCACGAATCTCAAAAAACGTCAAATTAAAACTTTGAAAAAGACAAAGTTTGGATAAGCGGCTACCATTCATTCCGCATCCCTCACTAGCTCAAAGTTTAAATATTATAAAGTGGTCACGGATTAAAAACCACCATCCACGTGTAAGTGTCACAGCCATCCGCAATTCGAAAGGGTGGTATTATAAACCACCTTCCACCAACGCGGAACCGCCATTCCCGAAGGCATAGCTCCCAAGGAAGAGGAGTATAATAACACGTGCTATGTGTTATTAGGTGTTATGCGCGTCGGGGTATATAAACAACACGATTATTTCCCGCTCAACCAATGTGGGATATATCCCATAGAGAAAATCAAATGGGACAAGTAGAACACGTTTTTCTGGAAATGACTGTTTTAGTCATTAACTTCAAAGAGCTGTTTCCGCCAAATTAAGACGAATTTCCAGAAATTGAAAGAGGCTTTTCTTCAGAACGGCCAATATTCAAAAACCTCTCTCATTTTTTACACAGGTGTTATGGTTTAAGAGAATCGAAGTCATCTTCACGGGGCAATTTTCCAGAAATTCAGTTTACTGTTTTAGTCATTAACTTCAAAGAGCTGTTTCTTCCAAATGAAGATGAATTTGCAGAAACTGAAAGAGGCTTTTCTTCAACACATGCCCAATTACAAAAACCTCTCTCAAAATGTACACAGGTATCTCCATTTGAGATGTACAGCCAGGTCTTCGAAGCCTATTTTTCAGCAAAATTACTTCCTGAAATAAAAAGAATAAGTTGTAACTGTTTCTATTTTTAGAGTTTCAGTTAGGTTTTGAATTCAAGATTAGGTATAGGCCATCTTTCTATATATTGATATGTAAAAGACATGTAAAAGGGGGGGGGGGGATTCCCAGGAACGAAAGTGTCCATTCTGGGTTTTTGAAGTTGTTTCCAGAAATTAATAAAGATTTCAGAGTTTGAGCAGTTTTAAATCAAAGATTCATGCGTTGTTGGTGTTTACAGTCTGTACCTTTTCTTTTCTCACTTGTGCATGTTTACTTTCCCAGTTATGCTATTCATTTTTGTCTTTTCTTCTATACTTGGACGAACATCCAAATGAATTGGGATTCATATTTTTATGCCTCACTTTATCGCGTTTCAAGTATCGATTTGCTTCTCTAAAATCGACAATGGATTCATCCTAGTCTGATGCCCATTGATTGGTGGATTGTCTTTAATTCTTTCTTTTCGCCTGCAAAAAGCTTTGACCGTAACCTAACAATTACCTTGCCTTTGTACAAAAATTTCTGTTTTTGCTGCTGATATATTATTTTTCTGTTTCTTGACTCCATTGCCCAATGATATCTTATTTCCTGTTTATCTAACCACTTCTTAAAAATCCTTAAGTTTTTATTTATTTTACAAATTGGCCCTTGAGTTTCATTGTCAAACTGCTGTCGTGGTGACATTGGATGGCAGATTTGCTGAGAGAGCCCTCTCTGGCTGAAGGAGGCCAACTTTCAGTCTAAAGATTGGTTTGAAATAGGTTACCTCGGGTTTCTTTGATACAGCCCAAGGAAAATCCGAGTGCTAACATTTTGGCGCCGTTGCCGGGGAACAAAAGTGAAATTTTCCCTGGGTATGAACGACAAAGTTGCAGATTTGATTGTTGATGGTGAACAACGGTCAGATATCAAACAGGCTGTGCATCTTTCACCTGGCGACTCCATCTTCAAAGAATCAAGTTTTCAGAAATTTCATGGCGACTCCACATTAAAGAAATCCAGTTTTGCATTGGTTCACAGACTAAGTCTCCACAGTTTTCAAATCAGAATCTACAGTTCCAGCATTTCGAGATGGCCTCGTTATTAAGAAGGTATGCTCCTATGAGCAGGTCTCATATTCCCGGTTTTCCGAATCAAATTCCTAAAATAGATTGGCAATCTTATTTGCCTAAATTCAGAGATGAAAACAGTGATAATGCTGCTTTACATTTAATCAAATTTCATGCACATATACACAAGCTGAAGATTAGGTTTCATGAGGACTGTCTTATGAAGATGTTCATGGCTTCTTTAGAAGGAAAAGCAAGGGATTGGTATGAAAGTTTAAGACTTGGTAGCTTGTTTTCTTTAAAAGATTTTCACGTAGCATTTTATGAGCATTATACAGTAGACTTTCCAGCTTTGTCTTTAGTGGAAGATTGCTGTGATCAGTTTGAAGGTTTCATACAATACCTCGAAAGTATTGATGAAGATCTGGAAGGTATGAATGATGAAGACATGTCTGAAACATTTTATCATTTTTCTTCGCAAGTCCATGGCCATGATGAACAAGAGAAGCTAGTTGCAGATAAAATCAATGAAGAAATAATAGTAGATTCCCATGAGCTCTATTCAGAAACAAATGATGATTCATCTGCTCCTTTGTGTACGAATGAAGAATGCATTCAGCATCAATCTGCAGAAGAGAAGGAAAATGATAGTTGTTTGATTCAGAAAATGCACAAACCACCTCCTCTTTTAACAGAAGAAGAAATAGATTGGCTCTTGCAGAGTCATGCTACGACCCCTGCTTATACAGATTTGCAGTGTTCACATATTCCGGGATATGTAAGTCAATCTTCTTCCATTTTTGGGCCTGTAAATATGAATTTGAATGATGACAATCATGATGATATTTTGAAGGAACCCATTTGTGATAATAATTCTCCACAAGGAAATCAGCTATTAGACACCAGTTTCTTTCATCAAGAAGAGAAAGCTATCATGTTTAATGATCTTGCAGAGTGTTTTCTATTTGAGGATGCATTAGATTATGAGGATAATCATTCATTTCTGAAAAAGAATGTTAAAGAAGAAAAAACATTTCAGCTCTCCTGTCAAATTGCAGAAAATCTGAAGGTACTTCAAATAAAATCTATATTCTTTGATCCTATAGCTGAGTATATGGAGAGATTTCTCAGTTTCGATTTGCAGCTAGGTTTTTATTTTGAGAATAAAGATTATCAGTGGTTGCCTATACTGTCATATTTTCTGTTATTGGCTTATTTTGAACACAGCAAAGGAGTTAAATCGTTTGGAAACCTAATGGATTGGCTTCACTGGTGTTTCCGAATTACTTGATTGATGGAAAGTCCTTGACATTCTAAAGGTAGGGTAGGTAGGAGAAATAAGTTTTCCAGGAAAGCATCCATTTAGTATGTACAGTGTTATTTTCAATTCAGTTACAGCATGTGTGTTTTCAATCGTCAGCAGTTAGTGGTTTTCAGATTCAGTTTTCAGATGAAAGATCAGGTACAGGTTGCAGTTGTCAAGTTTGGGAGCCGCCCAATGGATCAGGCACTTGGTCTACGATGTTCTTTGCTACCTCGCAGGGAGGATAGCATCCCCAGTTGGAGCCAGTTGTTAACACCAGATCTGAAGAAGCCTAGAGTTTTTTGCTAAAATGACCTAAAAGAGAAGAAATCATCACAAAAGGGTTGAAATGAAGATTTTTATATAAAAAATATATTATAAAAACCCATATTTATAAAGTCCGCCAGCAAATTTATGGAAAGGTTAAACTCCAGCCAGGTTCCAACGGCGAAGATATTATGGATCAAGATCTGCGGCTAATATCAATCCCGCGTCGCCAAAGTAATCGTCAACAAACGGTGGAGGGTGGTAGCGGACATAATACCACCAAGGCACGTGTCCGATATTCATTCATCCGCGTATGGATAAAGTGGTATCGGAAACCACTATAACACCACGCGGAACCACCTATTACACAAGCTGAAGATTAGGTTTCATGAGGACTGTCTTATGAAGATGTTCATGGCTTCTTTAGAAGGAAAAGCAAGGGATTGGTATGAAAGTTTAAGACTTGGTAGCTTGTTTTCTTTAAAAGATTTTCACGTAGCATTTTATGAGCATTATACAGTAGACTTTCCAGCTTTGTCTTTAGTGGAAGATTGCTGTGATCAGTTTGAAGGTTTCATACAATACCTCGAAAGTATTGATGAAGATCTGGAAGGTATGAATGATGAAGACATGTCTGAAACATTTTATCATTTTTCTTCGCAAGTCCATGGCCATGATGAACAAGAGAAGCTAGCTGCAGATAAAATCAATGAAGAAATAATAGTAGATTCCCATGAGCTCTATTCAGAAACAAATGATGATTCATCTGCTCCTTTGTGTACGAATGAAGAATGCATTCAGCATCAATCTGCAGAAGAGAAGGAAAATGATAGTTGTTTGATTCAGAAAATGCACAAACCACCTCCTCTTTTAACAGAAGAAGAAATAGATTGGCTCTTGCAGAGTCATGCTACGACCCCTGCTTATACAGATTTGCAGTGTTCACATATTCCGGGATATGTAAGTCAATCTTCTTCCATTTTTGGGCCTGTAAATCTGAATTTGAATGATGACAATCATGATGATATTTTGAAGGAACCCATTTGTGATAATAATTCTCCACAAGGAAATCAGCTATTAGACACCAGTTTCTTTCATCAAGAAGAGAGAGCTATCATGTTTAATGATCTTGCAGAGTGTTTGCTATTTGAGGATGCATTAGATTATGAGGATAATAATTCATTTCTGAAAAAGAATGTTAAAGAAGAAAAAACATTTCAGCTCTCCTGTCAAATTGCAGAAAATCTGAAGGTACTTCAAATAAAATCTATATTCTTTGATCCTATAGCTGAGTATATGGAGAGATTTCTCAGTTTCGATTTGCAGCTAGGTTTTTATTTTGAGAATAAAGATTATCAGTGGTTGCCTATACTGTCATATTTTCTGTTATTGGCTTATTTTGAACACAGCAAAGGAGTTAAATCGTTTGGAAACCTAATGGATTGGCTTCACTGGTGTTTCCGAATTACTTGATTGATGGAAAGTCTTTGACATTCTAAAGGTAGGGTAGGTAGGAGAAATAAGTTTGCCAGGCAAGCATCCATTTAGTATGTACAGTGTTATTTTCAATTCAGTTACAGCATGTGTGTTTTCAATCGTCAGCAGTTAGTGGTTTTCAGATTCAGTTTTCATATGAAAGATCAGGTACAGGTTGCAGTTGTCAAGTTTGGGAGCCGCCCAATGGATCAGGCACTTGGTCTACGATGTTCTTTGCTACCTCGCAGGGAGGATAGCATCCCCAGTTGGAGCCAGTTGTTAACACCAGATCTGAAGAAGCCTAGAGTTTTTTGCTAAAATGACCTAAAAGAGAAGAAATCATCACAAAAGGGTTGAAATGAAGATTTTTATATAAAAAATATATTATAAAAACCCATATTTATAAAGTCCTCCAGCAAATTTATGGAAAGGTTAAACTCCAGCCAGGTTCCAACGGCGAAGATATTATGGATCAAGATCTGCGGCTAATATCAATCCCGCGTCGCCAAAGTAATCGTCAACAAACGGTGGAGGGTGGTAGCGGACATAATACCACCAAGGCATGTGTCCGATATTCATTCATCCGCGTATGGATAAAGTGGTATCGGAAACCACTATAACACCACGCGGAACCACCTATTATGGAAATGTGGAAAAATTCTATATTTAGCAGAGCATATAAATGAATTGACAGAGCTTCTAAATTTGGCCAATATGGTCAAATTAGGCGGATAAAGCACTGGTGAATCTCTAAAATAGTTAGTGAAGCTCTAAAATAGTGGAATGGCTAAAAGATAGCAGATCTCCAAAATGCCCAAGTCTTTGTTTAAAAATTTAAAAGTTCATAGTTATTAATATAAGTATTTTATATTAATATTCAAAACCCAATCACCAAAGTCTTGGCACGAATCTCAAAAAACGTCAAATTAAAACTTTGAAAAAGACAAAGTTTGGATAAGCGGCTACCATTCATTCCGCATCCCTCACTAGCTCAAAGTTTAAATATTATAAAGTGGTCGCGGATTAAAAACCACCATCCACGTGTAAGTGTCACAGCCATCCGCAATTCGAAAGGGTGGTATTATAAACCACCTTCCACCAACGCGGAACCGCCATTCCCGAAGGCATAGCTCCCAAGGAAGAGGAGTATAATAACACATGCTATGTGTTATTAGGTTTTATGCGCGTCGGGGTATATAAACAACACGATTATTTCCCGCTCAACCAATGTGGGATATATCCCATAGAGAAAATCAAATGGGACAAGTAGAACACGTTTTTCTGGAAATGACTGTTTTAGTCATTAACTTCAAAGAGCTGTTTCCGCCAAATTAAGACGAATTTCCAGAAATTGAAAGAGGCTTTTCTTCATCACGGGCCAATATTCAAAAACCTCTCTCAGTTTTTACACAGGTGTTATGGTTTAAGAGAATCGAAGTCATCTTCACGGGGCAATTTTCCAGAAATTCAGTTTACTGTTTTAGTCATTAACGTCAAAGAGCTGTTTCTTCCAAATGAAGATGAATTTTCAGAAAATGAAAGAGGATTTTCTTCAAAACATGCCCAATTACAAAAACCTCTCTCAAAATGTACACAGGTATCTCCATTTGAGATGTACAGCCAGGTCTTCGAAGCCTATTTTTCAGCAAAATTACTTCCTGAAATAAAAAGAATAAGTTGTAACTGTTTCTATTTTTAGAGTTTCAGTTAGGTTTTGAATTCAAGATTAGGTATAGGCCATCTTTCTATATATTGATATGTAAAAGACATGTAAAAGGGGTGGGGGGATTCCGAGGAACGAAAGTGTCCATTCTGGGTTTTTGAAGTTGTTTCCAGAAATTAATAAAGATTTCAGAGTTTGAGCAGTTTTAAATCAAAGATTCATGCGTTGTTGGTGTTTACAGTCTGTACCTTTTCTTTTCTCACTTGTGCATGTTTACTTTCCCAGTTATGCTATTCATTTTTGTCTTTTCTTCTATACTTGGACGAACGTCCAAATGAATTGGGATTCATATTTTTATGCCTCAGTTTATCGCGTTTCAAGTATCCATTTGCTTCTTTAAAATCGACAATGGATTCATCCTAGTCTGATGCCCATTGATTGGTGGATTGTCTTTAATTCTTTCTTTTCGCCTGCAAAAAGCTTTGACCGTAACCTAACAATTACCTTGCCTTTGTACAAAAATTTCTGTTTTTGCTGCTGATATATTATTTTTCTGTTTCTTGACTCCATTTCCCAATGATATCTTATTTCCTGTTTATCTAACCACTTCATTAAAAATCCTTAAGTTTTTATTTATTTTACAAATTGGCCCTTGAGTTTCATTGTCAAACTGCTGTCGTGGTGACATTGGATGGCAGATTTGCTGAGAGAGCCCTCTCTGGCTGAAGGAGGCCAACTTTCAGTCTAAAGATTGGTTTGAAATAGGTTACCTCGGGTTTCTTTGATACAGCCCAAGGAAAATCCGAGTGCTAACACACCCATCATGTTTTCTTTCATATACTTCTTCGGTACAAGGAATACTGTATTCCTAGATGTCTGATATTTTTGTCGCATGGGATGCCTATTGGGATAATGTCCCTATGACTTATAGATTTTGCACTAGTATGGTTTTCTTCCCATTGGGAAGGTGTTTGATGTGGCCATCATGACATAATTGTTCAAAACAAGGAATTCAATATTGTAGTGACCCTCTAACAGACATCGAGTGCTCCGCATGTCTTCTTTGTTATTTCTTTTCTTTGGAAATCTCCTACAGGAGGTTGGTTAAGGTCTTTAATTGATTTTAAACTTGTGTCAATCCTAAAGGTGATTCTATGAAACCCTTAGCAACCTACATGTGTATTTTGATATCTAACACTTAAGGTTATCAAGATATCCTATGTTGGGTGAGAGGAATTATTATACAAGGTTGTAGCCCCGTTCACTAATAGATTTCATAATAGACTTGCTACATAAATAGAACACCAAGGTTGGGAATGGAACTCGAAACCTCTTCTACATGAAGTAAAAGACCATGTCACTGGTGTCTTTCAGCAAAGTACTTGCAATCATAGGGCTTGTTTTCATTCCAATAGCTTGCATTATACACTTGCTAGAATGTAGAAAAACCAACAGGGGGAACGAGACTAAAAGTTCTTACACATGGATATGGATCCTTATCCAAAAGAACAAACTGAGGCATTTTGCAAGGTACCTAGTATGATTAGACATGCCAAAATTATTGCCATTGTGACTAGACATGCCCCACTTGAGTCTATCATTTTCCCTATACCTCCCTCATATGGAATCCCTCAACCACTCCTTATACCTCCCTCTTCTTGGAAACTCACCATGGTATTCTCTATGGTTCTTATAATTTCTTCATAATTTACTCTACCATCATCTAATATGACTTCTCCCCTCATTCTCAAGTCACCTAGTTGGATTTTAGGGATCACTTATCTCCATAAATTTCAACTTTAATTCATATTTTCACTTCTGAATTCATTACCCCTCCCTTAATTCCATTGGCTCCCCCATCATGTGAAGTTTACACTTTGATTGGGTGCGGTGAAATATTCATTATTCCTTTCTCTACAAACAATATTTTAAACCACAATGTTATTAAATATTCCATCATTCTTAGACATTCCTCAAAGTATGTTTTATCCATGTTATATTTGTTAGAAAATTCCACGATGTATTCCAAGAGCTAGGCTAGTTTGTTAGAAATTTCCATGATGTATTCCAACATCTATGCTATAATATTGTTGGAACGTTTAAATCATTTAAACGTAGTACGTTTAATGTGAAATTTATATTGTTAGACTATAAATGAATCAATTAATCAATTAAAGGAATTAAAAAAAAAACAAAAGGAATTAAAAAAACAAAAGGAAATAAAAAGAACAAAAGTTATAATCAATCAATCAATTAAAGGAATTAAAAAAAACAAAAGGAAAGAAAAAAGAAGTTATAATCAATTAATCAATTAAAGGAATTATAAAAAAAAAGGAATTAAAAAAAAAACAAAAGGAAATAAAAAAAAAAAAAAAACATAAAAGTTTATATTGTTAGACTAGAAATGAATCAATTAAAGGAATTAATTAAAAACAAAACAAATACATAAATGAAGGAATGTTTTTTCAAAAAAAAACAAACCAAAAATCCTTGTTGGCAATTTCAAACACTGGCAAACGCTAATATGGGGATTCTTGTTGGCAATTTCAAACACTGGCAAACGCTAATATGGGGATCCTTGTTGCCAATTTCAAACATTGATATGGATTTTCCATTGCTAGATCAAGCGGGAGAACGGTTTTCATTTGGTCCAAAGAGCACACAGCGCCAGGTGTTGATCTAGGCCCAAACAGTATCCAAAGAGCACTCATTGCAGGAAGTTGATCTTTGCATTTTTCGTTTTCCGGAACAATCTATGTTTGTGTTTGGTTAGTCAATCTCCAGACAGCACCCATGCGAGAATAGCAGAGCGAGGTTTTAATTTGGGCTTTTTTTCGGCTTCCAGGACTTCTTGAGTTGATCTAGGCATTTTTCATCTGTCGAAACAAGATGTGTGTGTTTGGTTAGTCAAAGACTCCAAAGAGCACGCATTCAGGTTTCGAATCCATTCAGGAATGAACACAGGTACTTTCTTCATATCTCACAGAAAGTTGACTGGTTGCACTTATAGAAGCATTTTCTAAGGTTCTTTCTCAAATTAAAGTTAGTTTTAGATTTTTTTCCATTTTTTCTTGACGACATTAATATTACAAAATTTACTAGTAAGATACAGGTACTTTCTTCATATCTCACAGAAAGTTGACTGGTTGCACTTATAGAAGCATTTTCTAAGGTTCTTTCTCAAATTAAAGTTAGTTTTAGATTTTTTTCCATTTTTTCTTGATGACATTAATATTACAAAATTTACTAGTAAGATAAGACATTCAGATCCAAACAAATTTGAAACATCAATGCACTAAACATTTGTGTTAATATCTATTGAAATTAGTCCACAATAGTTTTCAGAAAACATATAAAGGATATATATGTCCTTAGTAAGAGGCATGATTTATAAAATACATTGAGGCTAGTTCATCTGAGCTATCTCTAATTACTAGTATAATTACAGTAGTTCAACAGCAGAGGAAAAGGAATCCTTGCACAGACTTTTGGCCTTTATATTTGCAAATCCAGAAGGCAGAAGGCTTAACAAACCCTTCCAGATTTCATTTAGTTCTCTCCCATTATCTGGAGCAGAATTTGAGCATTTGAATGTTATATCTCTGTCTACAGATAAATAGGATAATTCTGAAGCGATCTCAGTCATAATTTACATTTGAAGACATAGGGGGATTCATCCCACTCATGGATTGAGAAAGTGGTAGCTTTCTTGAATGTCCGTTCTACATAGATGTAAACTTCCTGCAGCGATCAGAGTGTTTTGAGTAGAATTTCTTGGTTATAACTCTGTCTACAGAATAAAAGGAAAATTCTAATCGATTTCAGATAGAAATTTCATTTGAAGGCGTAGGGAGAGTCACTCCCACTCTTGGTGGGATATAGTGGAAGTTATTCACTAGCATACATGCACAACTCTAGGATCTATTAGACTTTAAAGAGATGATAGGAAACTATCCTCCCTATTACATTTCATTATTGGCCTAAATAGCCTCTCGGCTATGCAAAGCTGAATTTGATAAAAAATAATTTGATTAACTATTGTACTAAGCCGATTTGGTTAAAAACCATGGCCTTTTTTTTATATACAATATTCGTTTATGTTAAATAAAAAAGTATAATTACAGTAGCATTAAATAGAATTGATTACAACTAAAAAATTACTAGCATATGGTTTACTCTAACCGTAAACCAGTGACAGATAGTACCCGTTTAGACATGTAAGTAGAGGATTACCAGCCTTATGACACAAGTACTAGTATTTAATCTATGTAACTCAGCACATATATAGATTATAAGGCTTTTATTCTAGAAATGCTCTGTAGTAGGATTCTTACTTGTAAGGCATAAGTCATGGTTACACGGATCATGAAAGCAGTACTAGCATCACTGAATTACCCATAGAACATATGATTGGTAATTCAGCTGAATAATGCAGAAACAGAAGGAGAGGAATCCTTGTCACGATCTTCAGTTATAAAATAAGAAAATTAAAAACAACAGACGACATTAATATTACAAAATTTACCAGTAAGATAAGACATTCAGATCCAAACAAATTTGAAACATCAATGCACTAAACATTCGTGTTAATATCTATTGAAATTAGTCCACAACAGTTTTCAAAAAATAGATAAAGGATATTGTCTTCCTCATACTCATATCCCAGTATATAAACAAACCATATCCCAATATAGAAACAAAATACTTTTCCTAGTATATCATCGTTGAAACCCCAAGAAATTAATTTAGGAATATTGTTCAAGGTTTATCCTAAATTAATTATTACAATAAAAACTAACTTAAATTTATATTCCTGTGCGCTTATGGTTTTAAGGAAAACAGTTCCACTAGATATGCCGAGTCCCAGAGGTCTTACTCGTTGAGCCACGCATGTTGCATCAGTGCCTGGCATATGGTCTCGATATAATTTGACCAAAATACACATCCACGATCCACATATCTAAGATAGAGAAAAATAAAAAAATATGAATAAGTAAAAATATGAAAAAAAAAATTAATATAACATGAAGTGGTTGCAGAATTTCTGATTCTGCAGCTGCTTCTTATTATAGAGCTAGACACCAATTAATAATTAAAATAAGGCTCAATAATTTAAATCAAACTAAAACTTACCTGCAAACAAAATATATATAAGTAGCTACATATACTGGGACAAAATCAAAATGATACTATGATTTCTTCACAAAATCATTTCTTCACAAAATCACTGGAACTGGAGTTTACGAAGATATTTATGCCTATTTTATTAATAACTGCTTTACCAGTAAATTTTTTGAGCCTCTTCTTAAGCTCACACACCTCGGCCTGATGTTGTTCATTTGGCAATCTTTTATCTGTTTTGAGATCTCCAATTCTACCTTTAAGATCTATAATTTGTTGTACCATTGAATACATGGTAGCTTGATAATAATCTACCAAATTCCTACAATTAGCAGTACAACCTTGCTTTTCACCCACATCCATATTTGTTGCTTGTTGTTGACTGTCTGAAACATTTGATTCTTCGTTAATTTTCTGAAGCGTTACATCTATACCAAGACCAGAAGGTTGAGAATTATGTTGTTCTTGTTTTTTAACTTTTTCTACAACTACATCAGAGCTCTTCTCAAATATTTTTTCACATTCTGGAGTGACATTATCAGAGTCTGTCACTACCTCGTTCTCCCTCTTTTGCGGATCTGCGTCAGGTTTTAATTCATCCTGATCTAGTATGTCAATGACCGAAATCGTTTCTGGCTGACCTCTCTGCTTGTTTTCTTTTTCCTTACTATACCTAGCATAGCCGGATAGAAGATGGGATTGTCTTTTGGATTTTACATTATTTACAGGCCTGTCAGCAGTCTTTCTAGGTCGCAGATTTTTTATTGGTGGAACATCTTTTTTGCCCAGAGACTTGTGATCTTCAATCTGGTCATTTTTTACCGTCCTCTATGCAGAATCATTTTCACTATATTGCTAGAAATGTTGTTTTGTTCAACTACAACATAATTTTGAATAGTATAAGCTACTCCATTTACATTGCTAACCTTAGGAACATCCGTTTGAACCAAATCTTTTAATTTATTCAAATTATTCAACAAATGAACAACCCCAAAACTTTCTAAAATAGAATCAATGATATCATCCAGGGATTCATTATAAAGATGAGATTCATAGTGTGTTTGAGCAACTGTACCTATGAATTGACTGCAGTTCAGTGACAGAGGCATTGAATCCGTCAACTACACAGTAAATGTGGGTTTAATCTTGGTTATATTTTCACTCAAGAATTTATCCTGGCATCGTGAAACCTCTTCACTGCGTAGTGGCTGAACATCCCCTTGGACACATAACTCTAAGTGAACCTGATTTTCTTTCGCTTGCTCCAATGAGACCGATTCCTCATTGAAAGAAGATGTTGGATCAGGGTGGTCAAAAGTGGTATCCACAGGAAAGGATATTTCAGTTTCGGGGATAGAAGTTTGATCCATATCTGGAGGGGAAGGATACTCAACATATGGGGTTGGTGATAACTGTTCCGATATCCCCCTATCAAACCCATTTCTTTCTAAGAAGTCAAGCCATGTTTAGCCCAATTGCTTAAGATGGAACTCAATGAGGATTATAATTAGGCCGAAATGACATAAAACCTGTTCGGATTCCTTATATGTTCCATGATACCATGATGCCATAGCTTTGAGGCTAAGCAGCACGAAATGGGGTAAGTTCAACTGAAACCCCAATGTGGCCATGAAAATCCTAACATGATACCTCAAAACGTTGCTATATCGACCATCACAAGTGATAAAATAACAAATAGGTTTAAACATCTTCCTCCATTTAGGTTTGAAATAGGTCAAAGCCATACCTTTAGTATGATGCTCAGGATCGACAGGCTTAGCTAATAGCTACTTCCATGGCACATTCTTGAGCTGCGCGTGCTTGCCCCATTTATCACCCTCATTTGATAGACCCGTGGCCGCAACGATGAAGTCCTCATCAATTTGGAATTTTACATCCCCGATCGCAACCCTTTCTCCATCAAATGATTTAGCGAATGCGACTGTGACTCCTCTACTATAGCCATGAAATTTCTTGATGAATTCTATCGACCCAGCTCTCTCAAAACCCTTGAGAATTTTGGGATCTGATTCAACAACAGTTGCATTGTCAGGTTCAAATCTGCAAAGATTCCCCATGACCACAATAGGCGACACAAGATTCCAGAACTTAGGATTTCAGCGAGAAAAAAATAGAATGAGACAGAGACTGAACCAGAATAGGAAACACAGGATTCCAAAACTTAGGATTTCAGCGAGAAAAAAACATAACGAGACAGAGACTGAACCAGAATAGGCAACACAGGATTCCAAAACTTAGGATTTCAGCGAGAAAAAAACATAACAAGACTGAGAGTGAACCAGAATGTTGATGGGTGAATGCGTTGTAAATCCATCCCACAGGAAACATCCGGAAGGTATGGTCCTCACCGCCTTGGCTTGTCAGTTTTTCAAGAAGTATTAAGAACCAGAATAGGCAACATAGGATTCCAAAACTTAGGATTTCAGCGAGAAAAAAATAGAACTAGACCGAGAGTGAACCAGAATTTTGATGGGTGAATGCATTGTAAAAACCGTCCCATAGGAAACATCCAGAAGGTATGGTCCTCACCGCCTTGGCTTGTCAGTTTTTCAAGAAGTATTAAGATAGGGTGTGTCAAGTAATAACTGACAAGGTACAAAGACTGAGGTATGGTCTTCACCTCCTTTGGCTTGGCGTGTCAAGTAATAACTAACAAGGTACAGAGACTGAGGTATGGTCCTCACTACCTTTGGATTGGCATGTCAAGTAATAACTGACAAGGTACAGAGACTGTAAGTGCTGCATTAATAATTTGTGCATGAGAGGGATAGGTGTCGTTTAGGAAGTCTAGATTTTACTATCATGACATGTCTTCACACATAGCGTCTACCATCGAGTATGCCACGTCTAGGAGCTGTAATGATAGCATTTGCTAAGGTGGGGAGAAGACCTATGTTTTATTGATGCCACGTCAGGGAGCTGTAATGATAGCATTTGCTAAGGTGGAGAGGAGACCTCGGTTTTATTAACAAGAGGAATGTAAGGACCTGATGAGAAAGTACACATCATCCCAATGAATGATTCGAGTTATTCATTTCATTTACTAAATGACAGTCAATGGTGTTTGAAAAATTAATGGTGTCAAATCGAAATAATGGAGAAATAAGTAATTAAAGATATGTGACACATGGCGAAGTGCTAAATCGTTAAAGTTTTTATTTATTCTTTGATTAAAGTTGTGGAATGTATAAATGGATTTGATCTTAGGATGTTTAAACATGATATTTGGATGGCTTATGCATGATGTGCTTCATCAACTCATGTTGAATGTCGACATAATATTAAAAAAATAAATTTTGTTCACTTCAATTACTATTCTAGACTGGACAACTATCCATGTGTGTGTGAGAATCCAGGGATTGTGTCCCTTCTCGATTCTTGGAATATTCCAAGCATTACAGGACAAGGGGAAGTAATATTTTGTAATGAATTTCATAAAGTTAGGAAATCAAGGGACAAACTTCCATTAATCAAGGACTGGTTGGAAGGTCTAGTTAGGATTCTATTCAATTTTCATTCAAATATATATATATATGAATGAAAATTCAACTACTAACAAACTAGGGTTTGAAAGATGGCATTACGAAATCAATTGGAAAATCAACCTTTTAACTCATGTTGAATTATTAGGCAATTGAGGCTCGCCATTCCACGTTTATGCATGGACTAGTAACTACAAATTATAAAGAGAAAGGGTCAAGTTAGGTTCATAAT
Organism: Larix kaempferi; assembly: GCA_027924585.1. Taxonomy (NCBI): domain Eukaryota; kingdom Viridiplantae; phylum Streptophyta; class Pinopsida; order Pinales; family Pinaceae; genus Larix; species Larix kaempferi. The sequence goes on from BSBM01000545.1 coordinate 16,183,239, forward strand.
AGGCACATTGAGTCACAATTTAATGAAGGGTTCAATCATTGAATACCATGGCAAACAATTCAATAATAAAAAATAGTAAATAAAATGAAATGATATAATATAAATGGTGCTTAGAGATCTTGGAACAAAAATCAATTGGTAGACCATAGTCTTTCTCAGACAATGTTGATAAATTATTAGCGATCCCATACACATGCCCATATTTCATGATATCAAATATATACTATTACCCAAAAGTATGTCCTAACAAATTAAAATATGTTTATCAATCATCTTGAATTTTATAGGTGAAATAAATACAAATTTATTCATGAAGTTGGACATATAATCATCCCAACTGCAATAAACTCAAATTTTGATCGCTAAAATTTTATCTATGCTTTTTTAACATGTATTAGCTATGTACATTTCAAAAAAATCTCCATACTCTTTGAAAAGTAATTACTAGTTAATATTATTTAATGTTTTGATGGGGATTGTTTGACAAATACTTTATGAGTAACACTAGGAATTTATTTGGAAATAAACTTAAAATATCGATATTGATTAGTAGAGGTATTACAAAGAAGTGATGGTTCATTTTTTTTACAATTTCAATGAAGACAATTACCATTTCCCTTATACCTGCATTTTGGTGATCGAGAATAAGCTGCAGAATTCCATTAAGTTGATGCATAGTTAACAAAAAACAAAATAATTGAACTATCATTCCTCTTTTGGATTCCATGCTTTCAGTCATGGAATCCAAAAGGTGAATCATTTATAAATGATGTCAATGGATATCCATAAGTGAAGCAGCATAACACCGCATTCTTGAAATCTCCATCGAAAAATTGAATGGCTCATATTGTAGAAATTATACCAATGAAAGTTCAAATCCTAAAATAGAAATAAATAGCCATGCATGTAAATATTACCTGGGCGGCAAGGCCCATTGTCATTGATAATGAATACGTTGGTAAAGCCTTAAAATGGGGGGACCCATTGAATTTTGTGAAAAACGCTCTTATGCTTGTGCTAGAGGGAAAGCTAACACCTGTTAGATTTCCTCCATGGTCCCTTGTGCTTGTGCTGGAAGCACATCTAACATGCACTATGCCATTCCCTTATGCTTTTGCTATAAGGACAGCTAACATTGATAAGATTTTCATCATGATGCAATGTGGTTGTATGGGTTGGAAAGCTAACACATGTTAGATTTAATTCACGTTGCCATGTTCTTGTCAAAAATGCCCTTGTACTTGTGCTAGAGAGAAATATAACATGTGTTAGATTTCCTTCATGGTGCAATGTATCTGATTGCAATGCTCTTGTATTGGTAGGAAACATAACACATGTTAGCTTTCATTCAACATCCAATTTTTTTGTTGTAAATGCCGTTGTGTTGGTGCTGGAAACACATCCAACATGCACTATGCATTGTCCTTATGCTTTTGCTTTCAGGAAAGCAAACATTCATCATATTTTCTTCATGGTGCAATGTGGTTGAACCGGTATCAAAGCTAACACATGTTAGCTTTCATTCACCATGCAATTTTCTTGTGAAAAAACCCCTTCTACTTCTGCTTGAGGGAAAGCTAACACGGGTTAGATTTCCTTCATGGTGCTATGTATTTGATTTTTATGTTCTTGTACTGGTAGAAAATCTAACACATGTCAGCTTTCATTCACCAAACAATTTTGTTGTTCTAAATGCCCTTGTCCTTGTGCTGGAATCACATCTAACATGCACTATGAAATGACCTTATGCTTTTGCTACAAGGAAATCTAACATTCATTAGATTTTCTCCATGATGCAATGTGATGTACGGGGAGGAAAGCTAACACGTGTTAGCTTTCATTGACCATGCAAAGTTCTTGTGAAAAATGTCATGTTGCTTGTGCTAGATGGAAAGCTAACACGTGTTAGATTTACTTCATGGTCCAATGTATTTGATTGCAATGTTCTTGTACTGGTATGAAACCTAACACATGTTATATTTCATTCACCATGCGATTTTGTTGTTCTAAATGCCCTTGTGCTTGTGCTGGAAGCACATCTAACATGCACTATGCCATTCCCTTATGCTTTTGCTATAAGGACAACTAACATTCATTACATTTTCTTCATGGTGCAATGTGGTTGTACGGGTAGGAAAGCTAACACGTGTTAGATTTAATTCACCATGCCATGTTCTTGTGAAAAAATGCCCTTGTACTTGTGCTATAGATAAATATAACATGTGTTAGGTTTCCTTCATGGTGCAATGTTTTCGATTGCAATGCTCTTGTATTGGTAGGAAACATAACATGTGTTAGCTTTCATTCAACATCCAATTTTTTTGTTGTAAATTCCCTTGTGCTTGTGCTTGTGCTTCTACTTCTGCTTGTGCTTGTATTGGAAGTATATCTGGCACATGCAAGATATTCCAATTTATGCAATGTTGTTATTAGAAATGGCCTTGTGCTTAGGGCTAAAGAAAGCTAGCAAAAGTCAATTTGTTACTAGTGTAATTTTGTTATTAGTGATGTGTTTATGAGCTTTTGTTTGGAGAAATAATTTTTTTATTAAAATATAAAACAAATCTAGAAATCTAATTTTTACTTCCATAATTTGAAAATTTGGTAATAGTTTTTAAATATTTATTTCAGAAATGATGGAATGCCAAGCAAGTGAGATTTCAAAGGAGTCATCCCAGAAAAAGGAAACTTAAAAAAAAAACATATTTACATGGTATGGTTGTTTCAAACTTAGTTTATATTTCGTTATAAATGATTACACAATCGAATTTCTTGTACTAAGATTTCCCATGGTTAGAACTTTCTTCATCTTGATTATATTTATGAAATGATGTGTTAGAAGAGGATTTGTAAATATTTTATAATCGATGTGTTTTTTGTCCATCAAAAGTTATTGAAATATGTTTCTACAATTGATTTTAGATGCCAAGAAGAATGATGCGAGTGGGGTTGCAAAGAAAGTATCAAAGAAAAAAGGTAATGAAAATACGACACAATTCATGTATCGTGGTACTGGTATGCATTTTAATCTAGTTTATAGTCATTTACTAATAGTTATAGGATATTTTAATATGAAATTTGAGACTAAATGAAGTTTGATATATCATGATTTTGGGTTGCAAGCTTGCATACGACATTAACTTCCTTGTTATGTATTCTCAGGTAGATAAATAATGTTTATTATTTCATGTTTTTACATCCAATTGAAATTCTAAACAAAGTTTTCTACTATTATTTCCAGATACGATAGAGCCTGGTGCAGTTCAAATTCAAACTAAAGCAATTGGAAAAAAAAGAAAAGAAATTGATACACAAACAATGCCTCCATCTGGTATGGTAGTTTTATACGTTATCTATTCTCCTTTATAAATTTTTATATAAGATGGTCCTTATGCAAAATATATGATAGAATTTGTAAATATTATTTCTTTTCGATTTATGCTAATAATAACCTATTTTTTTTATCAGAATCTATCGGTTCAAAAGGAAACAAAATGATAGGTTCATCAACAAAAAACAAAAAAGGAGTTCACCCCAGATTGCAATTTCAACATCTATTACCACTTCAGTTTTTGAAATGATCAGATAGTTTAATACTCCCAATAAATTTGAGTTTGTGAGAGACTGGTATATTCAAATTTATACTCCTTCAAATATGTACCCCGATATGTATTTATTTGGATCCACAAATGGAGAAAATCCAAATATATTGGGAATAATTATTAGATGTTATGTTGATGGTGATAGTGCTATTATATTTCAAGTGGAAGTTGTAAAAGAAAATGAAGTCAAATTAGTTTTTTTCCAAGTGGAGTACAACAAATTTAGACCAAATTTGGTAGAAGCTTCAAGTAAGGATGCCTCATATACAATAAAAGACTCAATGTTTAAGTTGGATAGTTTTGAGAGCTTTGATAAATCTGGGTTAACCAATTCTGCAGATCTTTTAGAATGTATCAATAACATTCTAAAATATCGCAATCTCAAATGCATGAAAACATCATCTGTCCTTATTTATTTGCATCAAAGAGGAAAATTACCTACTAAAATACCAGATGATAAACTTGATGCACATTTACTTGCTTTGAGAAGGGTATATCTAAAAGACCTGGAAGTGACCATTGTAGGTAGTGAATTCATACCTACTACAGAATTTCAGAAGGCTAGTAAAGTTGAATCTCAGATGGTAAAGCTAGCAAATCAATGTGATGAAATTCACGAGGCCTTTAAGGAATGTTATTTATTTTCAACAACTTTTAGAAGAAATGTTGATGTTGAAAGATGTAAAGAAGCCCCCAAAGTTTTTAAGTTGAGATCACGGGATGATTGCAATGTTCAACTATTAGTGAAATCATTCCTAGAGAAATTTCAAACAACATTGCCTGATGCTCTTTTGATTCCATTTGATATCAACGAGTCTGATCCACTAGTGAACCCTGTCAAAATTTTGAACAAGACATATATAAATGCCAAGAACATCAACTATTGGATAGTTGATGGCCAACACACCATTCAGTCAGCCAAAGAGATTCTAACAAATCCTAAATATAGTGTTTTTGTGGAGGCAAAGAAAAAGTATAAAGAACGTAGTGCTCGATTCTTGGATCCTTCAGTTGAACCAAGTGTTGTGATTCGCATTTGCTATCAATTAAATTCTGCAAATAAGGTGTTCTTCAAAACTCCATTCATTGATTCTGTGCGCTCTGCAAGAAATTTCTTAATTCAAAATGACAAATTAAAGAGAAGGAGGATTGGAAATTCAAAGACAGCAGAAGACAAGGTATGTACTTTTAATTATCTTTGCACCTCATGGTTTATTAGTTTCATATTCATAGTGAAATCTTATTAGTATATATTGACTTATTTATATCTACATTGAATTCTTATTAGTTTATATTTACTTTTTTATAGGTTGATGATGAAATGTTGTGCTCATTCTTCGATTGTGCAATTTCAAATTTCGCTGATAAAAAAATTCTATTGTATCTTGATCAAGCTATTTGGGATAAATGGGACATTGTTTTTAATTGTTACCAACTTGGCACGTTGAAGTGTTCTCCGATTCAAGTAGATTTTGAAAAGTACAAGACAAATACCTTACAGAGTTTGACAGCTGCTACTTTTCGCCCCCTTCAAGGACTAACCATTGAAGAGATTACTACTGTGGCAGATAAGCTATTGGATGGAACTATTTGGTTTTCTATTCCAATGAACCATCCAACCAATGCAATAAAATTAAAAGACTATTGTTCTAAATTGAAAACCGATAGAACAGTCTTAGATGCAATGGCTGAATATTGTTAAGATCACGATGAGAAATTGAATGATAAGACTCTTACAACATTCAATATCATCGAGCATTATGAAATTGATGATATCATTTTTACCAACTTTTTCAAAACTGTTGCAGGATCAACTTTTGTGAAAGGAACACGAAATACAAAAATAGAGTCCCTTTCTCAGCAAGAATGTGGTGTCCTTGACAGAATAATAAATGAATCAACAAGCATACAACAAGTTGACAACAATTTTGAATTCGGTTTCCTTTTGGGGGGACTAGGTCTTCTGTCAACACTTTTGCACTCTTTTCCTCATCAGTTGCAGCCAACTCTATGGACTGACCTTGTTGTTTTGGATACGTTGGATTTGAAAAAAGAAGCATTCAACAAGGGTTATTATCTAGAATTTTTTTATTTTTGATCGAAAATAATGAGTTGGATGACTTTACTATGGTTCTCTTTGCAAAACTTTGGTCATTTAATGATGTGCAACATGCTTTGGAAATTGCAATAAAGAAGTCCAGGTTCAACTACAACATGACTATTGGCCTTTATGAATATCAAAAACAAAATAGTTATTATAGTCATGATAATGTCTTGACTATACATTTCTATACTTCAGACTTAAAGAAATTTGAGGCTTCAAAATACACTCACAATTTTGAAGACACAATTGATGAAAGTGAGAGAGATTTTTATTTCTGGATGGATTTATTAGAAAAGCATCAACAATGTAGTGATGCAAAAGTGATTATTTCTCTTTATGCGGGGACCAATTTGATCAAGGCTTGCTCTACATATAAAAGGAGAATTGCATGCATTGTACAAACAGAGTCACAAAGAACAAACATGTGGGATATTCACAACTCTTTTCAGCTGACAAACACAAGATCCACCAACTTTATGGAAAATTCAGGTGATACACTTCCTTTCTTGTTTATATCTTGATTTTATGTTTAGATTTCTTAATTGTAAATCTTTTTACTACATTGACTACTGATGGATGTTGTAAAACAGAAAATGATGATTGTGGGAAACAGAGCAATAATCAACATAGTGTGGACAATGTTGAGAAAAGTTTGGAAACAGAAATAAAAGGAGACGAATATATCCTACTAGGTACATAAATTTCTTGGTTGTTTCTCTTGTTATTTTCTTATCTGTTCAATTATCAAACCCAAGATCCATCAACTTCCTTTGTTGTTTCTATTTTTATTTTATGTTGATTGGCTTTCTTAATTGACAAGTATTTTTAATAATTTGACTATTGATAGAGAATGTAAAATAGAAAATGATGATTGTGGGAAACAATGCAAGAATCAAAATATTTTGTACAATGTTGAAAAAATTCTGGAGATTGAAATAGAAGGAGAAGGAGATAGCATACCAAGTACATAAATTTATTGGTTGTTTCTCTTGTTATTTTCTTATCTGTTCAATAATCAAACCCAACATCCATCAGTGTGCTTTGTTGAACTTATGTTTCTATTTTATGTTGTTTAGCTTTCTTAATTGGCAAGTTTTTTACTAATTTGACTATTGATGGAGATTGTAAAATAGAAAATGAAGATTGTGGGAAACAATGCAACAATCAATATATTTTGGACAATGTTGAAAAAGTCTATACATGGAAATAGAAGGAGAAGGAGATAGCATACCAGGTGCATAATTTGTTTCATTTTCATCTTGTTATATTTATTAATTTATTTAATTGTCACTTTTTATAACAATTTTTGAATTTGTATTATAGGGAAATATAAGAACAAAGGCATTAATGAAGACAATGAGCATGATATATCATAAGTACACTGATAATACAACAACTGTCATTGCGGAAGGATATATTTTTTCATTACATATTGTTGTGTGGTAGTTGGATTAGCCGGCTCATTGTTATCATATCTAGAATATTCTTTGAAAAATATTTTGTGGTTGCTACTATTAAACTACTACAGTCTCTAATAAGATATGGAGCACATTACATCATTTTTTTTATGTTTAGTCTGATATTTCTTCTTGTGGCTCATATGGATGGGGTAATATTTTTTTGTTCCAGTCACATCACATTATAGTTAAAGGTGGCTAAGATAAAACCATTTCTACAAATCATATTTTCTAATAAATGTAAAAATTGCATCTGGTAATGAGTTATCATTACAGGTTTCTTATCCTTGTCAATTTCAAATTTGCATAATCTTTCCATGTGTTTCCTCACAAAGTTTTTGGATTACAAGTTACATAATGATTTCAATTCTCCATGGTTTAGACTTCTTAATTGGCAATCTAGTTTAACTGGAGCAATATATTCTTTGGATTTGTGATGAATTTGATGGAGTTCCAATATTAAGAAGACTTCAAAGTAACATTTTTTTTCTTTTCATGAGCAATCATCGACTTCATATTCACACTCCTACTTTGTTGTGTTACTTCTCACTCTCCTTCGTTGCCCCTATCGATTATGTTACTAGATGAACCACATCCTTCTTACAAGTTGTAACAATGTAGGGATTTCACATGGGCATCATGTTAAGACATAAAAAACAAATAGTCTTCCAAGGTTCGTGATGTCCCCTTCCCAATGCAAAGACTTTCAAGCATATCATTGATTTCTCAAACACCCAACTTTGAATGGTAAAATGAACTGACCTTGTTTTTTTATAATAGTTAGTTATATGATGTGTTCATGGAATACTTGTTCCATAAATAGAGAATTTTTTTTTTAGGTTGATGTACATATTAACATACCATTAGTTAGTTCATTGTAATGGGGCCACTATAATTATATTTTTTAGTTTTAATTTACCTCATAAAATTCCTTTGTATACAAATTAAAAAATAAGTGATAATAAATGGGAATTAGATGATTTTTCAAAATGATTTTAATATAATGTTTTGATGTTCTTAAAAGTAATGAGGTGGAGTTATGTTAATGTCTATATATGTGGTTGCAGTGCAGATGAGAATTGATATCAGTCGCAAGACGTTGTTGATCTTTGAAATGGAAGGAGTATTGTTCTCATCATATAGTAGATATGATACAAATTGTCAAATTCAAAGAAAACCAGATTGGGAATTTGGTGACATGTGCTATTTTTGTAGGTCTTTTCATTTGGAAATATTGAAATATTGCTCAAAATTTTATGATGTTGCAATATGGACATTGAATGTCACTGACAAGTACTTGAAAAATCAAACATTGATGTCAGGGAATTTCAATTCACATGGGATAGGTCTCATTGTCATTTGCAGACAAAATTCAAAGGAGGGAGTACGATACAATTTTATGAGAAAAGGTTGAGCAATGTGTGGTCCCGGTATGGAGATAAATATGGAGATTCAAACGTATTGCTAATAAATACATCAAATCCTAGTTCTCAGTTTGTCAGATATCAGTCAAACCATATATTGACAAAGGCATATACAAGACAAGAGCAAGATACTTGGCTTAAAAAAAATTTATTCCCCTTTCTTAAGACACTTCATCGTATTAAAGAGAAACGTGAATACATTCGAATGTTCAATAGAGCAACAACTTCATTGTAGCAGATGAAGATTATTTTTTTGAAATATTTGTTCAGAAGTACATTTCAATTTTTCAATACAACATGGACATAGTTATTGGCGAATCAATTTGTACAACTTTATATTTTTTTGAAATATAGCACATTAATATACATTTGCATTACTGTTTATAATTGCTTTTGCATTGACTTTGTTGCAACAAAATAATTGTTTTTCTAGTGTATACTTTTGTTTTCAAAATTGTCTTGTTCAATGGATTATTTGCAATGAAAATAATCTTATATGATCCATCGATGCACATAGTTATTTATTGATCTCTATTTACTTTTTTAAGGGGAAATTTTACTTCCGTTCTTGATATTCTAGTGAATCAACAAATCTCATGTCATTTGGTAAAAACATTACATAAATGAGATTTGAATAATTTACATGATAATAAAAGCTAACTATACTATTCGTGCTAAATTAATGGTAATTTAGTCATATGTGAATGAGTTGAACATTCTGAACTATAAGATATTTGATTTCTCAATCCATAACATTTAATACATTTGCAAACTAAAATCAATTGATATTTGTAAAATTGCAATACTATCATATTATAAGGCAACAAGGCACATAGTCTATTAATAACTTCAAATTGCCTATAATATGCATTAATATGAATGTATAAATGTGATATGTAATTTTAAAACAAAACTATATTGTATTTCTTAGGTTGTTTGTCAATTTATGTATGACATCAAGAATTATTTATAGAGAAATGCAAATACATTGGAATGCTCAATACAAAATCCACTTCAATGTAGCTTATGGAGATTTTTTTTGAGAAAATTTTTCACAAGTACATTTCAATTTATACAACATGGACATAGCTATCAATTAATCAATTGATTTTTATTTACTTTTTTTATGGGGAAATTTTACTTCCACTCTTTATATTCTAGTGAATCAACAAATCTCATGTCATTTGGTACAAACATGACACAAGTGAGATTTGAATAATTTACATGATAATAAAAGCTAACTCTACTATTTAAGCTAAATTAGTGGGAATTTAGTCATAGGTAAATGAGATGAACATTTTGAACTATAAGATATTTGATTTCCCAATATAATATTTAATACATTTGCACACTTAAATGAATTAATATTTGTAAAATTTCAATAATATCGCTTTATATAAGGCTACAAGGTACACACTTCAAATTTCCTATTTTATGCACTAATATGAATGTATAAATGGGATATGTAATTTTAAAACAAAACTATGTTGTATTTCTTAGATTCTTGGTCATTTTATGTATGACATCATGAAATATTTACAGAGAAATGCATATAAATTGTAATGCTCAATAAAACATCCAATTCAATGTAGCAGATGGAGATATTTTTTGAGAAATTTATTCACAAGTAAATTTCAATTTATAAAACATAGACATAGCTATCAATTAATCAATTGATTTTAATTTACTTTTTTTAAGAGGAAATCTTGCTTCCGCTATAGATATTCTAGTGAATCAACAAATATCATGTCATTTGGTACAAACATGACAGAAGACTTGATATTTGAATAATTCACATGATAATAAAAACTAATTGTACTACTCATGCCAAATTAATGGGAATTTAGTCATAGGTGAATGAGTTGAACATTTCGAACTATAAGATATTTCATTTCCCAATCCATAACATTTAATACATTTGCACACTTAAAGCAATTAATATTGGTAAAATTGCAATAATATCATATTATAAGGCAACAAGTCACACAGCCAATTAATAACTTCAAATTTCCTGGAATATGCATTAATATGAATGTATAAATGTGATGAGTAATTTTAAAACAAAACTATATTGTATTTCTTAGATTTTTTGACATTTTATGTATGACATCATGAATTATTTATATAGAAATGCAAATACATTGGAATGTTCAATAAAACATCCACTTCAATGTAGCGGATGAAGATATTTTTTGAGAAATTTATTCACAAGATCATTTCAATTTATACAAAATGGACATATCTACCAATTAATCAATTTGTATGATTTTATATTCTTCTGAAATATATGGGAATTGATAGTTATATAAATATACATTTTTTATATTTTTTATAATTGCTTTTGCATTCACTTTGTGACTTTGTTGAAATGCACTATTTTTTTTTTCAAATTGCATTGTTCAATTAATTATGTGTAATTAAATTAATCTCATATGAGCCATCCAATTACGTAGTTATTTATTGATTTTTTATTTCCTTTTTCAAGGGGAAATTTTACTACAATTCTGCATATTATAGTCAATCAAGGAATCTCATGTCATTCAGATCAAACATGTCAAAGGTGAAATTTGGATAATTTACCTGATTACTTACTTTGCATAACTTACTTGATAATAAATGCTAAGTGTATTATCCATGCTAAATTAATGGGAATTGGGTGATAGGTGAATGAGTAGAACTTTTTGAAGTATACAATATTTGATTTTCCAAACCATAACTTTTTACAAAATTTGCATACTTAAATCAATGAATATTTGTAATTGCAATATTATCAAACTATAAACCAACAAGAAACAAAGACAATTAATGACTTTAAATTGCCTATAAAATGAATTATTATGAATGTATAAATGTGATATGTACATTTGAAAAAAGAATATGTTGTAAATAAAGTTGCATTTCTAAAAAAGACATTAATTGATAATGAGTGTTAAATGCACAATTCAAATTCATTGGAGATGTGACATAGATGGATTCATCAAATATAAGCCAACAAGGCACAAAGTTATTTTAATGGCTGTTACTTATTTATACAATAATATGAATGTATAAATGTGATATATAAATTTTGAAATAAAACTACATGTAAAAAAATATGATGAATTTCTTCCAAACAAATTTTAGAATTGCTTGATAACGACTATTAAGTGGATTATCCACGCTAATGAATGGCTTCAAAATATTTGATTGCCTCAAATTTATTAGATAGAGAAACTCTTGCAGTATAGCATGATTTTAATATGGTATGTGCAATTTAATTGCAGTATTTCTCTAATATATATCTAATTGTCTCAACATTCTTAACATTTAACAAATTAGGGATATTCATAGATGATCATGATTTATGGCCTACCCATGTAGTTCTAATTGAGAAAATATTTTCTTTCGAAATATTGAATACTATTACTAAAGTAATAGTATAAATTACTGAGTAATGTTTTACTAGAAGTAATAAAAAAAAATTAATTGAGAAAATAGCTCGTTGGATTATTCATCATACATGGAATAATTAAAGATTGACTTTGAATACACACATAATCTTGAAAAGAAATATCTTAATTGATAGTTTATTTGTAGTTACATTAAATCATTAATAATCAAAGAGAATGGGGACAAACAAAGTTCGACTAAAATCCATGAAAAATGTGTTACAACATCTATCTCTTAATAATAGATTGAACTTAAAATTATTATCATTTTCTAGTATTGGTGAAAGAAATGCTCAAACGTGATTATTTCTATACATGATTGGCACTATTATATCAATTTATTGGTTTTAGAAAATTAACAATGTTGACAGGGAGAGATCGATACCCAAGCTTCCTTATGTACCACTCTTTGAAGATCTTACCTACACTACCTACTTGTCTAGGTCGGTTGGTTCTTATAGGCCACTTGTTTAATTCAAATTGAGACATTTCCCATCATAATGGATTGACTTGAATCCCCAATTAATAATTCTTAATTGATGTAATTGGATTTGAGTGGAGATAGAATAATGTTACCCAACTTTCTTTAAATACCCAGATTAACAATGCCTAGCCTTAATATACATTGTATATTTAGGAGTTAGGCTTAGATCTTCCTTGCTCGAACAACCTCCCCCACCAAACACCACAACTAAATGATCACCTACTCCCTCGTGCTTCCTAAAGGCACTAATAGGTAAAAAATTTAACAAAAATATATTAGCATTATCTTCTAGTGGACTAGTGTAAACTTAGACAATTCAAAGGAGGCACCTTTCGTCCACTAACGAGATCCTCATGATAGTTCCCTTTAATCAACAACTCCCCAACCCACCTGACGTTGTGGGTAAGGGGTAACTTGGAGTCCTTGGGCACTGAATTAAAACATGTAGTTTGGTATATTATCCACAACCTCAGGTTTATTTATTTCTTATAAGAGTTGCTTTCACAATCATATTGTGTATTGATACTGTTGTACCTAGCAGTTCGTGTTTGGCATGTTCATGGTCACTCATTTTTTTGACATTACTAAAACCATCTTCATGATGAATTCCTCATGTTTTTACTCCCATTTGTGCTATCTTATTTTCGTATATAAGATTATTTGATAGCACAAATTTTTTCACTACTTTGATCACCTCCAATATAAACAGATTCATCATGATTTATGGCTTCTTTGCCTTATGTATGATCATGAAAGCTACTTTGATCACCTCCAATATAAAATTTTATAATGATTTATGGCTTATTTATAATGTATTATATTTATAATTCATTGATTCATCATGATTTATGGCTGACCCATCTAGTTCTAATTGAGATGTAATATTTTCTTTTGAATGTATGCATACTAATAAAAAACATTTATCTAAAAAATAGTTCTGTCGATTAATTTTTCCAAATTTAATGGAATACTTTTTTAAGTAAATTTTTCTAGATTTAATTGAATATTTTAAAAATTTTAAAAAAATTCAATGTTGTTGAATTCCTTGTAATAGAATTGTTCCAAATTTATTGAAATATGTGTTTAGTGATTTTTACCATTTTACTTGATACCCGCGGGCTATAGTGATGCAACTCACGGATATGCATGCTATAGTGATTCAATATGCGGGTAAAAATAAAAATAAGGAAAAATAGGGAAAAATAGGGCTGCAGGATATAAAGTGAATCTGAGTCATTGAAATGGATCCTATAGGCCAAAGAATGCTGATGCTCACAGGGTGGAAGATTACAGTGTAACAGTCCTCCCAGATTAGGAGGTGCACCTGAAGGGGTTCCTCCTTCGGAGTAAGGGAGTCCACCACTGAAATAAGGGGGTCGTCCAGGTGGAGGTAGTGGAGGTGGGACAGATGGTGGGGGAGATGTGGGACATGTGGTAGGGGTGGGGGTGGTGGTCCTCTAGCTGGAGGTCCAGTCGGTGGAACATTATGGTGCTCCAATGGGGTGTTCATGTTTTCGAGATAGGGTAATCTAGGGAAATGATTTCCTGGATAGTTTTGACCTATAAAAATGTTATGATTTCTCGGGTATGTATGTCCCCATGGAGGTTGGGTCCAAGTAGATGGTCCCCCCATTTGATGTTCCCAGGTAGGTTGTTCTATGGCTGGGAGTGAACTTCCAACAATATTATAATTCATATGTGAAGGATTCCCTATGCTCACATTTTCCCCCTAACTATATGATGCCCTCCAGTTAGGTTTTGTCCACTGACTAGGGGTTCCCCCAAAGTTGAAAAATGTCCACTCATCGGAGTATTCCCTATAAGAATATGTTGACCACTAATGGTAGGTTTACACGTACTCATTTGTTGACTACTAACTATGGGACAACCTCCACTCAAATTTTGAGGTGGAGGTGGTATTCCAATCATGTAGTTAATAGTAGATGAAGGTTTCCCTCTAGTTGTTGGGGTCAAGTGAGGTGTAGAACCAACCAAGTGGTAAGGAGGTGTACCAGACAGAAAATATGGTTGGCATGGTTCAGAAGTGGCCATGATAGGTGTTGATATTCCTGGTGAAGAGAAAAAGAGTGTATGGGTGAAATTTGTTCAGGAAGTACTTCTGGATCGGTTCTTGGAGGAAACCTCTAGTGCCTAATCTGATCACCGAATGTATGTAAACGATCAATGGTCTCATAAACTGGTATGAGAAATGCGTCGTTAGGAATCCTTTAGGAATGAAAATGGCGCGGTGGAGTTTCCACCATCGAAAGTGAACCAAAATCGGAAATGTTATGACCTAGGGAAGTTCCCCAAAATGATGCGGTTGGACCAAATGTGCTCATTATTGGGTCGTCTGGGAGTGGACTGAAAATCCAATCGGAATCTCTAGGGAAACCATCAAGCGATTTATGGAAATATGTATCATGTGGAGGAGTTTGTTCCACTAAAAAAGGTCCGGTAGGATCTGTGATAGGTGGATTTACAAGAAAAGAATAGTTTACTCCTATTTCAATATTGGGATTTTCTTCTCCACGGGATTCTTATGTTTCTGGTTGATCCATGGTTGCTCCTGAGTTCTCCTCCTGGTTAAGGGGATATTGAGGTGGAAAATTTAATATTCTACAGGATCTTCATAAGGGATGCTTAGCCAGGGCGGTTTTTGCTGGATTTTATGCCTAAGTCCAACTAAGGGGAACTAACCCACACAAGGAACTTAAAATATCCCCCGGTATGTTTGGTATGGATAATTCCTGCACGTTATGGTCCTGCTACCATCTGAGTTTCACTCTCTTAAGGAGAATTTTATTAATTAAACTCAGAAAAATCTATCCTAAACTAATTAATTAATCAAAAAGTTAAACTAATTCCTAATGAAACTTCTAAGTTAAAATGATCTATTTAATCTACAGTTTATGTTAATCTACTTCTGCTCTCTTAAGGAGAGTCTTTGTTTCAAGTTTTAAAAAGTGATTACCAAAAACACTTTAAAAATAACAAGATAACTAACTATAATATGAAACATATTTTCCAACTAGAAGAATATGCAAATACAACATTGCCATGCCAATGGAAATTCGGATGCCTTCCGAGTGCTCAAAATGTTTTATGACATGTGTTGGAATCATCAAGTACCATCAGGCATGTATGATCATCCATTTGGCATGTGTCGTCGGTCGTGAATTCGCCTATTCTGTTGGGACGATCGAGTCGAATCTCCAACCAAGGAGTTGACTAGGAATAGGAAATAGTCGATGGATCCAATCGAATCTTGGGATGGATCAAAGGGTTTCAATCTCAGCTTAATTTTAGCAACATAAGGGTACTCTCTTTAATATTTTTATCATGCTTGTTCCTCCTCCTTTCCTTATTTTATATGATAAGGGAACAGTTAGGGAAGTTATCAGGATTTTATTTTATGATATTGTAAGTTAAGGAATGTTAAAAACCGTGAGTTTCCCGAAAAATCATTTAATTTTCACTTTTTATATTTTTTACCCTTAAACAAGAAGGTACATGAGCTCGACACTGAGAGGTCGCATGGACATGGTCTATCCATGAATATGTCCCATACCACTTTAAAAAACTTGGTTTTTTAAGATGTTTTCCAAGATAAGCTACTATATAAGGGACTAGGGATGTCTACAAAGAAAGAAAAGGATCAGATCAACCATCTTAGTTCCTATGGGAATAGTGTGGGAAAAGGAACTATAACAGATTCCCCCTGATGTATGGGTTCATAGTATCAAATGATGTCTGAAATACATTATAATCCATAACATAAGTTTGTGAAGAAGAAACTCAAGTGGACACCCCCATAGAAACATCCATAGGCGTCACCTACAATGAATCAAGGAAGAACTCTCTCTCGGAGGCGGGCATGCCCATGCTCAAAAGAAACAAAAGCATGACCGCAATTCAAGTACAAAGAGGATCCCAAAATTAGATATAGAAGAGTGATCATGGGAACATGGATACAAAGTGGATCCATCTCATAAGTAGACCATATCCATGAAGATATAAAGTGGATCTATGTCTCAAAATGAAATGAAGATATATGTATGTATCCATATGTGAACAGACCGATCTTCATTAGAAGCAGTGCCAAATATAAGTAATGGAAATCCAACGCAACCCGAGTCATAACAAAACTTAAATGGAACTATAAAATGAACTCGGGATCTTCAAACTAATTACAAGAGGTACAAGTAAAAACTATGTGAATAAATGTCTTCAATTCAAGAATAGGAAGACACCATTTGATTACCGGTAATTAATGTTGTCAAGTTCATTATATGTTTCAACAATTCACCTTAGTCATGTTGTTATCATCCAGGGTTTGTAGACTTATGAGCTATAATCACTATTTGTGTTGGTAAACAGAATCCTTCTACTGGTGAAAGAGCTAACCTATTGATTCCTAATCCCTTGAGGTGTACCTTATTTTGAAAAGGAAAGTTAAATCTTGAAATATACTAACTTATCCTAATTCCGGAAAAGATTTTGTACAATATATTGAAGTTAAATATAGAAGTTTTTTAATGACCTATAAATGAAATTTTATACAGAAATATAATATTAAATATAGAAGGTTTGTGATGACCTAGAGATGAAATATTAACAGTATAATAGCTTGGTGATGACCTAAAAATAAATATTTTTTATGACCTGGAGATGAAATTTTGTACAGAATAAAACTATAACAGTTTACTTATGACATGAGCACAATGCTTATGTGTGAAAAATTAAAAATATGTTATGCGGACGATGTGGCTATAAACAAGTACCGAAAGGAGTACTGAACTAAAAATGAAAAACCCAATGAATAAACAAAAGACTGGGAATGGAAGAATAGCTACTTCTACGTTTCAAAAACGAACCCTATAGTCAAAGAGATGAATGCAAACGTTTGTTTGTATTGTTAGCTTAAACATCCTGGCTAATCTTAAAATGACCACTAGCTCCCATTAAAAATATACAGGTCTTGTGATGGACAGGACTATCAAGATACACAAATACTAACATGATTTTATCCCAAACTACTAATGATAGAAAAAAAGGTACAAAAGTGAAACTACTGCATACATACATATCTAATAGAGGTTGCAGATTCTATAAAAAAGATACAGAAATATATGTCTAACTCAACGTTCTATAGTCTACTATGTTTTCCTATTTTTATCTATCAGTATTTCTAAAGGTTTTCCTACAATTCTAAAATTATGTGTTACTCATCCACTGGATTCACAATACTGAAAGGGAAAACAAAATATAAACTCACTATTCTGCTAAGTTTTCTACAATCTCAATAACTATGAAAAACACACAGGTGTAAAGCAAGAGTGAGATAGGTCCAATGACAAAGACTAACGTTAACATTCCTAAACTACAAGGGAGGCCTCGAAGTGAAATATTATATCCATAAGAAGAACTTCATGCACATATTCACATAAAAGAGAGTTACATACCTATGCATTAATATACAGAAATTTACTAATATAAATTATCTTAGAAGTGTAATGCAAAACCATTCTGAGTTATAGAATAAAGAACTAAATTCTTATTCCCATGGACACTGAAATTACGCATAAGGTTTATACAATCCACAGTTAAAGAGTTGACGAATTATAGAAAAAATAGAAAATATAGTAAACATATATATATATATATATATATATATATATATATATATATATATATATATATATATATATATATATATAACAAGCTTGCACAGGAAATACAAATGGATAAGAGAAAAGTGATGCACAACAAAATAGAAAATAGAGCATAGAGCGATACTTCCCCGAGTCGGTGGGCCCTTCCAGCTGGTGATGTCATGGAAAATTATATCATAGTGAGCTAATAATGAACATCCAACATCCAAAATCTAGTTTGCATTACTATAACTTTGAATTACAGAGGCATCAAGAACATGACCAAAACTTAATAATTCCAAAGCATAACAGTATGTATTGTCTAGCTTTTCTTTTCAACCATCGATCATACATATATATATGTGTGTGTGTGTGTGTGTTTCTAGGTTAAAAATAGTAACAAACATTAGTAATCACAACGAATGGATCGGTAACTTCATCAAGGAATAAATCAAAGGATCGATGTAGGTGTACAACCGTTCCATTGAATAAAACTAAACCATTACACTTCTGGGACTTTTACTCTAATTATATTTAGATCACACGACTGGAATCAATACTTCTCTACATATTTTCCTGAGATGACAGTTGGAGATCAAAACTGCATGCTTCATACTTTTCTTGGTACACTTTTGATTTATGTTGACCAGTGCTAAAACAGGTACCAAAGTGGACATCTGCTCAAAAGGCATGGTTAATCCTAAAATAAATTTAATTCACTAAAAAATAAAGAATCTATTCAAAATTTATTAACTTTTACCTCTTTTGGTTGTTAAATGAAGACAGGAGAATAATTACCAAAACGGATCACAAACATGATCAGATAGCAAGGAATATGAACATATGGAGAAGGAAAAAAGTTCAAAATGTAGGATCATAATGCTGGAAAAAGGCAAAAATGGAAGGCTGACATGTCCCCCGAACGAAATTTCTTGCATATCCATAGAGCAATTTGTTGAATATTGTAACTTCTAAGAATAGTATAATTGTATATTATTTATTCCGGAGATGTTCCATACCTCCGATGTGATTATACTATGAATTCGGAGATGTTTATTCCTCCGAGAAGTTGTGGTAACTAGGGTTATTAGACCCACCATGTGGGGGTCGGCCCAGTTAGTTATAATAGGGTATTTAACCTAATGGTTAAATACGAGCCTACATGTACTTGTGTAAAACATATGTCAGTGTAGTGTATAAATAGAGGAGGTGTGTTCCTCATTTGACGCACTCACTCACTTGAGAGAGGCGCACTTGTGGAGGAGAGGTTTGCTATGGTGGAGGAGGAGATCATGTCTTTGGTTTGCATCTTTGTATATTTCTGGTCATCTATATTGAGGAAGCTTTGCTGGGTTTTCTACCCCATGAGGGTTTCCCAGGATAAATTTGTGTCTCTTGTGTTTATGCTATGCTTGTTGTTTCTTCAGTGATCCTGTATATGCTATTATTGTGAAATGGAATGTAATGCTGCTATTTTTTTGTATTAGAATATTAAATCTTAACATGGTATCAGAGCTAAACTGAAGGAAGGCAAGGTATGGCACTTACGACACTTGCTTTACTTACGATAATTTGAAGGTTAGGGTTTTATATAGCAAAAACCAGTCATCGTGGAACTTTCACTATAAATCCATTTTGGAAAAGGTTCAGGATCTGAAACCTTTACAGATCGTATACAACATCTCCAGGTATCTTGTGTCCAAAGGGCACCCTCAGATTCGTTGTACTTTGTACGTTATGATCAGTACAAGTTAGAGTTTCTGCCTCTTCCAGATCTCAGTCAAAATCAGGTGACCTTGGAAAAAAGGTCATAACTTGGGCTAGGAAGCTCCAAATAAAATTTCGTAAAAAGTGACAGGTAGTACACAGACTGTACTATCTCAGGAAATGGTTTCCGAGGCCGAAGAAGAACCAGTGACACGTGGAACACCGTACAAGTTCACTCTCCTGTTTTATCCCATAAATAGGTCACGTTGCGACACTTGGCATAACTCTCTCTCAGAGAGTCCAATTGAGGTCAGAACTATCAAGATGGAAAGATAATAGGGATAGCTATCTCAGGAAAAGTTTTCAGAGGCCGAAGTTCAAGCAGGGACACGTGGCACGCTGTACAAGTTCGCTCTCCTGTTTTATCCCATAAACAGGTCACGTTGCGACACTTGGCATAACTCTCTCTCAGAAAATCCAATTGAGGTCAGACCTGTCAAGATGGAAAGATGACAGTTTAGGTTACTGCAAAAAAGGTTTTCAGACCCTGTGGAGCAGCAATTTCAGAGTTATAGCAGAAACAATCAGGTGCATATTTCTGTCAAAACAGAATTATTTTTGGAGCACCTTTATTCATGGCTTCCGGAATTTAGGGTTTCGGAGAAAGTTAGAATTTTTGGAATCGGAATCCATGGATGGAAGATCCTCAGAAAAATAAGAGTTTAGAGCCTTGGATCGAACCTTTTGATTGGACAGAAGGGTGGGATTCATCGAACCCTAGTTCGGGTTCCTGTCCAGAAGATCCAGAAGTTTCGAAGGCAATTTTGAGGGGTCAAATTTTGGAGATTTCAAAATTGAAGAATGCTAGGTTGATCAGCTCAGCAAGACACATTCTTCCATCCATTCAGAAGTGTGAAAGTCAAAGATTGAATTTTTAGGGTTTCTTTAGCAAACCCTAATCAAGCTCCAGATCAAGTTTTAGGGGGAGTTGAGGCTAAGACCTTACATAAGAAGACTACAAAAAGTCTCGACAGGTATGACTTAAGGAGGTTCAGGTATTCCTTGAAATCTGATTCTTGATTAAGTTCATAATGTGTTTGTCTTCATGTTATTTATTAGTACAATCTTGATTAATGTTATTAATTGTCTTATCACCCTAGTAACAATATGAATGCATGTGAATGATCGAAGACATTCATTGATTAGGGCTATATGATTGTACTTATGCATTATGGTGTTGTGTGAGGTTGATGTTGTCTGCTAACAAGACACAGGTACATCACAAAAGACAAATCAAGTTCCATGACCATGACAACACGAAGACAAAGACTCACGAGGTATGTATGACTTTGTTATATCATGTTTAACCTATGAGACATGCAGGTTCTAGCTCAGGATCTCTAAATCATTGAAGAGATTGTTTAGGTATGTTGTACATAACTAAGCAGGTATACTAATCCAGGTATGTTTTCCTATGTCATGTTAGAATCTTACCTTGTGTAAGTATACTTGGTATGATTGGTTAGTAATCAAGGGTTTATGCATATTATGTCTCTTATCTTGGTTGATGATTTAACTAACTAGATCAAACAAGAATATGCATGAGTAAAAGAAGACTTCCTTGAAACCCTGAATACTAATGATCATGACTGTACATATTCAAGATTATTTAGAATTAGAATGTTTTGATAATATTGAGAATATACTAATGAATGTATGTTTGTGTATGAGATCATGAGGATGACACTAGTGTACACTTGAGCATGCACAGTGGTACAGAATGAATAGAAGTTCAGAAGACATACAGAAGATCAAGCGGGAGGCAACCACACAAACATAAAAGATAAGTATTTGGGTTGTTATTAGAAATAGTAAATGATATTGCTTGTATGCATATTTGTATTCCTAGAATATATCATGCTGAGTGTAAACATTCATAAAGCATTGAACAATATACTACTAATATGCATATTATTGGTAAATTGGACAAACATTCCATTGTTGCTTGTCTAGAATGAAACCTCTTTGCTGACATGCTGAGAGTTGTGCACACTCTCGATAGTATGTTCTGGTAGAGATGTAAAGCATCTAGATAGCCACTGTATGCATACAGGATATGGGAAAGTGTTGTGCCAAAGTATTGGTCAAAATAGTTGCATAACTATGTAAATGATATCTGTATGCATAATAGGTTATCATATCAATATGATTTGATGATTATGAAGTATTACTAATAATGTACTTAATTTTGATTTGTAGGAAAGATCATGATGAATGATGAACTCTGAACAAGCGATGGATGTTCAACAAAATATTTACAAATCAAACACACTATAGAAAGCTTGTGGTTAAGAGATTCTCTTAGAAAGAGGAAGAGAATCATGATGAGATGTTTTGCTCCAAGGGACTAGATAAGACCATTCTCTTAATAATGTAATCAGGTTCTGTATGGGTTCCCAGGATCGGTAGTCAATTGATGAGCTTAATGATCATCATGGGTGATGTGGAATGCAAGAAGGAACTCACCACAGAGTTCAAATGATTTTGAGGCTCATATTAGTAGACCCATCTGACGAGAAATGGCACAGATAGATATGCAGAAGATCACTCAATGCTGAGTGTGAATAATGGACAATTGACAACTTCATGACAAAGCTTGGGCTTTACCAGAAGTAAAGCTGTTCCTAAGCTTTACCTTAAGGTTGTGGATGATGAACCTATCATACCATTATTGCATGACGATGATCTCTTTCTGACAAGGAATGAGAAACAGGTCATGAAAATGGCTGCAGAAATGAAAATGAAAGATCTCGGATTAATGCACTACTTCTTAGGTCTAGAAGTATGGCAATATCCAAAAGGAATCTTTTAAATCAAGGTAAGTATGCTGTGAAGTTTCTAAAAAGATTTGATATGTTGGAGTATAAAGCCATGGCCACTCCCATGGACTCCAACTTGAAGTTGTTAGTTAATGACTCATCGTATTTAGTGGACCTAACCCTATCTAGACAAATCATTGGGACATTGATGTATTTAACAAATACTAGGCCAGATATATGCTTTGCTATAAATACCCTAAGTCAATATCTAGTAGAACCTAGAAAGGTGCACTTAATAGCTACAAAGCATGTAGTGAGGTACCTAAAAGGTACATTAGATTTTTGGTCTATATTATCTTGGAGGTCATGAACTCCGTTTACATCGTTACTCAGATTCTGATTGGGCAGGAAGTGTCTCAGATAGAAAGAGTACATCAGGTGGATGTTATAGTCTTGAGTCTGCCATGATCTCATGGTTCAGCAAGAAACAATCTAGTGTGGCTCTCAGTACTGCTGAAGCAGAATATATGGCTGTCTGCTTTGCCAGCTGTGAAGCAGTGTGGCTTCAGAAGCTTTTATATGGAGTGTTTGACTTAGAAATGGATCCCACTGTGATTATGTGTGACAATCAAAGTTGCATTAAGATGACTGAAAATCCTGTGTTCCACGATAAGTCAAAACACATAGAGATTCGATACTTCTATATACGAGATATGGTGCAAAAAGGAGCTATCAAGCTCGAATATATATATAAGCACTGAGGATCAGATTGCTGATATCTTGACTAAACCTCTGTCTCGAGTAAAGTTTGAATACTTTCGAGACAAGCTTGGTATAGTTCAAAAGGACCCTCCTCGAAAGGGGGAGTAGCATAGTATCTGATAACAAGTCTGTCTCATCAATGATGAGGTTACCTATTTACTGCACCTAGTTACTTAGAATTATTTAGATTTAGGAATCTTATATTTTTACTCTTGATGATAGATGTATTAGTGAGAATACATGCTCTTGATGATAGATGTATTAGTGTGAATACATGCTTTTGATGATAGATGTATACATGTTTTTTGATAGATGTATACATGCTTTTAATGATATATGCATTGATGCTATTGATGAGGATACATGTTTTGATATACATGTTTTGATGATGAGGATACATGTTTTGATGATGAGGATACATGTTTTGATATACATGTCTTGTTGATGAGGATACATGTTTTGATGATGAGGATACATGTTTTGATGATGAGGATACATGATGCCTTGATGTACTTGTATGGATGAAGATACTTGTACCCATGATTGACATTTGAGGGGATTGGATCATCCCTGGACTTTAGTCCTAAAGAGAGCCGTAGACGTATGTCTTCGAGAATGAAGTCCTTGGTGGACTTGAGGGGATTGGATCATCCCTGGACTTCAGTCCTAAAGAGAGCCGTAGACGTATGTCTTCGAGAATGAAGTCCTTGGTGGACTTGAGGGGATTGGATCATCCCTGGACTTCAGTCCTAAAGAGAGCCGTAGACGTATGTCTTCGAGAATGAAGTCCTTGGTGGACTTGAGGGGATTGGATCATTCCTGTACTTCAGTCCTAAAGAGAGTCGTAGACGTATGTCTTCAAGAATGAAGTCCTTTGTTGACTTGAGGGGATTGGATCATCCCTAGACTTCAGTCCTAAAGAGATACATAGACGTATGTCTTCAAGAATGAAGTCCTTGGTGGACTTGAGGGGATTGGATCATCCCTGGACTTCAGTCCTAAAGAGAGCTGTAGACATGATGTCTCTGAGAACTAAATCCTGAATGAACAGGTAAGGGGATTGGATCGTCCTCAGACTTTAGTCCTTTGAATTGAGCCGTAGACATGATGTGTCCGAGAACTAAATCCTGAATGAACAGGTAAGTGGATTGGATCGTCCTCGGACTTTAGTCCTTTGAATTGAGCCGTAGACATGAGGTCTCCGAGAATTGAATGATAGGACTAGATCCTCCCTGGACTTCGGTTCAAAAGGTACATGATAGGACTGGATCATCCCTAGACTTCGGTTCAAAAGGTACATGATAGGACTGGATCATCCCTAGACTTCGGTTCAAAAGGTACATGATAGGACTGGATCGTCCCTGGACTTCGTTTCAAAAGGTACATGATAGGACTGGATCGTCCCTGGACCTCGGTTCAAAATGTACGTGACAAATCCTAGAATTGTTCTACGTTACATCCAGCATGAAACAGGGATGGCTCTATAGTTGTGATACATCCAGCATGAAACAGGGCTGGCTCTGTAGATGTGATACATCCAGCATGAAACAGGGCTGGCTCTGTAGTTGTGATACATCCAGCATGAAACAGGGTTGGCTCTGTAGATGTGATACATCCAGCATGAAACAGGGTTGGTTCTGTAGTTGTGATACATCCAGCATGAAACAGGGTTGGCTCTGTAGATGTGATACATCCAGCATGAAACAGGGTTGGCTCTATAGATGTGATACATCCAGCATGAAACAGGGTTGGCTCTGTAGTTGTGATACATCCAGCATGAAACAGGGTTCGCTCTGTAGATGTGATACATCCAGCATGAAACAGGGCTGGCTCTGTAGATGTGACACATCCAGTATGAAAGAGGACTGGCTCTGTGGCGGTAAATCCTAGATTTGATCTAGGTCACATCCAATATGAAAAAGGACTGGCACTATGGTTGGGATTGGATCGTCCCTAGACATGAGACTTGTCTTAAAGAGATAAGGATTGATCATCCTGGAACTTGATCTGGATTGCATCATCCATGGACCTACGTCCTAAAGAGAGCAGGATTGATCATCCTGTAATATGATCGTGTGATGACGATGCTGATGATCGTGTGATGATCGTGTTGATGATCGTGTGATGACGATGCTGATCGTGCGATGATGATGTTGATGATCGTGAGATGACGATACTGATGATCGTTCGATGACGATGTTGATGATCGTCAGATGATGATGCTGATGATCGTGTGATGACGATGCTGATGATCGTGTGATGACGATGCTGATGATCATATGATGACGATGCTGCTGATCGTGATGGTCTAGATGATGATGTTGATGATCGTGTGATGACAATGTTGATGATCGTATGATGATGATGATGCTGATCGTGATGGTCTAGATGACGATGTTGATGATCGTGAGGATCCAGACGTTGATGTTGCTATAGTTGTTCGAGTGTTGTAGAAGATAAAGACTCAGTACTGAAGATGTTGAGAAAGCTTCCAATGATTTATAGATGTATCATGTATAATGTATGACTCGTTGCTCCTGCAGATGTTTTTATAATATCCTTCTCATTAAGGGGGAGTGTTGAATATTGTAACTTCTAAGAATATTATAATTGTATATTATTTATTCCGGAGATGTTCCATACCTCCGATGTGATTATACTATGAATCCGGAGATGTTTATTCCTCCGAGAAGTTGTGGTAACTAGGGTTATTAGACCCACCATGTGGGGGTCGACCCAGTTAGTTATAATAGGGTATTTAACCTAATGGTTAAATATGAGCCTACATGTACTTGTGTAAAACATATGTCAGTGTAGTGTATAAATAGAGGAGGTGTGTTCCTCATTTGACACACTCACTCACTTGAGAGAGGCGCACTTGTGGAGGAGAGGTCTGCTATGGTGGAGGAGGAGATCATGTCTTTGGTTTGCATCTTTGTATATTGTTGGTCATCTATATTGAGGAATCTTTGCTGGGTTTTCTACCCCATGAGGGTTTCCCAGGATAAATTTGTGTCTCTTGTGTTTATGCTATGCTTGTTGTTTCTTCAGTGATCATGTATATGCTATTATTGTGAAATGGAATGTAATGCTGCTATTTTTTTGTATTAGCATATTAAATCTTAACACAAGCAAAAATTATATCCCAGCTTCTCTGGCCAGAATATCTAGACTTGAGTTCTTGAGGGCCACTTTCTTTTGCAATCTCTTTTCCAATTCTTCAATGCAAGCCATCTTGGTTTGATTTTCTACTCTGGTGTTGATAACAAACTAATTTAAGACTTGATTCTTGACAATGATCTTTTCTAATTTAGGCCCCAAACAATGGAGTTTCCTGACTACATTATAGAAGGCCCTCCACTAAGAAGTTAAATTTTCAATTTTAAGCTCTTGACACCTGTTTTGGCTCTTCAATATTTCATTTTCTCTTTTCATTTATTCCATATTGCATGTTTCTGATTTAACTATTGGCACATATCCTTTGTCTTATTCATCTGAACTGATATGAATGGGTGCATATTGTTCTAAAAAGTACCGAATTTCCTTTATTATCGAGATAGAAAATTTTCCTTGAGTCCTACTCCTGGTCATTATTCGGATTATAGGCTATGTAAATGATGGTGGTTTCATTTCACACTATGGTTTCACATCAATTTCCCTTGCATATTTTACTTCATTTGAATTAGTAGTACCTCCCACCTCTTTTGTAGAATCTTAGGCATTCATTGCACTGAACTTTAGTCCTTTGTTATTTCAACTGTCTTTTCAAAACTCTATTGTGGACAACGTGTTTACTAGCCACTTGCTTTATTGCCTTAGTTGATTGGAGTATTTTTCTGTTATATTTCCAAAGCTGTTTAGTTTTCATCCTTAACTTCAAACTTTGAGTCTGCAAGAGTTCATTTTCACTCTTAATGTACCTATCCAGAATGGCATATTCTTTGACTTCCCTTTTCAACTTACGATTCTTCTTTTTGAGCTGGTGAATAAGAGTGTATAGGTCAGAGGTTTCCTCGCGAGGACTCTCTCTAGAGCATTGATATTCTTTTCTGGAAGAGGGTCCATTTATAGTCCTACCCTCTAAAATTTCATCTTGTTGTTGAACTTCATCATTTTCAACCATTTCGTGCCCTAGTATATCAATCTCTGTGCCACCTGCAGCTTCATTAGGATGCCCTGGAAATAGGTCATGTCTTCCAAAACAGTCATCCAACCTCTCCTGGTTAATTTTGTTTATGAATTCATATGGCCTCCAGGAACTCTTTGGTTCCTCATCTAGACAAACCTCCAAGAGTTTGGATACATATTAGTTTTTTGTCATGCTATGGGTGACTTGACTAGGGATGGATTCTGAATTGCGAGTTACTTTTGGATCCCTAGCGACTTTTCGACGTTTGAGGATGAAAACCTCGGCTTCAAATTATGTGGACTAGTCGGTATCAGGTCCAATATCCCTTATATCTTCTTTCTTCATGTCTGGAGACTCTATCTCTTCAATCACATATTGTGAATCATCATCGACTTCAGTTCCCATGATACTCTTCAAACTAAGCTAATGGTCGCTTTGTTACTTTTCCTTGAGGGGGATTTTTGCTCTGGTTTCCCTAGTTGAAAATTCTCTCATCCCCATTGTTGTCCTCTTACTTTTAGCATGACTTCCTGATTTAACTTTAGGGTTTGTTGCAGCATAAAGAAAAGAGACGAGGAAATTTTCCCATCTATTATTATGCTTGTGCAATTCAGCCTCAATTAGAAGTCTAATTAATCCATGGTTATACAAAATTCCGACAGTTTTTTTGCGATTTTTACAACACTGAGTGGACATCTTGTATAAAATTCGAAGCAGAAAATATGGGAAATTCAAATGTTGACCTTCAAAATGCAGGAGAATTCAAATATGATAGAGGAATACATGTGCATACCTACCCTCACAGGTCAAATACCTATGTAACATGACCATCAACTGAAACCAATCATTTTTTAACCAAGCTCACGGAAATCCTTTTTCCCAGTCAGCTCCATGGTATTTGGCTTTGAAAAACCTGTTAAAACTATCCTCTCAATGGGATTCTTTTTAAACAACCGTTCCCTGGTCCTAGTAAGTTTAGTAACTTCTGCTATTGACTTTTCAGAAACCTCCAACTCTAAAGTTCCAATTTTGGATTTTGTTCCTTTGAAAGTGAAGGCAAACTAAGCTATGACTTTATCATGGAACCCGTGGAAATGTGAGAAAAATTTATTCCACCCATCATTCTATAGCAATTGCTTTGAATCTTGATATTTCGGTAGGATTTTCAATATCTGAAGTGAAGATGGCTCATGGCGGTAAAATCCCATGGTCCCAGAAAAATGGACCGTGCCAAGGATAGCAGAGGCAAATCGATAGAGCGAGTCACAGTGGGAATGTATATGAAACTTCAAACGCTGGTAGTAATAGAGAAGGTAGATACTATGCAGGTTTTCCAAACGATCGAGGAAGTGGAAGCTATTATGGACGTAGGAAGGGGTATAATTTGAATTTCCAAGGGTGTAAAATTACTTATGACGGGTACCACCAGACACCTCATTATGAGAGAACCGATTTAATAATTGAAAGGAATGGGAGTATATGAAAAAGGATTATGCATAAGTTGTGGAGTACGGAAATGATATACAAAGGGAAATATGAACAAAGGTATTAATTTATACATTTGAATTAGAGGTTTAGTCATATATTTTAAACATACCCCTCATGTAATAATGAATTAAAAATATTTTAAGAAAATTCGTTACCTACATATTTTGGTACTGACTTCTACATCATGATCACCTACAGGTGTTTAGGTACCAGGAACCTATAGGTGTTTCGGTACCAAGAACCCACAGGTGTTTCGGTACTTATTTTAGTACCAATATCCACACAAAAAAAAACTGGTCCTTTTTCTTGACTACCAGAGATTTATGGGTATTCTAATGTGATGTTTGGCAATGGGGCTGAGGTAAGGTTTCCAAGATAGGTATGCATTTGTATATCAAGGTCATTTTAATGATACCATGGAAGGGAATTAATTGCAATGGAACAACGGTAAGGAAATGGGTAATCAAGGGGTTGGGATCCACAAATATTTTTTCAATAAGATTGGAACTAAGTCTGGGAAAGAATAAATCTGCCAAGTCTCAAGGATCACTTCTATCTTTGGAGCACCATCTGCAAGTTTTCCTTATTCTGTTTCCTCTTTATTATGAAAAGATAAAAAAATCCACTGAAATTTTTTAGTTGAAGTTAGAACACAAGCTGATGATATTCACCATGAACCACAATTAGGCACAAATATAAATATGTGAATGGATTTAGCTGATTTCAAACATAGAAAAAAATCATTGGATTACCAACCTTTAAGGAATGTTGTTAACCAATGTGAGGCATCCCACCATTAATTTAAATGTGTACCAAGGTGCCATAGTACATCTCACAAAGTACGAATAAATGCGTTGATGTCGAGTCCCTTTGTGAGATCTGATGAGTAGAGGAAAATAATGCATTACTACTGTCACCAACAAGAGTACTTACCATTGATGCATGCAAGTCTTAGGGTACTGAAAAGAATCTCTATCCTTGATCCTAGATAAGTTGTTGCAGTCGATAGGACCAAGCTTGTTAGAAGGAAGGCCATAAGAATTCCATCATCATCCAACATGAGAATTATTGAATTGACTTGAAGCATCAGATATGAGAACCAAACACAGAATGCAGAATTCCAATATGAACTTTGTCTATCGGTTACCCGGTTTTCAGACAATTTCAGGTATAATTTCCCTAATAGGCCAGTTTTGACAACTAGACAATTTTTTGTCTTTACTTTTATATTTATTTTTTATTTACATATGTACATTTCTGGTCCTGTAACACAATTCACACAAAATGGAGAGAAGGAACCTCCCCCCCAACAACTTATATCTCTGACTATTGCATCATGTTATTAACAAAGTCTTCTTTGGAAACTGGTTTATGATATACTTTAATCATATGTCCATTTACCACAAAGGAAATCTGACTATCATCAATGGTCTTAATCCTTGCTGAACCATTATCAAATATTGTCTCAAATTCATAAGGTCCAAGACACCAGGTGGTGAGTTTACCTTTGAAAATTTTAAATCTGCAATCAAAGAGAAGAGACTAGTGTCCTAGCTGAAACTGTTTCTTCTTTATAAATTGGTCATGACATCTAGTTCTCTGGCCTTGAATCTAAGCATAGTACATTGAACAACATCCTGATGAATCTCATCCAATTCATTGAGTTGCATCGCCCTTTGTTGTTGTGCCTCAATCAAATTTAGACCTAACTGCATGTCCATTCGAAAATTATTCACCTGAAATTCAATAGGGAGAAAGACTTGCTTACCATAGACAAGCTCATAAGGTGGGTGACCTATGGTATTTATCCAGGTAATTCTGTAAGCCCAAAGATATTTTGGAATCCTATCATCCCAATCTTTATGATGCATCTGAATGGTCTTAGTAAGGATGGCTTCCAACACTGTTTTGGTAGATTCTACTTGTCCATTAGCTTGCGGTTGATATGGAGAAGATTTGCAATGCCTGATTTTGTACTGCTATATAATAGACTTCATCAACTTGGAAGTGAATTGTGTTCCCTAATCAGTCACAATTTTTCTAGGCACACCAAAACGGGTAAATATATCCTCAAAAAGAAAATCGACAACATATTTTTCATTTTCTTTAAAAAGTGATTTAGCCTCTACCCATTTTGTTAAATAATCTATACAAACCAAAATGCACCTCTTCTTTCTTGACATTGGAGAAATCGGACCTACAAAATCTAGTGCCCATTTTTCAAAAGGTTCAATTAATACCTGAGGTTGTAGGGGCATTTCATCTTCCTGATTTGTCCTCCCCATTTGTTGATACCTATCACAGCTTTTGACATACCTGGTTACATCTTTGAAGAGAGTTTCCCATTAGTAACCAAGATGGAGGAATTTGTAAGCATTTATTTTATCTGAAAATTTCCCCCCACAAGGCCCATCACGGAAAGCTTGAAGGATATCATGCATCTCATCTTCTCTCATACATATTCTAATAACCAAATCAGTACAAGTACGAAAGAGATCCTCTCCTATCCAGGATTAATTTGCACTTAATTGGATAACCCTCATCTTTTATCGTGCTGGAAGGTTCTGTGGTAACTTCCCTGTAGCAAGATAATTTTCAATATCTGCAAACTAAGGGGTGTGAGCAGAAACAACAAACAAATTTTCATCAGGGAAACTATCATCTACATGGACAACCTCACCATTATTATGGATTATGGAAAGGAAATCTGCTACCAAATATTCCTTACGGTAGGTCTATTTAGAATAATGGAATTAAATTCCTGCAACAAAATCAATCGTCCTGTTATCCCCCCATTAGTAACAGGTTTATTCATTAGAAATCGAATGGTTGAATGATCTATATGAATAAAAAATTCATATCATGTGGTATAATGTCTAAACTTATTGATTGCATACACAACAACTAAGAATTATTTTTCAATGACAATATAGTTGGATTTAGTAGGTGTGATAGTTTTACTAATGAAACATATGGCATAAGATACTTGGTTTTATTTTTGTCCAAGAAAATATCCTAAAGCAGAATCAGAAGCATCAATATGAATATGAAAAGAAAGATACCAATTTGGTCCCCTAAGAATAGGTACAGCTAATAGTTTCCCTTTTGTATTGGAGAAAACTCAGTATGGCTTGGGAATACCACAACAGACAAATGACTGCCAGAAATCTACTAAATTCTCAAAGCAATGCTATTATAAATGACAATGTTAAAATAATGGAGAAATGTAACCAACCTCGATCCAACGTTTGATGTAGATCCCCGTTGGAGCTTTCAATCCGCGCACATCCAAGCACTTGTAATCTGAAATTAGTCTTGACAACCAATATCTAACAAGTACATGTGATATATAAATGACATTAACATTATCAATAACAATGGTCCATAATATAATAAGCAAATGTAACCCAATGTATAATAAACAACATTCACACCATGAATGGATGAGAATATGAGTATTTCTATTAATGAACAAGAAGAAGTACAAAGTGATACGACCTCTTGCTGGCAACCAATTTGAACCAAGATCTAGATCAATCCACTTGTGCCTCCACCACTTCAATCCTCCATGAATGGCAAACTCAAACTAGAGAGGAGTTTGGAAGGTGAACATAAATGGTTCACAACTACAAGGATCAATGAGTGCAGACTCAAGATAGGGAAAAAATCCACTAGAGTGCCTTTACTATTCTCTTCTTCGTCCCGTCCATAAGCCATATGTGCTCAATATATAGTCCTCTCAAAGGTAGGTGAAAGGACTCATCGAGACGTTACCTGGGAAGATGGAGAGCCAAAGGTCACCCAATGATGGCTTTTTGGGAGTAAAAAGTAATTAATAGTGGTTTTTTCCATTTTACTTGATACCCACAGGCTATAGTGCTGCAACTTGCGGGTACGCATGCTATAGTGATGCAACATGTGAATAGGAACAAAAATAGGGAAAACTGGTATCACTGAAGGATAAAAATGGATCTGAGTCACTGAAATGGATCCTACAGGCCAAAGAATGCTGATGCTCACAAGGTGGAAGATTTATGTGTACAGATGCCCCCTAATGTGTGAGGTCAAAGACTGAAATGTGCTACGATGGCTAAAATACATTATAAAACTCAGAAGTGGAGTGATGGAGACACAAGTGGACAGAATGGCTCATTCGTCATAATACAATAGTATCTCTGAATACATGTCCATATAGTACAACAATCTGATACAATGGCCATGAATAGGCAGTACATAAGTAAATACATGTCATAAGTGATCATAGCCATGATACCTCTATAGTAATATATGGTCTTCTGCTAAAAAGAAGACAACTGGTGCAAAACGGGAGGTACAAACTGCTGAAATATGAAAGGTGATATCTTAGATGTAAAGTCAAAGTCATATGTAGCATACTGAATGCCACAATCGCCTGGGATCTTCTACACAAGTCTTCGATGGTGCAAGTCCCATCAAGTGAATAAAGGAGTTGGGGTCGAACCTGATGAGACATCGTCTGATTACTGGTCAATGATGTATACCATTAATAGACGCGAGATGACCCACCAATAATGAAAATGGGCATCAAGGCACAGAGCACAATCATCAGAGTGTGAATAAATGGGTTGAAGTCGAACACTAGGATGAATCCATCGATCAGGGGACATTGATGTATTCCCAAAACTATCGATGGCGAGAGAACATGCCACTAATGATTGCAAGCCTCAAGGTACTCAACCGAACTCTAAGCCTCAAGTCTCAGAATAAATGAGTTGAAGTCGACGGAACAAGACTTGCTGGAAGGAGGGCATTAGGGCATCCCCCATCAACCAGCACGAGGTACCAGCAATGCTGAAATATTTGGAAGATCTCAGGTGAAACGGAATGACTCAATAAGGATGGCCGACATGCAATAGTCAAAAGATCTAAGGAGTGGCCGACACTGGTTTCAGGACTTCCTTTGAACAAGAGCATGAGCAGATGGATAGACTCAGGCAGCATAGACTTGACATAAACGTTGCAATGTAGGAGGCATTACAAAGGGCTCCATAATGACTGGAATCTTAACCAATCGGTGGAGAAAACTGAGAAACAAGTACAGCTCCTAAGGCCCAACTATAGTCCCGAATCATAATGTACGGAGTTGAATGAATGCTCTATTCAAAGGCAACACAAAAGCTTCCAACAAGAAATAATGACCATAATCCCGTCTGGATTTTTGGAATATTTGATTTTTTGTCTTTTTCATATTTTGGGAAAAGCTTGAAAAAGAATAAAATTGCTTATAGTACAACAAGTGAGGGAACGAGTGTCAAATAGCTAGCAGACTAGTCCCAAGCAGTGGAACATACCTATGTTCAATGCAAGGAAGTGCGTGCAGGAGGTGGACACTCGGGGGTATGTTCCCTCAGGGTCAAAAGGGTCATCAAATTGTGAAAGGAAAATATATAAGCTCTGGAGGGATCGACAAGGAAAAGTGCTCACGCACCAGGTAACAACTGAGTAAGCAGGAGCCGGCACAAGGCTTAAGTGACAGGAAGGATGATGCAATGCAATCACAACTCGACATAAGAGTGAAGTCCTTTTTCGTAAAGTTAGTCCCCTCACCCGAAAAAGTGTAAAACAATGAGAGAAGAACTCTTCTAGTCACGTATGACTAGAGTATACCTTTTTCGTAATTAATTCACAAAGGTCCAGAAAAGGGGTAAACTTATACCTAAGTGAATGTCGCTTCAAATCCTTTAACGAGTCTGAAATGACAAGCATACTCGGCAATCTTGTTTGATTTTGAAAAAGTCTAACAAGGGCTTAAAAAAGACTTTATAAAAATCTTTTTCGTAAAGGTTTAACGAGCCCGAAAAAGTAAACTCGTGACCTCCTTACTGTTTTTAACGAGCTCAAAGGAGATATGGAAGAATGCTCGTAATGAGAGCAGACGAGTGTCAAGGGCATGCAAGACTAGTTCCAAGTGCATGGGACAAAGCTATGCATAATGCAAGGAACATGAGCAAGATAAGGACACTTAGGGGGTGTCTACGAATTAGGATGGCAAAAGGTTCAAATGCATCATAACAATGGGGAGGACTAAACCTATATTCAAGGTTCTGAATATTCCTACCATGGCCGAAGAAAATGTTGAAAAGGACCAGTAAAGAAGTATAAGTCCAGCTAATAATCCTGTCTCCAAGAAACATAAGTACCTAGATCATCTCTAAAATGTACGTAAAGAAAAATATGATACAGATCACTATGGTAGAAAAATATTCAACTTCACTATTGTTAACCTCAGACATAACGCAGGTAGAGCTAACCACTGAAGGTGCCATAGTACCAATACCTGAGGGATCAAAATGATCATCTTCAAAATGAAGAGCAAAGATGAAGGATGTGAAGGAATCTGCAAGAGAAAATTCATCATCACCGGAGTTGGAAATTCTAGAAGTAGAATCGAACTCATCAGGATCACCAATTCGGGGATCTATAGGAGAGTCTACAGACTCATCACTAGGGAGATCAGACTTTAATGTCAAACCGGGGCTAGACAAAACTATGCTTGGATCAAAATCCAAATGCATGGCAGGTCGTATTATAGGCTCATCTCGTTCAATAAGATCAAGGGTGGGAAGGAAATAAAATTGATGCTGAGAATCTTCACAAGGCTTGTCATTACCATTCATGGCCTCAATAAAAACTTCATCTGAAGGTAGGATACCATCGAGGCAATC
This sequence comes from Larix kaempferi, assembly GCA_027924585.1. Lineage (NCBI taxonomy): Eukaryota > Viridiplantae > Streptophyta > Pinopsida > Pinales > Pinaceae > Larix > Larix kaempferi. The sequence continues at coordinate 16,219,001 of BSBM01000545.1, forward strand.
ATGTGAACAAGATGAGTTGGCTGGCCAAATTGGAAACGTAACGAGATCTTCTTCAACTATCTGGGAAGAAGAGAGATCTGGATCTGCAGTGGTTTGTTGGATATGATCATAAGCGAGCTCCGCTACAAATAAAGGCATAGGCATCCCGACATGCGTAATGTCTCCAAACGTGGAACTCGTGGATGGTAAAGTCCACGGATCATCTAAATAGGAGGTCCAGAATAACATATTATTCGAAGGAGGAGACGCATTGTCAGTAATGGTTCCAATAAAATTCACTGGTGCAGAATGGTTAAAAGTTCCCATCAATGAGGGGTACATTCCAACACCTATGTTCCCAGTTGCCGACTGAGAATTAGAAACTTGCGGGACTACAGATCCCGTGGATGCTGTGGAAGGAATTCCAACATAATCCAGCTGATTGATCGTCACAATCTTTCCTTCATGGGGAAAGAAAATAACTCGAAACACAGTAGACGCGACAGCCTTCATAGTGTACATCCATTTCTGACCCAATAAAAGGTTGTAGTCGATGGGTGCATCAACCACTTCGACTTCAATAGGCATGGACTTACCTCCCAAGGAGACAACAAGGGAAGGGATAATTCCATGTGCTGTAAAAGACCTACCGTCGAATGCAGTGAGTATAGTTCTAGACGCGATTAGAGGAGGAGAGCCAAGAGCTTTCCAAAAAGTTAACGACATTACTGACGCAGAAGCACCTTCATCAACCATAGTACGTTTGACGAATCTCTTAAGGAAAACCACCTAGATTTGAAAAGCCACATGGTAAGGCAAGCGAGATTGGGCATCAGTAGTATCGAACTTGATAACACTAGGACTTCACCCATCCCGAACTCCTAACGCACTCAAAAGTCGACATGGCACACGGAGTTTGGCCCAAATCTTCTACAATGGAGTAGTTATGGGCGGCTCGAGCATTAGGATTATGCGTGGAGCACTTGAGAACACCTTTCGGTATCTGCGGCATAATAGAAGGCTTCTCGATATGCAAGGAATTATCAAGAGGAGGGGGAGGCTCATTCCCCAAATTTGGTTGTGGTGCACGATAATCACGTTGAGGAGTAGCAACACAAACCTCCGACTGAACCATATTCACACATCCATAACCACTAGTATTGGAAGAAGACGTTGCCGTTTCATTAGCACCATAACCAGTGGTGGGAGCATGCGAAGCCATATTTTGATGATGAGGAAGGGGATCCTTCAACACAGCTGGGCTCTATGCCAAATGATTCGATGCTTCTTCAATATGAGGACATAAGTGAGTAAGATGATCCTCCCCACAAAACTTGCAAGGGAATTTCACCTTACGCCTAGGTTTACGATCCTTGCCAGCATTACCGCCTTCCCGAGGAGGGTTGGAATTCTCTTTACGAGGAGTATTACGATTTCTATTGTTGTTACTTCCATTGTTTCCACCCCTACGATTATTTCTCCCCTTTTTCTTACCACCAGGTTGTTGGTTACCCGACGGTTTCGTTGATTGCACATTCTGTACATCAGACGACGGAGTGGAAGTGGACAAGGTGTGAACCTGTCTGGGTGCAGACTGGTTTAGTGACAAATTTTGCATTTGATTAGCTACCAAGTCTACAGGGCGAGTGCATGCGGACCCCACGATGCCATCGGAATGTGGTCCAGGAACTGACGTGGGCTCATGTCTTATTCTCGGTGCGTCAGGAATAATGTCATACAAAATGCCAGACTGAGAATAAAGTAGATCTAACTGTTGGACTTTCAAGATAGCTTGTTCCTCAGTCACAATGCCGGACATCAAAACATCCTTATCAATTTATGGGAGTAAAGACTTAAGGAACCATTCCAACATGAACTCTGGAGGAATGTTGGCTTTCACTAACCTCTTCCGCCGACGCCACTCTTGAACGTGGTCAGAAATATGTGTGGCCTTATTTTGATGGAAGGTGGACAACAACTCAGTACCAGTATCATAACGAACCAGCAACTGGAAATGGTCTAAGAAAACCAAATCAATCTCGTTGAATCCCCTATAGGTGTTTCCAGGAAACTCCACATACCACTTCACGGCTGCCCCCGTGAGGGTGCTTTGAAATAGTCATAATCGAATGGAATCATGATTCAAAGAGTTCGAGGAGCACCAAAGGTGAAACATCGTGACATGATCTCCCGAGTCCTCACCACCTTTCCCTTCAAACTTTGGAATGTCTGAAGGGAGCTTGGTAGGGACCGGGGGCCAAGTAGGGTCATGACACACTAGATCATTCGTGATCTTTGAAAGATCTAGTAGATTCAAGCGTGCAAAAAATGGGAGCTGCGGCTGGAAAGCTTGATTATAAGCTCCCATAAAAGTTTGGTTAAACGGAACTGTGTTGTAAGATGGACCAAAAGCTTGACCATGAGGATTAAACTGCTAATAATGAGGACCTGACGGCCCGTAAGCTTTCCCATGGCCATAAGATGGATAACCTCCCCCTGCCTGATCCATTTGAGAGTAAGCAGGTATAAGCATGTTTTGAGCACCATATTGGGGTGGTGGGTGATACTGGTGGCTAGCACCAATTGTGTTGTAGTAAGGGTTTCCACCATGAGTATGGGGAATGTATGTACTATTCATAATGGGAACCATCTTGTATTGACCGTAATGGTATGGTATGTTCCCACCCCCAATAATAGGATTAGCTTGAGTAGTCATGTGGTAGCCATAAGCATGAGAAGTATTCCCAGCTCCAATATGGGCGTGACTAGTAGCAGGGTTGGTGATGTGATGTCTATGTGGATAGGAAATATTCCCACCCCCTTTATTAGCATTACTAGTGGTGGCAGTGGACGCAAAAGTATGCGGTATGTGTCCACCCCCATGGTTGGGAGGAACGGTATCATGTGAAAAAGTAGTCCTAGGTTGACGAGTAATGACATGTGTATTAGGTGGTGGATGGAAAGTCGTGTTTCGAACAACATTCCAACTAGGTTGGGTATTCCTAGGAGGTGGTCGCGTTCCAACATTATCATGGTTAGGAATCTGACCAGTCCCCATACTATGTGAGTGGGTGGACAACGTAGTGCCCCCAACTAGGGTAGTGCCCCCAGTGGGTATAGTATGGCAAACACTTTTACTAGTGCCAGCATGAGTACCAACCGTAGTGGAAGGTTCGACAGTATTGTGACTAGGAATACCAAAAGAGAGTGCGGTGGGGTTGACCATAGGGCCAGAATCATCATGAGTCTCAGGCCTCCTGTATCTAAAATCGCGTGGAAACGAAGGAACGAAAGGCTCGTCCTATTCTACATCCTCGGGTAGGTCAGGCATCCTGTAAAGATAATTATCTGGATTCGAAGGATCAAACAGATCCTGGTCAAGTGGATTAGGCCAAATAGAACCAGGTTTAGTCTCAGGTGGATCACCTCCCCAATCCTCACGAGGAGTCTGGGGATCGGAAGTATGTTCAACTCTACCCAAAGGAGTAGAAATTTATTTCCCAATATCAGGATGTGCAGCCATGTAATCTTCAACGTAAGTCTCGTATGAATCTGAAGACTCAGAGGGAGCCCTCCAGCATCCCCTAGCAATACGACGTGTAACCTCGAGTGGCTTTAAACCAGCCAAACGACGGGACCGGCGGAGAGTAGGGCTCTGCACCACGTTCTCTTTGGAGAGAGACACAGCGTCTCCTAAAGGCCAACTATCGATCAAAAAACAGTAAATCAAAAGCACACACCTAGAGAAACTATAGCCAAGAGAAAACAAACAGAGTGGCTAAATGAGCTCCTGACACTAGAGCCGGTATGTCTCGCCTAGGAGAGGCTTGAGACTCCCAAACTATAGCCGGAGGTAACAGAATCATTTATAGAGACACCCAGGCTTCACTGTGTTGACAGGGTCAAGTCCACTTTATGAACACAACTGTGTTGTCCAATCCCTATCTGACTCAGGACACAAACAACATAACCACTGCAAGTACCATGTGCGGTACCTAGGTAAGGAAACTATGTTCACCGCAATATAACCAATGCTCAGGGGGATATTCGTAGGTAGGACCCGTCGTATGGGTAGGGTAGCTAAGCCCGAAGCACAAGAGGACGAACCTCCGGTACCCCCAAATATGAACAAATCCTGGATATATCTCCCACGTTCAGCCAGTATCAGAGGGATATCTCCTCAACCAACCTCCCGTGACCTCGTGCTTGACTCTTGATTAATTAGAGCTTTCATGAGAACACCGATCTATACCATGGATTCCTCCACTCCCTGGTCAGACACCTAATGTTTCGTTCAGTAGTCTTGGATTGTTAACTCACAATGATCTATTCCAAGACTCTAAACCTATGCTAATTGGTGTACCCTATAAAATAAAATCACTCTAATCAATTTTATGATTAAGCGTTAATTTTAGTGGTTGTGATTACTCAAGGGATATGGTCGTGAAACTAGTGATGTGTAGACTCAATAGTATGCAACATCGTCCAATCCTAGACTCATCTATCCAATAAAACAATGTCACTAATATGCAAAATCAACCAACAATTCCAAAATAAATATGCAAACTTTTATCTTTTCAAAGCACAAGCAGAACTTAAAATGAAGGCAACAAGCACTCAATGCAAAATGCAGTATATGGAAATAAAATATTTTTGTATTTTCTCTTATAAACAGAAAGGAAAATGCAAAAAACTAAATGAATATTTTTGTATTTTTTCAATATATATGGAATGAAAAAAAGCAAGCAAAATCCTACTATTCAGTCACTGAAGTGATGAGAAGATCACTTAGACAACCCAGCAGATCCTAAACAGCAAGACTCATCCCAAGGAAAGAGCTCCAAAGGAAAAACCAAGAGGTTAAAACCAAAGATTGGTAAAAAACCAAGAAGGCTCAACCAAGACAAACGAAGAGATCCAGTCACAACCAAGGCATGAAACAGTCAATAAAGAGGCCAACAAAGACTCAGGAACCACCGAAACTCACCCAGCAACAACCAATAGCCATAAACCAACAAAATCTGAAGTTACACGCTACTGTCGAAGGAAATCCTATGGGTACCCGCAAGCAGTAGAGTAAACAGATGCAGGTATACACGGGCATAGCTAAGCTAGCTCGCGGGTGAGGAAAAGAAAATGGTCAAATAAAGAGTCCAGAGGCTCAGAAAAAAGAAAAAGAAAAAAACAATTTTTCTACAGTGTATCTTAACGGCCAATCAGTGACATAGAGCTTCGATAAACAGCAACTCTAAATATGGACTAATGCTCAAAAAATTTCCCAAACATGGATGTTTTCCCCAGCGGAGTCGCCATTTCTGTATTGGAGAAAACTCACTATGGCTTGGGAATACCACAACAAACAGATGGCTACTAGAAATACACTCAATTCTCAAAGCAATGCTATTATAAATGACAATGTTAAAATAATGGAGAAATGTAACCAACCTTGATCTAACGTTTGATGTAGATCCCCGTTGGAGCTTTCAATCCATGCACATCCAAGCACTTGTAATCTACAAATTAGTCTTGACAACCAATATCTAACAAGTACATGTGATATATAAATGACATTAACATTATCAATAACAATGGTCCATAATATCATAAGAAAAGGTAACCCAATGTATAATAAACAACATTCACACCATGAATGGACAAGAATATGAGTATTTCTATTAATGAACAAGAAGAAGTACAAAGTGATAGGACCTCTTGCCGGCAACCAATCTGAACCAAGATCTATATCAATCCATTTGTGCCTCCACCACTTCAATCCTCAATGAATGGAAAACTCAAACTAGAGAGTAGTTTGGAAGGTGAACATAAATGGTTCACAACTACAAGGATCAATGAGTGCAGACTCAAGATAGGGCAAAATCCACTAGAGTGCCTTTACTATTCTCTTCTTCCTCCCGTCCATAAGCCATATGTTCTCAATATATAGTCCTCTCAAAGGTAGGTGAAAGGACTCATCGAGACGTTACCTGGGCAGATGGAGAGCCAAAGGTCACCCAATGACCGCTTTTTGGGAGTAAAAAGTAATTAATGGTGGTTTTTACCATTTTACTTGATACCCGCGGGCTATAGTGTTGAAACTCGCAGGTACGCATGCTATAGTGATGCAACATGCGGGTAGGAACAAAAATAGGTCAAACTGGTATCACTGAAGGATAAAAATGGATTTGAGTCACTGAAATGGATCCTATAGGCCAAAGAATGCTAATGCTCACAAGGTGGAAGATTTCTGTGTAACACCTTTTAGTGTATCAAAAGCAGTTTGGAAATATGAATCCCAAGAAAAGACAACATCTTTAGCAATTAATTTGAACAATGGTGCAGCTATCTTAGTAAAATGTTCAATGAACCTCCTATAGTAACCTGCATGTCCTAAAAAACTTCTAAATTCCTTTTGCGACTGTGGAATTGCAATATTGGTGATTGCCTCTATTTGTGTTGGATATACCCTAATTCCTGAAGCAAAGATATGATGGCCAAGAACTATGCCCTCAGTTAAAATCATTTTTCATTTTTCATGACTAAGGGCCAAATTAGTTTCTTGACATATGATCAAAACTTTTTCCAAGTTAGTAAGGGCTTCCTTAAAAGTATCACCATATGCAGTAAAATCATCCATATAAATTTCTACACAATCATGCATCAAATCAGCAAAGATTCCTAGGAAACATCTTTGGAACGTAGCGGGAGCATTGCATAAACCAAACAGAAAAACATGATATACATAATTACCCCAAGGTAAAGTGGAGGTAGTCTTATCTTGATCCTCTGGTGCAAAATGAATTTGATTATAGCCACTAAACCCATCTAGGAATTAGAAATATGTTTTTCCAGCTAATGTATCTAGTACTTGATCAATAAAAGGAAGAGGGAAGTAGTATTTTAGTGTATCTTTGTTTAGATCTCTAAATTCCACACATATTCTCCATTTACCATTAATTTTAGGCACAATGAAAAGTGGAGAAATTCACTTTCTATCATAAATGGGGTAAATAAAGTTGGCAGCAAGCAATTTCCGCAATTCCTCTTTTACAATATATTTTAGAGAAGGGTCCATTCGTCTTTGTGGTTGTTTAACAGGTCTAGCATCCTCGTGTATATAGATGTGGTGTATACATGCTTTATGGTGGATATATTTCATGTCTTTACAATCCTAGGCAAATGCACCAGATTTCTCCTTAAACATTTGAACTAACCATTGTTGTTGATCTGGTTCTAGATTGGAATTAATATGCAGAAATTTTTCTGGACCAACCTCAATAGGAATGGTATGGGAGTCTATGCTTGCACCTATGGATCATACCAAGGATATAGTTGTAGTTTTTGGGTCAAAATTCTCTTGAAATTATGTGTTGAAAATGATTTCATATTCTGAAAAAGATTCATGATACTCAATAGTGTTAGCGGCAGAAAGGAATTGATTCAATATATTCTCCTATGTTTGTTCTTGTAATCCCTTATATTGTTCAATGGTAAGTAGGGGATAAGCAGTCTCCTCATCTAAATAGGTATTCCTTATCCATAAAAATTGTTCTGGAGCAGGTTTTGTAGGTGGATATAGGGTAAGTTTTTGTGTGGATCCTCCATTGGAGATAGTCATTTCCCCAAATCTGCAGCTAATGAAAGCATCAGCAGTAGCTAACTAGGGTCTTCCTAAGATAACACGATGCATATTGGTTTTAGGCTGAATAACTACAAAATCTATAGGGTAATCCCAAGATGCAAAAGTTACAATAATATCATCCAAGACACCCGCAGGTATGATTTTAGATATATCTGCCAATTCCAAAACTGTTGGTGTGAGTCTAAGACATTCTATGTGCAATGAATCCATGAGACAGATAGTCATGATGTTTATAGAAACTCCTAGATCAATCAAGTTGTTCTATATAGGGGTGGCATTGATGTAAATGGTAACTATAGGATTTCGAGGGTCATTGTATTTTATAGGTTTTTCTATCATCGGCATGGATAATTTACCAACTACTTGAATAGAAGGGGGGTCCTTACGTTTTCTGCCTGGATTTTTGAGACATAATTCCCTAATAGTCTTTGCGTAGATGGGTATATATTTGATAGATTTCAACAAGGGAATTATAACACACACATTCCTCACTTCATCTTCTAAATCAAATTCTAGTTGGGACAAAGGTTTTTTTATGGTTAATCTCTCCAGATAGGGAGTAGTTTTAGGTTATTGTGGCTTATCAGAGGATAAAGGTAAGGATGACTGAGGTAGTGGAATTTATTTTCTTGGCCAATCATCATTGATTACTAAAGTAGGGGTATCTTCATCATGCTCTTACTCAATGATAACATCGCATTTGGTTTTATTCAAGACCTTCCCATATTTGAGGTGAATGTCATGTAGAGGGATAGGGGAAATCATATAGGTACGAAAGGTCTGGAGCCCAGCATTGAGAGTAGGTTGGGATGTATTATTCGGGTTAGTAATGGGCTAAGATGGTGTCATGTCCCCTAAAAAATGATCAGTGGAACAAGTTCCTAACCCAATCAATCCCTTGGGTTGAGGAGACAGCTACATGACCATGGGGTTAATTTTGGAATTTCCAAGCAATTAATTAATTAGACTATGAAATAAATGTTATCCTAAGTTTAATTATGCACATGGATTATTTAATTTTATGCATTTAATATTTTTATGTGGAATAGATGAGGATAATGCTCCACTAGGGCGCATTAGTGGATAAGGTTGATTGAGGAGATACTTGGAGAAGAATTCAAAGAGTAAACAAAAAAATCTAGAAAATCGGGAAAAGGGAAAGAAAGGAGGAGCAAATCAGGAAAAGCAGCACAAAGCATAAAGTAGCAAAAAGGAAGAAAGTAGGAAAGTCAGAAAAGAAGGCAAGTTCAAAAAAAAAAAAAAAAAAAAAAAAATCCAAAGCAGAAAGTAGAAAGGAAAACAGAAAAAGAAAAAGGAGGAAAGAAAAGCAATAAAAGGAAGGAAGGAAAGCTAGCTTTCCTTATACTCAAGCAGAGAGCATTATTCATGAATACTTTCTCATCAAGTCATCCAATATTATAAATAAACCAGTGTGCACCACATTCACATCTTTTGTCGGTTTGAGTATTGGTATGAGAGCATTTATTTCTTCAGAGACTTGGGAGATGTGCCCCTGGTCAAGTTTGGTAGATGTGCCCCAGCTTTTTGTGAGAGGATGATGTAATTCATCCATTTTCAATGATTTTATTTGCAGGTCCTGTAGCTGAGCCAAGGCTAGGTCGAATTTCAGAAATCTCCAATAAGTCTGTGGTTTGAATCTCAGAGCTCTTCATTGTTTTCTAGTGCTATATTGTTCAATAATAATGGAGAGAAACTTTTGTAATTATTTGAGGATTATATTGGCTCATTTGTTATGCATTAACAGTGAATGTAATCCTCTGATATCAGTCGGATCAATTAATATTCAGAAGTCATATTTCTCCAACCTTACTAGTTTCTAGTTTGCAATTAATAAATGATTGAGTATTTATCCAAATGAATTCATTCTTATTCATGGATTTGATTAATATGTCATATGTCACATTCCATGTCTCATATGATAATTTCATGAGGCTTAAATGACTATTTGGGAGCCCTGAATTCGCACTAGTTGAGTAATCCTGGAAGGCAATTTTACTTGTATTTTTGTGATACTTTATCAAAACTTCATATAACTTATGGAATGTTATTTTACTCTGTAATGACTGCAATTTGATGATATTGAAACTCTCTGAGTCAGAAATACCCATCCCCCACCTCCATCCCAAGTTTGTACCCATACTAGTCTGCATATGCTAAGGGGCCCAGGAGCGTTGGAGTAGATTGCAGCTTGCTTCTCTTGAAACATCAATGGTCTCATTACTTTGTGCAGAGGTATCAGAAAAATATCAGAGCCCTCCATCCATCCAAATCCTTTGATATTTCGCCTCCCCAGTCAATCAAGCTCCCACAAACATTGTTTTAATTATTTCTGAGAATTAATGAGTTTTTGTATCACTAATCCTAGTTGGTACATTACAGATGGCAATGGTGTAGGGCGAGGAGGAATAGGTTGGTTTAGAGGGAGTTGGAGTTGTGGTGGTTGAAAAATAGCAGGCTGAGCTGACTGCATTTGGTGATGATTTTGTGGTATTGGATTAGGGAATTGGGGATAAGTAACATAAGGAGTTGGAAATTATTGAGGAGGGGTGTTTCCTCTCCAGCCTTGTTTCGACGGTCGATGTGAGAATTGTTGAGGTTGATAGGTATTCCATAGATTAGGTACACTCTACTATGATGGATGATTAGTATAAAAAGGAACAGATTATGCATAAGGGTTGGAAATTATACCTTGTGGTCTTGGATGCCATGACCTCTTTTGTGTTTTTGGGTATGGAAGTTCAATTGTTTCATTGCTCCTGTTAGCACCATTTTTGGTTTGAAGGGTTGGAAGGGTTTAGATCCCTGAAAATAATGAGTAAGGACCCAGAATTTTAAGTCATGCGACCTAAAGGCTTCAAATAAGAGCTCAGAACATTTATTCCTAAGTTCGAAATGAAAATGATCGATAATCCTAAGTTTTAACATTACGATGAAAATGGACTGTGAAAAGCCGCTCAAGGTTATATGGGGGCATAAATGGATGGAGTAGATCCACAGCGATGGAGATCGATGGCCACAAGCGCTCTTCGCAAAAGTAAGATAGGGAGGTCTAAGCGTGGGCGGAGTATTGCTAGCCTGTAAGCATATCAATAGTCAGATCGACGATTGGAAAAGGGATCTACGGTCATCAGTTTGTTCACAATTTCAAAGTGCACAGGGAAACGAACTTTCCAAATCTGTGAAGTTTTGGTAGGGACAACATCTTTGGGCGGTGCAGATCTGGCGGGGAAAGGCATCGGCAGTGGATGTGTAGTTCACAGATTTAACATGCACGATTTATTTACACTTTCCAAATATGTGAACCTTTGTAGGGACTGCATCTTTGGACGGCTGAGATGTAGAGTAGACCCTGATCAACGATCACCGCTGGATGCGTAGATTAAAGGTGCAAGGAAGGAAATGTTTGAAAGGACGGAAAATGCGGAAGACTGTGAGGCTAAGCATGGAAAGAGATCGATGGTACCGGATTGATCATGCATGATGGATGACCCAAAGAACTCATTTATCGCTAGAGGTGCAAGAATGATATGAAAGGATAAATAATATAAAAATGGAATGCACAAGGATATGAGTACTGTTTGATTCGGTTGCATTGGAAAACGATAGATGACGACTGTGCAGAAGCAGACAACTCATCTAGGAGCTCAGACCAGCTGTCAGTAACCAGGTAGGCCTCTTGTCTCACTAGAAAACTATTTAAATGGTCGATCTAGGAGAGGTAGATCCCCTAGGTTTTGAGCTCCATAAATTAGATGAATTGTTAGAAAATAAATATGCTGATTTTTATGATACAGTTTTGACAAATGGCCCCATTGAGACAGCAAAGGATAGATTCAAGCTGATTTGGGAACAGAATGTAGATGTCCATAATGTTGACCAGTCATGTTTCCATTTATTTGCAGTTGACCAAACCCTAAACTGTCCCGATTTTGTCGACTGGTGCACCACCAATTACTCCTCCAATGAGAGGGTAATTATGGACGCATCCAATTCAAAGATCTTGTGCCCAGTCAATCCTCTCACTATTAGGAAAGCCCTATCAATCTTGGATGAGTTTTTCCAAAAATCCAAAGAATACAAGGAAGAAGCCCTAATTCAGTATTTCGAACAGTCCACTGTTGAATTGAAGCAAAGTTTCTACAAGGCCTTCCTGAAGCCTAGTGTCCTGTTGCAGAGCCATTCCTTCCCAATTGAAATCCATCTCTTTGCTGAAGAATCCAAATGTGTTATAACTATGTTAAGCCAGTTCCTAGGATTAGATACAGACATGTATGTCACTGAGCCTTTAATGAACCTATTGTTGTCCTTAGCACATGTCCACTTGAGTCTGATGAGCCTAGTCAGTCCATCCAATGTGCCTTCCTTAAATTTGATGAGTTCCTAGCTGAGAATATCCATTTTCAACTATTGGACTTCCACAAAACTAGAAGCTTCAGTCATATCTGCTGAGAATGTTCATGTCCTTTAATGAAGAGAACTTGTAGCTGTCTGAGATGAATCTAACCAAGGCGATGCTCATAGACTACAGTAAATTCATGAACAACCTCATGTTTGAGGTTTACTATGTTTTCTTTCAGAAGAAACTGCCCAGAGTGTTAACAGAAATGAAGGAGATGTTGCAGCCTTCTCCTGAGAAGAATATAGGTGACTGGTTCCTCTCAGAACATAGCACAACAATCAGATTTTATGGGTTTTCTCATTCACCCTATGTGCTGCCAACTTTTTGAACCCCTAGAGTATTTACACTAGACTTTATCAGGCAGAAGCTAAGAGTAGAAACTGAACATTTTTTGGACCCTAAAAAGGCCTTAGATATTGCATTCCCATGGGTTGTAGGCCCATTCATCGTCAAGAGTAAGGCTTCCATTCCAACCATTGAATGTATCATAAGAGAGATGGTATTATGAACAAAGGTAGCCATCAACTATGACCCCCACCATATCATCTCAAAAAAAAGGAAAGAAAGCAACAGAAAAGGTTTTATACATTTTGAGCTTGCAAGTATGGCAGAGACTGCCAACTGGTTAGAATATCCCAACAAAGGGAAGATGGATGTAGATGTACAAGATGACTCCACTTCTCTAGTGCAGACAACCATACCCCCACTTCCTGGCTCCTCTATCTTAGTCCCAGCAATTGGAGAAGTCATACCCCCTGCCAATGGCTCTAGAGGGTCCAACAATTTGGAAGTGATTGATCCCATGGATATAGATAAAGACAGAGAAAGAGCTTCAAAAAGGCAAAAAGTAGAAGAACCTAGGCAACAAATGGTACCGGTGACAGCTGGTCAAGGAAAGAAGAAACAAGTGAAGGCTAAGGTTCCTGCCTTCAAGGTCAGGGAATATGTATTCAACAAAATAGCTACTGAGCCTTCCACACAAGACAAAAGCAGAGCAAAGTTTATGGATGAGTATAAAGAGAGTGCAAGAGCAGCCTCGGAGGAGTCTAAACTGTATGCAGAGGTGAGGCATATTTCCAATAGAGATGTGTCTTTGGTAGCTAGCATAAGCCATGCCCATAACACCTTGAACTTGGACTTAGCTACCAAAAACAAAGCCATTGAACTGAAAATGAACTTGGAAGACATCCTTGTTCCTGATATGATCCACTTGCACAAAGAGACTGGAAATATTATCTATTCCAAACTGTTGAAGGCTACCTTGGAGCTATCCAAATTACAAACCAGTAAGAATAAGGTTCAAAATAAACTTAGACTAGAAAAGGTGGAAAATAAGGCCCACAAGACACAAATCAAAAAGTTGCAAACTGCATTATTGTCTACTAAAAGCTAGGAAGACAAGAGAGCCAGTATACAAAAGTTGTTGGATGAGAAAGACAATGATATTTAGACATTGAAGAAGAAATTAAAGATCCCTTCCACCTAGCTAATAGAGGCATCTGAGCTGATAGAGCTCGAGGAAAAAAGAGAAAAGTTGAAGAACGAACTAACAGACTGTAAGGCCAAGTTACTAAAGTTTGAAGAGAAAGAAAATCAGTGGCAGAAGGATATGGATCTTATGGTGGAGAGTGAAAAGAAGTGGAAAGATAATTCTAAGGATTTGGAAGGGAAATTACAGGAAAATGGAAAAGAATTGGAAAGTATGGTAGCCCCTTCCTCCATTGAATCAAGGGATTTCTCCATTGTGTAGGCTATGGCCCAGGAAAGTCTGAAGGACATAGAAGCAGTAAAGTTGCAAAAGTAGACTTCAGATCTAGAAAGCACAGTCACAAAAGAGGAGCAGGAGAGGAAAACATGGAAGGCTAAGTACCTAGGGCTGCAGGTTAGATATGATGAATTAATAAAACAAGCTACAAGTAAAGCTTCATTGTAGGAAGCAGAGCAGGTTATTTGGGATGACATCATTGCTAAGGCAGACAAATTAAGACCCTACCTTGACTTTGTCCTAGACAAGGAAGATGTTATCAAGCTGGACAAGCAAAGTGTAACAGCAGCAAATGAAAAACTGAATAAAAAGGTTGTGGGATGTGCTGAAAATGTCATATAGTTCTTGAATGGATTAACTGAGGATGAGGTAAAAGCAGCAAGAATAAAGGACAGATTGTATACCATCATTTGGGCCAAGAGGGTGATAAATAAACATCAGCAAGTAAATATTATTTAGGCCAAAATTGATTTCATGGCACACCAAGTGAAATACTTCAGGGATATGTTTGACCCATTGTTCAAGAAGGGACTGCCTCTCTTCTGGGTAGAAGATGGTACCATGCTGACCTGAAAAGAGTATCAAGATAAGTTCATGGGATGCAAGCTGGATTACACATACTTTTCTGGCATGACCCAGCCACTATCTCGAAAAACAGTGGTGGAGAAGTTGACAAAGGAATTTGAATTGGTCATGATTTTCAAGGAAGCATGTACACACCTTCAAAACTATTCATATGGATATCACACAGAGATGCGAGTATTGCTAAAAGAGGTGGCCACATCAAAATTTCCAGCTGCTGACCAGTGGAAGCTCGTGGAAAAGTATGGAAAGGACCAACTAACACTGCCTGCTTGAAGATTCTGAAGATCGTGAAGGTTGTAGCCTAAGAAAGTAGTTACTAAGGATTTTCTTTATTTACTAGATTTTGTTACTAGCTAGTAAATGCTCGAGGGCACTTGTAACGGTTGTTAAGAATACCTGCCAGCATTTGTTGTTTTTTTATAACTAATTCTCAGATAGGATGGACCTGTTTGTATAGGTGTCATCAATATTTGTAACAGCTTTCTGTTTTGGAAGCTAGGTTAGAATGTTTCGAGCTAGAGAACTGAGGTATTCACCTCCTATATATATTCATATGTAATGGAGAGTAAAGGGTTCTTGGTTGGAACCCGTGAGTCCTTGTGTTGTGTAAATTTGAGATACTCCTTTAATAAAATGGGTAGACCCGAGTGAGTGATTTGAAGAAGAGCTTCTTGTGTTATTTGTTTTACAGACTGTATCTCCTTTTCTTCATGTGAATGTTTCCTTGTTATATATGTCATATTGTTTTCTTTTCATGTTTGGATAAGTGTATATTGAGGCAAAATTCATATGTTTATGCTCTATTTCTTTGATTCCAAGCTCCACAAACGTTTTCTACTAAATTTAATGCAGAATTCATCTTTAAATGCTCTGTGTTAATGGATTGTTCTTATTTTCTTCCCTATCACCAAACAAACATATTTTTGACTGTAAATGAGTAACTACCCTGCCTCTGTTAAGAATTATTATGCAAATCATTGCCACTTTACCATATAAGTATTTTGAATCCATTGCCCGATGAATGTTCACCTTGCTTCAATCAAACAACAATATGACCTTAATTTTAATTCATATATCTGGCCTTGATAAACAAACATTGAGAGATCCCTCTCTGGAAAGATAGAAGCCAACTCTCTTTCCTAAAGCTTCATTTTGTGGTTACCTCGAAGTGTCCTTTCCCACAACCTTAAGGGTCATTTTGAGTGCTAACAGCTCCCTTTATACACATCTTGCAGCCTTGGAAGAGAGGGGTATCCTTCAGTGGCATGATTTTCTATACAAATAGAACAAACCTGCAGATTATTCAAAGGACGGTCTTTTAGAGGGTTTTTTTGTCTACACTTAGAACAAAAAATAGACAAAGCAACATTTTCTTCTTCTTGACGTTTCTTGGTTTGTAATGCATCCAATTGAATAATAAGAGTACTCAAATTTCTTCTTTAAAATTTTCCAATAAAATCCCTATTTTTGTTCTAGTGATTCCCATAGCAGGCTTATTCCCTCTAGAAACACGATCTTTAATTCCCCTACCTATTTTGGCTCTACTCCTAGAATATTTTTTACATAATATACAAATATTTTCAAATGAGTTTTGAGATATATCACTAGAGATCATGAGATTTAGAGTGTCCATATACTCCTCTTTAATCCCCTTTAAGAAAATAGTTTTAATGGATTCTTCATCTAGAGTACCATGTTTGCAATTATGAAGGTTGCAGAGGAATCTTTCAACATAATCTTCAAGGCTCTCGTCTTCTTGCTACTGCATTTTGAAAATGTCAGTTTTTGCGTTTATGGTGTTACAATATTCATGATATTTCTTTAGAAAAGTCTTCTTCATCCCTTCCCAATTCAAAATAGAACATTCTCCTAAACCCATAAACCATCTAAGAGCATACTCTTTTAATGTAGTAGGGAACAATTTCAGTTTTTGAGCATCATTGATGTAATTATAACTTCTGCAAAAAATGTCAAATTCAAACAAGAATGCATCTCGATCCTCATTTTCCAAACCATGAAAGTGAGTTAATACTGAGGGTGGGATATTCTTCATATTAACATTTTGTGTGAGGTCTAAAATGGGAAATCCAAAAGTTACTTCTCGATCTTCATTACCTCTATTGCTCTTTGCATTTCCATCTCCTACATTAGAATCTATCTCTTCATCCCACATGGTTTCAAATGAGTATTCTGAGATGGCGCCTAAACGAGATGACGAAGGATGTTCTACAATTAATCTTGCAATTTGACTTTCAGTGTTTATAGGTTCAATCTAAAACACCATAGTATCCCTGTTAGCCTCAAGAAACTTCAGAATATGTTCTATTATTGCTAATTGATTTTATACAATGGTCACAATATCCTCTCCATGTCCTTGATCTGCAGTAGCCTTAGATTGTGAATTCTCCAACTTAGGAATACTAAATTATTTTTTCCCCCAACCTGCCTTTTTCCTCCTTTGGATTGCTCAGCTGGGTTAGTAATAGGGGTTCTGTAACTACCACCATAGTTATCATACAAATTATGCTTATCTAGAACTGTAAATTTCATCTTACCTACAGGCCTACTCATAAGTAAAACACATAATTACAGGGGTTTGGAAGGGCTAGCCAAAGTGAATGCGTTAGAATAGAACCCTTTTCAGAATTTCTGAAATAAGGGCGTCTTTTTGTCTTACTGTCCTTCCTCCACCTGTAAGAGCAACAAAATCACAACTAATTACAAATGTTCACCTTTCTACAACTCCTCTGCAATGGTGCCAAAAAATGTCAGGTTCATTATATGTTTCAACAATTCACCTTAGCCATCTTGTTATCAACCAAAGTTCGTAGACTTATGAGCTGTAATCACTATTGTACAGGTAAACAAAATCCTTCTACTAGTAAAAGAGATAACCTATTGATTCCTAATCCATGGGGGTGTACCTTATTCAAAAGGAAAGTTAAATCTTGAAATCTACTGACTAATCCTAATTCTGGAAAAGATTTTGTACAATATATTGAAGTTAAATATAGAAGTTTTGTAATGACCTAAAAATGAAATTTTATACAGAAATAAATATTAAATATAGAAGCTTTGTGATGAGCTAGAGATGAAATATTAACAGTATAATAGCTTGGCGATGACCTAAATATAAAGCTTTGTGATGCCCTGGAGATGAAATTTTGTACATACTAAAACTATAATAGTTTAGTTATGACCTCAGCACAGTGCTTATGTGTGAAAACTTAAAAATATGTTATGCAGATGTGGTTATAAACAAGTACCGAAAAAAGTATTGAACTAAAAATGAAAAACCCAATGAATAAAATTAAGACTAAGAATGGAAGAACAACTATTTCTACGTAGCAAAAATGAACCCTAGATTCAAAGAGATGAATGCAAACGCTTGTTTGTATTGTTAGCTTAAACATCCTGGATAATATTAAAATGACCGCTAGCTCCCATGAAAAATATACAGGTCTCACAATGGAGAATACTATCAAGATACACAAATACTAAAATGATTTTATCCAAAACTACTAATGAAATAAAACAGAGTACCAAAGTGAACTACTACACACATGCATATCTAATAGAGGTTGCAGATTCTATATAAAAAATTATAAAAAGATACAGAAATATATGTCTAACTCAACGTTCTATAGTCTACTTTGTTTTCCTATTTTTATCTATCATTATTTCTAAATGTTTTCCTACAGTTCTAAAATTATTTTCTACTCATCCTCTAGATTCACAATACTGAAAGGGAAAACAAAATTTAAAATAAATATTCTGCTAAGCTTTCTACAATCTCAATAACTATGAAAAACACACAAGTGCAAAACCAAAGTGAGATAGGTCCAATGACAAAGACTGACATTAACATGCATAAAATACAGGGGAGGCCTCGAATTCAAAGACTATATCCATAAGAAGAACTTCATGCATATATTCACAGAAAAGAGAGTTACATACCTATTCATTAATATATATAAATTTACTAATATAAATTGTCTTAGAAGTGTAATGCAAAAGCATACAAAGTTACAGAATAAAGAACTAAATTCTTATTTCCACGGACACTAAAATTACACACAAGGTTTATACAATACACAATTAAAGAGTTGATGAATTACATAAATATATAAAAGATAGAAAACACACACACACACACATAACAATCATGCACATGAAATACAGATGGATAAGATAAAAGTGCTGCATAGCGAAACAAAAAACAGAGCACAGAGCAGCACTTCCCCAAGTCGGTGGCCCTCTTGGTTGGTGAAGTTGTCAAAAATTATATCACATTGAGCTAATAATAAACATCCAACATCCAAAAACCAGTTTTCATTACTATAACTATGAATTACAAAGGCATCAAGAACATGATCAAAACTTAATAAATCCACAGCATAATAGTAGGTTTTGTCTAGCTTTACTTTCTAGTCATCGATCATACATATATATATAGGTATCCAGGTTAAAAATTGTAACAAACGTTACTAATCACAACTAATGGATCGGTAACTTCATCAAGGAACAAATCATAGGATCGTTGTAGGTGTACAACCATTCCATTGAATAAAACTGAACCACTACATTTCTAGGACTTTTACTCTAAGTATATTCAGATCACATGACTGGAATCAATACTTCTCGGCATAATTGAATCAGATGACAGTTGGAGATCAAAACTTCTTGCTTCATGCTTTTCTTGTAACACTTTTGACTTATGTTGACCAGTGTTGAAATAGGTATTGAAGTGGACATAGGCTCAAAAGGCATGGTTAATCCTAAAATAAATTTAATTCACTAAAACATAAAGAATCTATTCAAAATATATCAACTTTTACCTCTTTTGGTTGTTAAATGAAGAATGGAGAATAAGTACCAATAAGGATCATAGTGCTGGAAAAAGGGAAAATCGATGGGTGACAAATCTATACCGTTAACAAACGAAATCCAATTCACCGATAATGAAAATGAATGGCAAAGTACATATTGCAGTCTAATAAGTGTGACTAGATGAGTTGATGTCGAACACTAATAGACTCTAATTTTCAGGAGACATTAATTTATTATCACTGTCAATAGCAAGGAAACTTGCCACTGATTACTGCAAGTTCCAAGGTACTAAAAGAAATCTAGATCACGATCCCAAAATAAAAGGTCTTAGATTCAATGGATGTGAACTATCAGAAGGAGGGAATTAAGGAATCCCTCATCATCCAACACAAGGATGTAACAAAAGGCCAAAGATTTTTGAAATCACTGATTATTATAAGACGTACTTGATAGGGAAGGATGACATACAAAGTCGAGAAATTTCTACAAAATGGATGACACAAGTGAAGGACTTCCTCTGAACAACAGCATGACACAAAAGTGATTGAGGTGGCATAGACTCAGAAAGGAACATGATGTAAGTCATCACTATATGAGACATCGAATACAATATCCTTAGTGACCAAAAGATTAATCAATCGGGGGAGTAAATGCATATACGAGTTCATCTTCCTAGGCCATACTATAACCCAATTGCAGAGATGATATGAGAAATAATTTGTTGTGTTCAAAGGTGACATAGCTTGCTTCCAAATAAAAGTAAGGGACATGACTCTTTCCCATCCTTCCTTTTGGAATATTTGATTTTTTATATTATTTATATTATAAAATCCTGAAAAGGAATAAAAGAATGTTATGGTACATAAGACAAAAACAAATACCAAGACAAGATAACTAGTTCCATGAGGTATAGAACATGATCCAGATAATAACAAAGCTTTGAATTATAACTTTCAAGTTTTAAAGAGTTTGAAAATGTGGAAAAAGACTCGATAAACACTATCCCGTGGATTTTTTCTAAGCCCATGTCAGTCAATGCTCAACGCTTTTTTCATATCTAGAGAGTTTGAATACTTTAAGAAAACTCTACAAGGTTTCCTTTTCAGAAATTTGTCTTCCTTTACCAAAAAATAATAAAAGTATACAAGGAGGGAATTTTCCATAAATAATCCAAGTGGTGCAGAAAAGGGGTAAAATTATACCGAATGGATGAATTTTCAATTTATTTGTCAAGCGCGAAAAGGAAAAGCTTACTCGACAATATTTTCAGTTTTAAAGACTCTGAAAAGAGCTTAAAGAATACTCTAAAAAGTGGGAACCTTAAGGGAGTGGCCATAAATGTACAAGAAAGAGAGACATGTGGATTCTTCTCAAATTCATGGTAGATCTAAAAAGGATCCCAAGCCTATGAGAAACATTTGGCATGGAAACCAAAATGGAAAAAGGGTGCTGACTAGGGTGACCCATGTTAGGTAGGATCTTATGTCGAACCAATGCAAAATGAAAATAAAGATGGATGACACACCAATATCCAACTTGTTCAACCCTATGGTAAATTCGGGTAGCGAAAGGTTCACATGCATCATAACAGCGGGGAGGCCTAAACCTATATGCAAGTTTTCGAAAATACCAGATTGGATCGAGCAAAGTGCAGAAAATGACCCCTAAGAAAAAATAAATCCATCTTAGATTCATGTTTCCAACAAACAATAGTACCAATATCATACCCAAAAAATCTAAAAAGAAAGATCTGATACAAGTCACTTCGGAAAAAAAAAAAAAAAAATTCAACTTCAGTATCTTCAACAATAGTTATGACCAAGGAAGAGTTTACCAATGAAGACTCAATATCACCAAGGTGTGGAGACCTACATAGAATAATATCAAACCCTTGAGGAAGGTCTAGGATAAAAGAAGTAATGGAGTCTATAGGAATAGAGCCATCATGGAAGGAGTCAAAAAATATTCTAGTAGAATCAAACTCATCAAGAACACCAACTTGCAGTAGAGTCCAAAGACTTGATGGAAGAGTCCAAAGTCTCAAAATTTCCATTAGAGAAAATTTGAGATCTAAAATGGTCCTCCTTAGGAAAATAATAAAATAATATTTATGAATTTTGAAGGAAGAAAAATACTTTTTTTCTTCGTATTTTCAACATATCTCCCTATCATTTTACTCAAATTTTGAGTGGGAGCACTCATTGGATGTGTAACATGGAGTTCATAGAAGAGATAGCCCTGTTGAACAGATTGCAACCAATTTGGAACAAGCAGAGAAATAGCTATAAGAGAAACTAGGTCATCAAATTTGCGAGAAGGAGCATCTTCCACCATATTATCCTTACCCTTCTTGTAAGTGATCGCATAGTCATAACCCATGAGTTGGGTAACCTATTTTCGGTGTGCTGCGGAGGAGACCCGTTGTTCCAGAAAATGTTCCAGATCCTAGAGATCAGTCTTGATGCATAAATAATTCCCTAATAGAGATGGTTGCCACATCTGTACTACATGCAAAATAGCCATCATTTCCTGCTAAGATGCACCTAAATGCTTACTAGAAAGGTCTCATGAAGGAGGCAATCCCACTGGTGCAACAAAGACACCTACAGATCGATCCCAATAAATAATGGATACCGTTGGTGGGTGCATCTGAATGGAATGGAGCTGAGTGATAACACCATGTGAATTCTTCTTAAGAATATTTTCCAGGCGATGTGAATTGATGATGAGAAGAGAACCTAGTTGTAAGCCCATAAATTTGTGTTGTGTCCCATTGACTAAAAACTGCATCCAAAGTTCAGCAAAATCACATAAGATGGGGCAAAGTGTGCGTAACCATTGAATGCCCAGAACCACATCACAGCCGCCTAAGGACAAGGAAAACATGTCAGAGCGCAAGTTATAATCTTCCATAGAGATACGCACATTGTGACACTTCCCCTTGCAAGGTAAGGTGCCCCCATTGGAAACCATGACTTCAAAGTTGGAGCAAGGATGGACAAAACAATCAACCTGTTTGGAAATCCAAGGGTCAATGAAGTTATGAGTGCTACAAGAATCAATGAGTATGGTAAGAGGGAGCTTCTTGAAGTATCCCCTGACCCGCATTGTTTGTGGAGTGGTGACGATGGTTACAACATGGAGAGAGATCTCGGTTGGGTCGTCCTGAGATGGGGTGTCAATAGGCAGGTGTTGAATGTCGACCTGATCATCTACTGTATTTGGAGCTTCTTCACCAAGTTCAGAGGTAGGCGGAGAATCCACATCCAAGAGATAGAGATGTTGTTGAACACATATATGTCCCTGAGTGAATTTCTCATCACAATTATAACAAAGCCTTTTTTCTCGGCGTGCCTGCATCTCGATTCCAAACAAATGCTTGATAAGAGTTGGTCGAGGAGCTGGTGGGATGGGAGGTCGTTGAGAACCCATATTTCGGAAGGGAACAAAAGTGGGTTTGGAGTGTTGTTGGGATGCAATCTTGTCTTATACCAACTTAGCCAAAGCTAGGACTTCCATCATTGTGTTGGGACAGAACATTTTAACCTTTGACCAAATTTCATCCTTAAGAGCACTGATAAAACAACTCCGGTAGAATTCATCAGACAATCCTTTTGTGTGATTGGCTAGTTTCTCAAATTATGTCTGATACTCTCACTATGCCAGTTTGGTGAAGTTTAGTGAGTGTGCCTGTGAAGTCATCAAAAGCACTAGGACCAAATCGTGGCAAAAGGAGTTGGCAAAAATCTGTCCAGTTTGGCTCGGGATGAGCTTTGATGTACCAACGGTACCATTGAAAGGATTCCTTTTCCAAATGAAAGGATGCAAGTGGAACTTTCTGGACATCAAAAGTATTATGCAAAATGAAATATTGTTCTGCTCAGTATATCCATCCAGTCAGATCAGTACCATTGATGCGAGGAAAATCAAGCTTCGGCCCACGAAAATTGTTGGAAGAAGAGAACCCGGTGGATGCAAAATATTCTGGCTGTCGGTTATTGTTCATGGTTGAATGCTGAAGATGGAGGCTGAGAAATTTTTCATTCAGATCTTGGAGTTTGGTTTGGATGGCTACAAGTGCTTCCTCCTTGGTTGTTTCTCCTATGCGGGTGACAACCACAACCAGGAGTTTTTTTTTTTTTTGGGGGGGGGAATGGATAGAAAAACACAAACAAAGCTTATTTAGTAAAGGAAAATTTGGATTTGGAAAAAACTCATATGGGTAATTAGAGTTTGACTAGGTTTTGGACACTTTATGATGGACAGGGAAGCAAAAAATGGGGATTTCAGAAGCGGGGTGCAAGAATGAGAAAACTTGGTGGAGAGAGACAAAGAAGCAGAATTAGGAAAGGAACACGGTGGCAAAATTTGAAGGCGTTTGGGTGAAAATTGGAGTTATGGAAAACCCTAAAAATAGACAAATGTGAGATTTATGGTCTTGGGAAGTGGAATTTTGGATAGGGTCTTCAGGAATGAAATATGCAGAATGGGATTGCATGGGTGTCAGTGAAGTTTCAGGGAAAACAGAGTTGAAACAGGGGAGATATGGCCGAAAACATAATTTTATACTCTTTTTCTTTTCTTTTTTCTAGAAATGGATCAGCAATAGCGCGGAAGGGATTTGCAACAGATGGATCTACAATAGCACGAAAGTGATCGAAAATGGCTGGATATGAAACGAAATTTTATACCCTTTTTTTTTGTCAGAAATGGATCGGCAACGGTGCGGAAGGGATCCGCAACAGATGGATCTGCAACGGCGTGAAAGGGATCGAAAACGGCTGGATCTGGAATGACTTTCAGAATAGATCTGAAATGGCTGGACTGGAGCGGAAGTAATCGGAAACAGTTCAGTTGAAAATAGATATGGACCCCAGGTATGCACAGCTTCCTATTGGTTCAGGGGATTCACTCGGCCACCAATGTTGTCTGACAACTTCCATATTGGGGTAGTACCCCTCACTCCACGGCTTAGGTAAAACTGATAACCGCTTTGCCACAAATGATAGCTCTTGGTTTACCTCACAGGTGGGAACTAGTCAATCAGGTAGGGGTCGTTTCCCTTTTCGCTGGCAGGTCCTCTCAATAGGCCAACTGTTTTGGGGTTCCTGTGGTACTCCTCACAATGAGTTTTAGGGCTTATTCCCAAGTACTTCCCACAGTTAAGTGGATAGGGATTATTCCCAGATCCGAACTTGCAACAAATGCGAAAAAAAAAATGACAGAAACTCCATCCAACGAGCCCAAGAAAGTGCTCTGATACTAGATGTGATGAACCTGCAATAATTAATTAATGCAAATACATAAGATATCAAAAATAACAGAACTCAGAATCACTTTTATATTGATCACAGGCCACTTCGAGGGGGCAACCTCCTTTGAGCAAGCTCAATACAATTAACTTCATGGTGGCTTCATAGGCTTCAACACACACTTATATACTAAGTCTAGGTGCCAATACTATGAGTCAAAACCATGGGCCAATATAAAGTATGGATCAATAAAACTACGGGCGACTTACAAAGCATATGCGCCAACAACAATAACACAAACTATGGATCAACAAATACCACGGGACAACTTACAAAGCATATGCGTCCAACAACAATATACTAATAAAGTAAAGATATGGGTTCCTAACGGTATATTATCCCAAATAGAACACATTTCAAAACATTCACTTGGACCAATAGGGTGGATAGTAGGATCTAATTCCCCCCTTGAATATATCACCTGGTCAACTATTGGGACCAAGTATCATGAAGGTGAGCTTGAAAAAAGAGGCTTCTTCTCAATAGAAATTGGACACGAGGGATATAAGGCCACATAATTCACCTGTGGCGCATATTTTTCAACCGAAACACTAGGAACTGACAAAGGATATACTTGTTCTAAAGTCAGGTAATGAGGAGGATCAACAAATCCAAGCTTATCAATAGTGACAATGCTTCCATTGTGAGGAAAGTACATCACACGAAAAAGTGTAGACACCATAGCATACATAGTATATACATGATCAAGCCCGAGGAGCATATTTCAGTCCAAAGGTCCTCCATCGCCATAACATTGACGAAGGCAGATTTCCCACCTAAAGTAACAGGAAACTGAGGAAGACATCCCAAAGTTGCACTAGGTATTCTATCAAAACCCAATGGTTAAGAAACAGTTGACACAAGGTTGGGAGATCCCATAACTTTCCAAGCATGTGTCGATAAAATACTAATAGAAGATCCTTCATGTATAATAGAACAAGCAATCGTATAGTTTTTAACTTGATCTTTTATTTGAAAAGGTGCAAAAAAGGAATGTTTGGCTCAGCTAGGATATTCCAATCAAAGGAAGCAATCCTAAATCTTGGTGGGGGTTCTTTTGAAGTGATCTGAGTGCCCCTTTTCCACAATGTTCTGAACTTCCAGAGAATAAAAATTGACTAGTAGACATGTCACTCTCCAAAGGAAGAGCGGGATTTGACTGAAGATCGCATCGATTCAACCACATGATGATTTTCACTCTCCAAAGGAAGAGTGGTATTGACCAAAGATTGCATTGGTTCAACCTTTTCAACATCAACACTCTCCAAGTAAGAAGTGGGATCAATCAAAGATTGCATTGACTCAATAACTTCATCAACAAGATTTTGAATAGGCTATTGGGAATTCACAGGTTGTTCAGGAGGAGAAGATCCTTGAGACTCATACCACACTCTTTGTAACTCTACAATGGCAGGACATAAGTGAGTAAGGTGATATCCCTTGCAAATATTACAAGGGAAATTAGGTTTTCTCCTATTCACTTAGGTTTATCAACATGTCGAGCATGATTCACATTTCCTGACTATTTTGCCCCGGCATGACTTATAGTGGCTGGTAGTTGTTCTCCAATCTGAATTGCAGTGACTAGTGACATGTTCTCAACATGACTAGAAGAGGTTGATGACATAATTTCAATATGAATTGTAGTGACTAAAACATTTACCCCGGCATGACCTCTAGAGGCTGGTTGCGGGTTTCCAGTATGACTAGCAATGACAGGATGGGTTCCCCCAACATAACTTGCAGAGGCTGGGGAGTTTCCCCCTTGTTTTCACATCTTCTTCCTAGCATTCATCTTTCTATTCCTTTTAGACTATTGGTTACTGGTAACAAAACGTTCACCACATGAGGTAGAAGTAGGAGGAGAAGATGTTACTGGAGAGGAAGGAATAGATTTTTTATTCACTTGATATAAGGTGCTTGCTTGAGAAGCATTAGGAGCATTCAGGATGTTCGGAGCGGAAAACAACCAAACTCACAACCAAAGGGTGAATGTATGAATATTCAAAGTGGACATCAAGGGAGCACCAACGTTCCCAACGAATGGAAAATCAAAAGGAGACCCATGAATGGGGATCCCTTGGTTGGTGTCCACGGGAATACTAGCCATAAGTGTCTGATTCAGCAAGAAAGAAATATCTAAGGCCAACTAAACATAAGCAGCACAAAGAGCGCACCACTGGAAAAGAGTTCTTGGATATCAAACCAGGAAAACAGATAATCCTTTAGAAATTTCGGTGTGAGTTAATTAAGTCCCACCACTAAAACAACAAAGCTTGAAAGCAATTACTACGGCCAGGCATGTTTCCCTTCCTGATACAAGTGTTTTACCAGATAAGTCTAGAAAACACCCTCCAAGGGTACTAGTGCTTTGCACACAAAGTCTTCCCAAGGTGTTCACAAAAAATCCTTTCCTAACACCTATGTATGAATCCTAGGACAGGATACTATGGATACTAGTCTATAATCCAAATCCAAGGGGATAGTCACAGGTCGGATTCATATGTATGGGTAGGGTAACTAATACCGAAACTCTATAAGAACACTCTGTCATGGAGAAATATCCTCATGCATGTAAAACCCCTGGTAGATGCTCGATTAGGAATTGTAGGGATCTGATCTCTGCAACCTAATTCACACGGCCTTGTGCTTAAATCCTATTTCAAAGGAGATTCATGGCCACACTTCTTACAAGACTATATTTCACCTAACGAGGGGCCACTATTTAAAAGTTTAATATTCTTTGGAAATTTTATAATAGTCCTATCCCAAAGCACTAGCCTAAGTTATTTGGTGAACGCCCCTAGAAAAGAAAAAAGTTTCTAATAAATTTTAATTTAACCACTATGTTTAAGTGGTTGTGATTACTCAAGGTTAATTGAAGGTGAAACTTGTGGTGCTTAATGAATCAACACGGAAATAAAATGCATTTAATATTAAAAAATTTTAACACTTGCAAAAGTAAAAAGAATCTTCTATGAATGTAATGCAAATCACTTGTTTTTCAAATAAGCAAATTAAAAATATTGAACTTGTTTTTTTTATTTTCTTTTGAAATGAAAACTGGAAACCTATTACAAAAGAAAATATTTTCTTTTCGTTTTTCTTGAAACAAGAAATCAAAACAAACCAGGAATGCAACCTAACTTTTATTTTTTATGTTATACTTTTTGCAAAAAGTGGAAGAACGTATAACATGAAGTGCATATTTTTAAATTTTGTTTCTTTGGATGAAACTAAAAGCAACTAAAATGCAAACCCTAAAATTCCTTCCTAATGAAAAAATAAATCCAAATTGTAAGAGTCGTAAAACTCATAAAACCCACTAAATAACAAAATAATATTAAATATGCATGTAGATCTCTGAACCAACACAAGAATCTAATAACATGTAAAATCATATAAAATCCACAAACAAACAAGAACAACATTCATAGATGATATGACAAAATAAAGTGGATCTAATCAATAATAACAGAAGATATGCTATGAAAATTAAGATTCCATACCTGGTTAGCTGACCTAGGAGCTACCATTACCTTGACAACTCCAATAGTGCAGCTGAAGGTGGGGAGGCGACTCTCCACCCAACCAACCCCCAGCCAATGTTTGAGGCCCCTAAGCCCCCAACAATTAACCCTATGCCAGTGCTATCTTGCTTTCCTCTCCTCCAGAGCTCCTCTTCCAAATGCCAAAAGACAAAAAAAGACCCTTCTCTTCACTTCTTCTCCTCCTTTTCTCTCCTCCTTCTCTCCATTTCTTAA
This sequence comes from Larix kaempferi, assembly GCA_027924585.1. NCBI lineage: Eukaryota > Viridiplantae > Streptophyta > Pinopsida > Pinales > Pinaceae > Larix > Larix kaempferi. The sequence continues at coordinate 16,247,295 of BSBM01000545.1, forward strand.
TTTCTTATTTAATTTCTTTCTTTATGCAAAAAAAAATTTCCGTTAATTCTTTTTCATGTTTCTTTTTATTATCTTACATTATATTTATTATATTAAATATTCCCTATATTCGTATATGAGGGTTGTTACATACTCCCCCCATTCAAGAAACTTTGTCCTGAAGTTATAATATTCAAGCAATAGATACAATACTTATTCAATCAATCAATCAAGTAAATACTAGAATATATATGTAGCTAGTACTATTGTGAAGTTAAGAGATTTATATGTGTGGCCACCACATAGAAATCTCCAAACCACACTAATACAATCAAACGTCCTAAGTTACAACATGCTCTTAAGTAATTCCCTATGAGTCTAATATGCAACCATAACAACAATTATGCATCATACATACAAAAGAATTAGATAATTAATTAATAATTAATAACTGTGTATTTGTTTACTTCCTCTTTCCTTACTCACCCTCTCCCTGAGAATCATACCATCTGATCAACCTCCATAAACCTCCCCTCCAACTCTGGATGGTCCCTCTCGCCATGGCACGGGCCCTCTACTGTAACGTGTCCGTGGATCATATAGTAGGCATCAGAAGTTCCCAGGGAATTTACCGCAGCATTGCCACCTTCCCAACTTTTGGTAATAATACGGCCTCATCAGATTCTAACCGAAATCTAGGCCTCATCGGTACTAGCCGGGATCTGGTTCTTGATACCCCGATCCTGATACTCTCGGCACCCCGATCCTGATATCAGTATCATTATATCCCATGCATCTCGGAAGGCTAGCCTAAACATCCTCCACAGCACCCTCAAGGAACTAGCCCAAGGAATCAGAATTCCTTCTACATAAACCTCCCTCCCGGTGAGTATGTCTCCAACCATGGACCCTGGTCACATTAGAAGTTCTCCGGGAAGTATCCGTGGCATTGCCACCTTCCCAACTTATGGTACAAAATTCAAGTGCTGCGGGCATAGAGGTAATTGTTGGGCTTGTCCCCTTGCCCATAATATAATTATAGTAGCCATTCTCATTCGTGGTTATGGGATCCCACGAAATCATAGAATACTTATCATCATCAGGATATTTGAACGGATCACTTGGAACAACTGACACTTGCCATAATGAATAGTCATTAGTAACCATTTCTCAATAAAATAATATCATGGATCAACCTTGAATCATGTGCTAACAAGAATGTCTAGCCACGAGTTCATATTGCATTACATTGCATCATAAGACATTGTCACGATAAGTCATGCATTTAAGTGCTCTATGCTACCATTATAACATAACTTGTCATGATACTTTCATAATTTCACTAAGCATCTCATTAATATGCCATGATAAGCTACCATATTTCAACATTAGTACTATCAACATGGAGTAACAACTCACATAATCCATCATCATATCAAATATGCATTCTACGCGGAGCAATAAGGGTTAGCATGAAACGATAACATGTCACACCAAATATCTGATATAATATCTTATTCCCCACTAATACATGACAGAACTATAAAATACCAAAATTAATCACAACATTCTTTCATACCATTTATGTGCCAAATGCCATTTATCTCTAGATGCAATGATAAGCTATAATATCATTTTATGTTCTACACATCATCTATCTTATATAGCACCATAACATCATGAAATAACATCAAGAAGTATCACATGAACAACCCATGGATAGAATTAACAATCATCAAATTTCACATGAATAATGCATGACCGTGAAGGCATCATTCTAAGAACATGTAAAAACACCATAACATATACCACATAACTTTCATTTCAAGATGCCAAAAATAAAAATAAAAATTACTAATTGAGTATCAACACTCAACGCATCATGTACCTCATGTCCTATACCTTTGGAAACTGAGCATCAACATGAAATATGCATCATGAAAACAGAGTAGTATCATGAAAAACTAAGCATTATCATAAAATATGCAACCCCCTTTTTTTTTCTTCTTTTTAATTATATATGTTCCTAATTGTATACCCAATGTTTTAGATTTGTCAAAGATTGATCCAAACTATGTATAAGAACCAAAACACTTTAAAGTTTTTAGAAACCCCTAGTTTAGATGAATTGTGGTGCAATATTTTTAAACAAACCTTATATTTCATGCATACTGAGCACATGAGTTCCTATATAGAGGCCACTATATGACAAACTATGCATAGCTAATCAACAAAGAGGACATTGAGATTATTCATAGACAAGTCATGAGAAGGAAGGTTACACTTATCTCAAACCCACACACTCTAGAAACTAGAAGGCAATTGCTCTCTTAGATAATTTATTAATTAGTACAAGATTTTGGCCAAACAACTTATCCAAAATAGTCATCTCTTAGAATAAGTAATTTCTAATTCCCTACACTTATTGATTGTCTTAGGTAAATCTTTTCCTTCTGTTGGAATTTAGGTTGTAGCTCTCCTTCAATTTCCCTATTGCTAGTACCACTCGGTTGGCATTCTCCTCTCCCTTCCTTAAAAATCAAAATTCATATCCTAAAAATACTTCTTGGATAATTTCAACCTTTGTAATGACATCATAGTTTTTTATTGTAAGACTAAACAATTATAAATTATCATATGAGGAAGGGCATATTATCAAGATAGGGATTTCTATTCTCTTGGTTTCCTTGAGCCAAACTACACATATATATTGTGTAATGGTTTCCCAAGAAATTTGACACCAACTTCGTACCAAATATAGCTTGTAAAGTTTCCATAATATTGAGAAGTAATCGTATACTTACTAGCATTCTTGTGTTTGACTTACGATGTTATCTAATCAATCATATATTTAAGGGTGAATTATTTTTCACGTGGACTAATGATCAAGGGAACACAACTTCTTTTTTTTATTTAACTATACTATAAACCTTTTAATATATATATATTTCAAATATTTTAGTTGGCTATCTAAATTATACTATCTAACCTAGGATTGGGAGGATAACCTAAAACATGTTGTTTGATAGACCAACTTCCCAACACACTCACCTTAGTGACACTGCCCCATATTCATTGGATTAAGATAACCCCTTTCTTAAAGTAGTCAATGACCTACTTTGAAGATTTACATGTAGCCAATTATCTACTTTGAGGATTTACACGTAGCCACCCCATGATATATTAATATAGAATACTTTATGTGTCATGGACCCCTGTCAAACCAAATCATTAAAGGACCTCCACCCCTCTTTCCCAAAGGAGTTTCTTCAAACAATAGCATTGCACAAACCATCAACCCTGCGTAAAACAAATTTTGGACTGGCGAGTGGATGCTTTACTGGTGAGATTCTGGTTTAATCAGCTATGTACTCTATACTATAATTGAATATTGCTTAACGTGAGTATGTAACGTATTAATTATGCGCCATCAACAATTTTCGCTACCATTTGTAAGATGGATATGTGCCATTTTTATGGAGATGGTAGTTGTACTTTGTGTAACGATCAGTCTATGTATGTAACGTATGGCCTGTACCGTATGGCCTGTATGGAAACACTTGTATCTTTATCTCAAGGAGAATCAAAAAGCATAGAATCCAGGGATAGAAGCTAATTCCTTCCACTATATAGGGTAATACAGTTTCTACGAGAAGGCGATTCCAACTTGTATACCCTGCGGGAATTAGTGCATGGATATATCCACCACTTCGCCTAAGATCAAATCACTTGCTATCCTCCTAAGAGATCTACTTAATCATGGCGATGGGTTTTGATAATATATATATATAGATATAGATATATTACATAATTTCTTGATAACATGTTTTATTAAGATCTATACTCATGCTTACTAGAGGAAAAGTAAACCGGTGCACTATGTGCTGCACACCACCCTTTACACAGTACTCTTGTTGATCAAGGTGATTGTAGATATTTTTTGTCCATTGAAACATCTGTCGGTCGCTGGTCAAGATCACTTGTCATCTATTCATTTTATTCTTCATGCATTCGTCGTATTCAAGTGGGTATTCACCTGGCTATCTGTTCGGCCAGGAATACACCTCCTATCAATGATGAAACGACACCTAAAATGCAATCATGGCCAATTGTCCAAATCAATGGAGAAGCAATATGCAAATAGAGAAGATAAATTATGACCTGTACTATTTAGGTAACACTATCGTTTTTAGAATGAGTAGAGTAGTGTACAAGTTATGAAGGATAATTTTGGCACCGAATCCAAAGAAGCTTAGGAGAGTATCACCTAAGTTGGTATTTGACATTTCTAAGAACTCCAATGTGGTACAGGCATATAAGCACAATCTCATCCTGTCATTTAAAGATGAACTATTTCTAGAATCTAATTTTTCAAAACCCTAGTAGTCATCTGGATATGAGACTGCCAAATGTATCAATTAATGTTCCCTAATTATATTTTCATATAATAAAATACTAACTGACGTCTGATTTTAGCAATCTATTCATTACTAATTTCTCCTCTTCATACTCAATATTTTGTTGTGATCGGTGCTCCCCTCTTCCACATTTTCATGTGAAGTTTAATTCTGTATCTTAGGAGATGTGATTTCCGTGCTTATCTCTTCCCATTTCCATGTGAAGTTTAATTGTCTATCTTAGGAGCTCAATAATATAATCTCTTCCCATTTCCACTCCTACCGAAGGTAGCGATAAATGGATTATAATTATATTTTAAAGTCTCATTCATGTGACAACGATAAAGTGAAGCATGACAATGTTGATCATTATGGCAGTAATAAATCTATTGATGACAGTGTTAACCGTTCAACTAATAGGTGAAAGATGATAGCATTCACGATCTTGACACGTCTGTGACGACCAGTCATCTCCCTCATTGCCTAAAACCAAGCCATCTGTGTGTGTTGATATTATTGACAGGAGATATAAATGTAAAGCATTATACCAAAATGTAACGTATTATACCAAAATGTAACGCATTCATGCATACGAAAATTTATAGACACCACCCATGAAGGAGAGAGTGAAGAGAACATTCACCAAGAAAACAATTGACCAATCGCTCCTCCAAATTCATGCAAAACTTTCTCCATAAAAATATTAATCCACAAACGTCAAACCCTAATCGGTATTGACGTCAAACCCTAATTGGCACTCACTTGTAGAGAATCTGATTGGCAGGTCAAACCCTAACCGTGGCAAAACGGAGAGTAGCCAGTAAGAAATGCAAACAATCGCAGGTAATTATTGTCTCGCAGGAGCGAGGGGACGTGTGGCAAACCTGGTCAGCAAATTCTCTTCTTATTTCTTCAATTTTTTGCTGTACACCGGGATTCTTTAATTCTTCTTCTAGCTTGTATAGGTGCTCAGCTTTCTTTATTGCTCTAATCTGGATCCCTTTTTCTTTTATCTTTTCCTTTACCGTATTTACTTCTAGGGTCCAGATAGAGTGAGATTTTTCTTCACACGACACTAGAGGAAGAAATATTTCTTTTCTTTTAACAGTAAAATGATAACCAATTTGGCCTCTACTATTATACTTGACACCATGGGGAATAGTAGTAGATAGCAAACTAGTTCCAATAATACATTCATGAGTAAAGTCATCTTCAACCAGTAGAAAGATACAGTTTATATAAAAGTTGCCAAGACATACCTTTCCAAAGCTGGTTTTATACTCGATTGCTTTCTGGCATAGGAAACAGTATTGGGTAAACTTAAAATACAGAGAAGGATTCCAGGGAAACCCTAGTAGAAGTAGAGCCATCCCAATGAATAAAGAATACATACAACTCTGCAAAAGGGAACTTGAAGACTTGTTGAACAAAGGACTCATCCAAAGATCAAGCAGTCCATGGTCATGTGCAGCATTCTATGTCAACAAACATTCGGAGCAGGTTCGAGGAGTTCCTAGAATGGTCATCAACTACAAACCTCTGAATGATGCATTGGAATGGATCCGGTATCCAATTCCAAACAAATCTGATTTGATCAAACGGATAGCAGGAGCCAAAATCTTTTCAAAATTTGATCTCAAGTCTGGCTTTTGGCAAATTGGCATAAAACCAGAAGACCAGTATAAAACAACCTTCAATGTGCCTCATGGACAATATGAATGGAAGGTAATGCCATTTGGTCTAAAGAATGCCCCTTCAGAGTTCCAGAGAATTATGGAGTCTGTTCTGGAACCATACATGGACTGGTTGATGGTATATATTGATGATATTTTAGTATTTTCAAAGTCCATTGAAGAACATATAAAACATCTCAGAACATTGTTGCATGTTATACATAAGAATGGGTTCGTTCTTTCAGAGAAGAAAATGAAATTGTTCCAAACTGATATTGAATTCTTGGGACAAAGAATTAAACATGGAAAGATAGAAGTTCAGAAGCATGCCATTGAATTTGCAGAAAAATTCCCTGATGTAATCACAGATAAAAGACAATTGCAGAGATTTCTGGGATGCTTGAACTATGTTGCAGCCTACTATGAAAATTGTGCTCAAGATAGAAAGCTGCTTAATAAAAGATTGGGAACAAACCCTCCTCCATGGTCAAAGCAGCACACTGAAGCGGTTCGAAGGATAAAAGCAAAGGTGAGAACTCTTCCTATCCTTCATGTTATTGATGAAGATCTCATGAAGATCCTTGAGACTGATGCTTCAGAAGAAGGCTGGGGAGCAGTATTGAAGCAGTGCAGGAAAGACTGCAACGGCAAAGATGAAGAGATAGTATGGTTTGCTTCAGGAACTTGGAACGATGCACAGAAAAAATATCATACTATTGATAAGGAAATAAAAGCTTGTCTGAATGCAATACAGAAATTTGAAATCCATCTGATGAACAAAAAGTTCTTAATAAGAACAGACAGCCAAGCAATGAAGTTTGTATTGGAAAATCCAATACGAAACTCTACTGCTAAAGCAAAGTTTGCCAGATGGCAGGCAATGTTTTCCCAGTATGAGTTTGAAATCAAACACATAAAGGGATCTCAGAATTGTATTGCTGATTTTCTAACCAGAGAACATTTGCAGGAAAAATATGGAATTCAGACCCCAAGTTGCATGGTGATTATCACAGAATGGCATGAAGGAAGCAACACATGCAGATATTTAGATGAACAAATGAGCTGGGATGACTACACTAACCAATGGAAGCCAACCTGGCAACTTAGGTCTATAGAGGTATTGGATGAAAATCTGCAGCATCCCAACCTACTAATAAACCTGGTCCCAGAACACCGTCGGTATCCAACGTCAATGGTCACCGTCCCAAACATGGTTTACGGCCGACAACTCCGACAAGCAGTAGATGCCTCTCATACTCTCCAGACACATTTCCAGGACTTGCGTCTTATCAGTACAGAATCTGCTTTAGGTCAAGTCCTTGAGCAATATTATTGCATTAGTCAAATGCGTGGTCTGGCAGCCTGGCCAGGAAATGATGGTGCCTTAAAATTCCCCCTCACAGATATCAACTATGACAGCTACCAGAGGATGTGGTGGGATTTCTTAAAAAAGGACAATAGAGACCATGAATACTTTGCCAAAATCAATTTTGGTCTCCAGCAAGCCCATGTGATCCATGAAATTCCTGACTGGATTCATTGTTGGTGGAATGATTTCGGCCTCAACAAAAGCGGAGTGGACCCTGCAATAATTCAGCACGAACATAGCCAGTACTGTATCCCGTGCTCCAAGGTGGAAGATATGTATAAAAGTGATGTGTGTGACAATACTCATTTACTACATACTTTTATCTCAAATAAATTCCAATGGCTTGTGAAGACCAAAATTCAAGTACAAAACAGAAATGGGCAACGAATCATCATCCGGAGCATCTATACAAAAATGTGGGACCCCACTTATCAGCGTCGGTATGGCCATCCATATGACGATATGATAGAATGGCCCCAGACTCGCACTGCCTACAGTTTTTTGATTGATGACAATTGCTAGTATTCCCATCATGAAAGGTTTTCCGTGGGATTCCTCTTCCAAAATCTCCACTATGTAATGTCACTTCTGTCATAAAGGTTTTCCGTGGGATTCCTTATTAAAAATCTCCACTATGTATTATCGTCTTGATCATAAGTAATTCCCGTAATCTCTATTTTGTAAAAGTCACGATCATGATTTGTCACATGGAGACTCAGGACACTTTCCTGACTTCTGGTGCGGTTTGACCCACATCTCCGACACAAATCTGACCGGCCATCTTTAAGGACGATTTGATCCGATTTCACGGGACCAACATTGGATTCTCCCAAAGGATCCAAGGCTCCTCCATGTTATAAATAGGAGCCTGCCCTCTTCATTTGGCATTCGCATTCTTAGAGAGTCTAGAGTTGGAGTCTGCAAGTGTTTCAGTAGTTGAAGCTTGCAAGGTCTGATAGGTGTCTAGGCAAGATTGTATGCTCTGCGAGTTGCCAGCACTGGTATAACATCGCATCAGAATATCTTAGCCTGCAGGTCCAAGTTAGGTGTCATTCTGATCTGTCTGCGTAGTGCTTCCAGAAGCCTTCAAGTAGGTTCGGCGCTTCGGCCCTTACCCAAAGAAAAATGAGCCTGCGTGCATATGACAGAGGAATATTAGAAGTCTGAGAACTATTTGTAATCTGAAAGCTCTGTAATTATTCCGCTGCAATTAATATAAAGTCTGGGTACCATTCCCAGTTTCGAATTTGTGTATTTTGGTTTGTCTAAGCCGTATCACCCATTAGCCCGGGTCTGAAATTCCTTGCTATCTCGTAAGATTCATCGTTCTGGTCGTGAATAGCAGTAAGTCACAAAGTAAGTCTCGAGGGAGCAGCAGTGCATGTTCGGCAAGTTAAGGAGCGGTCGAAGAAAGATAGCAGGTGTGTGAGTTTCAGTCATTCAAGCCAGGAAAAGCAAGCCCGACGCTGGAAGTTGCTCCAGTCTACCAAGTGTAGAGGCCCCCACAAAGTAAGTCTCGAGGGAGCAGCAGTGCATGTTCGGCAAGTTAAGGAGCGGTCGAAGAAAGATAGCAGGCGTGTGAGTTTCAGTCATTCAAGCCAGGAAAAGCAAGCCCGACGCTGGAAGTTGCTCTAGTCTACCAAGTGTAGAGGCCCCTGCGAAAGATGGCACTTTGAGATGAATCTAAGAAATGAATGGATTTCCTTCTATGAATGGCGAAAGGAATTCAAGCAGACGCTGGCCATGATGCAGTCCTCTGTAAAACCTGAGGACAAGAAGCCTGAGCCCAAAGGAGAAAAGGCTCAGAAAGGCCATTTATGGAAAAGTCTCCAGGGTGAAGAAATCTACACAGAAGCAAACTTCCCACCCTTCAAACCAATTAAGCTTGAATATGGAGATGGATCAGCTCCTGCAGCTCCCATCCTTATGAATAATGAGAAAGCAGAACAAGCAAATTGGTCAAACTTGGCACTAAAAGGATTGGCCATCCAAAACATAGAAATACAAAATAAAATGCCAAGATCCACACAGGTTGATTCTTTGCAATATACTTGTAGAAAAATTCATGATGAAGTTCAGCATATTCGTTTAAATACTGTTGAACATATCCCAGTCTCTGCTCAAGAAGTCAGAACGGCAAATAACTCTTTAAAAGATGATTTGACAAATTCCATATCTGACTTAGACAAAAATGTAGGGGAAGCCTTTTCCTACATCGCAGAGAAAGTTAATTACACTGCCAAAACAATTGGCAAGATTCAAGCAGAAATTGCTAAGCCAAAACTTGATGCATCTAAGCTTAGCCATCCTGGTGAATTATCTCTTGCTAGTTCACTACCTATCACGCCCCCTGCATCTCTCACTCCGAAGACCTCTGGCAAAGAAGTCATTCTCATGACTGCAGAATCCAGTTGGAACTATAATAAGCCGCGCAAATTTGTGCCTCCAGATCTCCACAAAGAAGATTCAGGCTTCCAGGAATCCTTTAACCCAAATAATTTTTATTCATGGAATTTGGATGATAAGAATGAAGGTGAAATATTAGATATGGTCAATAAAATGATGATATTCTTTCAAGCTTATATGTCTACAGGTAGACATGACCATGCAGAGGCAGTCAATGTTATTGTCTCCGGATTCAATGGCAATTTGGGTGTTTGCTGGAATACCCATCTCCCAAATGTTCAGAAAATGGAAATTCAGACCAACACAAAAAATGGTGAACCAAATATCATTGGTGCGCTCCTGGCTGCAATCATTGCAGAATTCTGTGCCTATAGTGCTACGATTGCAGAAAAGCATAAACAGATTCTGCTACAACTCCGAATCAAGACAGTATCCCAGTATCACTGGTATCATAAGCAATGGATCAGGAGAATCTATAAGATTGAGTTAGATAGAGCAGAAGAAAGGGTTTTCAAAGAAAAGTATTTTGCTGGTCTGCCCTCAGGATTCCGAGAACTCCTGAGAGAAAAATTTGAAGAAGATCTGTCTCTCCACACATGGGGACAATTCCGAGCTGCTGCAGAAAAAATCTTCCTGCAATACTGTGAAAATAAAAAGCTCGATAAAGACCTCTCCCACTCGGTCTCTTTTCGTGGCGGTAGGGAAGTCTGCCGGATGTTCGGCATTGAGCCTCCCAAAAAAGCTCACAAACATCACCTCGGCCATAAAACAAAAAAGTATAAAAGAAAGTCTACTAGCAGATGGAAGGAAAAGCATCCTCCAGACTCAAGAAAAGAGCCAGAGAAAAGAAAAATGAAATGTTTCTATTGTGGCAAAGAGGGCCATTCTGCTTCTGAATGCTACAAACGAAACCAAGATTATCAGAGGAAGCAGAAAGGAACAAGGACCTGGTCTAACAGAGAAAAGGTATTTCCCAAGGTGGCACCTTTTGATGATAATCTCAGAGGAATACCCAGAAGAGCCCCTCCAAGAAAACACAACTTGATGCATGTGGCAGCATCAGAAGAAGAACACACCGATGAAACCACTGACTCAGAAAGCAGTGAACCAGAAAATACTGATCTCATGCATGTCCACCAAATGTACAATAATCCTTGCAGATGTGGTGGAAAATGTACTGAATGCTGAGAAGAGCAAGTGACTTATGACTCAGATAGTTCTTTGCAATCTCATGAACAGGAGTTGTTTGCTGCTTGGACTAAGCAAAATACTCGAACAGAGTCTTCCTCTTCCTCAAGAGACTCGGAAGCGGCAAACTGTTTCATGGCTGGTACCGATGATGAAGCTGAAGAAGATCCTAAAGAGTTGATAAAGAAAGCTATTTCCAAAATGAGAGAAGGCAGTAAAAAGAATGACTTGGTAAATAGCTTCAACAAGATTTTCTTGGACGACAAGAAAGGCAAAGGGGCACAAAGCTCAAAGCATAAATTCAGGAGAAAATATGTCCAAGAAACAGAATCAGAGAAAGAAAGCTCAGAAGAAGAAAAATTCAAATGGTCTTGGAAAGCTGCTAATCTCCCGAGCATGGAGAAAAATGTATATCCTCTCTTGGCTCAAATGCAACAAGAGCCACAAAAGATTGACTTGGCCACCCTCCATAAAGAACATCTAAAGCTGGTACAGGAGGTTAAAGAGCTTAGGCTCTTGATTGAAGAAATGAAACAGCAACCAGAATCATCACGATCAAAGCCTGAAGAGCCTGGAGAAGATATGCATTTAATGGTCGCAGTACACCAGCAAACTGTGGTCAACTTGCATATCAAAATACATGAAGATGAAGTCAAGGTACTTGCACTTATTGACTCCGGAGCAGACCTATGTTTCCTAAAAAGGAAATATGTTGATCCTCACTATTGGGAACCATGTCGAACTCCAGTTCGAGGATTTGGAGGAAGAAAAGCAATCGAGTATAAAACCAGCTTTGGAAAGGTATGTCTTGGCAACTTTTATATAAACTGTATCTTTCTACTGGTTGAAGATGACTTTACTCATGAATGTATTATTGGAACTAGTTTGCTATCTACTACTATTCCCCATGGTGTCAAGTATAATAGTAGAGGCCAAATTGGTTATCATTTTACTGTTAAAAGAAAAGAAATATTTCTTCCTCTAGTGTCGTCTGAAGAAAAATCTCACTCTATCTGGACCCTAGAAGTAAATACGGTAAAGGAAAAGATAAAAGAAAAAGGGATCCAGATTAGAGCAATAAAGAAAGCTGAGCACCTATACAAGCTAGAAGAAGAATAAAAGAATCCCGGTGTACAGCAAAAAATTGAAGAAATAAGAAGAGAATTTGCTGACAAGGTTTGCCACACGTCCCCTAATGCATTCTGGCATAGGAAACAGTATTGGGTAAACTTAAAATACAGAGAAGGATTCCAGGGAAACCCTAGTAGAAGCAGAGCCATCCCAATGAATAAAGAATACAGACAACTCTGCAAAAGGGAACTTGAAGACTTGCTGAACAAAGGACTCATCCAAAGATCAAGAAGTCCATGGTCATGTGCAGCATTCTATGTCAACAAACATTCGGAGCAGGTTCGAGGAGTTCCTAGAATGGTCATCAACTACAAACCTCTGAATGATGCATTGGAATGGATCCGGTATCCAATTCCAAACAAATCTGATTTGATCAAACGGATAGCAGGAGCCAAAATCTTTTCAAAATTTGATCTCAAGTCTGGCTTTTGGCAAATTGGCATAAAACCAGAAGACCAGTATAAAACAGCCTTCAATGTGCCTCATGGACAATATGAATGGAAGGTAATGCCATTTGGTCTAAAGAATGCCCCTTCAGAGTTCCAGAGAATTATGGAGTCTGTTCTGGAACCATACATGGACTGGTTGATGGTATATATTGATGATATTTTAGTATTTTCAAAGTCCATTGAAGAACATATAAAACATCTCAGAACATTGTTGCATGTTATACATAAGAATGGGTTCGTTCTTTCAGAGAAGAAAATGAAATTGTTCCAAACTGATATTGAATTCTTGGGACAAAGAATTAAACATGGAAAGATAGAAGTTCAGAAGCATGCCATTGAATTTGCAGAAAAATTCCCTGATGTAATCACAGATAAAAGACAATTGCAGAGATTTCTGGGATGCTTGAACTATGTTGCAGCCTACTATGAAAATTGTGCTCAAGATAGAAAGCTGCTTAATAAAAGATTGGGAACAAACCCTCCTCCATGGTCAAAGCAGCACACTGAAGCGGTTCGAAGGATAAAAGCAAAGGTGAGAACTCTTCCTATCCTTCATGTTATTGATGAAGATCTCATGAAGATCCTTGAGACTGATGCTTCAGAAGAAGGCTGGGGAGCAGTATTGAAGCAGTGCAGGAAAGACTGCAACGGCAAAGATGAAGAGATAGTATGGTTTGCTTCAGGAACTTGGAACGATGCACAGAAAAAATATCATACTATTGATAAGGAAATAAAAGCTTGTCTGAATGCAATACAGAAATTTGAAATCCATCTGATGAACAAAAAGTTCTTAATAAGAACAGGCAGCCAAGCAATGAAGTTTGTATTGGAAAATCCTATACAAAACTCTACTGCTAAAGCAAAGTTTGCCAGATGGCAGGCAATGTTTTCCCAGTATGAGTTTGAAATCAAACACATAAAGGGATCTCAGAATTGTATTGCTGATTTTCTAACCAGAGAACATTTGCAGGAAAAATATGGAATTCAGACCCCAAGTTGCATGGTGATTATCACAGAATGGCATGAAGGAAGCAACACATGCAGATATTTAGATGAACAAATGAGCTGGGATGACTACACTAACCAATGGAAGCCAACCTGGCAACTTAGGTCTACAGAGGTATTGGATGAAAATCTGCAGCATCCCAACCTACTAATAAACCTGGTCCCAGAACACCGTCGGTATCCAACGTCAACGGTCACCGTCCCAAACATGGTTTACGACCGACAACTCCGACAAGCAGTAGATGCCTCTCATACTCTCCAGACACATTTCCAGGACATGCGTCTTATCAGTACAGAATCTGCTTTAGGTCAAGTCCTTGAGCAATATTATTGCATTAGTCAAATGCGTGGTCTGGCAGCCTGGCCAGGAAATGATGGTGCCTTAAAATTCCCCCTCACGGATATCAACTATGACAGATACCAGAGGATGTGGTGGGATTTCTTAAAAAAGGACAATAGAGACCATGAATACTTTGCCAAAATCAAGTTTGGTCTCCAGCAAGCCCATGTGATCCATGAAATTCCTGACTGGATTCATTGTTGGTGGAATGATTTCAGCCTCAGCAAAAGCGGAGTGGACCCTGCAATAATTCAGCACGAACATAGCCAGTACTGTATCCCGTGCTCCAAGGTGGAAGATATGTATAAAAGTGATGTGTGTGACAATACTCATTTACTACATACTTTTATCTCAAATAAATTCCAATGGCTTGTGAAGACCAAAATTCAAGTACAAAACATAAATGGGCAACGCATCATCATCCGGAGCATCTATACAAAAATGTGGGACCCCACTTATCAGCGTCGGTATGGCCATCCATATGACGATATGATAGAATGGCCCCAGACTCGCACTGCCTACAGTTTTTTGATTGATGACAATTGCTAGTATTCCCATCATGAAAGGTTTTCCGTAGGATTCCTCTTCCAAAATCTCCACTATGTAATGTCACTTCTGTCATAAAGGTTTTCCGTGGGATTCCTTATTAAAAATCTCCACTATGTATTGTCGTCTTGATCATAAGTAATTCCCGTAATCTCTATTTTGTAAAAGTCACGATCATGATTTGTCACATGGAGACTCAGGACACTTTCCTGACTTCTGGTGCGGTTTGACCCACATCTCCGACACAAATCTGACCGGCCATCTTTAAGGACGATTTGATCCGATTTCACGGGACCAACATTGGATTCTCCCAAAGGATCCAAGGCTCCTCCATGTTATAAATAGGAGCCTGCCCTCTTCATTTGGCATTCGCATTCTTAGAGAGTCTAGAGTTGGATTCTGCAAGTGTTTCAGTAGTTGAAGCTTGGAAGGTCTGATAGGTGTCTAGGCAAGATTGTATGCTCTGCGAGTTGCCAGCACTGGTATAACATCGCATCAGAATATCTTAGCCTGCAGGTCCAAGTTAGGTGTCATTCTGATCTGTCTACGCAGTGCTTCCAGAAGCCTTCAAGTAGGTTCGGCGCTTCGGCCCTTACCCAAAGAAAAATGAGCCTGCGTGCATATGACAGAGGAATATTAGAAGTCTGAGAACTATTTGTAATCTGAAAGCTCTGTAATTATTCCTCTGCAATTAATATAAAGTCTGGGTACCATTCCCAGTTTCGAATTTGTGTATTTTGGTTTGTCTAAGCCGTATCACCCATTAGCCCGGGTCTGAAATTCCTTGCTATCTCGTAAGATTCATCGTTCTGGTCGTGAATAGCAGTAAGTCACAAAGTAAGTCTCGAGGGAGGAGCAGTGCATGTTCGGCAAGCTAAGGAGCGGTCGAAGGATAAAAGCAAAGGTGAGATGTCTGCCGGATAGTCTGCCAGTAGGGAGCCTCCCATACCGGCAGACTATGCTTTGAGCTTTGTGCCCCTTTTCCTTTCTTGTCGTCCAAGAAAATCTTGTTGAAGCTATTTACCAAGTCATTCTTTTTACTGCCTTCTCTCATTTTGGAAATAGCTTTCTTTATCAACTCTTTAGGATCTTCTTCAGCTTCATCGTCGGATTTGGAGTCTGCAAGTGTTTCAGTAGTTGAAGCTTGCAAGGTCTGATAGGTGTCTAGGCAAGATTGTATGCTCTCCGAGTTGCCAGCACTGGTATAACATCGCATCAGAATATCTTAGCCTGCAGGTCCAAGTTAGGTGTCATTCTGATCTGTCTGCGCAGTGCTTCCAAAAGCCTTCAAGTAGGTTCGGCGCTTCGGCCCTTACCCAAAGAAAAATGAGCCTGCGTTCATATGACAGAGGAATATTAGAAGTCTGAGAACTATTTGTAATCTGAAAGCTCTGTAATTATTCCGCTGCAATTAATATAAAGTCTGGGTACCATTCCCAGTTTCGAATTTGTGTATTTTGGTTTGTCTAAGACGTATCACCCATTAGCCCGGGTCTGAAATTCCTTGCTATCTCGTAAGATTCATCGTTCTGGTCGTGAATAGCAGTAAGTCACAAAGTAATTCTCGAGGGAGCAGCAGTGCATGTTCGGCAAGTTAAGGAGCGGTCGAAGAAAGATAGCAGGCGTGTGAGTTTCAGTCATTCAAGCGAGGAAAAGCAAGCCCGACGCTGGAAGTTGCTCCAGTCTACCAAGTGTAGAGGCCCCTGCGTGCAATTGGTATCAGAGCCATCGATCATCTATAATCAGGTTCTCATGGATTCTCATATTCCCTATGATGAGTTAAAAAATAGATCTTCTACTGAATGTTCTACTTCTTCAATGAATGATTTATTTCCCAGTCGAGATATTCAATGGATAAATCATGGTAGTTCTGAGTTTGTTAATAATGATCCTACAAAGCCTTTTGAACTACCCCGACTTTCAGCAGATCAGATATATAAGGATATGTCTATGTTTCATTTTAAGTCTAGACAACTTTTTCAAGTTCGTGAAGGTGTGTCCGAAGTAACTGTAAATAATAGTTCAGCTGGTCAGACTCTTGGCCTTCTTGACCCAACAGAAGTAAAAGGTTATAAGAAAAAATATGGAAAGAATTTTGTTAATCTTGGTAGAGCCCTCATCGGTGTTGAACCTCTGGTCCGTCCTGGGATAAATGCCACAGAACTTGTCTGCTGCTTGGATAACCGACATAATAAGTTCATGGATGCATTAATCGGCGGAGTCCAAATGCCACTCTCAAATGGCATTCAATATCTAGATATAATTCCTGGCTTTAACATCTCTCTGAATGATCCCTGGATTCACAAAGTATTGGAAGTCAAGATTTACACCTCTGGTTTTGATATGAGGCCTGGAGCCTTAAACCTCCGAATCCATCACTCTCTTGCCCTCCGATTTACTAATACTCAGAATCCAATCAATCAGTTGTATTCCAGAGACCAAGACACAGCTGCAGTCTTGGTTAGAAGTGATCCCAGGAATGGTTCTCTTGTGCCTTCAAAAATTTCTTGGAACCAACTCAGCTTTCCTCCTGAGTGGGTGGTGGATGCCCCAAAGCAACCCCTTTCTCAGTCTGTCACCACCTCCGATATTCGTGAAGACTCTTCCTCTGCAGTTATCTCTTTCCCTCCTCCAATAGCCCAGCGTGGTGGGAATCTTCTACCCAGATCTACCTCTTTCCGCACAACTTCATCAACTTCTTCTGAACGCCCCATAAGCAGGACCTCTTCCGAAAAAGAACCTTTCTTAAGACGAGCCTGCTTACATAAAGAAGTTCCTGTAAATATTCCCTTTTCCGTTGTTTGTCCAAATTGTCAGGACTTAGTCCCTCCCAAACAACCAAAAAATAAAGAAAGTTCACATAAATATCCATGTCCAAATCCTGAGTGTGAACCTTCTCCTCTAAGTCAATATCCACATGAATCTGAATTCATGATGGCATCATCTCCCTCTAACTGGTGGGAAGAAAATTTCAAGAAAGCATCTGCAGGTATCACTGAAATCCACAAGGATGAAATTTCTGATGCTACATCCCAGTTAGATCGTATTTTGTCTGTCCAGAAACCCCACCTGGATAAATCTGGTTTAGGATTCTGCCCACTCTCAAGCCAAACCAAAAAATTGCTAGACCTGCCTACTCGTGAAATGGAAAAGGGTGAGCAATACAGACTTCCGTCTAGAGAACATAAGATTCAACAAAGAATGGCACTCCCGCCATCCAGAATGAAGCCTTGTACCAGGAAAGACATCAAAGAACCCTCCTTGGCCCAGAAAGAAATATTTGAGATAATTAAGTTTGGCCATGCTCCTTTTGATCCCAAGGGTAAGATCATGAAAAATCTGTTTTATTGGGATCTCTACACTCATCCAGAAGCTGAAGAATTCTGGAAACAAACATTGCCCCTAGGGGAAAGGAGAAGGATGTCTGAAAGATGGCACTTTGAGATGAATCTAAGAAATGAATGGATTTCCTTCTATGAATGGCGAAAGGAATTCAAGCAGACGCTGGCCATGATGCAGTCCTCTGTAAAACCTGAGGACAAGAAGCCTGAGCCCAAAGGAGAAAAGGATCAGAAAGGCCATTTATGGAAAAGTCTCCAGGGTGAAGAAATCTACACAGAAGCAAACTTCCCACCCTTCAGACCAATTAAGCTTGAATATGGAGATGGATCAGCTCCTGCAGCTCCCATCCTTATGAATAATGAGAAAGCAGAACAAGCAAATTGGTCAAACTTGGCACTAAAAGGATTGGCCATCCAAAACATAGAAATACAAAATAAAATGCCAAGATCCACACAGGTTGATTCTCTGCAATATACTTGCAGAAAAATTCATGATGAAGTTCAGCATATTCGTTTAAATACTGTTGAACATATCCCAGTCTCTGCTCAAGAAGTCAGAACGGCAAATAACTCTTTAAAAGATGATTTGACAGATTCCATATCTGACTTAGACAAAAATGTAGGGAAAGCCTTTTCCTACATCGCAGAGAAAGTTAATTACATTGCCAAAACAATTGGCAAGATTCAAGCAAAAATTGCTAAGCCAAAACTTGATGCATCTAAGCTTAGCCATCCTGGTGAATTATCTCTTGCTAGTTCACTACCTATCACGCCCCCTGCATCTCTCACTCCGAAGACCTCTGGCAAAGAAGTCATTCTCATGACTGCAGAATCCAGTTGGAACTATAATAAGCTGCGCAAATTTGTGCCTCCGGATCTCCACAAAGAAGATTCAGGCTTCCAGGAATCTTTTAACCCAAAGAATTTTTATTCATGGAATTTGGATGATAAGAATGAAGGTGAAATATTAGATATGGTCAATAAAATGATGATATGCTTTCAAGCTTATATGTCTACAGGTAGACATGACCATGCAGAGGCAGTCAATGTTATTGTCTCCGGATTCAATGGCAATTTGGGTGTTTGGTGGAATACCCATCTCCCAAATGTTCAGAAAATGGAAATTCAGACCAGCACAAAAAATGGTGAACCAAATATCATTGGTGCGCTCCTGGCTGCAATCATTGCAGAATTCTGTGGCTATAGTGCTACGATTGCAGAAAAGCATAAACAGATTCTGCTACAACTCCGAATCAAGACAGTATCCCAGTATCACTGTTATCATAAGCAATGGATCAGGAGAATCTATAAGATTGAGTTAGATAGAGCAGAAGAAAGGGTTTTCAAAGAAAAGTATTTTGCTGGTCTGCCCTCAGGATTCCGAGAACTCCTGAGAGAAAAATTTGAAGAAGATCTGTCTCTCCACACATGGGGACAATTCCGAGCTGCTGCAGAAAAAATCTTCCTGCAATACTGTGAAAATAAAAAGCTCGATAAAGACCTCTCCCACTCGGTCTCTTTTCGTGGCGGTAGGGAAGTCTGCCGGATATTCGGCATTGAGCCTCCCAAAAAAGCTCACAAACATCACCTCGGCCATAAAACAAAAAAGTATAAAAGAAAGTCTGCTAGCAGACGGAAGGAAAAGCATCCTCCAGACTCAAGAAAAGAGCCAGAGAAAAGAAAAATGAAATGTTTCTATTGTGGCAAAGAGGGCCATTCTGCTTCTGAATGCTACAAATGAAACCAAGATTATCAGAGGAAGCAGAAAGGAACAAGGACCTGGTCTAACAGAGAAAAGGTATTTCCCAAGGTGGAACCTTTTGATGATAATCTCAGAGGAATACCCAGAAGAGCCCCTCCAAGAAAACACAACTTGATGCATGTGGCAGCATCAGAAGAAGAACACATCGATGAAACCACTGACTCAGAAAGCAGTGAACCAGAAAATACTGATCTCATGCATGTCCACCAAATGTACAATAATCCTTGCAGATGTGGTGGAAAATGTACTGAATGCCGAGAAGAGCAAGTGACTTATGACTCAGATAGTTCTTTGCAATCTCATGAACAGGAGTTGTTTGCTGCTTGGACTAAGCAAAATACTCGAACAGATTCTTCCTCTTCCTCAAGCGACTCGGAAGCGGCAAACTGTTTCATGGCTGGTACCGACGATTAAGCTGAAGAAGATCCTAAAGAGTTGATAAAGAAAGCTATTTCCAAAATGAGAGAAGGCAGTAAAAAGAATGACTTGGTAAATAGCTTCAACAAGATTTTCTTGGACGACAAGAAAGGCAAAGGTGCACAAAGCTCAAAGCATAAAATCAGGAGAAAATATGTCCAAGAAACAGAATCAGAGAAAGAAAGCTCAGAAGAAGAAAAATTCAAATGGTCTTGGAAAGCTGCTAATCTCCCGAGCATGGAGAAAAATGTATATCCTCTCTTGGCTCAAATGCAACAAGAGCCACAAAAGATTGACTTGGCCACCCTCCATAAAGAACATCTAAAGCTGGTACAGGAGGTTAAAGAGCTTTGGCTCTTGATTGAAGAAATGAAACAGCAACGAGAATCATCACGATCAAAGCCTGAAGAGCCTGGAGAAGATATGCATTTAATGGTCGTAGTACACCAGCAAACTGTGGTCAACTTGCATATCAAAATACATGAAGATGAAGTCAAGGTACTTGCACTTATTGACTCTGGAGCAGACCTATGTTTCCTAAAAATGAAATATGTTGATCCTCACTATTGGGAACCATGTCGAACTCCAGTTCGAGGATTTGGAGGAAGAAAAGCAATCGAGTATAAAACCAGCTTTGGAAAGGTATGTCTTGGCAACTTTTATATAAACTGTATCTTTCTACTGGTTGAAGATGACTTTACTCATGAATGTATTATTGGAACTAGTTTGCTATCTACTACTATTCCCCATGGTGTCAAGTATAATAGTAGAGGCCAAATTGGTTATCATTTTACTGTTAAAAGAAAAGAAATATTTCTTCCTCTAGTGTCGTCTGAAGAAAAATATCACTCTATCTGGACCCTAGAAGTAAATACGGTAAAGGAAAAGATAAAAGAAAAAGGGATCCAGATTAGAGCAATAAAGAAAGTTGAGCACCTATACAAGCTAGAAGAAGAATTAAAGAATCCCGGTGTACAGCAAAAAATTGAAGAAATAAGAAGAGAATTTGCTGACAAGGTTTGCCACACGTCCCCTAATGCATTCTGGCATAGGAAACAGTATTGGGTAAACTTAAAATACAGAGAAGGATTCCAGGGAAACCCTAGTAGAAGCAGAGCCATCCCAATGAATAAAGAATACAAACAACTCTGCAAAAGGGAACTTGAAGACTTGCTGAACAAAGGACTCATCCAAAGATCAAGAAGTCCATGGTCATGTGCAGCATTCTATGTCAACAAACATTCGGAGCAGGTTCGAGGAGTTCCTAGAATGGTCATCAACTACAAACCTCTGAATGATGCATTGGAATGGATCCGGTATCCAATTCCAAACAAATCTGATTTGATCAAACGGATAGCAGGAGCCAAAATCTTTTCAAAATTTGATCTCAAGTCTGGCTTTTGGCAAATTGGCATAAAACCAGAAGACCAGTATAAAACAGCCTTCAATGTGCCTCATGGACAATATGAATGGAAGGTAATGCCATTTGGTCTAAAGAATGCCCCTTCAGAGTTCCAGAGAATTATGGAGTCTGTTCTGGAACCATACATGGACTGGTTGATGGTATATATTGATGATATTTTAGTATTTTCAAAGTCCATTGAAGAACATATAAAACATCTCAGAACATTGTTGCATGTTATACATAAGAATGGGTTCGTTCTTTCAGAGAAGAAAATGAAATTGTTCCAAACTGATATTGAATTCTTGGGACAAAGAATTAAACATGGAAAGATAGAAGTTCAGAAGCATGCCATTGAATTTGCAGAAAAATTCCCTGATGTAATCACAGATAAAAGACAATTGCAGAGATTTCTGGGATGCTTGAACTATGTTGCAGCCTACTATGAAAATTGTGCTCAAGATAGAAAGCTGCTTAATAAAAGATTGGGAACAAACCCTCCTCCATGGTCAAAGCAGCACACTGAAGCGGTTCGAAGGATAAAAGCAAAGGTGAGAACTCTTCCTATCCTTCATGTTATTGATGAAGATCTCATGAAGATCCTTGAGACTGATGCTTCAGAAGAAGGCTGGGGAGCAGTATTGAAGCAGTGCAGGAAAGACTGCAACGGCAAAGATGAAGAGATAGTATGGTTTGCTTCAGGAACTTGGAACGATGCACAGAAAAAATATCATACTATTGATAAGGAAATAAAAGCTTGTCTGAATGCAATACAGAAATTTGAAATCCATCTGATGAACAAAAAGTTCTTAATAAGAACAGACAGCCAAGCAATGAAGTTTGTATTGGAAAATCCAATACGAAACTCTACTGCTAAAGCAAAGTTTGCCAGATGGCAGGCAATGTTTTCCCAGTATGAGTTTGAAATCAAACACATAAAGGGATCTCAGAATTGTATTGCTGATTTTCTAACCAGAGAACATTTGCAGGAAAAATATGGAATTCAGACCCCAAGTTGCATGGTGATTATCACAGAATGGCATGAAGGAAGCAACACATGCAGATATTTAGATGAACAAATGAGCTGGGATGACTACACTAACCAATGGAAGCCAACCTGGCAACTTAGGTCTACAGAGGTATTGGATGAAAATCTGCAGCATCCCAACCTACTAATAAACCTGGTCCCAGAACACCGTCGGTATCCAACGTCAACGGTCACCGTCCCAAACATGGTTTACGGCCGACAACTCCGACAAGCAGTAGATGCCTCTCATACTCTCCAGACACATTTCCAGGACTTGCGTCTTATCAGTACAGAATCTGCTTTAGGTCAAGTCCTTGAGCAATATTATTGCATTAGTCAAATGCGTGGTCTGGAAGCCTAGCCAGGAAATGATGGTGCCTTAAAATTCCCCCTCACGGATATCAACTATGACAGCTACCAGAGGATGTGGTGGGATTTTTTAAAAAAGGACAATAGAGACCATGAATACTTTGCCAAAATCAAGTTTGGTCTCCAGCAAGCCCATGTGATCCATGAAATTCCAAGTAAGTCTCGAGGGAGCAGCAGTGCATGTTCGGCAAGTTAAGGAGCGGTCGAAGAAAGATAGCAGGCGTGTGAGTTTCAGTCATTCAAGCCAGGAAAAGCAAGCCCGACGCTGGAAGTTGCTCCAGTCTACCAAGTGTAGAGGCCCCTGTGTGCAATTGGTATCAGAGCCATCGATCATCTATAATCAGGTTCTCATGGATTCTCATATTCCCTATGATGAGTTAAAAAATAGATCTTCTACTGAATGTTCTACTTCTTCAATGAATGATTTATTTCCCAGTCGATATATTCAATGGATAAATCATGGTAGTTCTGAGTTTGTTAATAATGATCCTACAAAGCCTTTTGAACTACCTCGACTTTCAGCAGATCAGATATATAAAGATATGTCTATGTTTCATTTTAAGTCTAGACAACTTTTTCAAGTTCATGAAGGTGTGTCCGAAGTCACTGTAAATAATAGTTCAGCTGGTCAGACTCTTGGCCTTCTTGACCCAACAGAAGTAAAAGGTTATAAGAAAAAATATGGAAAGAATTTTGTTAATCTTGGTAGATCCCTCATCGGTGTTGAACCTCTGGTCCGTCCTGGCATAAATGCCACAGCCCTTGTCTGCTGCTTGGATAACCGACATAATAAGTTCATGGATGCATTAATCGGCGGAGTCCAAATGCCACTCTCAAATGGCATTCAATATCTAGATATAATTCCTGGCTTTAACATCTCTTTGAATGATCCCTGGATTCACAAAGTATTGGAAGTCAAGATTTACACCTATGGTTTTGATATGAGGCCTGGAGCCTTAAACCTCCGAATCCATCACTCTCTTGCCCTCCGATTTACTAATACTCAGAATCCCATCAATCAGTTGTATTCCAGAGACCAAGACACAGCTGCAGTCTTGGTTAGAAGTGATCCCAGGAATGGTTCTCTTGTGCCTTCAAAAATTTCTTGGAACCAACTCAGCTTTCCTCCTGAGTGGGTGGTGGATGCCCCAAAGCAACCCCTTTCTCAGTCTGTCACCACCTCCGATATTCGTGAAGACTCTTTCTCTACAGTTATCTCTTTCCCTCCTCCAATAGCCCAGCGTGGTGGGAATCTTCTACCCAGATCTACCTCTTTCCGCACAACTTCATCAACTTCTTCTGAACGCCCCATAAGCAGGACCTCTTCCGAAAAAGAACCTTTCTTAAGACGAGCCTGCTTACATAAAGAAGTTCCTGTAAATATTCCCTTTTCCGTTGTTTGTCCAAATTGTCAGGACTTAGTCCCTCCCAAACAACCAAAAAATAAAGAAAGTTCACATAAATATCCATGTCCAAATCCTGAGTGTGAACCTTCTCCTCTAAGTCAATATCCACATGAATCTGAATTCATGATGGCATCATCTCCCTCTAACTGGTGGAAAGAAAATTTCAAGAAAGCATCTGCAGGTATCACTGAAATCCACAAGGATGAAATTTCTGATGCTACATCCCAGTTAGATCGTATTTTGTCTGTCCAGAAACCCCACCTGGATAAATTTGGTTTAGGATTCTGCCCACTCTCAAGCCAAACCAAAAAATTGCTAGACCTGCCTGCTCGTGAAATGGAAAAGGGTGAGCAATACAGACTTCAGGCTAGAGAACATAAGATTCAACAAAGAATGGCACTCCCGCCATCCAGAATGAATCCTTGTACCAGGAAAGACATCAAAGAACCCTCCTTGGCCCAGAAAAAAATATTTGAGATAATTAAGTTTGGCCATGCTCCTTTTGATCCCAAGGATAAGATCATGAAAAATCTATTTTATTGGGATCTCTACACTCATCCAGAAGCTGAAGAATTCTGGAAACAAACATTGCCCCTAGGGGAAAGCAGAAGGATGTCTGAAAGATGGCACTTTGAGATGAATCTAAGAAATGAATGGATTTCCTTCTATGAATGGCGAAAGGAATTCAAGCAGACGCTGGCCATGATGCAGTCCTCTGTAAAACCTGAGGACAAGAAGCCTGAGCCCAAAGGAGAAAAGGCTCAGAAAGGCCATTTATGGAAAAGTCTCCAGGGTGAAGAAATCTACACAGAAGCAAACTTCCCACCCTTCAGACCAATTAAGCTTGAATATGGAGATGGATCAGCTCCTGCAGCTCCCATCCTTATGAATAATGAGAAAGCAGAACAAGCAAATTGGTCAAACTTGGCACTAAAAGGATTGGCCATCCAAAACATAGAAATACAAAATAAAATGCCAAGATCCACACAGGTTGATTCTCTGCAATATACTTGCAGAAAAATTCATGATGAAGTTCAGCATATTCGTTTAAATACTGTTGAACATATCCCAGTCTCTGCTCAAGAAGTCAGAACGGCAAATAACTCTTTAAAAGATGATTTGACAGATTCCATATCTGACTTAGACAAAAATGTAGGGGAAGCCTTTTCCTACATCGCAGAGAAAGTTAATTACACTGCCAAAACAATTGGCAAGATTCAAGCAGAAATTGCTAAGCCAAAACTTGATGCATCTAAGCTTAGCCATCCTGGTGAATTATCTCTTGCTAGTTCACTACCTATCACGCCTCCTGCATCTCTCACTCTGAAGACCTCTGGCAAAGAAGTCATTCTCATGACTGCAGAATCCAGTTGGAACTATAATAAGCCGCGCAAATTTGTGCCTCCAGATCTCCACAAAGAAGATTCAGGCTTCCAGGAATCTTTTAACCCAAAGAATTTTTATTCATGGAATTTGGATGATAAGAATGAAGGTGAAATATTAGATATGGTCAATAAAATGATGATATGCTTTCAAGCTTATATGTCTACAGGTAGACATGACCATGCAGAGGCAGTCAATGTTATTGTCTCCGGATTCAATGGCAATTTGGGTGTTTGGTGGAATACCCATCTCCCAAATGTTCAGAAAATGGAAATTCAAACCAACACAAAAAATGGTGAACCAAATATCATTGGTGCGCTCCTGGCTGCGATCATTACAGAATTATGTGGCTATAGTGCTACGATTGCAGAAAAGCATAAACAGATTCTGCTACAACTCCGAATCAAGACAGTGTCCCAGTATCACTGGTATCATAAGCAATGGATCAGGAGAATCTATAAGATTGAGTTAGATAGAGCAGAAGAAAGGGTTTTCAAAGAAAAGTATTTTGCTGGTCTGCCCTCAGGATTCCGAGAACTCCTGAGAGAAAAATTTGAAGAAGATCTGTCTCTCCACACATGGGGACAATTCCGAGCTGCTGCAGAAAAAATCTTCCTACATTACTGTGAAAATAAAAAGCTCGATAAAGACCTCTCCCACTCGGTCTCTTTTCGTGGCGGTAGGGAAGTCTGCCGGATGTTCGGCATTGAGCCTCCCAAAAAAGCTCACAAACATCACCTCGGCCATAAAACAAAAAAGTATAAAATAAAGTCTGCTAGCAGATGGAAGGAAAAGCATCCTCCAGACTCAAGAAAAGAGCCAGAGAAAAGAAAAATGAAATGTTTCTATTGTGGCAAAGAGGGCCATTCTGCTTCTGAATGCTACAAACGAAACCAAGATTATCAGAGGAAGCAGAAAGGAACAAGGACCTGGTCTAACAGAGAAAAGGTATTTCCCAAGGTGGAACCTTTTGATGATAATCTCAGAGGAATACCCAGAAGAGCCCCTCCAAGAAAACACAACTTGATGCATGTGGCAGCATCAGAAGAAGAACACACCGATGAAACCACTGACTCAGAAAGTAGTGAACCAGAAAATACTGATCTCATTCATGTCCACCAAATGTACAATAATCCTTGCAGATGTGGTGGAAAATGTACTGAATGCCGAGAAGAGCAAGTGACTTATGACTCAGATAGTTCTTTGCAATCTCATGAACAGGAGTTTTTTGCTGCTTGGACTAAGCAAAATACTCGAACAGAGTCTTCCTCTTCCTCAAGCGACTCGGAAGCGGCAAACTGTTTCATGGCTGGTACCGAAGATGAAGCTGAAGAAGATCCTAAAGAGTTGATAAAGAAAGCTATTTCCAAAATGAGAGAAGGCAGTAAAAAGAATGACTTGGTAAATAGCTTCAACAAGATTTTCTTGGACGACAAGAAAGGCAAAGGGGCACAAAGCTCAAAGCATAAATTCAGGAGAAAATATGTCCAAGAAACAGAATCAGAGAAAGAAAGCTCAGAAGGAGAAAAATTCAAATGGTCTTGGAAAGCTGCTAATCTCCCGAGCCTGGAGAAAAATGTATATCCTCTCTTGGCTCAAATGCAACAAGAGCCACAAAAGATTGACTTGGCCACCCTCCATAAAGAACATCTAAAGCTGGTACAGGAGGTTAAAGAGCTTTGGCTCTTGATTGAAGAAATGAAACAGCAACCAGAATCATCACGATCAAAGCCTGAAGAGCCTGGAGAAGATATGCATTTAATGGTCGCAGTACACCAGCAAACTGTGGTCAACTTGCATATCAAAATACATGAAGATGAAGTCAAGGTACTTGCACTTATTGACTCCGGAGCAGACCTATGTTTCCTAAAAAGGAAATATGTTGATCCTCACTATTGGGAACCATGTCGAACTCCAGTTCGAGGATTTGGAGGAAGAAAAGCAATCGAGTATAAAACCAGCTTTGGAAAGGTATGTCTTGGCAACTTTTATATAAACTGTATCTTTCTACTGGTTGAAGATGACTTTACTCATGAATGTATTATTGGAACTAGTTTGCTATCTACTACTATTCCCCATGGTGTCAAGTATAATAGTAGAGGCCAAATTGGTTATCATTTTACTGTTAAAAGAAAAGAAATATTTCTTCCTCTAGTGTCGTCTGAAGAAAAATCTCACTCTATCTGGACCCTAGAAGTAAATACGGTAAAGGAAAAGATAAAAGAAAAAGGGATCCAGATTAGAGCAATAAAGAAAGCTGAGCACCTATACAAGCTAGAAGAAGAATTAAAGAATCCCGGTGTACAGCAAAAAATTGAAGAAATAAGAAGAGAATTTGCTGACAAGGTTTGCCACACGTCCCCTAATGCATTCTGGCATAGGAAACAGTATTGGGTAAACTTAAAATACAGAGAAGGATTCCAGGGAAACCCTAGTAGAAGCAGAGCCATCCCAATGAATAAAGAATACAGACAACTCTGCAAAAGGGAACTTGAAGACTTGCTGAACAAAGGACTCATCCAAAGATCAAGAAGTCCATGGTCATGTGCAGCATTCTATGTCAACAAACATTCGGCGCAGGTTCGAGGAGTTCCTAGAATGGTCATCAACTACAAACCTCTGAATGATGCATTGGAATGGATCCGGTATCCAATTCCAAACAAATCTGATTTGATCAAACGGATAGCAGGAGCCAAAATCTTTTCAAAATTTGATCTCAAGTCTGGCTTTTGGCAAATTGGCATAAAACCAGAAGACCAGTATAAAACAGCCTTCAATGTGCCTCATGGACAATATGAATGGAAGGTAATGCCATTTGGTCTAAAGAATGCCCCTTCAGAGTTCCAGAGAATTATGGAGTCTGTTCTGGAACCATACATGGACTGGTTGATGGTATATATTGATGATATTTTAGTATTTTCAAAGTCCATTGAAGAACATATAAAACATCTCAGAACATTGTTGCATGTTATACATAAGAATGGGTTCGTTCTTTCAGAGAAGAAAATGAAATTGTTCCAAACTGATATTGAATTCTTGGGACAAAGAATTAAACATGGAAAGATAGAAGTTCAGAAGCATGCCATTGAATTTGCAGAAAAATTCCGTGATGTAATCACAGATAAAAGACAATTGCAGAGATTTTTGGGATGCTTGAACTATGTTGCAGCCTACTATGAAAATTGTGCTCAAGATAGAAAGCTGCTTAATAAAAGATTGGGAACAAACCCTCCTCCATGGTCAAAGCAGCACACTGAAGCGGTTCGAAGGATAAAAGCAAAGGTGAGAACTCTTCCTATCCTTCATGTTATTGATGAAGATCTCATGAAGATCCTTGAGACTGATGCTTCAGAAGAAGGCTGGGGAGCAGTATTGAAGCAGTGCAGGAAAGACTGCAACGGAAAAGATGAAGAGATAGTATGGTTTGCTTCAGGAACTTGGAACGATGCACAGAAAAAATATCATACTATTGATAAGGAAATAAAAGCTTGTCTGAATGCAATACAGAAATTTGAAATCCATCTGATGAACAAAAAGTTCTTAATAAGAACAGACAGCCAAGCAATGAAGTTTGTATTGGAAAATCCAATAAGAAACTCTACTGCTAAAGCAAAGTTTGCCAGATGGCAGGCAATGTTTTCTCAGTATGAGTTTGAAATCAAACACATAAAGGGATCTCAGAATTGTATTGCTGATTTTCTAACCAGAGAATATTTGCAGGAAAAATATGGAATTCAGACCCCAAGTTGCATGGTGATTATCACAGAATGGCATGAAGGAAGCAACACATGCAGATATTTAGATGAACAAATGAGCTGGGATGACTACACTAACAATTGGAAGCCAACCTGGCAACTTAGGTCTACAGAGGTATTGGATGAAAATCTGCAGCATCCCAACCTACTAATAAACCTGGTCCCAGAACACCGTCGGTATCCAACGTCAACGGTCACCGTCCCAAACATGGTTTACGGCCGACAACTCCGACAAGCAGTAGATGCCTCTCATACTCTCCAGACACATTTCCAGGACTTGCGTCTTATCAGTACAGAATCTGCTTTAGGTCAAGTCCTTGAGCAATATTATTGCATTAGTCAAATGCGTGGTCTGGCAGCCTGGCCAGGAAATGATGGTGCCTTAAAATTCCCCCTCACGGATATCAACTATGACAACTACCAGAGGATGTGGTGGGATTTCTTAAAAAAGGACAATAGAGACCATGAATACTTTGCCAAAATCAAGTTTGGTCTCCAGCAAGCCCATGTGATCCATGAAATTCCTGACTGGATTCATTGTTGGTGGAATGATTTCGGCCTCAGCAAAAGCGGAGTGGACCCTGCAATAATTCAGCACGAACATAGCCAGTACTGTATCCCGTGCTCCAAGGTGGAAGATATGTATAAAAGTGATGTGTGTGACAATACTCATTTACTACATACTTTTATCTCAAATAAATTCCAATGGCTTGTGAAGACCAAAATTCAAGTACAAAACATAAATGGGCAACGCATCATCATCCGGAGCATCTATACAAAAATGTGGGACCCCACTTATCAGCGTCGGTATGGCCATCCATATGACGATATGATAGAATGGCCCCAGACTCGCACTGCCTACAGTTTTTTGATTGATGACAATTGCTAGTATTCCCATCATGAAAGGTTTTCCGTGGGATTCCTCTTCCAAAATCTCCACTATGTAATGTCACTTCTGTCATAAAGGTTTTCCGTGGGATTCCTTATTAAAAATCTCCACTATGTATTGTCGTCTTGATCATAAGTAATTCCCGTAATCTCTATTTTGTAAAAGTCACGATCATGATTTGTCACATGGAGACTCAGGACACTTTCCTGACTTCTGGTGCGGTTTGACCCACATCTCCGACACAAATCTGACCGGCCATCTTTAAGGACGATTTGATCCGATTTCACGGGACCAACATTGGATTCTCCCAAAGGATCCAAGGCTCCTCCATGTTATAAATAGGAGCCTGCCCTCTTCATTTGGCATTCGCATTCTTAGAGAGTCTAGAGTTGGAGTCTGCAAGTGTTTCAGTAGTTGAAGCTTGCAAGGTCTGATAGGTGTCTAGGCAAGATTGTATGCTCTGCGAGTTGCCAGCACTGGTATAACATCGCATCAGAATATCTTAGCCTGCAGGTCCAAGTTAGGTGTCATTCTGATCTGTCTGCGCAGTGCTTCCAGAAGCCTTCAAGTAGGTTCGGCGCTTCGGCCCTTACCCAAAGAAAAATGAGCCTGCGTGCATATGACAGAGGAATATTAGAAGTCTGAGAACTATTTGTAATCTGAAAGCTCTGTAATTATTCCGCTGCAATTAATATAAAGTCTGGGTACCATTCCCAGTTTCGAATTTGTGTATTTTGGTTTGTCTAAGCCGTATCACCCATTAGCCCGGGTCGTAAATTCCTTGCTATCTCGTAAGATTCATCGTTCTGGTCATGAATAGCAGTAAGTCACAAAGAAAGTCTCGAGGGAGCAGCAATGCATGTTCGGCAAGTTAAGGAGCGGTCGAAGAAAGATAGCAGGCGTGTGAGTTTCAGTCATTCAAGCCAGGAAAAGCAAGCCCGACGCTGGAAGTTGCTCCAGTCTACCAAGTGTAGAGGCCCCTACGTGCAATTGGTATCAGAGCCATCGATCATCTATAATCAGGTTCTCATGGATTCTCATATTCCCTATGATGAGTTAAAAAATAGATCTTCTACTGAATGTTCTACTTCTTCAATGAATGATTTATTTCCCAGTCGAGATATTCAATGGATAAATCATGGTAGTTCTGAGTTTGTTAATAATGATCCTACAAAGCCTTTTGAACTACCCCGACTTTCAGCAGATCAGATATATAAGGATATGTCTATGTTTCATTTTAAGTCTAGACAACTTTTTCAAGTTCGTGAAGGTGTGTCCGAAGTCACTGTAAATAATAGTTCAGCTGGTCAGACTCTTGGCCTTCTTGACCCAACAGAAGTAAAAGGTTATAAGAAAAAATATGGAAAGAATTTTGTTAATCTTGGTAGAGCCCTCATCGGTGTTGAACCTCTGGTCCGTCCTGGCATAAATGCCACAGCCCTTGTCTGCTGCTTGGATAACCGACATAATAAGTTCATGGATGCATTAATCGACGGAGTCCAAATGCCACTCTCAAATGGCATTCAATATCTAGATATAATTCCTGGCTTTAACATCTCTCTGAATGATCCCTGGATTCACAAAGTATTGGAAGTCAAGATATACACCTCTGGTTTTGATATGAGGCCTGGAGCCTTAAACCTCCGAATCCATCACTCTCTTGCCCTCCGATTTACTAATACTCTGAATCCCATCAATCAGTTGTATTCCAGAGACCAAGACACAGCTGCAGTCTTGGTTAGAAGTGATCCCAGGAATGGTTCTCTTGTGCCTTCAAAAATTTCATGGAACCAACTCAGCTTTCCTCCTGAGTGGGTAGTGGATGCCCCAAAGCAACCCCTTTCTCAGTCTGTCACCACCTCCGATATTCATGAAGACTCTTCCTCTGCAGTTATCTCTTTCCCTCCTCCAATAGCCCAGCGTGGTGGGAATCTTCTACCCAGATCTACCTCTTTCCGCACAACTTCATCAACTTCTTCTGAACGCCCCATAAGCAGGACCTCTTCCGAAAAAGAACCTTTCTTAAGACGAGCCTGCTTACATAAAGAAGTTCCTGTAAATATTCCCTTTTCCGTTGTTTGTCCAAATTGTCAGGACTTAGTCCCTCCCAAACAACCAAAAAATAAAGAAAGTTCACATAAATATCCATGTCCAAATCCTGAGTGTGAACCTTCTCCTCTAAGTCAATATCCACATGAATCTGAATTCATGATGGCATCATCTCCCTCTAACTGGTGGGAAGAAAATTTCAAGAAAGCATCTGCAGGTATCACTGAAATCCACAAGGATGAAATTTCTGATGCTACATCCCAGTTAGATCGTATTTT
The DNA here is from genome assembly GCA_027924585.1 of Larix kaempferi. NCBI lineage: Eukaryota > Viridiplantae > Streptophyta > Pinopsida > Pinales > Pinaceae > Larix > Larix kaempferi. Next base: position 16,279,856 of record BSBM01000545.1, read on the forward strand.
GTCTGTCCAGAAACCCCACCTGGATAAATCTGGTTTAGGATTCTGCCCACTCTCTAGCCAAACCAAAAAATTGCTAGACCTGCCTGCTCGTGAAATGGAAAAGGGTGAGCAATACAGACTTCGGGCTAGAGAACATAAGATTCAACAAAGAATGGCACTCCCGCCATCCAGAATGAAGCCTTGTACCAGGAAAGACATCAAAGAACCCTCCTTGGCCCAGAAAGAAATATTTGAGATAATTAAGTTTGGCCATGCTCCTTTTGATCCCAAGGATAAGATCATGAAAAATCTGTTTTATTGGGATCTCTACACTCATCCAGAAGCTGAAGAATTCTGGAAACAAACATTGCCCCTAGGGGAAAGGAGAAGGATGTCTGAAAGATGGCACTTTGAGATGAATCTAAGAAATGAATGGATTTCCTTCTATGAATGGCGAAAGGAATTCAAGCAGACGCTGGCCATGATGCAGTCCTCTGTAAAACCTGAGGACAAGAAGCCTGAGCCCAAAGGAGAAAAGGCTCAGAAAGGCCATTTATGGAAAAGTCTCCAGGGTGAAGAAATCTACACAGAAGCAAACTTCCCACCCTTCAGACCAATTAAGCTTGAATATGGAGATGGATCAGCTCCTGCAGCTCCCATCCTTATGAATAATGAGAAAGCAGAACAAGCAAATTGGTCAAACTTGGCACTAAAAGGATTGGCCATCCAAAACATAGAAATACAAAATAAAATGCCAAGATCCACACAGGTTGATTCTCTACAATATACTTGCAGAAAAATTCATGATGAAGATCAGCATATTCGTTTAAATACTGTTGAACATATCCCAATCTATGCTCAAGAAGTCAGAACGGCAAATAACTCTTTAAAAGATGATTTGACAGATTCCATATTTGACTTAGACAAAAATGTAGGGGAAGCCTTTTCCTACATCGCAGAGAAAGTTAATTACACTGCCAAAACAATTGGCAAGATTCAAGCAGAAATTGCTAAGCCAAAACTTGATGCATCTAAGCTTAGCCATCCTCATGAATTATCTCTTGCTAGTTCACTACCTATCACGCCTCCTGCATCTCTCACTCCGAAGACCTCTGGCAAAGAAGTCATTCTCATGACTGCAGAATCCAGTTGGAACTATAATAAGCCGCGCAAATTTGTGCCTCCGGATCTCCACAAAGAAGATTCAGGCTTCCAAGAATCTTTTAACCCAAAGAATTTTTATTCATGGAATTTGGATGATAAGAATGAAGGTGAAATATTAGATATGGTCAATAAAATGATGATATGCTTTCAAGCTTATATGTCTACAGGTAGACATGACCATGCAGAGGCAGTCAATGTTATTGTCTCCGGATTCAATGGCAATTTGGGTGTTTGGTGGAATACCCATCTCCCAAATGTTCAGAAAATGGAAATTCAGACCAGCACAAAAAATGGTGAACCAAATATCATTGGTGCGCTCCTGGCTGCAATCATTGCAGAATTCTGTGGCTATAGTGCTACGATTGCAGAAAAGCATAAACAGATTCTGCTACAACTCCGAATCAAGACAGTATCCCAGTATCACTGTTATCATAAGCAATGGATCAGGAGAATCTATAAGATTGAGTTAGATAGAGCAGAAGAAAGGGTTTTCAAAGAAAAGTATTTTGCTGGTCTGCCCTCAGGATTCCGAGAACTCCTAAGAGAAAAATTTGAAGAAGATCTGTCTCTCCACACATGGGGACAATTCCGAGCTGCTGCAGAAAAAATCTTCCTGCAATACTGTGAAAATAAAAAGCTCGATAAAGACCTCTCCAACTCGGTCTCTTTTCGTGGCGGTAGGGAAGTCTGCCGGATGTTCGGCATTGAGCCTCCCAAAAAAGCTCACAAACATCACCTCGGCCATAAAACAAAAAAGTATAAAAGAAAGTCTGCTAGCAGATGGAAGGAAAAGCATCCTCCAGACTCAAGAAAAGAGCCAGAGAAAAGAAAAATGAAATGTTTCTATTGTGGCAAAGAGAGGGAAATCTGCCGGATGTTCGGCATTGAGCCTCCCAAAAAAGCTCACAAACATCACCTCGGCCATAAAACAAAAAAGTATAAAAGAAAGTCTGCTAGCAGATGGAAGGAAAAGCATCCTCCAGACTCAAGAAAAGAGCCAGAGAAAAGAAAAATGAAATGTTTCGTTTGTAGCATTCAGAAGCAGAATGGCCCTCTTTGGGATTTCATAGGAGGATTATTGTGGAAGAATTATTGTGTTTATTTTACAGTGATTGTAGTAATTACTGTGAAGGAATTTAACTTGGCATGTCTTGACAATTGTGATGTGGCAACATTAACGTAGAAATAAATGAAAGACTCGAAATTTTAACGCAGTCACTAAATTTCAAATACAATATAATTTCATGGATTATAACGCTTGATAATGATAACGCTGCACATAATGATATAAAATGCCTGTAGAAAATGATAAATTTTAATGCCTGGGAAATGATAAATTTAACGCCATTCATTTTAACGCCTAGAAATGATAAATTTAATGCTATTCATTTTAACGCCTAGAAATCATAAATTTAGCGCTTGGAGGACTAATACAACAATATTAACCAAACATCCACGTTTTCTAGCAGAAGCCGAAATCTCAACCCAAAACATCATTGCTGCAGCAAACAAATTACACTGAAATTAACGACTAGAGAATTTAATTTTCATTACTCGATCTGTTTATGCTGTGAAGCCTCCAAAAATGGGTTTTCTTTCCTGCCTAGTATCTTTCTCTGCTAACCCTTTATTGAATCGAAAGAACCAAGCACCTTATGTGCCTGGCTTAAGGATGGGCCTATATAACAATATACATAATGGACCGATATTCCATGTGCCCAAAAGAAATCCACTGACATGGCATGCTATGCATGACCCATTGTTTGTTGTATTGAAATGGAAACCAGTTTGTTTTATGATTCATATGATTGTATTAATGGATGCCCAGTGTTTTTGGATTAAACACATATTTTGTTTTTGTTTCTTGGATGGATGCCAATTATAACCAGAGTGTTGTTCCAAATATCTACGGAGATATGTTGAATCAGGTAAGGCTACCAATTTAGTGGAAAGGTTATGTATTCATATAATTTCTTTACTATCAATACATATATCTATTGACTGATGAGTTGTCATTATGTGCTCCACACTAGATATCGCTTTTTCTTTGTAACTGGCAACATCACTCACATTAGCTTTACCATGAATTATTACCAAACAATCGATCATGGATCAGAATCAGTAAGTGCATGGATCGGAATCAGTAAGTGCATGGATTGGTCCTTCTTTCTCTCCTTGGCCTTAACTAAAACACACGTATAATCCTAAAAAGGTGAAAATTGTAAAATTATACAGAGATTCTAACTGATTGTTTGGCCCAAAGGTATTTCGATCATTGCTCATGAAATTCTTCAAGATTTGGAGAAAAGACAACCAGATAAAGGTGTAATGGTCTGTATTTTCAGCTTTACAACACCGTGGAGCGACCTATATGCCAAGAGATCGATCATGGAGGACCTTCATTGTATCAACAACCGCGAGAGGCTTTTGGAATTTGAAAAAAAATGCTAGTTTCGATCCTTGATGGTGACAAATGCAAAAGGACGGATTTAGGGTTCCAAATTGGTGGTATCTCATAGTTTTGAGGCCAACGAACCCGTAACAATTATGCACCTAAGCCCTATTGATGAAAATCGCTACCAAAGCAGCGCGTCGATTTGCTGTCATAGAGAAGAGCATCTTATAATCCACCCTTCCCAAAAAAAAAAACATTGTTATCTGCCACACTTTCACCAGGAATGTCATAGATCTATTGCCCACGGTTTTTGGAACAATGAGGGGATCAAAGGTTTTTCTGTTGGTGGAAAGGAAAACCTACAGGAGATCCATTTGGAATTAGGGATGCTTATCATTATGATGCATAAGGTGTGATTCAAGGAAATACAAAGTATAAAGGCTCTCTAAGAATCTTGAAAGCTCTCCCCCTGCCTTCAGCCAAGACAAGAAATGGCCATCTTCCATGGAAATCATTGATGGTCTTTACGGGTTATGTATATTGTCATATTTTATCTTAATATACACATTTCCAGGAGCTCTGACAACGAGTGATGGTCGTCTCCTTGTTGCAACATGAGCGATATTTCAGAAGTCAGAATGTATGTTAGGAATTTTAATGCAACATTGATTATACTTCATGTAAACATAGACAAGGGCAGGTTCAATAGCAGTGAATATGGCCAAAGTCCAGGCCAATCTTTCATAATGGGTTACAATTTTATCAATCTTATGCCCATAATGGGTTTATACAATTTTTCATAATCTGTAATGCAACCATAATGAAAGATAGCTCAAACCAGAAATAAAATCAGAGGAAGTCTATGCACATTGTTGTAGTACAATCAATTTAAACCAGAAATAAATGTAAATAAGAAGAAATTGAACCCTATGTAAAAGAAATCAGAGGAAGTTTCCAGCAGCCCTAGAATTTGAGCCAAAGTTCTGATACCAAATGTAATGTAAGAACAGTAAAACTCATAAAACCCTCTAAATAACAAAATAACATTAAATATGCATGCAAATCTCTGAACCAACACAAGAATATGATAACAACCTAGGAGCTACCATTACCTTGACAGCTCCAATAGTGCAACTGAAGGTGGGGGAACGACTCTCCACCCAACCAACCCCCATCCAATGGTTGAGGCCCCCGAGCCCCCAACAATTAACCCTATGCCAGTGCTATCTTGCTTTCCTCTCCTCCATAGCTCCTCTTCCAAATGCCAAAAGGAAAAAAAAAAAGCCCTTCTCTTCACTTCTTCTCCTCCTTTTATCTCCTCCTTCTCCCCATTTCTTAATTTATTATTTAATTTCGTTCTTTATGCAAATTTTGTTTTCTGTTACTTCTTTTTCATGTTTCTTTTTATTATCTTACATTATATTTATTATATTAAATATTCCCTATATTCGTATGAGGGTTGTTACACAAATAAAAGCAAACTTTATAAACATAATTTTTTTTCTTTTTTTTAGAGTTCTATTTTAATAATAAAAACATAAAAATAGAAACAAAATTTTGTATATACACTCAGATTACTTAAAAATTTCAGAAGAACCAATCTGACACACAACCTTGGAAACAATCCTAAGTTCAAAAGACTTCTAAAAAGAGTGTTACTCTCTGAAACCATATAGACAACTTGACCCAAACTAGAACCCATAGCCCCAAATTCCCAAAAGGAAACTGAAAGAGAAAAGAAAAATTGTTGTAGGTGATCTGTAAACAGGAAAGTTGCATGCACGCGACTGTCCAATGGACAACTCACATACTTGAGAAAAATGAAAAAAAAAAATCAGGAAAAAAAGCTTTTACATGCCCCAAAATGCGACTTTGTGTACAATAGGTCGTGTACCTTCATGGGAAAATGAGAAAAATAAAGCAAATAACTCCCAAACAATAGAATATTTTCCTATAATGGCTCTAACAAGAGTATCTAATAGCCTAAGCTTGAATGAACCAAAGAAAGAAACATTAATCAATAATAAAAAAACAGATTTCAAAGAGAAAACCCAAAAACCCTAGGAATCCCAAAATGGAGACTTTCCTAGTGTGGTCACCAATTCCGTTGAGGGATTTAATTACGCTAATTACTTTTTGGGGAAATTCACAACAGATCGGATACCTTAAAAGATAACACTCGGCAATCATACATAAAATAATTTTATAACATTTTCAATCAAACTTCTTTATCAAATCGAGGAGACAAGCACAATAAATTAACCAACCTGGAATCCAATGTTTGATGAAGATCTCCTCGCTAACAGATTTAAACTTCCTTTCTATCTTCAATATTCTACCTGAAACACAACAAGATAAAAAGGATAAGTAGTTACTACTACAAAAGTCATTTAATAAACTTACCAAAAATTGCAAATATCCAAATTATAAGAAGATAAAAATTGCATATGAAATTCTGAAATTGGACACGAAAGAGTGTTCTTTTATATTAATAAAAAACATAAATAGAAATAGGAATGTTTCACCTAATTTATAAAGCAAGCATTGTTGTGAAACTAGCTTTCTTGGGTCCTCCGACCAAATTCCTTCATTCACCCACTCCTAACTCACTTGTGAAAGCTATGTCCATTTGTTAATGCCTAAATCTCGCACATATACAACATTTTGGGGATCGTTGCAATAAGGCATCATCAACATAAATAATGTGGGTCTCCAAAGGCGTCCTCAACAAAGACAAAAGGAAACAAGAGTCCAAAATTTCCCAAGAATAGTTAAAATAAGACATCATGCAGCAAAACCATTATTAACCTGCACTATAGCTCATGTTATCAGTCAAGTCCCTGCGCTATACTCATGCATACTTTCCTTCGATACCCGCGCAACTGTCATAACGAAAATACCACCTACATCCGATGGTGCAATGAAGGCTCTTGAAATCCCCATCACCTCCAACAATCTGAATTTGTCTCCTAACACACTTGGTGGCATTAAATAGCCCCTTTGGTGTACCTTGTAACTAGTTCATCGAGTAAATGGGTTCACATTTGGATCTAGTTGTTTCTTGGCCACTTCTTGGCCTATAAAAGGAGGCCATTGACATGCATTTTGTAGAGAGAAAAGAAGAGAAAATTTATTATGTTGGATTTGTGTTGGATCTTCCTCATAACCCACCTATTCATACCTTTGTAAGCATTCCCAAGCTCCCTTTCCACCTTCCTCCAAGGGGCAAGACTTTCTCTCCATTTTTATAGCACCCTCTTAGCATATAGTTTGGACAAGAAGGACCTCCCTAAGGGATATTGTTGTCTTCCATTGAATCTTACACCTCCTAGGTGTTCTACAGCTTGACAATTGGGAAATACAAAGTGGTTTTACATACATTTGCTTGTTGTAGTTTGCTGTCTCCCCCCCCCCCCCATTTTCTTTGTTATTTTTGTTTAATTTTCTTCGTTTTATTTGAATCCTACTAAAAAACACTTGCAGGGACATTTGGATGACATCACACTACTTCATAGGGGCTCTAAGGATTGAGGCCTTGCTACAGCCTATAAGGATTATCCCCTTACCAAGTGGAGGGATGTACCCTTGTGCAATTTTTTCCACAACAGTTCTAATGGTGACTCTTGTTTTTGTGTATTTCTTTTAAACTAGGTTTTTGTATGCTAAGTATTTAATTCTAGGTTCTTTTCATTTGTAGGAGATCAGGTTTCCACCTCCTATTTCAGAATTTGGCCCTCTATCGGCCAAATTTAATTTTTAAACGGTCGCACAGATCTCGGCCTCTTGGTCACGCTACTTGTGCAGAAACGCCTTCGACAATCATGCTACTCATGTAGATAAACAATTCTCTACCCATGCAGTAATCTTCTCTTTGACCCGCACACCTTTTCTATGTTTTGCGTGCGTTATCGTGCATTTATTTCTAATTATTTTGCGCTCTTGAGCGGTAGAGTGTATTTTACCCACGCTACAATTATATCATTTCGTTTTTATCTGTATGCAAAAATATTCCATCCCCATTGTTGCTCACTAATGAACTAAATTTAAGTTAATTTGCAATAAATACTTGATTTTTTAGTAATTGGTTCACATAGAGTAAGATTAGGGAGTAAAGAGTTCACATCTCTCGAAACTTACTTAGGTAACCAACCTTGAGGCTTTCAACGGGCCTCATTGTCATCATTAGTATTCAATACCTCTCTTGTTTATGCTTACTTGACATGTTTTTAGGATCAAGGCTAGTGTAGGATCCACCTTCTGCACACAAGCAAAGGACCTAGAGACTCTTATCTCCATAAGTATGTTCTTCACCTTGCACTTCTTGTGATCTTGGTGAATCAGAAATGGGTGAGAAGTGTAAAATACCTCCATCGCACACCTTTTATTTTCATTAGCACTTTGATTTGCAAAGCACCCTTAGCATATTTTAGATTTAAAAGTTCATCTACATTTGCATTTACTTTATAATATTCTAGTTAGTTTTCCATAATCAATTTGCTTTCATAACATGTGTTTGCATCACTATCTCACACTAAGGGACCTAAAGACTTTTATAATCCAAGTATGCTCTTCACCTCGCACTTCTTGTGAGCTTGGTGAATCAGAAAGGAAGGGAATTTTGAAATACCTCTCTTACGCTCCCTGAGTGAATTTAACACCCTTAAAATCAACTTTATAAATTTTCAGCCAACTAAAATCCTCCATGGGAGGTCACAAAAAAACACTTTAGTTAGGTAGGATTGATTGTGCTAGGAATCCACTAATACTCACCAATTTAGTTTCATTAGTGACATTTTCAAACATAGCATTGATGACTTATAGGGTACTTTCAAAATCCTGCTATAAGCAAGTGTTCAAAGTAAACTTCGATCACAAGTGCATCATGACCAAGGAGGTCAAAGTTGAGGTATAGTTTCCCTTCACCATCACTCTCACTTGACACAAAATCCTTCACCATAGAGGAACAAAACAACCCCCTAAGGCGGTCTCGAATAATGCAATGCCTCTCCTCTCTCTCGAGGGGATTTTTACACCATATCCTCATGGTTCACGCACAATATACTTTAGTTGGGGCTAGTCCCATGACACATCGATAGGATCATTGGGATGAGGCCGCTCCTTGCTCAGTTCATATTCTCCTCTTCGAGAAAGTGACCATCCTTCCACCTCTTCCACTGTCGGATGAGATTCCCCTTTGGATTCTCCTCTTGGATATCCTTTGGACCACTTTAATCCCTCCTATCTCATAGGAGGTTACTTGTTTTCAACACCACCTCAGTCTCCCTGTCACATCCCCATTTTGACCCTTGTAATATTTTGGGCTATAATGTAAATATTGTATGCATATTATATATGGTTCCTAGCGTGGAGCTCAAGACCAAGGCCCTGCTAGTGAATGCTCGACCTTGAAGAGGCAAGTATTTGATATTATGCTACCCATGTGCTAGTGAACCATGGGGATTGTAAATATGCATTTTAATATAAATGCCCACAACTAGCTATGCAATGCAACAAGAGATGGGGGCATGATGTTTACAAGGAATTTGGAGGGAAATATTCAAACCCTTAAGCTAATCAAGTCAATCCAAGTGTCAATGAGAGAACCCATGAACCCTCAACTACCCATGTTGACTTTTGTACCCAATCATTCATTTCTCCCAAGAGTTGGTTGAGGTAGTTAATACCTTGGAGAATGGAGAGGTATGGCTGCCAAATTCGAGTATGGGAAAGCCACCCTTCCTAGAATTTGTTGTTTGGCTTCTTGGGCAAGAAAAGAGCCATGAAATTGCCCCCAAGCTATCTTTTACCCATGGCCTTTGCTCTCTCACACAGTCTGAGCTAGCTGGTGCTTCCTCCTTCACGTTTTGCATCATTTTCCTACATTTTCCATGGCTAGGAACTTGTTTTTGGTTGGTACAGTGACTCGGAGAGGAGAACCATGATTTAGGGGTTTATAGAGGTTGTTTTTGTCCCTTGAAATCCCAGATACGTTTTCTGAAAACGATTTTCTCTTCCAGGGTTGTTTTCCCATCTAAACATTTCATTTTTGGGTGTGCAGCGATTTGGGGAAAACCCATAGACCCTATTCTGTGAATCCCATTGTTGAAATGTGTATCCATGCCCAGTTTTGAGTGGCTGTGTGTAAAAGAATGTTGCGGTTGAGATGGGTATCCATTGCTTTGGCCTATGTTGAGCTTGAGAGTCCCCTTTTCCTTATAGATATAATTCCCAGCTCGGGGGTGGTCTCTGAGTGCTAAAAGAATATAGGCTGGGAAGAGACCTACGGTTGGGTGGAATGTTGCAGCGGCATAGCTAGTTGCTTGGGACAACATTATATTGAGATAAGTATATTCTCTTATGTGTATTTACTTATGCACTGTTTTAATTAAAGGATGGTTGCTCTTAATATGGTTGATGCATGTGAAATGTATGTGGATGATGTCTTATTCCGTTGTACATGTTTTCCTGATTTATGGGCAATTGTTTATATTTATATGAATCATGGATGTTGAAATGGGCTAAGTTTTGTAAAAGCCCAGATTTGGGTCTCACGTTCCCTTCCTTGCGTTAATAGATGGGAGGAGTTGTGACACTTCCCCTCGTGGAAACCACACATAGTATACAGTGGAAGGACCAAATCCTCCTACCTTACCTTTCATGGCTAGTTTAAATCTCCCTAATTTGGCCAAACTGATCAATGACTGTATTGCACATGATCCAACATGGCCGGCTATCCTAGATAAACTTCCCTCCTATATTCCTAAATCAAAATGGAAGCAAGGAGATGATCCCACCAACCGTTTCATGTCCTTCCGTCGGTGGTTTTCTTCAAACAACATAGTGGAAGATTCTATGAGGCTTCGCCTCTTTCAACATACTCTCACTGGAACTACAGCCAAAGTATGTAAATTTACCAAGATCGACAGATTCCACCTTTGCGACATTGGACACTGCATTTCTCACTTACTTCTAGCTTATAATTCGCCATGACCTTGGCCTTGAAATTCTCACAGATTTTTGACAAAATACATCCACCCACATAGCGGACCACATCCATGAGTGGTGTAGACATTGAACATTATGTAAAATAAAAATACAACCACCCTTCTTGTTGTATTGGTTCATCAAATCACTTCAAACAACGTTAGCTAAAGATGTCACCACCTCCATGCCATAAATAGAGGAAGAGGCTATTCTAAAACCCCAACATTTCAATCTCAGATATGCACAATCCAGCTACCTTTACACTATCCTCCTTGATTCCCCTCAGCATCAATCGTTGGATATTACACCTAAGGGCTCATCACACTCGGTGGATGGGATTATTGGGTCAATTTCCCACTTAGGAAAGGTTCCTCCTACCACTTCAGACCATTCAATATGGATCTGCAATACCCATCCATGCCACCTATGTCGGTACCCCCCCTCCTCTAGCACCAATCCCACTAGTTGGTCAGTTATAGTATGGACCCTATAGTCCTACTTATCCCAACGTTATCCAGATGGTAGGGATTCCTACATCGCAAATGGAACAAGTTGTTCCTACATCCACATCTTATGGAGTGCAAAACACATTTATCACACCCCCGGTATATAACCTTACTATCCATTTCCATGCCCGACTAGTCAGCAACCCACATCTCACATGGGGGTAAACCTTGTTCAAAATTCTTTCGCAGAACAATCTCAACAGTTTGATCAATTGAACATCGCAAATCCCAAGAATCCTCAGAATCAGGGGAAGAATAAAGGGAAGAAAAAACTAAACCAAAAGCAGGGGAAAGTGGCAACCCTCCTCCCCATCAAAACCAGAATCTGGATAATCAAAACATGGGGACTAATAATCCCTCTAATCAAGGGAAGAACGATAACCTGAGGACCAATTATTGCTGCACCATTTGCGGTGAATATGATCATTACACACATCACTTCCCTCTCATCGTTGATTTCCAACAGCCAATGGAATTCAAGAAGAAGACTGTGAAAAATCCCCCTCAAGCGTTGAATCCTCCCCAACCCTGAACTGCAGTCTTACAACAACCCTTTGCTAATCAAGGGTTCGTTATGCAACAGCAAGATCCCCACCCCTCCAGCGATGTCTCTTTCAAAAATTTCTATACATTGGATGTTAATATTCAGACTCAAGCCAAGGGTTATGATAAGGCTTGAAGCTCCCCAAGTGGATGACATCCCTATCCCTTTAGGGGGGCCTCTACAAATACTACGTCCAAGTGTCAAAAAAATACTACTAAGGCCATGCGACCAACATGTGGCTCAACACTCTAGTTAGTATAACCCATGCTCTGCCGACCAAAGAGGAGGGAACATCATCATCACCCACACCTAAGTCCAATACATTACGTACGAATCACACATGGGTGATGTGTTCCCAGTATGGGCATTACACACACCATTGTCCCGATATCCATCGATTTTGGGATTCTTTGGAAACCATTTGACTCACTCATCCATTGGATGATACTTCTCCCCTTCCTAACCAAAATTGATCCCCATCAATACGATTACCATTGTGGTCCCTATAAAAATCTCCCCGCAATGGGAAGACTCCATAACCGACCAACAATTACCTCTTCGGCACCCACAAAGTCCTGCCATCATCCTTAACCACACCTACTCCACCCACCCATGTCACTCATGCAAGTTAATGATTCAACATTCCTTCCAATTCCCTCTAGTATCCACATTTCACACCTTGCGCGCAACCCAGAGCCGATTATCTGATAACCTTACCCCTTGTGGGACCACCCTCCCAACACTAATCAAAGAGGAGAATGACCCCATAGACGAAATTGATGACCATGGTATACCTAACATACTGAATCCCCTTACGGATACTGATCCCCCACCATCAGTCTCCTGAGAGGTCTTGGATCCCCTCACCTTTCCTCAAGAGGAAATCCTACCCCCCCAAGTACCTACAAGTATGTATACATCCTTCATCTCGATTTGGTCCCCCTTCAGACCAATTCCGAAGACCCATTTTCCTCTAATGAGACATGTTAGAAGAATATGTCTTTTCCACCGATGAAGATATAATCAAAGCAATGCACACTGACAAGCCCCCATGGGATTCCTTCCACCATAGGTCATCGGTGGTCCGTACACATGATCCACAAATCCTGCTAATCGAACTACAATATACCATTGAATCAAAGGATTTTCTACCCACTAGTCATATCGATTGGTTCAAAAACCCCATTCCTGCCCCTGATGTTTTCAAAGACAGCAATCTAACTAATATCTCTCCCACAATCGAGGTCAATATTTTCCTTACCCCCAGACTCGTCGAAAACATTTCCACTGGGGCCTCCTGCTCACCATAGAAAACCAATGATTTTACCGTCCTCTTCAAATATTTTTGTGAAATCTTCGCGTGGTCCTATGAGGAAATCCCAGGTCTCAACCCTGCAATTGTCAAGCATCATATAGAAACTTGGCCTAACTCCATCCCTATTAGGAAAAAGAAATTCCCATTCCACCCCTCTAAGTCCCCGAAGATCAAATATGAAATCGAAAAACTCTTACAGGCCGGATTTATCTTCCCCATTGCTTACACATCCTAGGTCTTTAACCATGTCCTAGTTAACAAAACCCCAAGGAAATTTCGGTGACCTCAACTTACATACCCCAAGGAAAAATTTTCAACACCTTTCATTGACTAGATAGTTGACTCATGTTTCGGCAGTTAAATGTTGGCTTTTATTTATGGGATTTTGTGTTTCAACTAAATACGAATATGCCCCCAAGATCAGTACAAAACCACATTTACTACACCATGGGGTACCTTCGCATATAAATGTATGCGCTTCGGTTTGAAGAATGTCAGTGCCACTTTCCAATGAGCCATGGCATACATTTTTAATAACTTGGCCCACATCAGCCTCACTTTTTTAGATGACCTTACCTCCAAATCCAAGAAACGATGCAACCACCTTCGCGATCTTCATACCATCTTCACATGATGTTGTAAATGAAACATATGCTTGAATTCCCTTAAATGTGTATTATATGTCAGCACTAGTTAATTAATCAAATTAATCATCTATAAGGATGGCATCACCGTTGACCCTTCGAAAGTTCAAGCTATTCTTGAGCTACCACCCTCGCGAACCCGACGCCAATTACAGAGTATCCAGGGAAAGGATAACTTTCTTCGGCGTTTAATCATCCATGATTACACCACTCAGGCCCATGGATTTGTATGCCCCCCTAGAAAGGGCATCCTCTTTACGTGGGATGACTATTCCCAAAGCTCCTCCGATGCTCTAAAGCAAGCCTTGTATTCAACTCCCCTCATCTCACATCCGGACTTTGACAAATATTTTACCCTTTATATATCAGCGTCAGCTTCCGTTGTGGCTATTGGTCACCCTATATGCTAATTTATTACAACCAACACACAGGATACTCAATATAAATTGTCAACCCATGGAAGTCTTTTATTTCAATGGAAATACTCATAGTCTATGCATAAACATTTCAAGTAGCTGATTGAGTAAAATGGAGATAAACTATCCTACGTATCTTCTCAGCCAAACTCATTCCATAAATAAAACTAATCTAACTTATACATCTAGGAATTCAAAATAAAATTACCTTCCTACAGATATCAACCCAACAGTTACTGATTTAAGAATAAAGATGAACTAGATTACTTTTGCAAGAAGTTAAATCCTATAATTATCAAACTACAGTATTCAATCTCTACCAAACTGATTCATCTAGAAGCTACTGTAATTCAATCACAATCTGTCTAATCTAATGAATTCAGGAAAGATACAACAGCAACCAGAAACTAAGAATAAGCTTGAATTCTAATTTGATTAATATTGGAAATCCTAGAAAGAATAAATGACTGAAATGAATTGAAGTTGAGCTTGGTTGTAACAGCTAATTCTAACACACCATGCATCAATTAAACCTACACAATCGATTGTCACACCACACAGTTGCAGTTATTCAGGATGCAATTATAAACTACCAAAGAAGAATGCGATTATAAACCCTTTGTTGCAGCTAACAATAATCATGCCTAATGCAATTCCACACCACACAATAGGAAAGGAACTAAACTACCTATTTAACTCGGCAATCTCTGTGAGAAGGAGGGCCCTAGCCTTCTAATAGAGACGATGTGAACTACCACAAATTAAGACATAGAAATATGAAGAACTCTGCTCTTTATTAAAGATGGTAATCCACAGTCTCAGCTCTCTGTTACAGCCCGTACAAAATGATAATTAACCAACCCCAGACTCTGAAAGCCTTCCCATATTTATACATGCAAAATACAACTAATGATCCACTAATTTCGAGCAACAATGAAGATCTCTGATCTTCATGCTACGGAGTTACAACTGAACTGTTATAGTCATATTGAAAGATTTCGTTGGACATGAAGGATGTTGTTACTCTGGCAATCAATGGATCAACGGATTGACCAATTGGGAGGCGTCCTGTCTGTTGAAACAATGCGTTGTTTCAGCGAAGTCCTGTTACAGCTCCATGTGGGAAGGTGCGATGTTCCTATTAATGTGAGGAACTAAATATGAAGAGTAACAGTCGACACGACATGTGATTCTTCCCCGAGGCATTGCGGTTGATACACCTATGCTTTGATCTTGACTTAATGAAATCAACACAAGTTAGCATAAATCAAAGGCTAGAATTCATAACCACAACAATATTAGGCATTAAATAAATAAAGTAATAATGAATTATACCTTGTCAGGATTCTGGATTGATCTAGAAGAAAGGCATATATATGGTTCATGGAAATAGGGTTAACAGGGAAAAATGATGTAATAAGTGTGGTAAAAAAGGGGCAATTCCAGGACCCAACATATCCCCCCAACTATCCAATTGCATGTCCTCATGCAACAGCCAACTGGTTTGAATCTAAATCTGATCCTCGTTCATATCATGCAGACGAATTGAAGGGGATAACAGGTTCCTGACCTGCACCCAAGATTTCATTAAGAACAAACGATCATCCCTATCACTGTTTCCTCCCCTGCTTAGCCAGTGTGTAATTATCCCTTTATTGTTCTGTTGGCCATCCAATGAGAAGGAATTGAATTCAAGTCTCTATACCAGTGAATTCACCGTAACAGTTTCTCCTTCCATCAATATTGTAGTAACCTCTGTCTATCTTTCAGCTTTGATAATTAATTGTTGGAAATGTTGGTTCTTGTGTAACAGCATCCCCCTATCCTCAGCAGATTCAACCTATGTTGGAATTCAACAAATTTTTCAATAGTCGTCGTTCTTATGTAATAACATCTCTCCTTTGTATCTCAATCTCAGCAACTTCTAGCTGAGTTGCATTTCCAATCAACTTTTTGGGGACACTGGTTCTTGTGTAATAGTGTAATTTTTCTCACTTCATTTTAGCCTGTTGAGGTTGATTCCTTGTCCTCAAAAAAATGAGGCTGATCCCAGAAATGGTTCCTCCGATTGTTTTACTCCTATAAATTTATGTACCGCTAAGTCCAACACTGTAACCTTACGCCCTGCTGAATTAAATATGTCTCCACGTTCCGGGCATATCATTTCTTTCTGTCCTTCATTCCTAAGAACGGAAGATAAATTCTCCACCTGGTCTGTAGCCTCTACCATTGTATTCACGTACTTCTTTGCCTGCTTCCTTCCATCTTTCTAATTCTTTGCGAAGCATTTGCACCTCCTCCTTTAGCAGCTCATTTTCAAAAAGAAGATTCTCTATTTGAGGTTCTTCTACAGCAGGTTCTTGTGTATCAGCAGGTGGTCGAGGTTTTAAAATGGGAATTCCAATATTTACCCCGATCGAGTGACCCGCTTCTGCTGTAGTAACAGTTTTGATTCTTCTCTTTTTCGCTGGGTTGGACGTCTGGACCTTGCTCATTAGCCCTTCCTTTCTCCTTTGAAATAGGTAAACTCTTATCACTTCAGAAACAAGGCCGAATCCCCCTTCTTGAGTTAAAGTTCTTCTTATTTTAGGGGAGGATTCAACATTCAAAATTGCTACGCCACTTCCTGCCACTGCTTTTGCTTGATGTTCTTCTTCTGCTATTTCTGTTTTAGCTGCTCCAGTTCCAGCCTATTCTATATCTCTCTCCTCTTCATCCTCCAATCGAACTTCTAGTGTTCCAACCCTCCCCCCAACTGAGTTTGAGGAACTCCAGTCCTCATCCACTATTTTCAAAGAAAATTCACAGGGTATCCCTGGACGAGCCAGGAATTGTTCCCATGTCAAATTGTGTTGTGCAAGGGCCCGTAAGACTTATAGTTTAATTAGCCCATGATTTGTGAGGGATGATAAGGGGTGTTGAGCACCTCTAACATAGTAAGCCATGCGTTGCAGAGATTTAAAAAGATAATATGGCATATTTAACACCGGCGATGACGAAAATGTGATAGGAGTAAAAATTCATAAATGTAAACAACATTGTACCTCCCCCCACATGTGATGTATTTATTCAGAAAGAGCGCAACTTGGTCCCATGGACTTGGAAGGGTCTCCAATGTTATTCCTCTACCCCGTGGTCGAGCACTTTCTTCGGCTTCCAGAAAATATTCAGTTGAAGTTGGATGATGGCGCTTCCAACTAAACCAACATTGCCCGATTTTGGAAAATCCCGTTACCTCCACCAGGATTGCCTCTTAAACATCTATTTGTATACCTCGAACCTCTAAATGGGTGCTCATCATATTTTGAGCAAATTCAAGGGTTGTTTCTTCGTGAAACCATTCAAGCGTTGAAAATAATCTGTCCACCCTGCTTCTTGAAAGATAACAAATACTTCTATGTTCTTATACAGAGATTCTATTGTTAGAGGCTCATATCTCACAGGGATACCCATACCACTGAACTTCTGTGAAATATTTTAGTGAATGCACCAGTTACAGTTTTAAACTTCGAGCTGACTGCATGCAGACACGGTTGATGGATAGTCGAAGTTTGAATTGAGCATTTTTGGAAAGGTGGCACGGTTAGTTTTGGAATAAAATCCATGGCAAGATTATCGCACAAGTCGGGTAGAATGACGGTCATAATCATAAGTACGGACAACAGCTTAAACGTGGCTTTGGTTCAATTGATTGGCTGCGGATAGATGACAGGAATGAATGAAAAATATAACCATTATTACTTGCGATGTCAATAGATTCCTAATCATGATTATAGTCAGAACCCTTACCTTCAAGATTACTGCTCAAGCCGTCATTCTTCCATAGTATTATATTTCACAGTCGCATCGCTAGTAAAATACGCATGTTCCTCCATGAGTTGGCTATTATCGATTGGACAGTTGATGTTAATCAATAAGCGTACATGGTGATTATAGAGCAAGCTTAACAAGAGTTGGTGAAGATAAGTCACAGTTGTAGGAACTAGCAGAGTCCGGAAAAATATGGCGGAGTCATAGCTGCAAAAATTGGCAAAATGGATGAAAATAGTGAAGTCGCAGATGCTGGAAAAAGGTGAAATGAATGAAAAATAGCGGAGTTATAGCTGCGAAAATTGGCAGGATGAAAAAGGTTAAATGAGTAGAACTAGCGGAGTTACAGCTACAAAAATTGGTAGGATGAAAAAGGTGAAATGAATGGAAATAGCGGAGTTACAGATGCGTGAAAAAATTTAAAAAAATGAGTAGGGTATGGAGTCGCAATTGGGCAGAATGGAGTAACATGAAAATTTTTCGCTGGCTGTTGGAGGCTGATGAATCATCCATCTTCTTCAAAGAGCTTATTCGATCAGGAAAGCAAGATAAGGTGCCTGCAATCATCTGTCCTAGTCACGATCGCTGCTCCTCAAATCAATTCCTGTACACAATTCTTCAAAACAAACTCAATCAAGTGTAAAGGAAAAATAAATAAAATAACAGAAAGAAAACAAATTATTTATGTACAAATTATGTGTGGAAATTGCAATTTTAAAAATTCACAGGGGTTGAGAAAAATTCGTGCCCTAGCATTAACTGATAATCTGGATCAGCTACAACATGTGAAATGAAGGCATTCTTTGAGATCGGTTTGTGATACAATCACATCCGATGACCATTGGAAAATACATTTGGTGTCTTGTTTGCATCAATGGTGATCAACCAAACTGTTCCATTATCAAATACTCGATCTATGTGATAAGGTCCCAACCAACGGGTATGCAATTTCCTTTGAAATCCCTCTTAAACCGTGAATCATACAACAGAGCCCAGTCTTGTTCTCGGAATAATTTCTTCTTTATAAATCTATCATGCCATTTAGAGCATTGTTGTTGGATTAAATCTGTATGATGCACTACGGATGTGCGCTTCTCATTCAATTCATTAAGCTAATTCAATCGGTTCCTCTAAGCTTATGATAAATCAAGGTTTGCTTCTACAACTGTCTTCAAAGTCTTGATTTCAAATTCAATTGGGAAAACAACATTCTTGCCATACACCAACTCATATGGGGAAAAACTAGTGGTGTTGCGCCATGTATTACGATAGGCCCATAGTGCCTCTAGAAGTCTCTCGGCCCAATCTTTACAATGGTTTTTCACTGTTTTTGTCAAAATAGCCTCGATGACCTTATTTGTACTTTCCACTTGGCCATTGGACTGTGGATGATATGGTGAGGCTATTTTGTGTTGAATGTGAAACTTCTGTAACAGGGCTTCCAGTTTGTGAGACATGAACTATGGTCCACCATCTGTAACGATTTCCTTGAGTACTCCAAAATGAGTAAAAATATCTTCATACAGGAAATCAATTACAGCCTGATCATTAGCTTTGACCAAGGCTACAGCTTCCACCCATTTGTTCATGTAATCCGTGCAAACCAAGATGTGAACTTTCTATTTTGAGGGAGGGTTGATAGGCCCTACGAAATCCAGAGCCCATCTATCAAAAGGTTCAACCACGATTTGTGGCTGAAGAGGCATTTCATCTAATTTTTTAGGTTAGCCCATCCTTTGGCAGCTATCACACGCCTGTACATACTTCTTCGCATCCCTAAACAATGTAGACCAGAAATAACCCATCGATAAAACCTTATGACCTATCCTTTTGTCAGCAAAGTGTCCCCCATGGGGCTCATCATGGAAAGCTTTCAGGATACTAAAGATTTCATCTTCTCTTACACATCTTCTAATTTCTAAGTCAAGCCATGTGTAGAAAATATGTCCATCGATCCAGAAATACCTAGCACTCTATTGTATGATCTTTCTTTTTTCTCTCTTCGACAGATGTACTGGAAGCTTACCTGCAGCCAAAAAGTTATCAATATCCGCATACCATGGGGAATGAGCTGATACTACAAACAAAGTTATCAAGGAGGAATCTTCGACTGGTAAATTGCCATCACTATTAGTAAGTCAAGATAAAAAGTATGCAACAATGTTTTCCTTCCCTGGTCTATCAATAATTGTGATGTCAAATTCCTGTGACAGTAGCATCCATCTAGTGACTCTAGCATTCGTGATTGCTTTATTCATTAAATATTTGATGGCAGAATGATCAGTGTGCACAAAAGTGGAGTATCCAGTAATGTAGTGTCTAAATTTGTTGATGGCATAAACTATGGCAAGGAATTCTTTATCTGTGACAGTATAGTTTAGTTCAGTAGGGCATAAGTTCTTGCTAATGTAATAAATTTCATATGGGGCATGACTTTCTTGCTGTCCTAAAACTGCTCCAATGGCAGTGTCTGAAGCATCTGAAGAGATATGAAAAGGCAGGGCCCAGTTGGGCCCTCGTAAGATGGGTGTTCTAGACAGCCTTTTCTTAAGTTCAATAAACGTTGTTTGGCATGCATCATTCCAAACAAACTGTGCATCCTTCATCAACAAAGTGAACGAAGGAGAACCTAGTTTGGAAAAAAATTCTATGAACCTTCTGTAATAGCCAGCATGCCCTAAGAAGCTACATACATCTTTTTGTGTTCCAGGAGTTGGTATATTTTCAATTACCTTAATTTTGGATGGGTCTACCTGGATACCATCAGAAGAGATGAAGTGCCCCAAAACTATGCCCTTGGTCATCATCATATGGCACTTTTCAATGCTTACAGATAGTTGGCTTTGTTCATAGTGTTTCAAAACCTTTTTCTAAATTTTTCAATGCTTCTTCGTAACTACTACCATATGGAGTGAATTCATCCATAAAATTTCCATGCAATCATTTACCATCTCTGAAAAGATTCCAATCACTGCTCTTTAAAATGTGGTTGGTGTGTTGCACAACCCAAAAGGAAGTACCCTGTATGCAAAGGTGCCCCGGGGACAGGTCAAAGCGGTTTTGTCATAGTCTTTTGGAGCAATCTGGATTTGGTTATAGCCACTAAATCCATCCAAAAAGGAAAAGTACTTCTTCCCAGACAAGGTATCAAGGACATGATTAGTAAAAGGTAGGGGAAAGTGATCTTTCTACATAGCTTTGTTCAATTCTCTGTAATCCACGCAGACCCTTCATTTCCCATTCTTTTTTGGCACAATCACTAGTGGAGAAACCCACTTGCTGTCTGAAATTGGGTATATAAACCCTGCTTCCAAAAGTTTTTGGATTTTCTCTTTGTAATGTCCCCTCCTATCATACCACCATGATAGAAAGGATCGTGATGCTAATACCGGGCATCTAGCCCCATGAACTTTTAAGTAAGCATTCACATAGTATAAAAAGACATATGGAATGTGTAATTATAAGAAAACACAGCGGAAGCAATTTCAATAACACATCCATCATACATTCAAGATATTCATAAATAAATAATTGCAAAGTTAACACAAGAGAATACTTATCTTAACAAAGTAGTCCCAAGCAACCAGCTATGCATCTGCAACGTTCCACCCAACCATAGGCCAGTTGTGCTTATCAACCTCTTGATACAACTGCCACCCCCGAGCTAGGCATGATTTCTACAAGGAACCAAGGAACAGTAGACTCACACATAGCCAAGCATACACCAAGATGAGCCAAGCCAATCTACAATTGGGTTTATCAGGATGCTAGGAAATGGAAGGGAAGAGTTGCTAAGCTAGTGAGCTCAAGCACAGAGCCAGGGATAACCTTACAAGATCTATCTAGATTGGCACCCACAATACCTACACACCCAGCACAAGGAAGTATTCTTTTCACTGATGTATAGTCCCTCAAGCCATACCTTCCCCATATAGTGCTCTCAGGGTGTGCATAGAAGAGTAGCCAAAGCCCTCTTGATCTTCTTGAGAGGCAGTCTCCCCCACTAGGTTTATCAAGCCAATTCTGTCCACTAGCACTCCAAATATCTTGCTCACAGATTCAAACCAAAACAAGGATGCACATAA
Organism: Larix kaempferi; assembly: GCA_027924585.1. Classification (NCBI taxonomy): domain Eukaryota; kingdom Viridiplantae; phylum Streptophyta; class Pinopsida; order Pinales; family Pinaceae; genus Larix; species Larix kaempferi. The sequence continues at coordinate 16,301,698 of BSBM01000545.1, forward strand.
CAGCAGAACCACAATTATTGGGCATGATAAAACGTTTTTACAGTGAGATGCCTAAAGATGGGGATTATACCAGCCCAGAAAAACGTGGGAAGACCCAAAAACGAAATGGTAATTGGGGACTCAACCCTGGAGAGAAAAACTCGTTTTCAGAAAAAAGCCCATGGGTATTTTGGGGCAAAAATGACCTCTATAAACCCCCAAAACGTGACTCCCTTTCTCCCAGCCACTGTGCAACACAAAAACGAGCTCCCAGCTATGGAAAAATGCAGGAAATTGGTAAAAACGTGATGAGGAAAGGCCCAGTAGTTCATACTGCATGAGAGAGGAAAGACTGTGGGTTTACAATGGCTTTGGGCACCATTTCGTGGGTGTTTTCTTGCCCAATGAGACAAAATACGATTTCCCAGGTTGATGGCTTTCCCATACACGAAATTGGCTGCCATACCTCTTCATTCCCAAGGCATTAACTACCTTAAACATTGTAATCCACGGTCTCAAGTCTTTGTTACAGCCCGTACAAAATGATAATTAACCAACCCCAGACTCTCAAAGCCTTCCCATATTTATACGTGCAAAATACAACTCATGATCCACTAATTTCGCACAGCAATGAAGATCTCTGATCTTCATGTTGCGGATTTACAAATGAACTGTTACAGCTGTATTAAATGAGGCCGTTGGACATGAATGATGTTGTTACTCTAGCAGTCAATGGATCAACGGATTGACCAATTGGGAGGCGTCCTATCTGTTGCAACAATGCTCTGTTTCAGCGAAGTCCTGTTACAGCTCCACGTGGGAAGGCGCATTTTTCCTATTAATGTGAGGAACTAAATCTAAAGAGTAACAGCTGGCACCATGTGTGATTCTTCCCCAAGGCATTGCGGCTGATACACTTGTGCTTTGATCTTGACTTAATGAAATCAGCACAAGTTAGCCTAAATCAAAGGCTGGAATTCATAACCATAACAAACTTAGGCTTTTAAAAAAATGAAGCAATAATGAATTATACTTTGTCAAGATTCTGGATTGATCTGGAAGAAAGGCATATATATGGTTCATGGAAATAGGGTGTAATAGGGAAAAATGATGTAATAAGTGTGGTAAAAATGGGGCAATTCCAGGGCCCAATAGTGGGCAATGTGTTGGTCCAACTAGCTGAGGATCACCATGAACATGTCATTAAATTACTATATTATTAAAACCCTCACCGGGACAATACTGAAATACATTCATGATGAGAAGCTAGCATTAGCAGTCATTCTCTCCATACAAAAGCTATGCCATTATATCTTTCTTTGTAAAACCATTGTGGTCACTGACTCCAATCCAATGCAATACATACTTAGTCATGGGCTTATCAATATTAAATTTGTATTCTTGATCATTATCTTAAAAGAGTTTGACCTCCATTTTGTCCTACCTAAAATCAAGAAATCATTGACCCTTGTTGAGCTCATTACAGACCTTCCATATACCACTTCGGGTGAACCTGTTCAGGACCACTCACTTAATGAGCATCTCTTCTTCATCATGTGCGATGACCCTTGGTACGGTGATATCCTAACTTATTTTCATACTCGGAATTTCTCCCTCCACCTATCTCACAATGATCATCGAAGGATCCACCACCACGAACCCAAATACCTTCTCATAGGTGATGTCTTATACTTCCATAGACACCATCTTGTGATGATGTTTAACACATGACGAAGTGTTAGGAACCCATGTCTTTAGTTTGTTAGTATATTGTTGTTGGACGCATATGCTTTGTAAGTCATCCCATAGTATTTGTTGATCCATAGTTTGTGTTATTGTTGTTGGTGCATATGCTTTGTAAGTTTCCCATAGTTTTGTTGATCCATAGTTTGTATTGGCCCATGGTTTTGACTCATAGTATTGGCGCCTAGACTTAGTATATAAGTGTGTGTTGAGGCCTATGAAGGCACTGTGAAGTTAATTGTATTGAGATTACTCAAAGGAGGTTGCCCCCTCGAAGTGGCCTGTGATCAATATAAAAGTGATTCTAAGTTCTATTATTTCTGATATCTCGTGTATTTGCATTAATTAATTATTGCAGGTTCATCACATCTGGTATCAGAGCACTTTCTTGGGCTCGTTGGGTGGAATTTCTGCCAAATTTTTTTTTTGCATCTGTTGCAAGTTCGGATCTGGAAATAATCCCTATCTGCTTAACTGTGGGAAGTACTTGGGAATAAGCCCTAAAACTCATTGTGAGGAGTACCACATGAACCCCAAAGTAACTGGCCCATTGAGAGGACCTGTCAGCGAAAAGGGCAACGACCCCTACCTGATTGACTAGTTCCCACCCGTGAGGTAAACGAAGAGTTGTCGTTTGTGGCAAAGCGGTTATCAGTTTTACCTGAGTTGTGGAGTGAGGGGTACTACCCCAATACGTAATCCATCAGACAGCATTGGTGGCCGAGTGAAACACCTGAACTATTAGGAAGCCAAACATACCTGGGGTCCATATCTATTTTCAGCTAAACTGTTGCCGATCACTTATGTGTTGTTTTAGATCCATTCCGAGTCGTTTCATATCCAGGCATTTCAGATCCATTATGAAATCCGTTCTAGATCTATTATGAAATCCATTCCAGATCCAGTCGTTTTCGATCCATTCGATGTCGTTTCAAATCCATCTATTGTCAATCCCTTCCACGTTGTTGCAAATTAATTTCTTAAAAAAAAAAAAAACCCTGGTTATGGTTGTCACCCATGCAGGAGCACACACCATGGAGGAAGCACTTGCAGCCATCCAAACCAAACTCCAAGATCTGGATGAAAAAATTCTGAGCCTCCATCTTCAGCATTCAGCCATGAACAATAACCGACAGCCAGAATCTTTTGCAGCCACCGGATTCTCTTCTTCCAGCAATTTCCGTGGGCCGAAGCTTGATTTTCCTCGCTTCAATGGTACTGATCCGACTGGATGGATATACCGCGCAGAATAATATTTCAGTCTGCATAATACTTTTGATGTCCAGAAAGTTCCACTTACATCCTTTCATTTGGAACAAGAAGCCCTTCAATGGTACCGTTGGTACATCAAAGCTCATCCCGAGCCAAACTGGACAGATTTTTTCCAACTCCTTTTGCCACGATTTGGTCCTAGTGCTTTTGATGACTTCACAGGAGCACTCACTAAACTTCACCAAATTGGCACAATGAGAGAGTATCAGACAGAATTTGAGAAACTGGCCAGTCACACAGAAGGATTGTCTGATGAATTCTACAGGAGTTGTTTTATCAGTGGTCTCAAGGATGAAATCCGCTCAAAGGTCAAAATATTATGTCCCAACACAATGATGGAAGTCCTAGGGTTGGCCAAGTTGATAGAGGACAAGATCCCAGCTTAACAATGCTCCAAACCCACCTTTGTTCCCTTCAGAAATATGGGTTCCCAACGACCTCCGATCACGCCTACTCCTCAACCAACTCCTATCAAGCATTTGTCTGAAACAGAGATGCAGGCACACCAAGAAAAAGGGCTTTTTTATAATTGTGATGATAAATTCACTTGGGGACATAGATGTGTTCAACAAAATCTCTATGTCTTGGATGTGGATTCTCTGCCTACCTCAAAACTTGGTGAAGAATCTCCAGATACAGTAGATGATCAGGTCGACATTCAACACCCGCCTGTTGACACCCCATCTCAGGACTACCCACCCAAGATCTCTCTCCATGTTGTAACCAGCGTCACCACCCCACAAACAATGTGGGTCAAAGGATACTTAAAGAAGCTCCCTCTTACCATACTCATTGATTCTAGTAGCACCCATAACTTCATTGACCCTCGGATTGCCAAACAGGCTGATTGTTTTGTCCATCCTTGCTCCAACTTTGAAGTCATGGATGCCAATGGGGGCACCGTACCTTGCAAGGGGAAGAGTCACAATGTGCGTATCTCTATGGAATATTATAACCTGCGCTCTGATATGTTTTCCTTGTCCTTAGGCGAATGTGATGTGGTTTTGGGCATTCAATGGTTACGCAGGTCCCATCTTATGGGATTTTGCTGAACTTTGGATGCATTTTTTAGTCAATGGGACACAACACAAATTTATGGGCTTACAACCAGGGTCTCTCTGCATCATCAGTTCACATTGCCTGGAAAAGATCCTTAAGAATAATTCACATGTTGCATTGCTCATCTCCATTCCCTTCAGATGCACCCACCAACGGTCTCCACTACTTCCTTGGATAGATATGCAGGTGTCTTTGTTGCACCAATGGGCTTGCCGCCTTCACGGGACCTTTCCGGTAAGCATTTAGCCGCATCTACATCTCAACAGGACATGATGGCTATTTTGCATGCAGTCAGAAGTGGAATCCATCCCTATTAGGGAATTATTTCTGGATCAAGACTGATCTCCAGAGTCTGGAAACTTTCCTAGAACAACGGGTATCCTCCCCAGCACACCTGAAATGGGTTATCCAACTCATAGATTATGACTATGCGACCACTTACCAGAAGGGTAAGGAAAATATGGTGGCAGATGCTCCTCCTCACACATTTGATGACCCAGTTTCTCTTACAGCTATTTCTCTGCATGTTCCAAATTGGTTGCAATCTGTTCAACGAGGATATCTCTTCTATGAACTCCATGCTTCTTCATCAGTAGGGCACTCTGGGTTCCTTAAAACGTATGACCAGGAACAATGTAACTTCTTTTGGCAGGGACTCAAAATGACAATTCAATGGATGGTGGTTGACTATGATACTTTCCAGGTCAACAAGGGTGAAACGACACCCCTTTCGGGACTGCTCGAACCCTTTCCCATCCCTCCACCGATTTGGACAACTATTTCTATGGATTTCCTAGAAGCACTCCAGTGGTATAGTACCACATCTAAAAGGACACCATATGAAGCAGTCTCTAGACAGGCACCACCAGTTCTTCTTCCATACACCTTCAGCAACTCCCCAGTTCATGCAATTGACTCAATTCTTCGAAATAGTGATCAGTTTCTTCTCATTCTGCAAGACAATCTTCACATGGAAAGAATTCGACTGAAACAACAAGCCGATCAGCACCATTCTGCATGCACTTTTCACGTCATTGATATGGTTCTTCTTCATCTACAGCCTTCCATGCAATCCTCCCTGAAACTCCAAAGGCGCCTATGGCCCGGAATGCAAATCGAGGATGCTATAGGGGACCCACTCCTTCAGATTCTGCATCAATTTCCACATCTAAAGATTTGAGGACAAAGGTTTTTCTAAGGGAGAGGGGATGTTAGGAACCCAAGTCTTTACTTTGTTAGTATATTGTTGTTGGACGCATATGCTTTGTAAATCATCCTGTAGTATTTGTTGATCCATAGTTTGTGTTATTGTTGTTGGCGCATATGCTTTGTAAGTCGCCCATAGTTTTGTTGATCCATAGTTTGTATTGGCCCATGGTTTTGACTCATAGTATTGGCGCCTAGACTTAGTATATAAGTGTGTGTTGAGGCCTATGAAGGCACCATGAAGTTAATTGCATTGAGCTTGCTCAAAGGAGGTTTCCCCCTCGAAGTGGCCTGCGATCAATATAAAAGTGATTTTGAGTTCTGTTATTTCTGTTATCTCGTGTATTTGCATTAATTAATTATTGCAGGTTCATCACACGAAGTTGAACAAGTTCTCAATTACTACCATAGTGGCACATGTGGAGGTCACCTCTCAGGTTTGGCCACCCAAAAAATATTATGTGCCAGCTATTTTTTTCCCTTTGTGCTCAAATATTGTATCTATGTCATCAAACGATGTGCAAAATGTCAGGTATTTTCCTACAAAACATGATCACCACCTGCCCCTCCACATCCGTTCATCACCATTGTCCCATTTGGCAAATGGGTAATCAATTTTATGGAGTTTCACTCTACTTAAGCACAAGGCCACCAATATATCATTGTCGTCGTCGAATACTTCACCAAGTGGGCCGAAGCCATTCCCATATTCGACTGCAAAGGTGACACCACTGCACACTTCTTCTTTAATCATGTCATCTCTCACTTTAGTGTACCCCAATAATTGGTCTATGATAACGGCACCCGTTTCCATAACAAGACATTTGAAAAACTATTGCGGTTGTTGCTATGAATATTTAATTAATATTATTATTTATATATTAAATAGATTATTAGGTTAATAAGCGAAAGGGTATAACCCTTCACTATTCTTGCTCAAGCCCTATAAAGGTGAGCTTATTGTAACTTTATCGTCATCAATCAATATATTATTATCATTTATCTCAAATATGGAAGACGGTATCGCTTCTTAACCCTTAACCGAACACGGTTAACTTAGTGAACGGATACGTTCACTACATTTGGTATCAGAGCGGATTCGCTCCTTCGACCTGAGCTTGGAATCGGCTCATCAACTTACTTCCACTCATAACCCACCTGCTTCCATCTCCTCCATCGCCTTGCCTCACTCACCCTCCGTGTGCTCCATCCACCATTCTGCAAACATTCTCGTCCACGCCCTCCTGTTCATCCTCCCCATCACTCCTCGACACACTTCAGTTAGCCTCCTCAACCATCACTTTCAGCCACAATCGTGGTCACGTTCTGTGTGCATTGCATCCCTCGTGCACCTACTTCATCGCTCATCCCTACTCCTCGTCCTCTATCACACCCTCCACATCTCCCTTTAGTTCCATGCCTCCACGCTTATGTCCCTTCATTGTTTCCCCCTCTTCCCACACTACCACTCCATTTCACACCTACCTGCGGCTACCTTGTGCCACCTTATGCCCTCACTCCTCTCTCTCGCCATCTCCATCCAGCCTGCATTCCAGCTCCTCCTCCCATTCACATTTTGCGCACGCCCTTCTTGCACATTCCTCCCTCCAACCGTTGCCACATCCACCCTCTCACTCCTTGTGTCTGTCTACTCCAACAGCCCGCGGCCTCCCTCTACACCCAAACCACATGTTGTATTTTCCCACACCACGCCTCCAACCTCGCACACAACCTCCTCCTCCCACCGGAGCGACCATCTCCCTAGCTCTTTACCTCTGCCCACGCTGCTCCCTGCCACTCCCATTTGTCGTACCTCCCACACTACCCGTGCCCTCCCATTGTTGCACCATCCCTCCCTCTCCACTCTTCCACCGCCGCCTCCCCACCATCATCTCCCACCATTCCGCCATCATCTCCCACCATTCCCAACGACCTGCATACATTCAAACAAAAAAAATTAATAATAAATTTTTTTATTATTATATTTTTTTTCATACATATTAAAATTATTATAATTTGAATAATAATTATTGTGTTATTATTTTTAATATATATAATAAATTATTGTTATAATTTAATAATATTTATTGTATTATTATTTTATCCCCAACCCTAACCCTTATCCTTACTCCAAGATTGATTCCAAATATTTACCTCCCCACACCAGGTCAAGAACCATGGTCAAGTTACGAGACCGGCTAGAAAAATTAGAAAAAGACCAAATTAGAGATTTAAAAATCGTCGAAGGTCTAAACTCCAGAATGGACGAACTTCAAACAGTGTTTCGAGAAGATTTAAAGGAAGAGATGAAAAATAACAATGTCGTGCTTAAAAAAGAAATCAAAGATGAAGTTGTTCTGGTACTAGAAAGAAGTTTGAGTGAAAAATTTGACACTCTGAACGAAAAACAAAAAGACTTGCATGACAAAATGAGTGCTATGACTCAAAACATAAACACCATAACCTAGAACTTGAGCACCATGACGTAGAACCATAATATATTAATGGAGGTGTTACAAAGGCTAATGCCTAAGACAGACCAAGTCAGCAGTCCAGACATGCTAGATGCCTCATTTCATATTTTCACATAGGAAGCACTTGCCAAGAATCAAGAAGAATTGCAAAAAGAAATAAATATTAACAATGCGACGCTTAAGCAAGAGATAGAAACAAAAGTATTTCCAGATATGAAGGCACGATTAAACAGCCAAATAGAAGCTATCAGTAAGATACTAGAGAATAAAAAAGATAAAAATCACCGCCAACAATGAAGCAGTTCAAATATGTCACTTACATCATCCAGTAGTTCTGATCCACCATCAAACCATAAAGCAAAAGGGAATCAATATCACCCTTACATAATGTACCCACATAAGGCAAAAATAGAGTTATCGAAATACAATGGAAGTGAAGACCAATGCATTGCTTGGCTAAACAAAGCAGAAGAATACTTCCACATTTACAATATTCAAACTAACGAGGAGAAGGTGAAATATGCGTCAATGCATATGGAAGGGTACGCCTATAATTGGTACTTATGGTGGAAGAGAGACAATTTTGCCTACACCTGGAACTTGTTCAAAAATGATTTTTTTAATAGGTTTCAAGGTATCAAAGAAGATGAATTTTTCAGTAAACTTACCAGATTACAACAGGTTGGAAGCGTTGAGGAATTCACACATCAGTGGGAATCCTTATCGACACGAGTATTTGGGTTGTCGGACAAACAAAGACTCGAAACCTATTTAGGAGGTCTTAAACCGTACCTCCAAAAAGAGTTAAAGTTACATGACATACCTAACGTAGAGGTAGCAAGACATAAAGCAAAAGCCGCAAAATGCAAACTGGAAGGAATAAAAACAAGAGGTGATAACCATTATCGACAAGAAAGAGAGACACAATGTAGGTACTGTGCAGATACTTGGTCACCCCGGCCATCAATGCCACAAACCTCAATCATATGCCTATGAAATGGAAAATAGATCAAAGTCATCTAACAGTTACTCTGATAATAGAAAAAATAATAAAAACATATGTCGTCGATGCGGTGATGATTGGATCCCAGGCCATAAATGTAGGAACAATCAGACAATACAGTGCAAAATCATCAATGGAAAGGAAGTGCAAGTCTCTACACAAGAAATCACGTTCGATTCTAATACCGACACTGAATCTGAATGAAGGACGACATTAGGAAAATACTCAAGCTTTGAGGACAAAGCTTTCCAAAAGGGGAAGGCAATGCTGTGAATATTTAATTAATATTATTATTTATATATTAAATAGATTATTAGGTTAACAAGTGAAAGGGTGTAACCCTTCACTATTCTTGCTCAAGCCCTATAAAGGCGAGCTTATTGTAACTTTATCATCATCAATCAATATATTATTATCTTTTATCTCAAATATGAAAGGCAGATTCGCTTCTTAACCTAGTGAACGGATACGTTCACTGCAGTTGTTAGGATTTAAATATGAATTATCGGCATCTTGCTACCCCTAGGAAAACGGCCAAGTTGAATTTGTAAATGAAGTCCTCAAAACTATGGTCCAATGAGCAGTAAATAAGAAAAAATATAATTGGAATCATATTTTATTCCCATCTCTTTGGGATTACCGTACCTTGTTCAATACCGCTACAAGATTTATCCCATTCCACCTTATCCAATGAGTAGAAGTTGTCCTTCCCATAGAGTGCCAAATCCCTACCCTCCAATTCGTTGTAGAGTTGCTACCCGATACTCCCACCCTTGAGAAAAGGTTATTTGCTTTGGACCCCTAGATGAAGAACGCCATGACTCCCTTCAAAAAAATGAGGCCCTGAAGGTTCACTCCAAAGCACCCTATGACCGACATGTTCGACCTCACACCTTCAGTGAGGGCAACTTTGTCCTTGTATTCAATGCCAAAAATGACAACAAAGTAGGACTCAGTAAATTTGCATCCAAATGGATAGTCCCTTATGTCGTTAAATAATGTCTCCCCAAAGGGGAATATGTCTTAACTGACCCAAAAGGTCTCACCCTCAACAACCCTATTAACGGGTTGTACTTTAAACGCTTCTACCCTTGATTCACAGGAACCCCACAGGTGTGGCATGTTTTGGTTTTATATTTATGCATTATCAATACCTTGGTTGTGTTCTTTACTATAGTTGGGTATGTGCACCGTACATTCGGGATCTTGACTGATACAGGAAGGAAACTCTTGTTTTTCCATTATAAGAACAAGATTCCATCCCTCGGCATTGGTGTCGCAATTTTATCATAGGTATCATCACAAAACTAGCATATAGACATTGTTTCCCATTGTTTACAATGCATTTACCAGTATTCCCGTTGATAACCATAGGGCCCTCATTCCCAGTCTTGATGTTCCATCAACGTCATCACTGTGAATAGCATGTTCCCCCATGGGTGTGCACACCATTTCCAACATTTTCATAAATTGGCGCCCATGACGTCGAACCCCCACAAGTCCAAGGAATCTAATACAACTTGAAAATATCACCCCTAGTTCATCATTTTATAGTTGCACATTTACTCCCCCACTTCTAGTACTGATTCCTCAATGTATGTTATGATCAATATTCACCACCAACCACTCATACCTCCATGTATACTCTACCCTCTACAATATTCCTTGTATCATCACCCCCGCAAAGACACCAATGGGTCCCCCGCCCTCAAAATAACCAATTCTATTATGTTCCTCCCACGGGAATAATTTGAATGACAATTATTCATGGGGCACCCATCTTCGTGTTTGCAAAACAAACACCACCTCATATTGGAAAGCATCCCCCAACTCTCTCCAAATCGTGGGGACTCTTCCCATCATCAAATTGGTCCCCCGACACAACCAAAACTGTGGGGATCCCACCCATTATTCTTTATGTACAAAAAACTTAACAAGTTCCATAATTCACATAAAACCATGGGAAATCCCTTCCTTTTTGGTAGCAACCCATGGTTTCCTTTCATCGATGTATTTGAGTATCAGTATCCCCATCATTATCCTTTTTTTTCACCCTTACTCTCAGTATTCATGTGTCTCCATCAAATCCCTTTCATTTGTAGTTTGTCTCCCTCAATTTTACTATGTACTTTTCTGAAAGGAATTCTACCATCCACACTCCCCATGTTTACATCGATCAAAGGAAGTTATGAACCCCACGCTTATCAGCTAATCTTATGTCAGGATTGTCCGTCCAACAGTTGGTTACAAAGTGATCTTGGTTCTCATGATAAGACACTCATCTTATCATGTACTTCATCTCTCGTCGACATCAAATCACTATACCCCGAGAGTTGCAGTAGTTTCAATTCTACCTTGGGGTCCCTTTCAATCACTAGAAAGGATTACCTCGAACTCAGTAGGGAGATTCATTAGTGCTCCCTAACTTAGTGGTTTCCCCTATGCTCAATGTAAACATATCTATCGAATCATGGGGAAACGTACTTTTGAAGGTAGCATGGTTCACATTTGCAAACCATGGTAGCATTCCATCTGGAATAGTGCAATTTCCCCTTAGGAAAAATCACCACCATTTTGGTCCCCACCCCAGTGGGCTTATCATAATTTTCAGCAATCTCGCTTCTTCAGAACTCAAAAGCAGTCCCCTATTTATTTACTCTCACATGGATCGAATCCACCTTCATTCATGTCCCAACAGTATCTTTGATTTGACCCCTTGGTCTTCTCTTATTGTAATCACCTTGACAAATTTTCACGAGAATGGGTATACCTGTCTCGTTTGTATAAAACCCCATTCTTTATTATAGCTCCAATGGTCATCACCATAATTCTTCCCCAATGGGAATCCCCTATCATCCACATATTCTTTGTACTGACAGAACGTGAGAGAAACACAAGGAACAATGATGCCTTATCGGCTCTATAGTACCCTCTGAACCTCATACATCAACGGGCATCTGTTAATGCCTAAATCTTGCACATATGCAAGATTTCGGCAATTCTTGCATTAAGGATTCATCAACATAAAGAATGTAGGTCACCAAACGAATCCTCAACAAATCTGAAAGGAAACATGAGTCCAAAAGTGCCCAAGAACGGTTAAAAGAAGAGGTCGCGTGGCTGAACCATTGTTAACATGCACTATAGCGCATGTTATCGGTTTAGTCCATGCGCTATACTCACGTGGCTTTTTTTTTCGAATTCCAAAATGGTGGGACGACCTACTTCCCGTGCAGCTCAATGAAGGATCTTGAAAGCCCCATAACCTCCAACAATCCGAATTTGGATCCTCGCGCACTTGGTGGCATTAAATAGCCCCTTTGGTGTACCTTGGAACTAGTTCATTGAGTGCATGGGTTCACATTTGGATCTAGTTGTTTCTTGGTCACCTATTGGATTATAAAAGGAGGCCATTGACATGCATTTTGTAGAGAGAAAAGAAGAGCAAAGTCATGCTGATGGATTTGTGTTGGAGCTTCCTCATAGCCCACCTTTTCCTACCTTTGTAAGCATTCCCAAGCTCCCTTGCCACATTCCTCCAAGGCGAAAGAGTTTCTCTCCATTGTTCTATAACCCACTTAGCATATAGTTTTGACAAGAAGGACCTCCCTAAGGGTTATTGTTGGATTCCCTTAAATCCCACATCTCCTAGGTTTTGTATAGCTTGACCATTGGGAAATACAAAGTGGTTTTGCATACATTTTGTTGTTGGATTTTGCATTCTCCCCCCCATTTTCTTTGTTATGTTTTGTTTAATTTTATTTAATTTATTTGAATCCTACTAACAACCTCTTGCAAGACCATTTGGATGACATCACATTACCTCAAAGGGGCTCTAAGGACCGAGGCCTTGCTGCAAGCTACAAGGATTAGCCCCTTACCAAGTGGAGGGATGCACTCTTGTGCAATTTTTTCTGCAACAACAAAGAATATTTGTAATTCTTGGCACAATAAGGGCTTCCAATAGAGGCTGAGAAATAATGTCTCAAATAAGGGCATGGAATTTGCAAACAAAGGAACAAGGGTTTCAATCTCGGCTTAATTTCAGCAACATAAGGGTGCTCTCTTTGTTCTTTTAATCTTGTTTTTTCCTCCTCCTTTGCTTCTTTTATATGATAAGGAAATATTTAGGGAAGTTATCAGGAGGCTATTTTATGGGAATATAAGTTAAGGAACAGAAAATATCGTGAGTTTCGTGAAAAATCATTTAATTTTCACTTTTTATATTGTTTACCCTTAAACATGGAAGTACGTGAGCTGGACACTGAGAGGTCGCGTGGACATGAATTTTCCATGAGTAGGTCGTCTACCACTTTACAAAACTTGGTTTGTTAAGATGTTTTCCAAGATAAGCTTCCATATAAGGGATGAGGGATGTCTGCAAAGAGGTAAAAGGATCAAATCAGCCATCTTGTGCCTATGGGAACAGTGTGGCAAAAGGCACTATAACACCTCCTGTACTTCCATTGCACCCCCTAAAGCATCCATGGTTGTCATAGCCACCTAATCCATCATATCCCATTGACTATTGTATCCAATATTTTGGTACCCATTATTTTGATAATTTTGATCAACTACTTGAGTGTGATATATATTCAATTTATTTCTTGCATTTAGTTGGCCTTGATATGTTTTATGGGATGCTTTTTCATAGATAGCACACCATTTTATCTTGTTATTCTTCAAATTGTGAGGTCAATCATAGGTTACATGGTTAGTTGAACATTCACAAATTTCACAAAATGTCCCTATATGCAATGGCATGAAATCGTATTATCATATGATAGGTTTCCTACAATTGTCCTTAGTATGGCCTTCTTGTAGACAGTTTGAGTTCCATAACTTTGATCGTTGTATTGTAAGGTCTTTAAAGGATTTTTGTATCATGTCTAATATTTCTTCTAGTATTCTATCGATTGTCGGTTCAACACATTCATCATCATCCTCAACAGACTGGACTATCCTAAGAGCTTCTTTGTAGGTCTTAGTCTCGTGAATTCTTAGAGGTGATATGTTTCTGAGTAGTAATCCTACAATGAGCCAATAAACAAGTAATTGATCATTGATCATGTATGATATATGACTGAGAATTTCTTTGAATCTTTTATCATAATCTCACTCTAATTATACATGTATATGCTTAATTTCTTTTAATTTATGAGTTGCTAAATTCTTTCTATCTTGAGTTTTCAAAAGTGCAATTCATTTATTTGATCTCATCTATTGAATTGTTATGATTTTTTGTATAGTTCATGAACCATCTGAGGGATCGTTTCTTCAATAACATCAATCGGATCCCATATATTCTTGCATAGGAACCATTGTCAATTGGGATCTTCATCCCCTGTATAAATAGGTATTTGAGTAGTGTGATTAATCTCCATTGTTGCTACAGTCAGTGTGATTTGACTCGAAGTTTGCCTTTCCACATATTTATATCTAAAAATATCAAAAGGTCATGATTCTTCATTCATGTCCTATATTGATTGTGTTGTTTCTTGTTATTCACTAATTACCTCTAGCAATGGGGTGCTTCCATGAGGTCCAAGTACTTAACGAGGATACTAGATGTTTATTTTCCTCTAATGATGGAGATCCACTTCCCATCCTCAAGTCTCTTAATTATCATTCTAATAAGTTGGTTTTTTTCGTCTAGTTGAATCCATATTGATGTTTGATTAGGTTCAATAGGAAAGTTATGGGCAGGTATCTCTCAAACAATGACACTTCGAGGTGTATGAAGTGATGTTTTATAGGTTGCAACTTCCCATCTGTAAGTTTCTTCTTTGTCTTCTTATCATTCTAACAGACATAGTGCTCCAAATCCTATGACTAACGTATGTGACTCATCATCTAAGGCTGGGTCAATCATGGCCACTTATTCTTCTTCCCCTGGTCAACTAAACCTCAACTAAGGTAGTGTTAGACTTGTAACTTCCTTTCATCGTACTCTTCTTTTCGGCCAACAAGAATTTGTAACTTCTCGTATTTCTTCCCTCGTTTTCCTTCTTTTTTCTCTTTCAAATTTCTATATATCTTCTTTTGTTTTATGTTTTGACCTTTTGACCAGATATTTTTCCAACTTGCTTTATCTCCTAGGTCCATTTTTCTCCACAACTAACTAGTATGCCCCCTCTACTAGTACTTCATGGCAATCCACCCCCCATCGCCATCCCTACTTGATCTAGGTCAAATATGGTGTTAGGTAGGTATAATTTCATTTATGTAGAAAGGACTCCCACTCGGTCTGCTTCTTCTCCAAGTCGATATAAATATGTGTATTAACTAGTGGTTGAGGTTCCACTATATGCCCAACTCCTTTGTCAATCAAAAACTTGTGAAGGAGTAGCAGTACTATGCAGAGAAAACTTTCATTCAATTCATCATAAAAACTCATTTTCACATTGTCCACAGGCATTCTTTCTCCAAGTGCTTGTTCTTCACAGAATTCATCCACAATATTTTTAGTCCACTCATAGAGTTTAGTTCACCCATCGTTATTCAACTTGTGCAACCATTCTCTGTCTCTCTCACTTGTTGGCATATGTGGTTTGTTCAATGAATTTTTAAATTAGTGTAGGTGCATACTCCATAAATTTCTCATGGGTATCGGTGAAGGATCTTTCTTCTACATGTGTGATCATCAGATGGTTCCTTTTGGAATAGTTGTTGATGTTGTTTTTAGTTTTTTTTGTACCACTGTAATGTACCCACCTGCTGACCCAATGCAAGGAAGGGAATATGGCACTAAAATCTAGGCATTTCATAAAACTCAGCCCACTAATTAGAATCATAAGAATTTAAACATTGGTGTGCAGATACAAATTAGGCAATATGCACAGCGGAATTTAAAACTAATCCACACACGCAATTCATGCCCATCCAGCATATCAAAACAGTCATCAAATTGATGCATTGCAGAAGTAAATACATAGACAGAAAACACTTATCTTCATTGTGCAATTATCCCAAGCAACTAGCTATGTTGTTGGAACGTTCCACCCAGCCATAGGCTCTTCGACAGCTTATACCGAGTCCGTCCGAAGGCCACCCCTGAGCTGGGCATGATTCTCACAAGGAAAGGGGGACATTCACTCTCTCATAACCAATTAAATATTCCATCTGAGCCAAGCCAGTCCATAGCTGGGTTTATCAGGCTACAATTGAACCATGGATGCTTATTCTCAAGCTCAAGCCAAAGCAATGAATACCCATACCCAAACCCCAACATATCCGTTTCTCACACAACAAGCACAAACATTGGGCATAGATACACATTTCCAACAATGGAATTCACAAACAAGATGGCCATAGATTTTCCCCAAATCAAGGCTCACCCAAAACGAGCTGTGAGAAAGGAAATGCATCCACAAGGAGGAAAAACGTTTTCTCCCCAACTCTCTCAGCATTTAACAACAACAACGGTCTCTAGGGAACCCCTGTTCCATTCCTCTTCTTCCCCACTAGTATACAACACAAAAACGCCCTTCTCTACTTGGAGAATGAAGGAAAACACAACAAACATGCCTGGAAAACGCCCAGGTAGCTCTAAACTCGTGAGGAAGAAGGAATGATCATGGATAATGGCTTGGGGGAGAAATTCATGGCTCTTTTCTTTCCCAAGAAGCAAAACGCAAATTCCCATGTAGGGTGGTTTGCCCATACCCGAATTTGGACAGCCATACCTCCCATTCCCCAAGGCATTAACTACCTCAACCAACTCTTGGGAGAAATCAATTATTGGGTACAAAAGTCAACATGGGTAGTTGAGGGTTTGATGGTTTCTCTCATTGACACTTGGCTTGACCTGATTGGCTCAAGGGTTTGAATGTTTTCCCTCCCAATTCCTTGTGAAATCATGCCCCCATCTCTTTGTTGCATTGCATAGCTAGTTGTGGGTATTTTTATTAAAAATGCATATTACATGATATTTGAATTTCCAATGTGCATTGCTAGCACGCAAACCATATGCATCACTAAATCGATGGCGGGGCCTTGGACTTGAGCTCCTCACCATGATTTCATAACAATATTACATCATTTATAATGTTAATGCCATTGGGTCAAACTGGGAACATTACAACCACCAACTACGTATTTCTTCTAATATCAACATTTATGTGTACATGTCTCTATATTTAGTTCAATCATCAAGACCAACGTTGCAATATTGGGGATTACAATCATTAGTTATCATTGATCCACATTAAGAGAACATACATTCATATGTAGACAACACAAAATATAATTCCAATATTCTATTATATTATCAGTAGAAGGACATATTACAACATAAAATAATATCTGTTTATACATATGAACCGACATATAACTATACATGATTGTTCATAATTGCAAAAGTTGTTGGAAAAGAAGTACATTTGGCCAAGTGTGTCTCCATGGGAAGCACCCATGCTATTTGTGGAAAATAAAGATCGGACACTCAGGTTATGTATTGATTACAGGAAGTTGAACAAAGTTACAATAAACAACAAATATCCATTGCCTCGAATTGATGATCTCTTTGATCAAAATAGAGGGGTAAATTTATTCTCAAAGATTGACTTGATGTCTGGTTACCATCAAGTGAGAATCAAGGAACAATACCTCCACATGAAAAAATTTAGAACAAGGTATAGACATTATGAGTTTGTGGTGGTGCTATTTGGTCTCACTAATGCACCAACTACATTCATGTGTCTCATGAACATTGTTTTCAGTGAGTATTTGGACAAGTTTGTTCTTATTTTTCTAGATGACATTCTTAATTATTCCAAGAATGAAAAGGATCATGAAGAACATTTGAGAATGGATTTGAAATTGATAAGAAACCATAAATTGCATGCAAAGCTAGGAAAATGTGATCTATCAAAAGCAAATTCATTATTTGGGTCACATTATTTCAAAGGAAGGAATATTAGTGTAAATAGAAATTATTGAGGCCATTATGAATTGGCCAACTCCAAAGAATGTGATAGATATGAGATATTGCTTGAGTCTAGTTGATTATTGTAGAAGGTTCATTGAGGGATTATCCAAGGTCACACACCACATCAATTCGTTGCAAAAGAAGGGAATAAAATTTGAGTAGACACAAAAATGTGAAGAAAGCTTCTAGTTGTTGAAAAATCTTCTTACAAGTGCTCCAATTTTAAAAATTGCAAACTTGAAGAGAATTTTGCGGTGTGTACCAATGCATGTAAATATGGAATTGGAGGATTTCTTATGCACGACTATTATGTGGTATGTTATGAGTCAATAAAGTTAAAACAACATTAGAATAAATATGTTACCCAAGATTTAGAGCTCGTTGCCATAGTGCACGCTTTTAAAATATGGAGACACTATTTGATGGGAAGGGAATTTGAGTTTAGGGTAGACCATTGTCGTCTGAAATATTTGTTTGAACAACCAACACTAAATGCAAGGAAAGCTAGATGGTTAGAATTTTTAAGTGAATTTGAATTTGATATCAAACACATAAATGGAAAAGAAAATAAATTGGTTGATGTACTCAATAGAAAAATGTATGCAATTCATGTGGAATCCATTAGCATTTTCTATTCAAATTTGAGGAAAAGCAGTATTGACTATCTTGCTGAAGATGAGCAATGTGTGCAAATAAAAGACAAATTACAATAGCATAATTTGGGAAAGAGTATGGAAGTTACCTTTTGGAGGATGATAGACTTCGTTTTTATAAAAATAGAATGTATATTCCTAATGTGGCATATTTTAGGAGAATTCTTATGGATGAAATCTATAAAATGCCATATTTCGGTCACCCGATATATACTAAAAAATATTTTCTACATCAAGGAAGCAATATGTTTGGCCAGGAATGAAGAATCACATTAATGAATATATTCTAAATGTATGAAATGCCAACAAGTGAAGGATATGCGCCAACACCCAACAAGTTTATTGCAGCCTTTTCCAATTCTGGAGTGGAACTTGGAAGTTGTAACTATGGATTTTAGTATCGAATTTCCAACTACTTCAAAAAAGCATGATTCCAGTATGGTTGTGGTGTATGAATTGTTTAAGGCATCACATTTTATTCCAGATAAATCTACTTACAAGGAGGGTGATATAGAAAGAATATTTATGAAATAAATAGTCAAATTGCATGGATTACCCAAAGCAATTATATCCATCCGTGATAATAATAAAAATTACTTCTAACTTTTGGAAAAGTATTTTTGTATATTTGGGTACACAACTAAACTTTAGTATTGTCTACCATCCAACAACAGATGGAAAAACAAAAAGAGTAAATCAGGAAATTGAAGACATGCTTCACATATATTTGATGGACAAACCATCCAAGAGGGAATATTATCTATAGTTGATAGATTTTTCATATAACAATTTGAAACAAGCATTGTTGGGAATGAGTCCATTTGAAGCTTTGTATGGTAGAAGGTGCAAGACACTAGTGAGTTACTATAACCCATTGATTATAATTTTGCTTGGTCCAGAAATGCTTGAGGAAATGAAACAATAGGTTGAAAATATTAGGAAGATAGACATAAAAGCTATGTAGATAAGAATCAAGTGTATTGGGAATTCAATTTTGGGGATCATGTTTTCCCCTAAGTGAGACCAAGGAATAGTTCGTTGAAGCTTGGGATTTGTGCAAATCTATCACCAAGATATCATGGACCATTTGAAGTGCTTGAGAGGATAGGGCCATTTGCATATAGAGTTTCATTGCTTGCTAATACTAGAGCTCATAATGTTTCTCATGTTTCTTTGCTTAAGAAATATGTACATGATCCTACCCCTATGATTGATTGGGATGTGATCCAAGCGGAACCCAAGGGAAAGTTCCAAACATAACTACTTTGCATCCTCGACAAGAATGTAGCATTTCTCTGAAACCGATCCATCGGACAATTAAAGGTGCAATGGAAGCACTTTGGTCCCGATGAGGTTTTTCTACATTCCTAGATTGACCTAGTTCTTGGCATGCATGTAAGGAACAAGTTCCTTACAAGTTCCTTATATTACAATTGGATTTTACCCTCCCTAGTGATCCTAGATTCATTTTAATAGATTTGGAGAGTTTCTTCTCCGATCCTACACCAAGGCTTTAATATTAGACTATCTTGGTTTTCTAGAATAAAAATTCTATTCCTTTTAATTTTCCATTTATTTTTGGGATGTTAGTTACTAAAAGGGTATAGAAGTGAAACTTGATTATGTTTTAAATACTTTCAATGGGATAATAAATTGATAAATACACTAACAACCTCAACCAAGGAAATTGTACTTATCTTTCAAGAAACCACATATCCCATACAACTTACCAACAAAAATGAAATAAATAGATCAAAGTCTAATCACATAAGATGCAACTATTTTTCTTTTCGAATTGATTTCAACAAGCTAATAACAACTCCACATCAAGGTAATTTTTAAGGGAGAAATTTCGCCAATTGGCTATTTTTGGGGTTTTTTTCAAAAAATAAATTCGCTATTTGGTCATTTTTAAACTCTAATATCGCCTATATTTACATAAATTGTGTTTTTTTATTATAATATTTGCCAAAATTTACACATTTTAGTAGTAAATTACATGTTTCATATTTAGTATTCGCCTACCTATCTATGTATAGGATTTTTTCAATCCAAAATAATCGCCTAGGATACTATACTTATGTAAAATATTAGAATCCTTAAAAAATACCTTTCTCCACATAATGCAACTTCCGAAACAATACTAAAAATGCACCTAAATTTGAAAATGAAAACTTATTCCTGTTCTTTTTAAAATGAAAAAACAAAGAATGGAAGCTAGATGAATGTTAAATCTCTTACAATATAATCCATAACCCTTCAAAGTTGAGAAGAAACCTTAGAAAATTTCCTAAAGGACAAAATTTTTCCACATAGGGAGAACCTTGTGTGCTCCACAAGGGTAACACATGTGTACCTACGAATTTACCAAAGGAAAAGCACAAGGACTCATTCTTGTTGCACCGAGAGGCACTCTACAGCCCAGTATGGGGGAGATCGTGTAACATGTGTCGAGTGTTTGTCGAGTTTGTCCAATGTTTGTGAGTAACAAAATAATACAAAGTAAACAAAAAAGAATAATACAAAGTAAGAAGTAATAAATATTATGTCGGCCATAAACAAAAAAGAATATAATACAAAGTAAAAAGTAAATATGAGACTTAAACTAGAGACTTTAGAGCTTAGGATTAGGTGATAAATATGGTCATAAGCAAAAAAGAATAATACAAAGTAAAAAGTAAATATGAGACTTAAACTATAGAGTTTACTTTTTACTTTTAATACAAAGTAAAAGGCAAATATGAGATTTTAGAGTGTTTGTCGAGTTTGTCGAGTAACAAAATAATACAAACTAAACAAAAAAGAATAATACAAAGTAAAAAGTAATAAACATTATGTCGGCCATAAACAAAAATGAATAATACAAAGTAAAATGTAAATATGAGACTTAAACTAGAGACGTTTGCACCTGGGAGATTTGATCCCTCTCAGCGCTTGATAGAGCTTGGGATTTGGATCTATGCTGGTTGACAAAGAAACCCATGGAGACATGCTACTATTGTAAAGATGAAGTGTAGGGGAGGCCTGTGAGGCAGGGAAAAAATTATTTAAGTTCTATAAAAACTTTAAGCTTCAAGATTCTAATAGGCTAAGATGAGAAAAACAATAAATATAACTAATCTCCACTCTCCCTAAGGCTAGGAAACAAAGAAAGAAACCCTAAAGGAATAACTCAAAGAGTTATCCCCTGTATGATCACTAATTTTGTTGATGGAAATACTTCCCAATAACTAGGGTCGAGTTATTGATAGATCAAGGTAGGATAATAACTACTCTACATTCCAATTCCAATTAATTACTTAAAGATAACCAAGAAGGAAAAAATGAGGAATACCTTAGGCCAGTTGGTCGGTATCATTGTTGCAACTTGTGATCTTAAGAGATGGTGCCTTTCACATGTTCAATACATTGTAAACCTACACACAAGTAACTAAGGAACCTTCCTCAAACCTTTCCAAGCACCAATTAAGACAATTAATGCAAATATGGAATCTTAACTAATTGAAAATAACTACCTTCGAGAAAATAGTTCCACCTCCAATCAAATAATTCATGAAAACATAAATCAAAATTTAGTTTTAGGGAGTGGGGGGTGAAGGAGAGAGATATCCATGCTATCAATAATCAAAATATGAACGCCAACTTAATTATATACCTAATCTTCAATACTGGCACCTCCTTTACCAGTTTCCAAATTCCTTCGACTCGGACCACTCGAACAGCTTCTTTGGTCCAACTTCTTGATCATAAATAAATGGCATAATCCAAGGGAATTAAGATCCCAATTCTTGATCAAGTTAGCAAAAATTAGAAACTAGGGTTTCTGACGGGGAAATATGACCATAAAATTTTTAAACAATTGCTTCTCAATCCTCTAGCATAAAAGTGCTTGATAGTTTTGGTGTCTCTTCTCGAACATATGGCCTTCTTAAATACTATTGAGAGTTGCTTCAGGCGGTTGGTATGGGTTTCTAATGGTGTGCAAGTGTATTGACCTTGAAAATTTTCTCCAACAGTGTGCATTTAATGTGCATTAATATATTTTTTCACTTTTTGGAACATCCCTGATCCCATGCCTTGCTTTAAGAAAAGGACCGAGAACTAAGAAAATTTTATTTTTAAGATGATTACTCCATGCTTCAAATGGTAAATATGCCAAATAAACATTACAATTAAACGTTGGCGTAATAATGCTGTAACAATAAGAATTATCAATAAATTTCTTTCAAAATTTTCAAAATCCATAAAAAAAATAATGACTATGTTTATCTAGATAAGATGTTTTTAGATAATTATAAAATATAAAGGAGATTGAAAAAAATAAAGTACATTGACATTAAACTATATATAATAATAACCTATTGATTTTAATGATTTGACAATTTAATTAATTATATATGAATAAATTAAAATATAAATTATACTTTATTCCAATTTATTAAATATAATTAAAAGTATTAATTATTTAAATAAATACTTAACTTAAAGTAGAGATTAGTTATCTCACCAATAAATTTAGATAAAATGGAGAAAGGAAGAAAAACATGTATTTTTCAATCATATATTTGAAATAAGTAAAGAGAGGAGCAAAGTTGTTTATACCTGCTATTTGAAAATAGAAAATACGGCAACACAAAGTTACAAACAATCAATATTACCAATTTACCAGCTCTATGGCTGTGGATTAGAAAAGACAAGCAAATCCACAAGTAGTGAGAAGGTGCACGGCTCTAAGAAAAGTGACTTCTGAGAAGAACTTGAAGATGAAAGCTTAAGGTACAGTGAGAGTTACAAATATAACATATTTAGAGAGGCAGTGTTCCATATTTTTAACCCATTAAGAAATTGTAATCTTAGTATTGATGATTTTTGAGTAAAAGTAAGTTTTCCCATCTTACAACTTCAAACCATAATATGTCAAATATGTATTATGGATAGTTGATTTTTTTAATTCATTTAATCATTTTTTATAAAAATTTATTTAATAATCTATATCTATATATATATATATATCAAAGATTCCTGCGTTGATGGTTTAGTGAAGTGCTCAGGGATTAAGACATGATACATTATGTAAAATATTCCACTATTTCATTAAAAAAAGTAATTATTAAATAAAAGTTAAAATTAAAAAAATAGTATTTAAAAAAGTAAATTAAAAATATTTTTCATAATTTTTATATTATGTATATCTCGAAGATTACTTTTTCAGAGTCCTCCCCGTCCGCTTCGAGGATGATTTTGATTCAGACTCCGCTTCCATAGACTAGTCTTCCTCCTCGTGCTTCGAGGATGATTTTAATTCTGAATCCTCCGACGAGGAGGAATAAAGTTTCACAAGTTTAGTGTCTTGAATCTTTTCCACAACAATCTTGAGTTGGCTCCATTTGGTTAAAGAATCAGCAGTGTCGCAGTAGACATGGCCATTGGTCATATTGGTGAGACCACCTCCGCTCTTCTTCACGGATGCAAAACCAGCGTCGTCTATTCCATCCCACTCTAACGCCACACCCTCGTAACTCCATCTACATTTGTAAAAGTTGCAGCTTACAACTTTAATATTACAAGCTTTCATACATTCTAGGTAGAGGAAACGAGACGACATATCCTTCCTCATATCAAAACTGTCAAACCCTAATCCGCCACCTTCCATATTTAGGGTTACATGCCTCCCAAGCATTGAACATTCCACGTTGTTACAAATGCCATTCCACGTTGTTACAAATGCCAAATATATTCATTCCCTCCCTCAGCTACCAATATGCGGCTGCGCTCCTCGCCTCTATTGATGGAGATGAATTAGCTGCTTTGTATTTCTCGCTTGTCATGTTTAAGAAACGGAAAGTATCCCACTGCTCAAATCCTACTGCACCAATACCAAATGAATCTAGCCAAGATGAATTAAACAATTAATAGTTCTTCTGATCATTTGAAACCTATGTGAAAATATACCAGCAACAACAAAAACAACATGAAAATAATATAATTTTGTACCTGTCTCTGTCTCTTTCAACCATATTTTTTCGTAGAATGCATTTGGCGATGTCATAGATGTAGTTTCCGACATGTTCACAGACCCAATTCCACTGAAAGAAATCACCAACCCAGGAAAGAACTCGGTACTCACCAGTTGTATAACTTAAACCTGAAAACGAACATAATAATAATCGCAACTTGGATGTTGTAGGGCTAACTGAGATCAAATCTGGGGCCATTCACTTTTGATATGAAAGATCAGATTGATTGACTGATACATTAACAAAGCATTTATTTCATCAATTACAGTTTGAATTTGACCGTATAGTTATTACGCCAACATGGCCATTTATCATTTATGTTATTCAATTATAATAGCTAACAAGCACGGATAATCCTGGAGACCGTATCATATTGTATCATATTTTATTTCATAGCAAATAGATCCGCACAGTAAGAGTCACATCACCCAAAACCTGAAGGTTACATTATGCGATCTTTGATTTTTATTAAAAAAATTCTAAAATTCTGACAAATAAATTTCATAGCAGGGGAAATTAATCACGTCATAGATTTTATCCAATTAAAAATTATTAATATATTATTTTAATAGTTTTTATCTAATAAAAAATTATTAATATAATATTTTAAAATTATTAAAAACTTTTTTTGATTTTCAAATTATGAAAACTATAGAAAAAAAATTACAGGAAAAAAAAAAAATTGAAAATTAAAAAAAAATTGAATCATAATTGATTGCTATATACTTGCCTTGGCAGGTATAATAATTTGTTAAGTATATTTTCAATTATATGATGGTGATGTTTTTAATGTATTTTATAATAATTTGGGTTGTAAGATCTAAACCAAGAGAAAGAGAGAGTAAATAAAGAAAATTAGAAAATTCAATTCTCAAAATTATTTTGTGTGTGATGACTTTCATTAATTTTGCATGCAATATTAGGGAGGATTTTTATCATTTTGCATGAGGAAAGTTTTTCCTGAGTCATTTTGTCATATAATTCATTGCGATTTGGAGCGGAGGAATTGGTGGACATGTGTCCTTCGTCTTCTTTTTCCAAGAAAAAAAACTACTATTGATATTCATGAGAATCAAATAGTACAATGAAATAGCTAGATACAGCCCGGAGAATCAAATGATATCTCGCTATGAAGTACTGAGCATCATATAGTTTCACCCCTAAACAGTTCTGTAGTCATCCAATCACTGATGGCTTTAAGAGCACAAGTCAAAAACAGAAAAAAGTAGCAGCTATAGCAAAAAATCGCTACATGACTAGCAACAGCTCAATCAAAAAAGTACATAGAACCACAATCTAGAAGACTGCTGTCGAACCACTCCTCCCAGATCAACTGACCTTCAATACCATCAAGAGCACGCTTGGAAAGCTTGTCAGCCAGAGAATTATGCTCATGAAATATGTGTACAAAATTGATATTCTGTTGCTTGTTGATTTCACAGAGTGTTCTGTATGCCCAATGTGTCAGATTCAAAACCTTTAGCTTGTAGTCGCCTGTCGCCCATTTGATGGTGACCCTGGAATCACCATATACCTTGATATTTGCCAAACCAAAGATGTTAGCAACCTTAAGAACACACCAAAGCTCCAATAATTCCGCCTTCATGTTTGATCCTTTGCCACAATTGAGCATGATAGAAAAATAATGTGTGTCATTAAGATAAATGACACCACCGACTGCACAAAGTCCTGCTTGTGATGCTCCATCAAAAAAAAGGACAGGCTGATCAACTCTAAGCTTAAAATGACTAATCCTGTCAGCCCTCAGCTTCTGCAAGTCCATCTTACAGTTTTTAAGCATTTTGAGAGCTATCAAGCAACATTGAAACGGATTGGGAATAGTGTTGCAGAAAATAACACTGTTTCTCAGCTGATGTTTGGGAGAAGGCTATATCATATGATTTATTAAATTCGGCCAGCTAGCATTTGGATTTTATCGTATCATCATTTTGGCTTGTACGAGGGGGAATATGTTGTATAGTCTATTAAATTTGTTGTATCGAGGATCTTTTTTTCTTTTATCGGCAGGATGATCTTTGAACTCGTGTTGTTTGGCGGTGGCCTAGTTTATTTTTTATTTAAGCATTTAAAATCACAATAAAGTTTCTAAGATTAATTTAATTCTTATGATTTAAGATTTTATGAATGAAATTATAATTGTATATATTATTATAAGCACATAGCACATGTAATACTGTATAAAGTGCATCTTAAAAGCAAATGAATTTGATTTTGAATTCCTATGAAATGCATATATCGCATATTCTTTTTTCTCAATGAGTGTTAAGAAGATTCCATTTATCTATGAAATGCATATATTGCATATTCTTTTTACTCAATGATTTTTTAAGAAGATTATGTTTGTAAATTTTATTATGTGGTGCAAGTAAGTTAGATGCTAAAAATAAGGTTGGTGGAGGTGGTGTAGTGGTAAAGTGGTCTTGTAACGACGGTCAGGTCTTGTTCTCAAACCTGAGTAAGGTCAGGGCTCGTCGCGTGATTTGTAGCCAGGGCCAAGCTCGCTCACCTTTTCCCCATATGTAGGTGCTCGCAATGACACTAGCGAGGATAGGGGTGCCACCTGCCCTCCTGGCAGCATGGCTCCCACACATGAAAATCTCCCTCCGCCAGTGTTGTTCCCTAGCCCCTCTCATTAAAGCCACGTACTGTTCCAGCCCATCTGGCCTCCTCGCGCACGTTGAACTTCACTACCCCCATGGCTCAATTGCTTACATTCATTCCGGCTCGGCTCTTCTTGTCACATCCCCTTAACTGGTTTAGATGCGCCATTAATCTATCCCGTGTGAGATCTGAAAGTTCCTTCCTTGAAACTCTTGTTATGAGGCTCCCTCTACATGCCCCGGCTGTCATTAATCGCCTCTGTCATCCTCTACTTGCTGCCTGTGCTGAGAGCTTCGCCCCTTCCCCATTCTCTGGTGAACTTGTTGACAGTGCCATGACCCGGACGCGCGACACCTCCAAGAGAGGTTCAGGTCACAGTGCTGGCAAAGCTGCCACTTTTGCTGAGAAGGAAAATATGGCCAACAACGGCTATGAAGGCAATGTATATGTCCCTATCCGCAGGCTGGTGAACAATTGGGAATCTTGTAGTCTTGCCGAAATTCTGGCATTTGGAAACCGGGGCAACCAAGTAAACTATTACTAGTTAATGAAAAATATGTTGGGTACTTTGGTGGAGGAAATGCTAACAAACTGGAACATGGCCAAGGTGACAATTATGGACACCAGAGCACACATGGCCTATTTGGATTGAATGTTGGCTACACTGGAAGCCAATTTGGCAAGTCAAAGGTACTCTTTGTTTCGACATTCTACTCCTCCCCATGATTCTGGTCCCGCTGCTCATTCTGAAGGTTTGACTAGAAATCCTAATGTCCATGCTGAGGGTGTTTCTACTGCCACTGAAATCCATGCTACAGACAGCTCCCTTCCCAACTCCCTCGGTGTCACTGCTGCAGAAGGCACTACTCCAGTTCCAGGCCCCTCCTTAGGCCTGATTTCTCCTGTTGTAGTGATGGTTCAGGGGGCCTCTCCCCCTAGGACTTCCTTCCTGATGCCCTCGACAATTGACACCTTACACTACAAACGGATCAGGAAGGTTGAGGACGATGAAGCCATATAGCGCAAAACTGAGCCACTTCCCATCAAACTCCCACTCCAGAATTGGGAAGAGGACTTCTTTGGCAGCTGTCCAATAATTGAAGACAATCCTGATTCTCAGAATGCAGAAGCTAGCATATAGAACTGCTTGGTGTGAACCTAGCTCCTATTTTTTTGCTGTTTAGCGTTATCTATCTTCCCCCGTTTTAGCTCAATGGTCTACTATCAAGCTCTAGCTTTTCCTTCTAGTCTAGTTCAACCTATGTTTTTAATGGTCGATTGTAATTATGTCAATACTGCTCAACGCACTTATGGGCAGGACTATGGATGCTCCTACTTGCTTTTTCTGCTCCATGAGAAGCTTCTGAAAGCTCATGAATCTACATATTCTCATGTGAATGTAACTTTTTTGTACTTTAATATATTTTCCTTATGTTGCTTAAAAAAAAAGTTAGATGCTAAAAATAATGTCTTAATCGAACTTGGGTCGATGATGAAAAACTCTCACCTATTAATCGTTGGACCATAACTAAATTGAGAATCAATTGTCATAAATGTTATTGGGAATCTAGTTATGTTCTAGTAAATGCCCAATTCAAATCATCATCATAAGTGAAGTGCACTAATTTATTCTGATGAAGATTATTAGGATACTATTCATAGATGTATAGAAATATTTCCCCACAAAATTTTATTTGAAAGAAAAAATATATCTTGAATATTCAAAATAATGAAATTAATATGAATATTTTTTATTTTTTTCTTACATTATAACAATTAATAATTTTTTATTGTATTGTATTTATATTAAATACTAAGCTTAAATTTTTTTTAATTTTATTTTATGAATTCTAGTGACTTTATTGAAATAGAATGAAAACAAAGCTAAATCTATGTTTTCATCCTTCACTACAAATCTATATAACACTCAAGTGTTGGTTGGGAGTTAGTCATAGATTTTACTTCGATCACTTGTGAGAGGTCAACAACTCAAATACAATCATTAGCTTGGCGTTGAGATCAACCTTGAAATTTTAGGAGTTGTCTAAATATTAGATGATATTGACTTTCCCGACCATTATTGATGGCATTAGACAATTTAATCTTTGGCTATATCATATTCATTGTTCAAAATCCATTTTTTATTACAAAATGGATTCATACCCTAAAAATTCATATTCTACTTGGATTATGCAATCTCAACATTTCCAATTATTACGATCAAATAATCCAAAAAAAATCCCAAATCATCTAATATTTAGACTACTTAAAAATTAGATTTTTCTTTAAAAAATAATCATAATCATAAATAAAGACAAATAAACCAAGGCAATGAATCATAAATCCACCCCACGTGAGTTCAATCCCCATCATTCACCGTAAAATAAGAGAAAAAAGATGAATTATCTTACAGTTAGAGTTAGCCCCCATCATTCACTGTAAAATAAGAGAAAAAAAATGAATTATCTTACCGTTAGAGTTAACATCATCTTTAATAAAGATGCATGGTTTACTTGTAACTTCTAACCAGCTCTATTCTTTCTACTTTAACCCCTTACTACCAACTTATATAGTAAGTATATTCTCCTTTAAATTTTAAAAGCTATTCACTTCTCGCATACAAATTAAATACGCACCATAAATAATTTACTTATAATATGACATAGAAATACTCGAGATATACATGTTCCCATCATACCCAACTAACATTTAAACAATAATTATTCATATAAATTCTTACACTTCATGGAATCTTATATAACAAATTCTCTGAGAGAAATAACTTAAATAACACGTGATAACCCATTGTTGTATCCAATTGGGAAAGAATGTTCATACTAGGCGTGCGTGTACTTGTTAAAACTTTATGTAATTAGGAAATATTATTTTTACTACATTTAAAGTGTTAAAATTTATTAAAATTTATTTTTTTAAATAATAATAAAGATAATTATCTAAAAATTATGATATTTTATAATAATTTATTTATTATTTAATAACAAAGATAATTATCTAAATTTATTTTTTATTATAATTTATAAAAAAGTAATTATATATATATATATATATATATATATATATATATATTTCAACTGAAACGTATATATATATTAATCAAACTTTTTGTAAAAAAAATATTAATCAAACTTATTTTTATTCATATTTTTTTTTTTAATTTTCACAAAATTATTTATATATATGATCATAATTTTATATGTAAATGGATTCTATCAATTTGTAGAAAATATTATTAAATTATGTATTTAAATGCGTTTTATATTTGAGCACTTAATAGATGATATCAGTCTTTGGATATTAGAAGAATGTTTCCATGTAGACAAAAGCCCCTTTGTAGCAAATCATCTTCGAACGCACATTTAGTGATTATACGATATCACTTTTCTATATTGGACAAAAACCCTTTGTAGGGTTGTTGTAGCAAATCATAGTCACATGAATATCTCAATCACTCCCTACTTCAAATTTGTATCAAAGCACCCTTAATAATAAATCATGATTACAGAGCATGTGTTGCATATTAATTCATTTTTTATTCAAACTATGAGGGTAAAGGTATTTTTACAAAAAGATGGTAAGGAATTTAACAATCAAAAATACAATTAGGACCAAATTTTTGTTGTGTAATTTGATCTTTGTTTTTTTGTGATATTAAAATAAGTTTTATTATTTTATTTTATGATTTTGATTCGTATAATTAAATTTATTAAAATTAGCAATTGTCCCAGGAGGTGTAAAGGGATGTCGAAGAGGGGAATACGAAAAGTAAAGTAGGGGGAGGAAAGGTTAGAAGTAGATGCTTCTAATGAAATTGGGATGTGGATTTGAAGTGAAAGAAAAAGAAAAGGACCTAGAACCATTGGATTAAAATATGAAAGTCTTTAAATGTATGGTCTGGTAATTCTATGATTGCATCTTTCTGTAGAGGCAAAGGCATATAGCAAGCACATAAACAACTGCCAATTTTAAGACATAAAAAACTGCATGACCTTGTCCCATATTCAAAATGTTACTTATCGCTAAGCTCATTAGACGATAGGATGGGGAAATTAAGTGGCCTTTGTGAATGAAAGGAAGTGGTATTATAGATTTGGAAGAAGTCGTGATTTTTTTGTTTTGCAGTCAATGGAAGAACATGAAAACCATATGTGAATCAATAGAAGAGCATTGCCAATAGCCAATGGATAGGCCATTATCATATTGAGCATTAAGAGTGAAAGTGATTGATATAGATCTAATGTCAGCGAAAAAGTGTGTGAAAATCAATGATTATACTTGGAAGAGATGGTCAAATTGTTCAAGGTATTAATACCAGCTTGACCAAAGAAACCTATTGGAAAACGTTATGCAAAAATCAACTTCAAGTGAGAAACATTCATGTGGTGAGACACGAAGCATTGTAGAGAGGAAAAAGATGAGCCTAAATAACGTGGAATCTCAATAAACAAAAAATATATTATCAAAGAGATAAGAAGATTTTGCAATGATATGGAGGAGAAAAGTTCAAAGTTATCAACAAAAGGTAAAAACATCAACGATATGAAGGCCAGCAACATGAAAAATAAATGATAAAATGTCTTGGAGTTAATAAATATTTAATTATCTATATGAAATTTTGAACAAGTGTATATGATCAATTAATAGGAAAAAGAGGTATAAGAAACCCATTGGTTGGCTACATACAAACCTACACAAACTCAAGAAAGAAAGTCACTACGCTGAAGTTCTTACTTGCAACCCTAGAATGTGTCAAAACACCCTAGTCATCGTGGCCAAGTTCAAGCAAATTCATTTGCACCTTCTAAATTGCTAGTATCAAAGAACACCCCGACAATTGCTCAGGCTAGCCCTCAATGTTGGGAAATATCCAATGGATATTATCAGATCTTGTATTGGTCACACAGTGGTGGATGATGACATAGTCATTCCTTTCGCTTCCACTTCAAGCATTGATACAAATATGTGACAATGCTAGTCTCTTCTCTTGGTTTCTAGCATTGTTCTTCATCTTTCCTAGAAGCAAATTTGTACATGTACATGGGTCTTATAGTTTTGGTTTACTTGCTACCACTATTCTACAATGTTTACTATGTTTATATTGTTTTGGCATCTGTATTTAGCTACGGTTTCAGTCCTTGGGGTTCTTTCCAGCCTAGTTGTTTTCTATTCTATTGGATGCAATGTCAAGTCGCAATGACCTAATTTGGTCATTTGTGGACATTAATACAATTTATTATTTCTTTCTTTCCTCTAAGGCATTTTGTGTCATGCCCGCTATCAATTATCCAGTGAATTGGCTTACGGTTCATAAAATTTCGAGACAGAAGTCATAGGTTCAAGTCTGACGACAATGAATAGAGTGTGGTATGAGCCTTTGTTCACAGAAAAAACAGAGGCATATTTAGAAGAGTGGAATTCAAAATCAAACATCTATAGAGATATTATTTTGTTTTCAGTTAATGTTGTGAAGTTAACAAGCAGTAGGTGTAATACTAAACATTCAAACTACTAGCAATGCCCCTTTGTGCATTTTGACACTTTAATTAGGTAGAGAATGCACTATCGTGTATTCAATTTGTGCACAAAAAAAATGATTAATCATGTAGTTGAAGGCCTTCGGAATATCTGGGATACTTTCTTGCTTGTCATCATGGAATTGAGGTGAGAAATATGACTCCAAAAAGTATTGTTGTAAAAATGATTAATCATCATATTGTTGCAAATCTTTCTTAAAATATTACCGTTGGTTTCTTTACCACTCCCATTACACATAATAATGATGTCTCTATGTTAGTGGCATCTACAATCATCATAAATTCAATCTCAAAATATCTTTGTCAATTTTTTAACCCTTCCACTATATATTGTGGTAATGCCTTACGATGGTCACAAATAATTTTATAACTTCCATGTGCACAAGCATAATGGGTTAACCATTGAGAAATTTTACAGACAACAGTGAAATTCCTGGCAGCCATACAATCTATGGAAGCTCCTCTTAGATGTCGATGACATATAATAACTGTAATTGTTTGGTGCTTTTTGATAATTCTATTAACTTCCCTGAACATTAAATACCTATGGTGTTTAGTTTTTCCTTATTATTATCTTTGGCATTGAAAATATGAATGGGTAATGTATGAGTTTTGCACCATTTGCAAATAGAACATCTTCTTCTTGACAAATTTTAGTGCATTTTAATATGTAGATGATTAAGTTAGAGATTCCCCTTTGTTCCCACCAATCCAACATTTCAAAACTCGTAGCTCCTTTCTTCTAGATTCCTATTTCACATTTAACTTACATCTCAAATTCATTGCCAAGACCTAACTCTTCATACCCTCTATTCAATCATTAAAGGTCAGTGGATAAATGCCCTGATATGTAGTAAATCATTGGTGATGTAATCATTTTTGGAGGTCATTGTCACAATGAGAAAATATTATATTGAATTCGTTGCTTCATCTGAGAACATATTCAATCAAACCATGAGCATGGAGATAGTAATGACTAGGTACAGATAGAATGTGGAATACATGCATCAACCTTAAGTTTACTTGGCATAGGCAATGTTTTGCATGTTAGAGAATGAAAAACAATCTAAAATTGGACCATTAAGATAAAGGACAAGCTATGATTATTCCAATTAAAATACATCGTGATGAGTAATTACAACACTAAGTTAGACACCTACTTCGTAAGGGTAATTGCAATCTACTCAAATATTAATCCTCAACTCCATGTACATGTTTGAACACAACTCTGCATCAAATGGATACATTGTTCAAGGAAAACTACAAACATTGTGCATGTGAAATTCCACAGGGGTAGATCACTAAGCTTGAACAAACCTCACAATTTCACTTTGTTAATTGCAAAGAAGAATTAGCAAGAAGTATGATCAAATTCACTCATAAACTAAAAATATGTGAGAAAACTAATGTTGATACATCCATCAGCTGTAAGCTGGAAAAAATATGGTAATACAATAGAATGAATTTCATACCCCTAGGAGAGTTTGAATTCTCCTCAAGTCATGGCTTAGTTTGCATTGGAACCATCTCCCGATAAGGTCTAGTGGCCACCGATGGTTAATGATCAGTCAACCAAAGTAGAACTGAGCATAACTGAACCATGTGGGAACCAAAATAGGGAAGGAGACTCCAAGGAGGGTGCATACTAGCTGTTAGTGGTCAAGGAGGGTGCTCCTACACTCAGTAGCAGTCAAATAGGAGCTACAATCGGTTAACTGAGCAATCAAGGGGACAAGGTTCCCTAAATCATGGAACTGATTGATAGATCTCCTAAATCTGTGTAGGAGGGCACATTTGTAACTCTAGTGATGGAAAAAAGGGCGCATGAGTGGCTAGGAGGGCTAATAATGGCCAGAAACAAGCTCCAAGGGGGGAAAAATAGGGACTAGGTGCTAGGAGACTCCACTGATGATGCATGGAATGCATGCATGCAGCGCATGCAAAACCAAGATGGTGATGGTGAGAATATTCCAACAGTCCAAATGTGGAAAATGAAGTTAACTATACCTAGAAATAGAACATAATAAAGAGTTTACAAATGTCTTGTATTTTACCACTCTACTGTAAATCTCAAGAAATAAATCCAATGTAATATAAGTATTTTGAATGGAATCTAGTAAGAAAAAGTAAATTGGATGCAAACACATTAAGCCACCCGAGAACATAGAAATAAATGAATTTAGGCCTTGAGCTTGAGCAACTCATAATCGAAATAGAGATGGCCCTAGAAAATAGACAAATTCACTATGATGAATTTAGTGAGAAGATATGAGTATAATTCATGTGGAGTCCTTGCACACCCTGATCAAGAAAAGCCAAATTCTGATATTCATAAGGCACAAATAATTCAGGCCTCACCCATCCATCTATAATTCCCAGTTCACAATGGACAGGGCAAGTTATGCCCCAGGACCTACTCGTGAAACTCCCATTTACTTGCTTTTCCATTGAGTTGCATGCCCCTTTCATACAAAGCACCCTTACCCATTTAATTTGAAGGTGTAGGTTGCTACCTCCAACATCCTGACATGCAGTTTCACAAAAAACATCAACATATAATAGAGCATTAGTCAAAATATTGTAAGTATGATAGTTGTATTCTCATCCACAAATTGAATCCAAGGACAACCCATCTTAACCCACCAATTGAATTTCCCAAATTGGCCACTAAACTTACATTCCCTACCTTTAATGTCCATTATACGAAGAAATTCTAAGAATGGTGAAGTCAAGCATTAATGGGTATTCACACAGAGTTTTCATGAGGTTTTATCCCAAACAGGTCAACATAACTCATCTGAATAAAAATTGCAAGCTAGGTAAAAAGGAATAAACACCAATTCCTAATAATAGCTCATGCCTAAGAATTACAAATGACTCACCACAATGCAAACGAGAGTCAACGATGATGGCCACAACAACAAACGAACTTAAAAAACAAGTATAAGAATTTGTTCTGTCTTTAGACTGACTAGGATGATTGCTCTCTACCAACTAGGTAAACCCAGTTCCCATCCTACACATTAAAACAACACTAAAACATGCCTTTGAATTAATATCCAAGTAGCCAAAGTTGACAATTCTACATCTAAACCCACCTTAATGTGAATGAATTCGACATTTTCTCCTTACTGGGTGTCTGTTGTGTGTTGTAAATCAGGCGCTTGGTCATGGATGAATTCAACCACCTCTTCTGCAAACATCTGAGTAGGTGTACCATCTTCTGTAAACATTTAGCGCATTTAGATATTTGGAAGCTAAGTCTTCACACGTTTAGATGTCTAGAAGTGGCATGTCCCAAAAATTTCCATTAGGTCACAATGGCCTAAGCCCCTTCTCCATAGTCATGATAGTTTTTCAAATTGATGCAAAGGGTCAAATAATTGCCAAGCATGGTGTCCAAGTTGGTAATAATGAAAAATTAGATCCAAATGGACAAGGTGGGTAACATCAAGAGAAAATTCCCAAGTATTGGTTTGTAATATTTCCCATCCAAATGAACTATCATGGAGGAAAATTACTAGTTCCCTAGGTTGGGGGTGGAAGCATTAAAGTTGGAGTCAAGGAGCTACAAGACCCTAAATTACCTTAGACTTAAAAATTCACATTAAATGGGTCAGTTAAATAATAATACAAAGAAAATAAGGTGGCATTTGATCATGAGGGCACATAAGAGGTTGTGGGACCCACATGTGGCAAGATTCCTCACTACAATTGGCATGATTCTCTCAGCAATTCGAGTTCAAGATGAAGGGTAACATAATTGGGGGAGTTTAAGAGGTATTATTCATGGCATGAGTCATGTAAGGTCTAATTGGAGTTGAAGAATAACTCCCATGGAAGAGGAAGAGGCATCTTAGAATAATTGTGACACTTGGAGCTAGATTCCCTAACTCCTATGACAACAATGATGAAGATTATATGACACCTATGACAAATTTCAGACCTGATTGCTGACATATGACATATATGACATGTCAGGGCTAAAAATAGCCTCCAAGAGGGCCCACAAGGGAGTTATGGAAGCCAAGAAGATTCCCCATTCGAATTGAGGGAAGATGGAGACTAGGAATTGTTGGACAAGTGGCACACATTGGAATCTCTTCCCAACTTGAGTTGGCATGAGGATTTTGGAAGGAATTTGACCCATGGAGGACTTGAGAAGTTTATAAAAGAGAAGAAAAAAGAAGGAAAGGATATTTTGATCATTTTTTATTTGCATCTTTGCAATTTGGAGAGATTCTAGCTTGTCCATGCTAGTGGAGTGTTTACACTACTTGCCTTAGTACCAATTTCAAGGGTGAAAGATTCCCATCCTATTGGAAATTGGAGAGGCCATTAAGGCCTTTCATTTGGAGATACAATGGAGTTTATTTTGCAAGTTGAATCTACAGGGAAGCTCGTGATTCTTTCTTCTTCAACTTGTTCCCATCTCTATCTCACATTTCTCTGCATATTTTGGCTCTTGGAGGAAGGACGCACATGGTGAGATGCAGATCTCTTTGTAAGATTCCAAGATACACTATTTATTTTTAATCTGATATATTTTCTCTGTATTTTATTCTCAAAATATCCTTAGGTCTAAATACCAAGTGAAACTATGTAAAAATACCAAACAATGCATAAATGGTGCCATTTTCCCTATATCTTGTTATGAGAGCTTGAAGTTGCTATATTTCGATTTATATCAGTTCATATATGTTATTTTTATGATGTATGGAGATTCATTAATGTCATGAATAAGTTTCATATACATTACATAATCCTTTGGAACACAAATCTCGAATTTCATAGCAAGTGGTGAAGTTTCCTATCATTTCCCCCTATGTGAAGACATGTCCACAAACCTTTGATTTATGAGAGTTGTAGAAGCCTTTAGAAACTGATTATTGATTCATTTGGGTGCCAATTTAAGTCATTTAACTAATCCATGACTCTTTTATGAATTTTTTAGGGTCGCACTGCATTTGGGAATCCATTAGTGACCTCTACCCTTGGGGGTTTGAACCTCGAATTTACAAGTAAATTCCCTATTTTCTCCGGAAGTTAAATTAATGTTGCAGAAGTATTTTTAGAGTTTCAAAGGATCCATAAGATTAATTTTTATGTCTCTACCTTTTCAACACTCTCATTCCCAATTCAAAATCTTTAGGAGTCTTTTGGAGCTATCTACCCTTGGGGGTTTCAACATCGATTTTCCTAGTAATTATGTCTTTCATTCTCTAATTGTAAATGCAAGTTTATGAAGTATTTGGAAAGTGTCCAAGCATATAATATCTTCTTTAATGTGTCCAAATACATCTCAATACACTCCATACACCATTCTAAAATATTTGGGATCATTTGGGACAGTTTGGGGCTTTACTAGTCCAAGTTTCGAAAATTGACTAAATTGGGAAAATTTTCAAATTGGGGACATTACATTGGTATCAAAGCATGGTCCGTGCACCTGTGCATTATTTTCATCCATTGAAGAAGAAATTTCATCCATTTATTACTATTATGATGACTCCTATGAGTACAATTCCGTGAATGAACTACAAAGATTGAGAGCAACATGTAAAACCTTGCCCCAACAATATCAGGCATATCTTGATCTGTATAAGGGAGGTACACAAAATTCCATTCCTTTTGAATACTTTTCTCATTGGTTGTTTTAAAATATTCCTAATATAGAAGATGTGGAGTTAGTGAAAAAAGGTCTATGTCCTTCTTGCAAAAGACCTTGGAGAGAAAATCATATCTGTGTGAGTGAAAAGAGTAATGAAATATCTGAAGCTTCAAGGAATGCGTGTTTCCTAATTGAAGAGAGTTTTTGGGTTTTATTCAAAAATAAGTTCCAAATATATTGATCATAAGGAAACCAAGGGGAAAAATGCATTAGCTTGCTTGAAGGAGCGAAAGGAGGAGACCCATGAGCCACCTAGTTCTGAAATAGGTGAAATAGAAGAAGCAGTACATGAAGAGGATTGAAAGTCACTCCCAAGTGAATCTGGAAAATATGAAGAGACATCACGTGTGCATGATCCTACCCTTATGGAGCCTACAAATGATGACACTTTTGCATATTCTGATCATTTGAGTGAGTTCGTTCATTCTCCTACATCTTACACTTCTATATTTTGCAGCATTCATCCTAATGAAGTATGGGTGAAAATTTCCATTTTGATGGTTCCACATGAGGAGTATGAAACTCCAATCTCTCCTTTATATGATGACATGATTAGAGCACCTTCTTACTTACATTTGCAGCAGCATCCTTTTTTACCTTATGATGATACATATCTTCATGGATGCACCTATGATGTTCACTTGAGTCACTTGAAGACTCATCATTTTCCTTGCTCCTTGCTTAGTTCAATTGATGTTGGAGGAAATTCATCCAATACTTGGGTGAAGAGATATATGATTGGAGCGCATTATTATTGTCACCAAAATTCCTTGTTATTTCTTGATGATACACATATTCAGGGATGCACAAATGGTACTTCTAGGAGCCCCTTGAAGGCTCATTGTTTTCTCTGTTCCCTACTTGGTTCATATTTCAATGGAGATTATTCATTCACTTCTTGGATGAAAGAAAACATGGATGAATATTTTGATGCATCTTACATCCTTTTGGAGAATCATTATAGGACATGGGATCCTCACCTATGTCATTGGATCAGATTTGATTGGTCACTTGAAGGTTGTATGCACTTGGAAAATGGTGGTCTACTTACTTGGAGGTATAAGCACTTTCATGATTCTTTGATGAGGAACCTCCTTGATGTACATTTTTATTATGTTGTTATGCACTTTGATGATATATCTTTGGTACTCATGATGTTTGGAAGAATACATACAAGAAAATGGGATCCATAAATTATCTTTCCTGATGATATGGGTTGCAGAGCACTCCTAATTGTTGGAGTGCAATACAAGCAATGGGATCCTGGAATAAATTTTTGTCTCATTGGTTTCATTTTTTGGGGGGACACAAGTAGTATGGGAGATTAAGCCCCACTTAATAAAGTGATTTTAATCAGAGTAGTGCAGCAGCAAGCATGGTGGTTCCTCTCTAAAATTTTCATACAATCTTGAAGACTCAAAGTTTGGAAACTCAGTGGAAACTTCAAAGAATTATACGGAAATGGGTTTCCAAAATATGAAATAGGTAAAAGAGTAATTGTGCAAACTTTGTTTTGATGGATTTAATTAATATTTTTGTGTTTAGTGGTGATGTCACAGGGGTATCAATATGAAAAAGAAAATCCAAATCTCCTTGCTTTTGGAAACACACGATTGTAGTGCATGAGTGCCACTACTTAGAGTTTTAGAAGGAAAGTTTTGGAAAGAAAGCAGGTTCTTCAACATCCATGTTTGAAATTGCTTGAGGACAAGCAATATTTGGAAGGGAGGATTTGTCATGTCCCAAAAATTTGCATTAGGTCACAATGGCCTAAGCCCCTTGGCCATAGTCATGATAGTTTGTCAAATTGATGTTAAGGGTCAAATAATTTCCAAGCATGATGTCCAAGTTGGTAATAATGAAAAATTAGATCCAAATGGACAAGGTGGGTCACATCAAGAGAAAATTCTCAAGTATTGGTTTGTAATATTTCCCATCCAAATGAACTATCGTGGAGGAAAATTACTAGTTCCCTAGGTTGGGGGTGGAAGCATTAAAAGTTGGAGTAAAGGAGCTACAAGACCCAAAATGACCTTAGAATTAAAAATTCACATTAAATGGGTCAATTAAATAATAATATAAAGAAATTAAGGTGGCATTTGATCATGAGGGCACATAAGAGGTTGTGGGACCCACACGTGGCAAGATTCCTCACTACACTTGGCATGATTCTCTCACCAATTGGAGTTCAAGATGAAGGGTAACATAATGGGGGGATTTTAAGAGGTATTATTCATGGCATGAGTCATGTAGGGTCTAATTGGATTGGAAGAATAACTCCCATGGAAGAGGAAGATGCATCTTAGAAGAATTGTGACACTTGGAGCTAGATTCCCTAACTCCTATGACAACAATGATGAATATTCTATGACACCTATGACAAATTTCATACCTTATTGATGACATATGACATATATGACATGTCAGGGCTAAAAATAGCCTCTAAGAGGGCGCACAAGGGAGTTATGGAATCCAAGAAGCTTCCCCATTCGAATTGAGGGAAGATGGAAACTAGGAATTGTTGGACAAGTGGAACACATTGGAATCTCTTCCCAACTTGAGTTGGCATGAGGATTTTGGAAGGAATTCGGCCCATGGAGGACTTGAGAAGTTTATAAAAGAGAAGAACAAAGAAGTAAAGGATATTTTTATCATTTTTTATTTGCATCTTTGCAATTTGGAGAGCTTCTAGCTTGTCCATGCTAGTGGAGTGTTTACTCTACTTGCCTTAGTACCAATTTCAAGGGTGAAAAATTCCCATCCTAGTTGTAAATTGGAGAGGCCATTCAGACCTTTCATTTGGAGCTACAATGGAGTTATTGTTTGCAGGTTGAAGCTATAGGGCAGCTCGTGATTCTTTGTGAGATTCCAAGATACACCATTTATTTGTAATATGATATATTTTCTCTGTATTTTATTCTCAGAATTTTCTCAGGTCGAAATACCAAGTGAAACTATGTAAAAATACCAAACAATGCACAAATGGTGCCATTTTCCCTATATCTTGTTATGAGAGCTTGAAGTTGCTATATTTTGATTTGTATCAGTTCATATATGTGATTTTTATGATGTATGGAGAGTCATTAATGTCATGAATAATTTTCATATACATTACATAATCCTTTGGAACACAAATCTTGAATTTCATAGCAAGTGGTGAAGTTTCCTATAATTTCCCCCTAAGTGAAGACATGTCCACAAAATTTATGAGAGTTGAAGAATCCTTTAGAAATTTATTAATAATGCATTTGGGTGCCCATTGAAGTACTTTAACTAATCCATGTCTATGTTCTGAAAGTTTGGAGGGTCATACTGCATATGGGAAGCCATTCGTGACCTCTACCCTTGGGGGTTTGAACCTCGAATTTACTAGTAAATTTCCCTATTTTATCCTGAAGTTAAATGAATGTTGCAGAAGTATTTTGAGAGTTTCATAGGATCCATAAGCTTAATTTTTACATCTCAATACCTTTACAACACTCTCATTCCCAATTCGAAATCCTTAGGAGTCTTTTGGATCCATCTACCCATGGGGGTTTCAACATCGATTCTCCTAGTAATTATGCCTTTCATTCTCTAATTGTAAATGAAAGTTTATGAAGTATTTGGAAAGTGTCCAAGAATATAATATCTGCTTTAATGTGTCCAAATACATCTCAATACACTCCATACACCATTCTAAAATATTTGGGATCATTTGGGACAGTTTGAGGTTTTACTAGTCCAAGTTTAAAAAATTGACTAAATTGGGGACATTACAGGAAGCTATGTGATAAATGAAGAATAGAAAAAATACTAATGATGTACTTGAGTCAAGTGAAGAAACACCTCTTCTACCAAGATCTCGCCACCCAATCCTTAATCCCAAATTATTGATCCTTCACACAGATCTGATCTCCCTCAATGGATTAATGAAACCAATATCAACGGTAGGCTATGAGAGTCTATATGAAAGATCCTACTCTGATCTGCTCCAAAAATCAATGGAGGTTTAAAATTTTGTATATGATAATCTGCTCCTGATTTTGGCAAATTTTTGGAAATACTAACTTAAATTCTTCCTCCTCTTCTCCCTTTCGTTGCACTTTATTTATAGGCTTGTAAGAAGGGATAAGATCAACATGTGTCATGTGATGGAAATCAAATGGGCACCAATAATGTGTAAGCATAGCTAGCAATATTTGGGAGGTTCACCTTCCATCCCATGTGTCCTCAGAATTCCTCAATGTCGATGCGCCCATGAGGCATAGTTATGACAGTCACGAGCGATCACAAGTGTGCAACGCCAAAAGCATGAGCACTTTAGGAAATGTGCTCACACCAATTTGTATAGTTAATCCTCAATAATGGAAAAATATGAAGAGGAAGGGAGGAGGCTAATGAGGCTCATGTAGATGGATTCTGTATTGAAAAAATTTGCACCAGACCCCCCATGCTTGCATTTCTCGCAAAGAATCATTATATATTTGTATAGGCTCCTCAAGCGAGGAGGATGCTAAGGAAGTTGTCAACTCGCTTAATGAGTTTGTGAATAAGTTGCCACAAAACTTATTCACGACAAAGGTGAGGAATTCAACTATAGTTGCAAGAAACAATTTCTCATTGAGAATACACCTATGGCGTAACTTGTCTTGCATAATACTCAATTATATATAAACAAGAGCCATGAGGTGGCAATTCCATTACACCTTGATAAATTTGGACCTTGTAAATAGATATGTTGTCCTTAAAGGGATCTGAGCTAGTAGAGGAGGCCTTGCAATTTTAACAGCAAGGCATGAAAAATGTTTCATAATATGTTTACACTATAGTGTCCTCTTTCCTTATATTTTAAGTTGTATTATGTTTTATTCTTTTTTTAGTCATAATATCTTTAGATTGTATAGGAATCAACACAGACAACGCTGCAATGTTTATAGTTTGGAACAATCTCCAAAATGAAGATAGACCTCCACTTTGTAGTTCTTGTTTAATAAGTAACTTCCCCAAAATTTCAAAGCCTCGTTCTTCGACTACTTAAACACGAACTTTAATAGTTAAATCCTTTCATTATTGATATAAGAGACTGTTAGATTTATAGTATATTGCATGTGTTTTCTTTGTTTTGTTTTACATACAATTACAAATAAACCCAAGGATTGTAAAAATAATGTGTAAGACTAAAATGTTTTGTGTGCTTGTAACACCCACCCTCACAACAACACTATGATTGAAATATGCCCATCTCAACACCATTTGTGTATCATTGATATAAGCACAGAGTTTGATCTTCTCATATAGATAAAAATAAAA
Source organism: Larix kaempferi (assembly GCA_027924585.1). Classification (NCBI taxonomy): domain Eukaryota; kingdom Viridiplantae; phylum Streptophyta; class Pinopsida; order Pinales; family Pinaceae; genus Larix; species Larix kaempferi. Next base: position 16,345,170 of record BSBM01000545.1, read on the forward strand.
GGAAATGATTTTAAAATACCAAAAAAAATCGAAAAGGCAACTCCTAAGGAGCAAAGTAAAATAAATTAAGGAGTGAAAATGCAAAGTAAAATAAATTAAGGAGGAGTGAAAATAAATGCATAGAGTTTGATCTTCTCATATAGATAAAAGTAAAAGAAAATGACTTTAAAATACCAATAAAAATTCGAAAGGCAACTCCTAAGGACCAAATTAAAATAAATTAAGGAGTGAAAATGCAAAGTAAAATAAATTAAGGAGTGAAAATAAATGCATAGTAGATTGTAGCAAAAATATATTTTACAATATCAAATTTAAAATAAATAATTTGTTTTTAAAGAAATTAAGATGTGAGTCTTAAATTGTCATGAACAAGTACATACTATCTATATGGAAACTATATTATAATTGATTTTTGAAATGAAATTCAAGCCAAATTGAGCATTTAAACTCATTGTTACAAATTTTAAAATTCTTAATAAACATTTAAAAAACAAAAACAAAAACTAATTAGTAATATATGTACTTGTTTGAAAAATTAAATTAAAAATGCATTTCTATTAAATCAAATTTGTTTAACCCAATTATAGAAAGAATATAGAGGCCACACATGCCAAATCACAAAATACTTTGTGAAGTTATACAATGGATGCTAAATGGCATGCATGCTAACCTAGCAAATTCAACCTTACATATTTGTTTTTTTTAAGTTTAAATAAATGAAAATCAAAATGATAACTAACTTAATGGAACGTGGGATTAGAGAACATTCCACTTTATCCGAGATGAAAGTGCATACTATATTTTAAAATGGTGTAATATTTAATATTTTATTAAAAAATTAAAAATGAAATGTAAAAATGGTGTAATATTTAATATTTTATTAAATAATTAAAAATAAAATTACATTTCATTACGTTTAAATAGCAATTCAATAAAACTACTCATACTATTAGGTGATTTAAATATTTATAAATAGAAATTTAAAAAAAAAACATTTTAAATATTTATAAATAGCAGTTCAAAAAACATTTTAAATATTTATAAATAACAATTCAAAGAAAATATGCATGTCGTTATTTCATGGGGTATTTGGAAATTAATGAATGCCATTATCTTTAAAGATTAAAAAACTAAACCTTGATAAGTGCTGCAGATGGATTGTCAGATATTATAATGAACTTTTTGCCCAAAGGCATACCTCAAAAAAGATGAGGCTGATATAGTGATATAGTTTTCCTCAGATGAAATGTCTGCTACAGGATATTTTGATGGGACTACACAAGTAGGCTATTGTGCTACAAGGGTCATCCTCAAATTAAATCCAGAACACATTTTCAAGTTCAAGCTAAATCATGGTCAGGGGACAAATACCAAGGTTGAATTAATTTCCTTATGGTGTATGCGCAAGGTTGCTTCTTTAATTGGGGTTGATTCCTTAACTATTTATGGTGATTCATATGTTATTATCTAGTGAGCAAAAGGAAAGAATAATCTTCAGATTTTGGCTCTCAACAATTGGTGCTTTCAAACAAAATCCCTCCTCTCTTCCTTTTCTACTTTGGAGCTGATACATATCTACAAGGAAGCTAACAATGATGCGGATTGTTTATCCAAAGAAACTCTACTAGGGATAGAAGGTCTTCTTTTGTGGATGGAATTTGAAATATCATCCTTGGTTGACCAAGGACACTTTAAATATTTTCAGATTTGAGGTTTTATATACTTTTTGTGATGTATTCCGTATTGACAGATGACTATGATATGATTTGATGTGTCGGTCACTTTTAGAATCTTTTGTGGAGATAGATCCATTTTTGTATTTGCTTTTTGATAGAATTGTAGGGGATGAAACAATTCCTATACTACATCTTTTGAGGATCTCAAATGTCGATGTACTTTTTTATTCAAGTTTTTGAATAACAAAAGTATCGGTTTTTTTTCCTGCTAAAATAAAAAAAATACTCATACGATTACGTGATTGTAAATATTTAAAAAAATGGCAAGTGCCACTGTATTCAAATGAACAAGCAAGCAAACAAACCTCCACAAGAAATTTGTGTTCTCCTTCTTTGCTTGTTTGGTCAAGCTGCTTGATAGCAACCTTACTACCATCGTGCAACACTCCTTTACACATATTCCAAGCCTCCATAACCAACAACATTGTTTGAGCTGAAATTACTTGTTACTGCATGGAGTTGCTTGAATGTAAATAGTAAAATACGGGAGGGACAATAAATTATAGGAGTAAATTACTCAAAATTTCATTGCTTGGTTGTAGGGATTCTGCATTAAAAAAAATAGTATGCAAGTCATTTAAAAAACAATGAATTAAACACACACGTAAGGTGGGCTTCCCCATGTATTGTTTATCACACATGAGGGTATGTCTAAATCCCAATTGGATCATTGAAATCCATACAAATTAGGCCTAAAAAATATGAAAATTGTCCAAAACTCAATATCTCATACAACAATGCCTCTAGCATAGGCCCTCTAAACCTCTCTCTCATATGCAGTTGCGAAGCTAGAGGTTGCATATTTAGAGTTCCAATATCTGAGAAGCAAATTGTATGTATCATATTGAGAGGCCAAATGTTGGTTGCATATTGGAGTTTCAAATTTTTATATGTTCATCATTTTCATGGACTTGGCATAGCTTTGCTAAGTGTATTGGGTCTATGCTTGTTGTCTATGAGCCACACCTTGGCTCTCCTTTACATTCTATGGGGCTGACCAGTACTCTGTGTAGTTCCACTTCTTTAGAACCAACAAAATCCCCTTCACTAGCCCTTTAGGCATCAACCTACGAGCAAGATGACGTCTCACCTAAAGCGAAGATGGGTGGTTACAGAATCAGGTTTCTGTAACCTGGTGACGCGCAATTATGCTATACGAGCTTTATATGCACAGCTTACTCAACATCTACTTCGCAGATCGTTACCAACATGTATCTGCACACTTCATCGATCTCAACAACCTATAGACTACAATGAATCGTTGTTACTTTACTCTATAACTACGCATTTCCCATACTTAACACAACTTTGCAATGTTCATACGTGCATGTTTCGCTACTTAACATATCATTCACATTCACATTCATATGAAAACACATATATAAGCATAAAAATTCATGAACATTCAATATATCAGAGATTCAAACACATAACACAAGTATTTACATGGGTCACCCCCCCAGATGGGAGCTATGTCCACGGGAACTATTCTTATATTTCTTGGAAGGGGTTAACAGTTCCAGTCCACGCATTTAGCTACAGACTCTTCTCTACAATAGATCTCTGCACACAGAGTTGCAGAGTATTTTTTCCTCTCTTAGATCTCTCTTAGCATAGATATAACAATCTCTCAAAAATGTAACATCAGTCTAACAAGATATAACCCTTCCTTATACAAAATTTTCCTTTATATAGATTGTGACCGAAGGTCACATCTTTACAATAACTATGGGCCAACCCCCATAGTACCCTTAAACCCAAAAATGGCATGGTTCTCCTATTGAAAACGCTTTATCCTTACTTCATTGGAGCTCTGTTGTCCTTTTGCACAACTTCTTCTGGATCTGACGCTTCTCTGACAGTCAAAGTTCTGACCGCGCGGATCTTACGCTATAGTGGCACATCCTTTGCACCATTCTGCTTCTTTGCTCTTTTCTTTTTTAGCTGACAGTCCGTCGCTTCATTCATAACTAATCCAACTACCTCGATGGTCCTTATTACTTCTCCTTTACTAAGGGGACATATCCTTTTCTGCCACTTCGCTTCGCTCCATACCATGCTGCCAGGAATTGTGGAGTTTTTTCTCCCAAAACTGGTCGATGTTAGGTCTCGCTTAACTTGTACTTTCTCCATAAAAAAATATTCCACTTGGGCTGCACCCAACAATCCCCTAACACTTACTCGTGGCTCTCCCCTGAGCCACTTTGACTGGGATATTTCGATTGCGCATCCTCTGAGATGTTTGATTTCGCAGCGAACTCTTGAAAAGTTGCACTCAACTTCGCAACTATGTACTTGGATTCTTGCTCAAACTCCTTAATTGTTTCGAGCATCTCCTCTGAGATAGGTTATAGAATTTGCTCCTTCACAGTGTTCTCTGTTGTCCAAAGTTCTTGCAACTTCTGCTCAATTTCTTCAGAAAGTGCAAGCTCCTCTTCATGCATTAGCTGTAACTTCGATGAAGTTTCAGCTTCCTTCAGCCTTAATGCTTCCAACTCCTTTTGAATTTCTTTCTTCTCTGCGAAATTCTGGATCCTTTGCCTTGGTGGCAAATCCTTCATAGCCATGTTCACAGAGTCAAGATATTTCTGTCGTTGTTGTACCTCATCCTGAATTTTCTGTAACTCAGGTTCTTCCTGTAGCATATCCCATACCTTCGTAATTTCATCAAGTAGGTCTTGACATATCGCCAATTCTGCAGATATTGTTTCTATGGAAGCCTTTAATTCTTCGTCTCTTGCTTCTTTATCTTGCTGCGGAGTACCAGATTGTTGTCGAGCTTCTAAGTCAACAATCTGCTCCTTATATCCAATCTCCATGGTTTCCATCTTATCCTTGAGGTTGTCTACAGTTGCACCAATCCTTAGGATAGTGGATTCTACCTTAGGCTCATCTGGGTACTTTGGGATATTTGCACAGAATTCGGAAACAACTTTCTTCAACTTCTTGTCCTTCTCTTGCGCATATGCTAAATCCTTGGTATTTAGTGCACATTCATCCTTTAGCTCCTTGTATATTTCCTCTAGCTTCAAATGCTGGTAATAAGAGACTATGTCTCTATCTCGTATTTCTTCCACAGCCTGCAGATGTAGATTATGTAGTCCCTCTATTGGAAACATCCCAACAATAATATCCAGATGTGTGAGTTCAGTGAGCTCGTCAATCGGTAATATGGCGTTCATCGGCTCTATTATAACTAGTTGAGGTCTCATTGGTTAAGGAGGGCACCTTTCTTTTCCTTTGGCTTGACTCACCTGCATGATCATCAGAATATGGTTCCCTCACCAAGTCTCACTGGACTTATTCAACCCTTGCTACCAGACTCTTCAGTTCTGTAAGGCTCTCCATCATTCCTGCTTGGACTATTTCTTGCTTGCTTTCCTTTAATGCAATTGTTTCTTCAATATGATTCAACACTCTGACTACGATTCAATCATAGTCATCGTCATGCAACTGCGCATCAAGTGGAAGCTTAGTAGCTTTACGTTTCTTCCTGTGCATTCCTTCTGGCATGGCTGTATCGGTTTGATTTCTTTTCTCTCCTGCTAACAAGCCACTAGCTTGTTGTTGTTTTGCGCCTTGGCTTGGTTCTAGGTTCTGTGCGCTTGTTGTATCATCACCTTGGTCTTGTGAATTTACAGCTTCGCTTTCTTTTGAGGTGGTAATCAATTTGGATGGTGCATCAACCTTCCATTATGGTGACCAGTCTTCCATAATCAGATTGATTTTTTGTGCCTCTAACTGATATAGTCCTTCAAACCATTGAGGAGGCGTAAGTTGTACTCGCGGCTGAATGTAAATAAAGTGCAATCCATCTTTGAAAGTCATATTCCAGATATAGCGAGTTGTCACTTCCTTAATGATACGCGGAGTCCTTTGAATGACTTCGCATAAATTCTCATAGTAAGTATACAAATGTATGTTGTTTACCCTTTGTCGATCTAGCTTCGAGTTTTCCCACATGTTTGCAAACCTTGGTCCTCGACAATCTCCAATGAATACTAGGACATTTTGTTGATAGCTAGGCTCCTTCCATCCCACACAGGAAATTAGTACTAGCAACCAACTATAGTGGAACCAACCTCCGCTTCATTGTGTATGTCGGATTTCTTCTAAGAATTCGTTCATAAGGTAGCTCGCCTAGTTGAACTAAAGGCCATCCTTGGTCTTCGTAGCTAAGGATATTGCAGCAGTCGGTACCTTGTTCGTTCTACATTTCCTCAGGATATTTCCTGCAAGGAGTTGGACTGTGAACCGCTTGGCTTGATCCTTGATCCCGGCGGTTTTATAACCACGTCTTCCTTTGGTTATCCTGATTTCTCTCTTCATCCTTGCAGCCAGCTCTTTATCCTTGTTCTTACCTACGAACTCAACTGCAGGATCAACACCTCTCTTGCACAAGTGCGTGATCCGGTAGATGAGATCAATGTTTATGTCTATCTTGCGGTATAACCACAAGTATCCCTAGTGCGTGCATGAGAGTAGTGTGCGCACCACCGCTGTAAGCTCTGGGATCCTATCAAAATGTGGAATGCGGAGCAAGTTCAACAACCCTAATGGTTTCAATGGCGTAATCCAGTCTTGCGGGTGAATGGTTTCCTGCTTGGTAGCTTCATCATACCTTCTGCACATGTATTGATCTGGTTGGAACTGTGGAAATTTTTCATCCTGGAGCAAGTCATGGCCCGCGAATTTGCACTTTGGAATTTTACCGAGCAAATTCTCCTTAATCCGCACATGGCTTGACATTGGTGGCATCGGAATCTCATACTGAGGATTCCTCATGAGAAGCACCTCTGGCGCATCTCGTTTCCTTGTAGAGATGTATTTTGGAACAAGCAGGATGGGTCTCTCTTGATTCGGTGCCGGTGGAAATGGCATCGGAACACTCGCGGCCTTCAATTTTTCCTGTTTAGTGGCATTATGCTTGTCTTTCTGCTTCTGTTGTGGTACATTCCTCGATGAGTTTCTAGATGATCCATCGCGTTCTAGGACTTCTTTCTTTACGGGCATCTTCGTGACTCCTTCCAAACTAGAATGTCAAAAGTCTCTCAAGATATCGTCTAAGGTCGACTGCTCAAACATACACAGTTGGATAACGATAGCTTTCAACTGGTAAAAACTTGGAAATTACAGGCAGTAAAAAATAAAATTCTTGGTAAAATCAGTAAGTAAGCGGCCTTTACTATTTATAGGCACCTCAGCACTAAGGCGTGCCAAAAAATGGCTAACTTATCATTAAATGATATGTCCATTGGCCAAATCTTGCTTAAATATTGGTCCTTTCCCTTCATTGAATGTGTCTTCAACGGACGAATATGCCTTAAATACTCAGAAACATCCGGTTTCTGAAAGTACTGTATAACGACTACTTTCTGATCAAAAAATTTAATGGCTAGTTTTCCTTTACCTCGGTAGTGGTCATGTGAACTGCAAGGTTCATTGCACATTTCTCTTTTGCTTTGCTAGCAGATATGTGAATTGTGAGGTTCACTGCGCATTTCTCTTTTTCTTAATTTTAAATTCGCAGCGCGATTTTTCTTTTACTTCACAACTCAACTTGCTATGTGTGCTTCGCAGCACATCCTTTATTTTTGTGAAAACTTCGCATTTTACCGAAATTGTGTGCAGACTCTTATTCTTTTATTTTTAGTGTTCAATTTCAACTGCACTTGACACTTAAAATTGTCTTACGTTGCTTAAATGATACCTGGAAGAGTAGGGCCATCCCTTTAAGGATTTAGTCTAATCCCGTTAACAAGTCCTTTCAAATTTTCTCCAAGTAGTGTGGCGAGCTAAACTACTCCACCACTAGTGACATGCTTAATAATGTATGGCCCTAACCAATGCATTTTCAATTTTCCAAGAAATTTCATAAATTTTCTATCATAGAGGAGGACAAGGTCTCCTACCTGGAAAAATTTATTATTGATGTGTCTATCATGCCATACTTTTTCTCTGTCTTTCTACACTTTTTGGTGAAAACCTGCAATGAACCGATCTTCCTCCCATCCAATTAAGTGTAGTAGTCTTTCTTGCATTGTTTGATCATCTGTCATATATGTAAATGCTGCAATTATCAAACTTGGTACTATGTATTCCATGGGCATGACAACTTCATGTCCATATGCTAATATGGAAGGTGTATGACCTGACAACTTCTTACAAGTTGTTCTATATTCCCATAATATTGCTGATATTCTGAGATCCCAATCATCCTTGTTTGTGTTGCATACTTTGGTCAATGCATTCTCCAAGACTTTGTTAAAGGATTCTACAGTGCCATTCGCTTGTGGATGATATGCTGTGCTCTTCTAATGGTAGATATGAAATTCTTATGTCAAGGCTGCAATAGTTCTATTCAGGAAATGGGTTCCCTGATCACTCATTAAAATCTTTGGACATCCAAACCTTGTCAAAATATTCTCAAAAATGAACTGCACGACGGTAACTGCGCTATGGTCCTTCACTATTTTTTCCTATGCCCATCTCATTAAATAATCCGTAGCTATGATGATATACCTTGAGCCATTTCGCTTTCCTGGTGGGTTAATAGGTCCCACAAAGTCAATATCCCATTTATCAAAGGCTTGAAGTGTCAATTGTGGCATCAACGACATCTCATAGCGACGAGATGGCTTTCCTTTTCTTTGGCATACATCGCACTTCCGGAAATGTTCTTTTGATTCTTTGTGTATCGTAGGCCTCCATAGTCCTAATCTCAAAATTTTCTGCACAGTCGCTCTTCCTGCATAGTGTTTTCCAGATACACCTAAATGTGCTTCGGCCAGTATACTGGGTCTTTCGTGTTCTAGTACGCATCTTCGCAATACTTCAGATGGTCCTAATTTATACAATTGTCCAGCAATTAGGGTAAATTCAGTTGCTCTTACCACTATTTTTTTTCTGCTCCGTAGTAAAATCTGTAGGCGCTAATCCTGTAGTAAAAAAATATATGATATCTTTGAAGTAGTCATCTTCTATATGGATAGAAAATAACTGCGCATCTGGTAGCCTATCCTACAGATTACTCGGTTCTTCGCATGACTCAATGCGTGACAGATGTTCAAGTCCTGCATTCAATCTTCCTGGTTTCACAATGATTTCAAAATCATATTCCTGAAATAGTAACAACCATCTGCATATTCTCCCCCCTAACACTGGTTTATTGACCAAGTACTTCAAAGTTGAATGGTCAGTAAACATTCAGAAATGCAAACCTAGCAAATAGTGTCTAAACTTCTGCAATGTGTATACCATAGCTAAGCCTTCCCTTTCTGTCATGGTATAATTCTTTTCTTTTGAATATAGCTTTCTGCTTGAAAATGCAATGGGATGATCAATGCCTCCCTCACTTGGTTGAGCTAGTACAATGCCAAGTGCTATTAATGAAGCATCTACGTGTACATGGAATTGTTTATTCCAATCAGGAAATACTAGAATAGGTGTCGTAACCATTTTCTCTTTCAATGTGTCCAATCCTTTTTGGCAATCTTCAGTCCAACTGTACTTCGCTTTTTTCTTTAATAATTTCTCCATAGGCGCAGTGATCTGCGCATATCCTTTGATGAACTTTATATAGTATCCTGTATGCCCTAATGTAGTGTGTAACTGCTTCACGGAGTTAGGTGCTGGAATATTTACAATGATTGTGATCTTTGTTGGGTCAACCATCAATCCCTGCTTACATACTACGTGTCCCAATATAATACCATAGGGAACACAGAAGACACTCTTCTTCAGGTTCAAGGAAATCTAGTATTGTCTACACTTGGTAACATCATTCTCAAGTTTGCATAATGATTCTTCAAAAGGACGAATATTGTCCAGTCATCAAAATAGACTTCTAAGAACTTATGAATATAATACTTAAATGCATATACAAAAAATCTGGAAAATATAGCAGGTGCATTCATCAATCCAAACGAAATAACAATGTACTGATATGATCCCCATTCAGTAGCAAATGTGGTCTTATGTATGTCTTCTGTAGCAATTTTGATATGATGATAGCCAGAAAATCCATCAGTGAAAGAGTATTCCTCTTGTCCACCTACGTTATCTAACACTTCATCTGTGAATGGAGTAGGGAATGGGTCATGTAGAGATGCATCATTAACTTTCCAAGGTCCACACAGATTCGGATTTCACCTTTAGTTTTCTTATCCTGAATTACATAGGACTTATCCATTCTGATTCTTCTACTGGTTCAATAATTCCTGCGTCAAGCATCTTATCAATTTCTACCTTAACCCTTTCTTTATATCTGGGATTCAATCTATACGGTCTTTGCTTAATAGGATTCACATCAGGCTTGAGAGGTATTTTCATAACTCCCAAGTCACCTAAAATGCCTTTCATTTCAGAAAACTTGGTAGGAAATAAATCTTGATATTTGCGTAGTAGGTCTGCAATCTATCCTACTGTTTCTTCATCCCAGTAATCCCCAATAGAATCAAATTTTGGTTCATTCTCGGTACCAATATTGATCTTTCTGAGCTTCACAGGATTACTCAAGTCTGGAATTTCTAAATCAGGCCCTTCAACATCGCATTTTCCTTCTGACTCAGGTATATGCACATCACAAGGATCTTCATCTTCATCTTCATCTTCATCTAGCGCAAAGTTATAACATTCAAGGGCATGCTCAAACTGTATTGCCCAATCTGGTTGTTTATATATTGGTAACAGGTTATCGTTGAATATCTTCTTTTTAATGACCTACAGAGCCTCACTGATACTCAGACAATCATCCTCAAAACTGAAAGTGGATTGAAATTCATTTATCAATATGTGTCAATCTATTGGGCCTCTACGAAGTTCTACTTCTGTATAACAATTCTTTGGTATTTGATCTAATGTGTGTACAAACATGTGAACCCATTCTTTCTTAGGTGTATGTATCCAAGCTTTCAAGCAAAGTTCTATATGATCTATGGGATCAGCCTGTCCATTTTATTTTGCTTATACTATCTCATTATGCTTTGCAAATATGATTTCCATCATGTGCTTACATTCTTCCCATGTGTTCAGGTTCTCCTTATGCGCAACTCGCCATCTAGTAGGTGTAGCTAGCAATGCTATATCTAGAGCGGCTAACTTATGTTCTCCTGGAACTGATACTAGTATTCATGAAGAAATGCGTGGATATTTTTTAAACCATCATAAGTAGGAATTGAACTTACCTTTGTTCCAATCCAAAGTACTGAATTTGTTATCTTCACACATCGCCTTGCTAATACTTCATGCATTCGGATCTTCCAGTTCTCCATTCCTGCATCTGATTCTGATATGCAAGAATTGTCGCATCTCCAGCTCAATGTTCCATCATCTGTAGGATTAGTGTAATCTACCTGATTCACTGTCATCTTGTAGATATTATCAAGTTCTTGTGCTCTATATTCTTCTCGGACTGGTTCGATATATCTAGTTCCTTGTGAAGGATCCAAGGGTGCGATGACCCTAATATCTGGTCCTTCAAATATCATTTTTTTTCTTGAGATTGATGATTGCGAGGTTGTCGATTGCCCAGTCAATCCCCAATAATGCAGGGTAAGGATTGTTGTCATTTATGTCTCGATAAGCTCGAAGTCTGCTTTACTTTGTACTCCATCAATGTCTACAAGAACACTTGATAATCTCCCGAAGGGTATAACCTTTTGTTGATTAGATAATCTTAATTGTATAGGGTACCAAGATAACTTTGGATTTCCCATTTGTTCCCATGTTTGTTTTGTCAGGACATTCACCTCTGAGCAAAGGTCGAGAATGACCTGGTCCATTTCATAATCTCCAATCCGCGCATTTAGCCTCATTTCTCTTCCTGTCCTTATATGGTTCTTGATATGATGAACTGCTCTATGTGCATCATTCACTATATTATGTTGTTCGTAATTTCCCAATAGGTTCTATAATTCCCCTAAGGTGTTTCCATGCCTTAGCAACTTTATGCAACTCTGTAAGAACTGCATTATAGGACTTATCTGTTCTGGCAAAGTTTGCGATCCATCATACGAGATCGGCATATCCAATATCGGTGTCTGATCACTTTGCAATTAGGTCCTTGTGGTCGAAGGTTCCACGTCTTGGAAGCTTTTTCTTGATTCCATGAATGCATTTTTCTCTTGTTCGGGGTTAAATGTGGGCATTTTTCCAGTTTATTTTCTTACCTAAGACCCATCAGTAGTCTTTGGTCTATTTAAGTGATCTTCGAAAGTCAAAGCTTCGTTTTTCCTGTCATATCCTGTCACGACTCCACTTCGCATCACAACATGAATGTTGCGGTCATTTGTATGTTCTGGTTCTTTCCTTCTGGTCTTTTCTCTTGCATTTTGCCTTGCAAAATGGGACATGCTTCAATGACATGGTCAAATGACTTACAATACTTACAAGTAGTGCATGGATTCTGACAGTTTCTTGCTAAATGTCCTGGTTGAGCACAGTTATAGGATACAATCTGACCTCTTCCTCATCCTTAACCAGTGTTACGTCCTCTTCCTCTGTATCCACCACATCCTCTATATGCTCCTTGGTCATACTGCACATTTTCATTATTATGCAGTATTTCTCCTTGGACTCTGTAGACATCATGCTTTCTTTCTATCATGAGATCATAAGCTCTGTAGTTGGTATCATCATGACCAAATGACTTATAGAATGTGCAGTACATATTCTTTGGTGTCTGTACGTATTTCTGAAGCAGGTAACAGTCTTCTGAGTGATGTCCTCTACATTGGAAAATCTCACACCATGGTACTTGTTGTTGATTCAATGGGTTCAGTGCTCCACTAGTGATGTAGTCTCTAAATACATGACAATGCTCCTTGGAATATCCCTCTCATTTACATTTTGTACACCAAACCTCTTCTTTTGTTTATTTTCCTTTCTTCATATCTTGTAGTTGTAATGTCAAATTGGCTAACTGTGTCTGTATTTGTACCAAACCTGTACTAGTTTCTCCTATGGGAAAGGCTTCTAGTTTCATCACAATTTCTAATGCTTTTGTTTGCGAGGTTACCTTCTTTTGCATCACCGGTAATCTAATATGGGGAAACAACGCAGCTATGAACCATTCTTGATGCCGTTGTGGTGTTATTTCAAAGCTAACTTCATCTAATAATGCTTTGAACTTTTGATCAAAATCCCACATAGTCTCATTAGGTTTCTGTTTGATTTCTTTTAGCTCTGTGATGCACTGAGATTCTGACTTAGATTTTTTAAATTCTCTAATAAGCGCAGTTTTGATATTGACTAGCAATCTGTTCTATCCAACATAATACTTCATGAACCATGTTAGAGATTTATATCTAAATATGGTAACTAACTGAGCTTGTTTTATAGCATCATCATGTACTTGCTTAACGTTCCATACAGCTTCACAGAGAAACCAATGTTGCTCTGGGTCTTCTAGGCCAGTTCCTTTAAAAATAGGTAGTTTAATGTTGTATGCCATTCTTCTTCTAGGATTTGTAGTGTTCTGAGATGATGAAGGTATACCACTACTTGAATGATTCTGAGTACTTTCTCTTTCAGTATTACTACTACCAGTGTTTTGCGAACTAGTAAGATTTCGGTCCTCAACTATGGGTTTCTGCGGCGTAATAGGTTGATAACTAGTGCGTCTAGGTTCAGTTTCGGTATCAGACTTAACCTGATATGAGTTTATATTACTTACTAAGTCTGTTTCTAGGAATGTGCGAGGTTCGGCTTCATGAGACCTATTTCTAGTGTTAAATTTATATCTCTTGCCACTTCTCAAAATACCAATGTCTTCGTCTGTGTCACTATCTATGTTACTGAACATTACAAACTCAAACTCTAGGAATCTGATTGCATTCTTAAGACTCCTTTTTCAGCAAGTAACATTTTAATGTATAAAGTGAGGTTTTTCAAGTACTTACCTCTAAATCCTTGGAAGAAATATCCTCCTGCTGCGTTGTAGGACTTCAACATGTCCACAACAAACTCTGTAACATAGCCTTCCAGTAAGCTATCCAACCAAAATTATACTGCTCTGGAAATTTGGTTGTCAATGCCTTTAAGACTCTGAATCAACTTTGGATTCCAAATTGTAGGTTCTCCACCCTGGAAACAATGTTTGCGTTATGCTATCCTCGATATCCACTCATGAAACTCAGTAGCAAAAGATGTGAAGAAAATTTGATGTAGGTCAATGAATATATACCTCTGCAACCATTGTTCTGTGGTAAGATGCTGATTTTTTGTCTCTTTCTTCGCAAACTCAAGTTATGTATGACTTACCCAGTTTTGTATTTCTGTATTTTCCAGATACCACATAACATATGACCAATTCTAGTGTGGCAATGGAAATTGTTTATTGCACTTCCTTCTTCACATTCTCATAACATAACAACATCGCATATCACCAATTCTTTATCCCGACAACAGAACCATTTGTTGGTTATGAGCCACACCTTGGATCTCCTTTACATTCTATGGGGCTGACCCGGGCTCTGTGTAGTTCCCTTTCTTTAGACCCAACAAAATCCCCTTCACTGGCCATTTCGGCATCAACCTACGAGCAGGCTGAAGTCTCACCCGAAGCGAAGATGGGTGGTTACAGAATCAGGTTTATGTAACCCGATGATGTGCGGTTATGCTATGCAAGCTTGATATGCGCAACTTACTCAACATCTACTTCGCAGATTGTTACCAACATGTATTTGCACACTTCGTAGATCTCAACAATTTATAGACTTTGTTGAATCGTTGTTACTTTACTCTATAACTACACATTTACCATACTTAACACAACTTCGCAATGTTCATACATGTATGTTCCGCTACTTAACATATCATTCTCATTCACATTCATATGAAAACACATATATAAGCATAAACATCCATGAACATTCAATATATCATATATTCAAACACATAACACAAGTATTTCTGTGGTTCACCCCCCCAGATGGGAGCTACGTCCACGGGAACTATTCTTATATTTCTTGGAAGGGGTTAGCAGTTCCAGTCTGTGCACTCAGCTACAGACTCTTCTCTATAGTAGATCTTTGCGCACACAGCTGCAGACTCTTCTCTACAATAGATCTCTTTGCACACAGTTGCAGAGTCCTTTTTCCTCTCTTATATCTCTCTTAACATAGATCTTACAATCTCTCAAAAATCTAACATCAGTCTAACAAGATCTAACCCTTCCTTATACAAAATTTCCCTTTATATAGATTGTGCCCGAAGGTCACATATTTACAATAACTATGGGTCAACCCCCATAGTACCCTTAAACCCAAAAATGGCATGGTTTTCCTATTGACCATGCTTTATCTTTACTTCTTTGGAGCTCTGTTGTCCTTTTGCGCCACTTCCTCTGGATCCGACGCTTCTCTAACAGTTGCAGTTCTGACCGCATGGCTCTGATGCTACATTGGGGCATCCTTTGCACCATTCCACTTCTTTACTCTTTGCTTCTATAGCTGACAGTTCGCCGCTTCATTCATAACTTCCCCAACTACCTCGATGGTCCTTAGTACTTCGCCTTTACTATGGGGACAAATCCTTTTATGCCACTTCGCTTCGCTCCATACCCTGCTCTTGGGAATTGAAAAGTTGTTTCTCCCAAAACTGGTCGATGTTAGTCCTCGCCATGAACTTGGCATAGCTTTTCTAAGTGTATTGGGTTTGTGCTAGTGTACATATTTAGTAAATCCAATGCACAACTACAAAAAAAACACCTTAATCCTTTAATTGTGTACCATACCCAAGTTTATATAAGTTTCCACTAGTGTGGATATTTAATGCACCAAACACACTAACCCAAATGTTTGATGAGATATGCTTGTATCCATCCCATGTACCATTACAAATAAATTGCAAGAGTTCATTTCATATTCAAGGCCACCAATGAAACATTACACAAAAATATTCCATATACAACGCATTGAGTGCACCATTAAACACAAGAAATAATCATGGATCACCCTGTTCCCCGCCCAGGCTATAGTATACACAAGTCAAATAATGTATGTGGAACTTACTTCCAGTATTGAGCCTCTTCTTGACTATGTTCTTTATGTACCAATAGTAGCCGAAGGCCACCCATACCGCCACCACTACAAGGGATGCGCCACAAAAACAATAACAACCATAGAAGTTATCTCCTGGCTGTTTTCCCCATTGCCGCCTTCAACTTGATTTGTGCTACTAATTTCATAATGCAGATAGAGAACCATGCTGGCTTCTTGGATTTCTACATGAGACAAACAAAAACCCTTATGCTCAACTCAAAAGGCCTATTTGTGTATGTAGACTAAGCTTCCACACTAGTCTCGGTAACCATGAATTGCATGAAAATATTGGTTGGCTTTATATTTATAGTGCACACTATGATATATAAAATCTCTATTGGATTATTATTATTAAAATTGATTGGAGTTTCCAATATGAGTGGGTCATGTTCATCGAGAAAAGATCCCACATCAAATCAATTTAAAATAGAAACGGATCTCTGGTAGACAAGTCCCTTTGCTCTGAACTGTTAATCACTCTCAGGGTTATATGTAGAGTTGATACACGAACAGGATGAGAATCAAACTCTCATGGGTTTACCACTATATCACAAAGATTCAATCCAATGCATGAGTTACAGATTGATATGAAGAATTAATACGGAATGCACCTGTTTTACATGGCACACCTCAATAGAGTACAACGATGATGAAGAAGATAGCAGAGAGACTTTTTACAAGCTTCGTTGTTGGAAATGGCGAGTAGGAAACAATTTTCCACTGATCAATAGTGATACAGCTAAAGCGGCTTATAGAATTACTATTGTTGGGGTGCGTGGAAATTCTTGGATTTTATTCGATTCCTTTGGGACTTGGTTCGATTCCTCCGACATTCTAATCCACGTTACTTCGTCGACGCTTAGTGCTTCTTTCAGGTCGCTTTCTTTTGATCTACTCTTGAAGAGTATTGGTGGTCTCGAAATCTATACTACTCTGTTGCATCTCAGGTTTCTGACTAAGGTGAAGACAAACAGGGCTCCATTGCATAGTTCAGCTTAGGGCGCTAGGTTTTACATCCAAGCTTCTGCGAGAATCTTTGTTCTTAGGATGAATGGGAGGTTTAGATAGTATTTTCACACATTGAGATAACAAATGAATTTTCCCCTGAAACAATGGTGAGGAGTTATGTCAACTTGAAAGGATCTACAAAGCAGTGAATATGCACAATACCTTAATGACCTCCCCTCGCGAGTCGCTTCCACACCTCTACTACAGAGTCCGAGGACAACAAAGTGGTTAGAAAAAATTATCGCAGCTTTAGTCCCTGCATAATTTGAAAATAAAAGAAATGCTCCCCCCTCCTTGTTGGACTCGTCGAACAATAGGTCGCAGGTTCGAAGCCCTGCAAACAACATTTCCCGAATAATTTCCATCAATTCAAAGAAAAATTTTCCGCCTGATCCAAAAATCCCAGGTCTTAAGTAAATTGCACCAAGGCACTCAACAAACTTCCAATGCTAAATTTGTAAACCTCAGAGCCGAGATCCGAATCTTCCAAATTCCTCCACCTCATTGAACTGGAACCATTTTTAACACCCAGAGTATGAAAATGAACAGAATTCTCCAAACTCGGAACATTCTTCCCTCTGATGCTTCTAGAATCGTCGACATTGGAGATATCTTTATCCATTATAGGTGAAAAACCCGGCTTCTGTAGCAAATGTCAAATCGGTGAAAAAATATCCATCTGCATTACTAATAAGACTCTCAGGAGTTCCTCCAAAGTCATCCTGGGAGGAAATCTCTCCTAATTCTCCAACGCATGATAATAGCAAGATTTGTCACAAAATATGGTGTCCATTGTGTTAAAATAAAATCTTAATGAAGAATGAAATCTAACAACGACTTATAATCAAGAACAACTTCCAAATCCTGTCGTTCCACAAAGAAATTAGAGTCCATAACTAAGCATTCGACTAAAATCCTCAATGCTCATTCAATTTATATAATCCTCTCAAAAGTTTTAATTATTTTCCTCCAAAAACAAGCCATAAAACATTTGTCCTTTGATGAAACCAGAAACCTCTATGATTCGGGTCGTGTCCAGGAAGCACGAGGGGGACAACAGTTCGACTGAATGAGTCGGATCTGATATGGTGGAAGCAATTAAGAATAAGCAGAATGAGCAAAGCAGGATTACACTACACAAATAAACAAAAATACGCACAGACAATATGCAGGAATGCGAACTGATCTTCTATTACTGTAAAACAAGTCTAAGACATGATAAGATTGCTATGTTACAATAATATACACGCTTATATAGAATTCTGAGACAGTTGGGTGCCTTCCTATTACGTTCAGTTACAAATAAGAAGTTATAACGGTTCAACAGTTCAACCGTTATAGTCGACTGGAAGACAGAGAGACAGTCTGTTGAAGTTCAACAGTCGCATGTCAACGTTGCTTGTCGATGTCGCGAACTGTGAGGTCGCTGAACATGTCGAAGGTGCGAATGTGTCGAGGTGTGTCAAATTCGAGACTTGTCAGAGTTGTGTCGAATTCGAAACCTGTCGGACTGGAAACTTGTCGGGTCGAAGTCGTGTTGAAGTCAAAACTTGTCGAAGTTGCATCAACGTCGATGACTTTCCAACTGCGATGCGGACCAGACCTCCTTCCTTAAGAAACAATGGAACCCATTGTTTGCTTGTGAAGGTGAAAAAACTTGTCGGTCAATTCAGTAACAGAGTACCACTTTCCTTGAGAGGGGATATTGGCAGCCTTGGCAACCTGAAACAAGGGAATTGTGTTTGTCCTTGTATGGCGTACTCGTAGTCCCACAATGGTGTTGCAAGGAAGAGGCTCCTGAACATCTAGATGGATGTCTTCGGGTTTTGATATCTGCAAGTCATTCCATTCCAACAAGGGTGCATGGTATGGTCAAAGTTTCCTGCAGTCTTGTTGTAGTGCGTGTTCCAAATGAGCTGTTGTCTATGTTCACCGGTCGGTACACAAAGTTGTCCAAGATTGTATAGAAAGGTATCTTTCAGGAAATAGTCGGAGTCTAAGGCTGAAAACTTGCTAGTTTGTAACTGTCGGTAGACTGCTGAGAAGTTGTTGTCGTCCTCATACAACTGTGGCCAAGTGATCATGTCGTATCCCTGCATACTCATCACTGTTAAAAGGAGAGTAATGGGTGGTCGACTAAGGCAATTGGTGGCAGCATTAGCTTTACCTTTCCGATATTTAATGACCAACTGGAATTGTTGTAGGTAATTAATCCACTTGAGTTGTCGGTTTTTTTGCAACTTTGATTGTGTCAGAACGAACTGTAGAGGCTTGTGATCAGTGAGAATGATCGTTTCCTTGACAAGGATGTAATGCCTCCATTGCTTGAGAGCTTGCACAATGGCGTACAGTTCTTTTTCGTATGTCGAGTATCTTCTAACTGTGTCGTTAAAAGTCTCATAATGAAAAGTGATTGGGTGACCAGACTGAGTGATCATTGCGCCCAAGGCATAGTCTGATGCGTTCGTCTCAATCTCAAAGGGCTAATGCAAATCAGGTAACACAAATACTGGTACAGTGCAGAGCTTGTGTTTGAGTTGTTCAAAAGTTGCTTGTTGTGTTGCTGTCGACTGGAAGACATTTTTCTCACTTCCCTTCGTCAACTGATTCAAGGGCCAGGCTATGTGACTAAAGCCAAGTATGAATCATCGATAGAAATTCGCCAAACCAAGAAAACTTATTAGTTCTTGAATGCTTCTAGGAATGGGCCAATCTTTGAGGATCTGTACTTTTTTTGGGTCGACGTGAATGCCTACAGAGTCAATTACATACCCCAAATATTTTATGTTGGTCATCGCAAAAGAGCACGTGTCCATGTTCAGATAAAGGCGATATTGTTGGAGAGTGTTGAGGACTTGTTGAACATGTCCGACATGTTCTTCCCATGATTGACTGAAAATCAATTTATCGTCGAGATAGACAACAACCCATTTTCCGATGAAAGGTCAAAGAAGGTTATCCATATGTCGCATGAAGGTCGCAGGTGCGTTGGTTAAGCCGAAAGGCATGACTAACCATTCAAACAATCCTTCCTTGGTTTTGAAAGCAGTTGTCCACACATCTGAGGGCTCGATTGGAATCTGATGGTATTCCGACTTGAGGTTGAGCTTAGTAAAGAATTTAGCACCTTTCAGGTAGTCGATGAGATCGTCTATTCGTGGAAGAGGGTGTTGATTCTTTACCGATATTTTGTTGAGAGCTCTATAGTCGATGCACATGCACCAAGTCCCATCTTTCTTCGGAACTAGCACGACTAGACTTCCACAAGGATAGGAGTTGGGTCGGATATGACCTTTGTCGATTAATTTTTGAATCTGTCTACGAATCTCTTCATTTTCGAGAATGGATCTTCTGTAAATAGATGTGTTAGGCAAAGAAGAACCAGGAACAAGTTCAATAGAGTGTTTTACCTGACAATGTCGAGGTACCCCGTCTAGAGCTTGAAAGAGGTTCTAGTAATCATCGAGAATATGATCGACTTGTTGCTTCTGTCAAGAACTTCATTGGTCAGTGACTCGACTCGTTGTTGCAGTATTCTTAGAATGTTGCATCTTGATCATGATTAATGCAAACTTCTTAGCATGATTGATGAGCTTCTTTGTCTGTTTGGCATATATCAGTGCAACTGTTGGTGGAGGTTGACGCTCTGGTATGCTGAACCATCGATTTCGGATTTTGACAATCACCTTCCGAGGCCGTGACTGATAACTTCCATTTCTATCCTAGAGGTAAGGGTTCCCAGAGTAATTCATCTTCAAAAGGTTTTATGAAGTAGGCATGTTTGCATTTTCGAGTGATCCAGAATTCTTGTCCTTCCTTTATCCAACCGATGTTGTAAGGCTGAGGATGCGGAGTGGTGGCAAGACCTAGTTTCTTCACAAGATCTCTAGAAACGAAGTTCTTCCGACTCCCATTGTCCAGAATCCAATGCAATGGGTTGCTCTGGACCCATATCTATGTATGCAACAGGCACTCTCGTTCCTCCTCATCGACAATAGTCGAGGCTGTTGGAGTGGTCGAGGTCAAAAGGGTAGTTGTGTCTGGATCATATTCTTCCACCGTTTTTTCGAATGCGTTGGAGGTCGACACATTTTCCAAAAATTTCTTCCGAGATTTGCATTCAGACGTATCATGCCAAGATGAGTGGTGGTAATCGCACCATTTTCTAGTCGGCGGTTGTTTTCTATGTTCCCTCTTGTGAAAAGGATTCTTACTGTGGTCTGGCTTTGGTGGTGTCGGATGAGAAGGTTTTGACTTGTCGAAGTCGGCTAGTGCCTTCTTGTCAGGTGGTCGTCCTAATGTCATTTTTGTCATGAAACGTGTTTTTCCTTTCTGCTTAGTTTCTAGTTTGTTGGCGTAGTGGAAAGCATCCGCAAGCGTATTGACAGTCATAAATTCCATCTCCTGCTGAATGTATTGGGACAATCCACTAACATACTTCAGAACAAGCAAATTATCTTCTTCTTGGACGCCAAGTCTAGCCATGAGTCGATAGAACTTGTCAGTGTAACTTTGTACTGATTGGTCTTTTCATTGCCTTAGCTACTGCCACTTCTTATACTGTTGGTCAAGGTATTTAGGCGGGTAAAATTCCTTTTGGATGTGTTCGACGAATTTATCCCATGTGTTGATGGGGTCTCTGCTTTTCTCCATCTTTGTCGAGAGGTTCTCCCACCAGCAGTGTACAGATGTTGACATCTTTAAGGATGCAATGGTGATCTTTTCAGCTTCTGAGAGTTGATTCACAACGTAATAGGATTCCAATTGTAGTACCCAATCGTCGATGGATTCTGCGTCAATCTTACCTTCAAGATTCGGTATGTCCAGATTCATTTGTATTTTGAAAGGGTTGATTTTATCGGAGTGATTTCTCGTCGAAGATCCTCTGGATGTCGAAGTGAATCGCATGAGAATCTCGTTGAATTGGGTGAACATTTCAGTCCGTTGTCGAGCTAGAGCTTGCTCAATAAGATGTGTTGTCTCATCGACTGCATGTCTATCATCTATTTATTTTTCCATCTTTCAAGGTAGCGTCTTCTTGGATTGGTGAGATTGCACGCGAGTTTGAACCGGCATAAGTCAGGTAACTTCGAGAGAATTGTATACGCAGAACTTAAGCACGAAAATGAATGCTCTGATTTGAGTCTGCTCTGATACCAATTATCAAGGTCGTGTCCAGGAAGCACAAGGGGGACAACAGTTCGACTGAATGAGTCGGATCTGTTATGGCGGAAGCAATTAAGAATAAGCAGAATGAGCAAAGAAGGATTACACTACACAAATAAACAAAAATACACACAGACAATATGCAAGAATGCGAATTGATCTTCTATTACTGTAAACCAAGTCTAAGACATGATAAGATTGCTATGTTACAATATTATACATGCTTATATAGAATTATGAGACGGTTGGGTGCCTTCCTGTTACATTCAGTTACAAATAAGAAGTTATAACAGTTCAACAGTTCAACCGTTACAGTCGATTGGAAGACAGAGAGATAGTCTGTCGAAGTTCGACAGTCGCTGGTCGCATGTCGATGCTGCTTGTCGATGTCGTGAGTTGTGAGGTCGTTGAACATGTCGAAGGTGCTAATGTGTCGAGGTGTGTCAAAGTCGAGACTCGTCAGAGTTGTGTCAAATTCAGAACCTGACGGAGCTAGCCTGTCGGACTGGAAAGTTGTCGGGTCGAAGTCATGTTGAAGTCAAAACTTGTCGAAGTTGCATCAACGTCGATGACTTTCCAACTGCGATGTGGACCACTCTGGATCTTACAAGCCAATCTTTGATTTCTAATGCACAAAATAACGATATTGAAGCTTGTGCATGAAAATTCTTGAACACACCAGAAAGAGAACCATGAACACACCAGAAAGATCCAAGAACTGTGCAACGGTAGAATTCAACCACATGGGTCACATGGAAAACATGACGTGGCAACATAGACAAGGAATATCATGTGAATTGACGTCTAGAAAAATGACAGACCAAGCAAGTGGAGAGAGACATGTCAATTTTTAATTAGACTGAGAGACGAGGAATCTTTTGCATAGTGCCAATACTTTGTTTCTCATTATGAAAAACGCCAACG
The DNA here is from genome assembly GCA_027924585.1 of Larix kaempferi. NCBI lineage: Eukaryota > Viridiplantae > Streptophyta > Pinopsida > Pinales > Pinaceae > Larix > Larix kaempferi. The sequence goes on from BSBM01000545.1 coordinate 16,368,046, forward strand.
GCGTAAAAATAATAAATGATATGCAGATAACAATAATTTTTCATTGTTCGGATATCCACATCATCATTTTCAGGACCTTGCATGCAATTAGGGTTTTCATGCATCCCAGTCACCAGGTTGATGCCTCCAGCACCTTATCCACTTCATTCTAGCACCCGGGAGCTCCTTCCATTAGAATTTTATCCCTCCTAGTCATGAAGGCACCCACTTCTCACCTACTGCCAGAGAAGGGCACACTTATTCACCTACCACTTCAGTTACACTTAGTTAGCTCCGATTCTCCTTGATTTGAGGCTAGTTTCACTCCGTTGGACCTCCAGATTGACTAGATGACTTGTTCTGACTTCAGTTAAGCCTCCCATGTGCCTTCCACTGAGCCTCCTTCCCTATATCAGTGCTACACACTTCAGTTACACTTGTTACACTCAGTTAGACTCAGATTGACACCTGGATGAATGGTTCTTGTGCATTGATGACCACCACTGATTGATGATGAGGACTCCTAGTTGGAGTCAAGCTACACCATTCAGTAATTCAAATGACCTTCTTAGTCAATTCAAAATGCTCAGTCATGGTTACTGTATTGTATTGTAATTAATCACCCTCATTGGGATATTGAGCACTGATGCATGTTTTGCACAGTTTTACACCATATTTTCTATGTTCATTTGTTGTGATTGATTTACTTGTTCATTAGATCTGTTGTGACTAATTTTACATGGTATCAAAGCCATGGTAGGGACAAGATCTATTTTCTGCAGGTGTTCTACATGAAGATTGAGTGAATTGCTCACCAATATATTTCAGCAGCGGCATGCAAAATCTCATGTGCATTCGCTCATGTGCATGCAAGGCTGAAAACATAGTGTTTGTTTGTGTGTGATTTGCAGGTTTCTTACTTCCTCCATTTGCATTCGCTAATGCAAAGATGGAGACTTCTTCTTCACAAAATATTCTTACTCCATTCAACTATGATGAATGGAAACCAAAGATGATTGCATTCTTGAAGAGACAATGTCTTTTTGATATGTGCATTGGTAATACAAGAGTTTTTGATTCCGATGAAGAGGAGAATGATTGGCTTAATGATTGGGACAGAGCTTTTGGGACAATATGTCTTTCTATGTCTCCTTGTATGCGCTACCTCAGTAATACTGCTGAAAATACAAGTGATCTATGGGTCCAACTTGACAGAGAATTTGGAAAGCGGGAAGAAGAGGATCATGCTAGCCTTTTGGAGAACAAGCCCAATGAGATCTCCTTATGTGCTCTCTCCAATTATGTCTTGGCCTCATCCATTGTTCAAGATGAAGAAGAAACTGTAGATTCATCACTCATTCTCTCACTATCTTCTATTTCAAATTTTGAGCAAGATAACCAGTTCATACTCTAGATTCCGAAGAGGTTCTTGAATCCTCTCTTTCACATGAGTTTGTCGGCATGCAGAATAATGATCTACTTGATGTTTTAGAGGTAAAATATGATTTTGGAGGTGAAGCATTCGCCCTCCTTGATTGCATACCTCCTATAGACTTATGTTCTATCATTTGCAAATTTTTTGAGAGTTTTAATGAAGATGAAGAGCACTACCATTCGCTTGAGTTCAATTCTCATGCACCTTTTGCTGATTTTGGTTTTGATCTCACCCTTGTTCGTTCAAAGGAGATCTCAAGAAACCATTCATCTATTTTTGGAGCTGATTTAACTTCTATTGATAAGAAGTTCAAGTTTCAAGATCTATTTGATACAATTGGAGCTATTCCTACCTCACTTGGTTCGAATCACAGGTTCCAGGATCATCCTCATGTTTTCAGATTTGTTCTCACCATTTTCGGTATGAAGAGAAAGTTCATAAAGTATCCACATTCGCTTGCATCCACTGATGGAGAATTCAAGCACATGTTTTTGGAGCATGATCCATTTACTCCCAAGAGTAAGATACCTCCAAAAATATCTACTTGATTTTGGAGCAGTTAAATCTTTTGGTGTGCTACAGTCTATTTTGAGGGGGGGTATTTTTCCCATGAGGTTTTCCCCATTTCCTTGGTTTATTGATTGTTCTTAGTTTGGATTATTATTGTATTGGGGTGACCTTTGGTCTTAGTAACCAAGGCCCTACATTATTTTTTGCACATCATAGTCTAGCTTGAGGGGGGGTGTTTGGATATCCACATCATCATTTTCAGGACCTTGCATGCAATTAGGGTGCATGCAAACTCTAGGGTTTGCATGCATTTTGCATGCATCCCAGTCACTAGGTTGATGCCTCCAGCACCTTATCCACTTCATTCTAGCACCCGGGAGCTCCTTCCCTCAGAATTTTAGCCCTCCTAGTCAGGAAGGCGCCCACTTCTCACCTACTTCCAGAGAAGGGCACACTTCTTCACCTACCACTTCAGTTACACTCAGTTAGCTCCGATCCTCCTTGATTTGAGGCTAGTTTCACTCCGTTGGGCCTCCAGATTGACTAGATGACTTGTTCTGACTTCAGTTAAGCCTCCCATGCGCCCTCCACTAATCCTCCTTCCCTATATCAGTGCTACACACTTCAGTTACACTTGTTACACTCAGATAGACTCAGATTGACACCTGGATGACTGGTTCTTGTGCATTGATGACCACCACTGATTGATGATGAGGACTCCTAGTTGGAGTCAAGCTACACCATTCAGTAATTCGAATGACCTTCTTAGTCAATTCGAATTGCTCAGTCATGGTTACTATATTGTATTGTAATTATTCACCCTCATTGGGATATTGAGCATTGATGCATGTTTTGCACAGTTTTACACCATATTTTCCATGTTCATCTGTTGTGATTGATTTACTTGTTCATTAGATCTGCTATGACTAATTTTACATTCATAAAATATATAATGAAAAAGAAAGATAAACAACATATTTGACAATTAAAAATAAATGTGTTGCAATTAAAAAATCTATAAAATATCATAGATAAATAAAGTGACAAATGAAATATAATTTTGTAAACATTAAATTTAAGTTTCATAATATTGTTAATAAATTAAAATTTATCAATTATTAATCTTTAAAAACAAAAATAAATGTAAGAGACTTTATTTTTATATTATTTTGATCATCTATGTTTTTACATGATTTGGAGGTTTTGATGAGGCATCAATGATATTAGCAATGTAGTAACAATTTGGGAGAAGATCTGTTATTTTTGTATTCAAATATACCATACTTGAGTGTTGATCTACTATTTACGAGCACTAATCTACTATTTTTGAGATTAGATTGATTTATGTTGAGTGCAGATCATTTCTCGCATAGCTAGGAGCTCCTTTGATCCAATCCCATTCCTCTAATCTAGGTAAATGTCGTGGGCAGGGTTATCAAATTTTTGTGAAGAATATTGAGGAGAAATCAATTTTTTGTTGTCAAAATATTCAAATCACATTGTTCTCCTCAAGAAGAAAATTTGGGACAATCTGGTGATCCCTATGTATTTACAACAATTACTCAATGTGGTAAGCAATTGGAAAATCTACTTAGTCTCTTCGATTAGAACATTTATAATGATAATATTTGGTCTTGCGGTTACTTTGGTGGGGAGGGGAAGTGGGTTTTAAGTTCCTATTTTTTTCATCTTGGTTTCAAATAAGTATACAATTCGATCCAAGACATCTCCTTCATTAGCACAACTATTCTACCAAATTCATATAATTTTGAGAAATTGGATGAGATGCCAACTTTGGAGGTAAGTATTCTAAGGTAAATGATATTTTCTTATCACTTAACTCTAAGGCAGAAATATGTATATTTAATGGATTTTGGCCACAATCAAAAGATTTGCATGAGTGGATAACTTCTAATTGGACCAAAAATTGTGAGATCCTTTTGTGCTCTGAAGGTTTCTTTGTAGCACAATTTTATTCATAGGATGATTACAAGAAAATATTTGAAGATGGGATTTGGTTCTGAATATATTCTAACTAGACCAAAATTTGTGAGATCTTTTTGTTCTATAAACATTTCTTTGTAGCATAGTTCTATTCCTAGGATGATTACAAGAGAATTTTTTATGAAGGACCTTGGTTATGGGGAAGAACATGGAACTTGATTACTCCATGGCTTCCAAAGTTTGATCCCATTACTATGGTGGTATTTAAAATGTTGATATGGGTTAAGCTTCCACATACGCCTCTTCCTTTTTGGCACTATTTAGTTTTACAAAATATTAGCAATATTTAGGGCATATATTTAAAGGATGATGGTGAGAGGACCCATAAAGGTTTGTTTACATATGCCCATATTTGTGTGATATTTAAAGGTTTCTAGTGAGAGGACCTATAAATGTTTGCTTACATATGCCCATATTTATGTGGAAACCAACCTTAGTAAAGGTCTTCTAAAGACAAAATGTTGTTGAAACATGGAAATTACAATTTCATACAGAGTTTGGATTATGAAAATGTGGCCTTTAGGTGTCAGCATTGCCATCAAACAAGGTAACTTCAAGAAACGTGTCCCTAACAAGTTGTTATGAAAAAATAATAAATAAATACATTAATAATAATAATAATTAGTTACTTAAAAGGTCACACCCCTTCAATGACGAAACCATTGTATTGTATCATCAGCATCTAATATATATTCATTTATCAATTTGTGGGTTATTCAAAAATATTGTGACTGGTATCAAAGCCTAGTTTTATAAAAACCAAATGTGGTTTTTATAAAAGAAAAGTAAAGAAAGAAAGAAAAAAGAGATAAAAAAGAAAGAAGAAGGTAAAACCAACACTTGGTTTTATAAAACCACACATGGTTTTCAAAAGAGTAATATATAAATAAACACATATAATATATATAAATTGATGATCGTGAGGTAAAAGGACCCTAATTACGTCTAGTTCAAAAAAAGAATGATAATATTATTATTTAAAATAATAATTACTATTATGATATTTTAACAAAACCTTATATTTATATATACAATATTATTATATCTAATTATTATTATTATTATTATTAATTAACTCTCAAATTTTGCGTTAGCCATGAAGTCAATTAGGGGAGAATTGAGTATGACTTTTGATCGACAAAAGAGAAAGATGGACGTAATACTGGATCATATGGAACAACCAGTTGTAAAAGATGCTCACAAAGTTGTTGACAACGCCTTCAAGAAAATAAGCCATCAAAGCATACTGAAAGCCTCCCAAGACAAAGACTCTGAACTTAAATCTAAATCTGATTGTCAAGGCCTAGAAGAAAATTCGGATAAAGAACATGAAAATGATGAAATTGATGTTTTGAACATTAAAATCAATGACACGGCCAAGGATAATTTTAGGGGCGAAATTTGTCCCATGGGCTATTTTTCCATTTTTTTTTCCAAAAAAAGATTCGCCAATTTACATTTTTTGAAGCCCCATTTCGCCCAATTTTGATGGGGTAAACTTTTTTCACTCTAAAAATCTCCAAATTATTATATATACTATATAAAATCCTTAGAAATCGAAATAATTTTAGAAAAATATCGCCAAACATTTTATAGTTGACATTCTAAGAATTGGTAAGATTTGCCAAGGTTTATACACTTTTAAATAAGTATGGGTCCTTAAAATTATCCTTGGGTCACACGGCCAGTTTCATATCACCATATAATTCTCATGTCAATAAATATGAAAATGTGCCCACAAGTGTAACGAGAAAAGCACTTGCACATTGTTCTCAACCAGTTTTTCCAGATAAATCTATTGATCTTATTGATGGAGTTAGAAACCATGGAAGTAATCAATATCTACTCAAACAAGTTGTAAGAATTGATTATGGTTCTACAAACACAAGAGTAGATAGTTATGCATATGTTGTATCCTTACCAAATGTTTCTTACATTCCAAATGATGATGAATATAGTGGCCCCATTGTTGTTAAACCAGATGACACAATAGTTAGTACATCCACAATCTTAGGAAATATTATTAATCAATTTACTGTAGATGAACAACATTTATGTTGCTCAAAATTTGAAGTTTTGGACACAGTCATGTGGAAATCATGGACGCTACGATTCAATGAAGAAGCAATGGATGCTACGATTCAAGGAAAACTAGTACAAGACCTATAGATTTCCAATCAAGTTGATGTCGGTTTAAATGTGCATCATTTTTGTGACAACCACCAAGCATCCTTGAAATCGTTAGAATTAAAGAGCACACCCACTAAGGTTGTAAGATGGAATCCATATACTAGAATATGGCTTGATGAAACTAAGAAGGATCACATTGATGTCTTAAAACACCAATCACTTAAGAATGACCATCACTTTGATTTCCAAGATCAAGGAGTATCTCTTAAAAATACTTCCATTATTATAACACACAATGTTGGATCCACAACTAGTGCAAAAAGTGGAAGTAATGAAGATCCACAATTACTCATAAATGGAATCCAAAAGACACTATGGAAAACAAATAATTACAAGTTGTATTGTTTCAAAAACTCACCACTCAAGCGGAAAGGATTACAAGACAAGGGGCAAGAATCACGTCAAGATAAAGGAATCAATACATATCACATAGCTCAAATCAATGTTCAACACAAATCCAGAGAAAATGCAACATCAACAAATTCATCTTTGAGGACAAAGCTTCCTTTAAGGGGAAGGAAATGTTACGAACTTAAAATGATAAATAAATACATTAATAATAATAATTAGTTACTTAAAAATTCATACCCCTTCAATGACGAGGTGTTAAAAGGCCTATATAATGGCCAAACCATTGTATTGTATCATCATCGTCTAATATATATTCATTTATCAATTTGTGGGTTATTCAGAAATATTGTGGGTTTATTCAGAATTGTTTCTTTTGAGAATATCTAGATATGAATATTACACAAGTCCACCTAAAAAATAAAGAGGGACAATTGGGGTGGTTTATGTTGCAACACCTCTACCTTGAGAAGCTATAGAGGGTAGAGAAATGAGTATTGCTCTTCGGGAAAATTCATTTAAGGAATTTGTGTCCCTTTCCCCAGAAAGGGTGCCTCGTCCTTGGGTAATCTAGCATTAAGAAATAGGTTTAGTTCTCTTACAAACCATTTATTCTTTTAATGAAGAGTTCTCTTCTTTCTTGGAAAGTAAGAGAGATGACAATCCCAAGTCGGAAACAAATTATTCATGGAGTTTTGAAAAAGGCTAGCCAAATGTGTATTTATCCAAGAGGTAAAGTCAATTGGTTTTGAGCATCATAATCACATGATCTATGTGTAGAAGGATCCATTTTGAACCTTAGACCACATTCAAGGAAGGAGCGATGTAGTGCTTGCATTATCCCCTTTACATTATAATTTTGTTACATCATATGGTTGTGACACAGATAATAGAAGTATCTTGGTTAATCTTTGTTACATGAGAGATTGATTGGATTTTGTTTGATGTGTGCATCCAATATTAATTATGTTGAAGTCTACCTTTGGGAGTGGATGGTTTTTTCTCTACTAGATGCAAAATGGATATTTTGTGGTGAATGTAATATGGTGGAATGTGATGGTGATCGGGGTGGTGGTTCAATTTCAGTTGTTTGTGGTGTAGAGAAGCAGACATGGTCAAGGTGTAAGGCTACCCTTCAACTATTTAATCCTAGTTGGGGAAAAGGGGGGTTGGACTATGGAATTTGGTTCACTTGGTGCAATTTTCATCAAGGAAAAGATAGATTATGGGAAATACTTGATAGGGTTATGGACCTCAATATGATATTTATTTTTCTAGGAGGATTCGATAAATTGATGTGTTGATGGAGACAATTTGCTAAGATCATATGCCCAATCAGACTTCCATTTTGGTTGGTCATTTGATTGACTCAAATCCTTCTGACTTGTTCAAACTTAAATTTTCTCATTTGGATTCCCCTAATTTCCGTGCTCTAGTCCATCAATTTTGGAACCTTGTTCCTCATCTTATTAGGGTTATAGGTTGGATGTTATGGTGGGAGTAACCCATTCAAAGGAATATCAAATTCATTTGTGGTTGGAGTTGCACAATTACACAGAAGTGTAGATAAGGGCTTCGATAGGCTAGGGGAAAGTTGGAAGAGGTTTGCATGCTCCTTGAGGAGGACCTGCATGAGATTTTTTTTAGGAGAATGCATCATAGTTGGAGTCTATGGTGCATATGGAGGAGGCGTATATTGACATAGGTGTTAGGGTGCATGCTAATCTACAATGGGTTTAAGAGGGAGATGTGGGGTCCAAGTTCTTTAAATTTCTTAAGAATAAAATTATTGTTGATAGATTACTTGGCTTTTGTAGAGAAGATGACTCAATCGAGGAAGATCCCTCTAATATATGAGGTATGTTTAGTGATCATTTTTAGAATATTTCTTCTCCTTATCCATTGACAACCATTGTTTGTACCAGGAAATATTGCTCCAGGGTTGTTTCCACACAAGGTCTCTATTGTTGACCATGATAAGTTGGAAATGGATTTCATGAAGGATGAAGTGATTGTAGTGCTTAGTTCTATGCAAAATGATAAATCTCCGAGGATGTATTGGCTACCTTATAGTTATATACGACTATGTGAGGTACTGTAGGAGAAGAATTCAACCATGTGGCTTGAAAGGCCTCTGGCATAGATGTTTACCATAGTCCATTAATCAAGGGTTGATCAAGCTCATTCCAAAGAGTGTTTCCAAGGACACCACTGGGGGATAGTGACCGATAACATTATTGAGTATTTCCTACACAATTATGGCTAAAGCAGTGGCATTATGGGTGAGGGTAGTTGCTAGTAATACTGTGCATAAGGAGTAAATGAGTTTTGTTTAGGGGAAGTTTATTCTAGACACAATGAATTCTACTTGAGAGCATGTGGAGTGGCCTAGGGAATCTATGCAATAAGATCTCTTCCTTAGAAATAATGTTGATAAAGCATACAATTGAATTGAATGGACCTTCATTACATATATGTTATCCTATTGGGATTTGATTCAAAGTGTGTGAGTATGGTCAACACCTTATTCTATTGTGCCTCAAATTTTCTTGAAGTGAATAATGCAATCTCTCCCATGTATTTTTCTCCATCGTTCGTTAGGCAGGGATGCCCCTTGGCACCTTATCTCATGTTTTGAGTATTGATGTCTTTGGTTATTTTTTGGATGTTTCCCATTTATAGGGAAGATTCAATGAATTTCACTCCAGATGATCATGAAATTGTGAATAATCACTTTGTAGAGGATTCATTATTATCGGTTAGAGATAACCAAGAGTCGATGGATGTTGCTAGAGATTATTTGTCCATGATTTGCAAGGCCTCTATGGATATGATTAGTGATCATAATATTGAATGCTTGTTCGTTGGTCTTGATGAGCCTCCTAACTAGATTCCTTCCACTTGGACCTTCATTCGTCCAAGTGTAGTAGTAAGATATCTTGGCATCCCCTTTAGTGTGGGGATTTCACCAATGTTTATGTGGAATTAGTGTTTGGAGCATCTGCAATGTAAAATCCTCTTATGATAGAACAAATACCTTCCATTTCATGCAAAAATGACTATTGTGAGTAGGATTCTTCAAGCCTCACATATTTATTATGTTTTTTGTTAGATTCCTAGTAGGCCTTAGTTTTAGATAAGATAAGCTTCTACATTCATACTTTGAACCAAGTATGGTGGGGCTACAAATGTCCCTATGGTACCTTAGGATTTTCTAATTATGATTAAGGATGAGGGAGGCCTATGATTGATCAATATTGCCACCCAAGGTAGAATCTTGGCTTTTAAATGGGTGGTTCGATGTCTAGAATGATGCTCTCCTTGCTAGGTGTTGTTGAGGCAACATCTTCTCATGGTACAACATATTGGTAGAATCAAGGGATCAATTGGTCTACGTGATATCATTTCATGTCCTCATAGCTTCCAAATCTCAAGCCTTTTTATTATCAAAAGTATCTAGGAAGCATGGAGAAAGGTAGTTGGCTTTGTGCAGTGGTAGATGTTAAGTAGCTAGGAAGGATAGGATTTGGATAGAACATTGATTTTGAGTTGGAAGGTGTAGGGCATGTGTGTTGTAGTAATTCATAATGATTCTTTATTGGAAGGATTTTTGGAACGCCAATACTCTCACTTGAAAGGTCATTGATGATCTATTGCTTGTGAGTTTTCCCTGTCTTTTATGGATAAGCATATTATTATGTATATTATCGAACTTATTCTACACGAGGATTAACCTTTTCAAAATGAATATGTAATGACCCTTTTTCAAAATTCTATTAAAATGCCAATTTTTCCACTTTTTCCCCAATTTCGACCTTTGACTAGTTTAACTGTTTTGACCTCCAAATCAAGCCAAATGCTCCCAAATATTCTGTAGGAGTGTATGAATGGTATTTAGACTTGAATATCAGGTTCAGGGATGTTTTATGGCCCTCCAAATACTTCTGCAAACTTGATTTGTATTCTGATCAATATATGTAATTTTGACTAGTAATTTGTGCATCAAATCCTCCCTGGGTAACACTGCAAATGGCCTTCCAAATGCCTCCAAACTCCCACGAATTTATGAATAGAGGTATATAATGTGTTAAGTATGTGATTAAGGTCTCATATGCACCATTAATTTATTTTTACTACTGTTCTAACTCTCTCACATTCAACAGCAAAAACCCCCAATTCGACCCTTGGGGAAATGGCACTATTTCACCTCCCAATACAACTAAACTGAGTAAAAATGCTTCAAATGCTCAAGTACAGTACATGAAACTTGTAGAAGACATCCATGGCAGTATATTGATCACAAATATATCATAGAATCATCGATCCATTCGAAATAATCAACATTATAGTGTCATACATCAATGCATTGGGGAAATGGACATTGTTTGCTCATTAATCAATAGTTTTGCATACAGCCAGTGGGTATTTCGACCCGAGGCTTTCTGAATATTAATAACAGATGATATGAATCTATTACAATCATAAATATATAATGATAAGCTCTCTCAATAATCTCAAGTGCTCACCAAAAACGCCCTCCCTCAAGGAGCATGAATATGCCTTCAAAACTGGAAACGGTGGAGAGAAAGTGCTGCACTAAACCAAACCATGAAACTTCCTGTAGCTGCTACCTGCAAATAAAAACTCCATTAAAGCACAATGAAATACCTGAGTGGCCTCTCCAAACACCAACTTGGATGGGAATCTTTCACCCTCGAAATTGGCTAAGGCAAGAAACTAGTCATCCACTAACTCTCTCTTCACAAATGCAATTTTTCTCAAATCATCAAAAGCAATTCTCATACTTCATTTCTACATTTTATAACCAACATTAGCCTTCTAAGGGTCGAAATCCTCTCAATAGATTCAATAGATTTTCATTTAGGAAATATTCCACATTTGCCACTTGTCTCCTAGTTCCAACCTTCCATCTTCTCCCAAATTCGATTTTGAGTCTCTTTGGATTCTCCAACTCCCAAATTCGCCTTCCTTGAGCCTATTTTTGGTGCTGACATGTCATAGTGGTCAGATGTCAGAGGTCAGGTCTGCAATTTGTCATAGTTGTCATAGATGCTCCATCATTGGTGTCATAGGGGCTAGGGAATCTAGCCCAAGTGTCCACAAACTTCCACTTTGACTCTTTATCTTCCATGGAGGTTACCAATCCTTCCCAATTCGACCTAATATGCTAAATGACATGTGTTATGACTTACCAACTCACCCAAGAGTGTTCACATTCCCATTAATTCGAATTTGCAAAAGAGAGATACCATGTATTATGAAAAATCAAGCTAGTGTGGGTCCCACATCCTCCACATGTCTCCAAAACCATTTGTCACCTAGGATTTCTCTTGAATTTCTTTATTCACTCTATTTATTAAATACTTGAACCCTTCTAATGTCTAAACATCATTTATTAGCTTCCTTATTACCATTCCACATGTGCCCATCCAACCTAGGAAACTAGTAGGATTGATGGGATTGTCTTACTATGAAATTATTGGAATGGGGACATTATAGAATATTTACATGCCTGGCCCCTTTTGATATGATTGGGAGTGGAGCTTTGGGAATCCCTTAGTCCAATATGATTCTTGGAGGTTGTACATACTTCTTCATCAACAACATGAGCTAATTCCTATTATTTTTCATCATGGTTGTTTACAGATGAAGAGAGATGGTCGATCAAGAGACTACATAATGTGTGGTTGATTTGGGTCAGTTACAAAATTCAAGTGTTTTCATGGCTAGTGATTTACTAGGGCCTTCCTACCAAGGCGCAACCAGTAAAAAGTTATCTCTAAGATGGAGTTTGCACCTCCCCCTCAAGTTGGAAACAATTAAGCACTTGTTCTAGGAATGTTCTTTTGTCGGGTCTAAGTTGGGATTTTGTTTAATATGAGCATGCAACCTTTTCTTAGATGAGCTTGTATTGGAGAGTAACTTTGTTAGGTGATTCCATATATTTGGTACACTCCTCCTTTAGTGGTGTTTGGGAATGATTGAGGATTTCAATGATGTTTGTTCTTTGGAAACTTAGGTGCAAATATGTTTTTAAAAAAAGATGTTAATTCTTTGTCTACATTTTTTCAACTGTGGAATAAGATGTATGTATCCAACTGTTAGCTAAAAGATTTATATTAATCAAATATGCCAAGATATTGGACTCATATGCTTATTCAAATTGTATAGTTGCTTTAGTTTCTCTAATGAAGAGGATGTAAATGCCTTTGCACATTACCTATATTTTTGTTTCTTTAAGGATTCCAATGTAATTATCTTTTTACATTCCCTCATGTCATATTGTGTCTTCTCTGTTGTAAATAAGTTTATGTAAATATAATAAGTATTTTTACATAGAAAAAGGAAAAAGAAAAATGAGTAGCTCTTCAAATCTAAAAGTTGGTGGCCATATGTTCCTCCTTCTTCGGTCGATGAAGAAGATGAGAGTTTGGTAGGTTTTCCCACTACTAAGGTTGATAAATTCAATCAAGAAGATTGCAAAATAATGAATGATGATGAATAGAAAGCAACTAAGATTGTACAACCTTCAGATTTGTTTCCTTCAGGAGTGGTGGTAACTATGCATACTTAGTCAGGAGGAATGCAAAGAGCACATGAATATGAGAGTTCTAATTTGGATAAGGAATGGGTTCCTTAGGTGGATAATGACTCTTTGACAACTCACTTGATGGTAGTTGTAGATTCAACACTAGTAAAATAGACCTAGGTGCAAGAAAAAAGGTAAGCAAGAAAGACAATATTGAGGAGTTATTCAAATCTTCAGTCATTGTAAAACATTTTTCTTTGATCTTTTAAGGAGCCATTATGGTTAACTATATTTGAATGCTTTAAGGTCATTGTCATGTCCCCTCCCATCAATTCGACCAACTAAGGTGGGGGACATGAACAAATTAAGGGTTCTAAATTTCGCCCTGTGGTTATAATACAAAATTCTTAACCATTTAAATGCGTGTGCAAGTGCATAAATAAACAAAACGGAAATAAATCTATCCACACACACAACATTCATATATCAACATATTCATCACAGGAATAATAATAAAAATTATGTACATAAATAAACTCTTCCTCATGCTATTCGCATGCTTCCAATTTAATAATTAAAGCTAGGACATTCTCTTCCTTACTACAATAATTTATTAAACATTCATAACACACAAATTTGGTATATTCATAATTAACAATAAACACTTATCTTTTCAATGAAGTTGTCCAAGAGATTAGCTATGGGAGAGCAATGTTCCCCCCAAACGTAGGCACTCTGTCCAGCACTTTATCTCTCTAGTAAGAGGCCACCCCCGAGCTGGGCTATGTATCCACTAAGGAGAAACTACCTAGGCTCACTCACAGATACTCACATTCAATTCTCAGGTCAAGCCAACATGGCATCTTGGTTTATCAAGCATGTAGAGAGACAAGGAATGTGAGTACTAAGCCAATGAGCTCAACCATAGAGCTACATGCATCTCAATTGGCTTCAACCAGCCTTGACACTCGCATTACCTACCACCCCAAACATAAGGAAGGTCCCCTTCTCTACTACATAGTTCCTCAGGCGCCCCTTCCCTCTAGTGCTATTCAGGGTGGGCATAGAAAGGTCCAAGCTATTTAACCATTAGAGATTTACTTCCTTCACTGGGTTTATCAAGCCATTCGAACCTCTGGTCTCTCTATGTTTCAATTTCCTTTTGAATTCTCTAATTTTTGGCTACGTTGATTTCATCTAGGAAATTGAATTTTCAAGCATCCAAATCTGGGTTTTCCCATGGATTTGTGGGTCTTTAACACTCTCAAATTCACCCTAGGGTTGATATCTATGGGTCCCCCATTGAAATCTTACAACCCACTTAAGTTTCTAGGCATTTTTTACACTTTAAAAAGTGGCTTCCTCTCTGGTTACGATTTTTGTTCTTCTCGTTGTTGGGAATGCATAGCTTTCTCCAAATTGGAGTATGATTTCGCAACAATGGAATGGGAATTAAGGGAAACGAATGCCCATGGAGGAAATTGACTTCTGGGTACTAAAAACTAAGTCCATACCAGCCATACAAATGTCTGAGTTCAACCCATGCTCCATTAAATTCATGAGCCGATTTCTTAGCAATCTTCTTACAACAAAATTAAAGGTCAGCAAGGAAGTCCACTGTCACATACCCCAATTTTGTAAAAATTATGTAATTGTTTTATTATATTCCTGAGACATTATGTTAAATTTAATGCTAAGTAGGGATTGATGACTCAGCAGATTCACTAGAAATGGAGTGTAATTCAGAATATTTTATTATTAATAAATCAATTGTGGAGACAACAGCATGGGAGAGCTGTTAAAAAGAGGTTACTGGTCAAACTGGTGGATGGAACTAGGTGGTAAGGCAAAAGACAAGTGGCAGCATCCTCAAACACTTCCTAAGTTGCAGGTGGAAACCTCCCTATATTTGGGGTCATGATTCCCCAAGAAAGTGGAATCAGAGCAGGTGGCTCATTAATGACAGTTAACCCAACAAAGACCTAGGCAATCTTTTAAAAAGAACTCAATGAACTGAGCTGGGGGCTCGAATATTTCCAGGGGAGAATTCATTCAGGTGAATGTTATTCAGGAAATCCATTGAGGAAAAGGGAAATACAGTAAGCAAGTGGTTTGAGAGGAATGCTACAGTAACTTGGTTCCATTATAGATGTTTGGGCTGAGAGAATTTACTTTGCTGCACCTAGTTCCAGCCAAGGAGACCAGAACAAGCTCGAGGGTCCTGACAAGTTGCTGTCTGGGCACTCTCCAGGAGTTGGTAGGGAGGAACGACCTCCCATTGCTGTTGTTGTCCACAGCTTAAACAGGTTCTGCCATTTATTTCCTTAAGTTTATTAAGTATGAAATGATGTATTATGTGTTTATTTTATGTGTCTGTGGAGTAATTAGTTTAGTAAAGTTAATATCTCAGAATATCAATAGTAAGATTGTTAAGAGTTACTGTGGTTTCCGCATATTTAGTATGAAGTAATATCCTTGTTGTATTACTAATAATGTATCTATAATTTATACAGTATAATATTAATACTTTATGTTATAATTTATAGTTATAATTATAAACCTAGTGTACTTATACTTGATGAATGCAAACAAAATAATAAATATGTACAAAATACTTACACTCTGTGTTTTTACAAATTAAATAAACAATCATGAAGGCAATAGTAGAATATAACAATATAATTTACAGAATTTATATCAGGATCTAGAACAGTGCAGGAGAAGTATTCTTCACAGCTAGGAGGTTCGTAAAAGGGTACCAACCCTATATATAAATCTAAGAAATTATTTCATAATAAACAAATTTAGGTACGTAACCCCTACAGCATTTTATTAACAAGAATTTATCAGCAGATAAATAACCTAGTTATTATTTTTAAAACAAAAGAAACAACAGAACAATATTCAGCTCAATCATCAAGTTTAACCATTACGGTTACTATCATTTATTCAGCTCACAAATATCAACAGAGTCGTATTTTAATTGATAGCTTAAGCTTTTGAACTTAAAATCCAACTGGAAAGTAATTTGGGTCAAACCCTACCAGTCCCAGCATGTACAAGCAAAACTAATGCTAAATAGTTAAGACAATGTTTTCACCTACAGCCGCGTCACAAATTCACAATATAAGTGGTTATACAACTAGTTTCATTTGTTCCTGGACAAAGCCAAAACAAAATGCACGCTATAAACAAGCCCAAAAATACAGGAAAACGTTATAATAAGTCGTATTATAAAACCCTGGGTGAAAACCCTTAACAAAGTAACGAGGCCAGAACCTCATTTACAGGTAGGCTTACAGCCTTTGCAATCTCCTTTTCTTTATACACAGTATTTTCTTTTATAGAAAACCCTTAAATACCACAGAAAGACGAATAATGACAACTTAACCGAAAACCACAACATCATTACACAACGCAGGGTTAAACATGTTAAGAGTCCACTTAACATGCAGCTAAAAGACTGTTTAGAGCTGAAGAAAACTCAGAGCCGCATTACTCAAAGGCAAAACCCTTGACCGTCCTAACAAACCAGCAAGGAGGAAAATGCCATGGTGGAAACCAAGCTTACCAGTTTAAAAAAATAAACCAACAGCCGAATGTTTGTGCCATCCACGTTTTGAAGAGGAGCCAGGACCTGGATATGACAGAATAGTATCAGTTACAAATTTTATTTTAAAAACTAATTCTTTTAACTGGAGAATGAAGGAATAATTCTATAGCTTACCATTGTTTGAAAGAAGTTGCAAACGTAGTAAATGGCCTGAAAACCACGAGCTGAATAAGTGTAAACCCCCACCCTTGTCACCGAAAGAACGAGCTGGCAAAAGCAAGGGGTACCTTCCACGATGGAAGCCTTGACAAAACTAAGTCAAGAGATGCAGTCGCGCCGTGACAGGGTAAATATTGGTAGCAAAAGGATAAACCCTAGGTTTATAACAAACTTACAGCTGCCAACAGCAAAATATATTGATTTGCAAACGATACAATGGACAAACACGAAGGCCTGAGGCAGCATAGAAGCTGCTAGCACACAGAGTAACAGCAGAGACTGGACCAGGAGGGTTCACAGCGCGACCGAGCCCGAAGGCAAGGGAGAAATGGCCAAGTAGGGTTAGTCAACAGTTTTATATTACAAAACGCGTGGCTCTAGAGGGACCACGTAGCATTTTAATATTTCTCATGCAGTGGGTCGACGCTCCAAAGTAATACAACGAGATTCCCCATCAATTATTTTCCAAACAAAAATCATAGCATGGATATTCCATTACGGTCATGACACCATAGTTTAAACCTGCCATATTTCTCATGTTAAAACAATGCTTTCGAACTTTGCATAGTGAACATTAATACCTTGCCCTACAATCAATAAAACCATGCATTTGTCAATAGTGTTCAAGATTGAGTCTTGAAGTCTATTTAGACATGGAGAACTTGATAATTATTATAAAAATTATAAGGAGGTAGTTTTCAAGTGAGTTATATGTTGATTGTAAAACCTATCACTATTTTTCCATTCATCCTATTTTCATGTGACAAGACATAGATCATTTCTTTCAAATCTATAATATAATGGAGTGATGTTAGGATTAGTTACTTACAATTCTATTACTACAACACCAATTGCGATAGCTTTACACAGATGGTATAGGACTTGCCCTTCCTTCTTTAGGTGATTGTAACTCGTAGGATTCAAGTTACATAACTCGTAATTTTGGATTAGGGTTACTCTAGTCCATTTCTTTTGTTGTCACCATTTAATAACCATCTCTTAACAGTCTCAGATTTCTTGTATGGACAAGTAGACTTTTGTTATCCTTTAAACTCAATAAGTTTAATCAAGATAGCTTATAGTTTCTATTCCATTGCCAATCATAGAAATAGGAGTAGATTTTCAATCCATACAAACCCTGAAAATGTTAAAAGGAGACATGTAATTGACAGAATACCTTGTAATTGCTAGAAACAAGCAAAGTATATATATTGATAATTCCAGATCATTATAATTGAAGTTATAAATCAAAATATACTCTCACTTTAAACTTGGCTCGATACGATAACAATGGATGAGTAAAAACTGGTCTGAGTATAGTCACCCAGTTGTATTCTACAATGCTAGTTATGAAGTATATTTGCATTACAGTAACATCATAAAAGGACAATTACTCCATAGAGTTATTTAATTCATCTATTATCAAGAAAAATAGCTATCATATTCCCTCGTAATTTCCAACTCTCCATCAGTAAGATTATAAGGAGATCATAGGAAGAGTTCTACCTTTAAAACACTTGATAACCTAGCTAGCATGCTTATACTTTTACTGAATGTTTTGGTACAGCAAATTGTTTTATAATACTTTAAAGATTTGTTTGCAGCGACCCGAACATTACCTGTATATCTGTAAGAGAAAGAAAATCTGTTGCATTAGCTCGGAAGCTAAGTAAGCCCAGTCTGTTATGGCAATTCCCCCTTGTGGTTGCAAAACAGAAAAACAATCAGTAACTGACAGGAAACTCATCTTTAAATTTATGTATAATAAAATAACAATTCAGTTACAATTCGAATAACACAAACTAATCAAACGGCTAATGACCGGAATTAATAAGATTAAATGCTATTTTTAAAAATTTTAAATTTTTCGAAATTTTTGGGTTTTGACATCCACTTAGGTAGTTGCTTACCATTTATGTCATGTGGGTTCTCAAGATGTCACTTGGAAACAAAGGAATTAATCCCACACACCCCTCTCCTCTCTCTACTGGATAAACACAACCCCTAATTTTAGTTGCCTCCATAGCCATCTTTTAGACTTTTATTTGCATTATAATTTTTTACATTTTTTTACATTTTTCCATGGCTGACTAGCTCATGTCAACAAAATATAAAATACTTTCCTTTATAAGCAGAACATTCACTAGCGGGCAGGGAAATTTTTAGGGGCGAAATTTAACCAATTGGCTATTTTTCGGGCCTTTTTTCAAAAAATAAATTCGTTATTTGATCATTTTTAGTCTTTAATATCGCCTATATTTACATAAAATATGTTTTTTTACCATAATATTCGCCAAAATTTACAAGTTTCAATAGTAAATTATATGTTTTCATATTTAATATTCGCCTACTAATCTATATTTATGATTTTTTCAATCCAAAATAATCGCCTAGAATACTATACTTAAGTATACTTTTATAATCCTTAAAAAATACCCTACTAGCGGGGCCTTTTCCCTGAGCTCCACACTAGGCACATATTTACAATATTAACATATCAAGCCAATATATTCCAAGTATCAAAATAGGGGCATTATAGTCATATCTATGTAGCTATGGTGTGTCTTCTCCAACATATGGCCTTCTTAAATACTATTCATAGTTGTTTTAGGCCATTGATATGGGTTTCTAATAGTGTATAGGTGTACAAACCTTGAAAATCTTACTAAGGAGTGTGCATTAATAAAAAATTTGCACTTTTTGAAAAACCCACATGCATGGCTTTAAGAAAAGGTGTTGGATAAAAAAAAATGGTTTTTTAAAAGGATTGATTTATGATTCAAATGGTAAATATGCCAAATAAGTATTAGAGGTAAAGAATGACATAATAATGCTATAACAATAAGGAATTTGGAAAAAATTCTTTGAAAACTTTTAAATTTTTCAGAATTAAATTAATAATTGCATTTATCTTTATATTGTTAGATAGAATATTTTTCAATAATTACAAAGTATAAAATGAGATTACAAAGTATAAAATGAGATTGAGAAAATAGAATACATTAACATTAAACTTTCCATAATATATATAAATATATATATACCAACTATGAAACATAGTAGAAGTGTTTCCAGCTATGTTTGATTTTAATGAGTTAACAAGTTAATTAATCATGTATACAATATTAAAATGTAAATTGTACTTTATTTAAATTTATCAAATATAATTAAAAGTACAGCAATTATTTAAGTAAATATTTAACTTAGAATAGTAGTTAGTTGTCTCTATCATCATTAATAAATTTGGATAAAATGAAAAACATGTTGTTTGGTGTGACATAATGATGATGATGTTTTTTAATTTCCTTTATAACAATTTGGTTTGTTCCAAGACTTTTTTTTCATATGAATAGTTAAACCAGTGCTTAATAGTGGGCGAGAGCACCGAATCGAACAGAATCTCGGGGTCAATCCTGGGTGGGGACGGCCACAGCCAACCGCCGCATGTTCCAAGACTTAACAAAACAAAGAAGAGAGAGTAAATAAAGAAAATTAGAAAATTCAATTTCCAAAATTATTTATTTAAACATTGTTTAAATGCAAATTTAATTTCATAATAAAGTTTCTCAGATTAGTTTGGCTGTCGTGATTAGGATTTCCTGAACCAATTTGTGGTTGTGGATATCATTATAAGTACATATAATATTGTTTAAACTGCATTTTTAAATCAAATGAACTTCAGCTTAAATTCATGCGAAATGCATATGTTGTATATTCTTTCACTCCATTAATTTTATAAAGATTCCATTTGTTGATTTCAGTATGCAGCGTAGGAAAATTAGATGCCAAAGACAATGTCCTAATCAAACTTGGGTCTGTATTCGAAAACTCTCATATATTAATCGTTGGACCATATAACTCAATTCACAATGAATTGTTGTGAATGTTGTTAGGAATTTTAGTTATGTTATAGCAAATGCTTATATCAAATTTTTATGGGTGAAGTGTAATAGTTTATTTTGACAAAATTTTATTAGGAATATAATCTATATATGTATAGAAATATTTTTTTATAATATTTTCTTGAAAAAATAAATTTATAAAATTTGGTGGGTTGAAATAATTTGTCATCTTTGTGAGAATATGAATGTCGAGAATGAAAAGCATATGAATGTCGAGAATGAAAAGCACTTCCTCCTTAGATTGCCCTGCATACACCCACATAAGATCTCAGTTTAAAAATCTTTGTTACAATACGAACTTGCCCAACCTTCTATCTCAACAAAATTATAGTGATTTAGAAACAATCTTCTCCAAGCTTTTTTATCACAGAAATAAAACTCTAAAGCAAACCAAGTAGTTTTTTACTTTTCTTTCTTAAAGTCATATAGACCAAAATTGGTCTAAATGGACATTAACTATCATCATCATCATCATCATCACGACCATCACATCTTAACCATTTAAATAAAATTAATATGAATCATTGTTTTATTTCTTCTCTAATTGTAATAATTAATAAATGATTAACTTTTTCTTTTTATTTTATTTATATTAAATACTAAGTTTATTTTTGTTTCATTATTTTACTTTATTAATTTTAACCACTTCATTAAAATAGAATGGAGCCAAAGGTAAATTTACATCTTCATCCTTCACTATAAATATATGTAATGCTCAAGAGTTGGTTGGGAGTTAGTCATTGATTTTGCTTTGATTCCTTGTCAGAGGCTAGTGACCCACATTAAATCATTAGCTCGTTGTCGGGATAGACCTAGAAATTTTAGGTTTGAAGATTAGATTATTTTGACTTTTTTTATCATTATTGACGGCATCTAGCGATCTAATCTTTTGTCAAATCATAACCTTTCATTGTTCAAAATCCATTTTTTATTGCCAAATGGATTTAATATCCTCAAAAACTGTTATTCCAACTCAATTATGCAATCTCAACACCTTATATGTGATTCCAACAATTCTAGCCAAATTTTAGAGGAAAATCATCAGAAAATGAGCTGAAAAAAATATCCAACTCATCTCATCTTTAAACTAAAATATTGACGGCATCTAGCGATCTAATCTTTGGTCAAATCATAACATTTCATTGTTCAAAATCCATTTTTTATTGCCAAATGGATTTAATATCCTCAAAAACTGTTATTCCAACTCAATTATGCAATCTCAACACCTTATATGTGATTCCAACAATTCCAGCCAAATTTTAGAGGAAAATCATCAAAAAATGAGCTGAAAAAAATATCCAACTCATCTCATCTTTCACTGCGTGGCCGGCTTACATTGGAAAAGGCTGTTCTACAGAACCTGGGAGTATACTGGCTCTCCCTCTGCAAAATTCCTTTGTCCATTTTGCGCATTATTCGAGGGAAATTCTACCGATTTATTTGGTCTAGCGGGGGGGGAGAAGACCAAGTTTCATTTACTCAATTGGAAAACTTTGGCCCAACCATATACACTTGGGGGATGGAATGTAAAGAATCTGGAGCTTTTTTTGCTGGCTCTTCATGCTAAGAGTCTGTGGCGTGCTTTATTTGTCAACTCTATGTGGGGATGTATCATTCGGGCTAAATATCTCAACCATGTTCTGGTTGCGACTTGGTTTCAGAATGGCGGGCATTCTGTTATTGGTTCATCAAATATTTGGCATGGGCTCATGAGCTCGTTTTCTATTGTTGCACAATGGCTTACTTGGAAATCTGGCAATGGCTGGGATATCAGACTCGGTTCGGATCCTGTTCTAGGGGGATCTCCCTCATATCTTTTATCTCCCGAACTACTTGCACATCTTCGGGCCAGGGGGCTCTGTAATCTTGCTCATGCGGTTTCTTTCAATAATGGGGGATGGATCACTGCTTTTCAACTTGGTATTCGTGGGATTATGGGAAAGGAATGGTCGGATTATACTATGCACCTTTGCCAATCCAATATCCACCTTAATGATTCTCCGGACAGGTTGGTTTGGTTGTGGGATGTTGCACACGGCGTGGTCACTTCAAAACTAGCTTATGATTCATTATTTGCTGACTGTCGACCGGTGAAGGTTTGGTGGCACACCGCGATTTGGAAGCTTGCCCTCCCTCCGAGGATTAGATTTTTTGTTTGGCTGGCATTGGGTAACAATATTCTTACTTTGGATAACCTTTGTCGTCGTGGTTTCTGCGGCCCTGGCTGGTGTCCTTTATGTTGCTCCCAATTTGTAACGCCCCATATTTTGACTAGGCATGTTTATCAATCAACCATACTACATAGTCACTTATTATCTATTGGACTCAGCTCGACTGAGTAAACTTTATTACAACATGATGGACCCAATTATATGATGTTACTGTGTTTTATGATTTCACTATGATTATGATGTTGTTACGTTATGCGGTGATGTCATGATTTTCATAGGACTCCCTTGTTTTACGATTACAATATATCTTCATATGTTTTCATTAATAAGATGTGAAATATATGATGCGGTACGTGGATACCATCTTATGATATGATTTATTGAAGTGTTATATGTCATATGCATCTTTGATGAACTAAAATTGTCGCAAGAAATAAAATGATGTTGATAATATGGATCAATTGGTGATTGATGGGAAATACTTTCTATAAAATGTGTATTTTGCGAAATACTAACCTACAGGACATAAAGGCTATGGGATAGCTAGTTACTTGATCTGGTATATGCAATAAGAACTTGTTCATACAATAAACCTTAGCAGCCAAAAATGACGATACGATGACACAAACTGATAATCTCGATAGCAGCAAAGTATGATTTGATAAGGGCGTAGGCCTAGTATGTTGAGAGGGATGGATGTGTTACCCACCCTATGTTTCCATGATACCCGAGGTCGTGGGAGGGCCGTGCTGAGACACGCTCCCCATGTTGTTGTGATGACGATGGTCGGATGCCTGCTAGGAGAGGATAGGTCTGATGTTAAGCCGACGCTATTGCTCTCAGATTCTATGTGGTTAGGTCGGTGAGTCCGACATCCACTTTTGTACTAGCAGAGGAAGGATAGGGAGGATGCAGGACGTAGGTTATGATGGGAGGATGTGTTAGTTAGTACTATTGAGGGTTGGGTATTCCTTGATTCCGAGTTAGTGGTAGTAGGTACCCTTCCTTGTACATGATTGATTAAACTAATGTAAACACAAAGATAATGATGTGAAATCGTAAAAAATTAACTGTTAAATAACTGAGGATGTTAAAGTAATTGTATTATATATATTATGCTTGTTCTTCTACATGGGGGTAAATTCTACTATTAGTTAGCAGGTATGCATAGGCGGGATGGGGTTTGTCTATAGTACATTTCTGATCTGTGCATACGCTGGCCACACATGCACGCTTTGCACATGTACACTAGTATCGATATACAAACACTCAACATATTAAATAAATGTATAAGTCGTCATAAGTAATTATGTTAATCATGCATTGATTGAACTCAGATAATGAATATAAATTTATTTAAGATATGTAAAACAAATCAATTAAGCTATGTATTACTTGTTGGTAAACATCGTGATAAACAATTGAGACAAGTGTCATCAGTTAACATTGTCATCTGAGAATTGTTGTAAATAAGGTAATGGTACTGTCTAATTAATTAGTAAGATTGTTTAAACCCTTAAGGGTGCTTTGTTTAGAAGAACGAGGATACTATGTTGATGTTAGGGTACTCATGTGATAAACAAATGATTTAAAAAACATTTTTACTAATTCACCATTTATTGTTACTTTGTGGTGATTTAATTAATATTATTACTTAATTAATGTTAGTCTAATAATATTACTATCCATGTCATAACAATTGCAATATAGGTAAAATTTAAATATTGATTAATAAATGATTAGAGTGTGATTATTTCCATTTCTAAGTTAGACATAATAGGATAACAATTTTGGAATGGATGTGATGTGATGGAAAATGGTTATTTACTATTTAATTATTCAATACGAATCTTAGAATTTAAATCTCAAGATAAGTTATCTTGACGGATGAGGTAGACCATTAAGACACACCTTGTCCAAATTGAAAAGTCAACTATTTATATATTATTTTATTATTTTGTCCTAAAAACACTAAATACAAAGGTGGTGAATAGACTAGTAGTTAATAAACTTAGTCTCGAATAGATAACCTTTGGGTAATGATTCCTACCATAATAAATACTTACAACCAACAATCAAAATCAAATAAATTTACCGTGAGTGTAATTGATTATTCGGTACATTGGGTGTGAAAAATACATTTTTATAATGTAACGTGTATGAATGAACTAAGTGAAAGGAGTAAATGTTTGAGGGGCTCGAGAGGGGGAGTTTGGGGCGGTGGAGTAAGCCCAAGGTCTTCTCGAGGAAGGAAATGTATATAGGGAGGATTTGATGGGGGAAGAAATGATATTGGGAGAAAGTGGAAGGGAATGAGGGGATAGCTCTAAGTGGAGAGAAAGGTTTGAGAACAGAGAAAGGTTTTGAGAACCTAAGTAAATACTGCTCTCGGGATTATCAGTTTGTGAGCTCGGGGGCTTGGAAATCCTTTGATTTCCAAGGGCCAGCAAGATAATAGCTGGTCGGTAGGGTGGACACATCGTCTTGGCTGACTAAGAGAATATAAACATAACCTGCTACAACCTACGGTCTACTAGCATCAGCATCAGGTAACTTCCTTTTTATTTATTTTATTTGATTATTATTCTAAAACGTGCTCTAAACATACATATACCTTGCTATTTACTAATTTATTACTTTGAAACATACCCTTATGTTGAAAACAAATTGTTGAAGGAAAATGTTGATATGTTAGTTTATTCTTTTTTTAAAATTCGAATGTATGATTGTTAAAGACAAAACAGTATACTAAATTTCATTTAGAAGCATAGAAATTTTGTTAGAAAGTTACTCATATATACCTGAATAAGTTTAATACATAGAAAACTAACTCAGAAATTTTACTTAGTGCTCTGTTGTAAAAACTAGAGCACTACACAATTGGAATCGGTTGATCATCTTTTCTCTTCGTGCTCGGTCATACAAGATCTTTAGTTACTAATTGCCAATTCCTTTGGTATACCTATTGCATGGCGTTCGTCCACATTGATTGATTGTTTTGGCCGGTGGTTCTGTGATTCTCTTTCTTTTCAATGGTTAGAGCTCCCATGTTTTATGCTGTGGGAATTATGGAAGGCTCGCAATCGCTGCGTAATTGATGGTATCGTTCCAAATCTGGATTGGTTTTGCAGCCAAACTATTGCTTTATTCAAGGAGTTCAATTCCATATCCGTCCCTGTGGGTGGCATGAATGATATATCTGTTAAACGACTTGGTTACCGATTTTCTCCTCCGGTTCTGGTGTATCCTTGCGGGTTCTTTGATGGGGCTGCGGCTGGGGGAAGAGGTGTTAGCAAGGTTGGTGTAGTGTTACATCTTAACAACTCTGTCTCCTTTCGAATCCATTTAAATTTTGGTTTTGGTACAAACACCCGCAGTGAATTGTGTGCACTCTAGCTTCTTTTATACTTTGATCGGCTCAAGCAGGTTTCATCTCTCGTTATTATGGGTGATTCTTCTTCCATAATATCATGGGCATCAGGTTCTTCCCCACTCAATGTGTTGCTCCTCACACATTGGTTGGATGCAGTCAGGAATTACATCTGTGACTTTCAGCATATTCACTTTGCCCATGTTTATCGCGAGGTAAATGTGGAGGCAGACATGCTCTCCAAGCTGGCCATGGACTCTTTGACTGGTATTATCTTGTGGGAGGAATGGCATGAGGACATTTTTTTCACCCGGGTCTCGGTTGATTTGCATTGGATCTGATTCTTATGGTATGGTTTTTTGCGGTATTATCTGATCTATATTTTACTCATATGATTATATGTGGCTTTATATTTTGCAGGTTCATAGTCACTCTCCCCAACTCCTTGTTGGATTTTTGATCCGTTTGGATTTTGCGGCTCTATTACTATTTGCTATCTATTTGACATTCGTGTCAAGGCCTTTGACTGTTTTGGACTTATATTATTTGTATTTATGTCTTTAGTTTGACTTTTATGGTATTTTGATACTATGCCTCATGGGGACTATTAGTTTGGTCTTGTTATGTTGTTGGGGATTTGATGCTCGGTTTTGGCATCTTTTATGATTTTATGTATGGGTCTTGGTATAGATCCTGGATATATTGTGATCGTGTCTTGGGGCTTAACCTGTGCCCGTATGTGGTATGACTCACATACCTACATACTTTGATGATATGATGTATTAGACCTATTTACTATTTCGCGGTATTAATAGTAAGCTATATTTTTCCTTGGAAAAAAAAACTAAAAAATATCCAACTCATCTTATCTTTAAACTACTCAAAAATATTATTCTTCTTAAAAAAAAATAATCCAAGGCATGATAAATGACAAAAACAACTAGTTTGTTTTTTCGAAACAAACATAGCCAAGTGAACCGAGGCACTAGATCATGAATCCCCATGAATGCACCACACGCAAGATCAATCCCATCATTCACCCATAAAATAAGAGAAAAAATGTATTGTATAACCGCTGGCATAACATAGTCTCTAATGGAGAGACGCACTTTACTAATAAATTTTAGCCAACAATATTCTTTCATAATATACATATATTAACTTTAAATTTTAAATGCTATTCACTTCTCGCATACAATTAAATACACACCATAAATAATTTCATTATAATAGTGACATATAAATACTCAATAAATATACAAGTTCCTCTCATATCCAACTAACATTCAAACAATAAATACGCTCAAAGAAAGAATTTAAATAACACGTGATAGCCCATTGTTCTGCCCAATTGGGAAAGAATGTTCATACTAATAGTGTGCATGTACTTGTTAAACTTTATGTTCTTCAACGAGGAAAGATTAATTTTACTAGGTTTATTTTTTTTTAATAGTTTTATTTAAATTATTTTTATTAGTTATACATACATAGATATTTTTAAAATTGTAAAACTTATCATAATATATTTATCAATAATTAATAAAGTTTTTATGATTTATAATAATTTATTTTTAAACTAATAATAAGAATTTTTTGTTTATAAAAAATAAGTTATCCCTACCATATATTTTTAAATTTCTATAAAATAGTAATAAATTTTTGTTTTTATTAATACTTTATTTTATCTTAAAATTTTATATATATGATTTTTTTACACATGATTTCATTTTTATGTAAATGACTTCTATCAATTTGTAGAAAATATTATTAGATTCTATATGTAAATGTGTTTAATATATGATATCACTCTTTGGATATTGGAAGAATGTTTCCATGTAGACAAAAGACCCTTTGTAGCAAATCATCCTCAAACGCACAATTAGTGGTGATTGATAGATGATATCACTTCTCTACATTGGACAAAAACCCTTTGTACGGTTGTTGTAGCAAATCATCGTCGCATGTACATGAACTACGTGTCAATCACTTCTTACATCAAGTTTGTAGTAAAGGACCCTTAATAATAAATCATGATTACACCTTATGGGTTTTATATTAATTAATTTTTATTCCAAATATGAGGGTTAACATATTTTTCACTTTTTGGAATTTAACAATTTAGCTAAAATTTCATGATCAAATTTGTGTTATGTAACCTTCGATTTTAAAATAAGTTTTATTATTTTATTTATGATTTTGTTTAATATAATTAAACTTATTAAATTGAATAAATAAATTGTAAATATTAAAAAAAATCATGAATTATATAATGAAATGGAAAGATGAACAACATGATGACACTAAAATAGACTTTTTGATTGTAAAAAATCTATAAAAAATCTAAGATAAATAAAGTAGTAAATTAAAAATATTTATTTTGAATATTATATTTAATTTTCAAAATATTTTTAATAAATCAAATTTTATTAGTTATTAATAGTTAAAAACAAAAATAAATATTAGATGTCATTCTCATATTATTTTGATAATATATGTTTTTACATGTTTTGGATAAATATTAGATTTCATTTTCATATTACTTTGATAATATATGTTTTTACATGGTTTGGAGGCTTTGATTATGCATCAATGACATTAGCAATGTAGCAATAGTTTAGGAGCAAATATGTTATTTTTGTATTCAACTCTACCATACTCGAGTGTTGATTTGTTATTTATGAGCATCAATCTAATATTTTTTTAGTTTAGATTGATTTGTGTTGAGTGTTGATCATTTCTGGCATATTTGGGAGTTCCTTTAATCCAATCCCATTCCTCTAATCTAGGTCAATGGTGTGGGCTAATTTATCAAAATTTTGTGAAGAATATTGTGGGAAAATAATTTTTTGTTGTCAAAAGCTTCAAATCATATTGTTCTCCTCACGCATTAACTTTGGGATAGTACAAGGAACCATGTGGATTTACAACAATTACCCTAGGTGGTAAACAATTGAAAGATCTACTCATTCTCTTTTATTAGCACATTTATAAGGATAATATTTTGTCTTGCAGTTACATGGGGGGTAGTGGGTTCTAAGCTACCTACTTCTTTCATCTCAATTTCCTATAAGTATACAACTCGATCCAAGACATCTCATTCATCGACACAACTTCCAATTTTACAAAATTCAAATATTTTTTAGAAACTGGATGAGGTACTATTGTAATCTGTGGGATTACATGTGGTTACCAGTAGTGTACAGTAAACATATAGTCATACATAAGAGAAATAGACATAAAGAGAGCAAGGAAGAAAGTAATGGTCACTTCAACAACAAGTTTCTTATATTATATCACATAAAAATATTATACAATGGAATGCAATGCTTCATCTCTTCATGCCTCACCAACTTATATACATGTAATGTACATTTAATTAGTCGGTTACAATTGTGTAACTGCTCGATAGTTGGCTTAACCGACTCAACTGGACTGAGCTAACCAAGTGGTGTTCATTCAAGATGACTTAGTCGTCTCATCAACTAGGTTCCTCCAACATCTCCCCCACCCCAAAACGCTTCTTTGTTTCGAAGAGAACAAGGAGATGTGAAATTATAAAAGTGCAAAATACAAAATTTCATAAGTTATGGTTGTTATGAAGTAGATGTAGTTCCTAGTGGAGCTCCTTCAATGCATGCTTCTACTATGGAAGGGGCACAGATGACCCATAACACTGTTGGAATTCTTCCCACTCAACTAGTATAGTGTGAATGTTTGTGTTGACTGTGGTTAATTTTGATAAAGAGAGGAGTTTCTCGACCATAGGTTTATTCCTCGTTCGTTGCAACTCGGGGCTAACATTTTTGCACTAGTGTGAATGTTTGTGTTGACTATGGTTAATTTTGATAAAGAGAGGAGTTTCTCGACCATAGGTTTATTCCTCATTCGTTGCAACTCGGGGCTAACATTTTAGTGCAAAATTTTGGTAGTGTGCATAAGAAGGTACATTCTTTTAGCTAGTTGGCTAACCTCTCCTTGTGTTGATTTGGCTTCATGTAATCATTGGTGCTCTTGTTTCTGTAGCTCGATGATTCATTATTGTTCCATGTTGATTTTTTCGTCTAAAGTTTTAACAGTTTTAGGATCCACTGCAATCTTTCTCTTATTCAAAACTCTAATGGTAGCTTGAGTTTGTGGAACTTTGCATGGACGTGTCCATAATATACATACCCATTATTCAAGAGGAGAGAAGATTTGGTAGCGACTACTTCATATTCCTTCAATTTCTTGTCTCGCTCTGAACATATTTTATATTGATCTGTCATGAGGAAGCCAAACTCGTAATCATGTTTATGTGTACTAATAAGGCTTTGAATTCAGCTGATATGTATGTCTGATGGTGGGCCTACCAAGGGGCCACTCACTTGTTATGCTTCAAACTTGCAATGCTTCCAATCATCTTCTTCTGCATTCTTCATATTTTTGAGTTTCTTGGAGGTATCAGTACATAGTGTGTTGTGTTATTTATTAATTACTTTGAAGATATATTCAAGATCTTCATTGGAATCCTTGGCTGGGGTAAACACAACCGTACTCACTGCAATTCTTGCAGGCCGTTGGATTGATAATGTAAGTGTAGGAATTTGTTTATTTTTCTTTTTTCCTTTTCTTGTCTTCTTTTATTTTTTTGACTGGCCATCTTTGCTAGTCGGAGGTGCTTGTTGTGCCGCTAAGGTGGACAGATCCAAAGAAATGGTAAATGCAGTAGTCAATGGACCGAACAATGGAAGATTCATCGAAGTTTTTGTTAAAGAGATCATGGGAATGGTGACTAGAAGGGTCGATGTAATGGTCGGAGGAGTGGTCGACAGGATGGTCAATGGGATAGTCGACAGGAAGGTTAAAGGGACAATCAATGATACTATGAAAGGAATAGTTTTTTGGACAATCGAAGGGAATATTGGAGGTGCGTTCGATGGGGGGATCAGATAACTTGATAGTGTGACCATTGAAACGATAGACACTATAGTTGCTAATGTAGGATAGTTGGATGGATAACCAACATAATGATCGGCAATGGCATGGATGTTATGGTTGCAAAGGGTTTTGAGAACTGTGAAGCTGTTAAGGTTGATGGGGGATTTGATAGAAAAATAGGGGATTTTATAAGTAGCTACTATAGTTGAGGAACACTTGTTGAGAGCAACTTAAGGAATACTAACGTTAAGCTCATGAGTATTTGAGCAATTTGTGGGTTGACGGAGGAAATTGTTGTTAATGAGGGAGGAGCATCTTCCTCAACCTGGGTTGGCGAAGTTGGTGGTGTTTCTTTAGTCGAGTATATTTCTTGATATGATATTGGTTGATTTGTTGTTCTTGGTTTTGTAGGAACATATGGGGTAGGGAGTTGAGTCGACTTTATCTTTTTGGGTGGGGAATACCCTATTGCTACACCATTGTATTAATGATTTGTTGTTCGATCCTAACTTTGTTTAATGTTTCTTCCACTATGATTGCCTTGGATTTTTCATGGATGTCGGCGATGTCTTCTCCGGTCAATGAGGATAGAAGTAGTTGCCTCTTTCTTTATTGTTTCTGTGTTGATTTACCCTTGGGATTTTATTGGTAATTCAACACCTGCTCGACAACTTGGTCGAGTTTTTATTTCAACTCAGGTTCATCGAAGTTTGGTTCTACCCCTTCCTAAATAATAGTGCTCAAGTCATCTTTAGTCAACTGACTCGAAGACTCGTCGATTTGTTCTTTTCCCCAACTAGTAGTTGGAGCAATGGTTAATTGTTGCTATGGATTTGTGCCTTCTAGGGAAAATGTGGTGATGTACATGGAGGCCTCATACTGATATTCAATTTATCCATCTATGAGAGGTAGTAGTAGTTCAGTCTAACTACTCCAGGCCAAGGTTAGGACTAGAATAACTGTATTAGATTTCCAAGCAATTTCGGTAAATATCGCATCAGTGGATGGGTAGTAATCCAACTCCTTAGGCTCTCCACCCTATCCTTGAAGATACTACACTTTGGTGTGATCTAGTCCCAGTTGGATATGCACTGTCGGTGGTAGACTGCATCGAAAAATTGTAGGACTCACCATCTGTCACAAGCAATTTTCACTACCTGGAATTGGTTTTCACATAAAACTCGGGCTTTGTTGAACCAATTGGTGCACCTTTTATAAGAGAAAATATTAAATAATTTTTCATCGATAGTGGTTGTATATTGATGAATGCTAACTCCCCAACTAGTGGAATATTTTCCATTGCAATCCAAATGAGCAAAGATGGAAATTGGATTGCTTGCCTAGTTTCCTGACACTTCTCACAGTTTCTCTTCACAATGCTAGTAACATGGTTGGACCAGTTGAACATTTTCCCTATATGTGCTACTTTTTTACTTCCTAAAGAATTTATAGTTTTATGGTGGATGGTTGACCGGATCTTGTGAGAACATGGATACTATAACATACATCCATTTGATAGGAGAGTGTATAACTTGGATGATTGGAGTTCTTTCCCCTCAGGTTCTAGTGGATTATTGGACTAGCTCCAGGGGCTTAATAGTAAAGGGGATTGGTTCCCTTTGTTGGATAAACGTATGATGTGACTAATTAGTGAATCTATAATTTCAATCGGTCCATCGACCCAAAATTTTCCATCATTATACTTTCTTACAATGAATTTGCTTGTGAGCTCTTTCAAGGTTCCTAGATAGTGCCTGATTTTTTATATGGCCAATATATTGGCTTACGATGTCCACTTTCCATCCCTAGTATCCCATTGTTTGAATTATATCCACTACTTATTCTAGTTGAATTTGTTAGCTTTGACTTTCTTGATCCTGTTGATTTGTGCTTGTAACAACGACATGGATATTTCTTCTTATTGTGCCTTGTTTCTTTCTTCAATAGATTTGATCTTAGCTAGTGGGTCGCTCCTATTAGGATCCATTTCTATAAATTGATCATCTCACTTCTCAATTTCTAGTTGTAGTTTAACTGAGGTAGTCGATGTCTGTGATCATTCTAATTCTTTGCAAAATATTTACCAACATGATTCAAGTGATGGTGAATTTATAGGCATGGGGTCCTGAAGGAAATTAATGTGAGTAGGTGACTAAATTAATTATGTGATTTTTTCTTGACAACTACTTCACATGCTTAGGGATACTTGCGTTGGAATTTTGGGTTGCGATCGTAATGATTCATGATCGTTCGATTTCTTCAATGGTCGGGTAGGCTTGGTTTGCCTTTGGTTGTCATCGACTTTTCAGTCAGTCCAATTGATCGACGAACTTGTTCTTCTTACTAATGGAATTAGGGGTTCTTCTATTTCATTTTCACTAGAGTGCTCTTGTTCTCGATGAAGCGGGTTCATGTGCCCAGTCGATTGTAGTAGTTGTGAGGTTCTTTTTCCTGCCAACAAACATATCTTAGTTGTTTTATGTATTTGATCTAGCAATCGTACTTAGAATTTAGTAAAATAAATACCTATTAAAAATTTAGTTAAAGTCTAATTAACAAAATCAAACCTGGAAGCACAACGGTTAACTAGTGGTGATACGACCACTAGTCGACAAGAGTGCTTCTTTACATGCGATATTGCTTTAGTCAAGTGTTGTAAATGACTTTTGTGAAGACTCGACCTTGTAGAATTGTTAATCTATTTGTTCCATTGTATTTCATTTATTTGACTATGTATGGTCCAAGCCATGTGGTTTCTAGTTTCCTTGGTTTTCCTTTGATTTTGCTATCATATAGTAGGACTAGGTCTCCAATTGAAATGTCTTTGGTTTTGATGTTTTTGTAGTGCAATTTTTGTTGTTGTTTCTTTTGTACTTCCTGATGGTGTATGGAAACTAGCCTCTATGCCTATCTTGGATAGCTTGTACGACATCCAAATGTAATACTTGTGCAATTATTGGAGCTTGTTGTTTAAAGTGCAATGGAACTATTGCTTCTCGTCCATATACTAGTTTAAATGGAATCTGTCATGTTGATCTTTTGTATGTTGTCCAATAAGGCCATAGGATGGTTGGTATTTTTTCGTCCTAGTTGTATTTGTTGATGTTGCAATTTTCTGTTAGTCCTTTGGTTAGTGTCTTATTGAATGATTCTATGGCACCATTCGGTTGAGGATGATATGCTGACATTTTGTCATGATCAATCAAGAATTATTTTAGTATAACTGCTATGGTTTTGTTACTGAAGTGCATTTCTCTATCACCGATTAATGTAAGGGGGCATCCAAACCTAGTGATTATGTTTTTGTAAATGAATTTCATTGCTACTTCACTAATATAGGATTTGACTGGTTAAGCTTCTAGCCATTTGGTAACATACTCGACTGTAGTGATAATATGTCATGCTCATGTTCGTCGACCAAGTATCAGGAATGGTCCGACGAATTTGATGGACCATATTTCAAATGTAAAGCTTGAATTAAATGATATTAATGCATCTCGTTTTTTACTTAGCGGTCAACCCATTCTTTGATATTTATCGCATTTAGTTATGAAAATTTTACAATCTTTGTTAAGCATTGGAAACCATAGTCCATACTAAAGGATATTTTTAATAGTCGTAACATCTTTGAAAATTTCCCTCTAGTTGGTCCTAAGTGTGCTTTGCCAATAATTGATTCCATTTCATGGTCGAGCACACATCGACACAACATCTCCTCTTGAGATAGCTTGTACATGAATCCATTGATGTGTATGGGGCAACTTTCATGGCTAAGATTTTTTTTTTTTTTTCTCTGATATTCCCTTGGGTGATTTTCCATATAGCAAAAATTGATCTATATCGACTAATTCTTCAAGTATCACTTTGATCCTGAAGAGATGTATGTCAGGTATGTCATCATCTATCCCAACAGGGCATTATCTTGTTTTTATCCTAGAAAAGTGGTACAATCTGATATTAATCTTTTTTGGTCGAACTATGAATTGAACCCAAACTCTTGGAATAATATCAATCATTGACATATTATTTCATGGTGCAAGGGTTTTTTGACTAAGTATTTCAAATATCGATGCTCTATGAATAAAACAAAAGGGTTAGCTAATAAATAGTGACAATATTTATGGAGAGAAAATATCATACCAAGTCCTTTGTGCTCCGCGGTTAAGTAGTTTTATTCCACTCAATTTAAGTTTTGACTAGCATAGGCATTTGGGTAGTCCATCCCGTCATCAACTGGTTACTTCAGTACCACACAGACCGTGATGGCCGATGCGTCAATGTGTACATGGAATTTATTGGATCAATTTACGAAGCATAATATAGGTGCTTTGACTAAATTTCCTTTTAAAGACTCGAAGGATTCTTTACATTCCTGAGTTTATTTGAATTCAACATTCGCTTTTAGTATCACATCCAAAGGGAATGTGATGTCTAAGTAGGGACATATAAATTTTTGATAATACCTTGTGTGTCCCAAGAATATCCTAATTTGTTTTGGATTTATGGGAGGTTTTAAGTTGAGAATGGATTTTATTTTGGCCAGGTAAATTTTCATTCCTTCCTTGCAAACTGCATGGTCTAAGAGGATCCCAATAGGTGTAGAAAATATATATTTCTTTTTGTTTAAGGATAAATGGATTTGTCTACATATTTCTAGCATTAAACGAAGCCATTTAATATGTTCTTTGAGTAAACTATATAAGGTCCAGTCGTAAAAATAAACAACCATTGTTTTGTACATATATTCTTGAAAGGATTTGATAACTATTGTAGAGAAGATTGCATGTGCATTCTTTAGGCCAAAGGGTTGACCTTGTAAGCAAATGATCCATATTCACAGACAAAGGTTGTTTTGGCTTGGTCTTCCTTGGCTATGGGAACTTGGTTATATCCTAAGAATCCATTTGTGAATGAGTAGCATTCATGACTTGCTAACTCATTGATAATTTTATCAACAAAAGGTATAGGGAAAGGATCTATGAGAGTTACTTTAATTATTCCTCTAAATTTGACACAGATACATATTTTTTTGGAATCATGTTTTTTGGGCTATCCCATTTTGACTGGTCGACTAGGTATGCAATTCCTACAACTAAAATGTTTTCATCATTCATATAGCTAACATGTTTTCAATTTCTTTCTTAACAATGTATTTGTATCTATGGGCTAGCTTATAGGGTCTCTCTTTTAAATGGTTTTGCACTTGGTACAAGGTGTATTTTAATTTCCTCCATCTCCTACATGAGTCATTTTATATATTTGTAGTCTCTAGCAAAAACATCTTGGTATTCTCTACAAAAATTTACTATTTATGTTGTTTGTTTTTATGACCAATAATCTCCTATTTTATTTAACTTGGGTCTATGTATCATCTGTGGACATGTCTACTTCTCTGGTTTTGATTTTTTCATTCATCCATTATAGGGATTGTGACTCATCAATTTGTCATTCTCCTTCTTTAAATTCTGTAAAAGTTGGAGGGAAATATTCCCCCCCTAGCTCTGTATTTTTTTCCTTAGGTTTGGTATATATTTTCATAACAAACTTAATTGGGTGTATAATATCAGGATGATCTCTTTTCAATCTAAATCTCTTACCTAGATCATTTTTGGTTTCTAATTCTAGTTGGTTCGAAATTCAACATTGTTGCTTTTGGTTGGTTGTTAGGTTGTTTCAAGTTGAAGTTAGATGATGGTCGGATGATGTTTCATCAACACTCTCTAGTCGATTTGATGGTTTAATAAAACTTTGTATTTCTTTCATAGCTTCCTTAATATGATATTTTGTAGTGGAAAATGAAGAGTCTTTGATTAATTTTTATTTGAGGGATTTCTAGTTAAACTTCTCACCTCTTACTTATTCAATTTTATACCATTTGTTGGGTAGGTCATCCAATGTATTCAAAAACATGTGCGTCCATTCTCATTCATTATAGTAGCCTAATATTTTCCATTATTTTTTCACAAAGGTTAATATGGTCAAACAGATCTCGACCTTGTACAAACTTAGGAATTTGTGCTTGTGTTGTTAAATTCTTTCCACCAAAATGCTTGATGAAATATGTAGAAGTTTGTGTCCATGTTTGTAGTCGGGATTGATGCGTATCCCACCATCGAGCAACTTGATCGGTGAAGGTTTCAACTAGACTTTGTAGTCTTCCTTGTTCTCCTACATTCTTAGAAACTCCATTGATGTGTATGGATGGCAATTAATGTTCTTTGTACTAGAGAAGTGGAAGGCTGGTCGATTCATTTTTAGTCAGTACTGGGGTTGGGTACTCCCGGGATTTATTTTCAAATAATTTTGGTATGATTGTAATAGTAAAGCATTTGCAGACAAAATGGTGGGGAATAGATTCGATTTTCCAACACTCGTGGGCTTTATCTTTATCATTTTAAATTTTCTATTTAAACAGTTATGAGTCCAAGTTCCGGCCTAGTGACATAAGTGATCCCAAGTAAGTTCCCCATTTTCGTTTGGATTGACTAAGTCTTCATTGTTTTACATGACTTGATACAATCATATTATGCCTACATCATTGTCATCGGGTTCGGCCCAAGGTTTTCCTTGATAAATATAGATGGGCATGATAACCCTTTTAATTTTATCCTATCTTTTTCTATGGAAACATAAGGTTTCATTTTTTGTCCCCAAGGTCTACCAACTAGTTCTAGGAATGATTTAGATCCTTTATTGGGGTCAATTACTTCGAATTCAACTTGCGTGGTAATGCCCATCATTATAGTGAGTACATTTTTCCATACTCCTGTAGGTTCAATGAGGCCTTGTTATGCCAATTTGAGGAAGGTTCTTGATTTTGAAAGCTGTGGTCGAACCAGTTTTTCTCATGTGCTTGTCATTATATTTTCTTGTGATCCAAAGTAGAGAACGACTTGTGAAATATGATACCTTTTGAGTTCTAGGTCGACTAAGGGGTAAATGCCAATTTTATCTTTTTGATTTAGTCAACATAAGTTTTTAGCTATTATGTCATTTACTTGATTTATTTTTACCATGCACTTTTAGTTATTATGTCATTTACTTGATTTCTTTTTACCATGTACATCAAATTGATTAGAAACCAACAACATATTCCTTTGCGAGTAATTTCAATAATCCATTAAGTGTTTTATTTATGATTTCTTAAGTATCCTCTTCCATAACTAGTTCTTCAAATATTTTTGAAGCATCACTGAACATTTCTTTTTGGTCGTTATGATTGGGATAGTTAGTTGCTTTGCTCTAAATTTTGGTGAGAGTCAGATTATCACCTCCAATATTAGTGCCCTAGTTGGTTATAATATGCAAATTTTTAGTATTCAAGACTTCATGCTTAGGTACACCAGACAAAAGATTAACATTTTTCTTATTTATTATCTTCTCAAGAATGACGGGGAAATATTCTAAAGAATGATCGCCCACACCACATTTGGTACAAAACTTAAGATCGGTTTTGTCCTTCCAAAGACATTCTAGGTTGAAATGCACTTCACTAAAACTTGCATAACATCTATATTTTCTTCCTCTACCAGTAGGTCGATTACCTCGATTATCATTATACCTTCCTCGGCCAAGGTATCTTCCCTGTCTATTATAGTCGTAGTTTCTGTAGTTTTGACCATTCTATTCATTTTGGCTGACAACTTGTGCTTGATATGCCAACTTATAGTTTTGCTTATTTTTCATATTTATAGCAAATTCAATGATATTATGAAAATTATCTTCACAAATGCCACACCATTTAGGCTTCACATTCTTCATATTAAATGAAGCAATATTTTGTAGAGCGGTGATTCAAACCCTTGGCATATTTGGAAATAATATTTACTGTTAACAAC
Source organism: Larix kaempferi (assembly GCA_027924585.1). NCBI lineage: Eukaryota > Viridiplantae > Streptophyta > Pinopsida > Pinales > Pinaceae > Larix > Larix kaempferi. The sequence goes on from BSBM01000545.1 coordinate 16,407,032, forward strand.
TCGAACATGAGTTTTGTTGTCTATTATCTTGTAGTCAACTGTTGTCTTTGTTGTGGCCTTACGACATGCAATTCTTGCACCACAAGTATGCATTTCTTAAGGTGAGGTTGTAGATAGACGTTTTTTGCATAATTTCGATCTTTTCTTCCAACTTCTTGTTGAGAAGTGTTATCAGATGATCATCATCATACTCGATCTACTAAGATTTATTTAGGGCATCTTTGTATGTTGAGAATTCATGAAGTCTTAATGGTGTTCTATTTTTCTGTAGCAGTCCCGCAATGAAGCATCGTATGAGAAGGTTTTTGTCGATATGATATGATATCTAGATGAGTAGGTCCTTGAATCATTTTTCATATTCTTGCACCATCTCTCCTAGAATTTGTGTGATGTATTTGAGCTTCTTATCCGCTAGGTTCCTTCTATCTTGTGTTCAAAAAAATGTGAGAAAGATTTTCTTTATTTCACTCTTTGTTCTGGTCTAGATAACGGTAAAATTCATGTACCAAGTGAGTGCTCATTTTCTAAGAGCACCCGCAAACTGTGCCATTTATATACCCTCGTTGGTAACAATATTGGCCTCCCAGATGGTTTCACCTATGAACTAATGTCTTTTAGGGTCTTCATAACCCTCATACAATGGGATATGCACTGAATGATTGTAATCCATTTTGGAAAAATTTTGATTTTTATTATTTGTTGGAAAATAAATACCAAACTGAGGTGTACTTACTTCTATGTGTCAAGACTCACACCAAGTCATTGGAGCTTCTTCTATTTGTAATTCCTCATCATTTTGATTGATCGAAGGATTGTGAGCTTCAATCGATATTATTTTTGGTAGGGGGGTGCTTCCATGTGATCTAAATAAAATAGGAAAAAACTATTTCTTCCATACTCAGGGGTAAAAATAATCTAGTTACCCCATATTGGTCTCTCAATCATCAGTTGGTCCATTATTCGTCCATTTTGTTCTAATCGAATCCATATAGTTGCTTGGCCAAGTCCAATATGCAAGTCACGTTTGATGATTTTCCTTACAGTTGGGCCACTGGTTGACAATACTGGTAATGGGTCTACAAAATTGTACTCTCAGGAACTGCAATTTGTAGGGCTCTAGATCCTACCTCTATTGACTGTAGTTCTTCGATGGGGGTCGAAGTCTCATCCTTTCTTTGTTACGGTCAACTTCCCTCAACTTAGGTGGGCCTTTTGGTTGATTGACTTTCTTTTCTATTTTTTTAGGTTCCTTTTGTTCAAGAGAAGACTTGTAATGTCCCTAAGCTATTTCAGTCATCTCTACCACTTCACTAGATTCTCTACATATTCATTCATCAACTAGTGCTTCCCTATTAATTCTCGTCCCATGGTTAACGACCCCCCCATTGCTTCCCTGACTTAGTGTTGGTCAACGAGGTCAAACTCAGGGATCAAGATCATTTACTGAGGAATTATTTCCATTTCTTTCATTAATAAAGAGTTCCTGGTCTCTTTGTCGTTGTTCCCAATTTGTACAACAAGGACCCAGAGACAATTGAGGATCGATTATGTGGTTGACGCATTTTTCAACTAAGAATTTATGAAGTAGAGCATGAATTGTATAAAAAAATCTATCATACAGGTCAATATAAAACCTGGATTTTATGTTTTCAAGTGAAGTTTTTTCTTCTATTACTTGCTCTTCGCAAAATTCTTCAACTATATTTTCGGCCTACTTAGGAAATTTCCTTTGACCGACGTTGCATAGTTTGTGCATCAACAATGATTCTTCATGATCTTTTAACCTGGTCATGAAAGAGAAATCTCTTGATTTCTTGAGGAACAACTTCTATAAATTTCTCATGTGATTCAGTGAAGAATTTTTCTCTAGCCTGTGCAAGTGTTAACTTTTTTCTTCTGCCATAATTCTAAATATAATTTGAAACTTTTCTATTCCACCATTTGCATATTTCTTCCTCACTTAACATTTATGTATAGATGCTCATATTTTGTCCCGGCTCAATATTACCAACAACAGGACCAATATTGTAATATGTGGGATTACATGTGGTTACCAGTAGTGTACAATAAACATATAGTCATACATAAGAGAAGCACACATAAAGAGAGAAAGGAAGAAAGCAATGGTCACACCAACAACAAGATTCTTATATTATATAACAAAAACATACTATACAATGGAATACATTGCTTCATCTCTTCTTGGCTCATCTCTCTCTCTCTCTCTCTCTCTCTATCTATCTATCTATCCATCTATCTATCTATCTATCTATCTATCTATCTATCTATCTATCTATCTATCTAGATAGATAGATAGATAGATAGATGGATAGATAGATAGATAGATAGAGAGAGAGAGAGAGAGAGAGAGAGAGAGAGAGAGAGAGAGAGAGAGAGAGAGATGAAATGTACATTCAATTATATAGTTACAACTATGTAACTTCTCGATAGACGAATTAAATAACTTGACTGGGATGAGCCGACCAAGTGGGTGGTTGATAGAGAGGACCTAGTCGACTCATCGACTGGGATCCTCCAACAGTACCAACTTTGGAGGTCAAGTATTATGAGGTAAATGAACTTCTCTTATGACTTAAATATGAGGCAATAATATGTATATTTAATGGATTTTGGCCACAGTCAAAAGATCTACAGAAGTGGATAAATTCTAACTAGACCAAAAATTGTGAGATCCTTTTGTACTCTAAAGCTTTCTTTGTAGCACAATTTTATTCCTAGGATGATCATAAAAAATAGTTGAAGAGGGACCTTGGTTCTGGATTGATTCTAGTTAGAAAAAAAATTGTGAGATCCTTTTGTGCACTAAAGGATTGCTTTTAGTACAATTTTTTTCCTAGGATGGTTATAAGAAAATATCTAATGAGAGACTTGGTTATGGGGAAGAACATGGCTCTTTATCACTCCATAGTTTCCATACTTTGACCCAACTACTATGGTGGTATCCAAAATATTTATCTATGTCAAGCTTCCAAATATGTATCTTCCTTTTTGGCACCATTTAGTTTGACATGATATTAGCAATACTTCGACAAATATTTAAATGATGATAGTGGGAGGACCCAACAAGGTTTGTTTACACATTCCCATATTTGTGTGGAATTAACCTTAGTAAAGGTCTTTTAGAGACATAATGTTGTTGAGACATGGAAAATAAAACTTCATACAAAGTTTGGATTATGAAAACGTGACATGTAGGTGTCATCATTCATCATCAAACACGACACCTTCAAGAAAATTATTTTTGAGAATCCTACCTAAAAAATAAAAAGGGAAAATTGGGGTAGTTGATGTTGTATTACCTATACCTTGAGAAGCTACATAGGGTAGAGTACTGAGTCTTTCTCCTCTAGCAATTTTATTCAAGGAATTTGTGTCCCTTTCCCCACGAAAGGGCGCCTCCTCCTTGGATAATGTAACATTGAGAAATAGGTTCACTTCTCTCACAAAACCTACATTCCTTGAATGACAATTTATCTTATTTCTTGGAATGCGAGAGGGATGATGATGCAGGAGCATCCCTAGTGATGAAGGCTATCCTGCATGTAAATTTTTTCAGTAGTTTAGATATGCTCCATAATGTTTTTATTAAAGATTACTACTACAGAATGCATAATGCTACATGTCTACAAAAGCTGATACAACCATATTGCTACATATCTACAGGAGTTTACAGGACATTTATTTGTAAAACAACGACATGAAGAGGACAACGTTGCATACATTCAAAGTATTTGATGAGGAGACATTTTAATTACTTTTATTGATGTACATAAAAGAATCACGGGAGGTAATATCTAAATTACCTTTAAAACCCTAAAATAATAAATCCAGGAACGTGAAACAATTAATTGGCCCAAATATGAAATTAATGGTTGGTAGTTGAACTATTTGGTATTCCTCCAACAATTCTATATATGTAAATTCCTTTCCCTGATGAAAGACAAAAACCATAGGAGAGGAGGCTGTGAGTTATCATGTTGAAGCTGTAGAGGTGAAGTGAAGCCTGGAGTTCTAGAAATTGGTTATGTTGAATGTAATCCATGAGCAATACATCTTCAATAAAATAAATATTTTAGAATTATTGTTGTTCATATGTATGATGTGTGGATTTTGAATTCGAATTTGATGTATATTTGCATCTTGTTTTAATTTACTCCTGTGTGTGTGGATAATTTTTTGTTGTATAACTCTACCTACATATCTCTCTGCATCAAGTGGTATCAAGGCTAGTTGAACTTGCAGTGGAGAGGATCATAAAGACTGTGGTTGCAGATTAGGTAATATGTGGATGGCATTGAAGTGGGGATCATGCAAAAAAGGATACCAGATAAGAATAAAAGTGATGGAAAAGAGAGGAAGGGGTCATGGAATACCTAGAAGACAAGAGGTTGTAGAAGATATGAGTGAGCTTGCATAAACGATGAGGACAATGATGGCCAACATGGATGCCATAGAGGCAACCCAAAGTAGAGATAGTGAAAAAAAATAGTGACGATGAAGCAAAATAAGAGACTACAAGATAAGAATCAGATGAGAACGTGACAATGGAAGATATAATGATCAAAGCCATCAACAATATTGGAAGTAAATCTAGACTCGATACTCTTATCTATTCTAGAATTTTAAATCCCGAGGAATTGCTAGATTTGACAAGGGAAATGGAAGAGTTATTTGAATTTGAACATATTAGGGATCCTATGAGGGTTAGGTTTTCTATCAAAAAAATTGAAAAGTCATGCTTCTTTGTGGTGGGATAAGCTACAATTGAATAGAGAATGTAGTGGTAGGGGGAGATCAAAACGTGGGATAGGATAGTTTCAGAATTGAAATGTAAATTTTTAACTGTGGATTATGCTTTGAATTTGTTGAGAAGATTGCATAATTTGAAGCAGTTGAAGATGTTAGTCAAGGAGTGCACTGGGGAATTTTACAGGCTTTCTATAAGGTCTGGACAGAATGAAGAGAATCCAGAATCCATTTCCAAGTGTGTGAATGGTCTAAGTTACGCCATTCAATATGAATTTACTATTTTGAATTTTCATTCAATGGCAGAGGCTTATCAAGTAGCATTGAGAATTAAATATAAATTGTTGAGGAAACAACACAATGTGAAGAAATGTTTGGGATATGTAAGATGACATCGGAAAGAAAAGCAAGTTAAAGAAGGTGAAGGAAATTCCATTGTTGTGGACCATCCTACTGGAGAACTGAATGATGTCGATAGAGGACGAGGTCGATCAACAAGAGGTAGAGGTAGAGGAGAAAAATTTGAAGGAATTTGCTTAATATGTTGGGTGCAAGTCCATAGGGAATTTTAATGTCCAGAACTTGCGAAGGATGGAAAAAGGCAAGAAGGGAGAACATATCTCGCCGAAACTGAACCAACAATAGCATCAAGTGAGGTGATTGAATTGCAGTTAGAGAAAGGGGAAAAATATGACGATGAGGAAGATATTGTTGCAATTTGAGAAAGAGGTTGAGAGAGAACCAAAACAGAGGAAGACACTCTTTAGGACAAAATGAAAAATAGAAGGTAAGTGTTGTGATTTGGTTATTGATGGTGGAAATTCTGAGAATTTGTTCACAAATTAAAATTAAAATTGAAGTGTACACCTCATCAATAGGCATAGAGGGTGTCATGGTTTTACAAAATGGGCATAGGGTCACTATAAACAAGCAATGCTTGGTTAGTTTTAATATTGGGGATTATAATGATAGCATCCTATTTGATGTTTTTCCTGGGATGCATGCCACATTTTGTTGGGTAGGCCATGGCAATTTTATAGGAGTGTGATGTATGACGGGATGATGAAAACCTACCAATTTGAGAAATATGGAAAAACATTCAAATTACACCTTCTTAATGATGAAGTGGATAAGGCTGGAAAGGTGGAAATCTTGGTATATGTGAAGGGAGTGGACAACAAGAACGCAAACAACAATGGACTAAAGAGAATAAATATCGAGACCTGGGTGCTATAGCAGCACCACTTTCAAAGGAGGAGCAAATGGGAATTTGTCATTCTCACAATATTGTGAGTGACTCTATATTTGTAGAAAATGTAGCAAAGAAGGAGAGAGTTGTGGCTAAGAAGAGGACAACTGAAGGTAAAGTTGACAGAGACGAGAATGATTTATTTGTGCAATTTCTACAGTGGGCAATGAAAATGGTGCCTAAGAGGGAAGACTTTCAAGCACTAATCATTGTTGTGGTAAAGCAAATTGAGGTAGCACAAACTTGTGGAATGGATTCAAAAGAAAAGGAAGAAACATCAAAGAGTGTGGTAGATGAAGTGAAATGGTGGGTTAGAAGATTGAAAGAGAAAATATGGATATTAGCAATAGAGATGGGCAAAGGAGGATGTCTAATATGCACATGTTTTTCACCTACATTTTGAGCAATATGCTCAAATTTCCAACCACGGGAGTTTGATGCAAGAGCATCCTTGGTGATGAAGGCTATCATGCATGTAAATTCTTTAGTAGTTTATATATCCTCCATAATGTTTTTATTACAGATTGTTTCTATGGAATGCATGATACTACAAATCTACAAAAGCCGCTACAACCATATTGCTACAGATATATAGGCTTCTATAGGACATTTCTTTGTCCAACAACTACATGAAGAGGACAAAGTTGCATACTGTAAAAGTATTTAATGAGGAGACATTTTAATTATTGTTATTGATGTACATAAAAAAGACACTGGAAGTAATATATAAATTACCTTTAAATCCCTAAAATAATAAATCCAGGAATGTGAAATGATTAGTTGGCTTGAATATGAAATGAATGGCTGGTAATTGAACTGTTTGGTATTCCTCCAACAGTTCTATATATGTAAATTCCTTTCTCTAATGAAATATAGAACCCCAAGGAGAGGAGGCTGTGAGTTCTCATGTTGAAGTTGTAGAGGTGGAGTGAAGCCTGAAGTTCCAGAGAGTGGCTATGTTGAATGTAATCTAGGAGAAGTACATATTCAATAAAATGAATATTTAAGAATTATTGTTGTTCCGACTATGTATGTTGTTTGTATTTTGAATTGGAATTTGATGTATATTTGCATCTTGTTTTAATTTACCCCTATGTGTGTGGATAGTTCTGCTGTGCAACTCTGTGTGTAGATCTCTCTGCATCAAATGATAATCCAAGGTTGAAAGCATTTTGTTTGGGGAGTTTTGAAAAATGACAAGACAAATGTGGTATTTATCCAAGAGGTACATTTATTAGTTTTGAGCTACATAATCACATGAGCTATGTTTGGAATGATCCCTTCTAGAACTTAGATCACATTCAAGGGAGGAGAAGTATAGTGCTTGCAATATCTCCTTTCCATTATAATTTTGTTACATCATATGGTTGCGAGCCATATAACATGTGTATCTTGGTTACTCTTTCTTATAGAAGAGATTGCTTGGATTTTGTTTGGTGTATATACCCAATATAATTTCTTCTCAAATATTCCTTTCGGAGTTGATGGCTTATTCTCTACTAAATGAAGAATGGATAGTTGATGGTGAGTTTAACATGGTGATGAGGGTGGTGGTTCAATTTCATTTATTTGTGGTGTATAGAAGCAAGCATGGTCAAGGTGTAAGGCTACCCTTAAACTCTTTGATCCTAGTTGGGGAAAAAAGGGGTTGACTATTCGGAAACTGGTACACTTGGTCCAATTTTCATCTTGGGAAGGAGAGAGTGCAAGAAAGACTTGATATGGTATATGGACCTCTAGATGATATTTATTTTTTAGGATGGTTCGATCGGTTGATGTGTGGATGGATTCAATTGGCTAAGTTCATATGCCCATTTAGACTTCCATTTTGATGGTCATTTAATTGACCCAAAGCCTTCTTCCTTGTTCAAACTTAATGTTTCCCATTTGGATTCCCTTGATTTTCATGCTCCAGTCTATCAATTTTAGAACCTTGTTCCTCATCCTATTAGGGAAATAGGTTGGATGTTATGGTGGGAGGCATCCATTTAGAGTAATATTAAATTCATGTGTAGCTGGGGCCACATCATTGTTCATGAGTGTAGATAGGAGCTTTGACAAGCTAAGGGAAAGTTGGGAGAGGTTTGTATCCTCATTGAGGAGGACCTACATACAATTTTCCTTTAAGAGGATGCATCATGGTTGGAATCTATGGTGTGTAGGGAGGAGGAGTATATTGTCAGAGGTGCCAGGGTGTGTGCTAAGCTACAATGGATTTAAGAGGGAGATGAGGGATCCAAGTTTTTCGTTAAATTTCTAAAGAATAAAGTGGTTAATGATAGAGTACTTGACCTTTGTAGAGAAGATGGATCACTTGAGGAAGGTCCCTCTAACATATGAGGTATATTTAGTGATCGTTTTTAGAATATTTTTCTCCTTATCCATTGGTAGAGGCCATAGTTTCTACCAAGAATCAAATCCCAAAAGATCACTTATGATAATTTCATGTATGACAACACCAACTTGGAAGAGACCATTTCATACAAATATATCGGAATTGATCTTCGTCATAAGCTTAACTGGAACTATAACATTGAGAAAATGTTTGGTGGAGGGTGGAAATCTTACTATGGACTTGAAAACAATTGTAAATCATGAGAGCTTGGATTTGAGATAAGAAGAAACTTCTCTTCGAGACTCTCATCACTCATGTTATCTTATATGGATGTGAAGCTTAGGGTTGCATCATCTATAGAAAATCATGGAGAATGGTAGAACAAATACAAAAATACTAAATATAACAATAATATAAAATTAAAGGCAATACAACCTATCCTATCCTCCTCATAGAAGTGAGTCTCTCCCTATTGAGAGCATGGCTATGACTAAGTACCTAATGTACATGAACAAGATAAATAACATGAAAGACAATAGATTCCCTAAGATTGCTTCATAATCTATTGAAAACCACCTATGACTTAAATGAGGTTGACATAAAGATGCCCAACCTTGGCTAAATCATTAGGGAACTATGGAGAGGTTGTACTCTACATAATAGTGATAATTTTAAAAGTATTATTACATATATAAATTTAAGGAGAAGATGTGGTAACATCAAAAGTTATTACATCTAAATTTAAGGAGAAGATGTGGTAACATCGAAAGTATCTCTCCGTTTTAACTAGCAAAAAACAAAAACAATATTACTAAGAACAACTCCCATAAGCTCCATAATGAAACAAGGCATTGAACCATTCCAAAAACACCATAAGACAATTGTCGTGATTTAGAAATACTTATGTAAACTTTTTAAGCATAGAAATAAAATTCTAAATAAAACCAAATGACTTCATACTTTTAAGAACCAAAACACAATAACTACATCTTCACCATAATTTATATTTTTATATTTATGACCATAAATAATATTAATCTCAATTGACAATAACTACATCTTCATCATAATATATATTTTTATATTTATGACCATAAATCCTTATTACCGTCGTTAACGTGAGAGGTAACCATGCTGGAGTTGTGGATATAACGTAAGAGTTGTATATAATATTAAATATGAGAGTTATATAACCGAGGAATCTATTAATATTAATATCCTCATATCAGGTATCGGAAGTTGGTTTTTGTTTTGTTCGGTGTTTTTGTCGATTGCGATTTATGTCGAGGCCGTCCTTTGAATCCTAACATCTACTGTTCAAAATTTACAGGGGCTTTAAGTAAAGTGAAGGTATCTCAGGCTTACCTCAAATGTATGGCAATTCCGGCAGTACTCTTTCCTTTATGCACAAGCATGGCCCCTTTCTTTAATGATACGCGACATATAATAACACACCGCCAGCCTTAATACTTGCTGTCATTATTGACTTGCGGTTAAAAACATTTAATACGACAAGATTGAGAAAGAGATCTCGATCAGACTCTATTTATATATCTGCTCTTCAACAACTACCAGTCCAGTGGGCTTCCGGGATTCGATATTGTAGTAGATAAACGGAGACGTAAGAGAAAACTGCCCTTCAAATCCAGAGGTCAAAGGTTCATACACAGATCCTCTCTACCTGTCATTCTCCCCCTCCCCTCTGCAACTAATGATCTCGGTGGTTGTTTCTGCTTTTGCTTTCCAATAAGCCCCCACACACAAAAAAAGGAGATTGAGATGTGGTTTTATGATTTATCCTTGTCATTTCACCAGCTTGTGCATTCAATCAATACACGCTGATTCATCACAAGATTTTAAGATGCCCTCGTAATTATTACTGTGCATTTGATGCGCCTTCATTATCCATAAATGCAATCCACGACTGGCTGTCATATAATATTTGTCAGATTATTACATAACCACCGCTTCTGGATGATACATGGCTCGATACTGGTGAACTTAATTAATTGGCATTTCAGGTCTACTGGTTTGATTTTTTGAGATATACCCATTTGGGTTCGGAAGAAAAGAAAGGATTTTCAATTTTGTCTGCAAGCACACATATTATCTTCAATATTTCAGGGCTAAAGGATTATTTGTATCTCGGTGGAAATGATATCAATTAGGTCATGAGGATTTATGCTATTTCTCAGGCAAAGGCAAGGAAGTGACAGGGTTTGAGAGAAGGATACTGGCTAAAATGACTCGGTAATTCTCTGAAAATATGCCTTGTGCTCCAACAATGGCACATGCTCGAGTCACTGCCTCTGCGGTCAAGTCCAGAAACACAAGCAATTTGTTCTCATCAACGGGGCTCTCTCTCATGTTGGTGAGTCTGGACCTTATTCTATATGTTCCCTGTTTTAATGAAATAAAAACGAACAAGCTGTGTTATTATCTGGTGTTTCTTATCTACAAAATAGTTTATAGGGTGTGGAGTAAGAATACTGGTTTGTTAGGGATTTTCAATCAGTAGCTACCAATTAATAGAATGGTTGATTGTCTCTGAAGTAAAATATGTTCATTTGTTCAAGTAACTTTTACCACTATAGAATTTCATCTCCTGTTCTTACCAGTATTATCTTAATGTTATAGAATCTTCTTCCTCAAGTATTAAGTTCATCTTAAAGTTATAGAATCTCCTAAGCTCGTCCTCTAAGTATTAGGATCATGTTTGCGTTGGCTAGTTTAAATGTCAAAAGGTTAGCAACTTTTAAACTTTTTTAATCCCTTTCTTTTAATAGATCTATGTGAGTGTTAAATTAATGGATATACCAGTACACAAATTTATGGATGTTAGCATTGAGAAGCTACAGTACAAGTTAATTGTGAAGTGGTTTGGGTGCAGCCTGGTGGTGTTGGTGAAGGGCAGAACAGAAGTGGGCATGATGAGGATCAAGATTACGAGAGTAGCGAGAACATGGAAGGTGGATCTGGAGATGATATGGCAGACCTTGACCATCCTAGAAAGAAGCGTTACCACAGGCATACTCCTCAGCAAATTCAGGACATGGAAGCGTAAGAAATTAATTTATGCTTGTTCATCCATTATAGACTTGCTGCTACTCATGTTTATCCATGAAGGGAGGAAGGTGAACTTATGGAATTTGGGTTTCTGCAGACTTTTCAAGGAATTCCCTCATCCGGATGAGAAGCAAAGGCAACAACTCAGCAAAAAATTGGGTCTTGCACCTCGGCAAGTTAAATTCTGGTTTCAGAATCGTCGAACACAGTTGAAAGTAAGTAATTAATACTCAGTCTGCTTCGTATACAATTAATCTGTGTCTTGCACTTCATCTCATGTTTCTTCCACCGTAAACAGGAAACATTTCTATCTCATGTTTTGGTTACAATGTCTCATTGAGAAGTCTTTGTGGTTCTCTACAACTATAGTATTTTGAAATGGTTTTTACATAAATTTTGCAATAATGTGAGGTTGCATTTTTTTCCTATTATTTCACAATCGTTGTTATGTGATGTTGATCTGTAATAGTCAATATATTCTAACATATTATGATCCTCATACCAACAAAATCAATTACGAGCTGACAGGCAACCTCTTATGTAAATCTAAAATCTCTCCTATTCCTCTTATTCAGAGTGGAGTTAATATCTATAACTGTTATATGAAGAGTTTCATGAACTGTCGCTTGTGATAATTAACCTTCAAACTGCTATATGAACTTTGTCCCTCTCTCATATTTCCTTCTATATCTAGTTCAGTGTTTGAGAGGAGCATGCAAAGTTATCTAACATGCTATGATTCTCATACCAACAAAAAGGCAATAGGCAACCTATTATATGTAACTCTACAATCTCTCCTCCCATTCGTCTTATTCAGATTGGAGTTCATATCTATAACAGTGATATGAAGAGTTTTATGAATTCTCTCCTGCCTTTCTTATTATTCAGAGTGAAGTTCATATCTATAACAGTGATATGAAGAGTTTTATGAACTGTCACTTGTGACCTTTGCCCCTTTCTCATATTTCCTTCTATATGTAGTCACGTATGTAGTTCAGTGTTTGAGAGGAGCATTTGCAGTTTACACTTATTACAACTACTACTTTATTAATATTTTCCTCTACCACTACATATATTACGATCCTGGATTATTAGTACAGCTACCATCCTTCTTGTGAGTAATATTTTTCTCTACCTCTATGGATTCCGATTCTGGATATTTCATACAGCTACCATTCTTTCGTCTTTGACATCATAGATATAGTCCGATTCTGGATAGTTCATACAGCTACCATTCTTTTGTCTTTCACATCATACTCTTAGATATAGTAAAGCAAAAATATTGATTATTTACTTAAAGATTAATTCTATATGTTCTAGATATATTCATGAGCCAGCTATATTAATGATATTCAGATTCTGGATAGTTCATACAGCTACCATTCTTTTGTCTTTGACATCATACTCATAGATATAGTACAGCTACCATTCTTTCGTCTTTGACATCATACTCATAGATATAGTAAAGCAAAATATTGATTGTTTACTTCAAGATTAATTCTATATGCTCTAGATATATTCATGATCTAGAGATATTAATAATATTCAGATTTGGAAATTCTAAATCATTATATTATAATTATTAATTTGTTATAAAATATATCATTATATTATAATTATTAACTTGTTATAAAATGTCTCTTCTTCACTTTAATTGGCTCTCTTTTAATTTATATATTTATATTTTTTTATTTTTTATTTTTATGATGTTAATGTTTGCTTTTTCTAATTATAATTTTCTATCTCACTGACAAGTGATCTATGATCTATGGTCAACCTGAATTCAAAATTTAAATGTTTTTTTGTTTTTGGTCCTGCAACATGACTTACTTTTAGTTTTTCATTTTTGTTTTTAGTACTGCAACATCATTTGCATATGGTTTTCAATTTTTGCATTTTTCTTATTTTATATTTTTCAATCTCCATATTCATTTAGTTTTTGATTTTTGTTTTTTAATCTTATTTTATATTTTTCAATTTCTTTATTTTTAAATAAAAATTAAATTTGAATTCACAAATTGATTGTCTTTAATATTTTTCTAGATTTCTTTATAAATATTATTACTGAGTTTAATCTCACATTTAGAAATATCTAACTTACATTCATAAATATCTTGTGTAACTTTACCTTATTTTATATCAAAATTTTGAAATAATATATCACCCAAATCTACTGTAATTTTCTTTTGCATCGCTAGAGGATAACATGGTCTATCGCTGCTCCTATTTGATCCCAAATCACAGATTCCATATTTTCTACTCATTATATAATTTATATCTGTCAGCCATTTCGGTACGGGTTAACGCGCCGTGCAGGTCCGCCCACCCAATCTACTGTAATTTTCTTTTTAAAAAGTAATTGACCTTAACAACCCTTCCATTTTATTGACTTTACCAACCCTTCCATTTAACTCCTGCTAAACATTGATTTACTTGTTAAATCCTTTTAAATTTTGTTTTAAAGCAGTTTGTTATAGTTCAAGAAGTAGGCTTATGTTATAAAAAATATTTGATTTTCCAGACCAATTCATTCGGCTGTTATACTAACCACAGTAATAAAAGACTATTTTTAAATGTGTATATTATATTTTAATTCGTTCTGACAGTACTAAGTTTTTCATTCATTATTCTTGTCACGGTTTTTGTTATCTCTCTGTCCTCTGACGAAGAAAACCAAAAAGCACTGTCAGCCAGCTTTCTAAAACAACCAAGCATTAATTTCTTTCTGCCACCGTCATGGTTTGTCTTGTGGCCCGAGTCCACTGTCCCACTCTATGTGTGTACGAAAATGTAAATACCAACTCCCAACATGCAATCTGCACGAGGAAGAAAAGTTCCGGCCATCTGCAAACACTAACTATTCAAATTCTCTACATAATAAGTACATAATAAACACTAACTATTCAAATTCTCTACATAATAAGTACAATAAGTATAAGTATACTAGCATAGCTAGCAGGCAAACACTTTTAACAATAATTTAACTAAATTTTACTTATATACTTTTTAAAAATAATTTAACTAAATTTTACTAGCATAGCTAAAAGTAAAGTAGCAGGCAAACACTTTTTAATAATAACTTAACTAAATTTTAATCACGATGCATTTAAGCATAATAACAAGATAGTAATAATATCTTGCTTACTAACTCAACAAATACTGTAATATAAAAAGAATAACAATTTTAATTATTATCACTTTAAGGTATATAGATTTGGATTCAATATAGATTTATGTTTACACCAATATGTGTTTATATCTTAGAATTTAGTGGATTAGTATTTATGTTTTTCTTAGATTGAATGAGGATGAGAAAAGTGTAAGGTCCAAATTGATTTTAGTCATTACAAACAACCATAAAATCAATATGAACAGTCCAATCTAAGAAAAGTACAAATGCTAATTCACTCCAAATTCTTAGATAAACACCAATAAGTATAAAAATAATTAGTAACTGATACATTAATAACTTAACTAAGAGACCTTAATTTCAACTACACAAATAACAATTAACACATTACTCGTTCGTGGCCATGACAACTACATTTAATGACTGAATTAAGTCAAAACTGTTCATACGTGTATATATACCAAATTTTTCTTCCACTTGGTATTTTTCGATATCACTAACTTGAGAACAAAATGTTTTAAAAATCCTCAGGCTACTCAAGAGCGGCATGAGAACTCGCTGTTGAGGCAAGAAATCGAACAGCTTCGATCAGAGAACGCGTCTCTCAGAGAATCACTAAGAAATCCAATCTGTTCAATCTGTGGAGGACGAGGACTTAATGGGGATGTCATGTCATTCGATGAACAGCATCTACGACATGAGAATGCTCGCCTGAAAGATGAGGTACATATCATTCTTGAATTTTGTTTGAAATACGTTTTAATTCGATTGAGTGAGTGCCTGTGTCATTATATTCATTGAATTGAAGTTCAGCATTATAATCATTGACTCGATGCAGCAAATACTAATTGATTCTATTAGTGCAGCTGGACAGGGTTTGTGCTTTGGTGGAGAAGATGTCCGGTCGACCAAATTCATCCATAACACCTGCCTCCAATTCTTCGCTTGACCTCACAGTGGGCTTAAGCGGATTGCATTCGGCTGCCTTGAATAGTACTAACCAGCGTTCGATGGTGCTGATGGGTATAGAAAGATCTAAAGTTACAGAGCTAGCATTAGCTGCCATGGATGAGCTGATGAAAATAAGTCAAGCGGAGGAACCTCTGTGGGTGAGAAATCCGGAAGGAGGCATGGAAACTTTGGACCATGAAGAATACTCGAGAGAATTTCCAAGGCTCATCGGCCAAAAACCGATTGGTCACAGGACTGAAGCGACCAGGCATACAGACATAGTGGTCATGAAGAGCTCCACCATTGTTGACACACTTATCAATTCTGTATGTAAATAATATCTTCTTCTCTGGTCTTTTGCTTTCGTTATTTGGTACAATCACCAGCTGGGCCTATATGTGAGAGAAGGACAGTGCATAAATATATTAGTCAATGTCATTGGGTATGATGTCAGTATTTTAATGAAATAATATAGTATAAGTTAGTCATTGATATAAGTGAACAATATTCAGCTTGCATGTCATTTAATGCAATTGTAACAGGTCGATATAAGCTAATAATATTCAGTTTGCAGGTCATTTAATGCCATTTAATGCAACTGCAACATTGACAGTTGGATCTCAAGCTTCTAAGCATCTTGAAATCCAACTGTCAACAGACCTGTTGCAGCAGCATTAAATGGCCTGCAGCAGACTGAATATTGTTGGCGGTTGACATATAACACCTGATTGTTCAGGTATCTTCTGCTATAGATTTGCCATCGACTCTTCTTTTTTTTATTTATACTATTGTATTATAATTACTTTTTAAATATCTTTTTTATTGATACGATTTGGAATTTACTTTTTAAACATCATCCACTCATTATTATTAACAAGTTAAGTGCCTCTGTATGCGTATATCACTATCATATTTATTATTTATTTTTAATATATTTTATAATTATTTATTTGAAATTTTGAGCTATAATCATAAAATTAATTTCGAAAGTATACTTGTCTCACTTTTTTATAATTTAAAAAAAATACTTTCTAATCCACCTTAAATTTCTTATTAAATATTTATTATTTATTATGTTAAATATCCACCATCAACTGTTACCTGTTTTTCATATTATAACTGAGTATGAAAATTTGATATTTTTCTTCTTCTATCCAAAATCAAAATAGAAAAGGGTAAAGATAAGAAATATGTTCTATGTAACTGTTTTTCATATAATAACTGAGTATGAAAGTTTGATATTTTTCCTCTTCCATCCAAAATCAAAATAGAAAAGGGTAAAGATAAGAAGTATGTTCTATGTAACTCATGCATTTTTCTTTGTACTTTCTATTTGCAGAACCGCTGGATGGAAACGTTTCCATGCATAATATCGAGGGCTACGACGGTGGATGTGATTTCCAACGGAGTGGGTGGCACTCGGAATGGGGCGCTTCAATTGGTATGATAAGTTCTTGGATTGCTAATTATGATTAAAAATGGGTTGATATAGAGATATTTATTAGAATTAATTGATTTTTTGAAATATAAATTATAATATGTTGTAAGTTGAAATATTTTTGAGTTATAAATTGTAAATGTAAATTTTTATAAATTTTGATTTCATAAACTATACATAATTTTTATAAATAAAAAATAAATTTTAACAATTTTTTCATAATTAAGATAGATTGTTAATACCAAATCAGTTGATTATGTCTATTAATAGATTACTAAAGATAAGTTGATTATATCAACTGCAAGGAATCATTATTTCTTATTCTCTCTTTTTTATTAACTAAAATCAAGTTACTAACACTAACATCAAACCAGTCCAAATGACAAGTATTTAAGCATAAACTACAGAATTAACTCTCATTCTTATTTATTTATAAAATACACCAAAACATTCATCCACTACCCAGTGTACTTATATGCCTTTGTAGATGTGAAATAATCATATAATTTTCTTATTATTGTGCCTTTATATATATCCTTTATGTATGTTAGGCTCACATATTCTTAGTTATAAATTAGAAGCAACTCCCCACTGAATAACACTTCTTCTTTATGATGGTATTTATATATGACTAATAATGTTCATACTGTGCCTTTATATATGCAGATGTATGCCGAGTTACAAGTTCTATCACCTCTTCTTCCAACACGAGAGATTTATTTTGTTAGATTTAGCAAGCAGCATGCTGATGGCCTGTGGGGAGTAGTGGATGTATCAGTTGACAGCTTATTAGACAATCCAGATTCATCCTTAACCAAATGCAGGAAACGTCCATCTGGTTGTCTGTTACGAGATATGCCTAATAACCGCTCCAAGGTCTATATCCCATTCTTTCATCATCTATGCATTTGACAGTAATGTCCTGCAAATAGTAACTGTATAATGTCCTGCAAATAGTAACTGTATGTCCTAGAAAATTAAATGGATCCAACTCTACTGTAATCTGCAATCAGGTGACATGGGTGGAGCATTTGGAGTATGATAATGTTGGGGTACACAGGATTTTTCGTTCGATCATAAGCAGTGGAATGGCTTTTGGAGCTCAACGCTGGGTTGCAACTCTGCAGCGCCAATGCCAAAGGATTGCCTTTCTCATGTCAACAAACGGTCCTACTGGAGATCTTGCAGGTAGGTTTTATTTATGATTACAGAATAACTGGTTTACGTATGTTAAGTATTAGAATGCTTTTAGATTACTACTGATGCTGAGCCTGTATTTTTTTCCTTGTAACTTGCTAAATATAGCTGTTCCAACGCCCAGCGGACGCAGAAGCCTTATGAAACTTGCTGAACGTATGACAACTAAGTTTTGTTGTGGAGTGAGTGCATCCAGTAGGCATACATGGACTAAGCTATCTCAGGGCACTGCCGACGACGATGTTCGAGTTATGTCAAGAAAGAACGGGGACGATCCTGGGGAGCCCCCGGGAGTAGTTCTGAGTGCAGCAACATCTCTATGGCTGCCTGTTTCTCCAAACCGCTTATTCGACTACTTAAGAGACCAGAGATTTCGAAGCGAGGTATGACTACCTAATTTTTACTTTTCTTCAATGTGTAAGATGAATATTTAGGGTTAAATTCCATGTAACAGGAGGTAATATGAATATTTTAGGTTAACAGGAGGTAATATGAATATTCTAGGTTAAGTTCTGCAGTTTAAATTTTTGTGACAAGGTTAGAAGAACAAGTACACAGAAAAGTTCTGAACCTGGACCTCCTCCATATAAACTCGTTCTCGTGATTGGAAAGAAACTGAAAATAATAAACTTGTTCACAGGATTGGAAAGAAAATTGAAAATACTAGTACTTGTAAAAGTATTGAAATTGTATTATTAGGACAGTCACTTAATTTGTAGTTAGTAAATACGGATAAGTTACAATTGAAGTGTTACAAATAAGTAATAACTAATGAACACAGATAAGTCATAATTGAAGTGTCATAAATAAGAAATAACTAATGAACACAGATAAGTCACAATTGAAATGTCACAAATAAATAATAAGTTATTTGTGTGTTATGAAGTTTTTTATCTATTCATCAGCTAAGATTATCCATACATTAGTTATAGTTATTCATGCATCAACTACTAGTTATTTTTTTTATTTTATAATTGTTTATTTTTAATTTTGAAGTAGTACAATAAAATTAATATAAACAGTATGCAATCTAAGAAAGCTATAAATGTTAGTCCACCTCAAATTCTAAAATATAAATATCTATGGTCTAATTATAGCACTAAACACCTAATTTTTTTTCAAAGTGTTCTAAGCAACTCTAAATAAACATTCTTGTCGGTATAAAAAACATTGAACTAACCATCAATGTGCAGAAAGTCTCCATAGTAAGATGGTATCTTAGATTAAGGCTTGAGCTTCATATACACGTCATGGTTGACAAGCATTGCATCTTGCTTTTATATATATTGAAATGAACACCTAATTTTTTTTCAAAGTGTTCTAAGCAACTCTAAATAAACATTCAGTATTAAAACCATCGATCTAACCATCAATGTGCAGAAAGTCTCCAAAGTAAGATGGTATCTTAGATTAAGGCTTGTGCTTCATATACACGTCATGGTTGACAAGCATTGCATCTTGCTTTTATATATTGAAATTAAACAGTTCTTGTTTTTCTTTCTGTAGGTTCAAAAACATTGTAAATATTCGTTGTAAAAGCCATTTCTTTCTTCCCTAGGGTTGCTCTCTGCTTTCTCATTTGTCAAGGCATGGCATCATAATAATCCATATTATTCTTGACACTGGATAATTTGTATTTAAATGCAGTGGGATATATTGTCCAATGGATGCCCAATAGAAGAAGTAACCCACATATCCAACGGAAAGGATCGTGGGAATAGGGTTTCTGTACTTAGTGTAAGTTTCTCCAATATACAGACTTTGATCGCTTTGATCTGCACAATGTTGTTGTGCAAATCTTTCGATAACAGCATGTTCTGAGTTGTGATAATGCTGCGTGTTTTTCAGGCCAAAACCTCTAATCAGAGCAACACATTAATCTTGCAAGAGAGCTGCGCAGACTCGTATGGATCGATGGTGGTTTATGCTCCAGTAGAAATTTCAGCTATTCATCAAGTTATGAATGGCAATGACTCAGTGAATGTTGCTCTCCTTCCTTCTGGTTTTGTCATTCTTCCAGAGGGACCGCCGGAAAGCAGATCTGTTGTTGACAATCAACAAGTTGAAGGATCGCTCTTGACAATTGCATTTCAGATACTAGTTAATAATCTCCCCACGGCAAAGCTGACATTGGAGTCTGTTGAGACTGTCAATAAACTCATTTCATGCACTGCACAAAGAATCAAAGCTGCTCTACAGAAAGAGAAAGAGGATGTTTGATGTTCAGAAATCGACCACAAGCTAACTTCATATCTCTTCAATTATTTTTTTACCAAAACAATAAATATATTTATCAATATTGATAACACCACCATTTTATTGTCGAGTATTGGGATTGTATATTATCAGTGTGACAGTATGAGTGAAAATGGATGTCCGACCATAAGGAAGGAAAACTGCACCACCAAGATCCACAGTAAGCAATGAAAACTGCAACCATTTTTATGGTTGGCAGATTGTAAATCGCCATGTATGGAATTGGATTTACTATTCGTGCTTGCCCGCTGTAACTCTATTTGTTTGATATAGAAGAAACATATTAATATGACATACTATAGACACCGAAAGGTGATGATGATGTATATAACATAAATTATCGTAAATTCTAGATTTATGAGGCAGGGGGGAATTTTGATTTTGATGGATTGATTTATACATCTGTTAAATAAAAATTATGTTAATTTTTGTTAGTGTATTTGATTAAGGTATGGGTTTGGTTAACATAATTACAAGCATTTATTTCTCAGTTTTTTAAACCAAAAACCATTCTCTCAAATCAATACAATTTTCATATTATATATATATATATATAAATAATCTATTTTAATTTTCAATTAAAATTTTAATAAAAATATATTTTATAATAATATTTAATTTTAATATAAATCAATTTTATAATAATATTTATGTTTGTCATAAATGGGGTACCATATTCCATGTGAAAGATAATGAGAGCCTAAACTATACTCATTTTCAATAAGATTATCTCACTCTAAATATTAAGAAGACATCATATACAAGCATATAAAAGATCTTACATGACACATTTCATCCATTTAATTTTACTACATTTATTAAATTTAAATAATTAATAGGAACTATACTGATCTTCAATAAGATTATCTCTCTAAATGCTAAGAGGAGAGCATATAAAAGATAAATTACATGACACATTTCACCTATTTAATTTTATTACATTTGTAATGATAAACAATTAATATAAATATATTTATAAATTATTAATACTTTTGTTAAATTTGAACAAATAAATAATGACCATGTGTATACCACATAGCTATCAACAAATAACTCTTTCATTGGGAATATGTTTGAAAGAATCATAGTTATTGTCAACCTTACCATTCCCATGGTTCTCATAAGGTAATTGTTCATCTCCATTAATATTGCACTTATGCATTCACAAGTTAGTTCATCACTAGTAAAATCATCTTATGAAATCACAAGTTAGTCCATCACTAGCCAATTCCTTATGTAGATTTTATGAATTCACAAGTTAATCCATCACTAGCCAAATCATTATGAAGTTAGTCCATCACTAGCCAATTCCTTATGTAGATTTTATGAATTCACAAGTTAATTCATCACTAGCCAAATATTTATGTAAATTTTATTGACGCTTTAAGTTTCTTTGTTTCCTATTGACATCAATTCAATTTGAGTACTACCTTATCTTTCGTAAACATCATTTAAATATATTAGGCAAATGTTTCAACTTATTAGGAAAACTTAAAGACTATAGCAAATGAGGTAAAGGCTATAATAATTTCTTTGCCAAGATAAAACATTGAAGTTGCCTTTTTCTTGGTTTGGAACAAGGGTATGTAATCAACATCCATACGACAATGTGTAATTAGTTGTTTTTCTCTACTAAACCAAATGGTTAGTAGTTTACCTTATCAAAGTCTTGCTCAATCAAAATCATTGTAACTAACCAAGTAAATATTTTATCACCATCGCAATATAAATTCCATACCTTTATATACAACTCCATGGCTCTTGGTAATTTCATTGTACAAGGATTGAAATATATTCTCCACCATGGACCAATGATGCAAGTAAGGACTTCATAAGGACTTACCAACCAGCTCAATCACATGGTGATATCTTCTCTTATGCAAACAATGGCATATATAAGAAGTTATTTGAAACAATATTAAGGAACTTTAGCGGTCATGGCCACCCACTTTTAGTGTTTACTTTGACAATTTGCAATTTGTTCAATAGAAGTTGACACCATCTTTTATGTCGTATGACAACAATTTTTTATATATAATACTTGACTTCATTAAATGGGGAATTTAAACAACATTGATTTCTTACATTCAATATGCCATCGTTATTGAAGAATGGAGGGCACCTTGAAAGTTTAATACATCTTTCTTCATTAAACATATGATAAATTGCAATTTCAAAAGATAATCACATTTGATATACAATTGAAATTATGTCACTAAACAATAATAACACTATGGACCTATAAATTTAATCGACCAACATTTCCTCTCATTTTTCATTTAGTGATGATAAATGCAACATTTGTCATGTCATGTAATTTGTTGGTTTGCAATATTCTCACTCCAAGCTTTTAGAGAAGATAGGTCACCCAAATTGCCACCACAATTGTCATCAAAACAATGCAATGGTTGAATTCTTTATATTTTTGTTGTTTTTTCTCATTTGAGTGATAACTTGAGTGGTAGATTGGGTGATAAAGTGGTAATTATTTATTTACAACAGATAAAAAAAAAAAAAAAAATCACTAGAAATGTCCATAACATCACTGTAGACACTAACTAGTGCTAAAGAGAACCTACTAAGGATTTAAAAACCCTTAGTAGCAGTTCATGTAAATGGGTAAAAACCAATAAATAAACAAATGATGACTAATATATGTGAGTGCAATAATGAAAATAAAAACGAAACAAATTAACTACTACAGTAATAAAACAAGTAGAAACCCATAAATGAAAATTTGATTTTTTGTACTAATGTGTAAAAAATGGTTTACAATATAAGGTTACCTCAGGAGCTCTTGCAATCGTACTTTGAGTAATGCGCCAAGTCTCCAAGGTTCCTTGCTCTTCTCCAAATGCTCAATGAGTATTGGCTAATGCTATTATGGTTTTTCCCTCTTTAGGATTTTATTAATTGAGGAGGGAAATAATGATTTTTTGCGCTTTTGGTTACCATTTGAGGGTTTTTTAGGGTTTTGGAGGTCAAAAATGTAGGAAAAGTGGACAAATGGGTTATATGACTAGGGAGATTGTAACAAATAAAAATATTAAAATAATATGAATAATATATATAATAATATAAATAATAAAATAAAACATAATGTTAATTATATTAACTAAGAGACATAACCCTTGGTGAGTAGTCACCATATAAGCCCTATATATGTGGGTTATTTCAGAAATTATGGGTTCATCCTGAGTTTATTGAGAATATCCAACTATGGATATTACATTGGTATCAGAGCTTGTAGCCACCAATCTAAGACCTTGTCCAAAAAACCATTGGCCCAAAGAAGTAAAAAAGAAAAAAGAGAAAGAAAAAAAAAAAGGCAAAAGTAAAAGAAAATAAAAAGAAAGACAAATAAAAAAGAAGAAGTAAAATACGTAAAAAGAAAAGAGAATATTGAAAAAGTAAAAAAGAAAAAAGAGAAAGAAAAAAAAGGCAAAAGTAAAAGAAAATAAAAAAAGAAAATAAAGACAAATAAAAAAGAAGAAGTAAAATACGTAAAAAGAAAAGAGAATATTGAAAAAAAGAAAGTGAGAAGAAGTAAAAAGGAAAAAAAAAGAAGTAAAAATAAAGTTTTGCTAAAAAATAGGACCTTGTCCTAAAAAAGAAGTGAAACCACACGTGGTTTCTTAATAAGTGGTTTTGGTTTGTGGGGAAGGTAACAATCATTCCTCCCAACCACCCAATCTACACCATTCTACATATATTAAGGGGAAAATAATATTACAAGAAGAATCATATTGAATATTGTTTATTATAAAAAAGGAGATATTGAATAAATTTCAAAGAAAACTCAAGAAGATGGGTTTTAATGTTGAAAAGAAGGGAAGGTTTCCTAGCACCTCACTGATGAATGGCTCAATACTATTTAGAGTTAAAGGGACACTTGCAGGGAAGGATGTCACCATTTCTATTGCCCATAGTGAAAGAAATAATTATATTAGTGCTGAATTTGCTAACCATTTAGTGATTCCTGAATCAAATATAAGTGAAAGGCTCGACCTTTGGAACAGGAAGCAATTTCAAATAAGTGGATTAGAATTGAATGTTGGAGATTATATGGTCATATCTCAATTCACTGTTAGTTCCTTATGGAGTTTTGATGGTGATATAGTTTCGGGGTTACCTTGGATTAAAACATTGGGGAACTTCATTTTAAATGATGAAAAGAAGTTTCTTACTTTTTTCTATAAGCAGAAGAGAATCACATTTCAAGATATTACAATAAAGTCAGATTTAGAAGCTCCAACATCTGAAAACTTCAAGGATATATCAAAGATGATTTCACAGGGTAATCAGAAGTCAGAACAAAAGAAGCAGGAAGAAGTTGAAAAGATTGTCACAGATAAAGAAGAAGAGATATCTCGTTTAAGAGATCATAATCATAAATTGCTGCTTCAAATAAAGAAGATGAAGGATAAAGCACAACGGAATCAAAAGCTAGAAGAGGAGAATCAAGATCTTCAGAAGAAACTATTAGAAAACATTGACGAGAATGGTCACCTCAAGATGCACAAACAAGATCTAATGGATCAAATTTAGAAGCTTAAAGATGATAAGAAAGCACAAGAAGAAATGACCCGAAATATTAAAAAAGAAAAAGACTCGTTAGACAATAAGTTAGAGCAAATTCAAAAGAGGACATCAAATCCCTTGGACTCAAAAATCTACGTTGAGAAAAAAGAAGCAAATACAAATTTAGTCCTCGTCATAGTTTAGAAAGAAGACAATCTGGTAAAAAAAACAACAACAATAACTCCCTATCGACACCCCAACCATATAAACTAGTATCCTAAAAAGTGGGAATTGTCGAAAGATAATGGTACTAATGTGTTCAAAGCTCCTAACAAAAGATCAATAGAGAATCCCAACAGTCAGCAACAAAT
This sequence comes from Larix kaempferi, assembly GCA_027924585.1. NCBI lineage: Eukaryota > Viridiplantae > Streptophyta > Pinopsida > Pinales > Pinaceae > Larix > Larix kaempferi. The sequence continues at coordinate 16,432,313 of BSBM01000545.1, forward strand.
CAATTTTGGCTGGATTGATCCGTCAACATATCGAAAGTTATGCTTTACACTTAGAAGTTCGTATCGACATGTTTCGTCAGCTACAATGTCACAATGAACGATTCAACAACATTATAAGGCTTTGAGGACAAAGCCTTTTTAAGAGAGAGGCAATGTAACAAATAAAAATATTAAAATAATATGAATAATATATATAATAATGTAAATAATAAAATAAAACATAATGTTAATTATATTAACTAAGAGACATAACCATTGGTGAGTAGTCACCATATAAGCCCTATATATGCGGCTACATCCTCATTGTAAAATCATCTTATCTTATCAATCTATAAATTTATATATCATTTTTATATCTACGGATATGTGGGTTCATCCCGAGTTTATTGAGAATATCCAACTATGGATATTACAGAGATGAGCTAGTGAATAATTTTTGGGTGTTAACAAATTGCACCTGATGTGTGAGGGTGAGAGCTCATCGTATGGCCGATAGACATCATAGGTTTTGTCTTTTTTCCAAGGGTATGAGCATTGTAACGGAGTGTTAAATTTTCTGAATTTACTTCAATCTGATCTAGGATCTTAACTGAGAGAACAACATGTATAGCATATCGACAGCATATCAATCATGGAGACAATAATGCAAGCACACAAGAGACACAAAGATTTACTTGGGGAAAACCATAAAGGTGAAAAAACTCCAATAACTTTCTCAGAGATAGATAGAGCAATGATACAACCAACCATGAGAGATAGACATAACCTAGCAGCAGATCCTCCTCCTCCATAAGTGCGCCACTCCTCCTTGAGTGCATGTGTGAGAAGTGAGTGAGTAAATAGAGTGCCTCCCGCATTCTATTTATACTTGACTTGACTTGCCTTTTTACCTAACTCATGTAGGCTCGAACTTAACCACATAACATAATGCTGACTGGGCCGACCCCCAATAGGGTGGTCTAATAACCCTTTGACCCACATGGCCGACCCCCAATAGGGTGGTCTAATAACCCTTTGACCCACATGACTTATACAGGGCCGACCCCAAACAAGGTGGTCTAATAACCCATCAAGTATAAGTTACGACACTTCCGTATAGAGGAATAATAACATCTCTATAGGAATACAATATACATATATGTGAAATACATTCCGAAGTTACATATACATCAACACTCCCTCTTAAATAGGAAGGTATTTCTCAGCACAGTTCTTCTAGCACAAGTCATCTTCTCTGGATCATCGTCACTGGATAATCGTCATCGAGTCATCATCATCGTCACTGCTGCTGCTATCTCAATCAATCTCTGAATCTACTCGTCATAGGAAGTTCTACAGAGCCAGTCCTTTTTCATACTGGATGTAGGCCCACCACCTGCAGGTCTTCGTCATCACTTGCCATACTGTGGAATCCTCAGGACTTATTACGTGCGTCACAAAACCTCGAAAGAGCATCCCAGGATGTTACGGGTACACAACTCCGACCTGTAGGATCTCCCAGGGCGCTATTACATGTGACCCCACCACAAAACCTCGAAAGAGCATCCCAGGATGTTACGGGTACACAACTCCAACCTGAAGGATCTACCAGGGCACAAATTACATGTGGTCACCACAAAACCTAGCAAGAGCATCTCAGGATGTTACGGGTACACAACTCCGACCTGAAATCTCCCAGGGCACAAATTACATGTGGTCATGGCAAAACCTGGCTGAAGCATCTGAGGCCTTTTTCATCCTGTCCAGATCTCCCAGGAGCAAATTACATGCCATAGGACAAAACCTCGCAAGAGCATCTGCCAGATATCCCAGGGCATCGAATTACATGCCATAGGCAAAACCTCGAAAGATTATCTGCAGATCTCCCAGGGCACCGAATTACATGTCTTCCCATAGCAAAACCTCGAAAGAGCATTTGCCAGATGTCCCAGGGCACCGAATTACATGCCATAGGCAAAACCTCGAAAGACCATCTGCAAATCTCCCAGGGCACCGGATTACATGCTCATCTGCACAACCTGATCCACGGCCATAGAGTATCAACCTGATACTCACCATACATCATCCTGATGTATCCATGATCATCCCGATCATCATCACTGCAACGTCCTGCTGCATGTCATCTGGAGCAACATCCTGAAGCTCGTCATCTATGATCATCCTGATCATACAATGCATCCATCTAATGCACACCAAGTATCCACCTGATACATACATAGATACATGATCCACACAATGTATCCATCAGCATACATGATCTACCTGATCATACAAAGATACATGATCCACACAATGTATCCATCAACATACATGATCTACCTGATCATACAAAGATACATGATCCACACAATGTATCCATCAGCATCCAACATGATGCGTATACAAAATACATACACATGATCCAACCGATCATATCCAAGCAGAAACCAGAACATCATCCTGATGCTCATCATCCAGCGCTTACATCCATAGCCATGTGAAGGATCCCCCTTCCAACATGCTTGGAATGGCTTCAGTAAATGTGTCCATCACTTCTTCCTCGAAGTATCCTCGATCTGAAGCACGCCAAGCCTCTCTCTGAAGTACTCGAACTTCACCCTGGCTAGTGGCTTCGTCAGCACATCTGCAATCTGCTCGTCCGTCGCAACATATAGGAGCTTCACAGCTCCTCTCTGCACCATATCCCTGATATAGTGATATTTGATCTCTATGTGTTTCGACCTGTCATGAAACACTGGGTTCTCGGATAGCTTCACACAACTCTGGTTATCACAGAAGATACCAGTAGCATCCAACGAGAGATCAAATAACTCAAACAGTAGCTTCCGTAGCCATACTGCCTTACAACTAGCTGAACAGGCTGCAACATACTCTACCTCAGCTGTATTCAGTGCTACGCAGGACTGCTTCCTGCTAAACCAAGAGATCACACCTGATCCTATACTGAAGCAGCACCCAGATGTGCTCTTCCTATCTGCAGCACTGCTAGCTCAATATGAATCAACATAACCCTGCAGGTTAAACTTTTGATTCGCTTTATACTTGAGCCCATAATCCACTGTACCCTTCAGGTACCTCAGAACATGCTTTACAGCAACTAGGTGAACACTCCTCGGATCCGTCAGGAACTGGCTCAATGTGTTCACAGCAAAGCAAATGTCTGGTCTCGTGTTCGTCAGGTACATCAAGGACCCAATCATCTGACGATACAAAGAGACATCAACCGGCTCAGATGAAGCATCACATAGAAGCTTCAGATTCGATGCCATAGGTGTGGCCATATCCTTGCAGTCCATCATCCCGAACCTCTTCAGGATCTCTACTACATACTTCCCTTGTCCAAGGGAGATTTCATCTGCACTCTGCCACACCTCCATGCAAAAAAAAAATAGTGCATCATCCCCATGTTCTTCATCTCGAACTTGGCAGCAAGCTTCCGCTGCGAGTCGGAAATCAATCTATCTTCACCTGTAACAAACAGGTTATCCTCTTACAAAAGTAGTATCACTGGATTGCCTTCCTCAACCTTGTAGAAAAGGTTGGAACCTGCTTAACTCTTGGTAAAGACCAAACTGGATAGAAAGCTGTCTATCCTACCATACCAAGTTCTGCACACATATATGACTACACCATGCTGTCTTGAAATCCATCTGGTGTATCTTCTAATTCATCATTTTTATATTTCTCAATGCTGCCATCTGCAACATGCTTGATCTGATAGTTCCATTTGGAAGTCATAACAAACTTCCCTTCACGTCTTGGGACTACATCCCAAACATCATTCTTCATGATCGACGGATCATGGCATTCCATTTCTTCATCCCAGATCCTGGGAACTTCAATATCTTCAATATCTTTAATACATATCTTTGTTGCTGGAACAAATGTTGTAGTCCTTTTGTAGGTGAAGATATACGGTCTTTCCTACAAAACAGGTTAAATTGCATGATTAGAGACATCTCATAATTTTCAGAACAAATTCTTACACATAAAGAAATATGTCATACAGTCATGCAATTATCTTAGCCAATGCTTCAATACAACATTTATCCATATTCCGTAACTTTCTAGATGCCTTCCAATCTCTACCAGAACATTGTTAAGAGTGTGCACAACTCCCAACATGTCAGCAAAGAGGTTTCATTCTAGATAAGTAGCAATGGAATGTTGTACAGTGCCATAGGCCAAATACCCATGTATATTAGTAGTATACTGTTCATCAATGCAACTATTCTAATATGCACAATACACAACCTAATTCTAGGAACATCAGTATATACATCATTGAACAGTATTATTTAAACAAGCACATATGCAAGAAATGATAATTAAAAATACTTATCTTTGTTTGGTTACTCGGTGGACTCCCTCTGAGTCTTTGCTTCCTTGTAGGAGCTGCTGAAGTAGCTTCTTCTACACCTTTCTGTTGTGGAAAGATGGTCAACTCCCTATGAATATTTGCATCCTTGCAGAAACTACTGAAGTGTGTTCTTTTGCTTTCTTGCAGGAACAACTGGAGTGTGCTCCCTCTTGATCTTTGCTTCCTGGATTACCTGTCCTTGAACTTACATTCATCCTTGGTCCCTATGCATGCTTATTAGTATCATGATTTTGTTATCCTTGTGAACTCATATAAAATCATACATTCATTAGTATAGTATTAAAACACAATAATCTCAAGCATGTATAGTCATGATCATTTCAAACAAAAAAATAATAAGCATTAGCATTCAAGGTTTATGTAGGATTCTTATGGTTAGTCAAATCATAAAAAACATAACATGTCTAAACCTGTAATTACTCAAACCTATGACTCTTCAGGTTAGTTGAATCATCAATCAAGATAAGAGATATAATATGCATAAAACCTGTGATTATTCAAACCTATAACTTCATGAATAATCATTATCAACAACACAACAGTATAAGATCCTAAACTAAGGTAGGATTCTAGCTCGATATAGGAAAAACATACCTGGATTAGCATGCTAGCTAGTTTATGTCTAACATACCCGCATAATGTCTTCTGGTTCTCTTCAGTGACTTGTGCTAGTAACCTGCATGTCTCATATGTTAACCATTACAAAACCAAGTTATACATACATCGTAAATGGATCTTCTATGAGATCCATGACAATGGATGAATCTTTGTCCTCATGTTATCATGACCATATGTTCTTGGACCAGAACATGATTTGTCTTTCTTGGTGTACCTTTCATGTTAGTAGACAACATAAACCTCATACAACACCATAATGCATTAGTACAATCATAAGTGTCAAAACCTTAATCAATGAATATCTTCTATCGTGCATTCATAATTTTATTAAGGTGATACGACAAGTCTAAAATCAAGATTGTACTAACCGTAATAACATGAAGACAAACATACCATAAACTTAATCATGAACAAATCTCAAAACATACCTTGATGAGTCATACTTGTCGAGATCGCTTGTAATCTTCTTATGTAAGGCCTTAGCCTCATCTCCCTTTGAAACAGGAACTTCTTCACTCATGCAGATGATCAATCCATCTTCTTCTAGGATTAACCCAATCCACTTAATTTGCAAGAACTGGACCTAGAGCTGGATATGGGTTTGTCAGAGAAACCCCAAAAATTCAAACTTTGAATTTCAAACTTCCGAAAGGATAAAAATATGCGCCTTGATGAGCTGATCAAACTGGTATATTCAGAATTTGAAAACCGCAAAGTTTCACTCCTCAATTTTGCCTTTGAAACTTCTGGATTCACTGGATGTGACCCTGAACTAGGGTTTGATGAAGCCCACTCTTCTGCCCAATCAAAAGGTTTGATCCAAAGCTCTAAGCTTCTACTTTTCTGAGGAGCTTACAGCCGTGGTCACAGATTTCAAAAATTCCCATTTTTACAGAAGCCCTAATTTTCCACTTTTCTGATCAAAGTCCCGAACTAGGGTTTGATCAAGCTCGGCCTTCTGCCCAACCAAAAATTCTGATCTTGGTCTCTAAATTTCTATTTTGATGAGTAGCATCCAGCCGTGGTCTCCGATTACAAAAATTCCAACTTTCTCCAAAGCCCTAAATTCCGGAGGCCATGAATGAAGGTACTCAAAAATAATTCTGTTTTGACAGAAATATGTACCTGATTGTTTCTGGTGTAACTCCAAATTTTTTGATCCACGGGGTCTGAAAAAGTTTCATGAGATAGCCTGACCTGTTAGCTTTCCATCCTGACAGGTCTGACCTCAATTGGATTTTCTGAGAGAGAGTTATGCCAAATGTCGCAACGTGACCTGTTTTGGGATAATACAGGAGAGCGAACTTGTACGGCGTGCCACGTGTCACTGTTTCAACTTCGGCCTCTGAAACGCTCTTCTGAGATATCTAGGCCTGTTATCTTTCCATCCTGACAGGTATGACCTCAATTGGATTCTCCGAGAGAGATTTATGCCAAGTGTCGCAACGTGACCTGTTTATGGGATAATACAGGAGAGCGAACTTGTACGGCGTGCCACGTGTCACTGATTCACCTTCGGCCTCTGAAAACGTTTTCTGAGATAGTAAATTCTGTGTACTATCTGTCACTTTTTACGAAATTTCATTTGGAGCTTCCTAGCCCAAGTTATGACCTTTTTCCCAAGGTCACCTGATTTTAACTCAGATCTGGAAGAGGCAGAAACCCTATATTGCACAGATCATAAATCACAAAGTACAACGAATTAGAGGTTGTCCTTTGGACACAAGGTACCTGGAGATTTAATCTTCGTCCTGTAACAATTTTAGATCCGAAAACTTCTCCAAAACGGATTTATAGCGAAAGTGCTACGATGATTGGTTTTTGCTATATCAAGCCCTAGCATCGTAAGTGCAACAAGTGTCATACATGCCATATCATGCCTTCTTTTAGGCTAGCTCTGATACCATGTTAAATTTTCTGAATTTACTTCAATCTGATCTAGGATCTTAACTGAGAGAACAACATGTACAACATATCTACAGCATATCAATCATGGAGACAATAATGCAAGCACACGAGAGACACAAAGATTTACTTGGGGAAAACCATAAAGGTGAAAAAACCCCAATAACTTCCTCAGAGATAGATAGAGCAATGATACAACCAACCATGAGAGATAGAAATAACCTAGCAGCAGATCCTCCTCCTCCATAAGTCCGCCACTCCTCCTTGAGTGCATGTGTGAGAAGTGAGTGAGTAAATAGAGTGCCTCCCGCACTCTATTTATACTTGACTTGACTTGCCTTTTTACCTAACTCATGTAGGCTCGAACTTAACCACATAACATAATGCTGACTGGGCTGATCCCTAATAGGGTGGTCTAATAACCCTTTGACCCACATGGCCGACCCCCAATAGGGTGGTCTAATAACCCTTTGACCCACATGACTTATACAGGGCCGACCCCAAACAAGGTGGTCTAATAACCCATCAAGTATAAGTTACGACACTTCCGTATAGAGGAATAATAACATCTCTATAGGAATACAATATACATATATGTGAAATACATTCCGAAGTTACATATACATCAACACGGAGGAGAGCAGAAAATGGTTGGAGACCGAAACATGTGCTCCATACAAAATACAAGAACTGGAAATACATGACCTCAATAATGAATGAAGAATAATCTCAAATATATGGATGAGGCGGGCATACCCATGCTAGTATCAAGATATACAAATAATAATGGGGCCCAAAAGGGGACCTGAACAATACATATAGAACTGTTGTGTACATCATAATGGTCCAGAGGGGACACTAATATGGGACATACTCATGGTCCAACCATGACTGATCTGAAGGACTGATACATGGAAACAATGGCATCTAAACTGAATGTGGTACCACAACAACTGATTCTCTGTCGGATCTAAAGGTGTCCAAGAACTATATGGAATCAACAACTGGGAGTCAAAATCTCAAAGGTGCATTGAAGTGCATATGAACTGGATACTCTAGGAAGCATATGACTAGGGGGTTTCGAACACTGTCGCCAACGCAGCCCGGATATCCATGGGAACATACAACTGGGGGTTCCAAATAGACTCACCAATGTGCTAGAGTCAGGGGACATCCTGGGTCTTCGAACAATAACTGAAGGGACCAATACCCTATACGAATCTCAACGGTGCGATGATCGAGTTGGAGTCCAACACGTGAGAAACAACCATTCCAAGAGGCATTAAGGACTCATCTCAGATGATCCGTAGGCACTCACCACTGATGGAGATGAGTTCAAGGTACAAGGTCCTCTGGGTCTATCCTCTGGAATAGATGTGCTGTCGTCGATATAGGGAGACCTGCAACTACCAAGGAAATGATGTTTCCTTGATAGGAGCATGAGGTGTACAACTAAGAGGTGATAGTACTGAATGTGAGATGGACATACTGGGGAGGGAGGCAGGGGTCATAGAGTGGGAGGACTCAAACTTCCTTTGTTCAGAGTATGATGGAAATGATGACTTGGCAGCATATGAAACTGACTTCAGGGAAGGGGATTATAGCTCACAGGGCCAGGTACTGTGACTGCAATGGAGGAGACTCAGGGGGGGGAAACTGATGAGTGATATCAAGAGACTTGAAGGGTGACACATCACAGAATACTCTAAACAAAGGAGACCATACTGGGGGTGCTGCCATAATGCGGGGTCTAGATATGATCTGTTGTGGCGCCGAGAGGCACCGTTTGGGCCTTCTTTATGGTTTAAGGAACTTGAAGAAGGGATTGAAGTGTGCTAAAAAATGGGACTATCGTGTGGATTTGTACGAGCCCAGGACAGTGCATGCTCATGGTTGCTTTCAATTTTACAGAGTCTAAAAGAAATAAGAAGGCTCCAAGTCGGTTTATTTTTTGTGTGTTAGTCTCTAGGTTCGGAAAATGGTTAAAATTATACCTAATAGATGCCCTTTCAGGTACTTTAACAAGCATGAAATGAATATTGCTCAGCAATCTTTTAATTATTTAAGGAGTCAGAAAAGAGCTTAACAAAAACTCCCTAAGAGCCTTTTTCGTAAAGGAATTGCTCGGCCTGAAAAAAGGGATAAAATTATACCCAACAAATGTAATGGCCAAGCAAGGAAGAAGTGTTCAATCAAGGGACAGATATGTGAATCAAGAACAAAGGCGAGTGGGGAACACTAATGGGGCCTCCTTGCGGGTTGATGAATGGTGGAAAAATAACGCAATGAATGCAATATGGATGGAGCAAAGGGCTCATGGATAGGCCACACTGCAAAAAATGGCAAAAACCAATTGCGACCTATGTGGAACGCAAATCGAGGTGGCAAGGGGCATGAAAAAAATGTACAATTTTTTTCAGTGAGAGAAATAAATGATCTCAATCATCATCACGGGTGCGGAAATCTGAATCCGACGGTGCAAACGGTGCGAGAAATGAAGGTCATATGGCTCCGTAGTGGTCAAAACAAGAATGTGGAAAAATGGCTATAAATAGCAAAGGGCCCCTCTTGCCACATGCTATTTTCACTGTGCAAATTGGGAGGAGTGTGGAGGGGCCCAAAAGAGGAAATTTAGATTTCTCTTAATCCGACCGGTGGAATCCAGTTCTGCGACTTGCAGTGTTTTTTAAGTTTTTTTATGGATTTTGAGGAGGATTTGGGCCTCTGGGGAGGCATGCCAAGCTCAGCTTGGGCACCACAGCACCGGAGCGCGACTTTCGAGGGAAAAGCCAACCTTCAGGAACGAATCTGGGCCATACAGTCGTGCTTTTGGAGCGCGATTGTGGGTCGTACAACCATGCTCTGAAGCGTGGCTGTGGGCCCCACAGGTGCACTCGAGGGGTGCGCTTTTTGAGGAGAAAAACACGCTCCAGAACACACCGAGAAGGAAAAAATGTGCATTTTGGAATGCACCTTTTTGCTTAAGTTTGGGTGTGGCAATCCATAAGGGGATTAAGGCATGATTGATATGTATCTGATGGGTTTTTGGTTTCCTGGTTGATAGGATGTCGAGTGTGACTTGGAGAGATAGGGAGCTCGGGAACTTGTTGGAGGCTATTCAGGATGATGAGGATGTTCAGGACATGTTGGCCCGTTGTGGGAGAGTTTAGAGATATTGCTCACAGATGTGTACTTCTTGATGGGGCTTCCACGATTGGGAATGATTGCAGACACCAGCCAAGGAATCCAAGTGATGTTTCCATGGAGGACTTGTTAGAACGTCATTGTTATGCCACAACATATGTAGATGACAATACGATTCTGATCTGTGACATAGAGAGCCTGGAGACATGGGCGATAGCAGCACTGGTAGTGCGTATACTGGGGTCAAAGTCACCCCACAGGGTTTCAGGGGGACAACTGGTGTTAGTGGAGTAGGTCTTGGAAGGTACATATTTTGGTTGGGGCCAGATGATTTTTACAGTGGTTTGGCATGAGCTGAACAAGGTGAGCCGTCGAGGAGGGGATTTATGTTTCCCTTCATTCCTTTGTTCAATTTTCTTTGAGCGAGTGTCGATGCTTCGACCGCATAGAGCAGTGCACGACGGAGTGCCCACTGAGCCGCAGATGCGGAAATGGGGCGAGATGATGACTTGCGAGGGTGGAGGACTGGTGGGATAGTTTTTTACCGAGGAGTTATTCACTCAGTTGATGCAGCTTCCAGTGGTGATCGAGGACTATCCTTATTATAGGATGGACTACAGGGGGGATCCAAAGCTGCCGCGACCTCCTGGTCAGGCTTGGGGACTAGATGCTATGTATCGATTCAGTTTACTGTATCATGTTTTTGTATCATTTCATAGCATATATGGTAGCTAGACGATGTTTATGACACTGAGACTGATAATGTGCTTGTTCTGTGCAGATGTGGGATCACAGCCTCCGAGGTGATACCTGGCACAGAGGGGCTGGGTGTAGGGAGTATGCTCTCCCACGCGTGGGCAGCGCTGTCAACGAAGTGCTTAGACGACATTGGATAAATTGCGTGTTGGGATTGACCGCCTTCTTGATGGGTTGTTGGAGGACAGATGGCAGCATTTAGATCAGGAGTTGATCAATATCTATTATGATGCTCCACGGGAGTGGAGGCCTGTGATGAGGTGCATTGCAATGGTAGTGGAGGTATTGAGGGCCATGGAGCGGGGGGATGCCCCTTAATATGATGAGGAGGCGGAGACAAAGTCTGATGACGAAGAGGAGGAAGAGGAAGAGGAGGAGGAGGAGGAGGACGACAATGACGACGATGATGATGATGGTGATGACTCAGACTGAATAGGAAGTTGATGGAACTGCCCCCAATTCGATGAGCATGGGGAATTTTTGTATTCGACTGTTATTTGATGATGAGGATGCTGTTGGGGCTCCTCGGTGTATTTATGTGTATTTTGTGCTATGGGAACTATGACATTTCTATGATGATATATATATGCATGTGGATGCAGTTTATTATAAGGATGGTTTTCTTTTTGTTTTTTATGATGTTAAATGCCTATATGATGTATATATGCATGTGGATGGTATGATGATGCACTTTTATGGTTTACTTCCTACATGTGGTGATTTATGTGTCAATCTAGAATATTATTAGCCATTTGATCTGCGACGTTGTTCTAACTTCGTGGGACATGAGTGAATGTAATGGACTCAAACTATCTAATCAATTGTTTAGTGCACAGGAACTTTCTAAACAAGCAAGGATCACGTACATGGTACAAGTTGTTAAGTTGGGAGACAAGGAGCTAGGAGTCAAGAAACACACGAAGGTGACTTATACCAAAGTGAAAAGCAACGGTCAGGAGATCGGTCACAACATCGTACTTAGCCTGGTTATTAGTAGCTGCACCGATACACACTCCGTCGAGATGGATCAACTCGTGTGATGGGGAATATAGTACCCACGCTGCAGAGGCAAGGTTTGGAGACCATCGACTTGCGCCGTTAGCAAAACTGACATAAAATGGTGGAACAGGATCCATCTGTGGTCACGCAAAGAAGTAAAGTGGAAGGTTGTGGATGTAAAAAAGTGTAAAACAAAAAGGGTGGTAAAACTGTACAACATGGACTATTGGGTACAGAAAAAGTGTTAAGCGCAAAACCGTTTTAGATACAACCCGTTGTGGGGGTTTGCTAAGGGATGGCCTTTGAAATTGGTAAGTATGTATGCCCCTTTTTGAGACAGGTGGACAATGTAAGGGCCTTGCCACATGGATTCAAAATTTCATTTACTGGTCTTGTCATGGGATTGGTCATAAACAAGTACAATATCGTCTTCTTGAAAATTGTGGGGGTGGACATGCTTGTCATAACTAGCTTTGGAACGGATTTTAGCAGCCTCTATGATTTTTAGGGATTTTCAGCGATCTTCATTGGCTTGCTCCAAGAGGATTAAGCGTTGCTCAAGTGGTGAGGTGTCTGAGAGAAGTTCAGTAGCAATGTGTAAAGTGGTAATCTGACACTAGATGGGAATAACAGACTCTACACCGTGAACCAAATGAGAAGGGGTAAAACCCATGGTAGAATTAGTGGAATTACGGTAACCCCAAAGTGCATAAAAGAGCATATGGTGCCAATTGGATTTGTGTTGGTTAACTGTTCGTTGAATAATGGTCTTCAAGATCTTGTTAATAGCCTCAGCTTGAACATTACCTTGAGGGTAGTAGGATGAGGCATATTGGTGGTCGAACCTCAGAAAGGTAGAAAACTCTTTCCAAATGGTGTCTTCGAAGTGTTTTCCATGGTCGGATACAAGTTGTTTGGGGACCCCAAACTGATTAATGATGTGATTGAAAAAGAAATGGGTTGCGGTTTCATCTTTGCAGTTAAATGTAGGCATGCCCTGAGCCCATTTAGTGAAATAGTCAATGGCCACAATGATGTATTTATGGCCATTTGTCGAGGGGGGATTACACTCCATAAAATCGATGGCCCACTTACAGAAAGGGCCAACAATGATGATTGGATGGAGAGGGGTAGGAGGGGTCCTTGATTTAGGGGATTTTTTTTGGCAATTCTGACAATGTTTGACTGTTGTAATGTAATCAGTGAAAAGTGTGGCCCAGAAATACCCAACGAATGACCTTTCGGGTAGTATCCATTATGGAGAAGTCGCCACCACAAGCTCCGCTGTGACAATCATTTAAAACTTCTTCATCCTCATAATGTGTGAGGCAGCGACGTAAAATGGTGTCAACACCGCGTCGGTAAAGGACATCGTCGAGGAGGATATATAGGGAAGCGTTATGGAGGATGTGACGCCGATCATTGTGATCGAGGTTGGGACAAAACTTTTGTGTTCGTAAATACACCAGGATATCACCATACCATGGATCATCTAACGAAATTGTGAACAAGTGGTCGTCGAGAAAGTTAGTGATGATAGGTGGTGATGCTAACGAAGAGGGTAAGTCAGTCATGAGGTGTGCCAAGGAAAGGGATTTGGTACTCTTGGGTGTTGCAAATGTCAAGTCATAATCTTGCATGATAATGACCCATTTAGCTACACGTCCTTGAAGGAGGCGATGACGTAAGAGATAGACCATGGGGTTGGAGTCTGCCACAACTGTAGTTCGACTCATAAGAATGTAGTGTCTTAAATTTTGAACGGAGAAGACGAGGGAGAGGGCCAACTTCTCCTCATGGGGGTAACATAACGGTGATACAGACAATGTCTGACTCACATAGTAAATAACCCATTCTTGTCGTGCACTATCTTCTTGGACTAACACACCAGAAACGACATGCTCGGATGCCAAAACATAAAGGATAAAATCCTTCATGAAATTAGGAGGTGAAATCAAAGGTGCGGAAGTCAATGCTTGTTTAAGTGATTCAAAAGCCGCTTGTGCTTGTTCGTCCCAAACGAAAGGGGTGTGGGTCCAAAGCAAGCGAAGGAAACCATGACCTTTCGTAGCATAGTCCAGAACGAAGAGGTGGAGAAAGTTGGCTTTCCCTTGAAGGATTTGTAATTGTCGAATTGTACGTGGTGATGGGAGGTCTAGAATGGATTGAACCTTCAAAGGATCAACAATGATCCCCTTTTGGGAAACAATGAAACCCAATAATCGCCCAGTAGGAATGCAAAAAACACACTTGAGAGGGTTCAAGCGAATGTTGTATTTGCGACAACGCAAAAAGACTTGCCGGAGATTGTCGAGGTGGTTGGATCGCTGCTTGGATCGAGAAGTGAGATCGTACATGTATACAAGGATAATGCAGAACAAATCATGAAAGAAAAAGGTCATGGCCCGCTGAAATGTGGCACCATCATTTTTAAGACCGAAAGGCATGACTTGATAGGAAAAGGTGCCCCATGGGGTAGTGAAGGATGTCTTGTACTAATCTTCCTTGCGAATGTGAATCTAATTATAACCAGAGAAACCGTCCATCAAGGATGGAATCTCGTGACCAATACATGTATCAATAAGTTGGTCAATGAAAGTTGTAGGAAAGTTGTCTTTGGGACAAGCTAGATTCAAATCACGAAAATCGGTACAGACGCGAATGGTGCCCTATTTTTTGTTAACTGGCACAGGATTGGAAACCCAAGTAGTGTAATCTATGGGATAAATGAACCCATATTGACGTAGTTTCTCAATCCTTGCTTTTACTGCGAGGAGTTTGGAGGGGTGGATGGGTCATTGCTTTTAGCGAATGGGTGGGACATCCAGCAAAGTATCGATACAGTGTTCAACTATGGTGGGGTCAAGACCATGCATCTCAGTATATGACCAAGAAAAAACATGACGAAACTCTTGTAAGAGATTCTTATAGGCATTAATTTCGTCTTGAGTACAGGAAGCGCCTAACATAATGATTTCAGGCATACTGGGTGGGATGGAAATATCGACCTAAAAGGTAGGCAAAATGTTAGCTATGTTACCTTCCTCGAAGACATCGAGAGCTGGGATGGGGTTCTTAAACCAGTCCACTTTGTTATGGATGAAGTCTTTCGACTCGACTGAAAGTTGATTGGCCAAAGTAGGGGTGGACTCCTCAGGGATAAAGTATGAGCGATGATGCATGTCATCCCAAGGGAAATTAGGTGCGGTTAGTGCTTAGAGGATTTATTCGTCGCTATGGAAGCACTGTGTGGAAAGATCAATAGAGGAGAAGCTAGATGTTGGAGGTGAAATTGGTTCACCCTCTGTGGAAATCATGTAAATGGTGTTAATTTCTCCCAAGGAGGAGGATTCGGGGGGGGGGGGGGTGAATTTCCTCGATGGCAGTGATGGATGACTCTAAAGAAGATTGATTCAGCTTGTGGAGGGCCAATCTATACTCGGGTAAATCTGGGAAAGGATGTGAGTAATAATCGTAGAATCCGCATATGGCGCAGGAGTGGTTGGTGCACAGTGATTTGATTCACAGTTTAGGGGTGGTATCCAGTTTGACAACCGAAATATTGGGGTCATCGTCCAATGTTTTCATGTGCTCTTGAAGGTGTGGAAATTATGGAAAATTATAGGTAGCATGGCCCAAATCATCGCATAAAAATCACTTAGGGGGTGCATGAATTGGAGGGGGAGGTTTCACAGGTTTCACCGCATGTGGGGCAGCAGAAGTTTGCGAGCCTCTGCCCCCAATTTTCTTGGATGGTGGAGGGGCACTGTTGGATGAAGATGCGGTCACCACACCATGAGGTGGATGGGTAGCAGTGGTGATTGGTTGGACCAGTTGAAGGATGACTTGTGGTGTCGAAGTGGGACTAGGAGCAGGAAGATACCATATGGGAAGTCCTAATGTCAACCCAGGGAGGTTCAGCGTGGCCATGATGGGCATACTTACTACTCCAGATGGTGGGAATAAGAACGAGATTGTATGGATTGGTGTGGCCCCAACGTGGCTGGGAATCAATAGTGGTTGAGGAAATAGTGGTGGTTGCGGGTTAGGTACCGAATAATTTGAGGAAATGGTGCACAAGTCAGAAATCTCAGTGGGCGGCAAGGGAAGTGGTAATGAACGAAAAGTGGATACCATTGGCGTATCTGAATAAAGTCCAGGGTCGATGGTGGAAACAAAAGAGGTGGGTGCACCGTAGACGGGTTGTTCAACCATGGGGATAACATTCTGAGGTGTAGCAGGCGATTTCGGTTTGTAGTAGGTAACTTGGTCGACTTTAATGACCCTTCCCTCGTGGGGGAACATCATAATGCGGAACACCAATGAAGCGACGACCTTCATGGCGTACATATAACTTCGTCCTAGGAGTAGGTTGTAGTCGAGTTGTGCATTGATGACTTCTATGTCAATCAGGACTGTTTTTCCAACTAATTAGATCGAGACATTGGCTAGGAGGCCTTGTGGTTGGGATGAACGACCATCATAAGCTCGTAAAGTAGTCGTGGATGGATGTAGAGTAGGGAATATGAGCTTCTGCCACACGAATGTAGACATAATGCATGTAGAGGCACCCTCATCGATGATGCATCAATGGATAACAAGATTCTGTATATAAACAAAAACTTGAAATGCTAATGTGGAAGGCATGCGTGGTTCAGATTGGTCTAAATCGAATTCCATCATCCGTGAGTTGGAAAGGTCTATTGCACCAATGGAGAAAAACATTGTTTTACGTTGTACTGGGTAGTTCTTCAAAACTTCTAGGGCTAACATAGCAGCAGGGGATTGGGCTCAGTCATCCACGATATTATAATTAGGGGCAGCACGAGCGTTGGGATTGTTATTAATTCAGCGCAGAGGAAAGCGAGGAGATTTGGGGGTGCCTTCGAATGGTGTTGGCGGTATGCGTAACAACTAATCTGTGGGAAGAGTGTTAGCGACCTTGTCCTCGGGGATGGTTTATATGGTTGAACCATACCAATTACGTCGTGTTTGAAGGTTGAGAACAACGTCAGACATCATTAAAAGGTGGTGGGTACCTGAGTCAATGGGTTGACTATCAAGAGAAGTGTAAGTAACTTGTTGTTGTTGTGCTGGGGCACCTTGAGGTGGGGCCAAAGGTTGGGTGGCGACTACCCCTTGTGTGGGTAGGGGATTTGGAAACATCGTGGGGTTTGCATTGGGTTTTGGTGGGTTTGGTGGTGTCGGTGGGGCAGCATGTCCCTGGTGTTGGGCGTCATCATTCCAAAGTTTGCGAGCTCGCTCCAAATGGGGACAACTGTGTGTGTAATGGCCATATACCCTACAAATAGAACATGGGTGGTTTGTGCGTAGGTTCAGGTTTTTACCTTGTCGAGGTGGTCGATCAGGATTTTGGTTAGCTGGGGTGACACCATTATTATCATGAGGGTTTGGTGGTAGACTGCCTCTATGAGGAGGTTGGTTGTTTTTGCGGTTACGACCATGTCCTCTATTATGTTGTCCTTGTTGGTTCCATTGGGCAGGTTGGTTTTGATGTTGGTTTTTTTGAGCATAGAATTTACCTTGGGGAACGTGGGGTTCTGTGGTTGAGCAGGTGTTGGGGTAGGTTGCGGTGGATAATAAGCTGGAAGGGCTTGAGGTTGTGAAGGCGTAGATGCTGTTGGGGGATGGTGGTAGGAAGGTTGTGTGGAATGGGGTGTTTATGCCAATGAGGTATGTCCATAACAATGTGTTGGACAAGAAGGTCCATGTATATGGGGGGCTTGGGCTGGGGGATCATACGAAGATGTTGCTCCTGAATGGGCTGTGGCGCGCGAAAGGTCGGGACCACACATGGAAGAATTAGGTGTAGGATTATAAGCTGGGGGGTTAGAGGGAGGAATATGAGTATAAGTATGGATACGAGATGCAATGTGTCCAATAATTCTGTTGGCAGCATGGCATGCTCCAGATGCGTATTTTCAGGAGGAATCGTCGTGGGGAGCATCAGGTAAAATGGAGTAGAGGTAGCCTGACTGTGCATAAATGAGGTCAAATTGTTGGGATTTGAGGATGGATTCTTCTTCGATTTGGGTCCGTTCGGATGCCACATCCTTGGCGATAAATGGTATGAGGGATTTCAAGAACCAATCTAGGAAGATGCGGTCATCTAACTTGATCTTTCACATACTAAGGCATCTACGCCACTGATGAATATGGTCAGTGATATGGGTAGTCATGTTCTATCTGCAAGACAATAGAATCTCAACACCAGCATTGTAACAGACTGGTAATTGAAAGAACTACAAGAAAGTCGAAACAAGGGATGTAAAGGTGGAATGGGTCCCATGTGGTTGTTCAATATATCACTTGGCTGCAGATCCAGTAAGTGTCCCTTGTAAAAGGCAGAGGCGGATCGAGTCATCCACAATGGAGTTGGAGGAATACCATAAGTGGAAGGACATGATGTGGTTTTGGGGGTCCTCACCACCCTTCCCTTCAAACTTTGGGATGTCCGAAGAGAGTTTGGTAGGCATGGGAGGCCATGTGGGATCATGTCGGCTCGGATCGTTGGTCAATTAGGCTAGATCAAGGAGGTTGAGGTTGTCCATGAATGGAAAACTAGCAGAAGGATGTGACATAGTGGCAGTTAACCATGAACTAGCCATGGCGGCGGCCGTGGGGCCACCTCCACCGAGGGGCGCAGCAACGATGTGAGTCATAGCGGGGATCAAGTAGGAAGGGCCAGCTCCCCCAAGTGTACTACTAGTGACCACAAGGACAGTAGTTGGAATAGACCCAATACCGATGGGTATGGAAGTAGTGACTAGAATGTCAGGTGTAGGTCCAGTGGATGGTATAGTAGGGATGGATGCTGAAATGGTAGTTGGGCTAGTGGTCGAACCACTACCCAAATACCTGCTGGTAAATGGGTTGGGATTCATGCCGGCCATGGGGCTAGACGAAGCGGTGTAGGTGGGTAACTATGACTAAGAATTATAGGTAAAGTAAGGGGCGTTGGGATCTGGTGATGAGGCGGTGCGCCTGTGATGGGTGCGGTCAAGTGACCTGTGCTGTGGGGATAGTCCCCGTAGGCGACGAGAATTTATCGGTGAATCAATGGTGACATGTGTAAAAGTGATGAAGGGATATGGTGGATAAAATGCTCAAAAATCCAAGTGCAACCGTGTGTGCCAAAGGAGAGCTCAAAAAATATGGCACGCAGGCCAACAAAAATGCTAAAAAATGTGTGCTGCAACAATGTGCGGCAACAAGCGGAGCGACAATAAAATGGTTAGAATAACAACAGGAAACACTCCTAAAAAATAAAAAGTTAGACTCACTAATCCAATGGGTGTATAGGAGCATGAAAACACCTTTCTAACAGATATGAAATCTCACACAAATTGTATCCCCTACAAGGTGATGTAATACGTAGTCAAGCAATAGAAAATGGAGAACCAAGTGGCTAAAGGATATCCCTCTACCAAGTGGGACTCCGGGTAAAAAATCCCTAGAAGAATGGAAACTAAGCTACCTCGTTCATGGCATGTCCGGAAAGGTGTCCCTCAGCTTCAATTATTTGTTCGTCGTACACCTGGTATGGGCGCCAACATACACGACGAGAACAACGAGTTGGTATCATTCAGTACAAAATGGAGAGCGGTATTCCACTCAGAATTTCGGAACCAGTCTTGCTACTTCCCTCCTAAGGGAGAGACTTTCCGAAAAATCAGTGTCAACCGTACTAATAATTAATAGGGGATTTTGGATCCCTAATAGACAACAGCTATGTCTCAAGTGTAAATGACAAATGGGGTGTTATTTTGATGTCTATCCCCAATGTCCTACCTAACTACAAATTCATTTTTGTGTTCCCCAAGTGGGGTTTAAACTTGGTTGAGTTAAGTATATTTTAGGTCTCACTTGGATTATGGTGACCGAGTGTGTGTATCCAAGATTGCCCAGCTGGAAAATAACTAAAGATTTGAAATGAAAAATATTAACTATGTCAAATAAATGAACTTGGTGAAATGTAATGTAAAGCAAAATATTTTAAATGCTGCAACAAGTAAATAGCAGAAAATTACAGCTAGCAAAATGGATGCAAAGCGAACATATGGTTATTAGGGCAAGAAAAAGTGGGAAAAAATGGCTGTAGGGTGTGGCCGTGAGGCAAAAAATTGCGCTTTGGGTGCAAAAAACTTAATAAAAGTTGTGTTGGAACAGACTGACAGGAATAGGAAACAAGGTGTGGGTTTTGGCGCAACATACACACTAAAGGGTATGGGTTTCGAGGCAACAGTCGCGCTAAAGCGCAGGTTATGGGATGGAAAGGAGGCTAAAGCACGACTATTAAAATAAAAGCTGCGCTAATGAGTGTGAGTTCCAGGCCGAAGATTGCGCTAAAGCATGGGTTTCAGGCCGAAAGTCATGTGAAAAGCGTAGGAATCAGTCGGACAGTTGCGATCCATGATGCAAATTTTTTTTTTGAAGTCGCGTGCCGAGCCAGAAAAACAGAATTTTTGAAGATCACTGCGAAGGAAAGGGCCATATCTGCAAGTATAGGGGCCATGGCTAGGCCAAAGCTATAAAATGAAAGAAAAATAACAAGTAAAAAACTAAAAATAACAAAATATTCTATGGGAATTGACCGAGTGGAGTCGCCAAAACTGTAGCTACTGTTTTCACTCCAGCTCGTGCTAACGAGAACCTACTAAGGATTTGGAAACCCTTGGTAGCAGTTCATGTGAATGGGTAAAAACCAGTAAATAAACAAATGATGACTAATATATGTGAGTGCAATAATGAAAATACAATCTAAACAAACTAACTACTGCAGTAATAAAACAAGTAGGAACCCATAAATGAAATTTTGATTTTTTGTATTAATGTGTAAAAAATGGTTTACAATATAAGATTAATTCAAAAGGTGAGGTTGTGGGAGCTCTTGCAGCTGTATGTTGAGTAGTGCATCAAGTCTCCAAGGTTCCTTTCTCTTCTCCAAATTCTCAATGGGTTGGCCAAGTTTCAACAAAATGGGCACAAAGCTTAAAGTGGTGAGGTAGAGTGCTGTAGGAAATTCGGTAGCATAAGGGTATGAAGAGTGAATTGTGTCTTTTAAATGGGAGGCCTACATCACCTTTTATATAATTTTGGTGGTGGAGTATTGACCCATGGTTTTGGGAAACCAATAGTATTGGCTAATGGTATTAGGGTTTTTCCCTCTTTTTGAATTTATTTTTGACTTTTTTCCCTTTTTACTTTTCTTTTAGGGATTTTGGACCCTTTTTTGAAGGAATTTCATTAATTGAGGAGGGAAATAATGATTTTTTTCCCTTTTGGTTACCATTTGAGGGTTTTTTAGGGTTTTGGAGGCCAAAAATGTAGGAAAAGTGGACAAAAATGTTATGTGACTAGGGAGATGAGCTAGTGAACAATGTTTGGGTGTTAACAATCACCATTGAAATATATGTGATGTTTATTTGTTAATACAAAAAAATACTTAATTATGAGCATAGAAATACCCATAGAAAAGTCTAAAAAAATCTCTTGAAAATCCAATATTGAGATTATATATAACTTGTTTATATGGTTACATTCACACATGAGACCTCTTTCATTACTTTGGTAATGTCCTTAGAAACATTGAAATTGTTATCTAAAATAACATCTAGTGTAATGCATTTACTTTGGATGCTATTATGGTCTCTCTTATGTCACTTTCTCTCTCACTCCCACACACACACACAAAAAAAAATTCCTCTAATGGTGGTGGTGCTAACATGATCTATTTCCATCTTGTTTGTAGGTTATT
The DNA here is from genome assembly GCA_027924585.1 of Larix kaempferi. NCBI lineage: Eukaryota > Viridiplantae > Streptophyta > Pinopsida > Pinales > Pinaceae > Larix > Larix kaempferi. The sequence continues at coordinate 16,453,894 of BSBM01000545.1, forward strand.
TTTTAAGGATTCTAATATTATACTTAAGTATAGTATTCTAGGCACTTATTTTGGATTGACACACACACACTCACAGACACACATATAGGTAGGCGAATATTAAATATGAAACATATAATTTACTACTAAAACTTGTAAATTTTGACCAATATTATGATAAAAAGAACATATTTTATGTAAATATAGGCGATATTAGAGACTAAAAATCACCAAATAGTGAATTTATTTTTGAAAAAATCCCCAAAAATAGCCAATTGGAAAATTTTTGTCTTTAAAAATGACTTAGTGGATGCTCCTATTCTGCATATGCTGGGGTTCCGAGGAGCATTGCTCTATCTTTATTTAGTATAATGCTCCACTAGGGTGCATTAGTGGATGAGGTTGACTTGGAGATGACTTGAAGAAGAAGTTAAGGAGATAGCACCTAAATCTAGAAAATCGGGAAAAGGAAAGAAAGATGGAGCAAATCAGAAAAGCAACAAAAAATCAGGAAAAGTGGCATAAAGCAAAAAGAAACACAAAAGCGGAAAGTAGGATAAATTAGAAAAGCACGAAAGTTCATAAAAGCAGGATAAATCAGAAAATCCATAAAAAGAAGAAAAATCCAAAGCAGAAAGTGGAAAAGAAAACATAAAAGGAAAAATGAGGAAAGTGAAGTAAAAAGGAAAAGGTAGGAAAGCTAGCTTTCCTTATCCACTCATGGAAGGTTCATTAGCTAAGGATACTTGCTCCTCAATTCATCCTATCTATATAGATAAACCAGTGCACACCCCCTTCACATCTTTTGTCAGTTTGAGTATTGGTATGAGAGCAATTGTGCCTCGGAGACTTGGGAGATGTGCCCCTAGTCCAAGTTGGGTGATGTGCCCCGGATTTTTGTGAGAGGATGATGGAATTCAGACATTTTCATTAAGTTTTATTTTATATATTGTAGCTGATCCAAGTATGGGTCGAATTTCATAAAGCTTCATGAGGTTTCTGGTTCAAATCTCTACGCTTATTGTTGATTTCCAGAGCTAGTATTTTGTATTGAAGAGGAGAGGATTTTTTGTAAAATTTTGAGAAACATATTGGCTCATATATTATGTAATTACAGTAAATATAAATATCTGATATCAATAATAACATTTAACATTGGATAAGTCTGATATATTCAGTGTTTTCTCCACCCCCTCTAGAATTGCCTAGAATTTGACTAGTTTCCAGAATAAATGTGATAGATGAATGAGAATAGATACAAATGAGTTGATTTATGTTCTTGATGTTAATTAATATGTTAAATTAACCAATACAGGTCTTATATAATAAATTCTTGATCCTTCCTTGACTGTTTGGGAACTCTTGAAATTAAGTAGCTGTGCAATCCTGAAATGCCAATTTGCTTGTATTTTTGTGAATCTTTTTTCAGAACTTCCTTAAACTTGATGGAGAGATGTATGAATATATATTGACTTATATTTCATTTTTATTAGCCTCCCCGATTCAAAAAAATTCATCCATAGCTTTCAGTCAAAGTATAGAGAAATACTAGTCTGCATATGCTGGGGTTTCTAGGAGCATTGCAGTAGATTTCACCCTTGTTGATTTCGACCCAAAAATGGTCCAGTAATTTTTGCATAGTTATCATCATCTATACTAGCCTTCCTTCCATCCATATCTTTTGATCATTCCCACCCGCAGTCAAACTAGCTCTATGGAACATTATTTTAATTGATTCTCTGAAGAAGTAAGTGTTTGTATCACTAACCATAGTTGGTACATTACAATCTACAACAAAAAAAATTATATTATGAATGAGCGGGAAGGCTTGGTGATGGTATATGATTTTCATAAGTATCAACACTATGTGTTGAGGAGTGCCTTCAAGTTTTTCATAGAACACTCTACTTTAAGGTACTTGGTCAACAAGCCAGTGTTGGGGGGTGCATCTGTCGATGGTTTCTCTTATTTCAAAAGTTTGAGTTTGAAGTTGTTGTTAAGATTGGGAAGCACAATGTAGGTCCATATCATTTTTCAAGACTTGAATTTGGTGAGGAATGAGGAATTCTAGATGATGATCTCCCCGATGCACAATTGTTTCACATTGAGGCTATACTAGAGTAGTTCAATGAGATAGCATCATTTTTGGCTTCTAGTCACACGCTAGAAGCGTATACAGTTGTGTTATGTAGACATATGATTACACATAGCACATATTTACAGTTGTGTTAGAAACCCGTGTCAACCCTTCTCTTTACTTTGTTAGTATATTTTTGTTGCCAGACGCATATGCTTTGTAAGTCTTCCCGTAGTATTATATGTTCCATGGTATTCATCCATAGTTTGTATTAGCCCATAGTATTATATGTTCCATGGTATTGATCCATAGTATTGGACGCATATGCTTTGTAAGTATTCTCGTAGTATTATATGTTCCATGGTATTGATCCATAGTATTGGCAGATAGACTTAGTATATAAGTACATGTTGAGGCCAATGAAGGATATACGAGTTATTTTGTATTGAGATTTCTCAAAGGAGGTTTCCCCCTTAAAGTGGCCCGTGATCAATAAATATCTTCCGTGTTCTGTTATTTTTGACATATCATGCATTTTAATTAATTAATTGCTGGAGGTTCCTCACCTATGGTATCAGAGCACTTTCTTGGGCTCATTGGGTGGAATTTCTAACTTTTTTTTTCGGATCTATCTTGTTCCTTTCAATTGCAGGTTCGGATTGGGTAATAATCCCTATCCGCTGAACTGTGGGAAGTACTTGCGCATAGCCCTAAAAATCATTATGAGGAGTACCACAGGAACCTCGAAGTAGTTGTCCCATTGAGAGGACCTTCCAGCGAAAAGGGCAATGACCCCTACTTGATTGACTAGTTCCAACCCGTGAGGTAAACCAAGAGTTGTCGTTTGTGGCAAAGCGGTTATCAGTTTTACCTGAGTCATGGAGTGAGGGGTACTGCCCCAATACTAAATCCAACAGACAACATTGGTGGTTGAGTGAATCCCCTGAACCATTAGGCATCCGAGCATACCTGGGGTCCATATCTATTTCCAGCTGAAAAATCACAGATTACATCTGTCCAAAACTGTTGCAGATCAATTCCGAGCCGTTGTAGATCCATTCTGAAGAAAAAAAAACTATTTTTGCACCATATCTTCTTTGTTTTAACTTTGTTTCCCTAGAAAAATCACTGAATCCCATTCTGCATGTTTCATTCTTGAGGACCCTATCCCAAATTCCACTTCTCGAAGCCAGAAATCTCACATCTGTCTATTTTTAGGGTTTTCGACAACTTCTTCGATTTTCACCCAATCGCCTTTTAAATTTTTCCATAGTGTTCATTTCCTATTTCTGCTTCTTTGTCCCTCTTTGACAAATTTTCCCATTCTTTCACCCCGCTTCTGAAATCCCCATTTTCTGCTTCCCTTTCCATTTGAAAGTGTCCAAAACCTAGTCAAACCCCAATTACCCATAAGAGTTTTTCCCAAATCCAAAATTTCCTTTACTAAAGCAGTTTTTGTTTTTGTTTTTCTACCCATTCAAAAAAAAAAAACTTCGGTTATGATTGTCACCCGCGCATGAGAAAAAACCATGGAGGAAGAACTTGTAGCCCTCAAAACCAAACTCCAAGATCTATATGAAAATTTTCTCGTCCTCCATCTTAAGCATTCAACCATGAACAATAAACGCCAACCAGAGTCTTCTTCAGACATTGGTGTTGACTCAAACCCAGTCAACAGGGGTTCCCATTGCTGTCGACACCAACCCACCGCGATCTCCCTGAGCACTAGCCCAGACGGGTTTTACCCCGTCCAGTAACACCTGTAGAGCAGATGAGGTCTCACCCGAGGCGTTCAAGGGAGAGTGGACGGAACCATGTTTCCGCCAAATGAAGGATGATGTTTGCAGAAATAATCACTTAACTTATCGCGATATTCAAAGATAGATACATGCATTCAAATTTAACATCATTCATATTCATAGCATCATTCAACAGGATCTTTCATCACAACAAGTAAAACATTAAGAAAACATAGCATCATTCATGAATCGCAACATGCATTATCATAAAAGATACACAGGGAATTTCACCAACTAGATCCGTCATGTCATATTACTTCAGCAAAACCCTGATACAATATCTCCCAAAACCATATCTCACCAGTGGCTCTTGATCTCAGATACAGACTCAAAGACGCACATATTCAACATCTAAGGATCTGCACTAAGACGATTCAACACTTACAACTTATGTCTATATATAGGCTTCCGCCTTTACAATGCTTGTCCACTTACTAACAACTTCCTAACCGACACTTTGGACAAATTTCCCAAAATCTAACTGACGCGGTCCAAATGACCCAAAACCCCCATACTGTGGTACAACTGACTCAAAAATACATAATATGCGGTCCAAATGACCCAAAACCCACAAACTGCAGTCCAATTGACCAAAAATGCATAAAATAATCTTATGTGCGCCCAAGTTTCCACCTTCCACAACATCTTCTGATGTGTCGTAGCGGTGACACTGCGATGCTACCTTGCCAAACCGCCTGCCAACAGGCCCCCAACACAATCTTGTGGCTCGCCCTCGAGCCACGTCAGCAGGACATAGTGTACTCTATGGTCTTGACTTTGAAATCCTCGTACTGCTGCTCGACTGTCGTCACCATTTCCTTTGCTACCGTAGTCGCTTCCTGACTATCGATGACATCTTGGGGCGATGGGTGCTCGGTGAGCTTCGCGGCCACTTGTTGACAATGTTCCTGCACTGTCTGGAGGACTTCACCACCCTTTGTCATGAACTGACCGCCAACATTTTGGAATTCCTCCAGCTGCGCAGCGTGCTTCTTCTGTCGCTCATCGGCCTTGGCGACGCGCTGCTGTAGGTATTTTAGATTCACAGACTTGGAAACCTACTCCATGGGTGGCATCATGCACATTACTTCCTTTAGGGTCGCCAACTGCCCCTCTGCTTCCTGCCGAAACTTCATCAATTATTCAACCTGCTCGTCTTGAACAATTCAGGCCCAAAACTGCATGGTGTCGGCTGTGAGCTTTGTTGTTGCTGTTTCCAACTCCGCCAGCTATGTGGCTATCTCCTCAATAGCGTGTTTGCGTTCGTCCACTTCTGCTTGAGGTGTACCGGGATTCACCTGAGCTTTTAACTCCTGATTCTCGTGCCACAACTAGACAATCATGGCCCCCAATTGTTGCACACGTTGAAGTACATCCATCCCTTCAGTGGGCTCCAGTACATGGTGATAAGCTTCCACAACGGCCCTCTCTACCTGCACACTGTCATCCCACATATGGGCCTTCTCCGCGATCAGGTGGTCCTGCTCTTTTTTCAATTCTTCAATCTCTCGAGCCTTCTCAGCTCGTTCTTTCTTGATGTCCTCTGTCCTCTTCTATCTCATCGACAGCCTGTCGCGCTGCAGTAACCCTCCATGTTAAATATGCAATGGCTTCTTATGCAGCTGCCTCGCGCTCTTGCAACCACATACACTGGACACTAATCTCATGCATTCTGTCCGCCATTTCTCGACCAGCTTCTGTCTTCATAGTTGTCAATCCTTGCGTCGGAAATGCATTAACGTTTATGGTCACCTTATTCAACTGCTGCAGCAAGGCGTTTAAAGCCTTGTCATCAGTCAAAATCGTGGTCGGGGGAACCTCCACATTCTTGACTCGCGGCTCGATGCTGATTGTGCCAACTGGCGGTGCCACTGCTTCTTCAGGTGTCTTCCTTGAAACCATTTCACACAAGGAGTCCATACAAGCAGTGAGTGGATGGAAACCTTCATCTATCTTCGTTGTCATCTTGTGAGCCGCTACGGTGGATGCATCAACAATTGCTTTTATGAGTCGGCCCAACTGTGCTTCTGTCGACAGGGGCATCTCACTGATTGTCGCAAGGTCTTGATGCCCTTTTCTCATGTTTTCTTCAAGGGCCTGGTCACTGTCGTCATTTGTTGGTGTCCTTATGGATTCTTGATCTGAGTAATGATGACTCCGTTGGTCCTGCGCCGATAGGCAATCATCTGGGCCTTTCGCCAGTTCTCTAGCCTCAATCTTGGCCAACCCCATAGGTTCGCGCCATCCCTCGAGCCAATCATTCATGATAGCCTCCAACTCTGCCGTCATCACCTTATATGGTTTTAGAAACCATTTCCTGTTTGGGTCACGGCGGGCTTGTACATAAATTGCATGCGGTCGAATTGCAAACACCATGACCGGTGTAAATTGTGCTGCAGTTTCTTCGGACAAGCGGGGTACCTTCGTTGCAGCCGCACAGAGCATATCCCAGTATAACCGAAACAACAACACACAGTCTCTAGTCTGCTATTGTTCTCAGAAAAACCACAATTTTTGTACCACACGCCATGATGCTCTTTCACGGTGTCAACCTCCATACCCTAGTATACATCATGCTCTTTCCAGACCACGAATGCAATCAATAGCAAAATCCAGCTATATGTGAATGAGCCCTTACCCGCTTGAACCGCCACAACATCCTCCATCAACTGATTCAGTAGAAACAACGACTTGTTCGTCTGCACTCCAGCCGCACACTGCTCGACACATTCCACAATTCCCAAATTACACTGATTGGGTCGACCACCCCGTACCACTTTGCAGGAAAGTATCTTGGTGCCGGCGAGAACCGCCTTATCATTGATGCTATTGGTGCGGTACCCACGACCATCCTTGTCCAAGGCATAGCGCTTGACCAACTGCCCGAACAGCTTTTTGTCGTTCTCCTTTCCTCGAAAATACTGCAACGGGTCAACCCCATCCTTGGGCAACCCAGTAATCTCTGCGATCAAGTGCATCGTGACGGGAATTGCATCATCTAGCCACAACGTACAACCATGAAAGCAGGCCAGCAGCTGCTTCACACATGCATTGACCTCTCACAGTCGTCCAAAATGTGGCATATTGATAAGGCCTAGTAGGCCTTCCTGTTTCAAGCCTCGCGCCCAATCACGCATAACCGACTTATTGCTCAATTGTGATCCTGGATCATAAGGGTCCCACGTAATCATCTTGTACGCCACCATATCATGGTTGTCATATTTCAGATTCATCAGTGCTGGCCCGATGTCAACAGAGCACTCCATTCCTACCGGTAACGCAGGCATCTGCAATGTGTACTTGGTATTCCGTTGCACCTTCCGGGAAGGTACCCCGGGCCAACTAGGGAGATATACCCCAGGATATCAGTGGCCAAGGGTCCTTCCCATGTAGCGGGCTCATCAAATTGGTGACTGAATGGCCCTACTTCCCCTTGAGCTTCCCCCGCCATAGTAATGGAGGACCAAAGCTGACACTTGCTCTGTGGGGACTCAGAATGCTGACCTCCCCGACGCTCCAACCAGCATGTTTCCAACTTCTGCCTCGAGATTGACGTCTCCCGCAGACTCAACCTCTTCCTCAATGGCAACCGAGATGAAAGGGGACTCTACTTCACTGCTAATCTCAACTGTTTCCATCACACCTCACATGACGTTCTCTACTGATCACTGGTGTAATTAAAAGACCCACTCAATGCTCAGTAACGACACTCTGCAAGTTCAACTGAACCTTTCCCAACTCGCAACTGCACTTCTCAGGCAACAATGATACTCTACAGCACTACACAATCACACTTAACAACTGAATTCTTGGTGCCTTCCGACCAACTTCGACCCGTTCTTATAGCGTCCAACCCGATCCTTCATAATCATTACTAAATCCTGCATTAACTAGGCCGAAATTCTGTATTAATGACGCAAATCCGTCGTCGATCATGTCAGCCAATCAATCGGATCCGCTATTAATGGCCATCATGTGAACCCGCTCCGTTAATTAATTGTCTCCACTTTTTTCATTTATTGCTTGATTTGACCTAGTCGCAACGCTGCCACTGTCACAGACCGCTCCTAACTTACAACACAAGCATTCCTTCCTGCGCATTCTCATCGCTATCGATGCGCCATCCTACCACCAATCAACCTGCATTTTTTTATTATTTGATGCGACTCATGCATCGCACTGTTCCAAGCCCGACTGATAGGGCTTCAACTTGCTACCATTAATCAACTTTGGGAGCATCGCTCTGTCTAACTGTGCCTCTTGAAGTGATGCTACTGATGCGATACGGACCAAGCCAATGCATCTGCAATTTTCCTGGATGTTTCATAAACTTGTTGTCATACAACAACACCAAGTCACCCTGCTGAAACTATTTTTTTTTTGTGGTGATCGTGCCAAGCCTTTTGACGATCCTTCTCCACCCCCTGGTGGAATCCTGCGATAAAGCGATCTTCCTCCAGCTATACTAACTGCGCTAGACGTTCTTCTAATGCTGTTGTATCATCCATACCTGTCATTGCCTCTATGCACAGACTCGGAACAATATACTCCATTGGCATAATCGCTTCTTGTCCATTCACTAACTTGAATGGTGTCTGACCCGTCAACCGTTTACATGTGGTGCGATATGCCCATAACACTGCTGGGATTTTCAGGTCCCAGTCATCACGGTTCACATTGCATACCTTTGTCAGCGCATGCTCCAATACCTTGTTGAAAGATTCCACCATTCCATTTTCCTACGGATGATACAACGTACTCTTCTTGTGTTGTATCTGCAGTTCCTCCGTCAATGCGTTGATGGTGCGATTGAGAAAGTGGCTGCCTTGATCACTCAACAATATCTTGGGGCAGCCGAAACAAGTGACAATGTTGTCAAACAAAAATTGCATGGCTGTAGCCGCGGAACAATCAACGACTGGTGTTTCCTCCACCCATCTGTTCAAATAGTCTGTCGCCCTGATGATGTATCTTGCACCAGTGCGCTTCCCCGATGGATTGATTGGTCCTACGAAATCCACTGCCCATTTTTCGAATGGCTGCATTGTTAACCGAGGCATCAATGGCATCTCATTCCGCCTGGATGGATTTCCAGTCCTCTGACAAACATCACAGAACCGTGCATAGTCTGTCGCATCGCTGTGCAGTGTGGGCCACCAAAGCCCCACCCGCAGAACCTTCCCGGTAGTTGCACGATCGCCATAGTGTTGCTTTTGACAAGATTTGCTCTTGCTCATGTGGCAAAACACACCATTGCAATATCTCATATGTGCTTAATTTGTACAACTCGCATGCAATGAGCTGGAAATATGCAGCCTTGACCACCAACTGCTTCTTCTGACTAGTAGTGAACTCTTCTGGTGCGGTACCTGTCGCTAGAAATTGAATGATTTCTTCAAAATAGCCATCGACTACTCCAACCTTAAACAATTGTGTGTCAGGAAACCTGTCTTCAATGTTAGTTGGATCCTCTCCCATTTCAATCCGTGATAGATGATTAGGGCCAACATTCAATGTCCCTGGCTTCACAATTACTTCAAAATCCAATTCTTGAAAAAGAAGTAACCATCCATAGATATTCCCCCCCAACACAGGCTTATTGACCAGGTATTTCAACGTGGAGTGGTATGTGAACATCTTAAAATGGCCTCCCAACAAGTAATGGCGAAACTTCTGCAGCGCATAGACCATCACCAAGCCTTCCCTCTTGGTAGTAGTGTAATTCCTTTCCGCAGATGACAGCTTCCGACTTGCGAAAGCAATAGGATGATCGAGATCCCCCTCTCCTGGTTTCGCTAGTACCACACCGAGTGCAATCGACGATGCATCGACATGAACATAGAGCTCCTTACTCTAGTTTGGAAATACTAGTATTGGTTCTGAAGCCATCTTCGCCTTCAACGTCTCAAAGCTATCCTCACACTCAAGGCTCCATTGAAATACTGCGTCTTTCTTCAATAGCTTCTCCATAGGGGCGATGATCGCTGCATATCCCTTGATGAACTTGCGGTAATACCCAATATGCCCCAAAGCCGCCCTCAACTTCTTAACATTAGTCGGTGGTGTTAGGATCAAAATGAGCGTAATCTTTGCTGGATCGACTAACAATCCTTGTTTGCACACAATGTGACCTAGCAATATCCCAAACGATGCACAAAATATGCATTTCTTCAAATTCAGCGATATCTGATGCTGTCTACATCGCTCAAGCATCAATTGAAAATTGGCCAGATGATCATGAATCAAACCATAGACTGTCCAATCATCCATGTATACTTGCAAAAACTTCTGAATAAAGTCCCGGAACGCAGCAACAACGACCCGCGAGAAAATCGTAGGTGCATTCTTCAACCCAAACGGCATCACGATATACTGAAAACAACCCCATTCTGTCACAAAAGTCATCTTGTGGCAGTCTTCCTTTGCAATGCGAATATGATGATAACCCGAGAACCCATCCGTGAAAGAATACATCTCCTGGCTGCCAGCCCTTTGAGTATTTCATCAGTAAATGGAGTCGGAAAGGGATCATGCAAGTAGGCATCATTCAATTTCCATAAATCTACACAGATGTGCACCTTGTTGGTCTTCTTGTCTTGCACCACCATAGGACTGATCCATTCTGACTCTTCGACCAGTTCAATGATACTAGCATCCAACATGCGATCAAGTTCTACCTTGACCCTCTCCTTATGCCGCGGATTCAGCTAGTAGGGTCGCTATTGGATCGGTTTAGCATATGGTTTCAAGGGGATTTTCATCTCACCTAAGTCACCCAAAATACCTTTCATCTCTAAAAACTTCGTAGGAAAGAGGTCTTAGAATTCATGCAGCAAATCAGTGACCTTTCCCATCATCTCATCATCCCAATAATCTCCAACATTTGCGAACTTGGGAGTGTCCTCTGTCCCAATATTGATCTTACAGAGCTTCAATGGCTAACTGATCGGATCACTTAGCGCATCAGGTTCTATCACATCGCGACTTCCTTCAGACTCAGGAATATTGACATTCCGCGGATCGTCACCATCTTTGGGTCCACCGGTGATATTGTAACATTCCATCATGGATTGCATATGGCAGTGCGCAAGCAAATCCGCTAGATATGCTACAGGGACAACCTTCAAAACTACATCGCGGATGAGTTGCAAAGAATTATGGACATCATGGTTGGCATCCACGAAAGTAAACGTATGAGTGAAACAGACCGTCAACTTCACCCAAGTAATAATTTCTCCTCGCAACTTAGTTGCGGTGTACCACGAGTGCGACATCTCATCTAAAGTATGAATAAAGGCATGGACCCACTCATCTCGTGGTCGTGATGCCCACAATGTATGGCACTCCCTTAGATAACTACCAGGGTTATTCCGACCATCATATTTCCCTGCATGGTAGACCTCAGTATCGCCGAAGTGAACCATCATCAATCTTCTGCACTGTGACCATTCATTAATTGAATTCTTGTGTGTCCCCCACCAGCGTGCTAGAGAAGCCTTCAGTGCTTCCTCCAATGCTAGCAATCGCTGTGGTCCGAAAACTCGTTCCTCAAATTCTGTCAAAAAGTCGAACAGATCAGGTAACCCCTCATAGACTGGTAGTGTGACCATTTTTGTTGCAACGCGGCATAATGATTGCGTGACTAATCCACATTTGCAGAGTGATACCTCATGCAAGTGGTTCTACTTGTGTTCTAACGCATCATCAGAGTTGGAAGAGGCAAAGCTCTCACTGCGCCATCCCACCTCACCCTTGGCAGTCGAATGAATATAGTCTTCAGAAATGTTGAATGCATGGTCCCATCCGCTGGGATCTTCATCCTTAACTGGCTCAATGTATCGTCGTCCTTTAGCCGGATCCAACGGGGCTGTGAATTTGAGATTGCAGTTTTCAAACTTCATCCTCCGTCGCTTGAAGTTGATTACCGCTCCACTGTCATTATCCCATCCGATCCCCAACAATGCGGGATACAAGCTTCCTCCTTCAAATACCTCGATGACATCGAAGTCAACATAGGTCTTCATGCCCTCAATGTCTAACACCAGCCATGGGACCCTCCCAATTGGCATCACTTTAGCATGATTAGCTAATCGGAGCTGTACAGGAGACCAGGTCAATGGGGGGCTCCCCATTTTCTACCATGCCTGCTTGGTTAAGATGTTGACATCTAAACCAAGATCCAAAATAACTGAATCAACATCGTAGTCCCCAATTTGTATATTCATTTGCATCTCCTTACTTGTCTTGCGTCGCTATAAGGAGTTTACCACGGACTCCTGCTGTCCCCTGGATGGACGCTGCAACAACCCTTCATTATCAGCCAAAGCCGTAGGATCCCTTGCCAACAATAAGCAACTCTCAAGAAACTTCTGCAAGGCTCCAGACTACGCGGATGGACCTGCCTTGGAAGTAGTATCAAAAAAAGGGGGCATGTCGTAGATGATAGTTTTACTATGATCCAGGTCCATCGCACGACGTGCCTGAAAGAACGTATCACGCTCGACGTCAATGTTAAATGATACCTTCTTCTACCTGACCAATTGAATGTCCCCTCCTGTTGCTGCACCCCCCCTCGTGATGACCACGATAGCCGCATCTTGTGGTCTTGGCTCCATAGAAATTGTCACAACATTCGCACCCTGATTCCGATTCAGCGGTGGATTCCCTGGCTGGTGCACGTTCTGATTAGCATTCTTATTTGGGCATTGGTTCTGGTTCTGCATCGGTTGCTGCACCTAATTCTGTATTGGCTTCTGTGCCTGGTTATGATTCTGCAATTGTGGAACATTTCCTGCCTGCCATCGTGCAATAAACTACAGGCAGTTCTCTACTGTATGGTCTATAACAAAGCAAAATGTACACTGGGTCTGCAATAGTGGGAAATCGTGCTGATAGTCTCCCCATACTGCACAGTGATAGCATTGCACAGGTCCGCGACCTCCTCGTCCTCCGTTGTGACCAAATCCTCCACCGCGTCCACTCTGGAATCCTCCATGAAATCCACCATGTTGTTGGTACTGTTGTTGATTGTATTGTTTCTACATCGGGGCTGGTTGCATGTCCTGCCCTTGCTGTGCATACTGCAGTTGCTGAACGTACTGTGGCTGCTAGGGAGCTATTTGCATCGAAGCATATTATGGCACAAACTTCTATGGTTGCTGTTGCGGTACAAACTGTACCTGCAGTTGAGGTAGCGGCTTGGATACCTGCGGCTACGATTGCAGTTGTTGTACGGCATGCTGGTCATCCTTTACATAGAATGCATCATACGTTCTCTCATGAAGCAACCCATATGCCTGGCAATATTTTTCATCATGTCCCACAGATTTACAGAAAGTGCAATATAGATTCATTGGTTTGGTGACCATCTTCTGCATGTATGGGCATTCCTCATGGCGGTGCCCAAATACCTGACACACACGACACCATGGCATGCCACCACCATTCAACGGGTTGGGTGCCCTCGAAACCGAATAGTTGCAGAAGTCAGGGAAATTATCCTTAGTATTTCCTTCCCCTCAACATCGTGTACACCATACTTCTCTGCACTGCTCCTTGCCCTTCTTCAGATCTTGTAGCTGTATTGTCAAGTTAGCCAGCTGGGTCTGTATCTGCGACATCCTAGCTGCATTTTCCCCAATCGGCGATGCCTCTAGCCGCATTGCAATATCCAAGGCTTCATTGGGCATTTAGATGTTCTTCTACATCAGTGGTAGTTGAATGTGCGGTAGTAGTGCCACGATAAACCATTCTTTATGTTGGACAGTGCTCATATCAAAACTAACCCTCGCCATCAACGTCTTAAATCGTTGGTCAAAATCCCACACTGTCTCATTGGGATACTGTTTAATCGCTTTCAATTCTGTAATATATTGTGCTTCAGACTTGGGTTTTCTAAATTTTGCAATCAGACCATCCCTGATGTCGTCTAGTGTCTTCTCCGGAGCTCCTGTAGGGACTAGAACAAACTTCATAAACCAATCTAATGCACGACCTAGCAGAGTTGTCGCTAACTGTCCTTTCTTAGCATTATCATCGGTAATCTATTTTATGGTCCATACCGCTTCACACAAAAGCCAGTACTGCTCTGGGTTATCTATCCCATTCCCATGGAACAGTGGCAACTTAGCATCATCACCCGCCATCCTAGGCTTCCTTCTTGCAGTCATTGAACTACTAGCAATCAAGTTTTGTTGACCCGGTGGGGTCGAAGTTGTGTTTCTTATTGGTTGATAGATAGTGAGCAGAGGTGTGGGTACGTTGGTTTGGTCCTGCCTCTATCCTGGGCATAGCCTGGTTGTCCTTGTCTGTCCTGTGAGGTCGCTTCGTCCCGTATGGTCTTCCTTCGTGAACTTGTAGTTCGATCGTAGCAGGACCTTCTCCTATCCTCTGCCTCTTTTCCTGTCGAAACCTCGCTCCTCCCCTTGTAAGACCACTCTCTTCATCGGCTTCTCTCACAGTCTCGTCATGACCTGCATCCATCTACCCCTTACTAGTCCATGTACCACCCCCAGCCGTCGCGATACCCACGGCCTCCGCCCACCAGGATTTTTACTGATCTAGGTGCATCTTCAATATACCCTTCTCACAAATAAGAATCTTAATGGACAGTTGAAGCGACAACAGAAACCTCCCCAGGGGTTCGCGGAATAAATATTTTTCAGCTTCACTATAGGACTTCTGCGTATCAACCGCAAATTCAGTGATATATCCTTCCAAGATGCTATCAAGCCACACTTCGACAGCCACGACTCTTTGTTGTCGACTTCCTATAGTTCTTGGATCAACTCTGGGGTCCAAGTCGTCGGCTCACTGCCTCGGTGGTTCCTCTTCTGAAATGTCAACCTCGCCAACCAATCGAACTAAAGAACCGGGAATTCATAAAAAAACCATTCATGCGGACCGTCGTGAATATATCTGTCCACCCAATGATCCACTGTCAGTCGAGTGTTTTGACTTTCTTCTTCAGCGAATTCCTGCAACTTCTGATCAAACCAGCTTTGTATCTTCGGTCGCGTCGGATTCCACAACATATCCTCCTTTCACTTCGCACATGGTCCCAGCAACGGAACCATTTGTTGACTCAAACCCAGTCTATAGGGGTTCCCATCGCTGTCGACACCAACCCACCGCGATCTCCCTGAGCACCGGCCCAGACGGGTTTTACCCTGTCCAGCAACACCTGCGGAGCATATGAGATCTCACCCGAGGTGTTCAAGGGAGAGTGGACGAAACCATGTTTCCGCCAAATGGAGGATGTTTGCGGCAACAATCACTTAACTTATTGCGATATTCAAAGATAGATACATGCATTCAGATTTAACATCATTCATATTCATAGCATCATTCAACAGGATCTTTCATCGCAACAAGTAAAACATTAAGAAAACATAGCATCATTTATGAATTGCAACATGCATTATCATAAAAGATACACAGGGAATTTCACTGACACTTTGGACAAATGACCCAAAATCTAATTGACGCGGTCCAAATGACCCAAAAACCCGCATACTGCGGAACAACTGACTCAAAAATACATAATATGTGGTCCAAATGACCCAAAACCCACAAACTGCGGTCCAATTGACCAAAAATGCATAAAATAATCTTCTTTGCGCTCAGGTTTCCACCTTCCGTGACATCTTCTGATGTGTCACAGCATCGGTGACGTTGCGATGCTACCTTACCAAACCGCCTGCCAACACTTGGGTTCTCTTATTCCAACAATTTTTGTGGGTCGAAGCTTGATTTTCCTCGCTTCAATGGTAATGATCTCATTGGATGGATATACCGTGCATAAAAATATTTCAATCTACATAATACGTTTGATGTCAACAAAGTTCCACTTGCATCCTTTCATTTGGAATAGGAAGCCCTTCAATGGTACCGTTGGTACATCAAATCTCATGAAGAGCCAAATTGGACAATTTTTTTCCAACTCCTTTTGCAACTATTTGGTCCTAGTGCTTTTGATGACTTCACAGGAGCACTCACTAAACTTCGCCAAATTGGCACTGTGAGAGAGTATCAAGCAAAATTTGAGAAACTGACCAATCACACAGAAGGATTTCTTGATGAATTCTATAGGATATGTTTTATCAATGGTCTGAAGGATGTAATCCAATCTAAGGTAAAAATGTTCTGTCCCAACACAATGATGGAATCCCTAGGGTTGGCTAAGTTTGAAAAAGACAAGATCGCAACCCAAAAACGCTCCAAACCCACTTTTGTTCCCTTCAAAAATGTGGGTTCCCAACGACCTCCCATCATGCCATCTCCTCGACCAACTCCTATCAAGCATTTTTCCGAAGCAGAGATGCAGGCATGTAGAGAAAAAGGGATTTGTTATAATTGTGATGAGAATTTCACTCAGGGACATATATGTGTTAAGAAAAAGCTCTATCTCTTGGATGTGGATTCTTCACCTACCTATGAAATTGATGAAGAAGCTCCAGATACAATGGATGATCAGGTCGACATTCAGCATCCTCTTGTTGACCCTTCGTCTCAGGACAACCAACTAGAGATATCTCTCCATGTTTTAGCCGGAGTCACCACTCCAAAAACAATGCGGGTCAGGGGTTACTTCAAGAAGCTCCCTCTTACAATACTCATTGATTCTTGTAGCACTCATAACTTCATTGACCCTCAGATCGCCAAACGGGATGATTGTTTTGTCCATCCTTGCTCCAAATCTGAAGTCATGATTTCCAATGGGGTCACCTTACCTTGCAAGGGGAAGTGTCCCAATGTGCATATCTATATGGGAGATTATAACCTGCGCTCCAACATGTTTGCCTTCTCCTTAGGTTGATGTGATGTGGTTTTGGGCACTCAATGGCTACGCACACTTGGCCCCATCTTATGGGATTTTGCTGAAATTTGGATGCAGTTTTTAGTCAATGGGAACAAACACACATTGGCGGGATTACAACCAGGGTCTCTCAGCATTATCAGTTCACATCGCATGGAAAATATCCTTAGGAAGAATTTGCATGGTGACATCGCTTAGATCCACTCCATTCAGATGCACCCATCAATGGTCTCCACTATAGCTTTAGATCTACAACAAATTTTGGATAGATATGCAGGTGTCTTTGTTGAACCAGTGGGATTTCCACCTTCAATACCAGAGGACTTTCGTATTCAACTCCTTCCTGGAAGTGTTCTTCCCAACATCAAGCCCTATTGCTACCCATTTCACCCAAAAACAGAGATTGAGATGCTCGTTCGGGAATTAGTGAAGCAAGGCATTATTCGCCCTAGTACTAGATCTTTTTCTTCACCAGTTCTTCTTGTCCAAAAAAAAGATGGGTCATGGCACCTCTACATTGAATTCCAAGCACTTAATCACCTCAAAATCAAGGATAAGTTTCCAATTCTTGTTGTTGAAGAGCTTCTTGATGAGATTCATGGTGCTCATTTTTTCTCCAAGTTGGATCTTCGTTCTGGGTATCATCAAATTCGGGTTCACGAGGATGATATCCATAAAACATATTTCCGCACACATGATGGCCACTATGAGTTTTTGGTCATTCCCTTTGGCCTCACTAATGCTCCTTCCACATTCCAGGCATTTATGAATAAAATATTTCGGACCTACTTGCGAAAATTCATTTTGGTCTTCTTTGATGATATCCTTATCTATAGTAAAACATGGGCTGAGCATCTCCAGCATCTATATCTTGTAATGTAACTTTTCTCTAATCATCAGCTCCACGCCAAACAGTCTAAATGTGTTTTTGGACATGAGGAAGTAGAGTATCTCGGGCATATTATTTCAGCACAAGGGGTTCGCGTGGATCCTACCAAAATAGATTTCATGAAAAATTAGCTGCATCCTCAAACACTCAAGAGCTTTCGTGGCTTTTTGGGATTGACTGGCTACTACCGCAAGTTTGTCAAGGATTATGGGAAGATTGCAGCTCCATTAATATCTCTATTGAAAAATGACACTTTTACATGGACACATGCTACTGAGTGTGCATTTGACAAATTGAAACAAGCTATCTGTACTACACCTATTCTAGCTATGCCCGATTTTTCCAAGCCCTTCACTATTGAGAGTGATGCTTGCGACAATGGAATTGGTGTTGTTCTCCTTCAATATGAAGATCCCATTGCGTTCACCAGCAAAGCCCTTTCCAGTAAGAATTTAGCCACCTCTACATATGAGAAGGAAATGATGGCTATTTTTCATGCAATACAGAAGTGGCAGCCACACCTATTAGGGAATCATTTATGCATCAAGACTGACACCAGAGTCTGAAATATTTCCTAGAACAACGGGTCTCCTCCCCATCACAACAAAAATGGGTTAGCAAAATCATGGGTTATGACTATGAGATCACTTACAAGAAGGGTAAGTACAATCTTGCGGTACGTGCTCTTTCTCGCACATTTGAGGACCAAGTTTCTCTTTCATCTATTTCTATTCATGTTCCAAATTGGTTTAAATATCTTCAACATGGCTATGTCAATGAATCCTCATTATCTCAAATCATCCAGCACTTGGAAAACAACCCTTATGTTGTACCGCATTACTCTTTGGATGGTGCTTCCCTGATATACAAGGGTCATCTGGTGCTTCCCCAAAGCACAGATCTTCAACAGGTTGCCTTCTATGAAATCCATGCTTCTCCATCGGCAGGGCACTCTGGGTTCCTCAAAACATATGAGTGGGCACAACGTAACTTCTTTTGTAGGGAATGAAAAGGACAATTCAACATATGGTGGCTGAATTTGATACCTTCTAGCGTAACAAAGGTGAAATGAAACTCCTTCTGGGATTGCTCAAACTCTTTCCCATCCCTACACGCATTTGGACAGATATTTCTATGCATTTCATTGAAGGGATCCCTAAATATGGAAGGAAGACAGTGACTTTGGTTGTGGTTGATCGCCTATCCAAATATAGTCATTTTTTTCCCTTATCCATCCCTATACAGTCTCCTCAGTCGCACAAATTTTCCTTGACCATATCTCCCGTATTCATGGAATCCCTTCTTCCATTGTCTTGGATTGCGATGCAACTTTCACCAGTCATTTTTGGACAAAACTATTTCGCCACACTGGCACCAATTTGAAGATGAGTTCATGGTATCACCCACAAACAGATGGTCAAACTGAAATGATCAATAAATCTTTGGAAACTTATCTTCGTTGCTTCACCTCCGAACAACAACATCAGTGGGAAAATTGGCTCCCTCTCGCTGAAAGGTGGTACAATACCTCCTACCACACTCCATATGAAGCAGTCTATGGTCAAGCCCCGCCAATTATTCTTCCATACACCCCTAACAGTTCACCAGTTCAGGAAATTGACATGGTTCTTTGAAACCGCGATCAGATTCTTCGCATTTTGCAGGACAATCTTCACATGGCAAGAAATCGAATGAAACAACAAGTCGATCAACACCGTTCTAAGCGCACTTTTCAAGCAGGTGATATGGTTTTTATTCGTGTACAGCCTTACAAGAAACCCTCCTTGAAACTCAAGGGGCGACATAAGCTTGCTCCAAAGTTCTATGGGACATATAAGGTTCTTTAAAATATTGGGTCCATTGCTTATAAATTGGAACTTCCTCCTTCTTCCCGCATTCATCCAGTATTTCATGTCTCTTGTCTAAAGAAGGTTCTTGGCACCAGCATCAGAGGACAAACTATTTCACCAGAATTCGATAATGAAGGATCCATCCTTTTGGAGCTGAAGGCCATCCTCAATAAGTGCACTTGTCAACTTCTCTCTCGATCTATCACAGAGGTATTAATTCAATGGTACAGAATGCAACCAGAGGATGCTACATGGAAACCAATCCTTCAGATTCAACATCAATTTCCACATCTAAAGCTTTGAGGACACAAATGCTTCTAAGAGGGAGGGATGTTAGGAACCTGTGTCAACCCTTCTCTTTACTTTGTTAGTATATTGTTGTTGGATGCATATGCTTTGTAATTCGTCTCGTAGTATTATATGTTCCATGGTATTGATCCATAGTTTGTATTAACCCATAGTATTATATGTTCCATGGTATTGATACATAGTATTGGACGCATATGCTTTATAAGTCATCTCGTAGTACTATATGTTCCATGGTATTGACCCATACTATTGGCGCATAGACTTAGTATATAAGTACGTGTTGAGGCCAGTGAAGGATACACGAGTTATTTTGTATTGATCTTGCTCAAAGGAAGTTTCCCCCTTGAAGTGTCCTGCGATCAATAAATCTCTTTTGTGTTCTGTTATTTTTGATATATCGTGCATTTTAATTAATTAATTGCTGGAGCTTCCTCACAAGTTGATTGCAGGAAAAATCTACAAGCTGGGATATGATGGCATACTACACATACGTGTACTAGAACATGAAAGGCCACTTCTTCTTAGGGTAGCACATGAAGGCATAGCTGGAGGACATTATGCAGGGAAGGATACTGCGCACAAGGTGTTGCGTGCAATATTCTGGTGGCATTCACTGTTGCAAGAAGCTAAGATGTATTGCAAATAATGGGATGTTTTCCAAAGAGTGGGAAATCTGTCATGCAAGAATGATATGCCTCACTTTCCTGTCACTGCCCTTGATCCATTTGAGAAATGGGATACTGATTTTGTGAGTCTGATCAAACCAACAACATGCAGAACTGACACTAGATACATCATCATTGTGATAGAGTACTTGAAAATATGGTCAGAGGTTGCACCAATGAAGGATTGTACTTCAAATACACCTATGTGGTTCATATTTGAGCATATCATTACCAGGTTTGGTTTCCCGAAGGTGTTTATGAGAAATCAGGGAACTCACTTCTTAAACTCTACCAGCTGTGCACTCACATAATAGTTCATGATGCACCACTATAAGAGTACCCCATACCATCCACACACCAATGGTACAGTGGAATCATTCAATAAGATTTTGGAGCAAGCGCTTACAAATGTATGCAACGTACAACGTGATGACTGAGATCAACACATTCCAACAGTGTTGTGACCATATGGGAAAAACTCCAATATGCTCATGAAGCATACCCCATTCATATTGGTTTATGGTAAGGAAGCAGTAATTCTGTTGGAGTTAATTGTCCCCAACCTGCACATAGATATAGCTACAAAGATGACAGATAATGAATCACTTTTGCACATATTAGAGAACCTTATTGAACAGGAAGAAGATGGGTTCATTAGGGTTCAGTCAAGTCATTGAGAAGCGGATACATAAATCCTGGCATGATAGGAACATAAAGAGAAGGACCTTGGGACCTAGCGCGTTGGTGTTGAAGTATGAGAGTAATTTTTTGAAGAACCCAGGAAATCTTAGGATGAGATGGTTAGGTCCATTTAGGATTTTTTTTATCATCGAAGCAGGCACAACAAATATTTCCATACTATTAGGACATCCAATGAAAGGGGTCATCAATGGGAGTCACCTTAATCCCTATTATGGCCCACAGGGGCAAGAATACATGTAAAAAAACATAAGATATATTTAGTTTCATTAGAATATATGGTTTAAGTTTTAGTCATGATGTCATATGTTTAGTTCCATTTTAGTTAGCATGGGATCAAGTGAAAAAGTTCAAGTGTCAACATTAAGGTTAAGAGTATTTTAGCATTAATATATAATGTTGGAAATCAAGCAGAGCCAATTCATCAGTCGAGTCATGAACAAAGTTTCCAGTTCAGCATAATAGTGCATGTCTAGTGAGTAGTACACCACCTATCCATATGTTAGTCAGTTAGTCGGCGATCATAATTTTGGCATTCAAGAAACTAATAGCCAACATGCCATAGTCATTAACTTGATATTCATGAAGTTTTGATGCACCCATCTATTAGTCGTCATTTCACTAGTCATACCACACATGTCAGTCAAAGTTTCTGTCAGTCACAACCACCTTTGCTCAATTTGGAAAGGTTGGTAAAGGATAGTGTCATAAAGTGAAAATACAGCATTAAACCATTGATAAAAAAGGTAATAACATAAAGGATAGAGAATATTTACTATCAACCCTACAAATATAGCCCACATGAAAGAAGTTGTTGGTGCACAGAAAGAAAGGTATCCTGCATGAATGAAGGTGGCGACACAAAGAGGAAGAGGGAGCATGTTCAAAGTTGGTCATCCTATCAAGAATTCGTGGGGAGGGGTGCACAGAAATAAGGATAATTTGTGTATAGTTCCCCATCCCATCTAGTATTAAAGAGGAGAGGCATAGGGGAGAGAGATAAATCAATGTGATAGGAGAAGCCTACCTGTCACAACTCGATATAAGAGAAGATGGGGACAAGAGAAGGTGCACTAGTGTGATGATCATTGAAGAGTTGTAGTGAGAGTCTTATTGCAATGATTGTGATTGATCGATGAGAAGAGTAAGTATGAATGTAATTAAGTCTTCTTGAGAGTAAGTGCACAGTCATGGCCACTACCCAAATAATGAAGAAGGGTCGCACCAAGACTAAATATACCAAGGAATATACAATCCCATAGGTACCACTTCCGACAGAAGTGGAGGTTAAGGGATCCCTATTGGGAAGGGTTCCCTCTTTGAGGTATTCAAACTTTAATATCCTGGATGGATCCAAATTTTAGGGGGAATATTGTTGGTTGTGGAGCCTGATCTTCCAGTCTCATAGATGATGTTGTTTCAGTCGTGTTGTACCCCAGGTTTGGTTATGATCCCGGCACGTGCCCCAGGGGTCCCCGAAGGAATTTTTTGGGTTGTTTGGCCAATAGATTAAGGGCCCATGGTTTTGGGTAACTCGTGCTATTTTCCATTTGGATTTCCCTTTTATAAGAAAGACATTGTAATATGGCTAGGGTTGATGGATTAGGTATTATGCATTATAAAGATCTCTGAGATCGTGAATAGAGACTCTGAGATAGTGAAGAGGAAGTACATCGGATGTGCTGTAGGTTGTATCCCTTCATTTGCTGGATGGTATAATAATAAGGACTTTCAATTTTAGTGTGGACGTAGCCCATCTTGGGTGAACCACGATATATTGGTGTCTCTCTTGTAATGTGTTTGTGTGATTATATTTTCATTTCTGTTTATTGTTATTGCTCCACGACCCTGTTTTTCTAACAAATATGGTCTAAATTCATAAAAACATTAAATGGAGAGGTATTCCTCTCCCTTTCATCATAGAAACGTTAAATGGAGAGACCATCCTCTATTATCCATGGTTGTGGAATCCTCTAGGAAATTCTAGAATCCCACAGTTTAGAATACACCCATCAATGGTATTTGGTAGCCCATGGTATGGCCCCAAGGCACATTGTAATAATGTTATATAAAGGATTTATGCTTTCTCAATAAAGCAATCTATTATCCCTAGAATCCTACATTGGGTCTTATTATTGTGTGTTAATATTGTGAGTTCTTCTTGGTTAATCCATTTGATTTGTTGTTCTAAGAGTTGAGGCTCTCTAAGCCTCACCTCTAATTTCGATCATGGATCAATTGATAACAATTTGTAGGTTTAATATCCTCCTCTCTCAACATTCAAGCCTTTCGAGTCTCATCCCCCAATATTTGGATTAGTGTATCAAAGTAGGTACCCTATCCATCGAAACAAGGGCTTGAATATTACTGCGGGTTCAAATATTTGTAGCAATCACCAACCTCCTTTTGGGACTATCAAAATCCATTTTTCAGGCCATACATTGTAAGCATCACAGTTGGTCCACAAGCACTACAGGGATTTTCTACCCTTGGATCTTCGTTCACCATTACAAGGAGAACCATACATGAATTCAATACATCCGTACATTGTGTGAAATTCACAGCAGATCATAGAGCCTGAGAATGCCTCACCGAGAAAGAATTAGCCGAAAACATGAATTACAGTGAAAATTGTAGTGAAATAAGCAGTACAATTAATCATGCATTGGAACTCATATGTGCACAGAAATATGTGTCATTATCCATTAATCAGTATAGTCAAAATATATAATACAATTGAGAGAATTCAATTATCCTAGGAGAATTCAAATCCATGTCAGTTTAGCATAGGAATTGTCACCACTAGAGTGCTCCAAAAGTCTCAAAATCAACTCAACTCAACCAAAACTCAATTAACTGAAGCTATTGTCAGTTAACTGACAAAGGAGGGCACAATTGTTATTTTTTCATGCAAATCAATCAAAAAAGGGTGCATTAGATCACAACTAGTGGTGATCGGAGCTCAAACCCCCACTAGAGTTTAGGGACTCAGGTTTACTGAACTAGAATAGAGAGTTAGCTCCTAAAATGTAGGGAACTAACCCCGGTGGGCCTAAAATCATGCATGTAGGGCGAATTAGGTGGATAATGGGTCCTATATGAAATCTGCACACCACTAGGGGGGAAATAACATCATCAACTACTAGGAAAAGGTAAATAATGCTAAGTAGGACAAGTATAGAGTATTAATTATCCTAACACCCCCCCTTAATCCAAACTTGGACATCTTGGGCCCTAGTTACTGAGACCAAAGGTCACCCATACAATCAAATAAATGATAAAAAATAATTGTTCATGAAACTAAGAAAATAGAGAAAACCTCTTGGGAAAAAAAAAACCCTAAAAAATGAACAGCAGGAAACTCAAACAACCTTCACAGCAAGCAGAGAAGGAAAATCTCTTCTCAGTGAAAGACTTTGTAAAAATGTAGGCAATATACTCCTATGTAGGATAGTAATGCAGGTGTTGGATATGGACCTAAATCTATATCTGCTCCTCTGATGTACCTCCCATTGTTTCGAAGTTTCATTTTCCAAAACAAGTTGTTCATAATCCATTCTTGCTACTGGGTCGAGTGACTCATTGTAGTCCAAACCATGAACCTTTGAGTACCCTTTGTCAACCAAATGATATTTGTACTTGGTTGTAGATACATCATGGCACGTATCTTTGAAGAATTTTGGATTAGACCCAACCATCATGTAGCACCTCTCTAAGAGAAGTGGATCTGTATGACATAGTGCAAGGTTTGCATCTCGATACTGAGATTTGGTTCTTCTATGGTCAGATGGATCCCCAGCTATGTTCCCAGTAGCTTCAAGGACTTTGTGATCCCATATTGGCCTTGGCCACGGATTGGGAGCAGGTGTTGGATCTGGATTTGGATCTACTTGAACTTCATACTCAACATCAAGATCTTGGTCCTCATCTTCAGAATTTGAAACTTGATCATTAGAAGAGACATCATTCTGATCTTCATCAGATGCAAATGGAGTAGGTAGATAGTATGGAAAAAAGTGAGAGAATTCATATTCCTTTGGACATATTTTGCAACCCCTTTCACTATTAGCTTCCCATAAGATATCTATGCAATCTCAACCGTGTCAAGTCCAAAAAAAAATTTATTCAGTGAACATGTGTGTGTCATATCACAAATAGATAACAAGTTTGTTGTCAAAGAAGGAACATACAAAAGAAAATTGAACTTTCCATGCTTTAGTTGTATTGTTTCCTTCCCTTCAGCAGAGATCTTTGAATTATCTACCATGTGAATACTAGGACCATCATTGAGATCTAGAGAATAAAATGATTCTTTGGAGGAAACCATGTGTATGGAGGCTACAAAATCTATGAGTAAGGCTTGTGATTGTAAGAATCTATCCTTCAGTGCATGCCATCTCCCATGATCAGTCTCCCTTGCGCCTTTTGAGAGGGAAATTTTGTGTTGTTCAAGAAGTTTGGTCATTTGATATATCTTCTTCTTCATGCAATATCTCTATGGATGGTTTCCTTTCTTGCAATAGGTACACTTGGTCTTCTCAAACCCATTTTGCTTATACTTCTTGGAGCTGGAGGATCCTTCTGATGGATTAGGCTTCTCATATGGTTTGGATTCAAATTGCTTAATGTCCCTTCCCTTCTAATTTCCTTTAGTATTTTCACTTTTTGACTCCCCATCCATAAGATCTTGATTTTTGGAGGCCTTCAAGGCGCCCATCTGAATCAGTTTGTCTTGTTCTTGGATGAGAGATTCAGTGAATGCATGTAAAGAAGGAATTTTCCAGTTGGGGATTGACAATCTCCCAGAATGGAAGGTAGAAACAAATATTAAAAATTCCAAACCAATATTTCTTAGGGTGGATACACCATATGCTCATCCTTCTTCACAATGCCACATTGTTTACACTCCATAACCAAGGACTTGATTTTAGAAAATAATTGTTGTATGGTTTTGAAACTGCTGGGTTGAAGAGAAATTAATTCGTTCTCCAAAATGTGGCCTCTCAGCTCATCTTTCTTTCCAAATACATTTTGAGATTCAACCAAACATGTCTTGTTGTCTTCAATCCATGAATATGGAAGAGAAAATATATGGAGATGTGAATACACATAAAACCAAAATACTCGTCTAATTTGTTCAAGTACTTTTCTTTCTCAATAGTTTCCTGAGGTTCGACCTCCTTTCCCATTGTGACCCTTTACAAACTCTTGTTGCTAAATACCATATACATATCATCCCTCCAATCAATATAATTGAAGGGTGTCAGGATTCTTGGAGACAAGGGAGCATTCGAATTATCCATGTGAAACTGTTGGAGTGAATACAAACTGAAACTGTTGCACTGAAAAACTTTCAAAATCTTGCAAAAAACACTTAATTTTGGAGATAAACTGGTTACTGAATCTACTAACCACTGCTTTAGGACAATAGGAACTTTTATCTAGATCCTTCACACCTAGATAGACCTCAAAGTATTTCTCTAAAGAATTCAATGCAATGGCACCATGATTTGTTGTGGAAATCCAGAGGGTTCTGGTCCACTACTGAAAGCAGTTGATCAACCTAATCTCTCGCAAGCTCTGATACCATGTGAAATTAACAGCAGATCATAGATCTAGAGAATACCTCTTAGAGAAAGAATTAGATGAAAAGATGAATTACAGTGAAATAAGCAGTAAAATTCATCATGCATTGGAACTCGGATGTGCACAGAAATATGTGTCATTATTCATTAATCCGTATAGTCAAAAGATATAATACAATGGAGAGAATTCGATTATCCTAGGAGAATTCGAATCCATGTCAATCTAGCATAGGTATTTTCACCACCGGAGTGCTCTGAAATTCCCAAAATCAACTCAACTCAACTCAACCAAAACTCAGTTAATTGACCAAGGAGGGTGCAATTGTTTTTTTTTCATGCAAATCAATCAGAAAAGGGCGCATTAGATCACAATCAGTGGTGATCGAAGCTCAAACCCCTACTAGAGTTTAGGGACTTAGGTGGACTGAACTAGAACATAGAGTTAGCTCCTAAAATGTAGGGAATTGACCCTGGTGGGCCTAAAATCATACATGTAGGGTGCATTAGGAGGCTAATGGTTCCTAGATGACATCTACACACCACTGGGGGGGAAATAACATCATCAACTACTAAGAAAAGGTAAATAATTCTAAGTAGGATAAAGATGGAGTATTAATTATCCTAACACATTGATCCACTACATCCATTGGTCTGCAACATTTTCAAAAAAAATTCAAGATGTCCATGTTTCCCACAGAAATTCCACAACCTCTACAACAGTTTGTGCTGCTCTACAAACCCTTGGCCCTCTACACTCGGCACTCTCACATTTAGAAAAATTTAGAGGGATGTTGTGGACTCCATAGAATGTTCCATAGGTTCTACCATAACTCATTTGAAAAGAAAAATTGTCAACTCAAATGGGTATTTCACATAATTTCATTGCATTTCCTGGTTTGTGAGATATGCTTGTTTGAAATAGCACATGTATGTACACAATATGGCTGCACGTACATCCAAATTTAAATAGATTCCATGGAATACACATAATGTTTCATAGGGTTTACCATAGCTCATGTGAAATGTAGTTTCATCAGATCAAATGGGTATTTCATGGAATTTGATTCCGATTCTTGGTTTGAGAGATATCATTAATTGAAGCAACATATATCTGTAAAACAGTGCACACAAGTCCCCTGAGAATAAACAAACAATTTCTCTCTCCCCAGGCCACTACATAGAAAGTATATTATATGGATGTAAAGGTATCTTTGAGATATCAAATTGGTATTTGACAAAATTGAATTTCATAACCTATAACAAAAGTTATGAATGGATTTGTAGCAAGACATCAATTGCCCCCAAAATCATGAATTTTCTAATTTGGGGATTTATTAAATCCTATTGTATTTTTTTTCCCATGCCATGTATCGATAACAATCTTTCCATTTCCACCATGTTTATGGTTCAACCAAGCAAAACCAGGAATAATTTTAAGGACTGATACTTGCTTAAAATTGTATAAACCTGGGTAAATCTTACCAATTCTTAAAATGTCAACTATAAAATATTTGGCAATATTTTTCTAAAATTATTTCAATTTCTAAGGATTTTATATAGTTTATATAATAATTTGGCAATTTTTAGAGTGAAAAAAGTTTACCCCATCAAAATTGGGCGAAATGGGGCTTCAAAAAATGCAAATTGACGAATCGTTTTTTGGAAAAAAAAACATGAAAAAATAGCCCATGGGCTAAATTTCGCCCACATTTCGCCCCTAAAATTATCTTTGCACAAAACCCATGGTTATGGGTCAACCACACAAAACCCTTCTCTTCATTGGAAATTGGCACATTGTAATCATGGGTCTCTTTTTAGCATGGGTGAAATGATAGGGACCATCATTTTCTAACGAGAGAGGAAAGATCTGAATTTTAGGGGGAATATGGTCTAAATTTGGATGTATAAGTCATAAAATCATTAAATGGAGAGGCCACCCTCTGCCATTCATCATAAAACATTTAAATGGAGAGACCATCATCTCTCATCCATGGTTTTGGAATCCTCCAGGCGATTCTAGAAGCCCACAGTTTAGTATACACATATCCATGGTATTTTGTAGCCCATGATTATGTCCCATTGTATGGCCCCAAGGCACATTGTAATAATTTTATATAAAGGATTTATTCCTTCTCAATAAAGAAATCTATTATTCCTGACATCCTACACAGGGTCTTATTATTGTGTGTTAATATTGTGAGTTCTTCTTGGTTAATCCATTTGAGTTGTTGTGTTGAGAGGTGAGGTTATCTAAGTCTCACTTCCGAACTCAATCATTGATCAATTGATAACAATTTGTAGCTTTAATCTCCTCCTCTCTCGGCATTCAATCCTTATGAGTCTAAAACCCCAAGATATGAATCATGGATGACATGCAGTTTCTTGAGCTGGATGTGAAGAAACATACGGAGGTGAGGCACAATGCCGATGGGATAGAGAGTGTGGAGCCACAAGCTTGGGAACAATTTACCTATCAGTTGGGGATAATGTCCTTGATGGACGTCCCACACTTCAGATGGGGTGATTCCATAAATTCCTGCAGGTGGTTCCTCCTTAGATTCCTGCAAGGAGGGTATCTATGGCTTGATAAGAAGTATGATATCATTGACACAACGATTCGATTTATCTCTAGGATTCCACGGGAAGTTGTGGATCTGGTGGAAGTTATGGACTGCACCTCTACATAAGAGGTGCATAAGAAGTATAAGACTCACCGAGGGTCACAAGGTTGCATAATATTGGCCATATCAAAGCACCAAGTCCAATTTATGATGTAGATCCTTGCGTGAAAACTCTTGAGAAAATGATGCAAGGATGAGTGCCCAGTATAATTAGTAATGGTAGAAAAGTAGTGCGCCATCCCCAAAGGAGTTGGAGCTTGCACAAAAAAATTAAGATGCAGTGCACGCATTAGACTAGACTAAATAAGGAGTTGCGACCTTGGTTGGGATCGCCGACTACAACTTCAACATTTGGAACCATCTACAGGATGTACCTGAACTGCAGCAAGTGTCAATGGATAATAGGTTGGGATGTGCTATTCAATGTGAAAAAGTAGATCTTGGTTCAGTTGTCGATTCCAGACAAGAAAGAGGCTATGATAGAGATTAGTGCGTTGACCAAGAATATTGCAGCAAGCAAAGCAAAGTAGCATATGATTGTGAATATTATTGTTGAGGCCCAGTAATAGATGTAGAGACATTTCAATAGTCTGTCAAAACTCCAGTTCAAATCCAATGAATTTATTCCCATGGCAGAGAAATTGAAGCCAGAAGATGGAAAGAGTAAGAATGAATACTTTGACTCGTTCACAACATGGCTCAAGGATATCACTAGTGAGCTCGAGCCGATTCAAACTGGTTTTCAACAATTTCTTTGTGACCTATGCACGTACCTGCCCTCAATAACTGTATTAGAACCATGAGATGTGTGGATTGGGATGAGACACATAATAGTGATGGGGACCTATTGGTTCCCAAATTTTGGATCAATCATTATGCACTGAGGAAGACAGTCAGAATCAGTTGTGCTCCAAAAAACGTTAGTTATGTTGTGTGTTGAGTTCAGTTAGAAACTACATGCTAGTAACAATTTATAGTTTTGGGAACCTTAGCCTATATAAGGATTATTTTGTAAAGGGTTGGGATTCTATTATTGGTTTTAGGATTTATGTTGTTGTTTAGTAGTTTTATCTGGGTTTTGTTGTTTTGAAGTAATATTTGATGCATGGAGAAACATTAAGTTGTTAAACTGAGTTTGTAGTCCTATAATTTTGTATCAATTTTTTCCAATAATAGAATGAATTTGAAGTTGTTGTCTCATTTATCTTCTGTGCATTGTGCTTATGTATGGATTTATGGTATTTGATTAGTAATCTCAATGGATGAATGTTAGTAAGATTATGATCTTTATGCTTGTTCCATAATCAGATGCATGTGTAATTAAAGAATTATTAGTATGTCAATTAGAAAGAATACATTCCTCCCTACACACCCCTAATTCAGGTCTCTGCATATTTTCATGTGCGCATCTCGGGTGCGACCTTACTATGCTTGTAGAGTATTGAAAATGTCAATGCCTATGGGGTTTTTATTGGTCATATAAGTTGAACCTTGGGTTTGACATACTGGAGCCAACAAGATTGGTCATGGGATTTGTGAAATTAACACTGTATATTAATATTCATTGCTTATGAGGGGGTATCGGATCATGAGATGAATCACTATAAGATATCATTAGAGAAGATATAATAATTGTCTAGAGAAGACGAAGAGAGAGAGGGAGAGAGAGGATCTAGCAATTCTCATAACTTGAAATTGAAAATTCATATTTAATTAAGACATTGGTTATAGTTGCAAGGTTTTATTTTGATCATATGTTTGTGTTTCAAAGAGTGTAATAAAGGCCCTAATTTAGTAGTCATTGTCATGAATGAATAAAATTATATGTATAAATTTGTGTGTGTATTTATATTAATTATGCATGTGCGACTTCAATCGTGTGGTTTTGATCTGTAAACCCCTAGGTTTTGCATCAATCAAATCCCTAGGGTTAGCATCAATCAATGGTATTATAGTAGGTTTAAAGTGTGGTTGAATAAGAGTGGTAATGCAGGACACAGAAGATTTAGATGTATACCAATCATTGACTATAAGATAGCATGATTATGTGTGAAGAGAAGAAGTGAGATAGTTCTAGCAAGAGTGAAGACATTGGTTTGAGGTATCTAAAGGAGGTGTATTTTTCTAGGTGGATATTGGTTGACACTCACTTATTCCACTAATTTAGAATGGTTCTACATCTTGTTTTTTTTACTTCATTTTTTCAATTCTTGAACTTCTGAATTTTTTTTGGGGCATTTCCCTTGATTTTTTTGCAGTGGATGTAGGCCACCAAATATTAGATTGCATTTATAATGTCAAAGAGCATGGATTAATATCTTTAAAGGTCCAAGAAACACCCTAAATGGAGTTTGTATACAAAATTTACACCCTTAAGAAGTTGGCATATCAAATATCCTCCTTAAGGCTCGCATTCCTTTTGCCACACCATTTCCCAGGGTTATGGTTTTGGCTATTTAGGGTTTTATCATCCTAGGGAATAATTATTTATGTTAATATATATATATGTGTGTGTGTGTGTTTCCATTTTATATTGTTTCCTTCATTTCCTTCTTTAAATAATCTAAATCAGTGATATCAGAGAAATCTACTCTTTGTTGTTTCTTAGTGCATGTCACTGATGAGGTCTAATTATCGAGAGTTGGGTCTTGAACTAATTGAGATTGGAGAAAACCTCTCTCACTAGACCAAGTAGCCTCTCATGGCATAAGAAAATATATACGATGGATAAGGATATCCTATTAAGTTTTTTCTCAAGGAATCTCTCATGTGACAAAGGAATGATATGGTGGATAATTTCGCCTAGAAGCTTCAACAACTAGCAATGAAATTGGAGACATATTCTACTAGAATCCATTTCAGAGCCGCAACACCATTGGAAGTATAAGTTAACTCTGAAATTCCTTTCTTTGAAGGACATATAAATGAAAATGCTTTGGAGAAATGGTTAAATATGTTAAAAGGATTTTACTCTATTAAAAAAAATTAACAATGAAAAGATCACCTTCGCACTCCTTAAGTCCCTTTCCCGTGTTAAACATTGGTGGGATGGTTAATTGGAGAGACATGCTAGAGATGAGTCTAAACACATAGCATAGAATGCACTTGGGTGGCTTTTTTATGAACTTAGGGATAAATTCTACACTGTTGAAAATAATGATTACCAGTACATGAGATGGACAAATTTGCGTAAGGAGAGAGACCAAACCGTGTCAAATTTCGCCACTATATTCCATACCTTGCACTCAAAGCTAGGTGTCAAAGAATATAAATAGATCTTGGTCCTAAATTACCACAATGGCATAAATGAGTGTTGGAATGTTCACCAATACTGAGAAGGGGGTGAATTATGATTGAGCATTTTTTACTAGTTTTAACCTTAAGTACATAATGTAACAGTAACCATTAACAATGTCATTCATCATTACATAAAATCATCACATAAATCATACATCGTGCACAAGAGATTTGTACGTGGAAACAAAAACGAGAGAAAACCACGAAATTCTTTTCTTATATAATAACAAGATTAAATTCAATTGTTTTACCAGCACCAACTAGAAGGAATCACCCACTCCCTGATTTCTCTAGCACCCACGAGAAGGAGGCCAAAACCCCATGGATTTACCAACACCAACTGGAAGGAGGCATTAACCCCCTGATTTTTCTAGCACCAACTAGAAGGAGGCACCAACCCCCTTTGTGAGCACCAAATCACACTTTTCAAGTACCAACCTGAAAGAAAATTTGATCTACTGTCCTTGCCCCATCCTTCCACCCTGGTTCTCTACCACCAATTGGAAGGAGGCATTGAATCCCTGAGATCACAGGAACCAACCTACACTAGCACCACCCTGTTAAATATTGTAACTTCTAAGAATATTATATTTGTACATTATTTATTCCGGAGATGTCCCATCCCTCCGAGGTGATTCTATTATATATCCGGAGATGTTTATTCCTCCGAGGAGTTGTGTTAACTAGGGTTATTAGACCCACCATGTGGGGGTCGGCCTTGAGGTTATGTTTTAGGGGTTATTAGACTTCTCTAGGAGAGGTCGGCCCCATTAGGTATTTTTGGTGGTTGGGAGTTAGTATAAATAGAGGAGGTGAACTCCTCATTAGACACACTTGCTCACTTGAGAAAAGTAGCGCACTTGTCTGGGAGATCTGCTAAGGAGGAGAAGAAGGAGGGAGCACATCTTGTATTTTGGTTGATC
Organism: Larix kaempferi; assembly: GCA_027924585.1. NCBI lineage: Eukaryota > Viridiplantae > Streptophyta > Pinopsida > Pinales > Pinaceae > Larix > Larix kaempferi. Next base: position 16,487,404 of record BSBM01000545.1, read on the forward strand.
ATCTTATTGAGGAAAGCTTTGCTGGGTTTTCTACCACATGAGGGTTTCCCAGGGTAAATACTGTGTCTATCTTGTGATTATGCTTCTTTCAGTGATCTTGCTAGTCTATTTGGTTTAAAACTTAACATGGTATTAGAGCTAGACTGAATAGGACATCTTTCACAAGGTAAGAATCTCTCTCTCTCTCTCCGGTAAAGTTTAGGGTTTCAGCAAAACGTTGGTATTATTGAAATCTGATTACATGGCTGGATAGCCCTTCTCAAGACCAATCTTTTGAGCCCTAGATCAAACTTTTGGGTTGGGTAGAACTCCGGGAAAGTCAAACCCTAATTCTACCAAAAGTGCGATAAAGCATAAATTGGTTTCAACAGAAAGTTGGTATTATTGAAAGATGATTACATGGCTGGATAGCCCTTCTCAAGACCAATCTTTTGAGCCTTAGATCGAACTTTTTGGTTGGGTGGAACTCCGGGAAAGTCAAACCCTAATTATACCAAAAGTGCGATAAAGCAAAAATTGGTTTCAGCAGAAAGTTGGTATTGTTGAAATTTGATTACATGGCTGGATAGCCCTTCTCAAGGAAAATCTTTTGAGCCCTAGATCGAACTTTTTGGTTGGGTAGAACTCCGGGAAAGTCAAACCCTAATTCTACCAAAAGTGCGATAAAATTATGTCTCAGGATCCGAAAAAGTAAAAGGTAACTTTTCAGGTAAGTACTACTATGTCTCTTGGACTCCCCCAAGAGAAGATGGCTCCAAACACTAAGCTTGAAGACAATCTAGAAGGTATAGAGAATTTCCGGGCATGGAAATACATAATTGGTCTCATTCTTGAAGAGAATGATCTTGCTCATTATATCAAGGATGAAGTTGCAGAACCAGAAGGAGATGAAGCCAAATAAAAGCATAGGAAGGATTTGATTAGGGCAAAGAGAATCATAGCTGATTCTATTAAAGACCACTTGATTCCCCAAGTGGCCTCCAAGAAGACTCCAAAGGAAATGTATGATGCCCTAGGAAGAATGTATGAAGGAAAGAACATCAATAGGAAGATGAACCTAAGGACTCAATTGAAGAGTACCAATATGCACAAAGGAGAATCCATTCAAGACTACTTCTCAAGGGTCTCACAAATCAAGGAGCAACTAGATGCAATTGGTGATACTCTTGATGAGGATGAACTTGTGATGACTGCTCTCAATGGTCTTACTAGACCTTGGGAATCATTCATACAAACCATGTGTGCCAGAAAAGAGAGCATGAAGTTTGATATAGTATGGGAGGATTGTGTTCAAGAAGAAGCTAGGGTAGCCAACAGAGAAGCTCTTCTCAAAGAGGATGACCAAGCTTTGGCCACCCATGTACCAAAAGAAGAAGAATAAGTCATCTCAAGAAAGTTGACCACAAAGGATCTCAACACTTCTCTAGACCTAAAAAGAGAAAAGGACCCAATGCAGTAAGAGATCTTTCCAAAGTCGAATGCTACAATTGTCATAAACTAGGACACATCTCCAGATTTTGTCCTTCACAAAAGAAGAAGTTTGTCCACAAAAGACATCATGCACATATGGCAGAAAATGATAGTGAAGAAGAAGAAGAGGAAGAAGAAGAAGAAGAAGAAGAGGTAGAGGTAAAGCCTAGAAAGAAAAGATATAAAGTGAAGAAAGAAGATCCAGAAGAATATGTCCTATTCTCTACACTCTCTGGATCTGTATCTCCTGGAGAAGATACATGGCTCATTGACTAAGCACATGAGAGGTCAAAGAAAGACTTTCTCAAATCTTGAAGAAAAGTCTTCTACACAAAAGGTGTCTCTAGGAGATGACTACCAATATCCCATCAAAGGAATTGGTGAAGCTAGCTACAAGCTAGATTCTGGAACACCTTTGAAGATGAAAGATATCTTATATGTACCAGGTTTAAAGAAGAACCTACTCTCTATCTCAGCACTAGATAAGAAAGGTTTTAGAGTGGCTTTCATAGATGGTCAAGTACTTGTGTGGTCCAAAGGAAAGACAATTAAAGATGTAGTTGTTATTGGTGAAGAAGAAGGAGGTCTCTATAAGCTCAAGGGTCATCCAGAAGCTTCCCTTGCTCATGAGATATCTAGCCCTAGTGAGCTATGGCATAGAATATTAGCTCACATCAACTATAAAGCCTTACCCTATGTAAGCAAGGTAGTCATAGGATTACCAGATTTGAAAGCTGATCATGATGGCTCATGTAAAGGATGTAAGAAAGGGAAAAATAACAAGAACCCCTTTCCAAAGAGTGAAACAAAGACTAAGAACATTTTGGAGCTAATACACTCAGATGTATGTGGTCCAATGCCCACTACTTCTCTAAGTGGGTTTGAATACTATCTTTCATTCATTGATGACCATTCAAGGAAAACTTGGATATACTTCCTGAAAGGTAAGAATGAAGTCTTTGGAAAATTCAAAGAGTTCAAGGCTCTAATAGAAAATCTATCAGAAAAGAGAATCAAAATTCTCAGAACAGATAATGGCGGAGAATTTACCTCAAAGGAATTTGAAGACTTTTGTAAAGAAGCTAGAATTAAAAGGGAACTAACTACTCCCTATAATCCCCAACAAAATGGGGTGGCTGAAAGGAAAAATAGAACAATCATGGAAGCTGTGAAGACTATGATACATGACCAAGATCTTCCCATGTATCTATGGGCTGAAGCAGCCAAGACAATAGTATATGTGCAAAATAGATTATCTCATAGTGCTCTTGATTTCAAAACTCAAGAAGAAGTGTTTACAGGAAAGAAGCCTGAGGTAAGTCATCTTAAAATATTTGGGTGTCCTGTGTACATCCACATTCCAAAAGAAAAGAGAACCAAGTTGGATCCTTCTGGTAAGAAGGGAATATTTGTTGGTTATTGTGAATCATCCAAAGCCTTCAGAATTTACATTCCAGGCTTTCATCACATATAAATAAGTAGAGATGTAACATTTGATGAAGAAGCAGCTCTCAAGAAATCCCGAAAGTGCCAACTTGAAGAAATTTATGAAGAAGATACTTCTCCCAGAATCACAGAGGCTGTGCCCATTCCTGAAGATGATTCTCCAGAGGATCATGACATGTTGGAACCACAAGAACCTCCTATTACAGAATTATCTAAGAAAAGAAGGCCAGCATGGGCTAGAGATATTATTCAAGGGGCTGAAAGATATGGAGCTCCTGAAGGCTCCACTAGAGAAAGAAAGAAACCAAATCTAGTGTCCAACTACATGGCCTTGATGTGTGATCTTGTGGATAAACTACCTACCAGCTATGAAGAGGCAGCTCAGAAGAAAGAATGGGTAGAAGCAATGACAGAAGAATATCAGTCAATAATGAAAAATGATGTTTGGGATATAGTCCCCAAACCAAAAGATAAAAGTGTGGTTTCTTCCAAATGGATTTTCAAGATAAAACATGCTGTAGATGGTAGCATTGAAAAATACAAGGCAAGATTTGTAGCCAGAGGATTCTCTCAGAAAGAGGGAATTGACTATGAAGAAACATTTGCACCAGTTGCTAGGTATACTTCAATTAGAACTATCATGGCACTTGCATCCATGATGAAATGGAAATTGCACCAAATGGATGTTAAGACAGCTTTTCTGAATGGTGTAATTGAAGAAGAAGTATACATAGAACAACCACAAGGATTTGAGGTCAAGGACGGAAGGACCCATGTATGCAAACTGAAAAAGGAATTATATGGATTGAAGCAAGCTCCCAGGGCTTGGTACGGAAGGATTGACAATTTCTTAACAAGCATGGGCTTTACCAAAAGTAAAGCTGACCCCAATCTTTATCTCAAAGTGATGGAGGATGAACCAGTTATACTGTTGTTATATGTAGATGATCTATTTCTAACTGAAAATGAGAAACAAATTATTGAAAGCAAGAAGAAGCTTTCTTCAGAATTCGAGATGAAAGATCTCGGATTAATGCACTACTTCTTAGGCTTAGAAGTATGGCAAGAACCAAAAAGAATCTTTCTAAATCAAGGTAAGTATACTGTGGATATTCTCAAAAGATTTGATATGTTGGAGTGTAAAGCCATGGCCACTCCCATGGACTCCAACTTGAAGTTATTAGTTAATGATTCATCATAATCAGTGGACATAACTCTATATAGACAAATCATTGGATCATTGATGTATTTAACAAATACTAGGTCTGATATATGCTTTGCTGTAAATACCCTAAGTCAGTATCTAGTAGAACCTAGAAAGGTTCAGTTAATAGCTGCAAAGCATGTAATGAGGTACCTAAAAGGTACATTAGATTTTGGCCTATATTATCTTGGAGGTCATGAACTCAGGTTACATGGTTACTCAGATTCTGACTGGGCAGGTAGTGTCTCAGACATAAAAAGTACTTCAGGTGGATGTTATGGTCTTGGATCTGCTATGATCTCATGGTTCAGCAAGAAACAATATAGTGTGGCCCTCAGTACTGCTGAAGCAGAATATATAGCTGCCTGCTCTGCCAGCTGTGAAGCAGTATGGCTTCGAAAACTTTTAACTGGAGTGTTTGACTTAGAAATGGATCCCAATGTGATTGTGTGTGATAATCAAAGCTGCATCAAGATGACTGAAAATCCTGTGTTTCACGATAAGTCAAAACACATAGAGATCCGATACTTTTATATACGAGATATGGTGCAAAGAGGAGCTATCAAGCTCGAGTATATAAGCACTGAGGATCAAGTTCCTGATATCTTGACCAAACCTCTGTCTCGAGTAAAGTTTGAATACTTTCGAGACAAGCTTGGTGTAGTTCAGAAAGGACCCTCCTCGAAAGGGGGAGTAGCATAGTATCTGATAACAAGTCTGTCTCATCAATGATGAGGTTACCTATTTACTGCACTTAGTTACTTAGAATCATTTAGATTTAGGACTCTTATATTTTTTCCTTTTGATGATAGATGTATTAGTGAGAATACATGCTTTTGATGATATATGTATATATGCTTTTGATGATAGATGTGCATGCTTTTGATGATAGATGTATACATGCTTTTAATGATATATGTATTGATGTTTTGATGATAAGGACACATGTTTTGTTATACATGTTTTGGTGATAAGGATACATGTTTCGTTATACATGTTTTGATGATGAGGATACATGTTTTGTTACACATGTTTTTGATGATGAGGATACATGTTTTGTTATACATGTTTTGATGATGAGGATACATGTTTTGTTATACATGTCTTGATGATAAGGTTTTGATGATGAGGATACATGATGCCTTGATGTATTGGTACATGTTTTGATGAATATATTTGTACTCGTATGGATGAAGATACTTGTACTCATATTGATGAGAGGATTGTATCATCCATGGACTTTAGTCCTAAAGTGATCCGCAGACAGATGTCTCCGAGAGTAAGAGGATTGCATCATCCGTGGATTTTGGTCCTAAAGTGAGTCGTAGACATGATGTCTCCGAGAACAAAATCCTGAATGAACAGGTAAGGGGATTGGATCGTCCTCGGACTTTGGTCCTGTGAATTGATCCGTAGACATGATGTCTCCGAGAACAAAATCCTGAATGAACAGGTAAGGGGATTGGATCGTCCTCGGACTTTGGTCCTGTGAATTGAGCCGTAGACATGGTGTCTCCGAGAACAAAATCCTGAATGAACAGGTAAGGGGATTGGATCGTCCTCGAACTTTGGTCCTGAGAATTGAGCCGTAGACATGATGTTTTCGAGAACAAAATCCTGAATGAACAAGTAAGGGGATTGGATCGTCCTCGGACTTTGGTCCTGTGAATTGAGCCGTAGACATGATGTCTCCGAGAATAAAATCCTGAATGAACAGGTAAGGGGATTGGGTTGTCCTCAGACTTTAGTCCTATGAATTGAACTGTAGACATGAGGTCTCTGAGAATTGAGCTTCGGTTCAAAAGGTACATGATAGGACTGGATCGTCCCTGAGCTTCGGTTCAAAAGGTACATGATAGGACTGGATCATCCCTGAGCTTCGGTTCAAAAGGTACATGATAGGACTGGATCGTCCCTGAGCTTCGGTTCAAAAGGTACATGATAGGACTGGATCATCCCTGAGCTTCGGTTCAAAAGGTACATGATAGGACTGGATCGTCCCTGAGCTTCGGTTCAAAAGGTACATGATAGGACTGGATCGTCCCTGAGCTTCGGTTCAAAAGGTACATGATAGGACTGGATCGTCCCTGATCTTCGGTTCAAAAGGTACATGATAGGACTGGATCGTCCCTGAGCTTCAGTTCAAAAGGTACATGATAGGACTGGATCGTTTCTGAGCTTCGGTTCAAAAGGTACATGATAGGACTGGATCATCCCTAAGCTTCGGTTCAAAAGGTACATGATAGGACTGGATCGTCCTTGAGCTTTGCTTCAAAAGGTACATGATAGGACTGGATCGTCCATGGACTTCGGTTCAAAAGGTACATGAATGGATTGCATCATCCATGTACCTATGTCCTAAAGAGAGTAGGATTGATCATCCTGTAAAATGATGATCGTGTGATGACGATGCTGATGATCGTGTGACGACGACGACGATGCTGATCGTGCTGATGTTCGTGTGATGACGATGCTGATGATCGTGTGATGACGATGCTGATGATCGTATGATGATAATGACGATGCTGATGATCGTGTGATGACGATGCTGATGATCGTATGATGATAATGACGATGCTGATGATCGTTGACGATCCTGATGATCGTATGATGATAATGACGATGCTGATGATCGTGTGATGATGATACTGATGACGATGCTGATGATTGTTGACGATGCTGATAATCAAGTGATATCAACACTAATGATGTTGATGTTGCAGTAACTAGTTGAGTTACTGATGATGATGATTTGAAGAAAGCTTCCGATGATTTATAGATGTATCATGTATGATGTAGTCAATGACTCCTTGCTCCTGCAGATGTTGTTATAATATCCTTCTCGTTAAGGGGGAGTGTTAAATATTGTAACTTCTAAGAATATTATATTTGTACATTATTTATTCCGGAGATGTCCCATCCCTCCGAGGTGATTCTATTATGTATCCGGAGATGTTTATTCCTTCGAGGAGTTGTGTTAACTAGGTTTATTAGACCCACCATGTGGGGGTCGGCCCTGAGGTTATGTTTTAGGGGTTATTAGACTTCTCCAGGAGAGGTCGGCCCCATTAGGTATTTTTGGTGGTCGGGAGTTAGTATAAATAGAGGAGGTGAACTCCTCATTAGACACACTTGCTCACTTGAGAAAAGTAGTGCACTTGTCTGGGAGATCTGCTAAGGAGGAGAAGAATGAGGGAGAACATCTTGTATTTTGGTTGATCATCTTATTGAGGAAAGCTTTGCTGGGTTTTCTACCCCATGAGGGTTTCCCAGGGTAAATACCGTGTCTATCTTGTGATTATGCTTCTTTCAGTGATCTTGCTAGTCTATTTGGTTTAAAACTTAACACACCCTTCCACCTTTATATGAATAAGAGTATCATCCTATCACTGTCACTGTCACTATCATTGTCATCGTCACTGTCATTGTCATTGTTTATGTCATTGTCCTTGTCATTTTCTTCACACTTTCACTATCATTGTATTGTCACTGTCATTATCACTGTCACTGCCATTGTCACTTCCGTTGTCACTTCCACTATCACTTCCACTGTCATTATCACTGCCACTATCATTGTCACTGTCACTCTCACTATCAACATGTCAACTTATACATGCCTCAAATCTATCATCCAAATCTACAAGCAACTTATTCCAAGATATTCTTCAAATCTACAACAAAACTCTCTTGTGTAAGATGAAAATATGTCTTCCACATATTCATAAACAAGGTTGAAATGTGTCCTTCAAATATGTAATCAAATCCTTCATAAAGAAAACCAAAACATGTCTGCGATATGACCTTCAAATTTGCAGCAAACAAGCCCTTCAAATTTGCAATAAAACCTTCATAAAGAGGACCAATTTTTTTTCTTCCAAATCTACAATGAAACCTTCATGAATCAATCATCCATATACTTCATTTGTTTGCTTCTTCAAACCCTTACCATCATCATCATCTTCAAACCTAGGTCATTCCAAGAGATGAACCCTAGATCACAATAGTCCATAGCAATAACACCAAAATAATCTATGGCAATAACATCGTCATAATCTATGTCATCATCATAATCTATGCCGATATCACATGATCTATGTCAAGATAATCACCATAATATATGCCAACATCATCATAATCTATGCAAATATCACCATGATTATGCCTATATTATCACCATAATCTATGTCAATATCACCATAATCTATCCAATATCTTCACCATGATTCACCAAGAGAGAAACCCTAATACATATGCAAGATCCATACCTTTCCCAATATCATAAGATGAAGAAACAATATAAAAAACCTAGCCTTGCGCAATGTCCTTCACCACAATAAACCATAGATAATGTCATCACATATCCCTTACAACAAGATTTCCAATGAGCTAAGAAGTTTGTGATTCTGATACCGTATGATAAATTTATGCAAGTTTCTGTCAAGATAAGAATTAAGAGAAAACCCTAGATCATCCTTCAAACTCTTCCTAAGATCCTCCTATAAATTCTGCTTTAGTCCTTCTTGAAAGTGTGCATGCGATAAGAAAGGATGATGAAAATGAATGATGTAACTTGTATTTATACCTTTCCAAGTTACTTTTTAAATCACTTTAGGTTAGGCCATCCTTAACTTATTATTATTTTTGTCTTCCACATTTTATGGGATTCTTCAATGGGTTAATGACCACTTCATGGCCTCATCAAAGGGATTCTTGACCACTTCATGATTATGTGGACATATCATCACTAGTTTAGGGGTTTATTTACACTCATGGTCATGTGGACACATCATCATCACTTTAGGGGCTTCTTCACACTTCTGATCATCATGGTCTTGTGGACATGTAATCATATATTTAGGGGCTTCTTTACACTTCACATGCTCAAGTGGGCACATCATCATCACTTTAGGGGCTTCTACACACTTCTCATCATCATGGTCTTGTGGACACATCATCATTGCTTTGGGGCCATCTTCAATGGTTTTCAGGGCTCTCTCCATTTGTGTACCACTCAAAGTGGGCATGTGGAAGCCTCCACATGTTATCTCATTCTGTGAGGGTTGTGTTTAATAGCTACACCATAGGACCACTTTGGAGTTATATACCCTTATGGTAATGCTCCTTCAAGGTCCTTCAAGTATTCTTCAAGAGGACACATCATTACTTCTCTAGGGGATTCTTCAAACAATCTTCCTCTATTACTTCCATATCATCATCACCATTTCCACATCATCATTACCATTTCCGTATTCCTCTATTACTACCATATCATCATCCTCATTGCCACATCATCATTATCATTGCAATCATCATCACCACTGCCACTTTGACATCAATGACAACATCACTCAAGAATATCATAAGATGTAAATGACACCAATCTCTTCACCCTATTGACATCAATTACAACTTCTTCCAACAATGAGTACATCCAAAATAGATGGATTTTCTAGATATATCCTCACTAAAATCCACTTATCAATATGCTATAAAATTTGAGAAAAAATTAAATAGAATAATAAGTGAGAGTTTGACTCTATAAATATGTCACAACAAAAGCAAATAACAATGGCCCTAATTAATATAACAAAGGACAAAGAAAGGATAGTCAAAATTAGGAAAAGTAGTCCAAGTTGTAGGCAAATAAGGGTAATGGGAAGTCCAAGAATGACACTAGAAATTGTTGTCATGTGGTGTGAGTTCCACAACATTGATGATTTTCATCTGGAAAAGTCGTCATTGGTTGAGATGAAATCCTTAGAGTCAAAACTTGGATTTTGTCGCAAATTTTGACTTGGAACCAAATAAGGGAAAGTGAATCATTAATGAAAAACCCATTACTACCATCACAACCACAAAGATCAACTAGAGGAGCTAGAGGATCTAGAGGAGGTGAGCGCCTCTTCTACTCATGGATGTGGGTGAAGGGGACTCCACTATATTTCATTGTAGATAGTGATAACTAGAAGAAATTGATCTTAGCCGAGTTCAATGGGTGACTATAACTATCGACAACACTACACCCACAGTCATACACCATCGATTGGTTGAGCCATGGATGAGACACTTAGGTCAACCAATAATGTCACCTTCCCTATGAAATCAAACCCTTCAAAGATGAGTATTGTGTGATGTTGCTCCACACAAAGTTTTAATTGATGTTCTTTTAGGACAATCCTATATGTGGAAACATCATCTTGACTATCAGTCTAGGCCCAATGATGACATTGTTACTTTGGAAGTTCAACTTTACAAGATACCAGAGGTAGTTCCCACTACTGCAATTTATCTGATCTTAGAAAAACATTGCAATAAGCTAAACTCTTACACTAACATTTTTTTCCTTTTCATGATTTTATCAAGAGGTGAATGAAAGATCACTAAAACCATCACAACCTTTGCATGGGTCCCTCTACACAGCAAAAGCAACTGTAAAAGAGAGTAAAAGAATACAGATATACCTTTGCTTAACCTAAAGGGGTACCTCTGCACTTCCAAGTTAGGCATTCAATTGATTTGATACTATAGATCCTTTTCCTAATCACAAAGTATATAGACACACTCTTTTCAAGAATGAATAAATCAAACTTTAGATTCAAGGACCCATCCAAACGGACCACATTTGACCAAGCTCCTCACCTCGTGGGATCCTAATTGTGCTGGTGGATAAGAAATATGGGACATGGAGACTCTGTATTCATTGCAAAGATATTAATAAAATCATAAAAGAACCGATATTCAATCCCCCAAATTGACGATCTACTTGATTAGCTCAAGGGTGTCAATTTTTTCAGTAAGTTTGATATTACATCAGGCTACCACCATGTACCCATTGAGAAAACTGATATATGGAATATAGCCTTCAAGCATAAAGAAGAAATTTTTGAGTGGTTAGTTAAGTCCTTTCGATTGACTGATGTTCTAGCAATGTTCATGATGATGATGAATGATACATTGTGGCCATTCACAAATTATTGTGTGGTTGTATATTTGGATGATATATTAATCTAGTTTAGTAAAACTTAGAATTTCATATCTAACATACATCATGGATGAGCATAGTTTGCATGTGAATCCAACCAAGATTTGAGTGATTTGTGATTGGTTGGCCCCAACAACTCTCATACAACTTTGAATTTTATTGTTCCTTTCCAACTTCTATCGTAATTTTGTGTTCGGTTTCTCTCATATCACTTGGCCCCTAAGCGAAGTGACCAAGGGTAGGGGAAAAGCTAAATTCATTTGGTCCAAGTCACAAAAAAACACATTCAAGTATTTAAAGCATCACCTTTGTTCAACACCAATAATCACCCTATCATAACTACAAGAACCATTTTAGAGTAAGGCGTATTCTTCTAATTATGGTGTTAGTGCAATCCTCGCACTGTGAACTTTCAATGGCCTATCACAGCGAGACAACCTCTAATGCAATTCGCAACTACCCCAACTATAACAAACAATGATACGTACTCCATTTTGTAGGCTTGTTGTCAATGGAATCATTAAATCCTATGGAAGGAGACAATCATCCACATTGATCATAAGCCCCCACAATAGGGAAAGTTACAAAATGACTGCCATCATAAGTGGTCTACATAACTGCATTGATTCCACTTAAACATCAAGTACATTGTAAGGGAATTACAAATCCCATTATAGACTACCTTAATTGACCTCCAATTGCGTAGTTGAATACCATGTTAAACTCTTGTGGACACAGGACTCCAAGTGGCCCCATTTGTATGATAACAACGTTGTTACCTGTCAAACATTATGCACAAAAAAGCCAATCTTAGACTTTGATATCCAAGATAAATTGTTATGCCATCTAATCCACCTCTATGTTCCTTCAGGTGAGCATGAAAATTTGATTTGGGATGTGCATTATCATTGGGTGGTAGGGCACTTTGTGGATAATATAGTTGTAGTGTTGCAAAAGTACTTCTACTAGCCAAAGCTCCAACAATACATCATTGGGTATATAAGATCATGCACCACATATTCCATTTCCAAGTCCACCATTAAGAAAGCAAGGGTTGTACACTCCTTTACCTACCCCAAACAAATCCTAGGAGTCTATCTCCATGGACTATATGTCTGAACTTCCTTTTATCCAAGCATCACAACAATTGTTGGTTGGTTCTCTAAGCTTTCCAATTTAACACCTTGCAAGAAAATCATCAAAGCAAATGCCACTAATAAGCTCTTCTTTAAGCATTCATTTTAGGCTCCAATTCACCATTATTTTAAATTGAAATAGTAGGTTCGTTACTTTCTAGTCCAACCTATGGTTAATGATGGATGCCAAGTTAACTAAATAGTTTCCCTCCACCGCCAAACAAATGGACATACAAATTTATTCAATAGGATGATCATGCATACTTGGTAATGTACAAATCCAAGCATCCATGCACATGGGATGAGAGACTTATGTTCATGATAGATACATTAGCTCACCCGTCGTAGATCTATTAGTCACAACCATTTTCAAGTGTGCTTGGAGTGCCAACTATTATCCCCAATTGACATAATTCTACCCATCACATATACACAAGAAGAATCCTCATGTGTGTTGGTTCCCAATTTGTTACTGTTTGTGGTCACTAAATATACTCTGAATGGCGGCTCTATCATCATTTTTGATATCATAAATTGCTCTTTTTGCCATTTGGATCACCGAATGGGACAGGTATGCATCTATTTATACATCTTGTGAATATTGGGTAAGGTTCGCCATATTTTGGTTTATTTACGATTATCTGGCTTGTTTAATGATGTTACTCTTATTTTACAGATGATGGCTCTCAACGGAACCTTCAATTAGGCGCTTACTAGAGTCATGTTCATTCAGCCTGCTGTTTGGATGTGTGTTCGATCCACAGATTCATTGGTTGAGGTATGCTCGGGTTGTTAAAAGGTGAACCAACGCATGGAGTCTATTCGGGACGTGGCTTTGGTGGTTGGTGACTGGAAATCTGGAAGATTCTTCCTCCCATATGTCCAACTTGACACCGCATCCATTTCTTCCCACGTCGAAGAGGAATTAACTCTCCAGTTATTGCGTGGAATAATGACGCTGTGGACCCTGGGGGACCTTCCGTGTGCTGTCCTAAGTCATCGTGAAACCATTCCTTGGCATATGAGTTTTCATGAGATGCTAAGCAGAACCGTTTTTGGTTATGCGTTGTCAAGGGATGCTGGAAAGAGTCGTTTTCCTATGTTAAAGACTGTCTATTATTAGATGCAGTCAACCACTGAAAGGGTCGACTTGCTCTCCAGATTGTAATCACATATATAGGCATTCCTACCTCTGAAACTGCTAGGTCTTGTCAAGTTTTGTTGTGTATTGTTAAGTCTTGTTTTCTATTTGACGTGACTGAGACGGAGTCAGTCTTATTGATATTTCTCCGATTGCAAATGAACACAGGGATGCTGTAATGCTCTGTTAATTCAATTTATATATATTTCTCTGTTATGGTTTAATGAAGATCTTCCAGCATGTATGGTGATTTATTAATAAAGACTCAGCCTATGCTTGCTGAGACGGGCCCCTCAACGATCAACGGTCTCCAGTCTGTGTGTATAGTTTGTATTCGTCCTTCAGATAACGTTGTGTTGTGTATTTCATCTTTGCATCTATCTTATGCATGATATCTATATCCTGAAATCCCAATTGTTGTTCTGTTATTTACATAGATGAAATTTCTGTTATGTAGTTTATTGTCACTCATGTTTTATTGTTTATATGAATGAAGAGCTCTTTGTTATGTGATATGCATCTTGTGAAGTATGTTAACAATGTTTGTAGCATGCGAGTAAGTGACTGGTTACGCTTAGGTTTAGCTAATTTTTCTTCATAGGATAGGTCATATTTATTTCACCTCCTTTGCTTGATAGGTTAGGTTGCATTCATCTCTTCCAGCTTGCCTCTATAGTCTTTCTTAAGGAATTTAGCTTACTTAAGTTCCTTTGGAATCAAGTTAGCTGAGTTTCATGAGCCTTCTCATAGTTAGCTCCTCTCTTAAACTCTGTAGTTCTTCCTCTGTAGCATCAGAATTCCTCCAATCTCAAACTAAACTTGCTTTAGGATGAAGTAGAAATAGCTAGTCTACCTCTCACATAGATCACTTCTTCTCTCACTCTATCCAATAAGCAATCTACTCATTGCCTCTTTTGCATCATAAGATCATGTGCATTCACCAGCTAGTAATTAAGTCATCTAAAATTCTTCCTTCCCTTAGCTTAAATCTTCTTCCTTCGTCCAGATTGGCATTGGGACTGTCATTCAAACAGGTATTCAGATTGCCATTCAGACCCTTATACTCTCTACATCATTTTAGCATCTTTAGAATCTAGCTTCCTCTGTCCATCTAAGTATAATGCTTCTTGCTTCTGATTTAACAGTTTAGACATACTTTAACTTTGTTTTATGTTTATAACTTCTTAAATGAAGTTCTTCTTCTTTCTCTTAAACCTTCCTCTAAAGTAAAATTCTTCACATCTCATTTCTTAAGTAGTTGTTGTTTCAATTTTTTTTAGATAGTTAATCTCTTCTAAGGTTGTTAGAATCTCTTCTATTGTCAGATTGGTATTTCATCCATATGAACATGTTCATGACATAAAAGTTGGATTATAATAAGATATTCTTATCAAAGTTTCCTGCTTGCCTTGTACTGACCAAGTTTTTCACTTGTTGTCATGAAGAGATTCATGTTATAGTTCTAAGTTTTGTCACACTTTCTTTGTTCAAGTTCTTCTTCCATCATTTAATTCTTACATAGGATGGTATAATTTGATATTATTTTTGGTTAGGTTAGCTTAGTAATTATGTTGTTTAGAGTTTGATCTCTGATCTCTTCTTAAATATCTCTGAGGTCTGACAAGCCAAAATCTGAGATCCCTTCCTACCTAGGCATATATTTTGTCTCAACTCTAAGTCTACTGATCCTGGTCGATAATTAATATTAGGTGTTTCTTTGAGATAGCTCACACACCCAACAATGTGTTCAAACTGAGCTTAATGGATCCAGCATGTCCCACAATAAGAAGTCAATGCCAAGTACAAGAAATTTCATAATCAACATCAAGTTCCACACAAGTTAAAAATGATATAATATGTGGTTGCATTAGAAAAAAGAGCACCTCACGAGGCCCAACTTAAACCATCACCAAGGCTACGTGTGAGAATTCTTTTGAATTAATTATTCCCCCTTTCCTTAGCTTACACCCTATAATAAATTTGAAGCTACTTCAACCATATTTTCCACCTCTTGTGGACAACTCAAAGTTGGTCAAGAACTTGACCCCTACATAACTCAATCCAACAAAACATCCAACTCTATCGGGTCATCAATCAAAGTAAGGTAGCTTCTTCACGAAGGAGAGTGGCTCACTAAGAGTCAAATTCAACAAAATTTTCTAAATCTAATCAACAAACTTCACATGTCCCAAAGTTTTAATGCATTTTTTGGGCATTTCTCTTTCAATTTTGCAGTGGTCTACAAAACTCATATAGCATGACTTAATCTTTGTAACAATCCAATAAATTACCTAAATGAAGTTTGTATGCAATTGGAGATAAACTACCACCATTCTAGCTAGTTTGTATTGAGCAATTGGAGATAAACTACCACCATTCTAGCTAGTTTGTATTGCTTTGCAATGTACAATATTTTTACATTTCATGTGCTCTCTATGATATTTTGTTGGGTGGATGTTGTAAATGTTAGTGTGAAGGTGCTAAGGAAAACTGCAAGAGAAAATCGATAGAAGAAGAGAGGAGATTGCATACTAATTGTAGTATGGGTGTCTGTGGTTGAATCCTTAGGAGGGTAAACAAAGAAGATGTGAAAAATTTCTTTGTAGAGAGATTTGTTACAAAGACCATGAGGGAGATGAGTTGCAATTGAAGATGAATATTTTGCTTGTGAAGAAGATATAAAAGAATAATATGTGATATTGAGGAGGATGACAAAGTTATTGGAGAAAAATGAGGGTCTAGAATGTCCCTTAAGAAGATATAGATTTGAGTTCCATAATAAAAGTTGCGATAGAAGAAGAGAGGAGATTGCATACTAATTGTAGTATGGGTGTCTGTGGTTGAATCCTTAGAGGAGGATAAACAAAGAAGACGTGAAAAATTTCTTTGTAGAGAGATTTGTTACAAAGACCATGAGGGAGATGAGTTGCAATTGAAGATGGATATTTTGCTTGTGAAGAAGATCTAAAAGAATAATATGTGATATTGAGGAGGATGACAAAGTTATTGGAGAAAAATGAGGGTCTAGAATGTCCCTTAAGAAGATGATTGGATCATTTGAGTCCCATAATAAAAGTTGCGTTAGATGAATATTTTGCTTGTGAAGAAGATCTAAAAGAATAATATGTGATATTGAGGAGGATGACAAAGTTATTGGAGAAAAATGAGGGTCTAGAATGTCCCTTAAGAAGATGATTGGATCATTTGAGTCCCATAATAAAAGTTGCGTTGGTGTGCCATACAGATGTAGCAAGCTATGCAACAAAGTTTTGATAAGAAGTAACAATGCTAAAGAAAGGTCATTAGATAAATATACGGATAAAGCATATTAATGATATAATTGTGGTTAGTATACACATTGAATACGTGGTTGCAAAGACAAGTGGTTTAATAAAATATGAGCCATAATGTTTTGTGTATTGTTGACTTATAATGTTTTGTGAAATAGGTAATGCAACAAAAGATAGTGTGCATAACAAAGTAGTTAGTATGATGAAGAGTGTTTTGCACTAACATGTTGTGGTGATAAGATGTGAGTGCATAACAAAGTAGTTAGTATGATGAAGAGTGTTTTGCACTAACGTGTTGTGGTGATAATATGTGAACATAGTTTGAAGATAGTGTAGAAAGGAGGATGGAGATGCAATATTAACAAAGTAGTTAGTATGGTGAAGAGTGTTTTATGTTGTGGTGATAAGATGTGCAACATAGTTTGAAGATAGTGTAGAAAGGAGGATGGGGATGCAATGTGTTAATAGTATTGATTCATGAGCCAGCAATCTTTTGAGTAAGCAACTTTGGGTTATTGTAAAAAGAATTCGAAACACCTTTCAAATTATCATATGGGCCAATATGGTAGTCATGGTGTGCATTTTCATAATCTAAGTGACAAAATTATGGTCGCCTTACTCATTTGAAGAAGCTTGGTAGCATGATTTTCATCTCATGTAAAAGTATCAATTACGTATTTCGATTAAGAGACTTGCCTTAATTAACTTTGGAAAATGTTACAATCTCAAACCTCATAATTTCAATAAAATAAAAAAATAATTTCAATAAAATTTAAATTTCTGGTTTCTTGAGTTTCTTAAAATTCAGCTTAAACAATTGCATGTTGCAGACAACGCCCTTACATGAAGCAAATTGGTATACTATTAATTGAACTTGACATCAATCAACTATTTTGTTTTTGGAAGTGTACAGAACGTGAGGAAAATCCAAGAAAGGCAGACAGAGATGATCAAGCGAAGAATGAAAAAAAGATCAATCACTCTTCACTAACTCCGCCATTGTTATCATACTTGGAACTTCTCTTCTGGACTGTCAGCTGTTGCGCTTATGTTAAAATCGGCTGCTTCGTCGCGAGGGCTACTACCGAATTCAGGCATGTATTCATCTTCATTCACTGGATCATCGTCACGATGAGAAGCTTCAGTGGGCTTATCAGCAGCTGCTTCTTCTTCCAGGTTGTGTTCAGAATATCCGTCCTGTTGATCATTATCACCGCCAGTAGTATAGGGTACTCCACGGGCGCCCCCATCATGATCTCTTTGATCAGAAGAACGATGTTCATGAGAAGCACCACCATTTTCATGTCTTTGGCTCAAAGACTTTTTGGAAGGACTGTACAAAATAAAAATAATTAAAAAATTATGTCTATTTATAAAAGAATGTTTTCAACTTAATTCTTGAGATTCAATATTGATAAATGATAAATTAGGTTTGATTCATAGAAAAACACTTAAATCAGATACAACTTAAACCTTATATTCAAAATGCAATATTATTAAATAATAAAGATTCCTTGAGTTGTATTTTTAAATGAAGATCATTATTTTACTGTGCCTCTAAATTGTGGTGTAGGGATAAATATGAAGGCTGAACTCATGGCTCTTTGGTGTGTTTTGAGGATGGCAAATATTTTTGGTTTAGTGGATCTTAAAGTGTTTGGAAACCATTAAATGGGCTACTGGTGAATATAATTTGAATGTCACTGCATTTCGACATTGGTATATGGGCACCAGAAAATCTCATTTGAACATATATATAGGGAGCACAACTCTTTGGCCGATAAGTTGTCCAAGCAAGCACTTGATGGAGAAGAAGGGCATCTTATATGGGAAGAATGGCAAGCTGAAAACATCCAGGACATGGGTGTTTTATTTGGCCAATAAGTTGACCAAGCAAGCACTTGATGGAGAAGAAGGGAATCTTATATGGGAAGAATGGCAGAATTTCGACATTGGTATATGGGCACCAGAAAATCTCATTTGAACATATATATAGGGAGCACAACTCTTTGGCCGATAAGTTGTCCAAGCAAGCACTTGATGGAGAAGAAGGGCATCTTATATGGGAAGAATGGCAAGCTGAAAACATCCAGGACATGGGTGTTTTATTTGGCCAATAAGTTGACCAAGCAAGCACTTGATGGAGAAGAAGGGCATCTTATATGGGAAGAATGGCAGAAAACATCCAGGACATGGGTGTTTTATCTTCTATGACATGGGTGTTTTATCTTCTATGATTAATCTTTGTATATCGACCTGTTGATATAATTTTTGTTGAAATATTTTAGTGGATAGATGGTTCGATCTTAGTATATTTGTAAAAGCTGATATATTTTGCCTCCGTATTTAACTCTTTGGCCAATAAGTTGTCCAAGCAAGCACTAGATGGAGAAGAAAGGCATCTTATATGGGAAGAATGGCAAGCTGAAAACATCCAGGACATGGGTGTTTTATACTTCCATGATTAATCTTTGTATATCGGCCTGTTGATATCATTTTTGTTGAAATATTTTAGTGGTTGCAAAAAGATGTGAATAGATGGTTCCATCTTAGTATATTTGTAAAGGCTGATATATTTTGCCTCAGTATTTAACTCTTTGGCCAATAAGTTGTCCAAGCAAGCACTTGATGGAGAAGAATGGCATCTTATATGGGAAGAATGGCAGGCTGAAAACATCCAGGACATGGGTGTTTTATCTTCTATGATTAATCTTTGTATATCGACCTGTTGATATCATTTTTGTTGAAATATTTTAGTGGTTGCAAAAAGATGTGGGGCAGGCTGAAAACATCCAGGACATGGGTGGGTTGTTTTATACTTCCATGATTAATCTTTGTATATCGGCCTGCTGATATCATTTTTGTTGAAATATTTTAGTGGTCGCAAAAAGATGTGGATAGATGGTTCCATCTTAGTATATTTGTAAAGGCTGATATATTTTGCCTCAGTATTTAATTCTTTGGCCAATAAGTTGTCCAAGCAAGTACTTGATGGAGAAGAATGGCATCTTATATGGGAAGAATGGCAGGCTGAAAACATTTAGTGGTTGCAAAAAGATGTGGATAGATGGTTCCATCTTAGTATATTTGTAAAAGCTGATATATTTTGCCTCAATATTTAGCATATGTGTTCTTTGAAAAGAACCATAACTATTATTGTACTATTTGATTCGTATGAATAACAATAATACGCCTTTTTCTACTTAAAAAAAATTAAAAAAACAATTAAAACCAGATTCAACTTAAACCTAAATCTATTAAAACCAGATACACCACTGATACATTTACCTTCCATTTGAAGTTAACATGTAAATAAGCAATACAGCTTACCTGTTACCCCTGGAATTATCATTAGGTTGTGAGTCATACTCTGGCAAACGACGATCCCTGTATTCATATGATCAAAGAGTAATAAACAAATTAGTCTACTGTACCTGTTATTTTTAAGTTCCAATCCTCTATGATGAATCCCTATAATCTATGTCCCAGCTTTTAGTTTTCTCGATTGAAATGGAGATTTCAGCATACCTTCTAGGAACGGAAGGACTGCGCGACCTACCGCGTCGGTAAACTGGGCTGGGTGAGTCTCTGTGTCTGCTGTCATTGCCAGGACTACGTCGGTCATCTCTATAACCAGAAATAGGGCTTCTGCTTCTCCTGGGAAAGTCTGGAGGACTATGATTCAATATGTAACTGTCGGGGGATGGGGCGTTTCTGCTACGCCTCGGTCTGTAACCCGGGCTTCGGCTTCGGCTTCTGCTTCTTCTAATCATAGTCTCCCTAATTGGAGATCGAGACCTCGAACGATAAGGATTGCTTCTGCTTCTTCTTCTAAACAAGTAACATCATTTAGAGTATATATGTGTGTGTGATTTGTTATATAGAATATAATGCTCAGCGTTCTGCATAGTTCTACCTGTTGCATTGGCGTTTGATATGACCATATTGTCCACATGTGTAACATCTATTAGACCAGTCACCTTCTCTGCACTCTCTGGCAATATGACCTTCTCGACCACAATTGTAACACACATCTGGGCCTTGTCCTATGATAGAAAGAAGAACGGAAACTAGTTAATTCATCAGATTTAGAGGCATCTGCAAATTCATAATTGCCATTAGAATCAGATAGATTCCATGGATTCAAACCCCAAATGATTGGTTTTCTGGAAAACAACTATACAAACATTAGATTCAGATAGACTCCATGGCTTCAATACTCAAACAATTGGTTTTCTGGAACAACAAAGAATGGGTGTGGGCCTATAATTCTTCGATAAGATGCTTCCAAACTCTAATCTTTTTGAATGAGTGAGCAGAAACAACGATACAGACATTAAATTCAGATAGACTCCATGGCTTCAATACTCAAACAAGGGTTTTCTGGAACAATAAAGAATAGGTGTGGGACTAAAATTCTTCGATGAGATGTTTCCAAACCCTAATCTTTCCATGGATTCTGGCTTCAATACTCAAACAATTGGCTTTCTAAAACAAACAAAGAATGGGTGTGGGCCTATAATTCTTCGATAAGATGCTTCCAAACTCTAATCTTTTTGAACGAGTGAGCAGAAACAACGATACAGACATTAAATTCAGATAGACTCCATGGCTTCAATACTCAAACAATTGGTTTTCTGGAACAACAAAGAATGGGTGTGGGGCTAAAATTCTTTGATGAGATGTTTCCTAATCTTTCCATGGATTCAAACCCCAAATGATTGGTTTTCTGGAAAACAACTATACAAACATTAGATTCAGATAGACTCCATGGCTTCAATACTCAAACAATTGGTTTTCTGGAAAAAACAAAGAATGGGTGTGGGCCTATAATTCTTCGATAAGATGCTTCCAAACTCTAATCTTTTTGAATGAGCAGAAACAACGATACAGACATTAAATTCAGATAGACTCCATGGCTTCAATACTCAAACAATTGGTTTTCTGGAAAAACAAAGAATGGGTGTGGGCCTATAATTCTTCGATAAGATGCTTCCAAATCTTTTTGAATGAGTGAGCAGAAACAACGATACAGACATTAAATTCAGATAGACTCCATGGCTTCAATACTCAAACAATTGGTTTTCTGAAACAACAAGGAATGGGTATGGGCCTATAATTCTTCGATAAGATGCTTCCAATTTCTAATCTTTTTGAATGAGTGAGCAGAAACAACGATACGGACATTAAATTCAGATAGACTCCATGGCTTCAATACTCAAACAATTGGTTTTCTGGAACAAACAAAGAATGGGTGTGGACCTATAATTCTTCGATAAGATGCTTCCAAACTCTAATCTTTTTGAACGAGTGAGCAGAAACAACGATACAGACATTAAATTCAGATAGACTCCATGGCTTCAATACTCAAACAATTGGTTTTCTGGAACAACAAAGAATGGGTGTGGGACTACAATTCTTCTATGAGATGTTTCCAAACCCTAATCTTTTTGAATGAGTGAGCAGAAGTAAATTCATTGCACATAAAGATAGAAAAAATAATGCACCTCGGCCTCCGACACGATTAGGAGGACCGCCACGGGGAAATTCAACACCGGGATCTCTCTCACCATAACCACGAGCATGTCCATAACGATCTTCTGACAGACCTCTGCTTCTTTTTCTTGGGGCCACTCCAAAATTTGGATCCTCAAATACACTTCTTCCACCCGGCCCATTTCGATCATCATAACATGCATCTCGACCTTCGTCACCAAATCGTCCAGATTCCCGACCCCGTCCAGATCCAGCTCCTCTCGGCCCCTTCATTCGCATTATAAACATCCCAAACCAGAATTCATATTTTTTGCAGAAAGAATAGTAACCAGGCATACAAATTCATATTTTTTGCAGAAAGAATAACCAGCCATACAAATTCATATTTTTTTTCAGAAAGAATAGTAACCAGCCATACAAAATTCAGTTAGCTAAGGTAAAGTGATCAACCGTTCTCGCAAACTGGACTATTAGCTGACTTCCATGGATAACTCTCCTATTCATCTCACTCTTTGCATCACCAGCATCACGAGGATCATAGAATTCCTACAATAATAGAACGTTAACCATGGAATTAACTTATAAATCTTCAATCCACATTGCAATAACAAAATGTTACAGAAGTTGTCTGGATAATCAGAGCAAATTAAATTAAGAGTTCCATGAATGCAGAAAAATACAACAAAAGCGAAGCCACGTTTCATTTCCAAATCTCGGATCCTGCAAAATTTCGTGCGAGAGGCCAATCGTTAGTACACCATTAGGCTTTCAGAACAACAACATGTAACATATATTTCAATTGAAGGCAGTAATTACTACCTTCCAAACCTCCGAAATTCATCATCAAGATCAGCCTCCCGAACAGTATTCGATAGGTGACCAACATAAAGTCTGGTTGAAGATCCTTCCCCACGTCTATTGTGGGCCATCTTGAAAGACTGTCAAGAAAGTAAATCAAGAAAAAACAAAACTGTAAAACACTTCAAATCAAATCCATGCAGAAGAACTTCAAGTCAAATCCAGCCATCTCGAAAGACTGTCAAAAAAGTAAAACAAGAAAAAACAAAACTGTAAAACACTTCAAATCAAATCCATGCAGAATAACTAATTGGTGAGAGATTGAGAACACAAATTACTGATCAAATGTATGAAAGGATTTTAAATGATACCTGCAGATGCCCCAAGATCTCTATGAACCATGCAACCTGCAAAGCACCTCCTCTTCCTCCACCCTCACAGTGAAAGCAAGATGGGGCAAGATGCAGAGTTCAAAGAGTCGGACAGTGGGGAGCAAGCGAACGAATGCTCTTTAAAAAAATCCATATGCCTCAAGAAACATTAGCAACTGTATTAACCAACGGTTAGGCAAAAGCTGTTAACTTCACTATAACCGTCCAAAATTAAGCCCTGAGAATAATTAGGAACATAATTTTTAACCATGAAATAAGTGACATTACATCAACAAATCTAACAAATAGCAACTAGACACTCTAGGGCTTCCCAGGTTTTAGCCGAATGAAACTATAAAATGAAATATATGGCTAGATTGAAATGAAACCACCATATGGCTCGAGTGAAATAAAAATAAAATTAGAAGTGGAGGCAAACTATATGCAAAATCAGACGTACTGCACTGAATGAAAAATATAGAACTACAATGAAGAATCACACATGAAGCATATATGATATGAGTTGAATTGAAATTCCAGGTTAATTCAGTCCATCTCCTCCAATGGGACGTGTGACCTAATCTACTACCATGACAGTCCTTCAAACTTTAGTTGGTAGTCCAATGGTAAGGTCATATTAAATTAATTCATTGCCATGGTATTCTCTGGCAGCCTTCCAATGGGTATTTGGGGTATTACCTAAGGGTGTGTGCAAGAAGATGAGGGTCACTTTAGATGCAATCCTACTTTTTCAAAACTCGTTTCTGATGCATAAAAACATAACGTGTTTCTGATACTTAGCACTTGCCATGGTAAAACCCGAGCCTAACATGTCATTGGACATGTAGGTTAGGTAACCATAACGCGTACGTGTTCTATAACTACAAAACGCATACGCGTTATGTAGTTACAAAACATGTACGCGTTATGTAGTTACAAAACGTGTACGCGTTATGTAAATCTAAAATAAATTTTAAAGCACAGTCCCAACCACCCCCATTCACCCGTAGCGCTTTTAACACCTCAGAAACGTGAATTAACTAAATACATCAAAGCTCCTGCACAAGATGGTAGTGTAAGGTAACCTTCAGAAAGGGTTGAAAAGCCCATGGTAGTCTAGGGATTCCTTCCCATTAACATGGCCCAACTAGAATGCCTTCTGATATACTATGTATAAAAACATCCAGCATCTTCCGATTTGTTTTCAAATAATGGATCCAGTGCAGCAGAAGAAATGCATTCTCCTTTGTCAAAGCATGGGAAACACCAGAAGGATTGGCATTCGGAGGAAATAGCTCTAGAGTATCTACTACATCAAGGTGTCTTCAAAAGAATGAAACTAAATCATTAACTGAATACATCAAAGCTCCTGCACAAGATGGTAGTGTAAGGTAACCTTTAGAAAGGGTTGAAAAACCCATGGTAGTCCAGGGATTTCTTCTCATTAACATGGCCCGACTAGAATGCCTTCCGATATACTATGTATAAAAGCATCCAGCATCTTCCGATTTTTTTTCAAATATTGGATCCAGTGCAGTAGAAGAAATGCATTCTCCTTTGTCAAAGCATGGGAAACACCAGAAAGATTGGCATTCGGAGGAAATAGCTCTGGAGTATCTACTACATCAAGGTGTCTTCGAAAGAATGAAACTAAATCATTAACTGAATACATCAAAGCTCCTGCACAAGATGGTAGTGTAAGGTGACCTTCAGAAAGGGTTGAAAATCCCATGGTAGTCCACAGATTCCTTCCCATTAACATGGCTCGACTAGAATGCCTTCCTATATACTATGTATAAAAGCATCCAGCATCTTCCGATTTTTTTTCAAATATTGGATCCACTGCAGCAAAAGAAATGCATTCTCCTTTGTCAAAGCATGGGAAACACCAGAAAGATTGGCATTCGGAGGAAATAGCTCTGGAGTATCTACTACATCAAGGTGTCTTCAAAAGAATGAAACTAAATCATTAATTGAATACATCAAAGCTCTTGAACAAGATGGTAGTGTAAGGTAACCTTCAGAAAGGGTTGAAAAGCCCATGGTAGTCCAGGGATTTCTTCCCATTAACATGGCCAGACTAGAATGCCTTCTGATATACTATGTATAAAAGCATCCAACATCTTCCAATTTTTTTTCAAATATTGGATCCAGTGTAGCAGAAGAAATGCATTCTCCTTTGTCAAAGCATGGGAAACACCAGAAAGATTGGCATTCGGAGGAAATAACTCTGGAGTATCTACCACATCAAGGTGTCTTCGAAAGAATGAAACTAAATCATTAACTGAATACATCAAAGCTCCTGCACAAGATGGTAGTGTAAGGTAACCTTCATAAAGGGTTGAAAATCCCATGGTAGTCCAGGGATTCCTTCCCATTAGCTTGGCCCAATCACTCGTGGATGCAAGATGGAGAAACTTCAGAGAGCCTCGTACCCTAATGATTTTCCCACCTTCATCTACTAGGGGAATATTCTTGCAAAGACTGGTAAGCTCTTCGGACCAGACGTAGTTATTTGCAGATGAATAGTGCAAAAAATGTACAGCATTTGATACACTAGCCAAATCTATGTTGTTGGAAGAACTTACATATTTCAACAAAGGAGTGTTTTGCAGGTGACTTGAAAATCCCTTCCAATTTTCAGCAATAAAATAAAGAGCCAACGGCACGCAATCTTGCTGCTCCGTTTGCTTTTTGGCTCCCGGACGGAAATTCACCAAGTGTCCCTGAACGGTATTTTCATGCGACTTGCAACTTGACTAGAATGCCTTCCAATATCCTATGTATAAAAGCATCCAGCATCTTCCAATTTTTTTTCAAATATTGGATCCACTGCAGCAGAAAAAATGCATTCTCCTTTGTCAAAGCATGGGAAACACCAGAAATATTGGCATTCGGAGGAAATAGATCTGGAGTATCTACTACGTCAAGGTGTCTTCGAAAGAATGAAACTAAATCATTAACTGAATACATCAAATCTCCTGCACAAGATGGTGTGATGGTGATGGTGATGGTGATGACGATGAAGATTTTGATGATGATGCTAATAGTGATGATGATGAAGATGTTGATGATGATGGTGATGGTGATGTTTAGATGACGATCATGATGATGTTCAGAAGATCATGATGGTGATGATGATGGAGAAGATGACGATGATGGATATGTTGATGAGGAACCTACAGATGCCAATGATGATGATGATGATGGTGATGAAGATGATGATGATGGAAATGTTGATGAGGAACCTATAGATGCCAATGATGATGGTGATGACGATGAAGATGTTGATGATGATGGTGCTGGTAATGATGATGAAGATGTTGATGATGATGGTGATGGTGATGTTCGGATGATGATGACGATGATGATGATGGTGACATGATGGAGATGTTGATCTGATGAGGAAGATGATGATGATGATGATGATGGTGATTATGATGAAGATGTTGTTGATGATGATGATGGTGATGAAGATGATGATGATGAAGAAGATGATGATGATGGAGATGTTGTGTTGATGGGGAACCTAGAGATGACAATGATGATGAAGATGGTGATGGTGATGGTGATGGTGATGACGATGAAGATTTTGATGATGATGCTGATGGTGATGATGATGGTGATGAAGATGAAGATGTTGATGGTGATGTTCAGATGGTGATGGTGATGATACTGATGATGATGATGATGATAATGATGATGATGATGATGATGGAGATGTTGATGAGGAAGGGGGAGATGACAATGATGATGAAGATGACAATGATGGTGATGGTGATGATGATGGATATGTTGAAGATGATGGAGATGGCGATGAAGATGATGATGATGATAATGATGGTGAAGATGATGAAGAAGATGATGATGATGGAGATGTTGATCTGTTGACGATGAAGATGATGATTATGGTGATGATGATGATGAAGATGTTGATGGTGATGGTGATGGTGATGAAAATGATGATGATGGAGAAGATGATGATGATGGAGATGTTGATGAGGAACCTACAAATGCCAATGATGATGATGATGATGGTGATGACAATGAAGATGTTGATGATGATGGTGATGGTAATGATGATGAAGATGTTGATGATGATGGTGATGGTGATGTTCAGATGATGATGATGATGGTGACATGATGGAGATGTTGATCTGATTCATGGAAGATGATGATGATGATGGTGATGATGATGAAGATGTTGATGATGATGATGATGGTGATGAATATGATGATGATGAAGAAGATGATGATGATGGAGATGTTGATGTTGATGGGGAACCTAGAGATGACAATGATGATGAAGATGGTGATGATGATGGTGATGGTGATGACGATGACGATGAAGATTTTGATGATGATGGTGATGGTGATGATGATAAAGATGTTGATGATGATGGTGATGGTGATGTTTAGATGATGATGATGATGATGTTCAGAAGATGATGATGATGATGATGATGATGGAGATGTTGATTTGATGAGGAATATGATGATGATGATGATGGTGATGATGATGGTGGTGATGATGGTGATGATGACGATGATGGTCATGAAGATGATGATGATGATGAAGAATATGATGATGATGGAGAACCTAGAGATGAAAATGATGACGAAGATGTTGATGATGGTGATGATGGTGATGATGATGAAGATGATGATGATGGTGTTGGTGATGAAGATGATGATGATGATGATGATGATGATGAAGATGATGATGATGATGGAGATGTTGATGAGGAAGGGGGAGGTGACAATGATGATGAAGATGTTTATGGTGGTGAAGATGTTCATGATGATGGTGATGGTGATGAAGATGATAAGGATGAAGAAGATGATGATGATGGAGATGTTGATGAGGAACCTAGAGATGACAATGATGATGAATATGTTGATGATGATGATGATGGTGATGATGATGAAGATGGTGATGGTGATTAAGATGATGACGAGGAGGGTATCCACCTTATGTATATATTCGCAAATATCCAAGTCCCTATAGAACTCTCTCCCTTCGTTCACCCTTAATCACAAACCCTATGTGCCTTTATCCCTCCCCCCTGTCCTCTCTATCTCACCTTGTATCCCTCCCTCCCTATCTCTTTCTCTATATTTGTCCCTGGTTATGTCCCTCACTCCCTTTACCTCCCTCCCTCTATGTCGCTTTCTCTCCCTTACACCATCTTCGTCTTTGCCACCCCACTGATTCCTCCTTCCCTATCACACA
Organism: Larix kaempferi; assembly: GCA_027924585.1. NCBI lineage: Eukaryota > Viridiplantae > Streptophyta > Pinopsida > Pinales > Pinaceae > Larix > Larix kaempferi. The sequence goes on from BSBM01000545.1 coordinate 16,515,971, forward strand.
CACATAAACACAACCTCCCACTTTCTTTGTTGCTCACAACTCCCTCTAGTCTCTCTCTCTCTCTCTCTCTCTCTCTCTCTCTCAAACACACACACACACACACAAACACACACATTATGTCCCTTTCCATTCTCAAACCCACCCCCCCTCCATCCATATCTATCTACACCTTTCTCCCTCCATCCCTCACCCTACCTTCTCTCCCTCCCTCTCTCATCGTCTGTCTCTCTCTCACCTTCTATCCCTCCCTCATGTTATCTTTCCCTCAACCTATCCCAATCTCTCCATCACTCCCTCTCTCTCACACACTTTATGTCCCTTCCCCCTCCTCTCTCTCTCTCTCTCTCTCTCTCTCTCTCTCTCTCTCTCCATCGCCACCACTCCCTGCATGTCTCCCACCATCACTTTTTGTCCCTCCCTTCCTATCTCTTTATTTCGTTCTATCCCCATCTATCTCTCACTCCCTCTAAATCCATTCCTCCCCATTGTCCCCCCCCCCCTCCCTCTCTCTATGTCCCCCCCCCCCTCCCTCTCTCTATGTCCCCCCCCCTTTGTATTCTTTATTTCTCTCTCACATCCCCCTTGCCTCCCATTCCCCCTTGTCACTCAAGTCTCACTTTCAACTTCTAACCCTATACCTCTTCAGAACCTATTCTACTCCTAATAGTGCTCTCAAGCTCCACTTCCCTTCACCCCCTGTAGCCCATCATGTTCTCATTCCCTTCATCTCTCCCCACTCAAGCTTCCAACATCCTTCTAATCCCTTGACCCTTTCCCACCCCTATTAAATATTAACCGTAGATTCCCTTAACCCTTCCCCACCCCTTCTCAAATATTAAACAAAAATTCCCTTGAGTCTTCCACACCCCCTCTTTCTCAAGTATTAAACATGTATTTTATGATTTACATAACACGGGCATGTTTTGGAACTATATAACGCGTACGCATTCTGTAGTTATATAACGCGTGCGCATTATGTAGTTATATAACGCGAGCGCGTTATGTACATCTAAAATCGCGGCAATATTTTTGAATTTAAACAGAATGCGCTCGTGTTTTGTAGAGCTAAACCAAGCCGAGTCACTTGCTCGCATGTCAACAATAATCCTATGTGTATGCTTTGGAGTTTGCTTCGGTAATTCTAAACCTGTGCTATGTTAATGAAAATCCAAAGCTAGTTGGGTATTTCTTCCAGTTTCTGGAGAAGCCTGTGCTTAGCCACTCGTTACAATATGCTACACATAGTCATTTTTGACGAAATCTTAGACACAAATAACATTTTTTCTGCAGATTCCAAATATGTAACTTTTATTTTGAAATATTAATTTTTCCTATTTTCTTTCAATTTCTTTTCTCCCCTACCTCCTTAACTCGTGAAACACAGTGTTAGTGTTTCTTCCATAACTTTTTCAATTCTCGATTATTTCAAAAAAAAATTGTATGGTGCACAAGAGGACACTAACCTCCACGTTCTATGAAAAACCCATTTCAAGATTTTTGCATTAAGACCTTCAAAGGCTCTACCCACAAAAGAGGTACTATTTTCGAGGTTTGATCACTTAGACAATTATAAAAAAATTATAAAATTACTAATTTAATTTTCGAAAAATAATGGCGCACAAGTGCTATGTGTTCTCTACATGCATGCCGATTTTTGTATCTTAATTCCATCATTTAAGCCCTCAAAGGCTCTACCCACAAAAACATATACCTTATCATTTGCCTGAAAAATAAAAAAGTGTCTATTAGGAAAAATGAAACTTGACATAGCTATGCAAATTTTCAATACATAAAAGTTATATATTCGGAAATGCGATTCAATTTCCTACATTTCATCTTTTTTACTCAATGCAAGATATTTTGCGTAAGTAGCTCAAAAAATCCAAGTAAGCTGAGAGATGCCTGCTTTTTCAATTTTCTATTGCATCTAACGCGCCAAAAGTGACCCTCATTAGCTTGCACTAACCCCTAAGTTCTTTCATGTGTTTTAACCATTGTAATGTGTGTGAACCATGGTAATGAAAAGGAATACTCTAAAGGAGGAAAAGGGATTGGTGAACAATTATATTGAAAAAGAATACTTAAAATAAAAAGAGATTAAAATTTATGAGTATTTTACAATTTAATTTAATAATGTTATAGATATAATAGAATAGTTTGCAATATCTCCTTTGAATAGATCTACATAGAACATAACTCCCTGGTTGATAAACTCTCGAAATAGGCTTTGGAAGGGGAGGAAGGCTATTTAATCTGGGAAGAAGTTCAAGGATCACATGTACATGATATGGGGGTGTCATGTTTCTATGACTAAGTTCATATCTGTTTTTTTGTGGTTTTTGGTTTTGCGGTTCAGCTATATTTTTTAAAGTAGCTGAAAAGTTTGGATCATCTTCTGGATGTTAAGGATGTATTATTTAGAAAAAGTTGTGAACTTTTTGTAGTTAATATATCTCTCGGGACATGAACATTGTTGTACTATTTGATTTTGGATGAATAACAATAGTACACTTTTTTCCACTCAAAAAAAATATTTAAAAATAAAAATAAAGAAAGAGATTTATGAGTATTTACAATTCAATTTTTAATGTTATAAATATAATAGAATAAAATAGATTAGATTGTCTTGATTTTTAATGTTATAAATATAATAGAATAAAATAGATTAGATTGTATTGATGTTATAAATATAATAGAATAGTTTGTATTTATGTTTAAGAAGAGGTTTTTAAAAAAATTATAAAATAAATTTTATATTTATAATTGTGATCTCATTTATTTTAAATATGTTTTAATATATCATATTCTTATTTTTTTTGGGATAGTGTTGTAAAAGATTTTTAATATAATGATTTGTTAGTTTTGTTAGCAAATTTACTATGTAAGTTACTCAAATTTTTATGTTGAATTAAGCACTTATATCTTATTTGTTCATATATATGAAAATGTAGTATTAGACATGACTCAGCTTCATTTTTCCTATATTTACAAAATAGGTATAGATCATTCTTCTTGCTTAATATTTTTCCAATCACCATGTTTTTTGCTAGATGATGAAACCTTAGCATGAATTGAAAAATTATATATTTTTATGCATGAGTATTTTCGCTTGGAGGCAATGTTTTTGTGTGTAAGTAATCTTCGGATTGATCTCACATTTAAGTGCTCAAGATATGTCATGCTTGTAATGTTGACTTCAATTCAAAAAATAAATTAATATAAAACTATATATATATATATATATATATATATATATATAGTCAACTCACAAAAAATAATTCAAATATCAATTCAAATTAAAATAAAAAAGATATATATTAAACTTGGGAAACATTAATACAATTTCGAAATATATCCATATTAAATTCTATAACATAGTGTCAAAGAGATTGTAACATACATTATTAAACAAAAGAAAATGTTATAAATAAACTCAAACTTTGCTTAATAAGTGAACTAGATAAATTAAGACTAATTTTCATTTGGTAACCATATCATACCATGTATTTGATTAAGCAGTTTGTAAAAAAAAAAATAGAGGAAAACCATTAGTGATCAGGATTCTTCTCCAATTCCCATTATTCATAGCTTTTACCCCATAAATTTAGTGTTTGCACTTTCAATGAATTTGATATGGTATGCCCAAGTTATTACACAAAGAGTAATTAGGTGCATATACATCCATGTGTCATGTTTGTAACATTAATGAATTAAATTGATTTTTTTTAATGATATCTATAAAAATGACAAATTAAAAAAATGATTACTATAATAAAATAAACTAGCATAAATTCATCTTAATTGTCAACTGACGATAGGGATCAAATCTCTTCAAGTGCAAACCTTTTTTAGAGTACAAAACTTGAGGAAAGGTTGGATCTATCAACTAGCGATAGATATCAAATCTCTTTAAGAGTAAACATTTTTCACAGTGAAAAACTTGAGGAAAGGTTTGCACCTCGAGGGATTTGATCCCTCTTTGCACTTGATAGATCCAGAGTTAAGATGGATCTATAATGGTAGAATCTTATTTTTTATCATATTAGAATGTCTCTATTACCTTATTTTATACCAAGTCTCAAATGACTAATGATACATTGGTTCATCGGGAAAACCTTTTTCTTTAATTCCTCATTTGTTAATCAATTTCATCATATCATGGTACTAACCCTTATCAAGAGTTGCACTTGATTTGGAAATGTGTATGTGTCCATATGTCTTATTATGAATATGCATAATTGGCATAACATTGAACTCCTTCTAATCGTAATATAAGTACTTGTTAATATCATAGAGTAAGGAGTTTGTATTATAACCCATTGTTACATAATTAGAAAGTTTTTAAACTCTCTCAACTTTATTTCAATATTTTTTTGAAGAAACTCGAACTCCAAACTAGACAATCATATAAAACTATTGTTTTTATAAATATTATGAAGAGTAACTCCACGCTTTCTATTATAAGTTTCTCCACACAAGAATTTTACTTATAAGTAGAATTAAATTCAAAACACAAATATTTATAAAAAGAAGCCACCTCTCTATCTCAATTATCTATAATTATTTTAACATTATTTTAAAAATAACTACAAAATTCTTACCTATAATTTAATGATAAACGTTGAAAAACAACGAGTATAGATTAATTTCTAATATGAAAATCTACGAGACAATATACCTCAAAAGTTCATACCCATTCTAACAAAATATAATTTTATTAAAAAATTCAAAAACATTCCGAAATTAAAACCTTATTAAAGCTTTCCCATAAGCACCCAAAGGAGGAAAGCGATTAAAATAGCTCAATCGAAAGCGGTAAAGTACCAAAAATGACTAAATCGAAAATGCATGTTTATTTTGAGAAACACAAAATATAGGTGACATCACATGGAATAGAACACCCACTAAATTTCATTATTTTGTATTTAATAAATTAGTGAATTTATAGATAATTTTCACCAAATGTCCATCTTGAGAAACGCAAAAATAGAGGTGACATCACGTGGAGTAGCATACATCCTAAATTTCATTAGCTTGATGTTAAAAGTTAATGAATTATAGAAATAGTCATTTCACACTTAAATGTGGAAAATTTTAACATCATTAGGTGGATTATTCTTTTAGGAGTTTTAGAATTTTCTTTGTTGTGAATGATTTTTTAATCTTTAGTTTGCTACATTATGTATGAGTAAGTTATGAAATAAGGATGTTGGGTTTCAATAAACATTATTGATGAGGAATTTAAGATCGGGATAAGATTATTATAAGGTTAATATAGTATAAAATGTGTTTAATATGTGAATTAATATATTTTAAAATTTCAATGATTAATTAATGTTTAGAAGATTTAATTTATTGTAGATGATTTAAATTTTTTTAAGAAACATCATAAATTTGTTACATATTTTTATTTAGTGAATTTGATATAAAGATGTTTAAATCAATGGAATAAACCAGTATATATCCATCTTAAACCTATATCTATCAAGCATCGAGAGGGATCCAATTTTTTGAGGTGTATTTTTTTTTTAAATTTAAACTCAAAAAATTTGATCTCTTTTGATTGATAGATCCGGGTTTAAGTTTTAAGTTTTTATTTTATAAACGAACATCGATTTTTAATTACTTTTCATAATATTTTATTTTATGAACCAACATGGATTTTTTTTAAATACTTTCCATAATTTTTATTTTATGAGCCGATATGAATTTTTTTAATTATTTTGTTACAAACAAACGTTACAACATCTCCCCCATACTGGACTGTAGAGCACCGAGACTCGGTGCAATGAGATGTCATATGTAGGTATTTGCACTACAATTTCTTCATTACAAGTAATATGTAATTTGTGTAGGAAGATTGTATGGGTAATTGCCATGTCTTTGTGTCTTCTCTTATGCCATGAGAAGACAATGATTTAGATTACATTTTCATTTATTTAATATAAGAGGTGATACTATACAAGTAATTATTAACAAAAAAATATCGCATAATCCTAACTCTACATAAGACATGAAACAATGTGAGATTGGATCCATGATTACTTGGATTGCTTAATCCTAAAATAGAAGAGAGTATATATAAAATTAATGATCATTCATAACTTGTATTGTGCTTCCATTGAGCCAAGTGGGAGTGCATTAGCAAAATTAGCACAACCTTAACAACAAGTTGTGACAACTCAACTCTCCTTGATAATTTATGGCACAACAAATTAATAAGCTAACTCAACCATAAATGAATTCATTCATTTTTCATAACAATTTGGGCGACAAGCTCAATTTTCAATTTTCATTAAAGAAATAAACTATACAATGAAATATAGACAACATGAATCTTGATAACAACAATATATCAACTCATTCACCAAATTGTTTACAATTTGATCAAGGTTTAAATAATCTACCAAGGGAATAAGAATTATAAAAAGAATGTCTATTCATATTCTCTATATTCGACAATTGTACAAATTTAAGATGTAGAGAAAGGGAGAGGAAGATAATCCATCATCATTGGAGTTCTTTTGTTCGTGATAGTTGGTTGAGTTGTTAATTTATGTTAGTGGACCTCTGTTTATTTGGATGCTTTGTATGTTAGAAAGGCTAACATGCAAAGGTAGCACGATAATGTATTAGCATGATCAAACTTTGAAACTATGTCACTAGGTCACAACATTTGAATTACACATCTATGACACATTGTCAATTTGCCACTTTGATCTACATTAAATTTGGTTGCTGCATTATGCATACTATGATGAGAATTTTATAATATTTTTCCCTATTATATAGCAACAAAATTTATGTTCCATACTTGAACAAGGTTATGAGTGAACTTCTAGTTGGTGTGAATCCTCTGATTGAGAACCTAGATGATACTTGACTTCTAATGGGATCAAACCTCCCCACATAGGAGTTATTAGTCTCCAAGAACTCTATTCCTAGTCTGGGATATTTCTTCAGTTTTCTCTAAGGGATAACATTTGTCAGCCAAGGGTGGTTGTCTTTTTAGCTTAAAATGGTAATGTGCCAAGGTTCCTTATTTGATTTCCTACTTTCCTCCTTGTAGAATTATATCTTCTTCCACCTTCACACCAATTTTAGTGATAATAGCTTTAAGAATTGCACAATATATTGTTTCTCCTAAACATCCAACATTGAAAACTCATGGAGCTTTACACAATGCATGTTGAACACTAAATAAATTCCCAGGCATAATTGATCCAAGTGGAAATTGATGGCCACCCACCCGTCCCTTTGAGTTACAATGGTTCTCCATCTTCTTGGCAAGTTTTTACGTTTTTTTGGGTCCCAAACTTACGGGACCATTTTGAGGCCCTGAACGATGTTTTTTAGCCAATCGGGGGGGCATGATTTACCATGGCATTCTTTGGCCCCAATCAAAGATTATAATTCTTACATATTTCTTCCCAACGAGCTATTGTGTGTTGTAAATAGAGATCATATACAAAATTTGTGCCCCTGATAAGTTGGCATACCAGCTAGCCACCTCGGGAACCGCAAATCCTTTTGGCGCTTCATCTCCTAGGGTTAGGCTTTTGGCTCCATCTTCAGCTATTGTGTGTTGTAAATAGAGATCATATACAAAATTTGTGCCCCTGATAAGTTGGCATACCAGCTAGCCACCTCGGGAACCGCAAATCCTTTTGGCGCTTCATCTCCTAGGGTTTGGATTGTTATAGCTCAAATAGGCACTTCTCTATCCATGAAGACAACTCAAACGACGACACTTCAAGTGTCACTTTTTTTTCACACAAAAGGACATTTATGGATGGAAGTGCCTTGATTTTACTTTTGTTGATATGGCCCTGAACATTCAAACAAACCTTAGATTATTCCCAAGCATTCTAAAAAGTTGTAATCCTAAAAAAGAGCTCATTCCTTCCTTGTGATGATGCAATATGCGAGTCATTCACTCATTGTCTTTGATTTTCTAGTGAATGCAAGAATAAGTTGCATTCGCTTGTTGCATATACTTTTCTAGCAAACCATTCGCTTATTGCTCTTGTTTTAGGTACGAATGCCCTCAAAAAAATTGAAAATATATATAAAAAATCAGAAATTGAGGGATTTAGGGTGGTTTCGTGAACCACTTGCTTGGTTACAACTTTCCCCAACCGCATGGTAACTATACTTACTAACTATAAAAAGAAGTGAGATGGACCAAATGAGGGATTGTTTGAACATTGTATTGTAATGATGGAGGAATTACTTTCCACACATTCTCCTTCCCTTTATATTTGACTTTGATCATTGATCTCGATCCCTATATGTTGAAGTTATTTCCCTCAAATAGTTTCTACCCTTATGCATGTGGAGATTTGGAGTGGGACTTGTGGAGAACTTGAGCAGGTAAGACCTAGAGTTTTAGTTTCGACGAGGTTTCTAATAGAACATGGTATGGTTTTGTACATTTGTTTATATTTAATGAAGACTAGACATAATTTCCTTCCCTATTTATTTTTTTAATTATTGTATCAGATTTGGCTCATGTTTTATTGTGAATTCTATCACAGAAATAGAAAATAATTTGTCTTAGATGCTACGAGACTTTTTTGGATCTGATCATCATTTTTTGTCGGTTGTTGAAGCAGCAGCTTTGATATATCTCATGCGGTCCATGACATTGCAAACAGATATATGGTTTTTGTATAAAGTGCTAGCTTTTTTGTATCCTAAGTTCTTTTATATACTCAGGAAGGTTTTAATTTGTATTTATGAAGGATAGAACATCTTATATGTTGATCTAGTTACCAGTCAGGCACTTGTGCCTCATGATTCAACATAATACATGCAACATCTTCATGTTTATGAAGAATATAATTTTGTTACTTATATTAATAAAATTACGCTTTTTTCGATTAAAAATAAACTAGGTTTATTTCTATGTTATATTTTGATTTCATTAATCTCTTTTTATAGCCAAGTTTGTTTGAGGAGGGTATTGTCTTTGTGTTGTAGGCTCTTGGATCCAGAGCAAGGAGCAGATCTGAAAAAGCAAAAGAAAATCTAGGACCAACCTTCATAAACAAGGTGCACTAGATTATTTTCCTTCAATCTTTAATATAGATTTGCTTGGTATTAATTTGTGATAAAGAGTCTAAATTGCTTGCAACCAAACCCTTAGGTGTTTGTCTAGATGAACCTAGTATGTTGGAGACATAGCCCCAATAATTTGGAATTTTTCATCAACAACAAAGGCCCTTTTTATCTCTTTGTAATCAACTCCTACAAATCAGTGTATCTGGCACATCTCTCTTCAGAGATAAGCTACCACCATCCGAGCTAGTTTGTATTGCTTTGCAGTTTACACTATCTTTCCATTCCATTCATTAATAGAATTTGGGTTTTATTGTACTATTAATCTCTCTACAAATATGTGTGTGTGTTTCCATTTCATATTGTTTCCTTCATTTTTTTATCTAAATAATATAGATTAGTGGTACTAGAGAAATATAATCTTGTTGTTTCTTGGTGCATGTCCCCAATGATATCCATGTATCAGGAGTTGGGTCTCGAACTAATTAATCTTGGGTACAACCACTCTCATTGTCCCAAGAATCCTCACATGGTAGGAGAAGAAAAGAGATATGACAGAGTAGGAGATCCAATTAATTTGTTGCTTGAGGAACCCCTCGCGTGACAGAGGAACGAGATGATGGATATTTTTTTCCGTGAGACTTTGAAGACTACCAACAATTGTAGAGACACCTTCAACCAACATCCATTTTGGAGGTGTGACACTATTCATGGTACAAGTTCAATTTGACATCCTTTTTTTTGAAGGCCACATAGATGCAGATGCCTTGGATAAATGGTTAGATATTTTAGAGGGTTATTACTATGCTCAAAAAATTTCTAACATCGAAAAGATCACCTTCACACTCCTTAAGTCTCTCCCCCATGTCAAATATTGGTGGGAAGGCTACTAGGACATGCATGCCATGGATCAGTCTACAGCATATGGGATAGAACCCACTTGGGAAGCTTTGTTGATACTTGGAAGGAGGAGGTCTACCCCATCAAAAACTATAATTATGAGTAGTACACAAGATGGATAACTTTGTACCAAGAAAAAGACCAAACAATGTGAAATTTTACCAATATATTCCATACCTTGCACTCAAATCTAGGTATCGGAGAATGTGAATGACACTTGATCCTAAATTATTCCAGTAGCCTACACAAGTACATCTAAACATAGATGTATTTCCTAATCATCTCTTCATTGGGAACCACTTATTAATATGTTGCCAAAATTGAGCAAAAATTCAAGCAGAAGAACAAGTGGGAGTTGGGTTTGCAAATCAACTACAGAAAAAGCCTAGTAAAGGTGGCCCTAACTGACAGAAGAAAGTACAGATCAAGGATGGGTAAACTTGCGAAAACCAATCTAAACCACAAGTAAGCAAGGGTATCAGGAAGTCTAATAAGGACACTGGAAAGTGGTGTGAGTTCCATAGAAGCACCTAGCACAACATTGATGAATGTTGCTCAAAATAATCATTGTTGGTCGAGATGAAATCCTAAGAGACAGTCTCTCGATGAGAATATGATTTAGAGCAAGATAAAGGAAATTGGATCATTGATACAAAACCTGGTGCCAATGTTGCAACGATAAAGATCCAACTAGAAGAGTTAGAGGAGATAGAGGAAGGGAAGTGGTTCTTCCACTCATAGATGTGGATGAAGGGAACTCTACTGCATTTTATTGTTGATAGAAGTATCCAAAAGAATGTGATCTCAGCTGAGGTCAGCAAGATATTAAAGTTCCAAACATTGCCACACCCTATTAACACTTAAATTTTGCACACATGCAACATTTTGGCTAATCTTGTAGTAAGGTGTTATCAACATATAGCATGCATCCCACCAAACACATCCTCATCAGATCCAGAAAGAAGCATGAGTTCAAAAATGCCAAAAATAGTCAAAAGAAGAGGTAGCTTGGTTACACCCATAATAGCCCATGCTATAGCGTGTGTTATCAGTTATGTGCTCACACTAGCCTAGTGTTACGAAGAAAAAATTCCTATGGCTTGGTGTAGACCACAACAGACATATGGACTCGAGAAATCAACCTACTTCCCAACATATGCTATATAAATGCAAATGCTGATAAACAAAATAAATGACCTACCTCAACTAGACGTCTGATGAAGAATTCCGTTGAGCTTTTGAAACACAACACTTGAACCTGCAACTTAGCCTCAACAATAAAGGCAAACAAGTGCATATGATATATAAAAGAGGTCAGCATATCCAATAGCATAATCCATGACATATATAAGAAAATGTACCCAATGATAATAAATGATCATTCACAATATAAATGGACGAGAAAATGAGTATTTCTATTAATATAAATAAGAAGTACAAGATACAACCTCCTGTCGAAAACTCATATAAACCAAGAACTAGGTCCCTCCACTTGTGCCTCCACCACTTCAATCCCCCATACAATGGAAAACTCATGAGTAAAAGAACAAATCCTTCACAATATATGAAAGAGTTTGGGAGGTGAACATAAATGGTTCACAACAACGAGGATCAATGGATATAGACTTAAGCAATAGCAATCAAGGCAAAATTTTGGTAGAGTTTCCATGATCTTCTCTTTCTCCTCCCTCCATGCATCATAATAGCTAAATATATAACCCTCCAAAGGCAAGTGAAAGGTTGAATCGAGTCCTTTCAAGATACATGGAAGACCAAAGATCACAAGGGCATCTTTTTGGAGTGAAAAATAGAGATTTTACTCTCATTTACCAAAAAATTCGATGTACGAAGGTTGTAGTAATGCAACAAGCATATATGTGAGGTGTACTGAAGTAGATCGCGTATAAGAGGAAAAATAGGGGAAAATGGGTTCAAGGAGGACCAAAGATATGGTTTTGAGTCTTCAAATGGGTAAGGGAGGCCAAGGAGTGCTAACGCTCACAAGGTGGAAAAATACGGTGTAACAAATGCCCCCTAATGTGTAAGGTCAGAGAAGGTACTACGATGGCCTAAATACATTACAAATCTCAGAAGTGGAGTGATGGTGACACAAATGGAAGGAGTATCCCACTCATCACAATATAATGATATCTCTGTGTACATATCGGTACAATACATAGAAATCTGATACAATGGCCATGAATAGGCAATATATAGTGAATATATGTCATGAATGGTCATAGCCATGACCCATATAAAGTAAGATATGGTTTCTTGCTGAAGAGGAAACATTTGATGCAGATTGATGGTACAAAATGTTGGTGTATGAGAAAAAACTCTCATACGTTTAATCACGATCACAAGTAGCATATACTGAATGCCACTGAAGTCTGAGGTATTCTACACAAACCATCTATAGTGCATGCCCCATCAAGTGAATAAAGGTATTGATGTCGAACCTGATGTGACATCGTCTGATTACCGGTCATTGAGGTATACCGTTAACAAACGCAAGATAACCCACCAATGATGAAAATGGGTACCAAGGCACTGAGTACATTCACCAAGTGTGAATAAAGGTGTTGAGGTTGAACACTTGACGAATCCATCGATCAGGGGAAATTAATGAATTCCCAACTATCAATGGCAAGATAAAACCATTGATGCCTGCAAGTCTCAAGGTACTCAAAGGACTCTAAATATTGATTCCAGAATAAATGAGTTGGAGTCTATGGAATGAGATTTGATGGAAGGAAGGCATTAATGGATCCCCCATCAACCAACACAAGGTAGGAGCTAAGCTAAAATATTTGGAAGAACTCGGACAAACAGACTGAACGAACCAAAAACCGGGTGCGTCTCTTATGCGTGTACAACATGCAAGTAGTGCACGGGAGAGACCTCCTAAATAGCCATCAATGATGAAGACTACTGACAGGAGCGAGGAAACCACCAATAGGGTCTAATGGAAACCAAGGCACAACACGAATCCCAATGTGTGAATAGATGTCTTGTCGTCAAACACAAGGGAAACCACTTAGTCAAGGACCAATGATGGGATGTCACTTGTTGAGTTCAAGGTCACCTACCAATGAGGAAAGTAGGCCCAGGGTGTAGGGTGGAACATCATATGTGATCGAACTGGACTCATAAGGGATGGCCGACATGCAATAGTCAAGAGATATGAGGAGTGGTTGACTCTGGTTAACAAACTTCCTTTGAACAAGAGCATGAGCGGATGGATAGACTCAGGAAGCATAGACTCAACACTGGATACTGACAATACTTTGTAATGCATGAGGCATCAACAAAGGATCCATAATTACTGGAAGCTTAACCAGCCAGTGGAGTAATATCTAAGAAACGAGTATAGATTCCTAAGTTCATACTAATATCCCGACCCATGATACATGGAGCGGACATGAATGCTCTGTTCAAAGGCAACACGACAACTGCCAATAGAAGGTAGTAAAATTTTCCCGTCTGGATTTTTAATTTATATGATTTTTTTGTATTTTTCATATTATGTAGCTTGAAAAAGAATAAAATTGGTTATGATACAACAGTGAGGGAACGAGTGTCACAGGAAAGCAAACTAGTTCCAAGGAATGGAAAATGCCTATGCTCAATGCAAGGAAGCATGTGCAGGACATGGAAACTCGTGGGTTTTCTCCCTCAAGGTAAGGGTCATCAAGCTACGAAAGATAAATTAAGGCTTTGCTTGGATCGAAAGGAAAAGTGCTCAGGAAAATGGCAAATAACTAAGAAAGCGGGAGCCGTCACAAGGCTCAAAGGCAAGCAGGATAATGCAATGCATTCACAACTTGACATAAACGGGGAGACCTTATGGGAGATGACCAGAATAAAGATAAAGTAGAGTATGAGTCTTCATTGCAATGTCATGGAGGGACTATAAAGGAATCCCAATCCTAAGGAGGAACAACTGCATGGGTTCCATAAGACATAAAAGGGATCTAACTAGGGAACCCATGATCGGAGAGGCCCTACCACCAAATAACGACACTTCTAAAGTAGCATGAAGGTTCTGTGTCAGTTAAAAAGAAAGGTCACACCTAAGGCCTATGAATATGTTCATAAGTTCAATGTAATAATGCAAGCATAATTACATCCTAACCTATATGACGAGTGTCAAAAATACCTGTTGAAGGCGCGAAAAGGTTCAAAATCCACTCCCAATGCAAAAAACTGCTCAAAAAGATACCTCACAACGATATATTAGTCAAAAAGGCTCTAAAAATAGTAAAAACTGTATAAAAGTGGGTAGGGAAAAGTAATAAATAGTAAAAAGAAATATTTTTACCATACCATTTTCATTTTTACCCAACATAGTGCATTTTGGTGGTTTTTACCTTCAATCTTCAAGTGACGATTCCGAGAGCTAGGAGCAACGAAATCACGAGCCGTCAGGACCAGGTAAGAGATCTCATCCTTCCCTTCAAATATATGGCTTTCAATTTGTTTTTTAGTGGTATATTTTTAGTCTTTTTAATAATTTTATGCCCACAATGCGTTGTACGCGAGCTATGGTTCATCAGGTAGCGTGGAGAGACGAGTATGCGCAGGAAAACAAAAAGTAGCCCAGGTATATGCGCGACTATCTCTGAAATAGGCCGCATATAGCACCGTGGGTAAGGTTTTTACATGTTTTGACACTAAAAACTCCTTGATTTTTCCACAGGATGGTGATAGAGTGGAGGGAGAGGGAGCATGATGCAATTGATCATCAAGTTGGAGGTGATTTGGCTGCCCAACAAGCACTACAAGCTTGTGGTTTATATAAGTTTTGGAGTATCGGGGGTTTAAGGGCCCAAAACCGATTACTCACTGAATTGGTAAACTACTGGGACCCGGAAGCTCAGCATTTCGACTTGGATGGACAGCCACTTCCGTTGGAAGTGGAGGACATATACTTCCTTACCGAGTTATCTAGATAAGGAGAGGTGGAAATCCTCAGATCTCACAGCATAGGGGGGGGAGTCACAATAAGTTACTACACTGACAGGTATTGCGTTGAGGGCACCCAAAAAGTGGGTAGCTAAGTCCCCGTAGAGGCTATATCGAGTCTGAGTATGAATATCATCATCCATACTCTCGAGAGGATAGAGGGGTATGCTTCACTTCACCAAGCCTCGAGGCCATTGATATTCTATGTGGTTGAGTACTTGAGGCCTACAGTATATGACTGGTGTACTACACTGCTGGGTACAATGAAACACCAGCTGACAGAGTGCAAGTTGGGGCAAACCAAAAACTTTGGATTTGGGAGCATACTATGCAGTTTATTCTTCAAGAGGGTACCAGGCCTTAGTCTGAGGGTGGAAGTCCATTCTCACAGTCTCCAAGATCCTGACCAGACCTGATGGGTAGAGATACTGAAATGACAGGGGGTGGCCGACTGGCCTCTCCATATATAAATGAGTTCTTCCACTGGTGGTGGCAATAGGTGATCGCCATAGATGACTATCCCTATGAGGGGATCGACTATAGAGGAGACCGAGACATGCCACTTCCACCAGGGGCCACATTCGGAGACATCGGTAAGACACTCTTTTTAAGTTTCAAATATTTAAATTTTTTTGTATTTTTGTTTTAAGTAAAAGAAAAGATATTTTTTGGGTGTGATATCATATATTAATGATGGAGTGTTTGCTTGCATATATGGGTCTAGGAAGACCATAAGGCTTCCCACCACATTGGCACAGAGGCAGGGGTGGAGAGATAGTAGGTGCAGCAGCAGAGCGCACACTAGAGACTGTATGGGTCAACCTGGGTCGCATGACCACCAGGGTACCTATGATCGAGGTGGAGAACCTCCCTAAGGTGATGCAGAGGCATGTAGTGGGGCTACCAACTGGATGGGTGCGGCTTCTCTGGCCTATAGCCAACGTCGTGCACTACTATGTGCAGACTCATCCTGCCGAGGCGGCGAGACCTCCTCGTAGGGCTTAGATTCCATGGGGTTTCATTTTTGTATCGGATATATGTATATTTGAGAGCTACAAGCTCCAGTTTTGTACTATGACATCACTTTTTGGACATATAAACTTTGATAATGAAAAACCTATGACATTTTTGACTCTACTATATTATGTGTACAAATGTATGAATTTTAAATGTGTGATTCATTGCTTTTAATTATGTGACAAATTCCAATCTAGGACATAGTTAGAGTATGCATTAACAATAGGATTAAAACGTCTTGGAACATGAATATAAGTAATAAAATCAAAATGATGTTCCGCAAGAGTCCTACCCTTAAGAATCTCCTTAGTAGCGTGGGATCCCTCACACAGTACCGACCGTTCAACTGAGACACAATCAGCTGTGAATCTAGGTATACCTCTAAAGATTGGATACCATGCGAAATGACATCATGAAGCAACTCAATAACGACACTATACTCAGCCACATTATTCAATGTAGGACCAAGACAAGCACCTCTTGAAGACACAAGTTGGTTGTCAGGCGAGTAAATAACCCAAGCAGTAGAAGCTAACCTCTACGAATGACGGTTGACCCCATCCGCAAATCCTAAGAACACAGGAGATTCTACTGACATCTGTCAACCAAAAGGAAGCAAATCAACAGACTCAAAAAAACCGAAGGAAAACTAAACTATGTACATAAAATATACAATAGTATACAAAGTATCAGCTCAAGCTAGAAGCTCAAGTATAATACCATTTGAGATAGAACCCATTTCTAGGCTCCTTCAGTACGCTCCCCTCATAATATTCTAACACATAGGATCCTTTCTCAAGGACACGCCTCACAATGTAAGGACCATGCCACATCGGGTTAAAATTTCCTATGCCTAGGGGTTCCTTAGCTTGGTCATAAAGAAGAACCAATTCACCTTCAACATACTTCCGGAGATAGACAGACCTATTGTACTAGGCCTTGAAACGACGTTTATTGGAATCTATTGCAATGGAGGCATCCTGACATTGCTCATCAAGATGCTCGAGGAGGAAGAAGCGTTTCTCTACATCCGAAATATTAGGCAGGAGTTCTATGGCTAGCTTCAAATAAGGGATCTCGCATTCAACCGGTAAAATGGACTCCACACCATGAACTAACTAGAAAGGTGAGAAACTGGTGGAAGTCTTCACTGCGGTTCGATAATCCCACAAAGCAGGATACAACATGATATGCCAAGTATTCTTACTTTGTTGGATGGTCTTTTGGAGAATGGCCTTAAGGGACTTATTGACTGCCTCAACCTGGCCATTCGCTTGGGGATAATACGAATATGAGTGATCCTATCTAAACCCAAGCTTAAGCGATAATTCATCCATCATCTTATTTTGAAAGTGACTGCCATGGTTAGTGACAATCTCTCTCAGGATACCGAACCGAGCTATGATCTGACTGAACACAAAGTGGGCTGCTATTTCACCATCAGCTTTAATGGTCGGCATGGCCTCGACCCATTTGGTAAATTAATCTATGACCACTATGATATGATGATGCCCCCCAGCCGAATCTGGGTTGCAATCCATGAAGTCCACCCCCCACTTGGTGAAGGGACCGACGGTAACGACCATATAGAGAGGGGCAGGGTGCGAACGTACATCCGAGAAAACACCTGACAAGGTTGGAATCTCTTTACAGCTTTAACACAATCTTTAAAGATCGTAGGCCAAAAATAAACCTCTCGCAAGATACGTTAAGTTGTAGAAAGCCTGGATAATTAACCACCACATGCCCCACTATGGAAGTCATTCAGCACTAACTCCACCTCTTTATGTGTCAAGAAATGACACAGGAGAGAGTCCTTTCCTCGACGATACAAAGTCTCACCAACAATGACATAATATTTGGCATGATGTCTCACACGTCGTCGCTCATCTTGTGAAATATGCGAAGGGAATTTAAGAGTCCGAAGATATACAATGATGTCTCCATGCCAAGGGTCTGATGACGAGATAAGGAATAAATGCTCATCAATGAATGAGTCTTCATGGACCACTTCCTCATCAAGTCTAGGAAAATATGACATCAACTCTGCGAAAACCAAATACTTCGCAGAATTCGACGAGGAAAAATCGAGATCGAATTCCTGAAGGATGACAATCCATTTATTATACTTCCCCCCAATCAAACGTCGTGTAAGCACAAACTGAAATGGATTGACATGCGCTATAACCGTGGTTTTCCTAAGTAAGATGTAGTGGCGTAGTATCTGGACTACATGAACAGTCACAAGGGCCAGTTTCTCTATGTGAGAATACCTTAGTTCAACATCTACTAGGTTTCGACTATGATAATAGATAACATGCTCTTGAAGCATATCGTCTTCCTGAACCAAGACCATACCAATCGTCTCTTGAAATGCAACCACCTAAAGCAAAAAGTCTCTCACATAGTCGGGTAGACTAAGAAGAGGGGTCGATACCAAGGCTTTCTTAAGAGCGTCGAAATATTGTTGGGCTCTCTCATCCCAGATAAAATGGGTGTCTTTCTTCAGTAATCGCATGAAACCCTTAGTAAGACTGGAAAATTTCATGATGAAACAACGTAATAAAGTGGCCTTCCCTTGGAGGCTTTGAAGTTGAACCAAAGTACCATGGGGAGGAAACTGAAGTATTGCCTCAACCTTCAACGGATCGACTCTAATACATTCCTTCGAGACTACAAATCCTAGAAGGCGATCAGTTTTCACGTAGAAGATTCACTTGTTCGACTTCAAACGAATTTTATAACGATGACATCTCTCAAAAATAAGACGGAGGTGACCTGGGTGATCCACTCTACTACGAGAGTGAGTAGCAAGATCGTCCAGGTAAGCCTCCACTATACGCTTAAGATCATGAAAAGCATAGGTCATGGCCCGCTGAAACGTAGATCTGACATTTTTAAGGCCGAAGGGAATTTTCCGGTATGCGAAAGTACTGATAGGGATAGTGATACGGGTACAGAGACAAAGATACAGGTACATGTTGATAGAGGTACAGATAGAGGTTGCAAAGACGGTGATTGGTTCCTTGTTACAAAGATAGTGATTGTGGTAGGTTGACATAGGTAGTGATGTAGTGATACAAATTGACAGTGGTATAGGTACATGTTTACCAAGGAAGTGATGCAGGTACAAATTAACAGAGATAATGATATAGGTACAGGTTGTGACAATGATACAGTGGCAGATTGATCTTCTTATTCATATCAAGGTGGCAGGATGGGGCAAGTATAGGATATTGAAGTCTCCTTCAGGTTGGAGCATGTAAATAAGGGGGTTGGAGCCTCCTACTAGTCGGTGCTGGTAAGTTAGGGAATTGGAGTTTTCTTCAGGTTGGTGCCTGTAAACCAGGGGGTTGGTGCCTCCTTCTAGTCGTTGTTGGATAATCTTGGAATTTGGTGATTCCTATGAATGTAATCTTGTTATTATATAATAAAAGTATTATGTGGTTTTCTCCCATTTGGGTTTTCACATTAAATCTCTTGTGCAATATGTTCGGTTTATGTGATGATGAATGACATTATTAATGGTTAATATTTACTTGATATAATTAATGTTTGAAATGGTAAAAAGTGCTAAATATTTATCCACCCCCCCTCTATTGGAACATTAAAAACCCACTTTTGACTTAGGATAAAATACATATTTAATCATTTTTTATTAATTTCCTAGGTGTTGACTAAGTAGTTGGCCTAATTTTGTCTTCATATGGAACCACATGCCATCCTGAGTCACTAGGGCACACTTGGATAGATTCTAAATAGTATTTTCCTTGATTCTGTCTAATTTTATTCTCTTCCTAGAATAGTAGTGTGCTTTCTTGATTTAGAAAGTTTTATTCCTTCTTTTCTGCATTTAGTGGATAAGGATAAAGCTTGTTGACTTAGGAAACAATATCTTTTGCCCAACTCGCCCTACTTATCTTTCTGTTAAAGAAATGTAACTGCGGAAGATATTCTAGATGAACTTGTCTATTGTATTATTGTATTCCTCCTTCGAGAGATGTCATTGATGTAATTGATAATGTAAGAGTCACTGAACGAGTCAATGTAAACCCTCATTGTTAGGTCATCCTGGAAATATCTAGATAAGAAGGTCGGCCCAGTTAGGTGATTCAAGACAACCTAATTAGTAAAAAGGTGAAGTCAATTGTTAAGTATAAATAGGAGGTTGAGTTTCTCATTTGGAACACTCACCTCACTCACTCAAGTTCGCATAGGATAGAGAGAATTTTGCATAGGAGAGAGAGAATTTCACACAATTGAAGGAGAGAATTTGTTTTTTCTTGGGGTTTTATCTTGTACTTGGTGAATTCTATATTGAGGAATTTTTGTCGGGGTTTTCTCCCTTATGGTTTCCCTACGAAAAAATTTGTGTTCTTTGTGTTTACTATGCTTGTTTTTCTTTCAGTGAGTATATTGTTTAATGTTATTTTGTTAAACAAGTAAAAACTAATATGGGTTCAGAGCAGGCCTAAAAGAAAACATTGTGTACTCACTGCAACTGCAGAAACTAGGGCTTCTTATTCTGGGATCTCTCTCCACAGATCAGCTGAAAAATAGGGTGCATCTAACTCACCTCACTAGGGAGCATCTTTTTGTCGAAGTAGAATTCAGTTTCGAGAATTTTCATTTTTGGGTCCACCACTACAACCCGGAGAACTAGGGCATCAAGTTTTTGGAAGATCTGCTCACAGATTTGGGAGAAAGAGTACATTTCTCAACTCGCCTTGAGGAGGCACATATTTTCATCCAGTCAGTTTCCCAAGATATTGAAGTTGGAAAAATAGGGTTTCTCTATCAAACCCTAGGTCAAAGTAGAAGCGATTTTCAAAAGGACAACTTTACTAGTAAGCACTATATCCATTCTATTTCTATTTGAGGTTCTCACATTATTAAAATGACAAACACTACCAATCTTGATGAGAAGCTTGAAGGAGATGAGAAATTCAGGACATGGAAATATAGAGTCATGCTCATTGTTGAAGAACATGACCTAGAAGGCCTTGTAAAGGAAGAAGTTGCAGAACCAGAAGGATATGAGGCCAAAGAAGACACAAGAAGTGTTAGAAAAATAGAATCGCAAAGCAATAACAATAAATAGAAATGCAAAGATAATCACACACACATTACAAGAGAGATAGGGATATATCGTGGTTCACCCCAAGATGGGCTGCGTCCACACTAAAGTTGCCAATCCTTATTATTATACCGTCCAGCAAGTGAAGGGATACAACCTGCAGCACAACCGCTGCACTTCCTCTTCACTATCTCACAGTCTCTCTTCCTGATCTCAGAGATATTTACAATGCATAAATCCTAATACATCAACCCTAGCCGTATTACAATGTCTTTCTTTTATAAGGGAAATACAATGGAAAAATACCACGGGATACCCAAAACCATGGGACCGAAATCTGTTGGTGAAAAACAACCCCAAAAAATTTTCTCGGGGGCTACGCCCCCGAACCCCCTAGGGATCATGCCAGGATCATAACCAAACCTAGGGTACAGACACGGCTAAATAATAATATCTTTGAATCTGGAGATCAAGCTCCACAACCAACAATCTTCCACTTGGAGACTGATCACAACAACTCCACCGTTGTTGGACCTTGGACTTGGCAACTTTCTCATCTTCACCTTCATGTTAGAAGGCCAACTGAAACTGAGCAGGAACTCAGTTTCTCTCTGGTCACTACCTTTGTGAACATGTCTGCAGGATTCTGGCTAGTATGTATCTTTTACAGCTTCAACAGTTCATCTTCCAGAATAGAGCGTATGAAATGGTACTTGAGTTGTATATGTTTAGTCCTAGAATGGAATGCTGAGTTGTTTACAAGATGAATGGCACTCTGGCTGTCACTATACAACCTACTATCCTTCTACTTCTTACCCAATTCCTCCATAAACCTCTGCAACCAAATAATCTCTTTACTAGCCTCTGTAACAGCAACATACTCTACTTCCGTTGTTGAAAGTGAAACAACCTTTTGCAGTTTTGAAATCCAACTTACTGCTATTCCACCTACAGTAAACACATACCCTGTAGTGCTCCTCATGCTATCCTTATCACCTGCCATATTTGCATCAACATATCCTTGTAGAACAATGTCTGAACCTCCAAAACATAATGCCTAAGTGGTAGTACCTCTCAAATACTTGAGAATCCACTGTATTGCCTTCCAATGTTGTTTACCTGGATTGTTCATATATCTGCTCACAACTCCCACTCCTTGTGCAATATCTGTTCTTGTGCACACCATGGCATACATCAAGCTGCCAACTGCTGATTGATAGGGAATCTTGGACATGTAATCTGTCTCTTCCTGTGTCTTGGGACACATTTCCTTACTTAGACTAAAATGGCTGGCCAAAGGTGTACTTACTGGTTTTGCATTCTTCATTCTGAACCTCTTCAACACCTTTTGTATGTACTCACTCTAAGACAATGTCAATTTGCAATTTTTCCTATCTCTCGTTATTCTCATACCAAGGATTTGCTTTGCAGCACCCAAATCCTTCATCGCAAATGAATTAGCTAGCTTCCTTTTGAGTATATTTATATCATGCATGTTAGACCCTGCAACAAGCATGTCATCCACATACAATAACAAGATAATATAGCTTTCATTATCTAGCTTCTTGAAATAAACACAGTGATCAGAATGACATCTATTATAACCTTGTTATGTCATAAACCTCTCAAATTTTAAATACCACTGCCTTGGAGCTTGCTGCAAGCCATACAAACTCTTTTTCAACCTGCATGCCAAGTTCTCCTTACCTTTGACCTCATACCCTTGTGGTTGCTGCATATATATCTCTTCCTCCAAATCCCCATGGAGGAAGGTTGTTTTTACATCTAACTGTTCAAGATGCAAATCTTCTACCGCCACTAGACTTAAAATAGTCCTAATTGAAGTCATCTTAACAACAGGAGAAAATATTTCATCAAAATATATACCTTTCTTCTGTGCGAACCCCTTTACAACAAGTCTAGCCTTGTACCGCTTCTTTCCTCATTCTTCTTCCTTCAACCTGTAAATCCATTTGTTCTGCAATGCTCTTTTACCAATAGGCAAATGAACCAAATCCCAAGTCTAGTTTCCTACCAATGAATCCATCTCCTCAGTCATGCCTTGCTCCCACTTCTTTCTAGTTTCCGCCTGCATTGCTTCTTCCTAACATTCTGGTTCACCAGCATCGGTCATTAACAAATAATACATTGAAGGAGAGTATCGTTCAAGGAGTCTACTTAACCTGGTAGATCTTCTTGCAGTTGCAGGAGTTTCAGGCACTTGCTACTGTTCTTGATTTTCTGGCACCTTTGGAACTTCATTTTCTGTAATTTCATCAAGTATTGTGTACTCTGTGTTTTCCTTTTCCTATTTATTTCCGTGCAACTGATCTTTATACATGACCTTTTCATTGAATATCACATCTCTACTCCTAATGATTTTGTTATTTTCATAATCCCATAAGCGATAACCAAAATCATCAACCCCATATCCAATAAAGGTACATTTATTGGATTTAGCTTCAAGCTTTGTTCTATTTTCTTTATCAATATGGACAAATGCTTCACAATCAAACGTTCTCAGAAATGAGTATTTTACCTTTTTATCTGGACATGCCTCCTCTAGAATACCACCATCCAAAGCTCTTGAAGGTCCTCTGTTTATTAAATAAACAACAGTATCTACAGCATCCGCCCAAAACTGTAAGGGCAACCTTGCATGCAATCTCATACACCTTGCACACTCCATGATCCTTCTGTTCATCCTTTCTGACAAACCATTTTCTTGTGGTGTTCCTAGGACTGTCTTCTCTCTATAAATCCCATGGTATGAAGAGTAACTATCAAACTCCTTGCCGCAGTACTCACCTCCATTATCATATCTGAGACACTTCAAACTTTTTCCTGTTTCATTCTCAACCAAAGCTTTCCACTTCTTAAAATTAGCAAACAAATCAGATTTGTGTCTAATGCAATAAACCCAAGTTTTCGTAGTTGCATCATCAATAAATGTAACATAATAATGAGAGCCACCAAGAGATTGTACCAGATCTGGTTCCCATACATCTGTATGCACTAGCTCTAACTTTTCATTCTTTTTTGTTTCCCAACCCTGAGAAATCTTACTCTCTTTTTCAAGTCTGGCAACAACTTCCTTGAGTGGACAATCTGCATCCCCTTCTCACTCATGTGGCCAAGCCTATGATGCCACAATGCTGTATCTATTCCTTTGGAAGCTAAAGAGATAGAATGGTCAGTATTATGAGGACATAAATACAACGTACCTACCCTTTCTCTTTTTTCTATCACCATTGATCCTTTAGTGATCTTCCACCACTTTTCTCCAAATGTAGATAGACAGCCGCCATCTCCCAACATCCCTATTGAGATCAGCTTTATTTTCATAGCAGGAATATGCATTACATCTTTCAACAACCAATCAATTTCATTCTTAACTTTTATCCATACCTTACCCATTCCAACAATTTTA
Organism: Larix kaempferi; assembly: GCA_027924585.1. Lineage (NCBI taxonomy): Eukaryota > Viridiplantae > Streptophyta > Pinopsida > Pinales > Pinaceae > Larix > Larix kaempferi. The sequence goes on from BSBM01000545.1 coordinate 16,540,420, forward strand.
CATGGCTCATCATCACCCAATAAAACATGTCCAAAATCACCTGGAACATAATCATGAAAATATTTCCTATGGGGTGTAGCATGAGATGAATCCCCTGAATCTACTACCCAATAATCACTAGTATTATCTAATGCAAGAATCAAAGCATCTTGTAACACATCACCTATTACATTTGCTTCCTGGGTAGTTTCCTTCTGTCCATCTCCTTTCTTCTTTAGAGATCTGCATTATTTCTTCATATGTCCTTTTTTTCCACAGTTCCAACACTCTATCTTTCCCAGTCTGGACTTGGATCTGCCCGTTTTAAACTTCCCACTATTACCTTGGCTCTTTTCTCTCTCATTTTGTCTTCCTCTGCTCTCCATGGTCAATGCATTACCTGATGTCTGTGTTGGAGAAAACTCACTATGGCTTGGGGTGGACCACAATAGACAGATGACTACCAGAAATCAACTCAATTCCTAGAACTATGCTATATAAATGACAATGCTAAGATAATGAAGAATATAACCAACCTCAATCCAAACGTTTGATGTAGATCCCCGTTGGAGCTTTTCAATCTGTGCACTTGAATCTGCAAATTAGTCTTGACAGCTAATATACAACAAGTACATATAATATATAAACAACATTAACATCATCAATAGCAATGGCCCATGATATAACAAGTAAATGCAACCCAATGTAAGAAAAACAACATTTACAACATTAATGGATGAGAATATGAGTATTTCTATTAATAAACAAGAAGAAGTACAATGTGATACGACCTCTTGCCGGCAGCCAATTTGAACCAAGATCTGGATCAATCCACTTGTGTTTCCACCACTTCAATCCTCCATGAATGGCAAACTCAAACTAGATGGGAGTTTGGAAGGTGAACATAAAGGGTTCACAACTACAAGGATCAATGAGTGTAGACTCAAGATAGAGAAAAAATCCACTAGAGTTCTCATGCTCTTCTTTCTCCTCCCGTCCATAAGCCATATGTGCTCAATATAGAGTCCTCTCAAAGGTAAGTGAAAGGACACATCGAGGCGTTCCTGGGGCAAATGGAGAGCCAAAGGTCACCCAATGACCGCTTTTTGGGAGTGAAAAGTAATAAACTAGTGATTTTTACCATCTTACAAGATACCCGTGGGCTATAGTGATGCAACTCGTGGGTACGCTGGATATAGTGATGCAACTAGCGTATAAGGGAAAAAATAGGGGAAAATAGTGTGTAAAGGATATAAAGTGGTTCTGAGTCATTGAAATGGATCCTCAAAGCCAAAGAGTGTTGATTTTCACAAGGTGGAAGATTAAGTTGTAATAGATGCCCCCTAATGTGTGAGGTCAGATATTGATGCTACAATGGCCAAAATACATTATAAATCTCAGAAGTGGAGTGATGGAGAAACAAGTGGAAAGAGCAACTCACTCGTCATAATACAAGAGTATCCCTGAATACATGTCGGTAGTACAACAATCTGACACAATGGCCATGAATAGGTAGTACATAGTGAAGGTATGTCATAAGTGATCATAGCCATGATCCCTCTATAGTAAGATATGGTCTCCTGCTGCAAAGGAAACAACCGGTGCAAACTGGAGGTACAAACTACTGATATCTGAGAGGTGATATCTCAGATGTAAATTCAAAGTCATAAGTAGCATACTGAATGCCACTATCGCCCGGGGTCTTCTACACAAGTCTTCAATGGTGCAAGTCCCATCAAGTGAATAAAGGAGTTGAGGTCAAACCTGATGTGACATCGCATGATTACCGCTCAATAATGTATACCGTTAACAGACGTGAGATAACCCACCATTAATGAAAATGGGAATCAATGCACAGAGCACAATCATCAGAGTGTGAATAAATGAGTTGAAGTTGAACACTAGGATGAATCCATCGATCAGGGGACATTGATGTATTCCCAAAACTGTCGATGGCGAGAAAACTTGCCACTAATGACTGCAAGCCTCAAGGTACTCAACCGAACTCTAAGCCTCAAGTTCTGGAATAAATGGGTTGAAGTCGACGGAACGAGACTCGCTGGAAGGAGGGAATTAAGGCATCCCCCATCAACCAACACAAGGTACCAGCTACGCTAAAAGATTTGGAAGAACTCAGGTGAAACGAACTGACTCAATAAGGATGGCAGACATGCAATAGTCAAGAGATATGAGGAGTGGCCGAATCTGGGCTCAGGACTTCCTTTGAACAAGAACATGAGCAGATGGATAGACTTAGGCAGCATAGACTTGACATAAACTGTGCAATGCAGGAGGCATTACAAAGGGCTCCATAATGACCGGAAGTTTAACCAATCGGTGGAGAAAACTGAGAAACAAGTACAGCTCCTAAGGTCCAACTATAGTCCCGACTCATAATGTATGGAGTGGAATGAATGCTTTATTCAAAGGTGACACAGCAGCTGCCAACAAGAAGTAGTAACCATAATCCCATCCAGCTTTTTGGAATATTTGGTTTTTTGGTCTTTTTCATATTTGGGGAAAGCTTGAAAAAGAATAAAATTGCTTATAGTACAACAAGTGAGGGAACGAGTGTCAAATAGCGAGCAGACTAGTCCTAAGCAATGGAACATACCTATGATCATTGCAAGGAAGTGCATGCAGGATGTGGACACTCGGGGGGGTGTTCCCTCAGGGTCAAAAGGTCATCAAATTGTGAAGGGAAAATATAAGCTCTGCAGGGCTCGACAGGGAAAGGTGCTCAGGCACCAGGCTAACAACCGAGTAAGTGGGAGCCGACACAAGGCTCAAGCAGCAATCAGGATGATGCAATGCAATCACAACATGATATAACTGAGGGGAGTCCTTAAGGGAGATGGCCAGCATAAGAGAAAGTAGAGTATGAGTTTTTATCGCAACGTCATGGCGTAACTACAAAGGACTCCCAATCCTAAGGACAAACAACGGCATGGGAACCAGAATGCACAAAGGGGTTCTAACTAGGGTACCCATGTTCAGAAAATCCCTACCGCCACATAACGACACTTCTATAGCAGTGTGAAGGTTCCGTGTTGGTTAAGAAGTGGGGTCGCACCTAGGGTTTTTGAAAGTGGTCAAAAGGTCAAATGCATAATGCATGTAGAAATGGCACCTAACCTATATGCCAGGTGTGAAACGTACCTGTCGTAGGTGTGAAATGGTCCAAAACATCTTTCGTCAAAGAAATCTGATTAAAAATTCTACTCCATGACATTATATTAGTCAATAACGGCATCAAACGGTAAAAACTATAGACCAGTGGGTCCTGAAAATTATAAATAGTAATAAAAATTTACAATTTACAATTCATTTTTACTATTCACCCATTTGGAGCTTTGTGGTTAGTTTTCACCTGAAAGTTCAGTTGTCGATTCTGGGAGCTACAAGCATCCATTCATCGAACCGTCCAGAGCAGGTTGGTAGTCTCATCCATACCTTTAATTTCATTGCATTCATTTTAGTTTTCAGCGGTGGGATTTTTAGTTTGGCCAAGCCCTAAATGGCTTCGGTGCTACCCGCGGGCTATAGCTATGCGGGTCATAGGTAGGGCACGATACGCGTAGTCAATGCACAAGATGACCGCGGGTACCCGCCCCTGTATACAAATTATCCCACGAGTACGGCCTTTAAGTTGAAATTGCAAAATAAATTGACTAAAATCCTTGTTTTTCTTCACTCCAGGATGGTTCTAGAGTGGAGGGAGAGGGAGCATGACCAAGTAGATGAGGCCGTGCGCAATGATGTGCAAGCACAGCAGGCATTGCAAGCATGTGGGTTGTACAAATTCTGGAGTATAGGGGGTTTGAGGGCCCAAAACCTACTACTCCGTCGCTTGATCGATTATCGGGATGTTGATGCACAGAACTTCAATCTCAATGGGAAAATCCTCACACTGGAAGTGGACGACATCTACTTTATTATCGGTTTGTCCCATTGAGGTGAGGAGGCCAGTCTTTGGTCTCGTACTGTGGGTGGTGGGATCACCGTCCTTGACTACATAGCGTGGTATTGTCCCGCAAACACACGCACGGTGGGAAGTCAGGTGCCCATCAATGCCATAGTAGATCTGATCATGAAGATCATTGTGGCTACCTTAGTGCGGATAATGGGTTCCAAAGCTCTGCACCAGGCATCCAGGCCAGTGATGTTATATGCATCACAATGGATGCAGCCTATAGTATTTCATTGGTGTACCACACTACTGGGGTCTATGAAGACCCAACTGATAGAATGCAAAGAAGGGAAGGCCAAAAACTTCGGGTATGGGAGTATCTTGTGCAGGTTCTTCTTTGAGAGATTTCAGGGGCTTAGTCCGAGGGTGGATGTCCCTCCTCATAGCCTCCATGATCCAGCCCTAACCCGTTGGGCTGAGATCTTGACACGACAGGGTGGTGGCCATCTGGAATCACCATATACTGAGGCGTTCTTCCGCTGGTGCAACCAACGGATCATTGCCATAGAGGAATATCCCTATGCAGGGATAGACGTTTGCTGAGATAGGGACATGCCACTCCCACCAGACGGAACATTCTGAGACATTGGCGAGTACTCTTTTTAGGTTTTTGTGTATTAAATTTTTATGGATTTTTTATTATAAATGTAAATGCAAAAATCTTTTTGGTGATAGTATCATATCCTAAGGGTTGACTGTTTTCTCACAAATAAGGGCCCAGTGAGACCCGATGGCTTCCTGAGACATGGTCGTTGGGGCAGGGGTGATGAGGCAGTTGATGCTACAATAGGGTGCACTCTACAGACCTTGCGGCACAACCTATCATGGATGGTTGCTAGGGTTCCACAGATATAGGTGGCGCGACTACCTGAGGCCATGCAACACCAAGTAGTGGGGGTTCCGGGTGACTGGGTGCGGTTACTGCAATGGGTAGCCAATGCAGTTCAGTATTTCTACGAGACACATCCTGTCAGGGTGGAAGATAGGCCTCTTCGTAGGGAGTAGATATCCCAGGATCTCATTTTTGTATCGATATGTATATTTTTGAGGGCTACGGGCTCCAGTTTTGTATGACACTACCATTTTTGGACATATGTATAAAAAAATTTGGTTCTCCGGTTCTACTATATGTGTGTATGTACAAATGTATGAATGTCTTCTTTTATTTGTGTGCTTTATGGTGAATGTGACAAATGCCAATCTAATACATAGTTAGCGTATGCATCAGATATATGATTAACACTTCTCAAAACATGTATGTATGTAATTGAAACAAAATGTCGTTCCAAGAGTCTTACCCTTAGGAATTTCCGTAGTAGCGTAGGATCTCGCACACGGTACTAACCATTCAGCTGAGACACAACTAGTTGTGAATCCAAGCAGACTTCTAAAGACTGGATTCCATGTGAAATAGCATCCCGAAGTAGCTCAATGATGGCACTATACTCAGCCACATTGTTAGATGTAGGACCAAAAAAAGCACCTCCTGAGGACACAACTAGGTGGTCAGGTGAGAAAATAACCCAGGCAGCAGAAGAAAGCTACTGTGTATGATGGCTAGCACCATCCGCGAACCCTAAGAATGTAGGAAACTTTGCTGACATCTGTCAATCAAACGGAATCTAATCAGCAAACCTGAAAACCAAAAGAAATCTAAACTATGTACAGAAGCAACTATACAATAGTATACAAAAGTATCAGCCTGAACCAAAGGTTCAAGTGTAATACCACTTGAAACAGATCCCATTTCTAGGCTCCTTCAAGACAATCCCCTCATAGTCTTCTAATTCATAGGCTCCTTTTTCCAGGACACGCCTGACGATGTAAGGACCGTGCCACATGGGGTTGAACTTTCCTGCCCCCAGGGGTTCTTTAGCTTGGTCATATAAGAGGACCAAGTCACCTTTAGCATACTATCGGGGACGAACAGACCTATCATACTGAACCTTAATACAACATTTTTTGGCATCTATAGCCACAGCGGCATCTTGACGTTGCTCGTCAAGTTTCTCAAGGTGGATTAAACGTTGCTCAAGACCCATCGTATCAGGGAGGAGCTCTATGGCCATTTTAAGCGAAGGGATCTCGCATTCAATCGTTAAAAGTGACTCCACACCGTGAACTAACTAAAACGATGAGAACCCGGTGGCAGTCTTGACTGTGGTTCGATACGCCCACAAAGCAAGATATAACATGATGTGCCAGTTGGTCTTGCTTTGTTGGATGGTACGTTGGAGAATGGTCTTCAAAGACTTATTGACTGCTTCTACTTGACCATTCGCTTGGGAATAATAAGAATATGAGTGTTCTTGACGAAACCCAAGCTTGAAAGACAAATCCTCCATCATCTTGTTCTGAAAGTGACCGCCATGGTCAGTGACAATCTCTTTCGGAATACCGAACCAAGTTATAATTTGATTGAATATGAAGTGGGCTGCTGTAGCACCGTCAGCTTTAACGGTAGGCATGGCCTCATCCCATTTGGGAAAATAGTCCACGGCCACTATAATATGGTGATGCCTCCCAGCCGAAGCTGGTTTTCAATCCATGAAGTACACCCCCCACTTAGTGAAGGGACCGACGGTGACGACCGGATGAAGGGGCGTTGGATGCAAGCATATGTTCCGAGAAAACACCTGGCAAGGGTGACATCTCTTCACAGCATTAACATGGTACTTAAAGATGGAAGGCCAGAAATAACCAGCTCACATAATACGTTAGGCTGTAGCAAGCCCGGATAAGTGACCGATGCACGCCCCAGCATGGAAATCATTAAGCACCCGCTCCGCTTCTTCGTGAGTTAAGCAACAACGGAGGATAGAATCCTTTCCTCTGTGATACAAAGTTTCACTGATGATAGCATAATCTTTAGCGTGATGTTTTACACGCCGTCACTCATCTCGTGAATAGTGCAGAGGAAACTTCAAAGTTTGGAGATACACAATGACATCCCCATACCAAGGGTCCTCTGACGAGATAAGAAATAAGTGCTCATCCACAAAGGAATCTTCATGAATGACATCCTCATCAAGTCTCGGAAGGTCCAACATAAGCTCAGCAAACACCAACGATTTCACCGACTTTGTCGAAGAAAAATCAAGATCGAACTCCTGAAGGATAACAATCCATTTATTGTACTTCCCCCCGATAAGGCGTCGTGATAGCACGAACTGAAACAGATTGATATGCGCGACAACTATGGTTGTTCTAAGCAAAATGTAATGGCGTAATCGTTGGACTGAATGAACAGTCGCAAGTGCCAGCTTTTCCACATGAGTATATCTTAGCTCAGCTTCTACTAGATTTCGACTAAGGTAATAGATGACATGCTCGACAAGCGCATCATCAACCTGAACCAAGACCATTCCAATCGTCTCTTGAGAAGCGGCCACGTAAAGAATAAAATCTTGTGCGAATTTTGGTGGACTAAGCACAGGGGCCGATACCAAATCTTTCTTAAGGGCGTCAAAAGACTGTTGGGCTCGCTCATCCCAGATAAAGGGTGTGTCTTTCTTCAATAAGCGTGCGAAACCTTTGGTAAGATTAGCATAATTGACTACGAAACAGCATAGAAAATTGGCTCTCCCTTGGAGGCTCTGAAGTTGTAACAAATTGCACAGAGGAGGCAGATGAAGTATTGCCTCAACTTTGAGAGGATTGACTCTAATACCCTCTTTCGAAACTATAAATCCCAGGCGGCGACCTATCCTTATAGAAAAGATGCATTTGTTAGGATTCAATCGAATCTTGTATCGTATACATCGTTCGAGAATCATGGGGAGGTGCTCGGGGTGGTCCATCCTCTTGCAAGAATGGTCGACAAGATCATCCAAGAAAACCTCCATAATCATTTTAAGATCGTGAAAGGCGTAGGTCATGGCATGCTGAAATGTAGCTCCGTAGTTTTTAAGGCCGAAGGGCATTTTCCGTTATGCAAATGTTCCCCAAGGACAAATGAAAGTTGTCTTATGTTGTTCCTCGGGTTTGATTTGAATTTGGTTATATCCGGAAAATCCGTCCATGAAGGAAAAAATCTCACTTCCGGCACAAGCATCCAAGATTTGATCTATGAATGGTGTGGGGAAGTTGTCTTTCAGACATGCACGGTTCAAATCTCTAAAATTGGTAAATACACGGATCGTTCCCTGCTTCTTATCCACAGGAACAGGGTTTGACACCCATTCGGTAAGGGGAACGAGGTAGATGAAACCAGCTTTGAGCAGTTTCTCCACCTCTGCCTTGATAGCGGTTTCTTTTCTATGGTTCACAACACGTAAGCATTGTCGAACCGGTTTAGAGTTGGGATACGTTCTACTCTCATTGTCAACAATGCGGGGATCTATTCCTGGCATCTCCTTATATGACCAGGCGAAAGATTCCTGGAGTTCTGTAAAAAATTCAGTGTAAATAGCAATCTCCTTAGGAGTGCAATCGTCACTAATGTATACATTCTCAACTTTTATGGGAGTACGAGAGATATTGATTGACGTAGTTGGGGAAATGTTAGCCATATTCCCTTTCGCAAAAACATCATGCGACTCCAAAAGAGCCACAAGGTGACCAACCATCTCTGCTAGAGTCATCCTAAAATCTTCTCGTTCGGCAAGTTCAAGGTTGGGAAGGAAATAAGAGCAATGGTGCATATATTCCCAAGGTCTCTCACTACCACACATGGCCTCCATAATAGCTTCATTAGAAGGAAAAGTATCATCGAGGAAATCGTGTGAACAAGACGAGTTGGCTGCCCAAACCGGCAGCGTAACGGGATCTTCCTCGACTTTTTGGGAAGAAGAGAGATCTGGTTCTGTAGTGGCTTGTTGAATATGCTGGTAAGCAAGCTCAGCTATAGACAGTGGCATAGACATCCTGATATGCGTAATGTTTCCAGACATGGAACTCGTGGACGACAAAGTCCACGGATCATCAAAATAGGAAGTCCAGAATGACATATTATGCAAAGGAGGAGACGCATCGTTGGTAATGGTTCCAATTAAATTCACAGGTGCGAAAAAATCATAAGTTCCCATCAATGAAGGGTACATGCCAACACCCATGTTCCCGGTTTCTAGCTGAGAATGAGTAACCTGTGGGACTATGGATCCCGTGGATGCTGTGGAAGAGGAGTTAGCCTAATCCAGTTGTTCGATGGTCACAATCTTGCCTTCGTGAGGAAAGAAGATAACTCTGAATACAGTGGACGCAACAGCTTTCATGGCATACATCCAATTCTGACCCAGTAAAAGGTTGTAGTCAATGGGCGCATCAACCGCCTCGACTTCAATAGGCACAAACTTACGTCCCAAGGAGACAACAAGGGAAGGGATAATTCCATGCGGCTTAAATGAATGACCGTTGAATGCAGTGAGTGTGGTTCTAGATGCAAGTAGAGGAGGAGGGCCAAGAGATTTCCAACAAGTTAATGACATTACTGACGAAGAGGCACCTTCGTCAACCATAGTACATTTGACAAAAATCTGAAGGCACACCACCTAGATTTGAAAATCCATGTGGTAGGGTAAGCGAGGTTGGACATCAGTAGTATCGAACTTGATAACAGTGGGACTTCCCCCGTCCTAAACTCCTAATGCACTTAAAAGAGCATGCTTCTAAGAAGGACGGGCTTGGAAGACTTCAAGAGCCGACATGGCACACGGAGTGTTAAGATTTAATATGCTAAGACAGAAAATAGCAGCATTACATTCCATTTCACAATAATAGCATATACAGGATCACTAAAGAAACAACAAGCACATCATAAACACAAGAGACACAAATTTATCCTGGGAAACCCTCATGGGGTAGAAAACCCAGTAAAGCTTCCTCAATATAGATGACCAGCAATATACAAAGATGCAAACCAAAGACATGATCTCCTCCTCCATCATAGCAGACCTCTCCTCCACAAGTGCGCTACTCTCAAGTGAGTGAGTGTGTGTAAAATGAGGAATACACCTCCTCTATTTATACACTAATCTGACTTATCTTTTACACAAAACATGTAGGCTCGTATTTAACCAATGGGTTAAATACCCCACTACAACTGACTGGGCCGACCCCTCTAGGGTGGTCTAATAACCCTTTGACCCACATAACACATACAGGGCCGACCCCCACTAGGGAAGTCTAATAACCCGAGTTACCACATTTCGACGGAGGAATAAACATCTCCGGATATACAATAAGGTCTTCAAGGAGGAATGAAACATCTCCAGAATAATAAAGTACAAATATAATATTCTTTGAAGTTACAATATCTCAACACTCCCCCTTAACGAGAAGGATATTATAACAGCATCTGCACAAGCAAGGAGTCATCAACATCATACATGATACATCTATAAATCATTGGAAGCTTTCTCAACATCATCAGTAACTCAAGCAGTTACTGGAACATCTTCAATACTGGAACATCAACATCTTCAGTACTGAGTCTTCATCTTCTGCAACACTCGAACAACTATAACAACATCAACATCTGGATCCTCACGATCATCAACATCGTCATCATACGATCATCAACATCGGGATCATCTCGATCTACAACATCTGGATCATCTCGATCTACAGCATCTGGATCATCACGATCTACAGCATCTGGATCATCTCGATCTGCAGCATTTGGATCATCTCGATCTATAGGATTTGGATCATCACGATCTACAGCATCGTCATCTAGATCAATACGATCAGCAGCATCATCATCTAGATCAATACGATCAGCAGCATCGTCATCTAGATCAACAGTATTAGTATCCACACCAATACAAGTATACACATCATCAATACAAGTACACAATACAAGTATGCACATCATCAATACAAGTATCCACACAATACAAGTATACATCATCAATACAAGTATCCACACAATACAAGTATACATCATCAATACAAGTATCCACACAATAGCAGCATACCCTGCAACACACATGATCATATTACAGGATGATCAATCCTGCTCTCTTTAGGACATAGGTCCATGGATGATGCAATCCTGTCATGTACCTTTTGAACCGAGGTCCAAGGACGATCCATTCCTACCATGTACCTTTTGAACCAAGGTCCAGGGATGATCCAATCCTATCATGTACCTTTTGAACCAAGGTCCGAGGATGATGCAATCCTATCATGTACCTTTTGAACCGAGGTCCAGGGACGATCCAGTCCTATCATGTACCTTTTGAACCGAATTCCAGGGACAATCCAATCCTATCATGTACCTTTTGAACCAAAGTCCAGGGACGATCCAGTCCTATCATGTACCTTTTGAACCGAAGTCCAGGGATGATCCAGTCCTATCATGTACCTTATGAACCGAAGTCCACGGACGATCCAGTCCTATCATTCCATTCTCGGAGACCTCTTGTCTACACCTCAATTCACAGGACTAAAGTTCGAGGACGATACAATCCCCTTACCTGTTCATTCAGGATTTTGTTCTCGGAGACATCTTGTCTATGGCTCAATTCACAATACTAAATTCCGAGGACGATCCAATCCCCTTACCTATTCATTCAGGATTTTTTTCTCGGAGACATCTTGTCTACGGCTCAATTCACGGGACTAAAGTCCAAGGAGGATACAATCCCCTTACCTGTTCATTCAGGATTTTGTTCTCGGAGACATCTTGTCTACGGCTCAATTCGCAGGACTAAAGTCCGAGGACGATGCAATCCCCTTACCTGTTCATTTAGGATTTTTTTCTCGGAGACATCTTGTCTACGGCTCAATTCACAGGACTAAAGTCTGAGGATGATACAATCCCCTTACCTGTTCATTCAGGATTTTGTTCTCGGAGACATCTTGTCTACGGCTCACTTCACAGGACTATGGTCCGAGGACGATACAATCCCCTTACCTATTCATTCAGGATTTTGTTCTCGAAGACATGCGTCTATGGCTCACTTTAGGACTGAAGTCCAGGGATGATCCAATCCCCACATGTCCACTAAGGACTTCATTCTCGAAGACATATGTCTACGGATCCTTTTAGAACATATGTTCAAGGATGATGCAATCCCTCTTCTTTCTCGGAGACATCTGTCTACGGATCCTTTTAGAACATATGTTCAAGGATGATGCAATCCCTCTTCTTTCTTGGAGACATTTGTCTACGGATCCTTTTAGAACATATGTTCAAGGTTGATGCAATCCCTCTTTTCAACTTAGACCCTATCTAAGGACCATCCACCAACCTTTCTATTGACATCACTAATATAGGTATCCTCATCATCGACCTCACTGTCGATGCAGGAAATCTCATCATGAGTGATCACATCACTCCCCCTTTCGAGGAGGGTCCTTCTGAACTATATTAAGTTTGTCTTGGAAAACTTTACTTGAGGTAGAGGTTTGGTTAGTACATCGAATCAGTAGAGGTTTGGTTATTACATCGGATCGGTAGAGGTTTGGTTAGTACATTGGTAACTTGTTACAAATTCAAACTTATAGTCCTTTTCTACACCATATCTTGTATATAGAAATGTCAGATCTCTATGTGCTTTGACTTATCATGGAACACTGGATTCTCTTCCATCTTGATACAACTCTGTTTGTCACATAGTATCACAGTTGGGTCTATCTCTAAGTCAAACAATCCTATAGCCATACTGCTTCACAACTACCAGAGCAAGCAGCCATATATTTCGCTTGTGCTAAGAGCCATACTGGACTGTTTCCTACTAAACCACAAGATCATGGCTGATTCCAGACAATAACATCTTCTCGATGTGCTCTTCCTGTCTAATACACTTTCTGCTCAATCAACATCTGTGTAGCCATCTGGAGTCGTGATCTCCAAAATAGCATAGATCAAAGTCTATCGTATCCTTTAGGTACCTCATCACATGCTTTGCAACTAATAGGGGAACACATCTAGTTTCCACTAGATACTGACTCAAGGTATTCACAGCAAAGCATATATCTGACCTAGTATACATCAATGACCCAATAATTTGTCTGTATAGAGTTATAAACATTAACTCTGATGAGTCATTCGCTAACAGCTTCAAGTTGGAATCCATGCGAGTGGTCATTCCAACACATCAAGTCCTTTTAATATTTATCAGCATATTTTCCCTGGTTGAGAAAGATTCCTTCTGAGCCTTTCCATACTTCCAAACCTAGGAAGTAATGCATCAATCTGAGATCTTTCATTTTTATTTATGCAGCCATCTATCTGTTCCATCTCTTATTAGATGGGTCTACTGATATGAGACTCAACATCATTCGAACTCTGTGGTGAGTTCCTTCTTGCATCCATGTCATCTGTGTATAGAAACCATATTCAACCTTGTAGCAAAGGTTGAGATCCGCATCACCCATGGTGATCATTAAGCTCATCAATTTACTATCGATCCTGGGTACCCATACAGAACCTGATTCACACTTCTTCTTTAATTACATCATTAATAGAATGGTCTTATCTATCCACTTGGAGCAAACATCTTGTTATGATTCTCTTCCTATTTCTAAGAGAATCTTATAGCCATGAGCCTTCTATATTTTGTTTGATTTGTAAATCTTCTTGTTGAACATCCATCACTTGTTCGATGTTCATCATTCTTCATGATCTTTCCTACAAAACAAAATTAGTACATGATTAGTAATACTTTATAATCATGAAGTCATGTTGACATGATAACCTATTATGCATACAGATATCATTTACATAGTTATGCAACTATCTTGACCAAAACTTTGGCACAACACTTTCCCATATCCTGTATGCATACAATGGCTATCTAGATGCCTTCCATCTCTACCAGAACATACTATCGAGAGTGTGCACAGCTCTCAGCATGTTAGCAAAGAGGTTTCATTCTAGACAAGCAACAATGGAATGTTTGTCCAACTTACCAATCATATGCATATTAGTAGTATATTGTTCAATGCTCTATGAATGTTTACACTCAGCATGATATATTCTAGGAATACAAATATGCATACAAGCAATATCATTTATTATTTCAAATAACAACTTAAATACTTATCTTTTATGTTTGTGGGGTTGCTTCCCGCTTGATCTTCTATATGTCTTTTGAACTTCTATTCATTCTGTACCACTGTGCATGCTCAAGTGTGCACTAGTGTCATCATCATGATCTCATACACAAACATACATTCATTAGTATATTCTCAATATTATCAAAACATTCTAATTCTAAATAATCTTGAATATGTATAGTCATGATCATTAGTATTCAGGGTTTCAGGGAATTCTTCTTTTACTCGTGCATATTCTTATTTGATCATAGTACTCTTCTGGTTAATTAAATCACCAAGATAAGAGACATAATATGCATAAACCCTTGATTACTAACTTTATGAATAAGCATAACCAATCATACCAAGTATATTTATATAAGGGATCCTAACACAAGGTAAGATTCTAACTTGACATAGGAAAACATACCTGGATTAGTATACCTGCTTAGTTATGTACAATATACCTCAACAATCTCCTCAATGATTTAGAGATCTTGAGCTAGAACCTGCATGTCTCATAGGTTAAGCATAATATAACAAAGTCAAACATACCTTGTAAGTAGAACAAACATTATGGATGAGTCTTTGTCTTCATGTTGTCATGGTCATGGAACTTGATTTGTCGTTTGTGATGTACCTGTATCTTGTTAGCAGACAACATCAACCTCACACAACACCATAATGCATTAGTACAGTCATATAGCCCTAATCAATGAATGTCTTCAATCATTCACATGCATTCATACTGTTACTAGGGTGATAAGATAATTCTAACATTAATCAAGATTGTACTAATAAATAATATGAAGACAAACACATCATGAACTTAATCAAGAATCAGATTTCAAGACATACCTGAACCTTCTTAAGTCATACCTGTCGAGACTTCTTGTAGTCTTCTTATGTAAGGCCTTAGCCTCAACTCCCCCTGAAACTTGATCTGGAGCTTGATTAGGATGTGTCTTGCTAGCATACTTCAATTTTGAAATCTCCAAAATTTGACCCCTCAAAATTGCCTTCGAAACTTCTCAATCTTCTCGACAGGAACCCGAACTAGGGTTTGATGAAGCCCACCCTTCTGTCCAATCAAAAGGTTCAATCCAAGGCTCTAAACTCTTATATTTCTGAGGAGCTTCCAGCCATGGTTACAGACATCAAAAATTCCAACTTTTGCTGAAGCCCTAATTTTCCATCTTTCCGATCAAAATCCCGAACTGGGGTTTGATCAAGCCCGATCTTCTACCCAACTAAAAAATTCGATCTTGCTCTCTAAATTTCGATTTTACTGAGTATCATTCAGCCGTGGATTCCGATTCCAAAGATTCTAACTTTCTCCAAAACCCTAAATTCCGAAAGCCATGAATGAAGGTGCTCCAAAAATAATTCTATTTTGACAGAAATATGTACCTGATTGTTTCTGATGTAACTCTGAAATTTTCGCTCCACAAGGTCTGAATACGTTTTCTATGGTAGCCTGACCTGTCATCTTTCCAACGCAACAGGTCTGACCTCAATTGGATTTTCTGAGAGAGAGTTATGCCAAGTGTCGCAGCGTGACCTGTTTATGGGATAAAACAGGAGAGCAAACTTGTACGGCGTGCCACGTGTCACTGGTTCAACTTCAGCCTATGAAAACGTTTCCTAAGATATTAAAGTCTGTGTACTACCTGTCAATTTTTACGAAATTTCATTTGGAGCTTCCTATCCCAAGTTATGCCAAGTGTCGCAACGTGACCTGTTTATGGGATAAAACAAGAGAGCTAACTTGTACGGCATGCCACATGTCACTGGTTCAACTTCGGCCTCTGAAAACGTTGCCTGAGATATTAAATGCTGTGTACTACCTGTCACTTTTTACGAAATGTCATTTGGAGCTTCCTAGCCCAATTTATGACCTTTTTTCCTAGGTCACCTGATTTTGACTGAGATCTGGAAGAGGCAGAAACCCTAACTTGTATTGATCATAACTTACAAAGTACAACGAATCTGAGGGTTCCCTTTGGACACAAGATACCTGGAGATGTTATGTACGACCTGTAAAGGTTTCAGATCCTGAACCTTCTCCAAAATGCATTTATGGCGAAAGTTCCACGATGACTGGTTTTTGCTATATAAAACCCTAACCTTCAAATTGTCGTAAGTAAAGCAAGTGTCGTAAGTGCCGTACATTGCCTTCCTTCAGGAAGCTCTGATACCATGTTAAGATTTAATATGATAAGACAGAAAATAGCAGCATTACATTCCATTTCACAATAATAGCATATACAGGATCACTGAAGAAACAACAAGCACAGCATAAACACAAGAGACACAAATTTATCCTGGGAAACCCTCATGAGGTAGAAAACCCAGTAAAGCTTCCTCAATATAGATGACCAGCAATATACAAAGATGCAAACCAAAGACATGATCTCCTCCTCCATCATAGCAGACCTCTCCTCCACAAGTGCGCTACTCTCAAGTGAGTGAGTGTGTGTAAAATGAGGAATACACCTCCTCTATTTATACACTACTCCGACTTATCTTTTACACAAAACATGTAGTCTCATATTTAACCAATGGGTTAAATACCCCACTACAACTGACTGGGCCGACCCCTCTAGGGTGGTCTAATAACCCTTTGACCCACATAACACATACAGGGCCGACCCCCACTAGGGAAGTCTAATAACCCGAGTTACCACATTCCGACGGAGGAATAAACATCTCCGGATATACAATAAGGTCTTCAAGGAGGAATGAAACATCTCCAAAATAATAAAGTACAAATATAATATTCTTTGAAGTTACAATATCTCAACACGGAGTTTGGCCCAAATCTTCCACAATGGAGTAGTTATGGGAAAATTGAGCATTAGGATTATGCATAGAGCGCTTAAGAATACCTTTCGGTATCTGCGGCATATTAGAGGGCTTCTCGATATGCGAGGAATTGTCAGGAGGAGGGGGGAGGCTCACTCCCCAAATTGGGTTGTGGTGCATCATAATCGTGCTGACGAGTGGCAACACTAACCTCTGACTGAACCATGTTCACACATCCATAACCACCAATATTGGAAGAAGATGTTGTCATCTCAGTAGGTCCATAACCAGTGGTGGGAGGATGCGAAGCCATGTTTTGGTGATGAGGTAGGGGATCCTTCAACACAGCTGGGCTCTGTGCCAAATGATTCTTCCATTCAAGGACATAAGTGAGTAAGATGGTCTTCCCCACAGAGCTTGCAAGGAAACTTCACCTTACGCCTAGTTTTATGGTCCTCACCAGCATTTTCACCTTCCCTAGGAGGGTTGGCATTATCCTTATGGGGGGTATTGTGATGGCTATTGTTATTCCCATTGTTTCCACCCTTACGATTGTTTCTTCCCTTTTTCTTAACACCAAGTTGTCGGTTACCTGATTGGTTCGTCATTTGCACACTATGTACATCGGACGACGGGGTGGAAGTGGACAAGGTGTGAACCTGTCCGGGAGTAGACTGGTTTAGCGACAAATTTTGCATTTGATTAGCTACCGAATCTATGGGGCGAGTGCTTGCAGATCCTACAATGCCATCGGCATGCGGTCTAGGAAATGACTGAGGCTCATGACGTGTGCGCAGTGCGTCATGAATAATGTCATACAAAATGACATACTGAGAGTATAATAAGTCTAACTACTGGACTTTCAAGATGGCTTGTTCCTCAGTCACAATGCCGGACATCGAAGCATCCTTAGCAATGTATGGGAGTAGAGACTTGAGGAACCATTCCAATAGGAACTCTAGAGGAATGTTGGCTTTCACTAACCTCTTTCGTTGATGCCACTCTTGAACGTGATCAGAAATATGCGCGGCCTTGTTCTGATGGAAGGTAGATAAAAGTTCAGTACCAGTATCATAGCAAATAGGCAACTGGAAATGATCTAAGAAAACCAAAGCGATCTCGTTAAAACCCCTATAAGTGTTTTCAAGCAACTCGATGTACCACTTTGCGGCTGCCCCCGTGAGGGTGCGTTGAAATAGTCACAATCTAACAGAATCATGATTCAATGAGTTGGAGGAGCACCAAAGGTGAATTGTCGTGACATGATCTCCCCGGTCCTCACCACCTTTCCCTTGAAACTTAGGAATGTCCGAAGGGAGCTTGGTATGGACCGGTGGCCAAGTAGGAGGATCATTCCTGAGCTTCAAAAGATCCAGAAGATTCAAGCGTGCAAGAAACGGGAGCTGAGGCTAGAGAGCTTGATTATAAGCCCCCATAAAAGGATGGTTAAACGGAATCGAATTATAAGATGGACCAAAAGCTTGACCATGAGGATTAAACTGCTGATAATAAGGACCTGACAAACGATAAGCTTTCCCATGGCCATAGGATTGATAACCTCTTCCTACCTGACCCATTTGAGAGTAAGCAGGTATTTGCGTGTTTTGGGCACCATATTGGGGTGGTGGGTTGTACTGGTGGCCAGCACCGACTGTGTTGTAGTAAGGGCTTCCACCATGAGTATGGGGCATATACGTACTATTCGTAGCAGGAATTGTGTTGTAATGACCATAATGGTATGGTATGTTCCCACCCCCAGCATTAGGATTAGCTTGAGCAGTCATGTGGTGACCAGAAGCATGAGATGTATTCCCAGCCCCAACATTGGTGTTACTAGTAGCGGGGATGGTGGCGTTATGTCCATGTGGATAGGATATATTCCCACCCCCTACATTGGCATTACTAGTGGCGGAAATGGACGCAAAAGTATGTAGTATATGTCCACCCCCATGGTTAGGAGGAGCATTAACATTCACAAAAGTAGTCCTGGGTTGACGAGTAGCGGCATGTGCATTAGGTGGTGGATGGCAAGTCGTGTTTTGAACAACGTTCCTATTAGGTTGGGAAATCTTAGGAGGTGGTCTTCTTCCAACATTAGCATTGTTAGGAGGAACATGACCAGTCCCCATACTATGTGTGTGAATGGACAACGTAGTGCCCCCAGTGGGTATAGTATGGCTAACACCATGACTAGTGTCAGTGTGACTACCAAACGTGGTGGAAGGTTCAACTGTACTATAATTAGGCATACCAAAAGAGAGTGTGGTTGGGTTGACCGTAGGACCAGTGTCATCATGTAGTTCTAGCATCATGTGTCTATAATTGTGTGGAAACGAAGGAACGAACGTATCGTCCTGATCTTCGTCCTCAGGTAAGGTTGGCATCCCGTGAAGATAATTATCCGGATTTGAAGGATCGAACGGATCTGATTCAAGTGGATTCGGCCAAATCGAACCAGGTTGAGTCTCAGGTGGATCACCTCCCCATGCCTCACGAGGAGTAGGGGAATCTGAAGTGTGTTCAACTCTGCCCGATGGAGTCAAAGGTATTTCTTCAGTATCAGAATGTGCAACAGTCATGACGTCTTGGACGTATGTCTCGTAAGAATTTGAAGACTCAGAGGGAGCCCGCCGGCGTCCCCTAGCAACAGGGCGTTAAATTTCGGTAGGCTCTAAACCGGCCAACCGACGGGATCGGTGGAGAGTAGGGCTCCATGCCATGATATCTCCGGAGAGAATATAGAATCAAAACATCCCCTAAAGGCCAACTATCGATCAAAAACAGTAAATCAAAAGAAAACACCTAGAGAAACTACAGCCAAGAGCAGACAAACAGAGTGGTTAAATGAGCTCCCAACACTAGAGCCGGTATGTCTCACCTAGGAGAGGCTTGAGACTCCCAAACTATAGCCAGAGGTAACAGAATCAGTTATAATGGCCCCCATACTTCACCGTGTGCACAAGGTCAAGTCCCTATACAACGGCAACTATGATGTCTGACCCCTATCTAACTCAAGACACAAACAGCATAACCACTGCAAGTACCCTATGCGATACCTAGGTAAGGAAACTATGGTCACCGCAATATAACCAATGCTAAAGGACAATCGAAGGTGGGATCCATCGTATGGGAAGGGTAGCTAAGCCCAAAGCACAAGAGAACAAACCTTCGGTACCCCCAGATACGAACAAACCCTGGAAATATCTCCCACGTTCAGTCGGTATCAGAGGGATATCTATTCAACCAACCTCCCATGACCTAGTGCTTAACTCTGGCTTGAGTAGAGCTTCCTAAGAACACTGATATATACCATGGATTCCTCCACTCCCTAGTCAGACACCTAATGTTTCATCTAGTAGTCTTGGATTGTTAACTCACAACGATCTATTCCAAGACTCTAAACCTATGCTAGTTGTTGTACCCTATAAATAAAATTGGTCTAATCAATTTTAAGATTAAGCGTTAATTTGGCTGTGATTACTCAAGGGATATGATCGTGAAACTAGTGATGTGTAAGACTCAATAGTATGCAAAATTGTCAAATCCTAGACTCATTTATCCAATGAAAACAATGCCACTAACATGCACAATCAAATCAACAATTTTGAAATAAATATGCAATCCTTTTATATTTTTCAATGCACAATCAAAATCTAAATGAAGGCAGAAAGCACTCGATGCAAGATGCAATACATAAAAGCAAAAAAAAAAATGTATTTTCTCTTATAAATAAAAGGAAAATGCAAAACTATGTATATGTTTTGTATTTTTCAATATATGGAAATGAAAAATGCAAGCAAAATCCTACTATCTAGTCACTGATATGCCAACGAGATCACTAAGACGACCCAGCAGGTACCAAACAGTAAGACTCGGCCAAAGGAATGAGCTCAAAAGGAAAAAACCAACAAGGCTAAATCCAAATATGGGTAAAAAACCAACAAGGCTCAACCAAGAGAACAGAAGAGTTCTAATCACAACCAAGGCATGGAACAATCAACAAACAGGCCAACAAAGACTTAGGATCAACCAAAACCAACCCAGCAACAACCAAAGGTCATAAATCAACCAAAGCCGAAGTTGTATGCTACTGTCGAAGGAATACCTGCAGGTACCCGCGAGCAGTAGAGTAAACAGAGGTGGGTATATGCAGGCAGAGCTAAGCTAGCCCGCGGGTGAGTAAAGGAAAATGGGAAATCAGAGAGTCCAATGGCTCAGAAAAAGCAAGTTTTCTATAGTGTATCTCAACGGCAGATAAGTGACACAGAGCTTCGACAAACAACAACTCTAATTATGGACTAATGCTCAAAAAATCCCCAAAATGGATGTTTTCCCCAGCGGAGTTTCCATTTCTATGTTGGATAAAACACACTATGGCTTGGGGTAGACCACAACAGATAGATGACTACCAGAAATCAACTCAATTCCCAGAACTATGCTAAGATAATGAAGAATATAACCAACCTCGATCCAAATGTTTGATGTAGATCCCCGTTGGAGCTTTTCAATCCGTGCACTTGAATCTGCAAATTAGTCTTGACAACTAATATACAACAAGTACATATAATATATAAACGACATTAACATCATCAATAGCAATGGCCCATGATATAACAAGTAAATGCAACCCAATGTAAGATAAACAACATTTACAACATTAATGGACGAGAATATGAGTATTTCTATTAATAAACAAGAAGAAGTACAATGTGATACGACCTCTTACCGGCAACCAATCTGAACCAAGATCTGGATCAATCCACTTGTGCCTCCACCACTTCAATCCTCCATGAATGAAAAACTCAAACTAGATAGGAGTTTGGAAGGTGAACATAAAGGGTTCACAACTACAAGGATCAATGAGTGTAGACTCAAGATAGGGCAAAAATCCACTAGAGTTCTCTTTCTCTTCTTTCTCCTCCCGTCCATAAGCCATATGTGCTCAATACATAGTCCTCTCAAAGGTAAGTGAAAGGACACATCGAGGCATTTATGGGGCAGATGGAGAGCCAAAGGTCACCCAATGACCGCTTTTTGGGAGTAAAAAGTAATAAACTAGTGATTTTTACCATTTTACATGATACCTGCGGGCTATAGTGATGCAACCCGCGGGTATGCTGGCTATAGTGATGCAGCTAGCGTATAAGGAAAAAAATAGGGAAAAATAGTGTCTAAAGGATATAAAGTGGTTCTGAGTCAGTGAAATGGATCCTCTAGGCCAAAGAGTGCTGATTCTCACAAGGTGGAAGATTACGTTGTAACAATGTCTCACCTGTGCTTTTTCTTCGCATTTCCTCGCTAAGAATAATATCATCAAATTTCAAGGTGTTTGAACCAGAGACAGAGTTATTTACAGCCATGACCAAGCTATTCCAGCTTTCTGGCAATGAACACAAGATTAGAAGAGCCCTAACCTCATCATCAAAGTTCACACTTACAGAACTTAGTTGATTTGTAACAGTATTAAACTCATTTAAATGATCAATAATAGATCCACCTTCATACATCTTCATATTAAATAAACGCTTCATTAGAAATACCTTGTTGGAGGATGAGGGTTTTTCATACAGCTTACCCAGTGTTGAAATATTGTAACTTCAAAGAATATTATATTTGTATATTATTTATTCCGGAGATGTTCCATACCTCCGATGTGATTATACTATAAATCTGGAGATGTTTATTCCTCCGAGTTGGGTGTGGTAACTAGGGTTATTAGACCCACCATGTGGGGGTCGGCCCAGTCAGTTATAATGGGGTATTTAACCTAATGGTTAAATACGAGCCTACATGTACTTGTGTAAAATACATATCAAAGTAGTGTATAAATAGAGGAGGTGTGTTCCTCATTTGATACACTCACACACTTGAGGATAGCGCACTTGTGGAGGAGAGGTCTGCTATTGTGGAGGAGGATATCATGTCTCAGGGTTTCATCTTTGTATATTGCTGGTCATCTATATTGAGGAAGCTTTGCTGGGTTTTCTACCCCATGAGGGTTTCCCAGGATAAATCTCTGTCTCTTGTGTTTATGTTGTGCTTGTTGTTTCTTCAGTGATCCTGTATATGCTATTATTGTGAAATGGAATGTAATGCTGCTATTTTCTGTCTTAGCATATTGAATTTTAACATGGTATCAGAGCTAACCTGAAGGAAGACAAGGTATGGCACTAACGACACTTCCTTTACTTACGACAATTTGAAGGTTAGGGTTTTACATAGCAAAAACCAGTCATCGTATCACTTTCGCTATAAATCCGTTTTGGAAAAAATTTCGGATCTGAAATTGTTACAGGACGAAGATTAAATCTCCAGGTACCTTGTGTCCAAAGGAAAACCTCTAATTCGTTATACTTTGTGATTTATGATCTGTACAATATAGGGTTTCTGCCTCTTCCAGATCTGAGTCAAAATCAGGTGACATTGGGAAAAAGATCATATCTTGGGCTAGGAAGCTCCAAATGAAATTTCGTAAAAAGTGACAGGTAGTAAACAGTCTGTACTATCTCAGAAAACGTTTTCAGAGGCCGAAGTTGAACCAGTGACACGTGGCACTCCGTAAAAGTTTTCCCTCCTGTATTATCCCAAAACAGGTCATGTTGCGACACTTGGCATAACTCTCTCTTAGAGAGTCCAATTGAGGTCTGACCTATCAAGATGGAAAGATAACAGGCCGAGATACCCCAGGAAATTTTTTCAGAGGCCGAAGTTCAAACAGTGACACGTGGCATGTCGTACAAGTTCGCTTTTCTGTTTTATCCCAAAACAGGTCACGTTGCGACATTTGACATAAATCTCTCTCAGAGAATCCAATTGAGGTCAGACCTATCAGGATGGAAAGATAACAGGTCAGGCTATCTCATAAAACTTTTTCAGACCCTGTGGATTGAAAAGTTTGGAGTTACACCAGAAACAATCAGGTACATATTTCTGTCAAAACATAATTACTTTTGAGTACCTTCATTCATGGCTTCCGGAATTTAGGGCTTTGAAGAAAGTTGGAATTTTTGTAAACGGAGACCACGGCTGAATGCTACTCATCAAAATAGAAATTTAGAGACCAAGATCAGATTTTTTGGTTGGGCAGAAGGCCGGGCTTGATCAAACCCTAGTTCGGGACTTTGATCAGAAAAGTGAAAAATTAGGGCTTCTGTAAAAATGGGAATTTTTGAAATCTGTGACCATGGCTGGAAGCTCCTCAGAAAAATAGAAGCTTAGAGCTTTGGATCAAACATTTTGATTGGGTAGAAGAGTGGGATTCATCAAACCCCAGTTTAGGGTCACGTCCAGTGAATCCCTTCAGGTCCAGTTCTTGCAAATCAAGTGGATAGGGTTAATCCTAGAAGAAGATGGATTGGTCACCTGCATAAGTGAAGGAGTTCCTGTTTCAGAGGGAGATGAGGCTAAGGCTTTACATAAGGAGATTACAAGCGATCTCGACAGGTATGACTCATCGAGGTTGTTTTGAAATTTGTTCAAGATTAAGTTTATGGTATGTTTGTCTTCATGTTATTGCGGTTAGTACAATCTTGATTTTAGATTTGTTGTATCACCTTAACAAAATTATGAATGCATGATAAAAGATATTCATTGGTTAGGGTGTTGACACTTATGATTGTACTAATGCATTATGATGTTGTGTGAGGTTGATGTTGTCTGCTAACAAGATACAGGTACATCACAAAAGACAAATCAGGCTCCATGACCATGAAAACATGAAGACAAAGACTCATCCATAATCTTTGTTCTACTTACGAGGTATGTATGACTTTGTTATATTATGCTTAACCTATGAGACATGCAGGTTCTATCTCAGGATCTCTAAATCATTGAAGAGATTGTTTAGGTATGTTGTACATAACCAAGTAGGTATACTAATCTAGGTATGTTTCCCATGAATCTTACCTTGTGTTAGGATCCCTTATATAAGTATACTTGGAATGATTGGTTATGCTTATTCATAAAGTTAGTAATCAAGGGATTATGCATATTATATCTTTTATCTTGATTGATGATATGCATGAGTAAAAGAAGACTTCCCTGAAATCTTGAATACTAATGTTTATTAACTATAATCATGAATATACATTTTCAAGATTATTTAGTACTATAATGTTTTGATAGCATTTAGAATATACTAATGAGTGCATGTTTGTATGAGATCATGAGGATGACTCTTGAGCATGCACAGTGGTACAGAATGAATAGAAGTTCAAAAGACATACAGAAGATCAAGCGGGAGGCAGCCACACAAACATAAAAGATAAGTATTTGAGTTGTTATTTGAAATAGTAATGATATTGCCTGTAATAGGTTGTATGCATATTTGTATTCCTAGAATATATAATGCTGAGTGTAAACATTCATAGAGCATTGAACAGTATACAACTAATGTGCATATGATTGGTAAGTTGGACAAACATTCCATTGTTGCTTGTCTAGAATGAAACCTCTTTGCTGACATGCTGAGAGTTGTGCACACTCTCGATAGTATGTTTTGGTAGAGATGGAAGGCATCTAGATAGCCACTGTATGCATACAGGATATGGGAAAGTGCTGTGCCAAAGTATTGGTCAAAATAGTTGCATCACTATGTAAATGATATCTGTATGCATAATAGGTTATCATGTCAATATGATTTGATGATTATGAAGTATTACTAATCATGTACTTAATTTTGATTTGTAGGAAAGGTCATGAAGAATGATGGACACCGTACAAGTGGTGGATGTTCAAACAAGAAGATTTACAAATCAAACAAAATATAGAAGGCTCATGGCTAGAAGATTCTCTTAGAAAGGGGAAGAGAATCACGACAAGATGTTTGCTCCAAGTATGGTGTAATTAAAGAAGAAGTGTGAATCAGGTTCTGTATAGGTACCTAGGATCGATAATAAATTGATAAGCTTAATGATCACCATGGGTGATGTGGATCTCAACCTTTGCTACAAGGTTGAATATGATTTCTATACACATATGACATGGATGCAAGAAGGAACTCACCATAGAGTTCGAATGATATTGAGGCTCATATCAGTAGACCCATCTAACGAGAGATGGCACAGATAGATATGCAGAAGATAATTCAATGCAGAAATGAAAATGAAAGATCTCAAATTGATGCTTTACTTCGTAGGTCTGGAAGTATGGCAAGGCTCAGAAGGAATATTTCTCAACCAGGGAAAGTATGATGAGAAATATGACTTGAGGTGTTGGAATGGCCACTCTTATGGATTCCAACTTGAAGCTGTTAGGGGATAACTCATCAGAGTTAGTGGATATAACTCTGTACAGTCAAATTATTGGGTCATTGATGTATCTAACATATACTAGATTAGATATATGCTTTGTTGTGAATAACTTGAGTCAGTATCTAGTGGAAACTAGATGTTTTCACCTGATAGTTGCAAAGCATGTGATGAGGCACCTAAAGGATACGATAGACTTTGATCTGTGCTATCTTGGAGATCACGACTTCAGATGGCTACTCAGATGCTGATTGGGCAGAAAGTGTATCAGACAAGAAGAACACATCAAGAGGATGTTATTGTCTAGGATTAGCCATGATCTCGTGGTTTAGCTGGAAGCAGTCTAGTGTGGCTCTCAGCACAAGCAGAATATATGGCTGTTTGCTCTGCTAGTTGTGAAGAAGTTTGGCTTCAGGATTGTTTGACTTAGAGATAGAACCAACTGTGATCCTATGTGACAAATAGAGTTGTATCAAGATGACATAGAATCCAGTGTTCCATGATAAGTCAAAGATCATAGGGATCTAACAAGATATGACACAGAAAGGAACTATAAAGTTTGAATTTGTAACAGGTTGCTGATGAACTAACCAAACCTCTGTCTCGAGTGAAATTTGAATACTTCCGAGACAAGCTTGGTGTAGCTCAAAAGGACCCTCCTCGAAAGGGGGAGTAGTATAGTCACTGATGATGAGATTGTCTCATCGAACAACAAGGTCGATGATGAGGTAACCTGTTCTCTACACCTAGATACTTAGAAATATTTAGATTTAGGACTCTTATACTTAGAATACTTAGTTTTACTTATACATGCTTTTGATGTTAAGAATACATGCTTTTGATGATAGATGTATTGATGAGAATACATGTGGGGATTGTATCATCCTTGAACACATGTTCTAAAGTGAGCCGTAGATGTATGGTCTCCGAAAATGAAGTCCTTAGTGGACAGGTAGGGATTGTATCATCCCTGGACTTCGGTCCCTGAATAGATCCGTAGACGTATGGTCTCCGAAAATGAAGTCCTTAGTGGACAGGTAGGGGATTGGATCATCCCTGGACTTTCAGTCCTAAAGAGAGCCGTAGACATGAGGTCTCCGAGAATGAAGTCCTCAGTGGACAGTTGAGGGGATTGGATCATCCCTGGACTTTTAGTCCTAAAGAGAGCCGTAGACGTGAGGTCTCCGAGAATGAAGTCCTTAGTGGACAGTTGAGGGGATTGGATCATCCCTGGACTTTCAGTCCTAAAGAGAGCCGTAGACGTGAGGTCTCCGAGAATGAAGTCCTTAGTGGACAGTTGAGGGGATTGGATCATCCCTGGACTTTCAGTCCTAAAGAGAGCCGTAGACGTGAGGTCTCCGAGAATGAAGTCCTCAGTGGACAGTTGAGGGGATTGGATCATCCCTGGACTTTCAGTCCTAAAGAGAGCCGTAGACGTGAGGTCTCCGAGAATGAAGTCCTTAGTGGACAGTTGAGGGGATTGGATCATCCCTGGACTTTCAGTCCTAAAGAGAGCCGTAGACGTGAGGTATCCGAGAATGAAGTCCTCAGTGGACAGTTGAGGGGATTGGATCATCCCTGGACTTTCAGTCCTAAAGAGAGCCGTAGACGTGAGGTCTCCGAGAATGAAGTCCTTAGTGGACAGTTGAGGGGATTATATCATCCCTGGACTTTCAGTCCTAAAGAGAGCCGTAGACGTGAGGTCTCCGAGAATGAAGTCCTTAGTGGATAGTTGAGGGGATTGGATCATCCCTGGACTTTCAGTCCTAAAGAGAGCCGTAGACGTAAGGTCTCCGAGAATGAAGTCCTTAGTGGACAGTTGAGGGGATTGGATCATCCCTGGACTTTCAGTCCTAAAGAGAGCCGTAGACGTGAGGTCTCCGAGAAGTGGGGATTGTATCATCCCCGGACTTAGGTCCCTGAATTGATCCGTAGACGTAAGGTCTCCGAGAAGTGGGGATTGTATCATCCCCGGACTTAGGTCCCTGAATTGATCCATAGACGTGAGGTCTCCGAGAAGTGGGGATTGTATCATCCCCGGACTGCGGTCCCTGAATTGATCCGTAGACGTGAGGTCTCCGAGAAGTGGGGATTGTATCATCCTCGGACTTCGGTCCCTGAATTGATCCGTAGACGTGTGGTCTCCGAGAAGTGGGGGTTGTATCATCCCCGGACTTCAGTCCCTGAATTGATCCGTAGACATGTGGTCTCCGAGAAGTGGGGATTGTATCATCCCCAGACTTCGGTCCCTGAATTGATCCGTAGACATGTGGTCTTCGAGAAGTGGGGATTGTATCATCCCCGGACTTCGGTCCCTGAATTGATCCGTAGACGTGTGGTCTCCGAGAAGTGGGGATTGTATCATCCCCGGACTTCGGTCCCTGAATTGATCCGTAGACGTGTGGTCTCCGAGAAGTGGGGATTGTATCATCCCCGGACTTTGGTCCCTGAATTGATCCGTAGACGAATGGTCTCCGAGAAAGTGATTTTTTATAATGATGTGGTTACTTGTATCGGTATGGATACTTGTATTGATGATGTGGTTACTTGTATCGGTAGGATACTTGTATTGATGATGTGGTTACTTGTATCGGTAGGATACTAGTATTGATGATGTGGTTACTTGTATCGGTAGGATACTAGTATTGATGATGTGGTTACTTGTATCGGTATGGATACTTGTATTGATGATGTGGTTACTTGTATCGGTAGGATACATGTATTGATGACATGGTTACTTGTATCAGTATGGATACTTGTATTGATGATATGTATACTTGTATTGGCATGAATACTTGTACTAATGATGTGGATACTTGTATTGTTATGGATACCTGTGAGATGACGATGCTGATGATCGTGTGATGACGATGCTGATGATCGTGTGATGACGATGCTGATGATCGTGTGATGACGATGCTGATGATCGTGGGATGACGATACTGATGATCGTGCGATGATCGTGATGATGACGATGCTGATGATCGTGTGATGACGATGCTAATGATCGTGAGGATTCAGATGTTGATGTTGTTGTAGCTGTTCGAGTGCTGCAGAAGATAAAGACTCAGTACTGAAGATGTTGATGTTCCAGTATTGAAGATGTTCCAGTAACTGCTTGAGTTACTGATGATGTTGAGAAAGCTTCCAATGATTTATAGATGTATCATGTATGATGTTGATGACTCCTTGCTCGTGCAGATACTGTTATAATATCCTTCTCGTTAAGGGGGAGTGTTGAAATATTGTAACTTCAAAGAATATTATATTTGTATATTATTTATTCCGGAGATGTTCCATACCTCCGATGTGATTATACTATAAATCCGGAGATGTTTATTCCTCCGAGTTGGGTGTGGTAACTAGGGTTATTAGACCCACCATGTGGGGGTCGGCCCAGTCAGTTATAATGGGGTATTTAACCTAATGGTTAAATACGAGCCTACATGTACTTGTGTAAAATACATATCAGAGTAGTGTATAAATAGAGGAGGTGTGTTCCTCATTTGATACACTCACACACTTGAGGATAGCGCACTTGTGGAGGAGAGGTCTGCTATTGTGGAGGAGGAGATCATGTCTCAGGGTTTCATCTTTGTATATTGCTGGTCATCTATATTGAGGAAGCTTTGCTGGGTTTTCTACCCCATGAGGGTTTCCCAGGATAAATCTCTGTCTCTTGTGTTTATGATGTGCTTGTTGTTTCTTCAGTGATCCTGTATATGCTATTATTGTGAAATGGAATGTAATGCTGCTATTTTCTATCTTAGCATATTGAATTTTAACACCCAGTGCGCTCATCAAACCCTCCGTTGTCGTTTCTTTTGAGATATTGAAAGCCACCGACAAAGCCAGGATTAGCCGTATTGTTCCCAGAACCTTTCTTTCAAGAACCTCCCATTCTTCATCCTTCATGGCCGTCGGCTACTTTGCTCTTCCTCCCAACGGTAGGAATAGATCCTTCTGGTACAGATAGTCCTCCATTTCCATCTTCCATAACTGAAAGTTTTGGCCATTAAACTTCTCGACCTTAAACTTTCCTTCTTCTACCATTGCTCCCACTCGAACCAGAAACCATAGCTTCCCTCGGGTTATCTACCAAATAGACCTTCGACTCTGATACCAATTGTTAGAAAAACAAGATCGTAGAGCAATAATAATAAACGGAAATGCAAATATAATCACACTCACATTACAAGAGAGACACAGATATATCGTGGTTCACCCCAAGATGGGCTACGTCCACACTGAAGTTTCCAGTCCTTATTATTATACCGTCCAGCAAAGTGAAGGGATACAACCTGTAGCACAATCGCTGCACTTCCTCTTCACTATCTCATAGTCTCTCTTCCTGATCTCAGAGATCTTTACAATGCATAAAACCTAATACATCAACCCTAGCCGTATTACAATGTCTTTCTTTTATAAGGGAAATACAATGGGAAAATACCATGGGATACCCAAAACCATGGGCCCAAAATCTATTGGTGAAAATAGCCCCAAAAAAATTTCTCGGGGGCCCACTAGCCCCCGCACCCCTTGGGGATCGTGCCGGGATCATAACCAAACCTAGGGTATGGACATGGCTGAATAATAATATCTCTCAATATGGAGATTAGGCTCCACAACCAACAAGAAGAATAAGATCAAGGCTAAGAGGATCATTTCTGACTCTATCAAAGTCACTTTATTGCTCAAGTGTATTCAAATAATACTCCAAAATAAGTGTTTGATGCCTTGACTAGTCTATTTGAAGGAAAGAATATTAACAAAAAGATGACCTTGAGAAATCAAATCAAGGGTGTGAAGATTCAGAAGTCTAAGACTACGCATTCATATTTCACCAGAGTATCTCAGATCAAAGAACAATTAGAAGCCATTTGAGGCATGATAGAAGAAGCCAAAGTTGTGATGACCACTTTGAATGGTATTCTTAGATATCGAGAACCCTTCATTCATGGCATATGCACTAGGAAGAAATTAATCCAATTCAGAAAACTATGGGAAGAGTGTATGCAAGAGGAAGAAAGAATAGTAGTAAGAGAAGAGAAACTCAATGATAGTGAAGATCAAGCTTGGAAACCCATGCCAAAAGAGGAAGGAAAAGAAAGAATGAGGTATGTACTCATGACCACTCTCCCAGAAGACCTCAAGGATTTCAAAAGGACAAGAGTGTCAAGAAATAATTCTCCCCCTTTGAATATTTCTCTTGTCACAAGATGGGACACATTGCGAGAATTTTTCCTCTCAAATATGGACAATTCAAGAAGCAGAAGAAAAGATATCATGCTCCTACAGCTGAAGATAGTGAATATGATGACGAAATCAAAACTAGAGAAGATGAAGATTCCAGTGAATAATATGTTCTAATCTCAACCCTCACAGGTTCAGTATCTCATGGAAGTGATACTTGGCTAGTGGACAATGGAGCCTCCAAACACATGATGGTATACAAAGAATATCTTTCACATCTCATATGGAAAGATTCTCCACACAAAGTAAAGCTTGGATATGACTACCAGTATCCTATCAAAGGAATGGGGGAGACTACTTACAAATTGGACTCTAGAAAGTCCATGAACATGAAGAAAGTCCTATATGTTCCAGGTTTGAAAAAGAACCTTCTTTCTATCTCAACATTAGATAAGAAATTTCTTAGAGTTGCATTTGTAGATGGTGAAGCTCTTGTGTGGCCAAAGGGTAATATAATCAATGATGCAATTGTTATTGGAGTTGAAGAAGAAGGACTCTATAAACTCAAGGGTCATGCAAATTCAACACTAATTTGGCTAGTACCATGAGCCCCTATGAATTATGGCATTGAAGACTAGCTCATGTACACTACAAAGATTTACCAATAGTGAGTAAGGTGGTGACTAGATTACCATAAATCCAATTTAATCATGAAGGAGTGTGCAAAGGATGCGCGCAAGGAAAAATCACAAAGAAACCATTTCCAAGTAGCAATATCAAAGCAAAAGGAATATTGGATATTGTTCACTCCGACATTTGTGGACCTATAACAACCACTTCATTAAGCGGATATGTTTACTATGCTTCCTTTATTGATGACTATTCCCGCAAAACATGGATTTATTTTCTAAAGAATAAGAATTAAGTATTTGAAAATTTTAAAGAGTTTGAGGCTCTTGTAGAAAGCCTCTCTGAAAAGAAGATCGAGATAATAAGGACAGATAATGGATGGGAATACACTTTAGGTGATTTTAAATATTTCTGTAAACAAGCAGGGATTAAGAGGGAGCTTACCATTCCCTATGATCCACAACAAAATGGTGTAGCTGAAAGGAAGAATAGATCTATCATGGAAGCAGTGAAGGCATGATCCATGATCAATATCTACCCATTCATATATGGGATGAAGAAGCTAGAACCACAGTCTATGTACAAAATCAAATCTCTCATAGTGTTCTTGGAAATAAGACCCCAGAAGAAATGTTTACAGGTAAGAATCCTGAACTCAGTCATCTAAATATATTTGGATGTCTAGTATTTATTCACATTCCAAAAGAGAAGAGAACAAAGTTTTAACCTTCGGGAATAAAGGGGATGTTTGTGGGTTACAGTGAGCAATCAAAGGCTTACCATATCTACATCCCAGTATACCTCCAAATTGAAATTAGTAGAGATGTTACATTTGATGAAGATACAGCTTTAAACAAATATAAGAAGACTCATGAGGATGAAGAGGAGCATGAAGCTCCTAGAGTTACATAAACTAATAATGCACCAGACAGGAATATTGAAGAAGAACATATTCGATAGGATCATGACATGCGAGAACCCCAAAGACCTGAAGAGGCACCTCATGAGGTAAATCCACAGAAGATAATACCATCTTGGGAACGATAAATAATTCAATATGCCAAAAAATATGGTGCCCCGGAAGGAACCAACAAAAAAAGCAAGAGACCAAGGCCATACTCTAGTTATGTAGCCTTGATGTGTAACCTTGTTGAATAAGAACCCACATGTTTCGAAGATGCAGCAAAGAAGAAGGAATGTTTGGATGCTATGATTGAAGAATACCAATCCATCATAAAGAATGATGTTTGGGATGTGGTACCAAGATCGAAGGAAAAGTCAATAGTTTCGTTAAAAAAGATTTTCAAAACAAAACATTCGGCAGATGGAAGCATTGAGAAGTTCAAGGCAAGGTTCGTATCTCGGGGGTTTTCTAAAATGGAAGGAATTTATTATGAGGAGACTTTTTCTCCTATAGCTAGATATACCTCAATTAGAACCATCCTTGCCTTGGCAGCTAAGATGAAATGGAAGTTACATCAGATGGATGTAAATACAGTTTTCCTTAATGGAAAGATAGAAGAGGAAGTATATATCGAGCAACCAGAAGGATTTGAAACAGATGATACAAAATCACATGTATGTAAACTAAATAAAGAACTATATGGGTTGAAGCAAGCACCCAGAGCATGGTATGGAAGAATTGATAGTTTCCTGATGAGCTTGGGCTTTACCAAGAGTAAAGCAGATTCTAACCTTTATTATAAGGTCATAGATGATGAAACTATGATATTGCTATTGTATGTAGATGATTTATTTATGACAAAAGAAGACAAGCCCATCACTGAATGTAAGAAGAAGCTTGCTACAGAATTTGAAATGAAAGACCTTGGGAAGATGCACTATTTTCTAGGTCTTGAAGTATGGTAGTTCCCAGATGAGATTTTCCTAAATCAAGGAAATATATTGTTGAGATACTAAAGAGATTTGGTATGTTGGATTGTAAGGCCATGACTACTCCAATGGTGACAAACTTGAAGCTCTTAAATGATGCTTCATCAGAGATAGCAGATGTTACAATGTTCAGATAGATTATTGGATCACTGATGTATTTGACCAATACTAGACCAAATATATGTTTTGTTGTAAACACCTTGAGCCAGTACATGGTAGAGCCTAGACATGTACGTGCCTAATTGTAGCAAAACATGTGATGAGGTACCTAAAAGATACGTTGGACTATAGACTTAGATATGCATCAAATAGTGAGTTCAAATTGTACGGATATACAAACTCAGATTGGGATGGAAGTGTCGAAGATAGAAAAAGCACTTCAGGATGTTATTTTAGTATGGGATCAGGTATAATATCATGGCTCAGTAGAAAGTGGCCATGTGTTCCTCTCAGTACAGTAGAAGTTGAATACGTCGCAACATGTTCAGCTTGTAGCGAAGCAGTTTGGCTTCGCAAGATGCTGGTAGGATTGTTCGATGCAGAGATAGATGTGACTGATATTCTCTATGACAATCAGAGTTGTATCAAGATTCAGAGAATCCAGTTTTCCATGATAGATCGAATCATATCAATATCAAGTATTACTATATCCTGGATATGGTGTAGAAGGGAGCTGTAAATCTCAAGTATGTTCCTACAGAGGAATAAGTTGCTGATGTGTTGACTAAGCCTCTATCTCACAAAAAGTTTGAATACTTTCAAGACAAGCTTGGTGTGGTCCTAAAGGACCTCCCTCTAAAGAGGGAGTGATGATGATGTTATCCCAGTACTTTCTGATTGGTGATGTTATCCCAATACTTGTTGATTGGTGGTGTTATCCCAGTACTTTCTGACTGGTGATTTTATCTCAGTACTTTCCGACTGATGATGTTATTCCAGTACTTGTTGACTGGTGGTGTTATCCTAGTACTTTCTGACTAGTGATGTTATCTCAGTACTTTCCGATTGATGATGTTATTCCAGTACTTTCCAACTGGTGGTGTTATCCCAGTACTTGCCGACTAGTGATGTTATCTTAGTACTTGTCGATTGATGATTTTATTACAGTACTTTCTGACTGGTGGTGTTATACCAGTACTTGTCGACTGGTGGTGTTATCCTAGTACTTTCCAACTGGTGATGTTATCTCAGTACTTGTCAACTGATGATGTTATTCCAGTACCCTCCAACTGGTGGTGTTATCCCAGTACTTGTCGATTGATGATGTTATCTCAGTACTTTCTGACTGATGATGTTATTCCAGTACTTGCCGACTGGTGGTGTTATCCCAGTACTTGCTGACTGGTGATGTTATCTCAGTACTTCTCGATTGATGATTTTATTCCAGTACTTGTCGACTGGTGGTGTTATCCCAGTACTTGTTGACTGGTGATGTTATCTCAGTACTTGCTAACTAATGATGTTGTTGTTCCAGCATTCACATGTTGATGATTGATGTTGTTGTTCCAATACTTGTTTACAGATTATTGATGTTGTTGTTCCAGTACAGTCTTGTTTACTGATGATTGATGTTGTTGTTCCAGTACTTGTTTACTGATGATTGATGTTTTTTTTATAGTACTTGTTTATTGATGATTGATGTTGTTGTTCCAGTATTCACTTATTGATGATTGATGGTGTTGCTCCAGTATTCATATACTGATGATGATGATGTTCCAGCAGTTCCTACTGACGACGATGATGATGATCCAACAGTTCCATGATGATGATGTTGATGATGATGATGAAGATGATGTTTCCCCATACATATGATGATGTTCCAAAAACTTCGTACGACATATAGATTTTCACCAATTAGTTGGATAGTTGTTGATGTTGATGATGTTGCCCGCAAAATACCTTCCTAGTTAAGAGGGAGTGTTAAATAAATGTAACTGCAGAAGATGTTCTATATGTACTTGTCTATTGTATTATTGTACTCCTCCTTCGGGAGATGTCATTGATGCAATTGATAATGTCAAAGTCATTGAAAGAGTCAATGTAAACCCTAATTGTTAGGTCGGCCTGGAAATATCTAGATAAGAAGGTCAGCCCAGTTAGGTGAGTCAATCTGACCTAATTAGTAAAAAGTTCAAGTCAATTGTTAAGTATAAATAGGAGGTTGAGTTGCTCATTTGGAACACTCACCTCACTCACTCAAGTTCACATAAGAGAGAGAGAAGTTCACATAAGTGAAGGATAGAAGTTGTTTTGTCTTGGGGTTTTATCTTGTACTTGGTGAATTCTATATTGAGGAAGTTTTTTGGGGGTTTTATCCCTTGTGGTTTCTCGAGAGAAATTATGTGTTCTTTGTGTTTACTGTGCTTGTTTTTCTTTCAGTGAGTATATTGTTTAATGTTATTATGCTAAACAAGTAAAAACTAACACTTTCTTCTCTCCAAAATCCATGATCACATTCCATTTTCATCACTCACTAGCTTCCATACCTTATTTAGCTAATATGTGAGCCTCTTTACAGATTTAGAAGGTGTTCTTTGCTACCTTGGAGAGTTTTATGCTTTTAGTAATCCTGTCGTTTTGAGCTTTTCAAACTTGCCTCTAAGGCTCTCAAATTCTCTCTTGAGGATGTATTATATATTTTAAACATATTGATGAATAAATGTAACACACCCAAAAATCCATATAAAAAAAATTATTTTTTCATATTTGATACATTTTATGCTTAAATGCCCTAATACAATCTTAAGTAAGTTATAAAACTACTTCTAATTTCATTTCTAATTAAACAAGTAAGGATCAATCATTCAAATACTTAACTACCACAATTCCATTTATGTTTAACCTCCAACTTATAATTGTATACATGCAATCACCCACTCAAGCATATATTAAACTCTTCAATCATGGTCAATTATAAAAAAATTCTAGTTCTAAAGTAACTTTAAATACAACATGATAGCCTTTTTCAACTAAATATTATATTTTCAAATTTTAAAATTTAAATTATAATGGGAGCAGTGAGAAATACAAAATTCATTCCACAATATATATGTAAATCAGTTTCCATTTTAATAATTAAATCATTTCTCCATTTAAAATACACGTTAATTACGATCATTAAGACAAGATTTATTTACCATTACAGCATATGCATTTATAATGGACCTTATCCTTAATTCCAATATATATATATAGCCTTTATATATATTTATATATATATAACCTCTTTTCAAAATAAACATTATTTTTGGTAATTAACGCAAGTTATATTTATATAAACCCATTTCAAAATTACATATATCATGAATCATTTCAACATGTGCATATATCATGTATCCTATTTTCAAATCCAACAAATGTCATTTGTTGCCATTTAGTTCTATAGTCCAATTATTATACTCTTAATTCAATAAATATATCAATGGAAATAGCATTTCCATAACCGTGATTTATAGATCGATTTGGACTACTTCAACCATTCGTTTTTTTTAAATAACTAAGTAAGCTCTTACACATGCCTCTAATTAAATCACGTTATGTACATAATCAATGGGAATATAAATCAAGACCGGCCTCATCCAACCATTCAACGATATAATGATTTAGCAAGCTCGCAAGCGAATTCTTTTGAGCTCTGCTCTGAACCTTTGTTATCTAATAGTTAAACTCTGTAACCCACGGAGATATTTAATGGAATTTATAAGGAAATCCGACCACGTAATATTGTGTTGCACAATCTCATCTTATTTGATAAGATAGAGGGATCTGAATTCGATGTGTATTTAGCCAATGATTCGTTATACTTTATGAATAGATTTAAAAAGAAATCACATAGCCATTAGCTCTGGATTGACCGATCCTAAATGGAATTAGTTGTGTATATATAAAAAAAATTATATACTTTTATGTAACAAAACCAGGGATATAAACTCTACGTTAAACATGCACTAGATCCATGTAGGTAAACCTTTATACCAGTGTACATAGAATCGACCCTTTAAAAAGGGCGTTTAGACGATAGGAACAATCATTACTATGTTTAATATATAGAGTTCTAAAATTAAAAATTATTAGATCGGATATTTATTTTACTTTGCATTTGATTTATATGAATATGCAATGTCAGATAATCCCACAAGGTTTTTTTTTTCCACAGAAAAATTTAACTTATTATTAATATACGAAATAGTAAATGTGTCTAACTGTCATGTGAGTACATAGGAATTTAAACTTGACCAGACTATACCAGTGATACTGTTAAATTTTTAGTATTAAATCACAATACTATAGGATCTTTGCTGAGAGAATAACATCTACAGTATATCAATGCATGACAATCATAATATGACAAGCATCACAAGCATCACAAGAATCAAAAGCATAGAGACAAGAGACATAGAGTTTCCGTGGGGAAAACCCTAAGGTGAAAAACCCCACAACTTCCTCAGAGATAGAGAGAGCAATGGCTCAACCAAAATACAACCAAATAACACTGAGATAGTCTCCTAGCAGATGATCCTCCTCCTCCTCACTAGTGCGCCACTTTTCAGAGAGAGAGATAGTTACTTTTCCGAGTGAGTAAAATAGAGATCTCCTATCTCTATTTATACTCACCTTTTTGCCCAGTGACCTACTAGGGCCGACTTGTCTACTTTAGTACATCCACATTATATTATGTATTAATTAGGGCCGACCCCATAATGTGGTCTAATAACCCATCGGCAAGTACACACACTTGCGACACTTGTCAATCCACATGACGACACTTCCTTATAGAGGAATAACACATCTCTTATAAGGGTACAATAAATATACATATAATATACTGATGAAATACATTCCGAAGTTACATATACATCAACACTCCCTCTTAACAAGGAAGGTATTTCTCGACACAGATTTGCTAGACAAGTCTTCTTCTCTGGATCATCATCATCGATGCATCGTCATCGTCATCGTCACTGCTGCTGCTATCTCGTCCAATCTCTGTCTCTACTCGTCATAGGAAGTTCTACAGAGCCAGTCCTTTTTCATACTGGATGTAGGCCCACCACCTGCAGGTCTTCATCATCACTGGCCATACTGTGGAATCCTCAGGACTTTTACGTGCGTCACAAAACCTCGAAAGAGCATCCCAGGATATTACGGGTACACAACTCCAACCTGTAGGATCTCCCAGGGCGCTATTACATGTGACCCCACCACAAAACCTCGAAAGAGCATCTTAGGATGTTACGGGTACACAACTCCGACCTAAGATCTCCCAGGGCACAAATTACATGTGGTCCACCACAAAACCTAGCAAGAGCATCTCAGGATGTTACGGGTACACAACTCCGACCTGAAATCTCCCAGGGCACAAATTACATGTGGTCCACCACAAGACCTAGCAAGAGCATCTCAGGATGTTACGGGTACACAACTCCAACCTGAAATCTCCCAGGGCACAAATTACATGTGGTCATGGAAACACCTCGCAAGAGCATCTCAGGATGTTACGGGTACACAACTCCGACCTGAAATCTCCCAGGGCCCAAATTACATGCCATAGGACAAAACCTCGCAAGAGCATCTCAGGATGTTACGGGTACACAACTCCGACCTGAGATCTCCCAGGGCGCTATTACATGTCCTCCCAGAGCAATGTCTCGAAAGAGCATCCCAGGCTGTTACGGGTACACAACTCCGACCTATAGGATCTCCCAGACATGCTCATCTGCACAACCTGATCCACGGCCACAGAGTATCAACCTGATACTCACCATACATCATCCTGATGTACTCATGATCGTCTTGATCATCATCACTGCAACGTCCTGCTGCATGTCATCTGGAGCAACATCCTGAAGCTCATCATCCATGATCATCCTGATCATCACTGCAACATCCTGCTGCATGTCATCTGGAGCAGCATCCTGAAGCTCATCATCCATGATCATCCTGATCATCACTGCAACATCCTGCTGCATGTCATCTGGAGTAACATCCTGAAGCTCGTCATCTATGATCATCCTGATCATCACTGCAACATCCTGCTGCATGTCATCTGGAGAAACATCCCGAAGCTCGTCATCTATGATCATCCTGATCATCACTGCAACATCCTGTTGCATGTCATCATATCTGATCCACCTGATCATCAATGCATCTACCTGATGCATACCAAGTATCTTCCTGATACATATCATCATACATGATCCTCCTGATCATCAATGTATCCACCTGATACAAATACATATCACCATACATGATCCACCTGATCATACAATGTATCCACCTGATACATATATAGATACATGGTCCAAGCATCCAACATGATGCATATACAAAATACATACACATGATCCAACTGATCATATCCAGCATCAACATGATGCGTACATACATACATAAAATGATCCAATCTGATCATATCCAAGCAGAAACCAGAACATCATCCTGATGCTCATCATCAAGCGCTTACATCCACAGCCATGTGAAGGATCCTCCTTCCAACATGCTTGGAATGGCTTCAGCAAATGTGTCCATCACTTCTTCCTCGAAGTGTCCTCGATCTGAAGAACGCCAAGCCTCTCTCTGAAGTACTCGAACTTCACCCTGGCTAGTGGCTTCATCAGCACATCTGCAATCTGCTCGTCCGTTGTAACATACAGGAGCTTCACAGCTCCTCTCTGCACCATATCCCTGATATAGTGATATTTGATCTCTATGTGTTTTGACCTGTCATGAAACACTGGGTTCTCGGACAGCTTCACACAACTCTGGTTATCACAGAAGATACCAATAGCCTCCAACGGGAGATCAAATAACTCAGACAGTATCTTCCATAGCCATACTGCCTCACAACTAGCTGAACATGCTACAACATACTCTGCCTCAGCTGTACTCAGTGCTATGCAGGATTGCTTCCTGCTAAACCAAGAGATCACACCTGATCCCATACTGAAGCAACACCCAGATGTGCTCTTCCTATCTGCAGCACTGCCAACTCAATCTGAATCAACATAACCCTGTAGGTTAAACTTTTGATCCGCCTCATACCTGAGTCCATAATCCATTGTACCCTTCAGGTACCTCAGAACATGCTTTACAGCAACCAGGTGAACACTCCTCGGATCCGTCAAGAACTGGCTCAATGTGTTCACAACAAAGCAAATGTCTGGTCTCGTGTTCGTCAGGTACATCAAGGACCCAATCATCTAACGATACAAAGAGACATCAACCGACTCAGATGAAACATCACATAGAAGCTTTAGATTTGATGCCATAGGTGTGGCCATGGCCTTGCAATCCATCATCCCGAACCTCTTCAGGATCTCTACTGCATACTTCCCTTGTCCAAGGAAGATTCCTTCTGCACTCTGCCACACCTCCATGCCAAAAACAAATAGTGCATCATCCCCAAGTTCTTCATCTCGAACTCGATAGTAAGCTTCCGCTGCGTGTCGGCAATCAATCTATCTTCACCATACCAAGTTCTGCACATATATGATTTCCTATCATGTGTCTCAGAACCAAGTGGTTGCTTCTTCTTCAACTACACCATTCAAGAAAGCTGTCTTGAATCCATCTGGTGTATCTTCTATTTCATCACTTTTATATTTCTCTATGCTGCCATCTACAACATGCTTGATCTGAAAGTTCTATTTGGAAGTCACAACAGACTTCCCTTTAGCTCTTGGGATCGCATCCCAAACATCATTCTTCATGATCGACGGATCATGGCATTCCATTTATTCATCCCAGATCCTGGGAACTTCAATATCTTCAATAGATATCTTTGTTGCTGGAACAAATGTTGTAGTCCTTTTGTAGGTGAAGATATACGGTCTTTCCTACAAAACAGGTTAAATTGCATGATTAGAAACATCTCATAATTTTCAGAACAAATTCTTACACATGAAGAAATATGTCATACAGTCATGCAATTATCTTAGCCAATGCTTCAATACAACATTTATCCATATCCTGTAACTTTCTAGACGCCTTCCAATCTCTACCAGAACATTGTTAAGAGTGTGCACAACTCCCAACATGTCAGCAAAGAGGTTTCATTCTAGATAAGTAGCAATGGAATGTTGTACAGTGACATAGGCCACTTACCCAACACATGCATATTAGTAGTATACTGTTCATTAATTCAATCATTCTAATATGCACAATACATATCCTAAGTCTAGGAACATGAGCATATTCATCATTGAACAATTTTATTTAAGCAAACAAATATGCAAGAAAATTAAAATACTTATCTTTGTTTGTTTGTTGGGTGGACTCCCTCTGAGTCTTTTCTTCCTTGCAGGAGCTGCTGGAGTCCTTCTACACCTTCTTGTTGTGGAATGTAGAGAGATGGACAACTCCCTCTGAATATCTGCACCCTTGCAGAAACCACTGGAGTGTGCTCCCTCTTGATCTTTGCTTCCTGGATTACCTATTCTTGAACTCATATTCATCCTTGGTCCCTATGCATGCTTATTAGTATCATGATTGTGTTATCCTTGTGATCTCATACAAAATCATACATTCATTAAAACACAATAATCTCAAGTATGTATAGTCATGATCATTTCAAACAGAAATAATAAGCATTAGCATTCAAGGTTTATATAGGACTCTTATGGTTAGTCATATCATAAGAAACATAACATGTCTAAACCTGTAATTACTTAAACCTATGACTCTTCTGGTTAGTCATATTATTAATTAAGGTAAGACACATAATATGCATATGCCCATGATTATTCAAACTTATGACTTTATGAACAATCATCATCAATCATGCCATGCATACTTATATGATAGATCCTATGATATAAGAAACACATACCTGGTCACCATATTTGCTAGTTATGTCTAGCAATGTGTTCTTGTTCTCTTCAATGACCTGCATAACTCATTAGTTAACTTTTGCAGAAACAAATTATACATACCTCTATGTGATCCATGACTATGGATGAATCTTTGTATTTATGTCACCATGGCATGTTCAGGTTGTCCCTTCAAATTGTACAAACCTCCCTCTTGCTTTCCAATCACTACTGCATCATCTATGGTCTTTCCCTTTGGCCACATTAGGACTTGGCCATCCACAAATGCAACCCTCATACCTTTTGCATCTAATGCAGAAATGGAGAGTAAGTTCTTCTTGAGCCCAGGTACATAAAGTACTTCCTTCATCTTCAATGATTTTCCAGAATCTAGGTTGTAGGAGGCTTCACCACTTCCTTTGATTGGGTATTGATAATCATCCCCAAGTTTCACCTTATGGGGTGATTCATGTTTAGATAGGTTCACAAAGGATTCTTTAAACCCAGTCATGTGTTTGGAAGCCCCACTATCAATCAACCAATCATTACATCCATGGGAGATGGTACCTGTAAGAGCAGAAATTAGAACATATTCTTCTTCACTTGATGAGTCATCATCACTACTACTTTCTGCCTTAGCCTTCTTCTTTGGAGGTTCATCATCTTCGGCAGCATGAGCATGAAACCTTCTTTTGCTGCCCTTCTTCTTCTTACTGGAGTTGTTGTTATTATCCCTTTTGTTCTTGGGACAATCTGAAGCAAAGTGACCCTTCTCATTGCATGTGAAGCATCTTAGGTCCTTCTTACTCTTTTGATGGAATCTTTTGTGGTGAGAGTGATCCTTCTTGGTTTTGCTTCTCTTGGTGTGAGCTGCAAGAGCTTGATCTTCTCCTCCCATCTTTTCCTCACGAGCTATGAGTCTAGCTTCTTCTTGAGAGCATTCTTCCCTCAATCTGTTGAAGGAGATCAATTTCTTCCTTGCACAAATTCCTTGAATAAAGGAATCCCATGACCTAGGTAGGCCATTCAGAGTGGTCATCACCACTTCACCATTCTCCACCATTTCATCCACTGCTTCTAGTTGTTCCTTGATCTGGGAGACCGTTGAAAAGTAAGATTGAATGGTTTCTCCATTCTGAAACTTCACTGCTTTCAATTGGTTCCGCAGGGTCATCTTTCGATTTATGTTCTTTCCTTCAAATAGCTTGGTCAAGGATTCAAACATCTCTTTGGGTGTCTTAAGAGAAGACACATGAGGTATGAGATGGTCTTTGATAGAATCAGCAATGATTCTCTTTGCCTTGACCAAGTTCTTCTTGTGCAATGCCTTGGCTTCTTCATCCTCTGGGATAGGGATGTCTTCTTTCACATATGAGTCCAACTCATTCTCTTCCAGGATTAACCCAATCCTATACTTCCAGGCTTGGAAGTTGTCAACCCCTTCAAGCTTATCCTCAAGCTCAGTGTGGAGAGACATCTTTAAGAGTACTTCAAATGGAAATAGAAAAGGTTTAGGACTTACCACTTGAAGTGCTGAAAACTGGATCTGGTCCCAAATTAGGGTTTGTCAGAGAAACCCTAAAAATTCAAAATGTGAATTTCAAAATTCCGAAAGGATAGAAAGATGCGCCTTAGAGAGCTGATCAGCCTAGTACATTCAGAATTTGAGATCAGCAAAGTCTTGCCCTTCAAAATTGCCTTTTTGTCCTCCCAGGTTCACTAGGGAGAGCCCTGAATTAGGGTTTGAGTTTCCCGGAGATATACCCAGCCAAAAATCTCGATCCAAAGCTCTAACCTTCGATTTTTGCAAGGAGCTTCCAGCTGTGCCTTCAGTTTCCAGAAATTCCTATTTTTGTGGAAACCCTAATTTTTAGGGCCAAATCTGAAAATGCTCGGAA
Source organism: Larix kaempferi (assembly GCA_027924585.1). Classification (NCBI taxonomy): domain Eukaryota; kingdom Viridiplantae; phylum Streptophyta; class Pinopsida; order Pinales; family Pinaceae; genus Larix; species Larix kaempferi. The sequence goes on from BSBM01000545.1 coordinate 16,584,827, forward strand.
CTGAATTCTGATTGGACAGATAGATGCACCTTGATGAGTAGATCCAATCTACTATACTGAATTTCAAAAATATGTGGAGAGAAACCCAATAAACAAGGAATACAAGCTTCCGTCACTGCAAAATGTCTTCTTCTCAGTTAAGCTCTGATACCATGTTAAATTTTTAGTATTAAATCACAATACTATAGGATCTTTGCTGAGAGAATAACATCTACAGTATATAAATGCATGACAATCATAATATGACAAGCATCACAAGCATCACAAGAATCAAAAGCATAGAGACAAGAGACATAGAGTTTCCGTGGGGAAAACCCTAAGGTGAAAAACCCCACAACTTCCTCAGAGATAGAGAGAGCAATGGCTCAACCAAAATACAACCAAATAACACTGAGATAGTCTCCTAGCAGATGATCCTCCTCCTCCTCACTAGTGCGCCACTTTTCAGAGAGAGAGATAGTTACTTTTCCGAGTGAGTAAAATAGAGATCTCCTATCTCTATTTATACTCACCTTTTTGCCCAGTGACCTACTGGGGCCGACTTGTCTACTTTAGTACATCCACATTATATTATGTATTAATTAGGGCCGACCCCATAAGGTGGTCTAATAACCCATCGGCAAGTACACACACTTGCGACACTTGTCAATCCACATGACGACACTTCCTTATAGAGGAATAACACATCTCTTATAAGGGTACAATAAATATACATATAATATACTGATGAAATACATTCCGAAGTTACATATACATCAACAGATACCGACCCATGGACATCAAAGACATGTCCACAAAGAGGTGTCAACCAAGAGCCCAACACATGGCCCAAAATAAAACAGTTCCCCAAGCCGCATAAATATCCAATGGCTCAACAGGGGGAAATCCTGTAGCTAAACAACAAATCTGCCACCGCATAATACATGTAAAATATACAACATACAAAAATAATATATTAGTCCAATATCGAGCCCAACTGAAATAACAATGGCCCATCAAATGCCATTGACGGAAACAGGGAAAGTAACAGATCGTGCAGACCCAACAGCAATTATAACAAGTTCCAAAGTTCTTAAAAATCCAAAGCATAAACAACTAAAATTATAAGTATAAATATAGCCGCAAAATGGATTAAAACTGGAAGCCCAACGAGGAGTTGGGATCAGCCGCATATTTAAAGACCTGCAAAAAGTATATCAATCGCCAAAACATATGTTAAAACCGCAAAAATCAATATTATAACCATCTAAGCTGCCAAAAATAGAAGACAAATCTTCATGACCAGTGTAAGTGATAAGAACCATGGGAGACAAGAAGGTCCTCCCGCCATTCCTGCCAAAAAATGTGTGCCTCCAGAGAGGTCAAGGCCCGTTTGGAGAGCAAATCAGCCTTAGTATTCACCTCTCTGAAGTTATGAGAAAAATGTGTGTTCAAATTCGAGAATTAACTTCCAAGCCGCATCCATCCAATGAGAAAGAAGCAAAACATTGAATGGTGTGATGCCCTTTGCCCAAGAAATGATAGACATAGAATCACCCATTACCACGAGAGAAGAAATCTTTCGGGAGCGAGCAAAATATAGCAAGAGCCAAAGGGTGCATAACTCACAGCGAGTATTGGATCCAATTCCCAGATTGAGCCAAATATGGAAGTGACAAGTGGTGGATATGTGTAAAATTGCCCCAGCCCCACACACACCAGGCCCCCCCACAGCGGCCCCATCAAAGAAACAGCATGGGTACATCAAGACAGGAGGAGCCAAACGTCTATCCGTGCCCAAGACATTCCTACAGACCTCATGACCATGAATTAAGGTATATTCCTTGCAAGCATCCAGAGTTCAACAACAGATCCAATCCTGGTGAGGCACAGACTCCTCAAAGATTCGAGCATTCCGAGCCTTCTAGATCTCCCAAATCATGAAACAAGGAAGTTCAACACACATATTTGAATGTTGAAACCATGACTCAAGACAGATGTTAAGAGTGGAAGTTCCCCAGACGCAATGAATACCAGAGAGAGATGTAATTTGATTCCAAAGACCCTGTATGAAAGTACAGGAGGAGAAGAGATGGTCAACAGTTTCATCCTGAGAGCAGCATAGAGGGCACCATCTAGGGCCATTGAAGCCCCGGTGACATAAATTGTCCCATGTAAGTATTATGTTGCAGAGAGCCAGCGAAATAAAACATTTTATTTTAAGCGGAATAGCCAGTTTCCAGACAATTTTATGCCACCAATAAGTCTCAGGTTGACTATCAGCAAACAATGAATCATACGCCATTTTGGCCGAAACTGTGCCACGGGCCACATCCAACGACCAAGCTAATCTGTCAGGTTTCTCCGATAATTGTATATTGGATTGGCACAATGGTCGGATATATTATGCCCATTCAACCCCCATATTTCCAACAAGTCCCAGTTGTGGAGTCGAGATCCACTTTGAGTTCCCATCCTTATATAGACCAGTCGCATGTGCAAGGGTGCAAAAACCTTTTTCCCTGAGATGTGTCCTCAATTCCGGGGATAAGATATGTGCATTTGATCCCCCTAAAATAGGATCAAGGCCCAACCTTATATCACGACCATTACCAGGGATCCAGGTTATCCATTGAGATATCACATTGAATGAACCCATCAAACCATTCCAAAAATTTGAAACACCAATAGTGATCGGAAGACCCTTACGAAGCCAATTTGCAACAAAATAATTTCTGAGGTACTTTGCTTTGATAATCATCCCCCAAACAGATTTATCAAAAAGGACACACCATAAACTTTTTACATGCAGAGCCATGACAAACCAGTCTAGGTCCTTTATATTCCATCCCCCCAAGGTCCAGGGTCGAGCCAGCATGGACCATTTTATGAGGTGAAATTTTTTTTTCTGTACCCCTCCACCAGACCATAAGAAACTAAAAATATTCCTTCGAATTAGACAGAGGATGGATCTAGGAGTTTTACAAAGAGAAAACCAGTAGACCCCCAGATTCTAGAGGACCGCTTTTACAAGCGTACGTCTGCCATCAATGGATAAGTGTCGTAGACTCCAGTGACCAATACGATTTTCAAAACGTCTAACAAGCCAACACCATTCATTAGTAAGATAATTCGAAGGCTTGATGAAAAACCCTAGGTACTTCATTCCATCAGCCAACTCTTTGAAATTTAGTGGTAAAATCGAGCTAATCGATTATTCCACATCCACCTGCAGGGAATGTTTCAAGAAGTGTGACTTAATATAGCTGATGATCATACCAGTTACAGAGCAAAAAAAATCTAGTATCTGCTTATACTGAATCCATTCCGCAAGGATGCCCAGGCCAAAAAGCATAACATCATCCACAAATAGAGAATGTGTAACAAAAATATCTCTTGTAATCTTGATGCCAACAATCTGACCCTCCCTTTTAGTCTTATGTATAGTGAGGCTCAGACCTTCAATGACCAACAGGAAGAGTAGAGGAGAGAGGGGACACCCCTGACGAAGACCCCTGGAGGATTTAAAATAGTCCGTTGGTTGACCATTTATGATTACAACAAAATTTACTGACGAGACACATGCCATTATCCATTTCATCACCTTCCAAGGCAGGCCAATCTGAATCAGAATTAACCTTAGTAGATTCCAATCAACCCGATCATAAGCTTTTACTAAGTCCAATTGTAGTATAAGTGCATCAAGTCTCTTCTATTTAATACTGTGAAAAATTTCTTGAGTCACCCCCACAACATCATGCATCTGGCGGCCCTGCAGAAATCCATACTGTTCCATAGAGATGTGTCTTGATAGAACCGGTTTGATACAATCTGCAATAATCTTGGAAATTATCTTGTATACTAAATTACAGAGGGAAATAGGCCTGAACTCATTAAAATTCTCCGGGTGGGAAGATTTTGGAATGAGAGCCAGATATGTAGAATTTAATGCCCCGGAGACATGACCCAATTTCTGAGATTCATCTACAACATCCCAGAGGTCTTCCCCCATGATGTCAAAAAAATAGAGAAATAGTTCCACAGTCCACCCATCCAGTCCGGGAGATTTATCCTTTGCAAAGCCCCACAAAGTGTTCTCCACATCCAATATTGAGATATCCTCAAAAATATTGTCCCCCTCCATCTCATTAAACATCTGGGGGTATTCCTTGATAATCTTGAACTGTTCCGCCAATGTTGTATTTTTAGGGTCACAAGAGTATTCCTGAAAATGACGAGTTGCCTCATCCATTAAATCCACATCCCCCCTGATTCGCCAACCAGATTGATCATTAAGATCCCAAATAGTATTCTGGATCCTCCGTGAATCCGCATAATGGTGAAAAATATTTGTGTTCATGTCCCCAGCTTTGAGCCAGATAGCTCGGCTTTTTAATCGCCAAGTTTCTTCCTATATGAGGAGAATCTTCAGTTTCCTACACTCCAATGTTGAGAGTTTTTCACGATCCGGATTTGTAAGGCCAGGATTCACAGAACGATGCATCAATATACCGATTTCCTTTTCAATCTCTAAGAGTTCTGCACTTAGCATTGTTTTTTTCTTCTTCTCCCACACAATAGTATATTCCTTTATGGACTTTAATTTCACCGCCAACCTGTCCATTGTAGATCTTTCCCCCGATACATCAATGTGTAACCATTCTGATCTCACACCCATAGTGTACTCATCATCAGAAAGCCATGTGGAGTTGAATTTGAATGGGAAATAGCGATGAGTGACCTCGGTATCAAATTGAAATATAATTGGGAGGTGATCACTAATATGAATCTGTTGTATCCAAGACCTATAGTTCTGAAAATAGATTAGTAGTGATTCCGATATTAGAAATTGATCAAGGCGTTTCTGGATCAGATTCGCATCTTTCCTACCATTAGTCCAAGTTGGAGCCATTGGCCGCGGAGCAACATCAATCAGTGAAAATTTTGAGAAGAGGTTTCTGAAATATATACCCAGGGGATCCCTCCTGGCAGAGTTTCCCCAAAATTCCTCATCCCCCCACGTGAAATTCAAATCCCCAGCAAGAACCAAATTCTCCAATTCCAGCAAATGACCCGAAACAGCCAGGTCCCAGAATACGATCCTATCACAATATGGGACATAGCAATTTATAATATTTATGTTTTTTTCTGATCCCTTGTATTTACCAGACAATAGAATACCCAGAGAGATAATAGATGGATTTAGTCTCAGAACCATTGGGTTCCAAGCAGCTAAAGGTCCACCAGAAAGGCCATCCGCATCCACAGTGCACATCATCCAACTAGGCTTAATTTTGTTAAAGAAAAAACGAGCCTTCTCCCCACAAACCATAGTTTCCTGGAGTAGTACCAAATCAGGATTGAAATATGTAGTACACACTTGAGGGCCAATTTTTTAGGCAGACCCCCCACACCCCGGATATTTTGTGAGAAAAAAATCATTTCCTAACCCTGGAAAGGGCTTTAATTCCTCTAAGAGCCCGGGTATGAGGAGAGATTGGGGTATCCACATCACAACGGTCCTACACCACCCCCACAGGGGAGACCTTCTTATTCTTCCTTGCACTGCGCGTCTTTAAAGGGGAGAATTCCGGAGCCAAACCACCTCGATGTGCCCCTTTTTGTACACAGCGATCACCCAGTGTTTTTAGTTGATTCTCAATTGTATTTTTTTCGGCGACCATCACCGGCACAAGAGTCTCCTTAATCAAGGTAACCTCCAAAACCGCATCAGGCGGATTGTTTTCAATAACCACCCGATTCTTGTAAAAAGTTGGGATGGGCGTTTTTTCACCATTTCTAAGTATGACGGAATATGTATAATTTTTTCCATTGACTCCAAGAACCCCACGGGCCTCAAAGGGGGGAAATCTGAGCCCGATGGGTCCACATGAATATATTCGTTTACCCCTGCCAACAATATGTCAGGGATGGAAGAAGACTACCCAGGGTCCGTTATTACGAGACCCCCCCTCAACAATATTTCAGTGCCAGGAGTAGGAACCTCAGAATCAATGGAAATGAGGATAGTTGGGGTGGAATAAAGGGGAATGCCGGGTGTTAGCACTCGGATTTTCCTTGGGCTGTATCAAAGAAACCCGAGGTAACCTATTTCAAACCAATCTTTAGACTGAAAGTTGGCCTCCTTCAGCCAGAGAGGGCTCTCTCAGCAAATCTGCCATCCAATGTCACCACGACAGCAGTTTGACAATGAAACTCAAGGGCCAATTTGTAAAATAAATAAAAACTTAAGGATTTTTAATGAGGTGGCTAGATCAACATGAACAGGATACCATTGGGCAATGGAGTCGAGAAAACAGAAAAATATGGACCAGCAGTTAAACAAATATTTTCATACAAAGGCAAGATAGCTGTCTTATTACAGTCAATAAGATTTTTCCAGGTGATAGGGAAAGAAATAAAGACAGTCCATTAACAACGGGCATCAATTTTCAGATGAATCCACTGCTAATTTTAGAGAAATAAATGGATGCTCATAAGCGAATAAATCGAGGCATAGGAACATGAATCTCAATCTATATGCACGTCCAACTAAGCATAGAAGAAAATGACATAATGAAAGGCATAACACGGAAAGCAAACTTGCACATGTAGAGAAAAGGAAAGGGTACAGACTGCAATTTTTAAACAACACATGAATCTTTTATGAAAAATCTGCTCAGTTCTGAGATCTTTATTAATTTCTGAAAACCCTGCAAAACACCCGAAATGGGTCTCTCCTTACAGAAAATCCAACCCTTTGCATGTTGTAAAATGCATAATTTATACAAAAATTTGCCCTCTAAGCAAACCCTAACTGTATTCTTCTAAAAATAGCTTCTTGGAATAATAAACTAACTAATTTTTTACAAATAAAACAAATCTGGAGCGGTTGCAAAATATCTCAAGTGAAAGAGTATAGAGAAATTTTGAAACTTTCTTCAAACTGTTAATTCCAGGGCTTAAAATCATCCTTATTTTCCACCTGTCGAGCATCTTGGAAATGAACTTCTGTTTGCTAATTCAGTGCCTATAAATCTGGATCTTCCTGCCACCTATGTTCCTTTTCAAAACAGAAAAAATGAAATAAAACTTAATTGCCTTTTTACATTCGGCAGCAGTTTTCACTAAATGATAAATTTATTACAAAGTATGACAAAAAGATATTCATGGGATGGTCTCCCGGTGGCTGCTCCCACTAGCTTTCGAATCCTTCACCAGCATTGAAAATCTCTTTTCTGTTTATCATTCCAATGATAGGTGCTGCACCACTTCTGAATGCTAAGTATTACCTCCCTTGACCCTTTAAAAAACATTCTCCAAGGATTTGTTAGGTTTCACCTAATGGTAGCTGCAAACATTGATTGGGCCTCTCCATTGTGATAAATGACCTTCTTGACGCTTGCTTCAGAACCTCTCCAAGACTTCAGGATAATTTTGAAAATAATGGCAGCTATAATAGCTTCATTGATAGAATTGACCCTATCTGCATCAAAACCCTAAAAATTATCTCTCACAATTTTGAAAATGGCAACGATTGTAGTGACCCTATTTTTCAACTATCCATGCTCGATAGTTCATTTCTTTAGCAAAAGACCTTCTTTATAATTTCTCGCTTCAACTTAAATGCTGCTGTTGCACGACTAGTTTTTGGGCGCCCATGGATTAGGGAACAACTGGATCTTTGAAGGAATATTAAATTTATCAAGCCTTGCACTCTTTGCAATCTCTTAAATTGAAACTCCGAACCTCTTTAATAGCTTCACAGGTCTGCAAAAATCTTTGAAAATGATTCCTTCTTTCTGAGCCCAACTTTCAAGAGCTTGGTGGGATGGAACAACAAAAACCACACAATGACTGTGGAATGAGCCTGCGTGCATCCTGACATTTTTTAGATAATGGCTCGCTGCCAAAGCTGCTTCCACCTGGAAAAATGTTTTCTAGTATAGAACCAGTGCATCCCTCTATCAATCAATTCAATCATCGGAATAAGGAAATGAGTGATCAACATGGCTATCAGTCGTGTTATCACAGTCAGAAAAGGTTTCACCAGCACAAGTTTCAGCGAGACCATATCCCTGCCCAATTTGAGCTCCAAAGCAAACGTTGATGAATCGTAATCCCTGAACTGTTCTCTGATTTATGCATCCTCCAAATAGCAAGTAATACCTAAATCTGGATGGAGCGAGTCCCTTCAGTCCGCATTCGAGAGGGCTTTCACCCAGATGACAATATTCCACGTGCTGTGTACTGACAGAAAACTCTAAAATGGGTGCCATGGAAAGATACCCCAATGTTGGGAACAATTACTGAATGCAACGTTTGAATACAGGATATATGGGCATCATATCATGGGGAAGAGAAACCATCTCTGTCGATCTTCTGCTACAGAGAATAGTAACGACATCACCTGAGCGTATGCATGCGAATTTTTTGACCTTTGAATGACCAGCTTCAGCCAATAGACATCTGAGACATTACCAGAAGAATTTCAAATGAATTTATTACAGGTTGAGGCGTTGTAATCATTATATTTTGCTGAGCAGGTCGCCCAAAGGTGCTTTGCCCAAAAGCTGGAATTGATACACCACCCAAACATCAGAAGCAGCTAACGAAGTGATGAAACGATACTCCTCTCATGTCAAATCCTGTATCCTGGCTGCGAATGGCCAAATTTACCAAACTTCGACGACCTTCCGAAAGCTTTTTGTATCTTATCAGGTTTTGGATTGTAAACAAACCATTCATATTTCACATGTAACTCAACAGCAGAATGGTCTTCGACGGTGGCTGATTGCTGGCTTGACTCATTCATGAGTAGCCTAAAAATGATCTTCCCGTATCCATGTTAGCTCAGAAAACTCGGTCACCAGTCAAGTTTTTTACACGTAGCTGCAGGAGCCATCATATGTTGCAAGTTTTAAATACCCATTACGGCTGGAACCCTAATTTTCTTCTTTCACCGAACGAAATCTCACAAATCTTTGCGCCACTACCTCTGAATGTGAAATAAAAGAGATAACATCGTGCTAGGGGAAGCATTGGGACAGAGTCAACGAGCTTGTGATAAACTAGTGTCAGGGTTTTGCCAAAACAATAAAATGCCAAAAGCGGAGACCACTTCACCTTTTATACTCCCGCCAATGGTTGGTATCCGCACGGGCTTTGGAGTGGTTTGCAATACAAGTTTTATGTATGCGGACGTATAAAAAATAGACACGTTGGATGGTGGTTTTTGTTCCGCGACCGCCCCATCTACTATCTCCCGAGCAACTTGGTGATGCGATGACCGTCGATTTTATTTGCCACTAGATTGTGCCGCACTTGTGATTTGCATGGAGTCACTTCATTCGCCTTACCAATTCCAACGTGTCACCATAATGCAGCTCGATATTGACTTGTCCTTCAGCATTTAAAAATGTTAGTTTGGAATATTATTTACATTTCCCATATGCAAACGAAAAACTAATACTCCCACTCCTTATATATCGTTTTGATTATCTCATAACTCAAGAAATAAACAATGGAGAGTCCTTCGGCATTGGTGTTTGGATGATAAAGGGTGCATGGAGCTCCTTTGCTTTGGCTCTCGGTCACTTGATAAGCTAGACAAGCCCTCGGTGCTGGGTGTTTCACCTTTTGTGTCAAAAAAAAAAACATTAAATCCCTTCTTCATAAAAACTTAATTAATATTCAAACTTTGGATTTGTTAAAAAAAAAACTCTTTGTTCCATTTTGACTGAAGCTTTATAGAAAACCTTCATAAAGTACAAGAACTTCCATAAAAAATTTAAGATCAATGCCTTTTCTTATAAAATTTAGGCCTTGGCTAAATCAAAGTTTTTTCTTCATTTTCGACTTAGGTTAAGAATCCTCTAGGTCCCTTGAAAAGACTTAGTCTACCAATGCTTAGGACCATCTTTCTTTTTGCGATCATAACGTCTGTAGCTGAGGAGAAATGTTCTTTTTCTTCGACTAGGCTTTGAAACTCCCATCATGGAAAAATATCTTAATTTTTCACCGCCAGTGTTGCCGGAAGATGATTAATGCCGTCAGAAGACATTTAAGCACAAAATTTTATGGAGTGCCAACAACTGGCTCCTACTGGGGATGCTGTCCTCCCAGCGAGGCAGCAAAGAACACCGTAGACCATGTGTCTGACCATTGGGCGGCTCCCAATCCTGAAAACTGCAACCTGTAACCTGTACCTGTATCCTGTAACCAATCTTTCATCCAAAAACTGTAGCTGAAAACCATTTTAACTGTAGAAAACTGAAAACTCACATGCTGAAACTGAACTGGAAACAAAACTGTACATACTGAAGACTGCTTGCCTGGCAAACTTATTTCTCCTACCTACCCTACCTTTAGAATGTCAAAAACGTTTCCATCATTCAAATAATTCGGAAACGCCAATGAATCCAATCCATTAAATGTCCAAAGAATCTGACTCTTTCACTGTCGAAATAAGTCACTAACAGAAAATATGACAGCACCGGCAACCGATGATATTCTTTATTCTCAAAGTAAAAATTTTGCTGCAAATTTAAAACGAGAAAATCTTCCATATACTCAACTATAGGATCAAAAAAGATAAATAGTGTTTGATGTCCTTTGAAATTTCCTGCAATCTGATGAGAGAATTGAAATGTTCTTTCTTCTTCAACATATTCTTCCAGTAATGAACGATTAACCTCATACTCAATATTAAAACATTCTTTTTCTTTGACAATTAAAGGTCGTCGAGAATGATCCTCAAAAGATAAATTTTGATAATGAACATCCTGGGATTGAATTTCACCTTCTAGGACTTCCAGATCATTAGACATGACAGCTCTATGTTCTTGATGGAAGAAACCGGTGCCTAATAACTGATTTTTTTGTGGAGAATTATTATCACAAATGAGTTCCTTCAAGATATCATCATGATTGTCATCGTTCAAATTCAGATTTACATGCCCAAAAATGGAAAAAGACTGACTTACATATTCAGGAATATGTGAACACTGCAAATCTGTATAAGCAGGGATCGTAGCATGACTCTGCAGGAGCCGATCTAATTCTTCTTCTGTTAAAAGAGGAGGTGGCTTGTGCATTTTTTGAATCAAACAACTATCATTTTCCTTCTCTTCTGCAGATTGATGCTGAATGCATTCTTCATTTGTATACGAAGGAGCGGATGAATCATCATTTGTTTCTGAATAGAGTTCATGGGAATATACTATTATTTCTTCATTGATTTTATCTACAGCTAGCTTCTCTTGTCCATCATGGCCATGGACTTGCGAAGAAAAATGATAAAATATTTCAGACATGTCTTCATCATTCATACCTTCTAGATCTTCATCAATACTTTCGAGGTACTGTATGAAATCCTCAAACTGATCACAGCAATCTTCCATTAAAGACAAAGCCGGAACATCTACTGCATAAGGCTCATAAAATGCTATGTGAAAATCTTTTAAAGAAAACAAGCTACCAGGTCTTAAACTTTCATACCAATCCCTTGCTTTTCCTTCTAAAGAAGCCATGAACATCTTCATAAGACAGTCCTCATGAAACATAATATTCAACTTGTGTACATGTGCATGAAATTTGATTAAATGTAAAGCAGCATTATCACTATTTTCATCTTTGAATTTAGGCAAATAAGACTACCAATCTATTTTAGGAATTTGATTCCGAAAACCAGGAATATGAGACCTGCTCATAGGAGCATACCTTCTTAATAATGAGGCCATCTCGAAATGCTGGAGCTGTAGATTCTGATATGAAAGCTGAGGAGACTAGCCTGTGAACCAATGCAAAACTGGATTTCTTTAATGTGGAGTCGCCATGAAATTTCTAAAAACTGGATTCTTTGAAGATGGAGTCGCCAGGTGAAAGATGCACAGCCTGCTTGACATCTGATCATTGTTCACCATTGTCATGTCCCAAATTTGGAATTGGGTCACAATGGCCTAATCACATTAGCCATATTCATTAGAGTTTGCAAAGTTGATGTTAAGGGTCAAATAATTGCCAAGGAGGAAAATTACTAGTTTCCTAGGTTTGGGGTGGAAGCTTTGGGATTTGGAATAATGGGGATAATAAATGATGTTTGAACATTAGAATGGCATAAATATTTAATAAAGGAGATAAATAAATATATACAAGTGAAAATCAAAGTGGCATTTCATCATGAAGACACATGGAGGAAGTGGGACCCACATATGGCTAGATTTCCCCACTACATTTGGCATCATTCTCTCACCAATTCGAATTCAAGGTGAATGGTAACATACTTGGGGAAGTCCAAAAGGTATTATTCATGGAATAACTCATCCAAGTTCGAAATATAGAGGAAGAGTAACTCCCATGGAAGAGGAAGAGGCAATTTGGAGCTAGTGAGACACTTGGGCTAGATTCCCTAGCTCTATGACAACAATGATGAAGATGCTATGACACCTATGACACAAATCAGACCTAAAGGCTGACATATGACATATATGACATGTCAGGGCTAAAAATAGACTCCAAGAGGGCGCTCAAGGGTGTTAGGGAAGCTAATATGCTTCCACATGTGATTTGGTGGAAGTGGGAGACTAGGAATTGTTGTACAAGTGGCGTTCTTTGGAATCTCTTCCCAACTTGAGTTGGCATGAGTCTCTTGGAAGGAATTCGACCCATGGAGGCCATTAGAACTTTATAAATGTCAATAACAAAGAATGAAACCAGCTTTTGATCATTTGTAGAATTTGTAATTGCATTTGTGAAGAGGGAGAGCTAGTGGATGACTAGTTTCTTGCCTTAGCCAATTTCGAGGGTGAAAGATTCCCATCCAAGTTGGTAATTGGAAAGGCCATTCAGACCTTTCATTTGGAGCTTTAATGGAGTCTTTATTTGCAGTTGTAAGCTACAGGGCAGCTCATGGTTTCTTCTATTGCAGCTCACTCCTTCAACCATTTCCGGTTTTGATGACATATTCTTGATCCTTGAGGGAGGGCGTTTTTGGTGAGCTATTGTACTCTTTGGGGAAGATTTTAATGCCCCATTTCTTTTGTAATATGAAGTAAATACTCTGTTCTTCATCTCCAAAAAGTTTCAGGTCGAAATTCCAAGTAGAAATGTATAAATCTCATTTTTAATGGAAGAACAATGCCATTTCCCCACTACCTTGTTGTGAGCCAATGTATTGATGATGATTTCGAATGGATGGATGATTCTCTGATATATTTGTGGTCAATATAATTCCATGGATGTATTCTACAAGTTTCATGTACTGTACTTGAGCATTTGAATTATTTTTACTTAGTTTAATTGCACTGGGAGAAGAAATAATGCCATTTCCCCAAGGGTCGAATTGGTGATTTTTGCAGTTGAATGGGAGAGGCTTGGAACAGATATAATAATCAATTAATGGTGCACATGAGACCTTAATAACATCCTTAATACATTCCCTACCTCTTTACATAAATTTGAGTGGCTTTGGAGGCATTTGGGAAGCCATTTTCAATACTTACCCCAGGGGGATTTGAACCCCAAATTACTAGTAAAATTGCATACTTGGTCCAGAATCTTAAGAGATTTTGCAGAGGTATTTTGGTGGCCATATATCATCCCTGAACATCATATTCAAGTCTTAATATCATTCATACACCTTCCTTGAATATTTGAAGGCATTTGGAGTCAATTCGAGACATAGAGACCAATACTAGTCAAAGGCAAATTACTAGTAAAGTTCCCTACATTGGCCAGAATTGAAAGAGTATTTGCAGAAGTATTTTAAAGGTCCAAAGGCATCCTTAAAACACATATTTATGTTCTAATCTCATTCATATACCGTCTCAGAATATTTGAAATCATTTGGGGCAAATTTGGGACCTAGAGATCAAACTAGTCAAAGGTCGAACTAGGGAAAAAAAGTGAAAAATTGCCATTTTAATAAAATTCCTAACAAGGGACATTACAGTGGTATCAGAGCATGGTCCTTGCACCTGTGTATTAGGTACATACATTCAAGAATAATTGGCAGCCATGTCTTACTATTATGATGAATCCTATGAGTACAGTTCTTATGATGAATATGCAGATGCTTATGAGCAATATGAAGCAGAATGTGAATGGTATGAGGAAAAGGTGCCATCATGCAACACTTCTTACAATTTCAAGAGAAATGAAGATTATTCTTATGACTTTAAATCTGATGAATATGAATGTGCCACACCAACCAAGGATAATTCTATGAGTGAGTTCCAAAGATGGAGAGCAAATTATAAAACCTTGCCCCAGCAATATCAAAAATATCAAGAATATCTTGCTTCGAGCAAAAATACACAAAATGCCATGTCTTTTGAGTACTATGCTGAACATGTTTTTGAAAATAGGCCCAAAAATGAAGATGTGGAGTTAGTGAAGAAAGGTTTATGCCCTTCTTGTAAGAACCCTTGGAGCGAGTATCATATATGTGTGCATGAAATGATGTCCTCTTTGATTAGAGCTTTTGAGATTTATTCAAGAAGGGATTCCAAATATACCGATCCTAAGGAAAACAAGGGGAAAAATGAATCAGCTTGATTGAAGGAGAAAAATGAAGAGACATCACAAGAGCATGAAGAAGATTCTATTGAAAATATGGAAGATCATTTCGAGACACCTTCTAGCTTAGACATGAACCAAAGAGCATCTACTGATGGATGCTTAAACTATGAAGGAGTACCTATTGATGGGTGCTCACACCTCTATGTTGGTGACATAGAGATCACTTTTGAAAGTGTTGCTGCAAGCCCAAGTTCCATTAAGCATGATAATGAAGACCTTGTAGCAGTTGAAGAAGAACCAAGATCAACTTCCCCATCACCACTTGAGCTTCATGAAGTTGGTCCAAGCAAAAATGAAGAAGATGAGGAGGTTCATTTGCAAGAGCCTCATTTTCTTGAAGGGTCCTTAAAGATGAATGAAAAGAAGATCCAAGAGTCCCTCAGCATTCTCCATGAGACTCAAGCATTGGTGTCAAATTCTTGTTGGAGAGCTACTTCATTGGAGGAAACATCCTTCCTTGAAGATATGGAGAAGATTCAAAGAGCAATGTGCCACATCAAAGGTAATTTCATGTCTTTGCTTTTTGATAGAAACCATTTGTTTGAGCTTAATGAATTGTTACATGATGCATACTTGAAGAATAATGAGGATATTCATAAGCTCACAATTCAAAATGAGCAACTTCTTGAAAAGTTGCAAGATACTTGTTTTTCCTCCTATGTTTCATATTGTCAAATGGTAGATTGTTTGGAGGATTCTCATGACATGGTGGATCATGAGAAATGTGAAAATTTGAATGTTCTTGATGTGTTTGGAGATGAACTTGAAGAGAACCAAACACTTGATGTGGTGGAAGAAGAATTTGAATTGCCTCTTGATGAAGGTTGTGCAATTTTTAAAGAAGAGCATGGTTCATCTACATTGGAACCAAACTATGACAAAGAGTTCACACTTTTGAAGGAGTTGCATGATACTACCCATATGGATCCTCCCCATGATGAAACTTCTGTACTTTTTGATCATTTGGGTGATTTGGTTCATTCTCCTACATCCTACAATTCCATGTTTTGCAACATTAGTCTCAATGAAGTATGGGTGAAAGGGTTCTTTTTGATGGTGCCACATGAGGAGTATGATATGGTTGGAGCACATTCTTATTCACATTTGCAGCAGCATACTTTATTACTTTATGATGATGCACATCTACATGGATGCACCTATGATATGCATTTGAGTCACTTGAAGACTCATGGTTTTTCTTGCTCAACACTTGATTCATTTGATGTTGGAGGAACTTCATCCAACACTTGGGTGAATAGATTTATGATTGGAGAACATTTTTGTTGGAAGCCACATACTTTGTTATATCTTTATGATAATCACATTCAGGGATGTATGGGTGAGACTTCTTTGAGTCATTTGAAGTCTCCTTGTTTTTTCTGCTCATTATTTGGTTCAAATTTTAGTGGAGATTCTTCATTCACTTCTTGGATGAAAGAATACATGGCTGAATATTTTGATGCATATCACATCCTTTTGGAGCAGCTTTATAGGACATGGGATCCTCACCTATGTCATTGGAGCAGATTTGATTGGTCACTTGAAGCTTGTATGCACTTGGAAAATGGTGGTCTACTTGCTTGGAGGTATAAGCACTTTCATGATTCTTTGATGAAGCACCTCCTTGATATTAATTTTCATTATGTAGTTATGTACTTTGATGATATATATTTTGTACTCATGATGTTTGGAAGAATGCATACAAGAAAATGGGATCCAGGAATCCTCTTATATGATGGTATGGGTTGGAGAGCACTCTTAATTGTTCGGGTGCAATACAAGCAATGGGACCCTGGAATAATTTTTATCTCATTGGTTTCAAATTTTTTGGGGAAACAAGCAATATGGGAGATGGATTTACCCACTTAATAAAGTGATTTTTATCAGAGTAGTGCAGCAGCAAGCATGTTGGTTCCTCTCTAAAATATTCATGGAAACTCAAAGACTCAAGGTTTGGCAATTCAATGGCAACTTCAAAGAATTATACAGAAAGCAGGTTCTTCAACACCCATGTTTGAAATTGCTTGAGGACAAGCAATATTGGGAAGGGAGGATTTGTCATGTCCCAAATTTGGAATTGGGTCACAATGGCCTAATCACATTAGCCATATTCATTAGAGTTTGCAAAGTTGATGTTAAGGGTCAAATAATTGCCAAGGAGGAAAATTACTAGTTTCCTAGGTTTGGGGTGGAAGCTTTGGGATTTGGAATAATGGGGATAATAAATGATGTTTGAACATTAGAATGGAATAAATATTTAATAAAGGAGATAAATAAATATATACAAGTAAAAATCAAAGTGGCATTTCATAATGAAGACACATGGAGGAAGTGGGACCCACATATGGCTAGATTTCCCCACTACATTTGGCATCATTCTCTCACCAATTCGAATTCAAGGTGAATGGTAACATACTTGGGGAAGTCCAAAAGGTATTATTCATGGAATAACTCATCCAAGGTCGAAATATAGAGGAAGAGTAACTCCCATGGAAGAGGAAGAGGCAATTTGGAGCTAGTGAGACACTTGGGCTAGATTCCCTAGCTCTATGACAACAATGATGAAGATGCTATGACACCTATGACACAAATCAGACCTGAAGGCTGACATATGACATATATGACATGTCAGGGCTAAAAATAGACTCCAAGAGGGCGCTCAAGGGTGTTAGGGAAGCTAAGATGCTTCCACATGTGATTTGGTGGAAGTGGGAGACTAGGAATTGTTGTACAAGTGGCGTTCTTTGGAATCTCTTCCCAACTTGAGTTGGCATGAGTCTCTTGGAAGGAATTCGACCCATGGAGGCCATTAGAAATTTATAAATGTCAATAACAAAGAATGAAACCAGCTTTTGATCATTTGTAGAATTTGTAATTGCATTTGTGAAGAGGGAGAGCTAGTGGATGACTAGTTTCTTGCCTTAGCCAATTTCGAGGGTGAAAGATTCCCATCCAAGTTGATAATTGGAAAGGCCATTCAGACCTTTCATTTGGAGCTTTAATGGAGTCTTTATTTGCAGGTGTAAGCTACAGGGCAGCTCATGGTTTCTTCTATTGCAGCTCACTCCTTCAACCATTTCCGGTTTTGATGGCATATTCTTGATCCTTGAGGGAGGGCGTTTTTGGTGAGCTATTGTACTCTTTGGGGAAGATTTTAATGCCCCATTTCTTTTGTAATATGAATTAAATACTCTGTTCTTCATCTCCAAAAAGTTTCAGGTCGAAATTCCAAGTAGAAATGTATAAATCTCATTTTTAATGGAAGAACAATGCCATTTCCCCACTACCTTGTTGTGAGCCAATGTATTGATGATGATTTCGAATGGATGGATGATTCTCTGATATATTTGTGGTCAATATAATTCCATGGATGTCTTCTACAAGTTTCATGTACTGTACTTGAGCATTTGAAGTATTTTTACTTAGTTTAATTGCACTGGGAGAAGAAATAATGCCATTTCCCCAAGGGTCGAATTGGTGATTTTTGCAGTTGAATGGGAGAGGGTTGGAACAGATATAATAATCAATTAATGGTGCACATGAGACCTTAATAACATCCTTAATACATTCCCTACCTCTTTACAGAAATTTGAGTGGCTTTGGAGGCATTTGGGAAGCCATTTTCAATACTTACCCCAGGGGGATTTGAACCCCAAATTACTAGTAAAATTGCATACTTGGTCCAGAATCTTAAGAGAGTTTGCAGAGGTATTTTGGTGGCCATATATCATCCCTGAACATCATATTCAAGTCTTAATATCATTCATACACCTTCCTTGAATATTTGAAGGCATTTGGAGTCAATTCGAGACATAGAGACCAATACTAGTCAAAGGCAAATTACTAGTAAAGTTCCCTACATTGGCCAGAATTGAAAGAGTATTTGCAGAAGTATTTTAAAGGTCCAAAGGCATCCTTAAAACAAATATTTATGTTCTAATATCATTCATATACCTTCTCAGAATATTTGAAATCATTTGGGGCAAATTTGGGACCTAGAGATCAAACTAGTCAAAGGTCGAACTAGGGAAAAAAAGTGGAAAATTGCCATTTTAATAAAATTCCTAACAAGGGACATTACAACCATCAACCATCAGAGATGGAAACTTTGTCGTTCATACCCAGGGAAAATGAAACCCTCGTTCCCCGGCAATGGCGCCAAAATGTTAGCACTCGGATTTTCCTTGGGCTGTATCAAAGAAACCCGAGGTAACCTATTTCAAACCAATCTTTAGACTGAAAGTTGGCCTCCTTCAGCCAGAGAGGGCTCTCTCAGCAAATCTTCCATCCAATGTCACCACAACAGCAGTTTGACAATGAAACTCAAGGGCCAATTTGTAAAATAAATAAAAACTTAAGGATTTTTAATGAGGTGGCTAGATCAACATGAACAGGATACCATTGGGCAATGGAGTCGAGAAAACAGAAAAATATGGACCACCAGTTAAACAAATATTTTCATACAAAGGCAAGATAGCTGTCTTATTACAGTCAATAAGATTTTTCCAGGTGATAGGGAAAGAAATAAAGACAGTCCATTAACAACGGGCATCAATTTTCAGATGAATCCACTGCTAATTTTAGAGAAATAAATGGATGCTCAGAAGCGAATAAATCGAGGCATAGAAACATGAATCTCAATCTATATGCACGTCCAACTAAGCATAGAAGAAAATGACATAATGAAAGGCATAACACGGAAATCAAACTTGCACATGTAGAGAAAAGGAAAGGGTACAGACTGCAATTTTTAAACAACACATGAATCTTTTATGAAAAATCTGCTCAGTTCTGAGATCTTTATTAATTTTTGAAAACCCTGCAAAACACCCGAAATGGGTCTCTCCTTACAGAAAATCCAACCCTTTGCATGTTGTAAAATGCATAATTTATACAAAAATTTGCCCTCTAAGCAAACCCTAACTGTATTCTTCTAAAAATAGCTTCTTGGAATAATAAACTAACTAATTTTTTACAAATAAAACAAATCTGGAGCGGTTGCAAAATATCTCAAGTGAAAGAGTATAGAGAAATTTTGAAACTTTCTTCAAACTGTTAATTCCAGGGCTTAAAATCATCCTTATTTTCCACCTGTCGAGCATCTTGGAAATGAACTTCTGTTTGCTAATTCAGTGCCTATAAATCTGGATCTTCCTACCACCTATGTTCCTTTTCAAAACAGAAAAAATGAAATAAAACTTAATTGCCTTTTTACATTCGGCAGCAGTTTTCACTAAATGATAAATTTATTACAAAGTATGACAAAAAGATATTCATGGGATGGTCTCCCGGTGGCTGCTACCACTAGCTTTCGAATCCTTCACCAGCATTGAAAATCTCTTTTCTGTTTATCATTCCAATGATAGGTGCTGCACCACTTCTGAATGCTAAGTATTACCTCCCTTGACCCTTTAAAAAACATTCTCCAAGGATTTGTTAGGTTTCACCTAATGGTAGCTGCAAACATTGATTGGGCCTCTCCATTGTGATAAATGACCTTCTTGACGCTTGCTTCAGAACCTCTCCAAGACTTCAGGATAATTTTGAAAATAATGGCAGCTATAATAGCTTCATTGATAGAATTGACCCTGTCTGCATCAAAACCCTAAAAATTATCTCTCACAATTTTGAAAATGGCAACGATTGTAGTGACCCTATTTTTCAACTATCCATGCTCGATAGTTCATTTCTTTAGCAAAAGACCTTCTTTATAATTTCTCGCTTCAACTTAAACGTTGTTGTTGCACGACTAGTTTTTGGGCGCCCATGGATTAGGGAACAACTGGATCTTTGAAGGAATTTTAAATTTATCAAGCCTTGCACTCTTTGCAATCTCTTAAATTGAAACTCCGAACCTCTTTAATAGCTTCACAGGTCTGCAAAAATCTTTGAAAATGATTCCTTCTTTCTGAGCCCAACTTTCAAGAGCTTGGTGGGATGGAACAACAAAAACCACACAATGACTGTGGAATGAGCCTGCGTGCATCCTGACATTTTTTAGATAATGGCTCGCTGCCAAAGCTGCTTCCACCTGGAAAAATGTTTTCTAGTATAGAACCAGCGCATCCCTCTATCAATCAATTCAATCATCGGAATAAGGAAATGAGTGATCAACATGGCTATCAGTCGTGTTATCACAGTCAGAAAAGGTTTCACCAGCACAAGTTTCAGCGAGACCATATCCCTGCCCAATTTGAGCTCCAAAGCAAACGTTGATGAATCGTAATCCCTGAACTGTTCTCTGATTTATGCATCCTCCAAATAGCAAGTAATACCTAAATCTGGATGGAGCAAGTCCCTTCAGTCCACATTCGAGAGGGCTTTCACCCAGATGACAATATTCCACGTGCTGTGTACTGACAGAAAACTCTAAAATGGGTGCCATGGAAAGATACCCCAATGTTGGGAACAATTACTGAATGCAACGTTTGAATACAGGATATATGGGCATCATATCGTGGGGAAGAGAAACCATCTCTGTCAATCTTCTGCTACAGAGAATAGTAACGACATCACCTGAGCGTATGCATGCGAATTTTTTGACCTTTGAATGACCAGCTTCAGCCAATAGACATCTGAGACATTACCAGAAGAATTTCAAATGAATTTATTACAGGTTGAGGCATTGTAATCATTATATTCTGCCGAGCAGGTCGCCCAAAGGTGCTTTGCCCAAAAGCTGGAATTGATACGCCACCCAAACATCAGAAGTAGCTAACGAAGTGATGAAACGATACTCATCTCATGTCAAATCCTGTATCCTGGCTGCGAATGGCCAAATTTACCAAACTTCGACGACCTTCCGAAAGCTTTCTGTATCTTATCAGGTTTGGATTGTAAACAAACCATTCATATTTCACATGTAACTCAACAGCAGAATGGTCTTCGACGGTGGCTGATTGCTGGCTTGACTCATTCATGAGTAGCCTAAAAATGATCTGCCCGTATCCATGTTAGCTCAGAAAACTCGGTCACCAGTCAAGTTTTTTACACGTAGCTGCAGGAGCCATCATATGTTGCATGTTTTAAATACCCATTACGGCTGGAACCCTAATTTTCTTCTTTCGCCGAACGAAATCTCACAAATCTTTGCGCCACTACCTCTGAATGTGAAATAAACGAGATAACATCGTGCTAGGGGAAGCATTGGGACAGAGTCAACGAGCTTGTGATAAACTAGTGCCAGGGTTTTGCCAAAACAATAAAATGCCAAAAGCGGAGACCACTTCACCTTTTACACTCCCGCCAATGGTTGGTATCCGCACGGGCTTTGGAGTGGTTTGCAATACAAGTTTTATGTATGCGGACGTATAAAAAATAGACACGTTGGATGGTGGTTTTTGTTCCGCGACCGCCCCATCTACTATCTCCCGAGCAACTTGGTGATGCGATGACCGTCGATTTTATTTGCCACTAGATCATGCCGCACTTGTGATTTGCATGGAGTCACTTCATTCGCCTTACCAATTCCAATGTGTCACCATAATGCAGCTCGATATTGACTTGTCCTTCAGCATTTAAAAATGTTAGTTTGGAATATTATTTACATTTCCCATATGCAAACGAAAAACTAATACTCCCACTCCTTATATATCGTTTTGATTATCTCATAACTCAAGAAATAAACAATGGAGAGTCCTTCGGCATTGGTGTTTGGATGATAAAGGGTGCATGGAGCTCCTTTTCTTTGGCTCTCGGTCACTTGATAAGCTAGACAAGCCCTCGGTGCTGGGTGTTTCACCTTTTGTGTCAAAAAAAAAACATTAAATCCCTTCTTCATAAAAACTTAATTAATATTCAAACTTTGGATTTGTTAAAAAAAAAAACTCTTTGTTCCATTTTGACTGAAGCTTTATAGAAAACCTTCATAAAGTACAAGAACTTCCATAAAAAATTTAAGATCAATGCCTTTTCTTATAAAATTTAGGCCTTGGCTAAATCAAAGTTTTTTCTTCATTTTCGACTTAGGTTAAGAATCCTCTAGGTCCCTTGAAAAGACTTAGTCTACCAATGCTTAGGACCATCTTTCTTTTTGCGATCATAACGTCTGTAGCTGAGGAGAAATGTTCTTTTTCTTCGACTAGGCTTTGAAACTCCCGTCATGGAAAAATATCTTAATTTTTCACCGCCAGTGTTGCCGGAAGATGATTAATGCCGTCAGAAGACATTTAAGCACAAAATTTTATGGAGTGCCAACACCGGGGGAGACAAACAGAACTGGAGAGGAGTCAGAAGGGCAATTTTTTGTAGTCCTCACATACGGCATCTCATTCTCATAAACGTGTCCCTCATTTTCAGACGAATCTTTTGACACATTCTCAGACCCAGAGGAGTTTGATAGCAGGGAAGTGTATAGTCGACGTCCCATATAATTTCCATTGTTTCCATTATTAAAATCTAAATAATTTATAAAGGAAATGTCCAAATCATTTAACGAATGGAAGAAAGTAGGGTCCTGTTTTTCCAACTTACGGATTATTGCAGTGTCTGGAGCAGAAGTGAAAGAAACCTTGTTGGAGAAACCGTCAAGTATACCCGCCACATCTAAATCCTTATCGCTACCATCATCCGAGGACCAGTAGGGTCCCCCCTCATATGGAAGGCCGGAAGATGAATTCTCCTTACATTGACGCCATAAATGACCCACCTACTTACAATTTGAACAGCAGAAAGGGATTCCCCAATAGTCAATGATCTACTTGAGCTTGCGGCCGCACCAATTGATGTGAAGAACATCAATAAGTCCCAATGTTATATCCACCTCAACAAGCACATGTCCAATACGACGGTCAAAACCAGTAATATGATCCTCCTCCACATGTAGAAAACGACCAATGATGTTACCAATGGCTTCAAAATCCCCTCGATTCCATAGAGCCAGCGGAAGTCCCAGAAGGAGGACCCATAAATGTCGCAGATGGACAGTCGCAGTGTCCGGGTCAAAGTCTGTATGCCATTTTTGGAGCATCAGGCTACCGACACCATAGAGCCACAAATTATTCAGAATGGTGTTGCAATGAGCTTCTTGTTCAAACTTGAAGCCATACCAGCCACACGCCATGGAAATAACCTGGGGAGTATAGTTTAAAATGGGTTTCCGCTTTTCACTAACCCAGTTTATAATGTCCCTGTCGTTCATAGCATGGTATGAAAACTTACCCACCATAACCGTCATGTTGAACTCCACAATTTCCTCCAGTACAATATCTCTTCCCACCATCACCCAGACTTCTCCTGGTCTGCAAAAATATTTTTCTTTCAAGCGTCGACCTGAGCGGGACAATGTCAATGGTCTTCCCCTGTTTTCTAGACACGGCGCCACTTGAGCGCTGCCAACCAATGGTTCCGATGCATCAGCCTCAACAGATGTCCCCCCCAGGGTCAGTTGACCCTTTGTCGCCTTAGCACGCGGAGCCACTTGTCTCATACCAGAGCTATGAGCCCGTTTTCCCTTCAGTTGATTTTTGAAGAAAATGTCCAGTTTGAATAAACCGGCCTCTTCTATCTTGTAGTCCGAGATGTTTAGGTTATTTTCCACCAAAACGATTGTTTGCGGCAATTTTTCACCCATTTCCGACAGTGGAAAGACCCCTAAAGCAGGGATTTTGTATATACTTGGGTTTCAGGCAGAAATAACCAGAATAAACCCCTGTCAGGAAGAGAATCCCCACAAACTTTAAACCAAATCCACTCACGGAAATCCGGAGAACCCAAAAAGCAGGGTTTATGAGTAGCACGAGATCTGGCAGCCATGAGCCGGAGAAAACCTTTGTCAGGAAGAGAAACCCCGGAATACAATGAGACAAATCCACTAACGGAAATCTGGACTATGATGACACCACCCTTGAAATTTCCACCAGTTTCAATAAAACAATAAAACCCATTAAGTTTTTAATTGATAAAACCTTCAACCTGACCGGGGAGAGTTCCAGCAGTCGCTATCCAGGTTCACCGACGCCGTTTGCCCAGTGTTCCAACCATTCAGTGCAAAAAAATGACAGCTCGCAGATGTAGAATGTCTCAACGTAAACCACATATGCCATAGTAGGAACCCATGTCGCTCAAACCCTAGTCCTCCATCAAAACCCTAGTCTGCGATGTTCGCCTCCTTTGCCTTCAGGGGTCAAAATGTCAAATAATCCCGCAAGGGTTGCCTTAACAGGATCGATTTTCTATTAACAAGATGTACCCATGAACACACTTTAACAGGATCAAAAAAATTACTATAACATTAGAAGGAATGTAAACTGAACCTATAATATTATCACTCATATTAAGAATATAAAACGACATTAAAATTTTCTCTATGGTATTTTCATCAAAGATATAAACATGAATATTTACAAAGATATAAACATGAATATTTATGCCATGGATCGATCATATAACTTAAGAAAGAAAAATACAATAAAGAGAATAATTCTCACCATTAAACTATTAAATCCATTAAAAATAGTATACTTACTTGAAATAATAGGGAAAGAATACTTGGAGAGTCAATTCCTCCCAGCCATAGGAGAGGACAACAAAATTGATATCCTAACTCCACCCCCGAGCTAGATCACCACCATGCAAAACCAAACTAGCAAGCAAGGTTTGAACATTCCACTCTTTCTCGGAGTCTTTATCAAACCCCCAATAATGGAATTACAATCAAAATGAGAAATACTCAACAGACTTCCCTCATAGCAACAATCTCTCCATGCACAACACAGCGTCCTGTGCTATCTCAGTGCACCAATTTATAGTTTTTTCCCAAGTCTTGTGCCATCTCAATCAATACCTTGATCCCTATAATTTAGGATCTTATCTGGTGGTTGCGTTTTTAGATTGGATTTGATTGACATCATATCTCTTGCTTGCTCTACACGTGTTCTTTGTCTCATGCTGGTCTCCCCTCTTTCAACTGATTGCTCCAAGTGTCTTTCTTTTAATTTATAATAAAAATAATAATTGTTGTGCAAAATATCCAGTCACACCACATGTGAGTATTTTTTATTTTTATAACTCTTTTACAAATAATAATTGTTTTTGAAATAATACTTAATCAAAATAAAATAAAATGTCTTGGGGGTATTACATTTCTCCCCCCCCCTTATTTTTAACATCGTCCTCTGTGTTCTTTATTCAAATCTTTCTTGCTCATTCTAGAACATGGAAGGATATGCCTCTCGCATTCGATCCTCCATTTCCCATGTCGCCTCCTCAAGGCTGAAGTGCTTCCATTGCACTTTTATTTGAGAAAATTGCTGGATTCCATAGCATAAGTTCCTTCATATCTAGGATGTGCAAATGATCTGTCTGGAACTCGCCCTCGGGTTCTACCTGAATCATATCCCAATCAATTATATGAGTAGCATCATGTACATATCTTTTTAATAAAGAAACATGAAAAACATTGTGTAATTTTATAGAAGGGGGGAGTGCAAGCTAATAGGCTACCGGCCCTATCTTGGCTAACACCTCAAAAGGTATGCAATACCTGGGTGCTAGCTTGGAGCACCTTCCAAAACTTAATGTACTCCTCTTTGGTTTTACCTTTAGGTACACATGATCTCAAACATTAATCTCTTTTGGAGTTCTTTTAAGATCCACATAACTTTTTTGTCGATCTTGAGCAACTTTTATATTTTGTTGAACTTGTTTAACAATATGTTCCATCTCCTTTAACATGTCAGGTCCTAGAAAAATCCTATCAACAGGTTTATCCCATGACACGGGAGTGTGGCATTTTTGACCATACAATACTTCAAATGGACTCATTTTTATGGATGCTTGATAAACATTTTTATAATCAAATTCTACTAAGTGTAAATTTTTGGGCGCAACCCAAGTGGAAGAAGTTTTGATGGCGAAAGTACAAGTTAGGCGAGGTCTATCATCAGCCAGTTTTGGGAGAAACAACTCTGCAATTCCTGGGAGCATGGTATGGAGTGCAGCAAAGTGGCAGATAAGAATTTTTCCCCTTAGTAAAGGTGAAGTACTAAGGACATTCAAGGTAGTTGGAGTAGTTATGAATGAAGCGGCGGACTGTCAGCTACAATAGCGAAGAGTAAAGAAGTGGAATGGTGCAAAGGATGCACCATGACAGTGTCAGATTCGTGCGGTCAGAACTGCGACTGTCAGAAGAAGCGTCAGATCTAGAGAAGCGGCGCAAAAGGACAGCGGAGATCTAACGAAGTAAAGACAAAGCGTGGTCAACGGGAGAGCCATTCCATTTTGGGTTTAAGGGTACTATTTGGCCCGTAGTTATTGTAAAGATGTGACCTTCGGGCACAATCTATAGAAAGGGAAATTTTGTATAAGGAAGGGTTAGACTTACGTTAGATCTTATTAGAGATATTGTTGGATGTTAGATCTATGCTGAGAGAGATATAAGAAAGGAACAAGACTCTGCAACTGTGTTCGCAGAGAGATATATTGTAGAGAAGAGTCTGCAGCTAAGTGCGCAGACTGGAAATGTTAACCCATTCCAAGAAATATAAGAATGGTTCCCGTGGACGTAGCTCCCACCTGGGGGGTGAACCACGTAAATACTTGTGTTATGTGTTTGAATCTCTATTATATTGAATGTTCATGAATGTTTATGCTTATATATGTTTTTCATATGAATGTGAATGAGAATGATATGTTAAGTAGCGGAACATGCATGTATGAACATTGCGAAGTTGTGTTAAGTATGATAAATGTGTAGTCATAGAAGCAAAGTAACAACGATTCAGTGAATTCTGTAGGTTGATTGAGAGTTGCGAAGTGCACAGATACCTGTGGGTCATGATCTGTGAAGTAGATGTTAATTAACTTTCGCACATCAGCTCGCGTAACATAACCGCGCGTCACTAGGTTACAAAAACCTGATTCTGTAACCACCCATCTTTGCTTCGGGTGAGACTTCATCCTGCTCGCAGGTTGATGTCAAAAGGGATAGTGAAGGGGATTTTGTTTGACCAAATACTAGAAAGAACCTCGTAGAACCCAGGTCAGCCCCAAGAAAGCAGATAAAGAAGAAGATAGAACCAACAAATGGTTCTGTTGCCGCGCTAAAGAACTGGCGATATGCGATGTTGTTATGTTATGAGACCATGAAGAAGTAAGCGCAATAAAAAAGTTCCATTGCCGTGCTAAGAACTGGTAATATGTTATGTGGTATCCGGAAAAGACAGAAATAGAGAACTGGGTAAGTCAAACAGAACTTGAGTTTGTGAAGAAAGAGAACAGACATCCACGTATGACCACAGAACAATGGTTGTAGAGGTATATATTCACTGACCTACATCAAATTTTATTTGCATCATTCGCTAATGAGTTGCATGAGTGGATATCAAGGATATCAGAATGAAAAATTTGTTTCCAGGATGGAGAACCTACAGTTTGGAATCCAGATTTGAATCAGAGGCTTAAAGTCATTAACAACCAAATTTCAAGAGCAGTCGATTTTTGGTTGGATAGCTTACTGGAAGGCTATGTTACAGATTTTTTTGTGGACACATTGAAGTCCTACAGCGCAGCAGAAGAAGTTTTATTTCAAGGATTTAGAGGTAAGTACCTGAAAAACCTCAGTTTATACATTAAGATGTTACTAGCTGAAAAAGGAGTCTTAAGAATGCAATCAAATTCTTAGGGTTTGAGTCAGTAATGTTCAGTAACACAGATAGTGACACAAACAAAGATATTGGTATTTTAAGAAGTGGAAAACGATATAAAGTTATCACTAGAAAGAGGTCTCGTGGAACTTGTTACACCAAAATGTCGTCACCCTTGTGCAAGTGTCACAAGTGTTGCAAGTGTCGTCATCCTGACTTAGTGTCGTCACCATGACCGTTGCAAGTATCATCCTTATGACCAAGTGTCGTCATCATGATCGTTGTGATAAAGTCATCATCTTTACCATTGAGTAAATTATATGCTCTAACCCCTAAACTCATTCTGGGCTAAACCACATCCAATTGAGATATTTTTCTTGCCTAGTTGACCTCTTTGAGTAGGTTGTCGCACTTCTCCTTCATCTAGGGTGTGACGTCGTAGTTTCTGGTCAGCTAGGGTGAGACACTGTCACACTTTGTCTTCCTACAGAGTTCAATGACTCCTCTTTGTCGCTCTGTGTCCTCTATCGGGGTGTGAGAAGGTTGGTTAAAGGCTATTTTGGGGAGTCTCGAGGTCTTTCTATAAGTTTGTTGAGGTGGAGACCTATCCCTAGACTCTAGGTGAGGTGGAATTTTGGTTCCTAACCTAATGGGAGGATCCCTTAACCATCTCCCCCTAATCCTCAACCTACCCTATCTCTTTATCCCTATATAAACACCCACTCTCTCCATGGGAGGGGAGGAAGACTATGGTGTCTACATGCTGGTGAAATCACTCTTGAGAGATCTCTACTCATCCTTGAGAGACTCAAGCTTTCTTAGGAGGAAATGGAAAATGACTTTGTTGGAGAAGGGATGCAGTGTTAAGCCTTGGTTGTAGTTCTATATCTCTGCTATGTACTTCCCTATTTTTAAAGTAATACAAATGCTTTCCACCAATATTTTTCATGTGTGTAATGATATTGAGTAGTCTACCTGCTTAACTGTTCACTTAGATCTCTTATTGTATAGATGCCCTTCACTTGTTTCTCTTATTTCTTGTCTTG
Organism: Larix kaempferi; assembly: GCA_027924585.1. Lineage (NCBI taxonomy): Eukaryota > Viridiplantae > Streptophyta > Pinopsida > Pinales > Pinaceae > Larix > Larix kaempferi. Next base: position 16,614,015 of record BSBM01000545.1, read on the forward strand.
ACAGGTCTAGCAACTTGGATCTGACGACCGTGAGACGCAGAGCAACATTCAGGAGAAAGGATTGCGAAGTGAATGGTAAGACATCTAGTACTCGATCCTTAAGTAGATCTAGGAAATGCATTTGTAGCCTATCTTATTTGTTCTAGACTCGCATTGATCTAGGAAGATCCGTCTCGTGTTCGCTCGAGTGGATTGTCTATTAAACAAATCTAGCGACCATATTGGGGAATAGAACAGTAGATTTGATTTCATGTATGTTTGATTTCATCTCTTTTGTCTAAGCCATTTCTATCCCTTTTAAGCCTTCCTCCCATCAGATCTCTTTCATTAAAGAGTTTCATATGTGTCCTTCATTCTCCTTTGGGTCATCATTAAGCCTCCTACCCTTTTACCTTGAGGGATCATATACCTTTACTGCTCAAAATTCGACTATTGCACCTGGTTTGAGTCTTCCCTGGGCCACTGTCTGAGCGTCTCACTTTGCCTAAAGCCAAACTACGACAGTGTCGCACTTTTCCTGTGTACAACCTACGACGAACCCCCTATGTCGCACCTTTCCTGTGTATAGGGTGCGACAATCTCTTAAAACATAAAGATTAGCAGGGTTTTTCCTTTTTGAGTTTTTGGTCTAATTGCTTGAGGCCTATAGGCTATGTGTTGTGGTCACACACCCCCTAGATCTAGCATTGCTTGAGTTTGGATGTGTTTTGGTTGATTTTGGGAGCTTGATCAGTTAAGTGTTTTACTTGGTTGTAAGGAGCAATTTCAATCCCCCCCGCCTATTGGGTTGACCTTCCAATCCTTGGTCACATTACCATATCTTTTCAGATCTGTTCAGATCATTAGATCTGATCACCAAACCCTTCCTCTACTCGATCATTGAGTTTTGATTGCATTTGGTATATTTTGAGCCGTTGTTGAGTGCCTTTGAGTTGTTTTGGGTGCTTATCGTTTTTCTTTGGGAATTTCTGAATGATTAAAGAGTGTTGTAGATATTCTCTCACTTTCTGTATATAGATATGAAAAGTATTTAGTTATCAAATTCCATTTTTGATACATGCATTTGAAAATTGAAAGTGCTTCATTATTTTGTCTTATACATTCGTAAGATTAGTTGCATCTTTCATTTTCTTTACGCTTTTTAGCTGATTATTGCAGAAAGGTAGAGTTATTGCACTTTAGGAAGGAATTCTTCTTTTCACTACTACTTAAGTACTTTTGGTTTGAAAGCAAAGAAAAATCTCTCCTTACCTTAAGTAGTTTTCATTGAAAGGGAAAGAAAAATGTGCATTATCATGTAGTTGAGGATTGCATTATGTTTACATTTATGTACTCACCTCATGCATCCACCTAACCATACAAGATAAAATTAATGCTAGATGAGTTTAAAATCATTTAGTAACTGTGTGTAAGTTAGAGACGTGTTCCGGCGTCGTTAAGCGTGGAAGCTGTCGTTATTTTCTAGCACTGTATCCCGGGGGTATTGTAGTATTCCACATACTCATCGGTATATCGAGCTCCTTCACGTACCCACCAAGTACCATAATCCGTACTTGGCATATATCGAAGGGTGTATCACGTACTCGGTCGTATATCAGAAGGTCTATTGCTGAACGGTTGTGCATTAGACAGCACCACTACGGATTTGAGCTCCCACGTACCTTGCGTATATCGGAGACATGACTAGGATTCCTGAAACTAACTGAGTTAACCATTTGGCCGTCTTGGCAAAGAAATACACCGAGAACAGCACTCAGAGAGATTAGCACGCATGTACTATCCAATTAATCAGTTATGTAGGCAAGGGTATGGTCCCAATCCTCCTTATCGCGTCATATTGTTGGACCCTACAGTATATAGCGGTTTGCAATGCCTTGATAATCCCGTGAGGTTCCAAACTTTGAATCCACTCCTATTCACACAGTTTTATTGTTGCTTTTAGACTTGAGTAGTGTTTGACTTGTGTGGTACTTTAGAGTCTCTTAGGGAGTTCAAATATGGAATATTCTTCTAGGACTACCAACCAAGGCGCCCCTTTCTAGGGTGTGCGATTTGTTATTCCCCCTTGTGGAACTATTGTTCCTCCCTTTATGGCTACATTGAGTCTTCATGGATTGACGATAGGATAACTAGTATGGTTATTCTCCAATCCAGTTATACCAAGTGCACCAATTGTGTTGGACCTAGGTCCTTCATCACATGAGCATCAATCTCATGGTGACCCTTCTCCTTCTTCGTCGAAAGTTGAATCGACTTCCATCTCTTCCTCTTCTCCTACTAAAAACTCTGATGTTAGTAAGAAGGTGGGTGGGAAGAAGAAGAAAGGGAAGGCTAAGAAGAAGAACACTAAACAGAAGGTCACAACCCCAACCACTGATCATCATGCTGGGGGCACCGATACACCTGTTTTGAATTCGCGTAAACCAAAATTCCCTTGCAAACTTTGTAAAGGGTCCCATTTTCTTAAGAGCTTCCCTGGTATCTCCAAGGTCTTAGAAATATGGTCGCATTCTAAACAACCCTGTCATCAGTCTTCGAACATCATATTGATGATACCCCATCAACCAGTGACGTTGTAATTAAGGTTCGGAAGGGCAGACCTGCAAACCCTTGTTGGTTATGCAAGGGCATGCATCATACTTACCTTTGTCCTCGTATGGATGAAGCTTCACGAATTTTGGAAGACATGGACACATCCCATAAATGCCTTCCAACGAAGTATTGTAGGTTGTCCCCTAATCCTTCACTGGTTGATAGGGCGATCAATCCAACCCCACCCTCGGTTGACCCCACTCTTTCATCAGAGAGTGAAAACAAAGTGGTCGATTCAACAACATCATCGATCGACCCCATTCCTCCCTTGAGGGATGATACCCAAGTAGTTAATAAAGTCTCATTCTCAGTTGACCCCACTCCTCTAGTTGAGGGTGAAATAGAAACTGCTGATTTTTTTCTGGTCAGTTCAGAATGTCCTAGGCAAGGGGAGACCCTTTCCATTCCTACAGGACCCCCCCCAAGTACTGAGGTCATTTCCTTTGATTAGAATGGTCTAACGGAATCTCATCTTCCTTCGAGTATTCCTTTTCAAATATCTGTAGGAGTTTCAGATAAATAAATTTTCCGTACGATAATTGATGAGGGAGCTTCTGTTAGTATTTTATCCTCAACTGCTTGGCAAGCTATAGGTTCTCCTCGGCTTGTGCCAATCAGTGACCAGATACTAGCTTTCAATAGAAGGCCTACCGGACCTTTAGGGATTCTCCTGCAGTTACCTGTCATGTTGAGAGGTAAAACTGTTTATATTGATGTCATGGTTGTCCAAGGTCCTTTAGATTTCAATATGCTCCTTAGACGTGATTATGTCTATGCTATGAAAGTTGTAGTGTCCACACTCTTTCGAGTGATGTATTTTCCTCATCATGGGAATATTGTAACCATTGATCAACTTTCCTTCGTGACACCCGCTCATCATATGACTCCTAGTCATCAGACTTCACTGAATGTTCCGCATGTTTTAGTGGTTTCTTCCCTCTGAGGATGGGGCGTATGAGCACGGGTTATGTTATGTTTCAAGCTCGTTAAAAAATGAAACCAACCACCCTAGCATAGTTTCGCTTTGGTTTCAGGCTTGCATAAAAATTAAACCAATCCATTGGAGGATAATTTTATTCTATTTCAAGCTCGTTAAAAAATGAAATAGACCCCTCTAAGCCTAGTTTACCTTTGGTTTCAAGCTTGCATAAAAAATAAACCATCCACTTGAGCATAGTTTTATTCCATTTCAAGCTCGTTAAAAAATAAGATGGGCCCCCTCAAGCATAGTTATTGTCTATTTCAAGCTTGTGTAAAAATGAAATAGATCTCCCTCCCATCGATTCGAGTCTCTCGCTAGAATTAGAACTTGAACCTTCATTTCATCTGATTCTCGTTTTCCCCCCCCTTGGTGAAAATTTTCATATTAGTAGCCAAGTTGGTAGTTGGGTTAGCAAGCAGCATTTTCAGACGAAGTGAAGCTTGGGGGGCATGCCCACATGTCGTACCGTCAGCAAACATGTTGAGGGGACACTACCATGTTATGCCACTAGCAATCATGCTGGGGGAATTGACCAACCTCTGGGCATCATGTTGGGAAGGAACTCGTCAATCAGCCTTAACCTATGAGCATAGTTCCCTTTCTATGTCAAGCTCGTTAAAAAATGCAACATATCCTTTCCCTTTGAGTCGAGTCTCCTCGTAGACTTAGTACCTGAACCTTCTTTTCACCTGCCTATGCCTTAGGCGGATGAAATGAAGCTTAGGGGCATGTCTTCAACCTCTGGAAGTTACATTGAAGTCAACTCGATCACCTCTCCACACCACGTTGGAGCTAAGCCACTTACTTCTAGCAATCATGATGGGGGCATGTACCAACCTTTGGATTTCATGACAGGAAGAAGTTCACCATTGGGAACATTTTTTAGCATACTTTCCATTTTAGGTTTCGAGCTCATTAAACCATGAAAATTATCCCAAGCATAGTTCATTTTCTGTTACAAGCTCATTAAAAAATGAAGCAGACATCATGAGCATTCTTCCAACCTATCTTCGAGCTCGTTAAAAATAGTAAGATGGCATTTGAGCTTACTTTTCACTTTTTTCGTGCTCTGGTTAAAACATGAAAAGTGGTTCGAGCTTAGTTTTTACTTTTTCGTGCTCTGGTTCAAACATGAAAAAGATTTTGAGTGCTTTTGATACCATTATCGTGCTCGTTAAAAATTTGAGTAAAAAGGTGTGTCTAACGAGTATAGGTTTATCACTTTAACCGGCCTCGCTAGACTATTTATGGAAAAGAAACTGTGCCGAGTTTACTTTTCATTTGTCATACTCGGTCATCAACCATGACAAAGTTGTTCATGGAGTCCTTTTTAAGCTCTTTTTAGACTCCCTAAATAGGAAAAGATAGCCAAGCGAACTTGATGGTTTCGCGCTTGTAAAAGCATTTGAATGGTTGTCTTCTGGTGATAGTTTACCCCTTTTTCGGACCAGGAAGCACTATTTACGAAAAAGGAATACTCCAACCAACCATGGCTGGAAGAGTCCTCTCCCGTGTTGTTTTACCTCTTTTCAGGCGATGAGGCTAACTTTACAAAAATTAACCATTGGAATCTCCTTTAGTTCTTTTCAGACTCTCTAAACATGAAATGATGCTGAGTTTTCCTTCTTTGGACTCGTTAAATTTTAAACATTGAAGGGCCCATTATGGGATGAACCCATCCTTTCCCAGGTTCGTAAAATGTTTGGGATTGGACTCATCTATGAGATGAGCTATACCGAGCATCTGGTTACCCTCATCAAGCTCGTCAAAAACACATGAGGCACTCATCAATCAAGATGGGGAAAAAGGGAAGACTTTATGTTACATCTTAATTACGGAAGTACATAGTCACTCTTGAACATCGCACTCGTTTGCATTTGCATTCAGTACTTGGGTAATCTATTTTTCCTCGAGTCTTGTCAATTCCATGAGTCGCATCGCTCCTTTGGGTCAGCCAAAGAATGCTTCTACCATCAGTTGCATTGGGATTTAGTATCATTCTCGTCATGTCAATACTGCCAAGTCATGCCATGCCCATGTTCAAGAGAAATTTGTTACTCATCTTCTACAGTCACTATACCTTTGATCATGTTGGTCTACCTTGAGTCAATCTTGCACATTACTCTACCGTTCGATCTACACCAAACATCTATTATCGAGTTTCTTGTCGATGATGGGGGATTCATCATGGCCCTTTTTTGATAGGTTCATCCTCGTCGACTTCAAATCATCATCTGGGGATTGAACTTAGAAACCAACCAAGTACCTTGGGCCTGCATGCTTCAATGGCAGCTTACCTCGCTTTCAACATGAGTTCACCTCATTGAATCTTGATTGAAAGATTCCATTAGGCATTCGACTTCAGGTCATTGATTCACGCTTGATGGTATGTACCGTGATACCTTGGGGATCATTGACATTAATGGTGATTCCCCTCGCACTTGTTAATGGTATACATTAATGACCGGTAATCAAGTGGTTTCTACCATGTTCGACTCCAAAACATTGTAATCACATGGATAGATTCGTATCATTGCGGTTTTAGCTTGAAGACCCTGGGGAAGTCCTTGCCTACCCAGGTTACTATGGAGATTGTTTGGGACGCACAGATCCACTTTGTATTGGCTGTGGCTGTGTTTTCAGTTCAGAGTTACATGGATCCACTTTTGTATTGGTCGTGGCTGTGTTATCATCTCATCATGGACCTACGATTGTGTCTAGTATCCATGATTGTGTTCCGTCGGTCATTACTATCATGGGTCTGCAATGTATTGGTCGGAAGCCATGATTTGTGTTGTATGAGACTTGTGTATCTTAGGTCATTTCTACAACAACTCCTTCCAACCAGCAAGTCCTTTCCATTTTTCTTACAACAAAGAATTTCACCTGTCTCATTCCATCAGCTTCATGCTTTGGGGGGCATTCTGTTACACCAAAATGTCGTCACCCTTGTGCAAGTGTCGCAAGTGTCACAAGTGTTGCAAGTGTCGTCATCTTGACTTAGTGTCATCACCATGACCGTTGCAAGTATCATCCTTATGACCAAGTGTCGTCATCATGACCGTTGTGATAAAGTCGTCATCTTGACCATTGTGTAAACTCTGTGCTCTAACCCCTAAACTCATTCCGGGCTAAAACACATCCAATTGAGAGATTTTTCCTGCCTAGTTGACCTCTTTGAGTAGGTTGTCGCACTTCTCCTTCATCTAGGGTGTGACATCGCAGTTTCTGGTCAGCTAGGGTGAGACACTGTCGCACTTTGTCTTCCTACAGAGTGCGACGACCCCTCTTTGTCGCTCTATGTCCTCTACCGGGGTGCGATGAGGTTGGTTAAAGGATATTTCGGGGAGTCTCGAGGCCTTTCTAGAAGTTTGTTGAGGTGGATACCTATCCCTAGACTCTAGGTGAGGTGGCATTTTGGTTCCTAACCTAATGGGAGGATCCCTTAACATCTCCCCCTAATCCTCAACCTACCCTATCTCTTTATCCCTATATAAACACCCACTCTCTCCATGGGAGGGGAGGAAGGCTATGGTGTCTACATGCCGGTGAAATCAGTCTTGAGAGATCTCTACTCATCCTTGAGAGACTCAAGATTCCTTAGGAGGAAATGGCAAATGACTTTGTTGGAGAAGGGCTGCAGCGTTAAGCCTTGGTTGTAGTTCTATATCTCTTCTATGTACTTCCCTATTTTTACAGTAATACAAATTCTTTCCACCAATATTTTTCATGTTTGTAATGATATTGAGCAGTCTACCTGCTTAACTATTCACTTAGATCTCTTATTGTATAGATTCCCTTCACTTGTTTCTCTTGTTTCTTGTCTTGACAGGTCTTGCAGCTCGGATCTGATGATTGTGAGACGTGCAGCAGCATTCGGGAGAAAGGATTACGAAGTGAAAGGTAAGACATCTAGTACTCGATCCTTAAGTAGATCTAGGAAATTCATTTGTGGTCTGTATTATTTGTTCTAGACTCGCATTGAGATAGGGAGATCCAACTCGCATCCGCTCAAGTGGATTGTTCATCAAATAGAAATGAACCTCACACATTTGTAGAAACTGAGTTAGGAAGTGATAGAAACTCTTATCAGGTTGAGTCTGATAGTGAAATGGAACCTAGACACACTGGTTATCAGCCTATTACTTCGCAGAAACGCATAGTTGATTACATAAACCTTACTAGTTTGCAAAGCGCTGGTAGTAGTAGTAATTAGAGATAAAATACTCAAAATCATTCAAGTAGTGGTATACTTTCATCATCTCAAAACACTACACCTCCTAGAAGAAGAATGGCAGATGACATTAAACAACCTATTTTCAAAGGAACTGGCCTAGAAGACCCAGAGCAACATTGGTTTCTCTGTGAAGTCATATGGAATGTTAAGCAAGTACAGGATGATGTTATAAAACAAGATCAGCTAGTTACTACATTTAGAGGTAGAGCTCTAACATGGTTTATGAAATATTCTGTTGGAAAGAACATATCGCTAGTTGATATCAGACTGCACTTATTATAGAATTCAAGAAACCTAAGTCAAAATCGTAGTGCATCACAGAATTAAAAGAAATCAAACAGAAACATAATGAGACTGTATGGGAGTTTGATCAAAAATTCAAACCATTATTATATCAAGTTAGCTTTGAAATAGAATTGCAACAGCATCAAGAATGGTTCATAGCTGTGTTTTTGCCCCATATTAGATTACCATTGATGCAACAGAAGGTAGCATCGCAAACAAAAGCATTAGAGATTGAGATGAAGCTAGAATCTTCACCTATATGAGAAACTAGTACAGGTATGGTAAAAATACAAACACAGTTAGCCAATTTGACATTACAGCTACAAGATATGAAGAAAGGAAAAGAAACCAGAGAAGAAGTTTGGTGTACAAAATGTAAAGGAGAGGGACATTCCAAGAAAAACTGCCCTATATTCAGAGACTAAATCAAGAGTGGAGCACCAAACCCATTGAATCAACAGCAAGGACCATGGTGTGAGATTTTTTGATGTAAAGGACATCACCCAGAAAACTGTTACCTTCTTCAGAAATATATACAAACACCAAAGAATCTCTACTGCACATTATATAAGTCAGTTGGACATGATGATACCAAATGCAGAGCTTATGATCTCATGATAGAAATAAATCATGATGTATACATATTCCAAGGAGAAACATCGCATAATAATGAAAATGTGCAGTATGACCAAGGCGCATATAGAGGACGTGGTAAATACAGAGGAAGAGGACGCAACACTGGCCAAGGACGAGGAAGATGTCAAATTGTATGTTATAACTGCGCTCAGCCAAGACATCTAGCCAGATACTATCAGAACCCATGCACTACTTATAAGTGATGTGATTGATTTGACCATGTCATTGAAGCATGTCCCATTTTTCAAGGAAAAATGCAAGAGAAAAGAACAGAAGGAAAGAACCAGAATATATAGATGATCACAGCTAAGAAGAGGAACACGGATCGCAACATTCATGTTGTTATGAAAAGTGGAACCGTGACAGGAGATGATAGGACAAACGAATCTTCGACTTCTGAAGATCATTGGAACATACCAAATCCTACTGATGGGCCTTCGGTAAGAAAAGCAACTAGAAAAATGCTCGTGTTTAACCCCGATAAAGAGAAAAAGGTATTCATGGAAGCAAGAAAAGGATTTCAGAACTCATAACCTTCGACCACAAGAACCCAGTTTAGAAGTGATTGTTGGGATCTGATCTATCAGTGTTAATCAGAACTTGAATTTAAAATCAATCCGAGTTTGTGAACTTCGAGACACATCCAAGTTTAGGACAGAGAAGCTGGACTCATTTAGAATTTAGCTATCTATGATTAAATCTACTAACAGAAACTAAGATACTGCAGCTCACAGAGACAAAATCCTCTTACAAGGGTAATTTCATTGTTTCCTTTTTAAGCATGCAGTAATTGATTTGTGAAAGCATAAAAGACTGAGATAAAAATTAATTAAACAACAAATTTATAAACCCTAGGATTAAACTGTAAAATTCTACCAACGCTGAAAGACAGTTACCAATCAATTTCTCTTACAAGACAGTGTTCATAATTTGTAATTATCTTTTACCATTGCATTATCAAATAAACAGCAGTGATCAATACACAGAGGTCGTGGTCTGAACCAATTGATATCCGTAGCATTTAACCAGTGAAGAACAGCGTTTATCCAATATTGCCAATGATATACAGTGTGACAGAATTTATAGTCTAAACCGTAAATGAAAGAAACAAAGCATCAATAGAATCGATTTAAAACTTGACTGAACTTGTTCTACGATTTATAAACTGGAAATTACATTAAAATGCATACCCAAATCGATCTACCAGCAACAGGAAAGTGTGAGAGTTTGACAATGGGGGCCCTCCAAAGCCTTGATCAACACACATTAAAAGATTTCACAGAACTAAAGCTTTGTATTCATTCACCAGAATTGTTTTACACAGAGATAACACGCAATTTGGAAGCACAAATGCGTTCCTCTTCAAAATCGTGATTATCCTCCTCATTGTCTTGTAAATGATTTATACAAATTCTAAATCAAACTGTAATTGCTATAAACCTGCATCTAATTAATGCTAAGAGCTAATCGAGACCATCTTCAGAATCGTGGAGTTCCACAAAATCAGCATTGTTCCTTCTTTTGTGTTGAACGCAGAACAGGTGGCCGCCTTTGACTCTAATTGACTCGACATCTGCACAGGCCACTTCACCTGACTGTTGGATGTTCATCCATCTGTGGACATTAAGGATCCATTCTTGATCTTCCGTTTCCCTCATAACTGCCCTGCAATTACTCAACTTTGGAGGAAATACGGGAAGTTAGTACATCCCGTAATTTAAGAAAAAATCCTAGTTAAAATGCCTAAAAAATCACAAAACTCAATTTATTAATAAGCAAATGATATTATACCTCTTTGACCAAGGTTTATAGATGAACTTTAAGGATTTTTACTCAAAATGGAGGTTTTATGCAGGAAATGAAGGTTATTTAAGAGGCAAAAAGGGGTCAAAACTAGTGCCCAACAGTGATCAGACACCAATACGGGATATGTCGATCTCGTATGATGAATCACGAACTTCGCCATAGCTGATAAGTCCTGTAACACAAATCTTACAGTGTTTCATAAAGTTGTTAAGACATGAAAATGCCTTAGGTGAAGTACAGAACCTATTGGGAAATTACGAACGGTGTAATACAGTAAATGATGCACATAGAGCAGCTCATCATATCAAGAACCATAGAAGGATAGCAAGAGAAATGAGGCTAAATGCGCAGATCGGAGATTATGAAATGAACCAGGTCATTCTCGACCTAGGCTCAGAGGTGAATGTCCTAACAAAATAAACATGGGAACATGTTGGGCCTGGCCCAAGTGGGGCATTTTGAGCAAGAAATATTTTTGGAACTGCGAAGCTGAGCGCAGTTCAGTTGGAATATTTTTTGTATAAGTATTATGGATGTTGCGAAGTTGCACATAGCGCAGCGTCGGAAGAGCTGTGAAGATCAGCGCTGTGAGGAGACAACATTGCGATGTGTCTAGTCTACGTGGATCCGAAAAAGCAGAGTGTTGGACGGAAGACGACACAGATTCCGCTTAGACCATCGGCAGTCTATTTTTGGTAAAGATGCTCCAGGAGTGCCAGGTGACATGTAAGGAGAAGAAGCGGAAGAAAGTGATTGGTCACACATGCGAAAGAACCACTACCTGAACCAGTCTCACGAGACCGTTAGAGGAAGAACGGCTCAGTGAAAGCGACCTATTGGCATGTGTGCGATAGAAATGCCGATAGCGACGTGAGGCATGCGCTAAATGCGGCCACGATGGAATATTCGCTACCAAAAGCCAGCAGTCCGGTTAAGGGAAAACCCTGACAGTTTTGTAAACCTAAGGGTTTTTTCCCTCAAATTGTAAAGACATTACCTATGGGCATGATCTATAAATAAGGTATTTTTGTATGGGAAAGGGTTACTCTTCAATTTTTTATTGTTCTCATTATTGATTTGATAAATCTCTATTGAGTAACATTTTGTAAAGGCTCTGCAAGCTGTGTGCGCAGATGCCTATTGAGAGAGAGAAGAGAGTCTGCAGCTGAGTGCGCAAACAAAGAACTGTTGTACCCTTCCAAAAGACTAATACAACAACAGGTCTTGTGGATGTAGCTCCCATCCAAGGGGTGAACCACGTTAAATCCCATGTAGTGTGATTGTTTATGTTTTTGCACTTGTCTGTTTGCTTACAAATAAATGTCTGAATTCTCATTTATCAGTTGTTATGTTAATGCATTTATATGTATTCGCCATAGGAGAAACATGGGAATAATATGTTAAGTATTGTGTGAATGGATGAATGATGAATGCTCAGTACTCTAAGATTCCGAAAGTATCAGTTTATTGAATAATCACAAGTGTAGGTAGAGTTTGGGTTGTGTAACTTTTTAAACACACCGCACTGGAAGTGCACAGCATTGTATGTTTCATCTGCTTGCATTTTTTATGAATCTAAATAATCTAAGGCAGTAGATGGATGATTAAGTGTTAAAGTAAAGTCTTCATAGTGGTTAAGATTCTAAGAGGAAGCGTATAAGTCAGTTGCGTTGTCCTATGATTCACATTCTATCTGACTGCGCAATCCGTATATGCGTTGGTTACACAGGCATCTTCGCTTGCAGAAGTAAGGACCGTGACACAGTCTATCGTCGCGCAATCCTCAGCCCGCGATGCAAGTATGATAGTGTGCTATGCAGTAATTTGGTCCAAACAAATCATCACATCACTATGGAAACATGATTCTGCAGTGCCCCCATAGCTACACCTTGGGTGAGACCTCATCCTGTTCGCAGGATGTTGCCGAAAGGGCCGGTGAGAAGGGGTTTTGTTGGTTCCTTGAAACCGCGAAGAACCTGGGTCTACATTGGAAACCTCTAGATTATTTTATAAGCCAACGGAATAGATGTGAAATACAAAGTTATCTTGGTCGCCTATACAATTGAGATTATCCAATCAGCAAAAGGTTATACCTTTTGGGATATTATCAATTGTCCTTGTTGACATTGATGCAGTGTGAAGTAAAGCAGACTTCGAGGTTATCGAGTTCATTGATGATAGCAATCTTTATCCTGCATTATTGGGGATTGAATGGGAAAATTACAACCTTGCAATCATCAATCTCAAGAAAAACAAATAATATTTGAATGAACAGATATCAGGGTCATCGCACCCCTGGATCCTTCACAAGGACCTAGATATATTGAACCAGTTCGAGAAGAATGTAGAGGCAAAGAACTTCATAAAATCTACAAGATGGACATGAATCAAACAGATTACACTAATCCTACAAATGATGGAACATTAAGTTGGAGATGCGACAGTTCATGCGTATCAGAATCAGACGTAGGAATGGAGAACTGGCATAGCCGAGTGCACGAAGTATCAACAAGATAATGTGTGAATATCACAAAGTCACTACGCTGGATTGGAACATAGGTAAGTCCAATTCCTACTTATCATGGTTTAGGAAATATCCATGCATTTCTTCATGAATATCTAGTATCAATTCCAAGATAACATAAGTTAGCCTCTCCGGATATAGAGTTGCAAGCTACACCTGCTAGATGGAGGGTTGCACATAAAGGGAACCTGAATACATAGGAAGAATGTCAGCACATGATGGAAATTAGATTTGCAGAACATAATGAGATAGAAAAAACAAAATATAATGGACAGAATGATCCCAGAGATCATATTGAACTTTGTTTGAAATATTGGATACATACACCTAAGAAAGAATGGGTTCACATGTTTATACACACATTGGATCAAATACCAAATAAATGGTATACAGAAGCAGAACTTCGCAAAAGCACAATAGACTGGCACATACTGATAAATGACTTTCAATCCACTTTCAGTTTTGAGGATAATTATCTGAGTATTAGTGAGGCTCTGCATGTCATTAAAAAGAATTTATTCAATGATACCCTGCTAACAATATATAAACAACCAGATTGGGCCATATAGTTTGAGCATGCCCTTGAATGTTATAACTTTGCATTAGATGAATATGAATATGAAGATCCTCGCGATGTGCATATACCTGAGTCAGAAGGAGAACGCGATGTTGAGGGGCCTAATTTAGAAATTCCAGAACTTAGTAGTCCTATGAAGACTAGAAAAATCAACATTGGTATTGAGAATGAACCAAAGTTTGCTTCTATTGGGGATTACTGGGATGAAGAAACAATAGGACAGATTGCAGACCTACTACGCGAATATCAATACTTATTTCCTACCAATTTTTCTTAAATGAAAGGAATTTTAGGTGACTTGGGAGTTATGAAAATACCTCTCAAGCTAAATGTGAAGCCTATTAAGCAAAGACCTTACAGACTGAATCCCATATATAAAGAAAGGGTTAAAGCATAAATTGATAAGATGCTTGATGCAGGAATTATTGAACCAGTAGAGGAATCAGAATGGATAAGTCCTATGGTAATTTAGGATAAGAAATCTAAAGGTGAAATCAGATGCTGTGTGGACCTTAGAAAATTAAATGATGCATATTTGCATGACCCATTTCCTACTCCATTCACAGACAAAGTGCTAGATAATGTTGGAGGAAATGAAGCATACTCTTTCACTGATGGATTTTCTGGATATCATCATATTAGAATTGCTCCAGAAGACATACCCAAGACCACATTTTCTACTAAATGGGGATCATATCAGTACACTGTTATTCCATTTGGATTGAAGAATGCACCTTCTATATTTTTAAGAGTTGTTGTAGCTGCATTTAAGGATTATATTCATAAGTTCTTAGAAGTCTATTTTGATGACTGGACAGTATTTGGTCTACTGAAGAACCATTATGCGAACTTAAGAATGATGTTAGCGAAGTGTAGACAATACCAGATTTCCCAATAGAATTCCCTATGGTATTCTATTGGGATACATAGTATGTAGCAAGGGATTGATGGTCGAACCAGCAAAGATCGTAGTGATTGTAAATATTCCAGCACCTAACTCCGTGAAGCAGTTACGCACTACATTGGGACATACAGGATACTATAGAAAGTTCATCAAAGGAAATGTGCAGATCACTATGCCTATGGAGAAATTGTTGAATAAAGAAGCGAAGTACAGTTGGAATGAACATTGCCAAAAGGAATGGACACACTGAAAGAGAAAATGATCATGGAGCCTATTCTAGTCTTTCCTGACTGGAATAAACCATTTCATGTACATGTAGATGCTTCATCTATAGCACTTGGCATTGTACTAGCTCAACCAGGTGAGGGAGGCATCGATCATCCCATTTCATTTTCAAGAATAAATATATCTTCAGCAGAAAAGAATTATACCATGACAGAAAGGGAAGGCTTGGCGATGGTATACACATTGCAGAAGTTTAGACACTATCTACTAGGTTCGCATTTCTGCATGTTTACTGACCATTCAGCTTGGAAGTACTTGGTCAATAAACCAGTGTTAGGGGGAAGAATATACAGATGGTTGTTAGTATTTCAGGAATATGACTTTGAAATCATAGTGAAAACATGAAGATTGAATGCAAGACCTAACCATCTGTCACGCATTGAGTCAGACGAAAAACCGAGTAATCTGGAGGATAGTCTACCAGATTCGTAGTTGTTTTCTATACATATAGAAGATGACTACTTCATAGATATCATATAATATCTAACTACAGGAGTAGCGCCTATAGAGTTTACTACGAAGCAGAAGAAACAATTAGTGGTAAGAGAAGATGACTTTACCATAATTGTTGGACAATTGCATAAATTAGGACCAGATCAAGTATTGCGAAGATGCGTGCTAGAACACGAAAGACCTAGTATACTAGCCAAAGCACATTCAGGTGTATCTGGAGGACACTACGCAGGAAGAGCTCCTACGCAGAAAATTTTGAGATCAGGACTATGGTGGCCTACAATACACAAAGACTCAAAAGAAAATTGTCGGAAGTGCAATGTATGCCAAAGAACAGGAAATCCATCTCATCGAGATGAGATGTCATTGATGCCACAACTGACACTTCAAGCCTTTGATAAATGGGCTATAGAATTCGTGGGACCTATTAACCCACCAGGGAAGTGAACTGGATTAAGGTATATCATCACAGCTACAGATTATTTAACGAGATCGACAGAAGCAAAACCAGTGAAGGACTGTAGCGCAATTAATGTCACGTAGTTCATCTTTGAGAATATTTTGATAAGATTTGGTTGTCCAAAGATTTTAATGAGTGATCAGGGAACCCATTTCATGAATAGAACTATTGCAGCCTTGACATAAGAATTTCAGATCTACCATCAGAATAGCACACCATATCATCCACAAGATAATGGCATTGTAGAATCCTTTAACAAAGTCTTGGAGAATGCATTGACCAAATTATCCAACACAAATAGGGATGATTGGGATCTAAGAATATCAGCAGTATTATGGAAATATAGAACAACTTGTAAGAAGTTGACAGGTCATACACCTTTCACATTAGCATATGGACAAGACGTTGTCATGCCCATGGAATACATAGTACCAAGTTTGAGAATTGCAGCATTTACAGATATGGCAGACAATCAGACAATGCAAGAAAGACTACTACACTTAGTGGGATTGGAGTAAGATTGCTTCATTGTAGGGTTTCATCAACAAGTGAAAAAAGACAGAGAAAAAGCATGGCATGATAGACACATCAAGACTAGTTTTTTCCAGGTAGGAGACCTTGTCCTCCTCTATGATAGCAAATTTATGAAATTTCCTGGAAAATTCAAAATGAATTGGCTAGCACCATACATTGTTAAGAATGTCACTAGTGGTGGCGCAATTCAGTTAGCCACGCTACTTGGAGAAAATTTGAAAGGAATTTTTAATGGGAGTAGACTAAATCCTTGCAGGGATGTCCCTACTCTTCCATATATCAGTGAATCAATGAAAGAAAAAAAATTTAAGTGTCAAGTGCAGTTGAAATTGGACACTAAAAATGAAGAATAAGAGTCTGCACACAGTTTTTGGTAACATGCGAAGTTTTCACAAAAATGGAAGCTTGCTGCGAAGCACACATAGAAAGCTCAGTTGCAAAGTAAGGGAGGACTCGCGCTGTGAAGTTAGCATCCAGGAGATGAAAATGCACAGTGAACCTCGCAATTCACATATCTGCTAGAAAAGTAGAAGGGAAATGCGCAGTTGACCTCGCAACTCACATGATCGCTAGCGAAGTAAAGGAAAACTAGCCGTTACAGTTTTTGCTAGGAAAATAGCCGTTATAGAGTACTTTTGGGAACCAGACATTTCTGCATTTAAGGCATATTTGTCCATTGAAAACACATCCAATGAAGGAAAAGGACCAAGATCTACGCAATATTTAGCCAACGGACATGGAATTTATTGCTAGGCTAGTCGTTTTTGGGCGTGCCTTAGTGCTGTTGCGCCTATAAATAAGTGAGGACCTCTTCCTACCAGTTTTACCGTAAATTTTCATTTTTACTGCCTATAAATTTCCAAGTTTTTACCAGCCAAAGAGAAAGAGCACTCTGATACTGGATGTTTGAGCAGTCGACATTAGAATAAATTTTGAGTGATTTCAGACATTCTAGTCTTAAATGAGTCATGAAAACACCTATGAAGAAGGTCGTCACAAAAAAAGGTGGCTCATCTAGAAGTTAACCGTGACACACATCAGAGTTGAAGAATAAGCAGAAGGCGACTGAACAAGAGAGTCTGAAGCCCTCGGGAATTCTAAATCTAGGATTGCAACAACCACCCCGCGAGAGACCCATATGGATTATTCCAGAGTATATCCCTTCGCGAAGATCCAATTCACCACCTATCATGCTTTTGAAGAATCCACAGTATGAAATTCCATTACCGCCAATGTCGAGCCATGTCCGTATGAAGGAGAAATTGTTCGGTCAGATTCCAGATTGAAAGTTCTCAAATCACAACCTATTTTACAAATGGAAGTACCCTCAGTTTCATACTGATCAGTGCATGTGCCGAAGGTATAACAAATCAACAAAGCAATCCATTATTCATTCACAGGATTGGCTTACATTGTTAGTGTCATCCGGATTGTTGAACCTTTTGTGCATCCCACACTTTGATCGAAGCCTGGGCTCACCGCAGTTGTGCGCACACTACTATCATGTACGCATCAAGGATACTTGTGGCTAGACCGCAATATTGACATAAACATTGATCTAATCTACTAGATCACACATCTCAGTAAGCGAGGTGCTGACCGGCGGAGTTCATAGGAAAAACCAAAGATAAGGATCTTGAGAAGAGAATGAAGGAAGAACTCGGTTTTCTCAATGGAAGTCGTGGATATATCACAGCTGGAATCAAGGATCAAGCTACTCGCTTTACAATCCAGCTGCTAGCAAGGAAAGTTTTGAGAAAATGCAGACCAACCGACGTATCGACCACTGCAGTTTCCTTGGCTGCGAAGGCTAAGGATGGTATTTTGTATAACTGGTCTAGTTATTTTTGAATGAGTTCTTGGACGATGTCTGAGAAACTCAAGAGAGTGAGACTCCTCTATAATTGGTTGCTTGTGCTAATCACATTCATAGGATGGAAAGAGCCTATGTACCAACAAAATGTATCGATCATCATGGGGGATTTTTTAGGACCGAGGTTCGCAAACATGTGGGAAAATGTGAAGTCAGAGATACAAAGGCTAAATAATGAACAGTTGTTCACATACTACGAACAATTAGGCGAAGTGATTCAATGCACTCCACTTATTACTGAGGAAGTAATAACGTGTACATTCAGAAGCTGATATTCAAGGCCGACCTTCACTTCATATATATTCATCCAAAAGCAGAAAAGCAAAACCCTAAATGGTTCGAAGGTTTATATTAGTTAGATTCATAGCAAATCGAACTGATCATGGAAGACTGGCCACCGGAATGGAAAGTTAATACACCAGAAATGGTCATCACTACATCCGACAAAAGTGAAGCTGGAAATGCTCAGAACCAAGAAGATGACACAATAAGTGCGCAAGGAAACGAGGAAAGCCCAGAAGAAGAACAGCAACAAGTTTTTGACTTATCAGCAGGATAGAAAAGAAATAATCCTGCAACAATCATGTCGCAGGACCGCAGAAGAAGAAGCAGAAAGAAAATAAGCCTTTGCTTGACGCACAATTGCATGATGATGACTATGAGTGCATCACAACCCGATTCACTGTGAATATTGAAGAGACATTTTCCTTAAAGTACAGCAAGCAAGTGTGATGTAGAGCCTTACAAAACTTAAGAGTCTAGTAGCAAGGGTAGAGAAAGTCCAGTAAGACTTGGTGAAGGAGTCAAATTCAGATGGCAAATCGGGTGAGTCAAGCCAAAGGAAGAGGAAAGCACCTGCTTTAACGATGAGACCATGGCTAGTCCGTATAGATCCGATAAATGTGATATTCCTAAGTGATGAACTCGTTGAAAGTGCGAAGAAGCTTGTACACCTGGATCTCAATGTAGGAATGCTACCCATCGATGAACTGCACAATCTACATTTACAGGTTGTCGAAGAGATCAAAGATAGGGACATGATTTTGTTTAACCAAAATCAGAAGCTAGAAGAGAGCTATAAGGAGCTTCAAAATGAATGCGCGATGAAGACAGATGAGCTTGCATATGCACAAGAGAAGCATAACAAGTTGAAAATTTTCATCGATGAGGTCTGCGCGAAGATCCCAGAATGTGCAGAAGAGCCAGAAGTTGAAGAAACCATCATAAATATTGGTGCATCCATGGAAAATATTAAGGCATAAATGGTGGACATGGAGATTTCCCATAAAGAGAAGATTGCTAACTTAGAATCTCGACAGCAATCGGGAACTCCGCAGGATGAGAAAGAAGCACAAGCCGAAGAGTTGAAGGCATCCACATAAAAAAATCTTCGCATATGTGGCAAGATGTCAGGACCTACTTGAAGAAGTCACCAGACTTTGGGCTGAGCTACATGAGGATTCAGAACTACAAAAGATTCAAGACGAAGTTCAAGAAAGGCAGAAGGATCTCGACTCATTGAACCTGGCTATGAAGGATTTTCCACCAAGGAAAAGGATACAGAAATTTGCAGAGACTAAAGAGCTGTAAAAGGAATTGAAAGCGTTAAGAATGAATGAGTTTGATGCTTCGTCGAATTTACAGCCCATCCAAGAAGAAGCGCTGGCTCTTTCCGAGGAGATTGAGGAAAAGATGCAAGAACTCCACGCAACCAAGAATACAGTGAAGGAGAAACTTCAGGAATCCGTCTTAGAGGAGATGCTTGAAACAATAAAGGAGTTTGAGCAAGAAACTAAGGAAACAGTTTCGAGACAAAGCGCAATTGTCCAGGAATTCGCTGTGAAGTCAAACATCCCAGGGGATGCACAGTCAAAGCAGCCCAGTGAAAGTGGATCAGGGGTGAGCCACAGGTGAGTGTTAGGGGCTATTTGGTAATAACCCAAGTGGAATAAGTTTTGATGGTGAAAGTACAAGTTAGGCGAGGCCTAACATCAACCATTTTTGGGAGAACCAATTCCACAATTCCCGGGAGCAGGGTATGGAGCACAGTGAAGTGGAAGATAAGGATTTTCCCCCTTAGTAAAGTAGAAGTACTAAGGACGATCAAGGTAGTTGAATCAGTTATGAATGAAGCGGCAGACTGTCAGCTACAGTAGCAAAGAGTAAAGAAGCGGAATGGTGCAAAGGACTGTTAGGAACCCATGTCAACTATTCTATTTACTTTGTTAGTATATTGTTGTTGGACGCATATGCTTTGTAAGTCATCCCGTAGTATTTGTTGATCCATAGTTTGTCTTATTGTTGTTGGACGCATATGCTTTGTAAGTCGTCCCGTAGTAATTGTTGATCCGTAGTTTGTATTGGCCCATGGTTTGTATTGACACATGGTATTGACCCATGGTATTGGCACCTAGACTTAGTATATAAGTTTATGTTGAGACCAATGAAGGTACCGTGAATTTATTTGTATTGAGATTGCTCAAAGGAGGTTTCCCCCTCGAAGTGGCCTGTGATCAATAAAATCGATTCTGAGTTCTGTTATTTCTGCTATCTCGTGTATTTTCATTAATTAATTGTTGTAGGTTCTTCACATCTGGTATCAGAGCACTTTCTTGGGCTCGCTGGGTGAAATTTCTGCCAAAAAAATGTTTCGCATCTGTTGCAGCTTCGGATCTGGGAATAATCCCTATTCGCTTAACTGTGGGAAGTACTTGGGCATAAGCCCTAAAACTCATTGTGAGGAGTACCACAGGAACCCAAAATTAGCTGGCCCATTAAGAGCACCTGCCAGGGAAAAGGACAACGACCCCTACCTAATTGACTAGTTCCCACCCATGAGGTAAACCAAGAGCTGTTGTTTGTGGCAAAGCAGTTATCAGTTTTACCTGAGCCGTGGAGTGAGGGGTATTGCCCCAATACGTAAGCCGTCAGACAGCATTGGTGTCCAAGTGAATCCCCTGAACCGATAGGAAGCCTAACATACCTGGGGTCCATATCTATATTCAGCTGAACTATTGTCGATCACTTCTGTGCCATTGAAGATCCATCTGTTGCTTATCACTTCCGCACCATTGCAGATCCATTCTGAAAAGCGGTTCAGATCCATTCTAAAATTCATTTCAAATCCATCCATTTCCGATCCATTCTGAGTCGTTCCAAATCACACTATTTTCAATCCATTCTGAAAGCCGTTTCAAATCCATTTTCGAAAAGAAAAGTATAAAATTCTCTTTTTTCTCCATATCTCCCTTGTTTTAACTCTGTTTTCTATGAAACTTCACTGACACCCCTGCAATCCCATTCTGCATATTTCATTCCTGAGGACCCTATCCCAAATTCCACTTCCCAAAGCCAGAAATCCCACATTTGTCTATTTTTAGGGTTTGTCATAACTTCTTCAATTTTCACCCACTCGCCTCCAAATTTTGCCACCGTATTCATTCCCTATTTCTGCTTCTTTGTCCCTCTTTGATAAATTTTCTCATTCTTTCACCCTGCTTCTGAAATCCCCATTTTTTGCTTCCGTGTCCATCAGAAAGTGTCCAAAACCTAGTCAAACCCCAATTACCCCTTTGAGTTTTTCCCAAATCCAAATTTCCCTTTAGTAAATAAGTTTTTGTTTGTGTTTTTCTATCCATTCCCAAAAAAAAAAATCTCCTGGTTATGGTTGTCACCCGCACAGGAGCAAAAACCATGGAGAAAGCACTTGCATCCATCCAAACCAAACTCCAAGATCTGGATGAAAATTTTCTCAGCATCCATCTTCAACATTCATCCATGAACAATAACCGACAGCAAGAATCTTCTGCAACCAATGGGTTCTCTTCTTCCAGCAATTTCTGTGGTCCGAAGCTTGAATTTCCTTGCTTCAATGGTACTGATCTGACAGGATGGATCTATCGTGTAGAACAGTATTTCAGTCTGCATAATACTTTTGATGTCCAAAAAGTTCCACTTGCATCCTTTCATTTGGAATAGGAATCCCTTCAATGGTACCATTGGTACATCAAGGCTCATGACGAGCCAAAATGGACAGATTTTTGCCAACTCCTTTTGCAACGATTTGGTCCTAGTGCTTTTGATGACTTCATCGGAGAACTCACTAAAATTTGTCAAAGTGGCACTGTGAGAGAGTATCAGACAGAATTTGAGAAACTAGCCAATCACACAGAAGGATTGTCTGATGAATTCTACAGGAGTTATTTTATCAGTGGTCTTAAGGATGAAATCTAGTCAGAGGTTAAAATGTTCTATCCCAACACAATGATGGAAGTCCTAGGGTTGGCTAAGTTGGAAGAAGACAAGATTGCAGCCAACCAGCGCTCCAAACCCACTTTTGTTCCCTTTCGAAATATGGGTTCTCAACGACCTCCCATCCCGCCAGCTCCTCGACCAACTCCTATCAAGGATTTGTCTGAAACAGAGATGCAGGCACACAGAGAAAAAGGGCTTTTTTATAATTGTGATGATAAATCCACTCGGGGACATAGATGTGTTCAACAAAAGATCTATCTCTTCGATATGGATTCTCCTCCTGCCTCTACAATTGGTGAAGAAACTCCAGATACAATGGATGATCATGTCGACATTCAGGAGCCGCCTATTGACCCCCATCTCAGGATGAACAACCAGATATATCTCTCCATGCTTTATCCAGTGTCACCACCCCCCAAACAATGCGGGTCAGGGGTTAATTCAAGAAGCTTTCTCTTACAATACTCATTGATTCTAGTAGCATTCATAACTTCATTGACCCTCGGATCACCAAACATGCTGATTGTTTTGTCCATCCTTACTCCAACTTTGAAGTCATGGTTGCCAATGGGGGTACCTTACCTTGAAGGGGAAGTGTCACAATGTGCATATCTCTCTGGAATATTATAACCTGCGCTCTGACATGTTTTCCTTGTCCCTAGGCGAATGTGATATGATTTTGGGCGTTCAATGGTTACGCACACTTGGCCCCATATTATGGGATTTTGTTGAACTTTGGATGCAGTTTTTAGTCAATGGGAAACAATACAAATTTAAGGGCTTACAACAAGGGTCTATCCGCATCATCAGTTCACATCGCCTAGAAAACATCCTTAAGAAGAATTCCCATGGTGTCATCGCTTAACTCCATTCCATTCAGATGCAACCATCAACGGTCTCCCCTACTTCCTTGGATAGATATGCCAGTGTCCTTGCTGAACCAGTGGGCTTATCACCTTCAAGAGACCTTTCCGGTAAGAATTTAGCCGCATCTACATATCAGCAGGAAATGATGGCTATTTTGCATGCAGTACAGAAGTGGCATCCATACCTATTAGGGAATTATTTCTGTATCAAGACTGATCTCCAGAGTCTGGAAAATTTCCTAGAACAATGGGTCTCGTCCCCATCACACTTGAAATGGGTTATCCAACTCATGGGTTATGCCTATGCAATCACTTACAAGAAGGGTAAGGACAATATGGTGGTAGATGCTCCTTCTCGCACATTTGATGACCCAGTTTCTCTTACAGCTATTTCTCTGCTTGTTCCAAATTGGTTGCAATTTATTCAATAGGGCTATATCTTCTATGAACTCCATGCTTCTTCATCAGCAGGGTACTCTAGGTTCCTCAAAATGTATGACCGGGAACAATGTAAATTCTTTTGGCATGGACTGAAAATGAAAATTCAATAGATGGTGGCTGACTGTGATACTTTCCAAGTCAACAAGGGTGAAACGACACTCCTTTCGGGACTACTCGAACCCTTGCCCATCCCTACACAGATTTGGACAACTATTTCTATGGATTTCCTCGAAGCGCTGCAGTGGTACAATACCACATCTAAAAGGACACCATATGAAGCATTCTATGGACAGGCACCGCCAATTCTTCTTCCATACACCCTCGGCAGCTCCCCAATTCAGGAAATTGACTCGGTTCATCGAAACCACGATCAAATTCTTCTCATTCTACAAGACAATCTTCACATGGCAAGAATTCGACTGAAACAACAAGATGATCAACACCGTTCTGTGCACACTTTTCACACAGCTGATATGGTTCTTCTTCATCTACAACCTTCCAAGCAACCCTCCCTGAAACTCACAAGGCGTCAGTGGCCCGAAATGCAACTCGAGGATGCTCTTGGGGAACCACTCCTTCAGATTCTGCATCAATTTCCACATCTAAAGCTTTGAGGGAAAAGCTTTTTCTAAGGGAGAGGGGATGTTAGGAACCCATGTCAACTCTTCTATTTACTTTGTTAGTATATTGTTGTTGGATGCATATGCTTTGTAATTCGTCCCGCAATATTTGTTGATCCATAGTTTGTCTTATTGTTGTTGGACACATATGTTTTGTAACTTGTCCCATAGTAA
The DNA here is from genome assembly GCA_027924585.1 of Larix kaempferi. Classification (NCBI taxonomy): domain Eukaryota; kingdom Viridiplantae; phylum Streptophyta; class Pinopsida; order Pinales; family Pinaceae; genus Larix; species Larix kaempferi. The sequence goes on from BSBM01000545.1 coordinate 16,638,518, forward strand.
TTGTTGATCCATAGTTTGTATTGGCCCATGGTTTGTATTAACACATGGTATTGACCCATGGTATTGGCGCCTAGACTTAGTATATAAGTTTGTGTTGAGACCAATGAAGGTACCGTGAAGTTATTTGTATTGAGCTTGCTCAAAGGAGGTTTCCCCCTCGAAGTGGCCTGTGATCAATAAAAGCGATTATGAGTTCAGTTATTTCTGCTATCTTATGTATTTTCATTAATTAATTGTTGAAGGTTCTTCACAAGGACACACCATGATAGTGTCAGAGTCGCGCAGTCAGAAGTGTGACGGTCAGAAGAAGCGTCAGAACCAAAGAAGCGGCACAAAAGGGCAGCAAAACTCCACCGAAGTAAAGACAAAGCATGGTCAATAGGAGAGCCATGTCTTTTTTTATTTAAGGGTACTATGGGGGTTGGCCCATAGTTATTGTAAAGATGTGACCTTCGGGAAAAATATATATAAAGGAAAAGTTTGTATAAGGCAGGGTTAGACTTACGTTAGATCTTATTAGATATTGGTTGATGTTAGATCTATGTTGAGAGAGATCAAATAAAGGAAAAATACTATATAGCTGTGTGCGCAGAGATCTATTGTAGAGAAGAGTCTGCAGTTGAGTGCGCAGACTTGAACTGTTAACCCCTTCCAAGAAATATAAGAACAGTTCTCATGGACGTAGCTCCCATCTGGGAGGTGAGCCACGTAAATACTTGTGTTATGTGTTTGAATCTCTCTTATATTGAATTTTCATGAATTTTTATGCTTATATATGTGTTTTCATATGAATGTGAATGAGAATGATATGTTAAGTAGCGAAACATGCATGTATGAACATTGCGAAGTTGTGTTAAGTATGATAAATGCGTAGTTATAGAAGAAACGTAACAACGATTCAACGAAGTCTGTAGGTTGATTGAGAGTTACAAAGTGTGCAAATACATGTGGGTCATGATATGCGAAGTAGATGTTAAGTTGCACACATCACTTCGCATAACATAACCGTGCATCACCGGGTTACAGAAACCCCATTCTGTAACCACCCATATTCGCTTCGGGTGAGACTTCAACCTACTCACAGGTTGATGTAGAAAGGGCCAATGAAGGGGATTTTGTTGGACCAAAGACTAGAAAGAACCTCGTAGAACCCGGGTCAGACCCAAGGAAAGTAGAGAAAGAAGAATATATAACCAACATAAATAGTCCTCCCATTTACTTGGTTTGTCCATCACATACATTCGCAACATGTATTCAAGAATTTGGTTAGTTATTTCTGTTTTCCCATCTGTCTAAGGATGGTAAGTAGTACTAAAATTTAATTGAGTCTCTAAACCTTTAAACAAAAATTTCCAAAAATTAACTGTAAACTTTGCATCCCTGTCAGATATTACAACTCTAGGAATACCATGCAAACGAAAGATCTCTTTCATAACAATATCGGTTATATGTATTGCTTTAAAAGTAGATTTCATAGGTATAAAATTTGCAGCTTTACTCAATTTATCAATAACTACCATAATTGAATCATGTTGTTTAGTATTTTTAGGTAATCCAATTATAAAATCCATGTTTATTACTTCCCATTTTCATTCTAGAATAGGTAAAGGTTGAAGTAACCCATTTGGATGTTAATGTTCAGTTTTAACTTGTTGACATTCAATACAACTAGTTAGGTAATTGGCAGCATCATTCTTCATATTTGGCCAATAATAATATTTTCTTAACATTGTTATCATTTTCTGATATCCTAGATGTCCAGAATATGGTTTCTTATGTAATTCATTTAGAATTAGTCACTAAATGCTTAACTTCTTCAGAATCAGATATGTATATTCGATTTGTATAGGTTAGCAAGTCCTCTGAGCTTATAGAGTAAGTTGTAGATTCACTCACATTTATATCTTTATTCAATTGTTCCTTAATTTTTAAATATTCGTCATCATTCTTGGATGCATCCTTGATTAAATATTTGAGATTTGTCTTATAACTGCTAAAAGCAGATGAACAATGTGGAATGGCATTCCTACTTAATGCATCTACCACTTTATTTTATTTGCCTTTAATATGTTTGATCTCAAAATCGTACTCACTCAAGAAGGATAACCACCTTGCTTGGAGAGCATTTAGATTTTGTTTATCAAACAAGTATTTTAAACTTATGTTATCAGACATTAAGGTAAATTTTCTTCCAATTAAGTAGTGTCTCCACATTCTTGAAGCATGTATTATAGCAGCTAATTCCAAGTCATGTTTTGCATAATTCCGTTCATGTTCTTTATTTTTTCTTGATTCATAACTTATTATATAATCCTCTTGCAGTAATACGCCACCTAATCCCTCTAAGCAGGAATTCGTACATACAACAAATTCCTTGTACGGATCCATTATTCTTAGAATAGGTGCGGTTGTAAGCAAGTGTTTAATTTTTTCAAAACATTCTTGACATTTATTAGACCATACAAATGTTGTCCCTTTCTTTTGTAGTGAATTTATTGGGTAGGTAATTCTAGAAAACCCTTCAATGAACCTGCGATAGTAACCCGTGATTCCCATAAAGGATCTAATCCCAGTTACATCCTTAGGAACTAGCCAATCTATGATTGCCTTAATTTTATCAGGGTCTACCAAAATTCCTTCTTTAGATATTACATGACCTAAATATTGGATTTTATCTTCAAAGAAATCACATTTACTAAACTTTGAATAAAGTTTATGTTCTCTTAAGGTTTGTAAGACCAATTTTACATGTTCTTCATGTTCCCGTTCATTTTTAGAGTATATAAATATATAATCAATAATTACAACTACAAAATTGTCTAAGTATCTATGAATAACACTATTCATTAAACACATGAACTTGGTCGGAGCATTAGTTAAACCGAATGGTACAACCATGAACTCGTAATGCACATACCGCGTTCGAAATGTTGTTTTATGAACATCTTCCTCTGTAATTCTTACTTAATGGTATCCATACCTTAAGTCGATATTTGAGAATACCACAACTCCCCATACGTGATCAAACATATAATCTATGCAAGGGAGTGGGTATATGTTTTTAATAGTCATCTTATTTAGTTGTCTATAATCTATCCAAAGTCTTAATGTGCCATCTTTCTTTTTAATAAACAATACCGGTGCTCCCCACAGGGACACACTCAATCTTATATAATTTGTATCTAACAATTCTTGCAATTGTATCTTTAATTCTACTAAATCTGGTGTATTCATTCTATATGGATCCTCCCTAAGCAGGTACTACTCCTGGTACCAGATCAATGGTAAAGTCAATCTCCCTCCTTGGAGGTAATCCAGGTATCTCCTCTGGAAAAACATATTTAAACTCTTGAAAAAGGCAAAAATATTCTAATATACGTTTAATTTTATCATCAACATTTTCATTGATATGCACATCACACATTTGACATCCCTCCCTAGCACATTTCTTTAATTGTAAAGCATATATTTTTCTAGTAATAACTTTTCTAGGAATCCATTTAACAAGTCTATTGTTACCTTGTTCATCAATACAATTAAAAGCCTTTTCAAATCAATTCAATATAAATTTATGTTTTTCTAACCAATCCATGCCAATTAATACATCATAAGATCCTAATGGGAAAATGTTTAAATCTACCTTTGTAACTAAATCATTCACATAAATTTCACAACTATGAATAAAGCTAGTTACTTTTCTTTTTGTTCTTGTGGCTAGCCATGACTTTTCAAAATCATGCTTTTTCATATTACACATGTCTACTAACTTAGGATATATTTAACTTAAAGTAGATCCAGAATCAATTAACATAGAAATATATTTGTCAAAAATATTACCTTCAATTTCTATCATACAAGGTTGGTAGTCTGCTTGATGACTGTCCAATGTCGTGGTTATCTTCGGAATGTTCCGAGAAGCTTATCCAATTGTGGAAGATTTTCTTACATTGTGGATGCTTCAATTATCCCTCTTATGAAGAAAATCCTGATAGAAATGACTCTCCCTAGAGCCCCAACACTTTAAGGGTTCTCTTTTTATTTCTTCCTTTTTCTTATTAAAGAGATTATCTTTAAATTCAGTTTTAATTGGTTGTTGTTTATCCCTAAAATTGTTTCTCTAGAAGTGTTTGTGTTTATTAAAAGTCTTGAATTCCCTCCTTTTAAAGTTATTCCCCTCTCTTTTCTTCAATTTATAGGGGTTTGCATGCTTACTTTTAGATTGATCATAAGTCTGTTTTTCCTTCCTCATTGCTTCATATAATGTTTTTGGGTTGTCAAATTCTAATCTATCTTTATAGAATCTAGGTAAACAACCTAAGAATCTTTGAATTTTAGGTTTTTTTTCAGTGAGCTAAGGTACATATCTTGATAAAGCTATGAATTTAGTACAAAATAATTCATTGACATTGAACCTAATCTTAGTTCATAGAAATATTTTTCCTTTCCCTCATAGTAATACTCTGAAAGATACTCTTTTTAAACCTCTTTCTTAAACCAATTCCAACTAACTTTTCGATCATTAATTCTTTTAGCTCTTTTTAAATCCTACCACCAAATTTCAGCTTTCCCAACTATATTGAAGATGGCAATTTTAACTTTCATTGAATTTGAGTAATTATACATGGTAAGATATTTCTTCATTCCAGATATCATGGCTTCAACTTCTTCTCTATTATTGACTTCACTATCGAAGATAGGAGATTTTATATTTTTAAATTCTCTAGTTATTTCGTCTTTATATTTTCTCTTCTTCCTTCATCTACCTTCAGAGCCACTATTAGAATCTTTTGATTCACTATCTACAGAGCTATCATTAGAGGAAGGATATTTTGAAGATGAATCATCTCGCTTACATTTCTTTTTAATCGGATCCTTAGATATCCCATTTAATTTAAACAGTAAAGCTTCATTAAGATCTTCATGGGTTCTCATCACCCTCTCATGTTCAGTTTTAAAATTTATAAGTTCAACTTGTAAGTCTCTTACTATTTGTAGAATCTCCTCTGAGTTATTATTAACATTATTATTGTTTTGTTGTTATTCGTCATTAGGTTCTACCCAAATAGGTGGGGTAGGGTATCATCCTCCAACCATCTCTTCATGTAGTTTAGTAAAAAAAAAATATTCTATACAAGTAAGAAGAACAAAATACATACATCATTAGTTTTCTCATAACACAAATGAACTCCATAAGGCCATCTGTTGTTACCTAAGCCATGATACTGCATTGTAACGCACCCAAAAATCCACATTAAATATATATATATATATATATATATATATATATATATATATATGTTTTCATGCTTGATTCCTTTTTATGCTTAAATACTCTAATACAATCTTAAGTAAGTTACAAAACTACTTCTAATTATATATATATATATATATATATATATATATATATTTTCATACTTGATTCCTTTTTATGCTTAAATACTCTAATACAATCTTAAGTAAGTTACAAAACTACTTCTAATTGTGTTTCTAATTACACAAGCAAGGATCAATCATTTAAATTCTTAACTTCCCCAATTCTATTTATGTTTAACCTCCAGCTTATAATTGTATACGTGCAATCACCCACTCAAGCATATATTAAACTCTTCAATCATTGTCGATTATATAAAATTTTACTTCTAAAGTAACTTTAAATCCAACATGTATGATACCCCATTTTCAACTAAATATTATATTTTCAACATATAATGGAAGCATTGAGAAATACAAAATTCATTCCACAATATATATATATGTAAATCAGTTTCCATTTTAATAATTAAATCATTTCTCCATTTAAAATACACGTTAATTACGATCATTAAGACAAGATTTATTTACCATTACAACATATGCATCTATACTAGACCTTTTCCTTAATTCCATTATATATATATATATATATATTAAACCTCTTTTCAAAATCAACATTATTTCTGGTAATTAACGCAAGTTATATTTATATAAACCCATTTTCAACATATGCATATATCATGAATCATTTCAACATATGCATCTATCATGTATCCTATTTTCAAATCCAACAATTGTGTTTCCATTTAGTTTTATAGTCCAATTATTATACTATTAATTCAATACATATATCAATGGAAATAACATTTCCATAACCGTGATTTATAACTCTGTTTGGACTACTTCAACCATTCATTTTTTTAAAATAAGTAAGTAAGATCTTACACATGCCACTTGTTGTTTGGTAATTTAACCTATGATTGGGAAGTTCAAAGAGATCATCAACATACTAATAAGTAGGTATAGAATCTGATTGATAAACAAGCATAGCATAAGATATTTCTTTTAATCAAGAAAAACTAGGGTTACAAGCCAAATAGACATACCTCGGATATACGAAGTTTGATCCTAGCTTGAATCTTTTCACCTCTGATCCACGATCCCAAATGAGAATATTGCAAAAAAAAGCACCTTTCTCAAATATTTTGGTTACATAAACATGAACAACCT